>CAKXYN010000138.1:1339307-2678615 GCA_935064755.1 Tragelaphus eurycerus
GAGGACAGTGAAACCCCTGACTTCCAGACAGGGCCAACTTAGAAGACATGATGTATCTTGGTGAGGTTGCTGTGTTGAGTCCCCACGGTGTCCTTCTGAATAATGTGATCAAAGCCTCATGTTTACAAAACACCCTATTCCTCCTAGGATGTGGCCACACCCATGAGGGCACAGTTTCTGACACTGTTTTGACTAGAGAAGGTAAAGCCAGAGACATCTCGCTTCTCCAGGCACCGTGTAGAACTGGGGTTCAGGCGTTTCAGGCTCAACTGAGTCGGTGTGTTGAAGGGCTTTGGGAGCTGGGACTGGGACCAGGAGCCTGGCGATGAATCCACGTGAGAAATAACTGAACTGCCTTTCCTTCGAGACCACACCAGCTGTGGACTGGGGACTTCAGACTTCCAGAGACTGTCGGTGTCTTAATCAAAAGAGATTTAATTGCATTGGAGTTGGGAGCCCAAACAAAGGCTTTCCTCCAGTCTTTGCTCTGTTAGCCTGGAACTGAACAAAAACTGGAGTGAGGCATAGATAATGAATCAGGTTTAGCAAATCATGGAAACAGAAAGATTAAGGGAAGAGAGAGAAGTCAGTGCTCGACAGACCAGAACTGGCAAGGAACTTGAGGGTGATACATGCAGGGACCACCCTTCAGGCAGCTATGACATTACTGTCCCCAAGCTGATTCACGTGTGTGTGTGTGTGTGTGTGTGTGTGTGTGAGTGTAGAGGGGGGGAGGGGAAGGACACTGAGGCCTGGAGAGATAAGGTAATTTGCTCAGGGTCATCACTAAGCAGCTTTGGGAGAATATGATCCACCCAGACCCCTTGCTCCCCAGCACAGTGGTCTATCCCCAGACCCTTAAGATTCTCAAGCAGTGGAAGAGAAATGACTTTTTAGAGACAAAGGAAAAATTAATGAAAAGAGAGACGAAGACTGTAGGGTAAAGGTGAAGTGGAATTCAGGTGAGGAAACTGTTCTGGTCCCCTTGGTTCACGCTCAGTTCAGACCACCAGATCCAACTTCTTGGATGCATCGTTCTCACCAATACGTCAGTGCAGCACTGGCCTAGCTGCCAAAGTCTGATGCTTTAAAGATGATCAAATACCTTCTCTACTCCCCTGCACTGCACCTCTGCCAAAGGAATTTCTGTCCATTAGCACAAGAGTCTCCATCAGCCTTCAGATATGGAGAGCCTGCAGAGCTGGTTTTCATGCTCGTCTGCGTAAAGGGAGACATTTCCCCGGTCCTCTTGGGCTGTTGGAATCGACTCGTGATGCGTGTAAAATCCTGCCTTGAGATAAATAGGGCTTCTGTGTGCAGTTTTGTTCCTAATGGCAGTTCCATTTTAGCTGTGCAATCGTGGAGGCAAGATGGAGTTACTTAAACTCTGTCTCAGTTGCCTCATCTGTGAAGTGGGGATAATAAAAGTTCCTGCCTCATAAAGTGAATGTGGGGATTAAGCAACTTAATATATAAATCACTTAGAGTAGTGTCTGTATATGTGCACTCTGTTATTAAAGAAAATATCTGTTCTTTTAAAATCTATTTTTGTGCTCTATAGCAGCTCCCCGCGAGCGATCTGTTTTACACACAGTAGTGTACACATGCCAATGCCACTCTCCTCATTCATGCCACCTTCTCCTCTCAGATGACCCAGAGGAGAGGGGGTAGGAGGCTCACAAGGGAGAGGATTTATGTATACATATAGCTGATTCATGTTATTGTACAGCAGAAACTAATACAACATTGTAAAGCAATCATATTCCAATTAAAAAATAGTGAAAAAAATCTATTTTTGGTAAGCTAAGAGGATCTAATTAAGACAACAGCTTTCTGTTAGGTAAGCACACTGGTTTGTTGAGATTGGTAGGCTAAGTCCAAGGATGGCTTATGATCTCTACGAATATTCATCAATTTTATTGTGTTCTTAAGAGTTTAGCTTTTATTTTTAAATGTTTTCATAAAAATAAATACAATCACTTGAAGATCTGCACAATGCCTTTCTCTCTGCAGTGTGCTTTATATCTCATTGATAACTTTGTCTGTTGCACAAAAGCATGTTGAGGTTTACTGTGGGCTGAACTCCGGGGCACATACGCTGACCAGGGAAGACAGTCTCAAGGAGACTTCCTGCGGGAAGTAGGCGCTGAGCTGGGGTCTGAAGGTGGAGTGAGGCAGGGTACTGAGGATGCAAAAGTTAAGATGTTTCCGCAGTAGTAATGGCCTGCAGAAAGCACAGAGGTGTGAGCGAAGGTGGGGGATTAGAGAAGACGCAAATAATTCAGCTGGCTGGAGAAAAGGGTGAGGGTGGGCTGTGGCTGTGGGGTCAAGGAGTGAGAAGCGAGAAGGAGGCACAAGGGAGTGAGTAGGGGAGACCTCAAGGAGGGCTTTCCGTGACACACCCGGGAGTCTAAGGACATCCTGTCCTTGGTGGGGCGCCATGCCTGGAGTTTTTAAATTAATTACTGGCTGCATTGAGTCTTTGTTGCTGCACATGGGCTTTCTCTAGCTGTGGCGAGCTGGGCAATACTTTCTAGGTGTGGTGCCAGGGCCTCTCACTGCGGTGGCTCCTCCTGTCAGAGTTTAGGCTCAGTAGTTTGTGGTGCCTGGGCTCTGTTGCTCTGTGGCAGCTGGAATCTTCCCAGACCAGGGATCGAACTCATATCTCCTGCACTGGCAAGTGGATTCTTAACCACTGAACCGCCAGAGAAGTTCTATGTCTGGATTTTTTAACAGGGGAATGAAGAGGGACTCTATTAGTCTTAGAAGTATCATTCTGGCTACACTGAGGAAGAATTGGCAAGGAGCCAGCCTGAGGGCAGGGGAAGCTGTTAGTTACAAGGCTCTTGTTTTGATCCCGGCAAGAAACGAAGAGGGTTTGAAATCAGGGAGGAGCTATGGTCATAGAGGAAAAGGAGGGAAGGAGTCCTGAGATAGATATTTCGGTGGGAGGCAGGAGCCCAGGTATCAACCGCTGTTGGAGAGATAGGGAAATTCTGGTTGAGTGGTTATCTGTGTGCAGGGGTTTACACAGCTAGTAGGCAATAAAGGTGGGAGAAAAGCACTGCTTTTCTGAAAATGTTCACCAGTACTGGTTTTCTTGACATACCAAGATGACTCCATGTCACAGAACTGCCTCGGATGTAAGAGTTCAGACCAGTCCTCTCTGAAGCCCCCACGGAGCACCTGGATTTTGTCCACAAGACAGGCTCAACATGGTAACCCGGGAAGAGACTGAAATGCCATGTGCGGTTGCATAACTTGCTTCTCATCCTCACCTTCTCCGGTGCCCCCGGCTTCATGGCAGAGAAGAACCTCCCCTTTGTGACGAGCTCCTCCTCGTGGCCCTCAGTGACTGCCCTGCATGGGCCCGGCCTCTCTTCCTCCTGCTCCTGTTCGTCTATCTGGTCACCCTGTCGGGGTCCGCGGGCCTGATCATCCCGAGGCCATGTACCCTTCGGAGTCGCCTCTCGCTCCCGGGCATCTGCTGCTCGCGGGTCACCGCGCCGCAGACGAAGGCCGCTGCCCCGCGCGCGCCGCGCCGCCCGGCTCTCCCTCCTCGCCTCCCGGGCTCCGCGGACCGGGGCCGCCCGGCCCTCACGGCCTGCGCGCGCCGCGTGGCCGTGCGCCGCCCCCCGCTGGACGTCGCCGCCGGGGCGCGGAAGGCGCGCGCGGGTTCCGGGAGGGAGCCCAGGCGGCGGGCGCCCTCAGCGCCCTGCTGCGGACCGCCTCGGCCTTCCCGCTCTGCTCCTGTGGACCCAACGAGATGGCCTTCGTTTGCTGTGAGCTCCCGCTTCTCTTAGAGATGACCGGTGGGGACGGCGCTACCAGGAAGGGGTCACGATTGTGCTCGCCGTCTTCGTCGTCCCTGCCTGCACGGCGGCGGTTGTGGTTCCTGCCTGCTTCCATCAGGGCCGTTGTGAGGCTCCCCTCTGCAGGGAGCCGCGCTGAGACCCTCTGCACGAGCGCCTCCCAGCTCGCTGTGGTGTCGCTCTTCTCTGGGACCCTCATCTTCATGTGTCTGAGAGATCACTCCGGCCAGGTCACAACGGCGATCCCCACGTTGACCCTGAGGACCAAGGAAGTGCTGGAGGCCCTGAGGAAAATTCTCAACAGAGCCGGGGTGTCCTCACCATCCAACTTGGACATTCCCGAGAATCGTTTTCTTTGCGGTGCCAGCATTCTGGGAACTCATTATTTATAGCATGCCCGATGTTTAAATGAGTGTGTCGTGGTGTAAGGGCATAAAAAAGAACCAGAACTTTTACTTCCAGGGAAAGAAAAGAAGGAACGGAAGAGGCAGCTTAGGAAGAGATTGGAGTAAGAGCTCTAACTTCCAGGACAGTGACAAAAAAAATCCGAAATTAAATCCTGTGTAATCTGTTCATTTATCCATCCATCAGCTCAGATCAGATCAGTCACTCTGTCGTGTCCGACTCTTTGCAACCCCATGAACTGCAGCACGCCAGGCCTCCCTGTCCATCACCAACTCCCGGAGCTCACTCAGACTCACATCCATCAAGTCAGTGATGCCATCCAGCCATCTCATCCTCTGTCGTCCCCTTCTCCTCCTGCCCCCAATCCCTCCCAGCATCAGAGTCTTCTCCAATGAGTCAACTCTTCGCATGAGGTGGCCAAAATACTGGAGTTTCAGCTTTAGCATCATTCCTTCCAAAGAAATCCCAGGGCTGATCTCCTTCAGAATGGACTGGTTGGATCTCCTTGCAGTCCAAGGGACTCTCAAGAGTCTTCTCCAACACCACAGTTCAAAAGCATCAATTCTTTGGCGATCAGCCTTCTTCACAGTCCAGCTCTCACATCCATACATGACCACAGGAAAGACCATAGCCTTGACTAGATGGACCTTTGTTGGCAAAGTAATGTCTCTGCTTTTGAATATGCTATCTAGGTTGGTCATAACTTTCCTTCCAAGGAGTAAGCGTCTTTTAATTTCATGGCTACAGTCACCATCTGCAGTGATTTTGGAGCCCCCCAAAATAAAGTCTGACACTGTTTCCACTGTTTTCCCATCTATTTCCCATGAAGTGATGGGATATCAGTCCATTCATTAATCCACCTTATTCTTTTGATGCATTTCAAAGTGAGTGAGAGACATCAGTATTAATGCTCTTCTATCATATATAGGCAAGAATGATGTCATCAATTAGGATTCAATATTTAGATTATGCTTATCTAAAAATGTTTTAAAATTGAACTATAGTTGGTTTAAAATATTGTGTTAGCATCAGTTGTACAGCATAGTGATTCAGTATTTTTGTAGATTTTACTCCAATACAGTTTATTACAAAATGTGGCTGTAATTCCCTGTACTACACCATGTAGCCTCATTGCTTGTCTATTTCACACCTAGTAGTTTGAGTCTGATAAGCCCAGACTCCTAATTTGTCCCTCCTCCTCCTCCCACTTTGGTAGCCATAGTTGGTTCTGTTTTACATATACGTTCATTAGTATTACTTTGTAGATTCCACAATAGGTGATATCACCTAGTATCCGTCTTTCTCTGTCTGACTTACTAAGCATAATAGGTCCATTCATGTTGCTGCAAATGCACTACTTCGTTTTTCATGGCTGAGTAATATTCATACATATCCATAGAGAGAGCCTTTTTTTTTTGCATGTGCTGTGCAGCTTGTGGGATCTTAGTTTCCCAAGCGGGGACTGAACCCAGGCACCCTGCGGTGGGAGCACAGGGTCCTAACCACTGTCCAGGACGTTTCCATAGAACATATTCTTACTTCAGCCATCTGTTGATGGGCACTTGTGTTGCTTCCCTGTCTTGGCTATTATAAATAGTGCTGCTATGAACACTGGGGTGCATGTGTCTTTCTGAATTAGAATTTTCAGTTTTTCTGGATATATACCCAGGAATCGAGTTCTATTTTTAGTTTTTTAAGGAAACTATATAATAGTGTTCTCCATAATGGCTACATCAATTTACATTCCAATCAATAGTGTATGTCCTGCCCAATGTTTGTTATTTGTAGACATTTTTTAGGATAGCCCTTCTGACAGATGTGAGGTGATAGCCCATTGTTGAAATAAACTCAAAATGGTTTAAAGACTAAATATAAGAATGGAAACCATAAAACTCCCAGAAGAGAACATAGGCAGAACACTGACATAAAGCATGGCAGTATTTTCTTGGCTCAGTCTCCTAAAGCAAAAGAAATAAAAGCAAAAATAAAACCAACTAAACTTAACAACGTTGGCACAGCAAAGTATACCACTGACAGAAATGAAAAGATAACCTAGGGAGTGGGAGAAAATACCTGCAAATAACATGATGGATAAGGGATCAATATCCAAAATATACAAACAGCTCAAATAACTCCACATCAAAAAACCAAACAACAGGGGCAGAAGACATGAATAGGCATTTTTTCAAAGAAGACATACAAATGAGCATGTGAAAATAATTTCACTAATTATCTGAGAAATGCAGATTATGTTCTTTGTTTTGTTTTTGTATTCTGGGTTTTTTTTTTTGGCTGCATTGTGCAGCATGCTGGATCTTAGTTCCCCAATCAGGGGTCAAACCCACACACCCTGTGGAGGAAGCACAGAATCTCAACCACTGGACCACCAAGGAAGTCCCAGGTTATGTTTATTTTTAATAATTAAATTAAGGTAGTGACCTGATGGTCCAGTTAATAGAGCGGACCCTGCTCTTGGTGCGCTCCAGACTCCTGTCGTCGTCTCCCACATGCTCACGTCAATCTCTTTGTGCTCCCAATAACATGTCTGTCAATTACTGTCACCACTGGAAATATGACCTGTTCTTTCTTCTTCTCCCCCTGTTACAGATCCCGTTCCTCATATCATTTGCCTAAGAATCCACTTGGTGATATCTTCCATTTCCACTGCCCGTAATGGTATCTTCAGAATCTGTATCATAGATGTTGACTCTCTATGTTCTTAAAGCTTTTGACCTCGGGGAGGCAGAGCATTGCCGTGTTCCATGACACACAAGGAAATCCCTGTCTGCACTGGCCCCTGAGCTCTGCAAAAGCTCCACCTGTATACAAAGCTTTGCAGAGTCTGTTGGGTCTTGCTCTTCACTTATCTGACAATAGGTACCTTAGTCAATTCCAACGCACTAGGAGGGAACAGGCCTCACTTACTTATTAGTCTACGTTTTTCCTTTGATCCCCATTCTTGGAATTCAAACTCCTTTTTACCCTGTTCTTGGCTTCCAGACCCTGATAAGTTGGCTGTTTTGAGATATTAGTCTGCCATCTTCTTAGTCTGCCGGCTTTCTGAATAAAGTCGTATTTCTTGCCTCAACACCTCATCTATAGACTTACTGGCATATCATGAGGTGAACTGAGAGAGTCTGGGACTTAGCAATAGGACTCCTCCCATCACCCATCTCAAGTGCTTCCCGACAAATGATTTCCTCCAAGGAGACTTCATATTATAAGCTAGGTCCTTTGGGAACCATCAAAGAAGGGACTTGTTGGTATTATGGTCTCTCTAGTGACTTCAGGAGATGATCCCACCATCCTTTGCCCCAGACCTGAAAGAGGAGTCCTGGGGACCACACTGTTTAGAAGAAGAGATTGGAGAAGAAAAGCCACCGCTCTTCTAGGGACAGTACAAAATAGCTGGTATTACCCACCTTGGTTGCAGGAGACCTGAGCCATATGGCATGATTTTCAAGGTGCCAAGATGTGGTTGGATTTACTCTTAAATTCCCTGCTTAGCTTCTGATTCCTTTGCTTGAAATTAGCCTGCTTAGCTTTGAGAAATGGACTATTTCTTGCTATCTCAGTAAACAAATGATGTCACAGTCTCCCAGCGATTGCGGCCCTCCAGTGTGAGCCTGTGAGCCCTGAGGAAGGAAAAGCATACCTTCCAGTAGCAGCCATCAGACAGCTGGCTCTCCCTATGGTGAGCCCTGAGGAAGCTCAGATCAGATCAGTCGCTCAGTCGTGTCCGACTCTTTGTGACCCCATGAATCGCAGCACGCCAGGCCTCCCTGTCCATCACCAGCTCCCGGAGATCACCCAGACTCACACCCATCAAGTCAGTGATGCCATCCAGACATCTCATCCTCTGTCGTCCCCTTCTCCTCCTGCCCTCAATCCCTCCCAGCATCAGAGTCTTCTCCAATGAGTCAACTCTTCGCATGAGGTGGCCAAAATACTGGAGTTTCAGCTTTAGCATCATTCCTTCTAAAGAAATTTCAGGATTGATGTCCTTCAGAATGGACTGGTTGGATCTTCTTGCAGTCCAAGGGACTCTCAAGAGTCTTCTCCAACACCACAGTTCAAAAGCATCAATTCTTCGGCGCTCAGCCTTCTTCACAGTCCAGCTCTCACATCCATACATGACCACAGGAAAGACCATAGCCTTGACTAGGCGAACCTTTGTTGGCAAAGTAATGTCTCTGCTTTTGAATATGCTATCTAGGTTGGTCATAACTTTCCTTCCAAGGAGTAAGCGTCTTTTAATTTCATGGCTGCAGTCACCATCTGCAGTGATTTTGGAGCCCAGAAAAACAAAGTCTGACACTGTTTCCACTGTTTCCCCATCTATTTCCCATGCAGTGATGGGACCAGACGCCATGATCTTCGTTTTCTGAATGTTGAGCTTTAAGCCAACCTTTTCACTCTCCACTTTCACTTTCCTCAAGAGGCTTTTTAGCCCCTCTTCACTTTCTGCCATAAGGGTGGTGTCATCTGCATATCTGAGGTTATTGATATTTCTCCCAGCAATCTTGATTCCAACTTGTGTTTCTTCCAGTCCAGCATTTCTCATGATGTACTCTGCATATAAGTTAAACAAACATGGTGACAATATGCAGCCTTGATGTACTCCTTTTCCTATTTGGAACCAGTCTGTTGTTCCATGACCAGTTCTAACTGTTGCTTCCTGACCTGCATACAGATTTCTTAAGAGGCAGATCAGGTGGTCTGGTATTCCCATCTCTTTCAGAATTTTCCATAGTTTATTGTGATCTACACAGTCAAAGGCTTTGGCATAGTCAATAAAGCAGAAATAGATGTTTTTCTGGAACTCTCTTGCTTTTTCCATGATCCAGCGGATGTTGGCAATTTGATCTCTGGTTCCTCTGCCTTTTCTAAAACCAGCTTGCACATCAGGAAGTTCACGGTTCACATATTGCTGAAGCCTGGCTTGGAGAATTTTGAGCATTACTTTACTAGCGTGTGAGATGAGTGCAATTGTGCGGTAGTTTGAGCACTCTTTGGCATTGCCTTTCTTTGGGATTGGGATGAAAACTGACCTTTTCCAATCTTGTGGCCACTGCTGAGTTTTCCAAATTTGCTGGCATATTGAGTGCAGCACTTTCACAGCATCATCATTCAGGACTTGGAATAGCTCCACTGGAATTCCATCACCTCCACTAGCTTTGTTCGTAGTGATGCTTTCTAAGGCCCATTTGACTTCACATTCCAAGATGTCTGGCTCTAGGTCAGTGATCACATCATCGTGATTATCTGGGTCTTGAAGCTCTTTTTTGTACAGTTCTTCTGTGTATTCCTGCCACCTCTTCTTAATATCTTCTGCTTCTGTTAGGTCCACACCATCTCTGTCCTTTATCGTGCCCATCTTGGCATGAAATGTTCCTTTGGTATCTCTGATTTTCTTGAAGAGATCCCTAGTCTTTCCCATTCTGTTGTTTTCCTCTATTTCTTTGCATTGATCGCTGAAGAAGGCTTTCTTATTTCTTCTTGCTATTCTTTGGAACTCTGCATTTAGATGTTTATATCTTTCCTTTTCTCCTTTGCTTTTCGCTTCTCTTCTTTTCACAGCTATTTGTAAGGCCTCCCCAGACAGCCATTTTGCTTTTTTGCATTTCTTTTCCATGGGGATGGTCTTGATCCCTGTCTCCTGTACAATGTCACGAACCTCATTCCATAGTTCATCAGGCACTCTATCTATCAGATCTAGGCCTTTAAATCTATTTCTCACTTCCACTGTATAATCATAAGGGATTTGATTTAGGTCATACCTGAATGGTCTAGTAGTTTTCCCTACTTTCTTCAATTTCAGTCTGAATTGGCAATAAGGAGTTCATGGTCTGAGCCACAGTCAGCTCCTGGTCTTGTTTTTGCTGATTGTATAGAGCTTCTCCATCTTTGGCTGCAAAGAATGTAATCGATCTGATTTCGGTGTTGACCATCTGGTGATGTCCATGTATAGAGTCTTCTCTTGTGTTGTTGGAAGAGGGTATTTGCTATGACCAGTGCATTTTCTTGGCAAAACTCCGTTAGTCTTTGCCCTGCTCAGCATGTGGAAATACAGGATACTAGCCCCAGGTAGCTGAGTGCACATCAGAGGACTGATTTCTGTGAGCCCAGACTCTTGCATCTTCCCATACATAGAGAAGCACTAAATTCCTTAACTTGGGCTATCTGGTTTTCTTTAATTTATGATAATCTTTTGATGTTCTGGCTACCTACCCTTTGTTGCAATACTTCTATATAACCTGGTTCCCCACCGTGCCTCCTAGGAGCAGTTCTTTCAGGCTTATTTGAGTTGCTGTCTCCTGGGCCTGAAGTCTTAAAATTCCCACTGAATAAAACATAACTCACCTTTTAGGTTGTGAATATTTTTTTAAGTTGACAAGACTTTCCTGGAGATTGTAGGATATGATAGAAGGAATGCTGGCTGGTGACTGCTGCTAATCAGCTGTATGTTCTTCCATACGGTAATTCCCATTCCGTACCTTGATTTCGCCTTCTGCAAAATTGGGGAGAGTTTGGAATGAGTGCATTTTGAATCTCTTCGTCATATGGTATTCTATATATCCAAGCTTTAATTCTGTTAAAGTGTAAATGATTTTTACACTTTAGAGAACCCACATTATGCATTGTCAGCCACTTTCTTCAGAAGAGGACCATCTTAGAGATGTCTCTGAGCATGAATTAGGATGGGAAGTGAGTGCCTGAGAACCAGGTAACTGAGAGATACGGAAATGGGTGCCAAGGCTAAGGAAAATGGAATAGCCTGAGACAAACTTTCTATACTTTACATTGGCATCTTATAGGGAAGAATAAAAATTCCGCAGTTCTAGAATATGTAAAGTGAGGGAAGAGATACCATGATTAGCTGTTACAGAAGATGAGCTTTTCCACAGCAAACTTATGGGCACTAGGCTATCTTCAATCTTCCTGGTTGGCTTAGTGGTAAAAGATTCTGCCTACCAATGTAGGATCTGCCTCTTGAGAAATCTGCCTCTTGAGAAATCTGTATGCAGGTCAGGAAGCAACAGTTAGAACTGGACATGGAACAACAGACTGGTTCCAAATAGGAAAAGGAGTACGTCAAGGCTGTATATTGTCACCCTGTTATTTTAGAGTACATCATGAGAAACGCTGGACTGGAAGAAACACAAGTTGGAATCAAGATTGCTGGGAGAAATATCAATAACCTCAGATATGCAGATGACACCACCCTTATGGCAGAAAGTGAAGACGAACTAAAAAGCCTCTTGATGAAAGTGAAAGTGGAGAGTGAAAAGGTTGGCTTAAAGCTCAACATTCAGAAAACGAAGATCATGGCATCTGGTCCCATCACTTCATGGGAAATAGATGGGGAAACAGTGGAATCAGTGTCAGACTTTATTTTGGGGGGCTCCAAAATCACTGCAGATGGTGACTGCAGCCATGAAATTAAAAGACGCTTGCTCCTTGGAAGGAAAGTTATGACCAACCTAGATAGCATATTCAAAAGCAGAGACATTACTTTGCCAACAAAGGTTCGCCTAGTCAAGGCTATGGTCTTTCCTGTGGTCATGTATGGATGTGAAAGCTGGACTGTGAAGAAGGCTGAGCGCCGAAGAATTGATGCTTTTGAACTGTGGTGTTGGAGAAGACGCTTGAGAGTCCCTTGGACTGCAAGGAGATCCAACCAGTCCATTCTGAAGGAGATCAGCCCTGGGATTTCTTTGGCAGGAATGATGCTAAAGCTGAAACTCCAGTATTTTGGCCACCTCATGCGAAGAGTTGACTCATTGGAAAAGACTGATGCTGGGAGGGATTGGGGGCAGGAGGAGAAGGGGACGACAGAGGATGAGATGGCTGGATGGCATCACTGACTTGATGGATGTGAGTCTGAGTGACCTCCGGGAGTTGGTGATGGACAGGGAGGCTTGGCGTGCTGCGATTCATGGGGTCGCAAAGAGTCGGACACGACTGAGCGACTGATTTGATCTGACCAATGCAGGAGAGGCGAGACAGGGGCTCAATCCCTGGTCAGGAAGATCCCCTGGAGGAGGACATGGCAACCCACTCCAGTATTCGTGCCTGGAAGATCTCATGGACAGAGGAGCCTGGTGGGCTACAGACCATGGGGTCACAAAGAGGCAGACATGACTAAGTGCACATGCATGTAGGCTGTCCTCAGACTCGATCTAGCGTGAGACCCACCCAAGAATGGATAGGGGAAGATGGTAGAGACAGATCCCAGGGGGAGAGCTTGAAACAGGGAGGAGTCAAAAGTCACACCTCTGGGCTAAATCTGTTTCTTGGGCCACTTTTGTTATCATAATCATATACAATGGCCTGGCTCAGAGAGTCCTGTCCCTTTGCCTGACCATTAAGCTAAAGTGCCTTTGTTCAGAACCCTGTCCACCCAGAGATGGCAGGAAGGAAGAAATCAACACATTCCCCTTCCTGAGGCTTGCCATTTTAGGAGATACATGCAAGATTAAATGACCTTCTTCACTTTGTTTTCTCACCTCCCCCCATCTCTGATCCGTAAAAGAACCTGGCATCCGGACCCGGGAAAGATGGTTATTCTAAGACATTAGTCTGCCATCTTCACAGTCAGCCAGTTTTCTGAATAAGGCTGGATTCCTTGCCTCAACGCCTTCCCCCTGGTATTCACTGGCCTCTTGTGCAGTGAGCAGTGTGGGGTTGGACATGGTAACAAGCTGACAATATGTCCTGCTTTCACCAAAACCTGCAGAGGCTCAGCCATTGGACACACCTAATAACTGAAGGAAAAGTCTTTCTTAAAGGGCAATGGTTTCCTCTTCCATCGCTCTTGAGACGTACATCTAGAAGGATGTGGCTGTCCTTCTGTTCCCCTCTGAATTCCTTTCCCAGTAGGAGTGATTGCTTTAGGGGCAGCCAGTCTGACTGAGACTTAAAGCAGCCAGATCCTGAGCTGAGTCGTCAAGAGATGCCTTTTCTGGAATGATTGCTGCTCTGTTGTTTGGCCTTTGGCCCACTGCTGAGCTTTTCTGGAGCTGCCCTGCCTAAGGACATCCCTTCCCTAGGAACTCTAGTTCTGCAAGGCGTTAATCTGCTTTCAGTGAGAAAGTTCTGTGGTCAAATACTTTGGGGAAATTGTGGGTTAAAGACTGTTGACAAGGTTTCTTAGTGGCTGGACCTTATAGATCCATTAACATGCTGATATTCCATAAGATTTTCCGTTAGGAGAAGGTAGTATGCAGTAATTTCCAAACTTATGAGAATGGTAAGCCTATTTTCGTCCCTGGCATGCCTACTAAGACACCTGGGTAAACACAAGCTTTTATAAAGTAGGAGAGCCCTTTGGCAGTGGTTCTCAAACTTTGCTGCTCAATGTAATTAACTGGGGATTTAAAAAATATGGATGTCTGGCTCATACACACAAATATTCTGGATTAATTGTGTGGGGATACACTCAGGGCCTCAGGTTTTAAAAACTTCCCAGGTGATTCTATTAGGCAGCAAAGCTGAGAATCATTACCCCAGATCCTCTCGTCTTATGCCATCTCCCAAACAGGCTTAATCAGTAGAGCACTGACTTGACTCCATCATTGTTTTGCCACCAAGTAGCTGCATAGCCCTCTCTGTCGCTATGTTTTTAAAATTTATGTGACAAAAACAAACAAACAAACAAAACCATAAAACCCACCCTGATGACCTTAAATCTCCTATAAGGAAGGAAAGTACTGACGGGGCTTCAGAAAAACCGTGCTCTTCAAGAATATGTCTTCGCTATTTTACTTTACAGTACACAGCATGGGCCTCCCAGTTGGCTCAAGAGGTAAAAATTCTGCCCGTCAGTGCAGGAGATTCAGGAGACATGAGTTTGATCCCTGGGGTGGGCACATCCTTGGAGGAGGAAATGGCAACCCACTCCAGTGTTCTTGCCTGGAAAATGGACAGAGGAGCCTGGTGGGTTATAGTCTTTAGGGTTGAAAAGAGTCCGACATGACTGATCATGCCCACATACACACACACACAGAGCCCAGTGGGTCTAGCAGGACTAGAGCTCCTGAGAAAGCTTCCCAAGGCACCATCTCTAGATCTAGTTTTTGAAGATTAATTTATCAGAACCCCCTGCAGTGTCTGTTAGCAAGGTAGACGCCTGTGCCCTCTGGCATAGACACTGCATCAGAATTTATGGATGTGGAACAATAGTATTCAAGTGTTAAATCAATTCTCTGTGTGATTCTTATGCACACTGAGTTTGAGAAGCAGTGCCCTGGAGCAGAGGCAGGTCACCATTAAGAGTGTGCTCAGTTTGCCTGGGGGAAGTCTGCTCAGGACCCGCTCACATCTGCCTTTGCAATTATCATCTTGACCCTTCCACTCCGAAGATTCTCTTTCTGTCAAATGGTGAACTATCAGAGTCACCAATTACAGCATGTCTCGGCCATGGGTAGGTGGGTGGGGGGCAGCATGTGCTTACAAAACAGCCTCCTTTGGGGATCAGGTCCTCAGGCCGGTAAGAATCTGCCTGCAATGCAGGAGACCTGGGTTCAATCCCTGGGTCAGGAAGACCCCCTGGAGAAGGGAAAGGCAACCCACTCCAGTCTTCTGGCCTGGAGAATCCCATGGATGACAGGAACCTGGACGGCTACCATCCGTGGGGTCGCCAAGAGTTGGACATGACTGAGCGACTCAGCCCAAGCACGGGGTTGGCTAGGGTGTCACTGTGCAGAATGCCCCAGGTGACGTTCTCAACTGAAATACAGAAAACCTTCAAAGAAATGTATTTCTTTTGCTACAAGGTAGAAATGAGACAAGGCATCAGCTCCGTCAGACCCTGGTGGCAAGATGTAGGATGGGACTTTGGGAGTTTGAAATTAAAGAGAAAACTTCAAAGATATTAGACATTTTTGTGGGAAGATATATTGTCTTTCCCTGGAGACTTACCCCGGGGACCAATTATGGCATGATGCTAGGGCAGCAAGTACACAAAGCACCACCAGAAAGGTCTAGTGCAGGATCAGAAGCTCAGGGAGAGAGGCCGATCCCCGTGCCCTGATATCCTGGGCTAAGGCTAAAAAAAATCCTGGGTGACTCTAACATCAGGGATGCATTGTTTTGTCGAGGGTGAGAGGAATTCCATGAAGTTAGAATAAGACATAGTGGTTCTGGAAGCAACCCCCATGAACCAAGTTGCCGGGATTATGGACTCACGCTGCATTTTTGTCTATTTAAAGAGGACGAAGACAAAATAATTGAAGTCCAGAGAAGAAAAGTGACATGCCCTGGGCCATACATCTAATGTGAGTGAGCTAGAACCCAGGTCTCCTCTAGATCAGCCGGTCATTGACAGAGGACACACTAAACAAAGAAGCCGCTAGTGAAGTAGGAATCAGGTAAGGATGGTTCATACCTCTGCTCGAGCTTCAGAATCTAACTTCCAGTCCTTGTTATTAAGTCTAATGGGTCAGCTTAGTTTTGGCCTGGCTGCTGGTACATCAGGTAAGCAAACATGACTGAAACCCTCCTCTACAGCCCTATTGTAGAACTCTACTAAGAGCCCTCAAATCCATTAACCCAGATTCCTCTGACAGTGCTTGGGTAACACCAGGCTGCAGAGATAGTTCTGCCTTCAAATTTGGATGCTGTTTATTATTATCACGGGCTTCCCTGGTGGCTCAGCTGGTAAAGAATCCGCCTGCAATGTGGGAGACCTGGGTTTGACCCCTGGGTTGGGAAGATCCCCTGGAGAAGGGAAAGGCTACCCACTCCAGTATTCTGGCCTGGAGAATTCCATGGACTATATGGGGTAGCAAAGAGTCAGAGACAACTGAGCGACTTTCACTCACTTTTTATCACTGCTGCTTTTATTAGGGATGGTGAGAACAACCAACAGTGCTTATGGAGCTTTGCAAGGTGCCAAAAGGAGCTTATGTTTGCTCTTTGGAGTCAAAGGGTAATGCAACTACTTGCAAAAATAAAAAAGACAAACAGAAAACCCTTGATAAGCCAGCCAACTCTAATTAGGATAACAGCTATTTGTTAAAGATGCATGTTGCCAGACTGAAAATAGAAATATTCCTATAAGCACAGCTCACTGCTGATTGCTAATGGATTTTTTGTTGTTGTTTGTGCTTTTTTTCATTCATAGAATATAAATTGCCCTTCCTTAAAATGTTCATTTAAAATTTTAAATAGCCACCATATATATGTACAGCGCTTCTGCATCTATTTTAATCTTTGCATTAATATTATCTCATAAGCAGGGCTGATATAATGATCCCTTTTGACAGAAGAGGAAATTGAGGTTCAGAGAGGTTAAGTGCCTTGTGGAAGATCAAACAGATAATTGGGGACAGAGTTGCACGAACAAAAGCTGACATGTAGGGGTGGGGAAGGAGAGGGAGGGATGAATTGAGAGAGTGGCATTGAAACATGCACATTATCATGTATAATAAAGTAGAGAGCCAGTGGGAAGTTGCTGTGTAACACAGAGAGCTTAATCAGGTGCTCTGTGACAACCTAAGGGGTGCATGGGGTGAGGGGTGGGAGGGAGGTTCAAGAGGGAGGGAACAAATGCATACTTAGGATTGATTCACCTTGCTGTACGGCAGAAACCAACACAACATTGTAAAGCAATTATCCTCCAATCAAAAATAAATAAAAGCTGACTTGTAGAGGGGATATATATGTATACATACAGCTGATTCATTTTGGTGTACAGCAGAAACTCACAACATTGTAAAGCACTATACTTCAATCAAAATTAATAAAAAAAAAAAAGAGCTTACTTAAGTTAGAGAACCATTTGATCTTCATTCTTAGTATAAGGGAAGCAGACATTACTTTTTAAAATTTAAATTAAAAAGTTGTTTTTTTACAATGTTGTGTTGATTTCTGCTCCCTAAAAATCTAGGAATAGATCTACCACGTGACCCAGCAACCCCACTCCTGGGCATATTCCCTGAGAAAACAAAAAAAGAAATAAGCTGCCAGTATTCATGGCAGCAGTTTACAAGAGCTAGAGCGTGCGCGCCACCTAGATGCCCACGGACTGATGGAAGGACAGAGAAGCTGTGGGACATGTTACTGCGGAAGCATTCATGACTTTTTATCCTATATGGTTGCGAGCTCTGTATTTGTTCATTTCCACATTAGGCTGCCAAGTTTGCTGATGTCCAGAGCTTTACCTATCAGACACTCAGGTTAAATCTCTTCCTTGAAAACGTCTTGAACGTCTCTTCAGGGATCCCCTTATGGGGCGCTGGGGTCTCCGCCTTCACAGGCAAACCGCTGAGTGGATGCCTGGGAGGAATTCCACGGTAGTGATGGAATTCCTCTTGACGGTGTTCGCTGACCACCCCGACTGGGGGCTTCCGCTCTTCGCCGTCTTTCTGGGTTTCTACCTGCTCACTCTGCTGGGGAACTGTGGAATGATCCTCCTGATCCGCCAGGATCGCCGGCTGCACACCCCCATGTACTTCTTCCTCGGCCACCTCGCCCTCGTGGACATCTGCTACTTGTCCACCGTCGTCCCCCAGGTGCTGGGGGTCCTGCTGGAACGCGGCATCATCCTCTCCAGGGTGCGCTGCGCAGCCCAGTTCTTCCTCTTCACCTTCTTCGCGTCCATGGACTGCTACCTCCTGGCGATCATGGCCTACGACCGCTGCGTGGCCGTGTGCCGCCCCCTGCTCTATGTCGCCATCATGACCGAGAAGGCCCGCTGGGTTTTGGTCGCAGGGGCGTACGCGGCCGGCTTCTCCAGCGCCTTGATTCGAACGGTCACCGCCTTCACGCTCTCCTTTTGCGGGAACAACCAGATCGACTTTATTTTCTGTGACCTCCCCCTCTGTTAAAGCTCTCCTGTGGGGACAGCTACACCCAGGAGGTGGTGATCATTGTGTTTGCCGTTTTGGTTATGCCTGCTTGTATACTGATCATCTCGGTTTCCTACCTGTTCATCGTCCTGGCCATCCTGCGGATGCGCTCTCCAGGGGGCCGGGCCAAGACCTTCTCTACCTGCGCCTCCCACCTCGCTGCTGTGGCTCTCTTCTTTGGGACTCTCATCTTCATGTACCTGCGGGACAACTCGGGCCAGTCCTCGGAGGCGGACAGGGTGGTGTCCGTGCTCTACACGGTGGTGAGCCCGATGCTGAACCCTCTCATTTACAGCCTGCGGAACAAGGAGGTCAAGGAGGCGGTCCTGAAATCCTTGAGCCGACTGAAGGTTTCTGGAAGGTCCTAGATAAATCCTTGAGCCGACAGAAGGTTTCTGGAAGGTCCTAGATGGACCTTCATCAGATATGTCACTCCTTAGTTGCTCCACCTTTTCTGTCTTTCCTCAAGTGTCACCTACTTGGGAAGATTTTCCCAGATAACCTTATTAAAATTGCACCTAACATTCCATCTCCGTTTTCTGATTTACTGTGTCATGTAATACTTGTCAGGGCTTTCCTGGTGGCTCAGTGGTAAAAAATGTCTGCCTGTGATGTTGTAAGAGATGCGGGAGATGCTGGCTCATTCCCTCGGTCAGGAAGATCCCCTGGAGGAGGGCATGGTGTTGGCCCGCTCCAGTATTTGAGCCTGGAGAGCCCCATGGACAGAGGGGCCTGGTGGGCTACAGTCCATAGAGTCCAAAAGAGTGTAGAGGAGTAGGACACAACTGAAGCCGCCGAGTACACATGCACAGAATACTTGTCAGGATCTGATGGTCTATGTTATACATATTTGATATTGTCTGGTCCTCACGACTAGAAAGGAAGCCACGTGAGAGGAAGCACTTCTATCTGCGAGATTCATTTCTGTATGCCCCCAGGGCTTAGCAAAGCGCCTACCACGCAAAAGGCTCTCAATAAATATTTGTTGAATGTATGAATTAACCTCAGGTTCCAGTGTCGACCTTTAAGTTCCAACTTCTTCTGTTCTGAGCGTTTTTATCTGCCAAGTGGGTTTATCTAATGTAAAGGACCATAATTTTGAGGATTCAATGCACGCATAGGTAAGAACCATGTCGATCTTATTCCCTAGCATCTGCTGACTGTAATGCATTGCCTTGGACGACTGATGAATGAAACAAATTAAACAACCTATCTACCAACGCAGCTATGTTTTGCTCCAAAGGGATTTTCCCAAACCCATCATGTATGTTTTCACTGTTTCTCCTCTTATTGTTTCTGTGGGTTTTGAATGATAATAATATGAATATTAGTGATGATAATGATGGATAGATAGCAACGATCAAGATTTATTAGGCATTTATCACCTTCCAGGAATTGTGAGGTTTGCTCCAGGAATTATTTGATTTAATTCTTTCCACAACACTGTGAAGCGTGTTTTGTCCTGCTTACTGGTGTGGGAGGCACCCTGGAACGTAGAGTTGAGTAATTGTGCCAAAGTCAGCAAGCAAAGGCTAGAGTGAGGTTCCCTCACACCCCACCCAAAACCTGAGCTCTTCCCTGCCAGTCTCCTACTGTGATCTACTTCCCACCCTATCTAATTAGTCTGGAATTTATTGTTATTTTCTTTTTCCTTTTACCTGGTAAAGAAAAGATAAAAGGCCAGTCAGTAGAGGTAGAAGGCAGTCAGCAACATTTATTTTATAGCCCTGATGTGTTGGTACTGTGTAATGTGGAAGTGTGTGTCAGTGTGGGGTGTGTGTGTGTGTGTGTGTGTGTGTGTGTGTATGCATGCAGTTGTGTATGAGAAAATGAAGTGCACAGAGTAAACAGATGGTGACTTCTGAACGTTAGGACCTTTTATTTTAAGGACATATAACAAAAATTTTAGAAAAGAGATGGGTGGATATGTTTAAGAAAAGATACTGCGAGAAAATTACAGCTGTGGCCAGGAGATTTGGATTCACACAGCTGCCTTTGCTGATGTTTATGTGCAAATCACTTAACTTGGGGTGAAGCAACTCCATGGAGGGCATCTTGGTCATTTTTCAAATATTAGCTGCCATGTGATGGTCCTGACCCATAAACTTCTGTCATAGGTGCTAAGAGGCATTGTGTATTGTAGAAAGAGCTCAGAATTTGGTACCAGTGTCTAGTCTGTCACTTCTTAGCCCTTATGGCTTCAGGTTTGTTAAGGCCTATTAGCCTGCTTTCTCAGCTGTGAAATAAGGCTTATTGAGCATTTACTGTGGGCCAGGTTTTATGTGATAGCACCCCACTCCAGTACTCTTGCCTGGAAAACCCCATGGACGGAGGAGCCTGGTGGGCTGCAGTCCATGGGGTCGCTACAAGTCAGACAGGACTGAGGGACTTCACTTTCACTCTTCACTTTCATGCATTGGAAAAGGAAACGGCAACCCACTCCAGTGTTCTTGCCTGGAGAATCCCAGGGATGGGGGAGCCTGGTGGGCTGCCGTCTCTGGGGTTGCACAGAGTCGGATATGACTGAAGCGACTTAGCAGCAGCAGCAGCAGCAGCAGCAGGTTTTATGTGCAGCTCATTTGTCCTCACAACTTGGTGCATGTAGAGGATGGGAAGGTGCTGACTGGCATTCATAAGCATAAACATTAATTCATAAACAGCATTTTCATAGTGATTGTCCCAGACCCCACAGTCCACGTGTACCGATGGGTGGAGGGACCCACAGCTGATCAGTGGACATCTTCATTTCAGAACCGTCTGAAACTGTATTTCCTGGGCCAGGATTAGCTTTGGATCCAGACACCTTCTGAGGTAAAGAGTTCACTAGTAATTTTTAAACTAGCCCTCAAACTGGCATACACTTAAATGCACACTTAAGCCAACAGTAGACTCTAGGCTAAAAGCTTTACATGAATTATTTATTTTAGCCCTCCCAAGAAATTTAATGGAAAGTAATTATTACTGACTTCATTTCCAGAAGAAAGAAATTAAGACCCAAAGAGGTTGTGTAACCTGCCCAAGAATCAAGAAACTGACAGACCAGGGAAGGCGTGATCTCAGGTGTCCAAAGTATGTCCTCTTAAATGATACCCATCCTTCTGTATTTTTCCCTCTTTCTTCCAGTCCCCAGTACTCAGTTGCAATTTGCTTCAGAGGAGTCTGAACTTCAGTTGCTTTCTTGGTCTCACTGTTTGGTAGGTCTGGGATGGTGTGGATGTGTCTAATGTACCGACATAGATATGAAGTTCATGGAACTCATGTTTGCCTTCTTGTAGGGTGGTGATGTGAGTTGGGGAATTTGCGTCTCCCTCAGAAACAGCAAGATTGGCTCAGACGAACTATTGACTTCGGAAGGCCTTCTAGAGCACCTTTGGAGTCAAAGCTTCCTCCAGTAAGTAGTTCATTAGCATGGGGGTCTCTGAACTGTCTTCCTGATGGCTCAGACACTGAAGAATCTGCCTGCAATTCAGGAGACCTGGTTTCGACCCCTGGGTAGGGAAGATCCCCCAGAGAAGGGAATGATGACTCACTTCAGTATTCTTGCCTGGAGAATCGCACAGACAGAGGAGCCTTGGGGGCTACAGCTGGTGGGGTCACAAAGAGTCAGACATGCCTGGGCAACTAACACTTTCACTTTCATGAGGGCTCCAAACAGTTGCCAAACTAGTCTCCGTATCTTCTTTTCCAATCCTTAGTCTAAGAATTCAAGATTCCTTTCCAAACACGGATCATTGCTATTTCCTACTGTTTAATAGCATTAAAAAAGGTAATTTATTATTTTCTTGTATTTATCATCTATCTATCTCCATTATCATCTTCTATTCATTATCTATTTATCATCTATCTATTATATCAGTCTCTCTATATCTATTTTCTATATCTATGTACTTATTCATCTATCATTTCATCAGATATGACTCAAAGGATGTACCTGAAATCCCTTCTGATTTACAAAATCTTTTTAAAAACAGCTTCACTGAGGCAGAATTGACAAGCAATAAATTGCACAGTAAGTGTACAATTTGTTAAGTTTTGACATCAAATACACGTGGGAAACCGTCACCAGAATGAAGATAATGGACACATAATCACTCCTCAAAGTTTCTTTTGTCCATTCTACTCTCTTGAATGTGCCCCTTCCCACCACCCACCCCTTCAGAAACCCAGGCAACCACTCCTCTGCTTTTTTCACTCTCCATTAGTTAGAATGCCTTAGAATTTACAAAAGTTTTATATGAGTGGAATGTCTGACTTCTTTCACCAGCTCGCTTATTTTCAGATGCATTCGTGTGGTTGTGAGTGTCAGTAGTTCATCCCCTATTATCGCTCTTCCACTGCATGAATATGCCGTGGTTAGTTTATGCCTTCACCTATTCATCAACGTTTTGGTTGTTCCTGGTTTTTGGCTTTTTTAAAAAAAGCTGCTGTGAACATTCCTGAAAAGTCTTTGTATGGATGCACACTTCCATTTCTCTCAGGTAACAATCTAGGTGAGCATTGTTGGATCACATGGGAGGCACATGACCAGCGTTTAAAGAAACTGCCAAACTGTTTTCTCAAGTGGTTACATCACTTCTCATTTCCACATCTTCCACATCCTCATCAACACTTGGTAGGGCCGTCCTTTTTTAATGTGAACCTCCTAATGGGTTTATATGGCACTTCATTGTGATTTTAGTTTGCATTTCTCTGCATCTCAGTTACATTGATGTTTAATTTTTAAATGTGATCACTTGCCTTTAGTAAGTCTTTGGTGAAGAGTCTGTTCAAATCTTTTGCTTATTTTAAGTGGGCTTTCTGTTTTCTTATAATTAATGTGTGAGAGCTCTTTATACTTCTAGATATAAGTCCTTTATCAGATATATGATTTGCAAATATCTTCTCCCGTTTTCTACATCATTGCTTGTGTTATTCTTAACAGTGTCCTTCAGAGAGTAAACGCTTTTCATTTTGATGAAGTCCCACATCAATTTTGTCATTTATCAGAGATCAGATCAGTCGCTCAGTCGTGTCTGACTCTTTGCGACCCCATGAACTGCAGCACGCCAGGCCTCCCTGTCCATCACCAACTCCCGGAGGTCACTGCTTTTGGTATCATATTTAAGAAATATTTGCCTGTCTCCATGGTCACAAAGATCTCCTCCTTTGTCTTCTAGAAGTTTATAGTTTAGGTTTTACGTTTCTGTGTAAGACCCATTTTGAGTTGAGTTTTGTGTATGAAACAAGGTTTGCTTTGAAATGAACACGTCTACTTATGGACACTCAGATGTCCCAGCGTCATTTGTTGAAAAGACTGTCTTTTCTCCCCTGAATTCCCTCTGTGCCTTTGTCAAGAGTCAGTTGTCCGTGTATGTGGGCCTGTTTTTGGACTCTTCTGTTGCAGGGATGTATTTGTATGCTTTTACTCCAATACCACACTGTCTTGAATACTAATGTCAGAAATGAGGCAGTGCTCGTCCTCCAACTTCGTCCATTTTCATAATCATTTTAAGTATTTTAGGCCTTCTGAATTTCCATATAATTTTTAAAATCCAATTTTTCAATTTATGCAAAGATGTCTATTGCAATTTGATTGAGATTTCACTAAATCTCATTGATCAATTTGGGGACAATTGACATAATATCAATACTGATTCTTCTGACCCATGAGACTGATGTATCTCCTTTTATTTTAGCCTTCTTTAATTTCTGTGTTTTGTAGTTTATAGTGTATAGGTTTTTCAATTCATTTGTCAGATCTATCCTTAAGTATTCTATTATTTTTGATGCAGTTGTAATGGTATTGATTTTTAAATTTTAGTTTCAACTGTTCCATGCTTGTGGAAATACTATTGATTTTTGTATATTGCTCTGGCAACACTGCTAAACTTACTTATTAAATCTAGTAATTTTTTTTTTTTTTTGCAAATTCCAATGAATTTTCTACTTAAAAAATTGTATAAATAATAGTTTTTCCCTTTCTAATTTAAGTGACTTTCTTTTTCTTGCCTGGCTGAGTTGGCTGGAGCCTTTGATATGATGTTTCTCTGTTTTTTTATTTCAAATTTGGTACCATAAGTTCTCCTTTGCACTGTTTTCTGAGCCTGTGGCATATTATTTTATTTTATATATTTTTGTTATTTTTATTTCTTTAATTTCTCCAGTTTTATTGAGAGCTAACTGACATATGGTATATGTTTAATGTGTACACAATAATGATTTGATTATAAATATATTGAAATGATTACTACAATTAGTTAACATCCATCACCTCAGTTCAGTTCAGTTTAGTCGCTCAGTCGTGTCTGACTCTGTGACCCCATGGACTGCAGTACATCACGCCTCCCTGTCCATCACCAACTCCCAGAGTTCACCCAAACTCATGTGCATTGAGTTCGTGATGCCATCCAACCATCTTATCCTCTGTTGTCCCCTTCTCCTCCTGCCTTCAGTCTTTCCCAGCATCAGGATCTTTTCCAATGAGTCAGCTCTTTGCATAAGGTGGCCAAAGTATTGGAGTTTCAGCTTCAACATCAGTCCTTCCAATAAATATTCAGAACTGATTTCATTTAGGATGGACTGGTTGGATCTCCTTGTTTTCCAAGGGACTCTCAAGAGTCTTCTCCAACACCACAGTTCAAAAGCGTTGGTTCTTCGGTGCTCAGCTTTCTTTATAGTCCAACTCTCACATCCATACTGGAGAAGAAAACCCACTCCAGTGCTCTTGCCTGGAAAATCCCATGGATGGAGGAGCCTGGTAGGCTACAGTCCATGGGGTTGCAAAGAGTTGGACACGACTGAGCGACATCACTTTCACTTTTAGTCTCTCTTTATTATGCAGATTTTCACAGATGACTTTTACCAGGTTAAGGGAGTTCCCTTTAATTCCTAGTTTGTTGAGAGATTTTTTTTCCCGCCTAAAATCAAGGATGAATAATGCATTTTGTCCACAATCAATTTCTACATCCATGAGCGTGATCATAGTTTTATTTTTTGTTTATTAATATGGTGAGCTACATTGATTGCTTTTGAAATGTTAAACAATTCTTGGGTTTCTAAGAGGAACTGTACGTGATCACAGTGAGAAATCCTTTGATTATCAAAGAAAGTAGAGGATGTTCCTGAGTATTCTTGGCTCATTAAGAAGGTCACCAAGGATATTGCCTAAAGTTATAGGCTAGTTTTAAAAGGGATTTGGAGTTCTGAGTCATCTAAATTCCTCTATTAAAAAGAGACTACAGAGAGAGACATAAGCCATGCAAGGAAGACAGAGGCAAATAAGACATCTGAGATGTTTCCATCTTCTGAGAAATATGTTCTGAAGGAGGTATTCCCAATCTGAATTCAACCCTGAGGATGTAGATGTGGTGGGGAGATGGCCAAGGATGAGAGCAGCAGGGACTGAAGAGGGCAGATGAGGACGTGTGGGTTCAGGGGTGATGGTGGCCCTTGCGGTATTCGAAACAGTTGATCCCCACTTTCTTTGGAAGAGCTCTCACTTCCTTCCTCCATCTTCTGGACTCTGTTTTGTCTCCTGCCTCTGGGGCTCTGTCCTCAGCCTCCTTTGCTGGCTCCTTATTTCTGAATATCAGAGCATCCAGGACTTAGTCATAGGTCTTCCTCTCCCTGTGAGGCCACTCCTTAGGTAATTTCATCCCATCTCATGGCTTTAAGTGCTTGAGGTATTTAAATAAAATGCAGATTCTTTGCTGTGATCTCCATGATTCAGCCAGGTTAGGTACCTAACCACCACCAGGACTGTATCTGTGTACTCTTCCTTTCCCCCTAGTCCAATGCACTTACTATTCCTTCAGGGTGTCAGACATGTTCTTATATCAAGATCTTTATTTATTTATTAAAGGATCTGCTCTTCCTTTTTCTTGGAATGTTATTCCCCAGATTGACTCACAGCTTACTCCTTAAGTTTATTTAGGTCTCAGCTCAAACACCTAAGACAAGCCTTCCTCCACCCCTGAACTTCCCTCCCTAAAACAGCTATTTCAACTTGTGACACTGTCACCTGACCCCACTTCACTTCTTATCACAGGCTTGCTTGTCCCTCATATTATAGCCAACATTTATATGTTCATTTCTGTCTCATGCATTATAAACTAAGAACCAGGAAAGCAATGGTGGTGTCTTATTTTGACCCTCACTAAATACTAAAATTATTTATTAAGTGAATAAAATGTATGAACATTTACCAACACTTTGTACAGTAGGTTTTACAAATTATTCTTACTCAATATATGGATTTTTTTCCTACACATTTCTGAGGCATTTATGTTACCTACAGTTAGATGGCAGAGGTTTTTATTAATGTATTCATAGAACCACAAGTCAGCTTTTCTCAAGTAAGACTAACACAAAAGAAAAATTATGGCATAAAAGTCAGTTTATCTGTGCTTTGAACAAAATCTGTATGCTTTCCAAATCCAATGACATGAATTATTGCCTAAATATTGTCTTTGTTTATCAAATCTTAAAAATCATTTAAATTTTTTGTCAGTTTCTCTTTTTAGTTTGTGAGTGTATTAAGGGCATAGACTGTGAATTATTCATTCTTTTAGTCCCAGGGCCAGACTCAGAGCCTGGTGAAGAGGAGGTTTATAATAGATGTTTGTTGAAAATGAAAAATAGAGAAATGATTCAGGGAAATACAAGAATTTAGGTACAGATTTATGCCTTTCATCTGAAAACCTGTCAAGGTTTTCATAAAAGCTTGTGATTCCTTATTTCCTTAATCAACAGTCTTTTGTGTCCCAAACTTAATCTTCATTTAATTTCTCAGGCAAGCTTCCAACCTGCATTCAAGTCTATTTCTAGCCAACTCAGCTTCCCCATTACTCACTGCAGATGGAGTGATATCTTAGAAGGGATATAGCTGCCTCTGGACCTATAAGACACAAGTATTAGAGGTCCAGGGCAGGCCCATGGGCACGAGGCCCAATTCAAACCAAAGGACGGAGGTCTGACCATCATGGCACTTATTCCACCAAATGTGGGCTCAGGGAAACCGGAATAAAGAGGCAAAGTTACAGCTCTGCCCAGTTGATGTTTAGGGCTTCCCTGGTGGCTCAGAGGATAAAGCGTCTGCCTGCAATGCAGGAGACCTGGGTTCGACCCCTGGGTTGGGAAGATCCCCTGGAGAAGGAAATGGTAACCCACTCCAGTACTCTTGCCTGGAGAATCCCATGGACAGAGGAGCCTGGTGGGCTACAGTCCATGGGGTCGCAAAGAGTCGGACACGACTGAGCGACTTCACTCTCTCACTCTCTCTAGTTGATGTTTACGCAGCTGAGAAGATTCTGGTACCATGGTATCCATGACGACTTAATAGGCAAGACAGCTTATCTTCATATAAAAGAAGCGCTTTTTGTTCCTAAAATGATGACTACTGTAAAATGTTACAATGAAATAGGTGTGTGTGTGTGTGTGTGTGTGTGTGTGTGTGTGTGGCAGGGGTGTGGTGTGTGTGTGCCCGGTCACGCCCAACTCTTTGTGGCCCCACACTATCTTGCCAGGGTCTCTGTCCATGGAATTTTCCAGGCAGGAATAGTGGAGTAGGTCTCCATTTCCTACTCCAGGGATCTTCCTGATCCCGAGATTGAACCCACGTCTCTTACGTCCCCTGAAAGGGCAGGTGAGTTCTTTTCCACCAATGCCATCAGGGAAACCCCAAAACGATATAGGTATGATATTAATCACTCCATCCCATGAAACAAAACCACCATTTTGGTTACATGCTGCTGTATAACAACCCTCAAAAGTAAGGGACTTAATAATAGTCATTTTCTTGTTATCCCTCAGAGTTCTCAGAGTTGACGATGCAGCCAGGCAGTTTTCCCTCAGGTACCTGCCATCAGAGCTGAGGCTGGGATCAGCTAGAGTCTCACCCTCTCCTGTGGTGGGTGCCTGGCAGAGAGACTCAGAGGCTTGTTGGCTGGAACACCCGGGACACCTTGTGCATCTCTCTCTGACTCTCTGTGATCCAGCAGGGAGAGCTCAGAGTAGAGGGACTTCTTCCATGCTAATTCAGGCCCCGGAGTGCATTCTTGAGACAGTGCTACAGGAAAGTGTACAAGGTTTTCTAAGCGCCTCGGGGATCACGCAGCACCACTCTGGGATGCTCTGTTGGTCAAAGCCAGCCCCACAGTCCTCCAGGCTCAGGGGGAGGGCCTCAGACGCCACCCCTTGATGAGGAAGTGGCAAGTCCTTCAAGAGCACGTGGGACGGAAATGTTGTCGCGTCTATTCTTGGAAAACATAACCTGCCACGGCCACTGTTAATGTTTTGCTAACTCTCCTCCTTGGCTACAGGGTATTTTTAAGATGGATGAATGAAGGACATGTCCGTTAGGCAGTAGGCATCTAAATTCACAAAATCCTGGAGCTGGAGTGCAACGTAGGCATTTTTGGAATACAAGGGAACTGAGGTTCCTTCTTTGGAGTCTGGGTTAACAGATCCAGGCAAGGGTTCAGAGGGAAAGCCATCAAAGATGGTTTGCAGCCTCTTCTCAGCCTTGGAGAAGTCTGAGCTTTGTCAAAACACACCATCAAATCCCTCTTGCAACTAACTCTAGAATTGTAAAGGTGTGTATTGGATCCAAGACACACGGAAGCCCTGCTGAAATGGCTTTGAGGTGACAAGGGCACTTGCTTCTGTTTAAATTGGTCAGGGGGAATCTGTAATCGATGAGTGACCTTATTTGATGAGATGTAGCTGTGTGCTAGAAAATGGGGCCTAATTACACACCTGAGGGTATTTATCTGATAAACAAATAAATAAGTTTCCTTGACTTCCAGCTCTTCTTCATGGCGGTCCATACCCACTGCCTTCTCTCTCGTGATCATCATTCCAAGTGTGGAGTGAGATATTTAGAAGGGAGGTCTGGGCATCACGATATCTCTGCCTGCCTGTCACTGTGTTGTATGGCTGTCCTGTGTCCTTTCCTGATGTTTGCGTAAAGCTTAACTCTTTGTGCATCCTGTGAGTTTGAGTGGCAACCTGAACCCAAGACCACTGCAGGTGATCAAGCAGAGAAGGCATTGCAGCGTCTGACAATGTGGATTTTGGAAAACCCTTCCAGGCGCCCTCAGTTGGATGCAACTGTGATCAGTGGCCTCAGTTTGCAGATGAGAAACTGGGTTCAAGAAGGCAAGCTGACATGCCTCAAGTCTCACAGCTGCTTGTGGAAAGTCAAGACTAGAACTCAAGTCTTCTGTATACACGCTCTCTGGTTTTGCATTGGCATGCACTCCCCAAAATGTCTTTTGCACAATGCTGGCCCCATGTATCGCTCTGTGATGAACCGTGTTCTGTATGACTGAATGAGTTTAGTTTGGAGAAATGCTGCGTACCTAACCTCCTGGAGATTTATACTATACTAAAGGCTCTGAGAAATCATCTAGTTAAGAAATTTTGCTCCATTTAGCTCAGCTCAGATCAGATCAGATCAGTCGCTCAGTCGTGTCCGACTCTTTGCGACCCCATGAATTGCAGCACGCCAGGCCTCCCTGTCCATCACCAACTCCTGGAGGTCACTGAGACTCTCATCCATCGAGTCAGTGATGCCATCCAGCCATCTCATCCTCTGTCGTCCCCTTCTCCTCCTGCCCCCCAAATTATTTGAACATGGGACTCTTCATTTTTACAACTATTAAACATCTGTACGAATAGCAAATTTGGTGAAACAACCTATGAGGAAAGCTGGCACTGAGAAAGCTAGACTGAATAAAGGGATTAATGACAACTGTCCTCAAAGACGCAACAACCAGATTGTAGGTACTCCATGGGCTTGTTATTAAAAAATCACAAATTGGTTTTTAAATTTATAGTTTGTACCAAAGTTAGTAGTAACACAGACTATAATCAAGATGTATAGAGCTCTTGTGAGTTACCATGGGGGTTAGGGGTCTTGTTTAGAAAAATCAGTGCTGTGTGGAAAAGCCCCAAACCCTCAGAGTTTGGAATAGGAGACAGATTTCTGAAACCTCATCAAAAGTTAAACCATCACATCTATGCCACAGGCGCTGAGCAGAATCAGCCATTTTGCAATGGGTACAAAGGAATTCAGATGCTCAGGGCATCACAGGGAGAGCCCTTTTCCCGTGCAGGAGTCTTCTCAGGGCCCCTTTCACGTCCTTGTTCCTCAGGCTGTAGATGAAGGGGTTCATCATGGGGATCACCACGGTGAACAGCACCGCCCCAATCTTGTCTCTGTTGTCAGGGTCAGAGGATGAAGGGAAGAAGTAGACCCCTGCAATGGGCCCGTAGAAGAGGAACACGACCGCCAGGTGAGAGCCACAGGTGGAGAAGGCTTTCCACCGCCCCTCTGTGGGTGAGAGCCTCAGCACAGCCCTGACGACGCAGACATAGGAGACGAGGGGGAGGGCGAAGGGCAGGGTGACGACCGCCGAGCCCACGACAAAGAGCACGAGCTCACTGGCCGTCGTGTCTGAGCAGGACAGCCTGAGCAGCGGGGCCAAGTCCCAGAAGTGCGGGAGAGCACTGCCATCACAGAAGACCGACCGAAGGAGCAGAAGGGTGCGTGTCAGGGCGACAGCGCTGCTGAGGACCCAGGGGATGGCGGTCAGCCAAAGGCAGAGCCCGGGTCCCACGGTGGCCGTGTAGTTCAGAGGGCGGCAGATAGCCACAAAGCGGTCACAGGCCATGACCCCCAAGAGGAAGTTGTCAATGACAACAAAGACAATAGAAAAATACATCTGTGTGACGCAGCTCTCATAGGAGATGGGTGGACTCTTGGTCTGAATACTCATCAGCATTCTGGGGACTGAGGTGGAAATGGAGGAAATATCAGCAAAGGCTAGGTTGGTGAGGAAGAGGCACATGGGGGTGTGAGGGTGAGAGTCCAAGCCGATGGCCAGAACGATGAGCCCGTTCCCCACCACGGTGGCCAGGTACACAGCCAGGAAAAGCGCAAAGAGGAGCTCCTGCTGCTCAGGTTGGGTGGAGAGTCCCAGGAGGAGGAATTCGGAGACACTCGTTTGGTTTCCTTGATGCATATTTCTGCTGATCTGGAGAAAGGAACACAAAGTCTTCACTCCTAACATGAAAATCCAGTGTGGTACTATTCAACTGGGGTCATGGCAGGGAGGTGGGCACTCCCTCTAGGCTGAAGGGGAATGAAGGGTGGGAAAAGGTTACTTAATAAGGGAACTGGTTCAGCAGTGCAGAGACTCAGGAAATGCCTTAGAAAGAAAGGACAGGGACATGATAGATACTTCTCGATGAATATGTTTTAAGCTCTAACATGATTCCGAATGTGGTTTTTACAGTTGGCTCCAAATGTTGTTAGATGCCCTGAATTGAGGGCAATAAGTAATGTACGCTGTTTTCTGAAGATGCTAGATTAGCCCTGAAGGAGTTACTTAAAAATTGAACTACCTGGTCCTATGACCTTTCCCACCATTGACCTGCATCCTTTTGAAGAGTCATTAAAGTAAGGAGTTTGGAAAAGTAGAAACAGCTAAGTGTTAGGAACCCTTACGGGAATATACTGTCGTGTGGGGACTCCTTCTCATTCAAGTTAGGGGGACACTGCCCCAAAAGAACTGTTCTTGGAGAATGTGTACAAGAAGGGGAGACCAGAATTTTACTTCATTCGTGCTTAGATGTTAGGTGGATGGAGAAGTTTAGGGGACACGTAAGAACCTAAAGACTTGGGTTTGCCTCTCTGTCTGAAGCTGGGAGCTCAGCGCATCAGCTCACCACGGATACGGCAGGACCGTCCTACATCCTCACATGGGACACAGCGCGAGTTGCCCACAGGCGTAGCTGCAGGAGATCGTGGAGCTCAAGCCTCCTTGTTGGGACTCCAACCAGGAAGAAGCCTTTTGGGGGTAGAGGAGGTTATAGAATAAGGGATCAGGGAGGGGCTGTCTTAGGAAACAGCAGTCATAGAGAGATCAGGGAGAAAGCTTATCATCTTTGTCAAGCAAATGCTTCATGGACCAGTCCCTGAAAGGCCTCTGAAGAATCCCAAGTGTTCTCACGATGGAGCAGGCCTGCCACCTGCAACTCACCGCCCCCTAGTATTCCATGGCAGCAGACAGAAGACGCCCCTTTGCACTGCCAGCCTTCTCCTTACGGCTCCCTGCGACACACCCCCACGCTGCAGAGCAGACTAAGCTCAGAAGGGAGGGTGCAGGCTGCAAAGGACGTGAAACTGAAGTTTCTATTTGTAACTGGGCCGGGCTCTTGAATCCCTGGTGAAGTAGGCCTTTAGTACCAAGGTAAAACTTATTTTTAAAAACTAGAAGCAACCAGAAAGGCATAGAGACCTCCCAAGATATTACCCAGGGTCAGGGGAGGGAGATTAGACCCAGTATGGTTTTCTTTGTGGCTTATTGGGAACACTATTGTCTGGAGAGCCAAGCGGTGTTGGTCTGGTCTTTCCTGATTTCTCCTCATTTTTCACTCTCCTCTACTTATTCCCCAAATTCTTGTCCTTAAAAGATGAGGGAGAGCCAAGTCCCCAGGTAGCTTTTCTTTCCATGAAGATGCCAGGAAAGAAAGAAAGAAACCCCCACCCCAGGGTCCTGGAAGACTGAGAGGGAGCAGAGACCGGAGCAGGTCTCTGAGGTCTCTCTGACCCCAAGAAGCTTGACTTACAGATGAAGGAGGGATGGGGATGGAGGGAGAGAGAGACTGAGGCTTGGATGTAGGAGAGAGGTGCCAAGGCCAGACTGAAGTGAGATAAAGGACCAGCAGGCATCTCCATCTAACCTCAGGGCCAGACACGGAGCAGCCTTAGAGGGTCCTGTGAGGGTTCAGCCCTGGATTGGTTTGGGATCGACTAGCATGAGCAAGTGTGTATTTTGAGTGACAGTCTCTAACCTCACCTTCCTGCCCTACCTGTCCTGCCACCAGAAGTCCTGCAAAACTCGCCCGAGTCCCTGGGGCCCCTGCCTAACCAGCTGAGAGCCGCTGTGCTACAGTTTAAACGGGCTCACTTCTGAAAGACGCCAGGACCTCAGGAAGTCAGTGGACTGTAGACCCCGCAGCGTAGCTTGCTGATGACAGGGCTGCAGGGGAGATGGGGAGCAGGTCCTGTGCGCTTCCCAGAAGCAGGCTCTTTCCCCAAGCGCGGAGCTGGTAAAGGCACGGGCCGGGCTCACCTGGGGCAGTCGGCTCCTCCTAGGTCCCTGGGGACAGTGTCCCTGAAGGCTTTCCTCAGCACAGATGGCTGTTCTCACACCCCAGGCTCCACGAGGTGCGCGGGGAACAGACGGGCTGCTCTGTTTTCTTGTTTGTCTTCCGGGCCTCTTCCCACCTGTGATTTCCTGTTTGTAACTTGGTTGCTTATTGGTCTTTGTAGCAACTGAATTGTTTGCTGCGTGTCTTCTGTTCCCAGTGAACTGGCAAGCATGTTGAGATTGCCTTCTCTGTTTCCTCTCTAGAGCCTAATCGAGGGGAAACAGTAAATACCCTGAGAACTGAGGGTAATTCCTGCGCTAGGGATGATGACTCCAAAGAGACGCCGTCTCTCGTGGAAGGGGGTGGACGACAGTCTCCTTCCCACTTGAGTGAAGGTCAGGGTTGGAAGGGAATCTGGGGACCGAGGGATTCAGCGCTCGGGGCTCACAGTTGCAAACTAAAGAAATAAACTCTGGGTTTTTAAGAATGGAAGAAACAGATTGAAATGATATTGGGTGGTTCACAGATACACTGGGAAGGCGGCAAATACGGACCCTGAGATAGACAGGAGAAAGGGATGATATATAACCAGAGACATAAGCAAAATTCATAGACTCCTACGTCTCATGATTGCATCTGCTTCATAATATAATTCAGTGATTTCTCACCCTACACAAGAACACTCACTCCCCCATAACAGGAAATGACTTAACCTACAGACCGATCGAATTCATGACTAATGTCCAAGATAACTGGGTGATGGAGAAGAAGGCAAAGGCAAGTGGAAGATGCTGAAGTGGAAGGGGCGAGGGAGCTACCTGTCACCATCTGCCTGGTCATGACCAGAAAAGAAATGTGTGTGGAGCCAGAACCCTTTTTTCTACAACTTGTCCATGAGGCGTATTTTTGAGTTCCTTCTCCTAGTGCTGTTATGATCTGAAAGTCTGTGTCCTCTTAAAATTCACGTGTTGAAACATTAGGAGTAGGGTCTTGGAAGCTGATTAGGTCATGGGGACAGAGCCCTCAGGAGTGAGATTAGCATCCTTATAAATGAGTTCTCAAAAAGCTCCCAGGCCCCTTCCACTTTGTGACCATGCACTGAGACAATGGCAGTCCGTGAACCGGGAGGCAGGCTCTCAGACGCTGCATCGCTGGAGCCCTGGTCTTGGACTTCTAGCCTCCAGGACTGTAAGCAGAAAATTTCTGTTGTTTATAAGCCATCCGATTTATTTATTTTGTTGTTTATAAGCCACCTGATTTATGGTATTTTGTTATAGTAGCCTGAAGGGACTGTGATAACTACTATCCCAGCATGGGTCTTCTCGTTTCTAGAGCCTGAAGGAAGAATCCAAGTCTTGAAATTTTATTGGGAAGATGAAATCCCACGATGTAAGGAAGAGGACAAGGAAGAGAGGCTGGGCTAGAGGCAGTATAATGCAAAGGAATGAATCACCGCAAGGGTGAGTGTTCACAACGAGACGCAAGAGCTGGAGAGCACTACTCATCAGATATATTTTATTATGTGAGACTCCTCTGCAAGGAGAAATCGTAGCTGGGACCCGTCCAGGGAGAGAAGGAAGGGACACCTGTGCCCCGTTTCTTTTCTTCTCTTGCTTCCCATCCGGCAAGGCTCACCCAGTGGGGACCTGACTCTCTTGAACTCGCATGCTGCATCATCTGGCCCCTCGGTGGCCACACAGAAGGTCGGGAACCACGTTCCTCAGTACGACTGTTGATCTGAGTCCAGAGGCTGCGGGGAGTTTGCGTGGTCACGTGTGGCCCAGGTTCAGTGTGGGTATCAGTCAGCTGGGAGAGCTTGGAAAGAGGCAGCAGCATTTGGAAGGAGAACCGTGTCATTAGAAAGAGGAGAGTAATATAAGCTTGTGTCCACTACGATCCACCTCTTGTGCTACTCATATCTATTCGTGCCCTCTCCTTATCTCTAGTTTCAGTGGAAGAGTTCTTTGTAAAACAATGAAAATACTGAGAAGGGAGGTACAAGTCCAGTCCGTCGAGAGGTCCTCATCCTTTTATTCATCACTGCCCAGCGATGCCTTTAAGGAGGCTTTAAAGGGACGACAGAGGATGAGATGGTCGGATGGCATCACCGACTCAATAGACATGAGTTTGGGTGAACTCTGGAAGTTGGTGATGGACAGGGAGGCCTGGCGTGCTGTAGCCCATGGGGTCGCAAAGAGTCAGACATGACTGAATGACTGAACTGAATTGATAGATCTTTTATTCTCAATTCTCTCTGCTCCCATGTAATCAAATACTATGAAATAAGACCTTTGTCAGACTGGGCTGAGCTTTTTGTTGTTCAGTCTCTCAGTTCTGTCCGACTCTCTGCGACCCCATGGACTGCAGCACGCCAGGCCTCCCTGTCCATCAGCAACTCCTGGAGTTTACTCAAACTCATGTCCATTGGGTGGGTGATGCCATCCAACCATCTCATCCTCTGTCGTCCCCTTCTCCTCCTGCCTTCAATCTTTCCCAGCATCGGGTCTTTTCCAATGAGTCAGCTTTGAGCTTTGGAGAGGCACAAAGAGTTAAAAGGTTTGTTTTCCTTTTTCGCCTCTGAAGTACTAACTTTTGACCACGTGGGGGCAGTATCACCCTGGCTGAGACCTCCCCCGCTTCAGGGTGGTGGACAGTCAACTCAGGGAAAACTAGGGCAAGAATGTCATCACTGTCCTCAAGTCTGTAGCTGATGCTGAGACTCTGATTAATATTCTTCCTTTCCCTCCACCATCACTAAATCCTAGATGAAGGACGTGTGTGCTGGCATAAAATGGTGTTTCTCAAGTTGCTTCTTAAAGATCACCCAAGTGTGTGGTCTATGTCTCTGAAGATTGTGCTCCATCTCTGCTGAATAGCCTCCTTTTCCCAATGCCACGAGTGCCATACTTTTCCTTCTCATGAGGACTGGATTGAAACCAAAAAAGGAAACCAGGGCAATTCACACATTGGGTCCAGTGGACAGAGAGAAGCCCAAGCAATGATCACCGTCACATTTAAAATACAGACTGGTTTCCACTGTTGTTGTTGTTGTCTGGTCATTAAGTCGTGTCTGACTCTGCGACCCCATGGACTGCAGCACGCCAGGCTTCCTTGTCCTTCACTATCCCGTGGAGTTCGCTCAAATTCATGTCTATTGAGTGATGTTATCCGACCATCTCATCTTCTGCCGCCCTCTTCTCCTTTTGCCTTCAATCTTTCCCAGAATCAGGGTCTTTCCCAATAAGCTGGCCCTTCACATTAGGTGGCCAAATTATTGGAGCTTCAGAATCAGTCATTCCAATGGATATTCAAGGTTAATTTCCTTTATGATTGACTGGTTTGATCTCCTTGCAGTCCAAGGACTCTCGAGAGCCTTCTCCAACACCACAGTTCAAAAACATGAGTTCTTCACTGCTCAGCGTCCTTTATGGTCCAACTCTCACATCTGTACATGACTACTGGAAAAACCATAGCTTTAACTATACGGACCTTTTTTGGCAAAGTTCTGTCTCTGCTTTTTAATATACTGTCTAGGTTTGTTATAGTTTTCCTTCCAAGGAGCAAGTGTGTTTTAATTTCATGGCTGCAGTCACCATCTGGAATTTGGACTTTGGAGCCCAAGAAAATAAAATCCGTCACTGCTTCCACTTTTTCCCCTTTTATTTGCCATGAAGTGATGGGACTGGATGCCATGATTTTAGTTTTTTGAATGTTGAGTTTCAAGCCAGCTTTTCCACACTCTTCTTTCATCCTCATCAAGAGGATCTTTAGTTCTTCTTCACTTTCTGCCATAAGGGTGGTGTCGTCTGCATATCTGAGGTTATTGATATTTCTCCCGGCAATCTTGATTCCAGCTTGTGCTTCTTCCAGCCCAGCATTTCTCATGATGTACTCTGCACAGAAGTTAAATAAGCAGGGTGACAATATACAGCCTTGATGTACTTCTTTTCTTATTTGGAACCAGTCTGTTGTTCCATGTCCAGTTCTAACTGTTGGTTCCTGACCTGCATACAGGTTTCTAAAGAGGCAGGTCAGGTCGTACTGCCATTAGAGAGGTTTATTTGTATATCTGTGTTTGTTGATATTTCTCCTGGAAATCTCAGTTCCAGCTTGTGCTTCATCCAGCCCAGGATTTTGCATGATGTACTCTGCATATAGGGCTTCCCAGATGGTAAAGAATCCACCTGCAATGCAGAGACCTGGGTTTGATCCCTGGGTTGGGAAGATCCCCTGGAGAAGGAAATGACAACCCACTCCAGTATTCTTGCCTGGAGAATCCTCGTGGACAGAGGAGCCTGGAGGGCTGCAGTCCATGGGGTCACAAGGAGATGGACATGACTGAGTGACTAAACACACAGCACTCTGCATAGAAGTTAAATAAGCAGGTGACAATATACAGCCTTGTCTTCTTTCCCAGTTTTGAACCAATTCATTGTTCCATGTAAGATTCTAACTGTTGCTTCTTGATCCACATACAGGTTTATCAGGAGACAGGTAAGTTGGTCTGGTAGTCCCATCTCCTTAAATATTTTCCACAGTTTGTTGTGATCCACAGTCAAAGGCTTTAGCACAGTCAATGAAGCAGAAGTAGATGTGTTTTTCTGGAATTTCCCTGGTTTTTCTATGATCCAACGGATATTGGCAATTTAATCTCTGGTTCCCCTGCCTTTTCTAAACCCAGCTTGAACATCTAGAATGTCTCAGTTCACATACTGCTGAAGCCTAACTTGAAGGATTTTGAGCATAACCTTGCTAGTGTGTGAAATGAGCACAGTTGTGCAGCAGTTTGAACTTTCTTTGGCAGAATCCGTGATTTATATGGTTTTCAAAGTCACCGCTGAGAGAGAGAGATAATCGTTATGAAAATACCTCTTGTGTTGACTCTTGATGGTGTACTGCAGCTTATTTTTAACCCACTCAATATCCCTGAAACAAACTGCCCGAGATGTACTGTTGTACGGTAATCTCTCGTGTTCAGTGATTTCCTCATCTAGCCATCTCTCCCTCTCCATGCATTGGTTGTAATTGGACAACACCAACGTGCTTGGGCAAACACTCCCTATATGGTTTTCTTGGTCTTCAACATGTGGGAATGGGAAATTGAAATTTCTGGGAATTTTTATGAAAAGTATAAGGGTTATAAGTCATTCTTAAAATATTTTCAGCATTCTTAGTACTCTTTACTCATTAGTTCAGGTATCTAAAATTTGCTTAATAATTACAAATTTTAGGTGTTTTAGTATATACTAAGTACTGTAGACTATAGGGGATGAACTGGTGGCTGCGTCAGTAAAGAATCCACCTGTAATGCACGAGACTGCCTGCTGTGCAGGAGACCTGGGTTGGATCCCCAGGTCAAGAAGATTCCTTGGAGAAAGAAACTGCAACCCACTCCAGTTTTCTTCCTGGAAAGTCCCATGGACAGAGAAGCCTGGCAGGCTACAGTACATGGGGTAGTAAGAGACACAACTTAGCCACCAAAGCACCGCCACTGTAGAGTACAGAGAACAGCCAGACACTGGAAAATGCCCCAGGACGTGACTGCGCAGGACTTGGATAAGTGAGCATTCAGGTCTCCCAATACGATTAAAAGCATTAGACAGAATCATGTCAAAAATGCCAGTTCAAGGACTTTTTTTTTCTATATTATTTCCTGGAACATCTCTCATAGGATTTGTATGAAGTATCTTATGCATATAAACACTACTTCCTTTACTTGCAAGAATAACTCACTGTTAACAGCAAACGGACCATGAATACACACAGGGGAACAGCCTCCACCGAGACTGACTGATTGGATCAGGACAGTTTTTCTCCCGGCCCTTCTAGTTCTGGTCTCAGAAACGCAGGCTTAACCTCGCTGCACGTCACCTTTCCTGGTTGGTCCCCACTTTCTTCCTGACGTGAGTGGATCCCTCTGAACCAGCTAACCTCTCTACATTGATAGTTATGCTTTGTTTATTTATTTTTAAATTAAATTATATTTTATTTTTAAAATTAATCTGCAATTTATCTGCAGCATTATATTTGTTTTAGGCACACAACACAGTGATTCAGTTATTGTTGTAGACTGCATTCCATCTAAACTTATCATAGCATTTTGGCTATTTGCCCTATGCTGTACAATCTATCCTCGTATCTGTTTTATTTTATACGTAAAAGGTACATATTTTGTACATTTTACTCCTCTTTCCCTGTCTTGCCTTTCCTCTCTTCCTTCTCCCTGCTGGTAACCACTAGTTTCTTCTCTGTAGACTTTTTGATGATATCCATTCTGACAGTTGTAAGGTGCTATCTCATTGATGTGGTGTTGGAGAAGACTCTTAAGAGTCCCTTGGACTGCGAGAAGATCCAACCAGTCTATTCTGAAGGAGATCAGCCCTGGGATTTCTTTGGAAGGAATGATGCTAAAGCTGAAACTCCAGTACTTTGGCCACCTCATGTGAAGAGTTGACTCATTGGAGAAGACTCTGATGCTGGGAGGGATTGGGGGCAGGAGGAGAAGGGGATGACAGAGGATGAGATGGCTGGATGGCATCACTGACTTGATGGATGTGAGTCTGGGTGAACTCCGGGAGTTGGTGATGGACAGGGAGGCCTAACGTGCTGCAATTCATGGGGTCGCAAAGAGTCGGACACGACTGAGCGACTGATCTGATCTGATCTCATTGAAGGTTTTCATTTGCATTTCCCTGATAATTAGTGATGTTGAGTGATTATTATACTTTAATTCCTGCAGCAGAATTATAATAATTTTCTCAATTTTCCTGATTTCTCAATTATCTTTTTTCAGACTTTGGATTTAAAAATAAATACTTTTTTTTAGACGGGCGGGAAGAAACGCTGGGAAGGAATTTCCACATAGAAGTGCCACTCCTGCTGCTATAACTAACCCTTTTTCTCATCTACCAGTAAAACTGTACGAAGAGTTGGAGGAACCCCTTGTATCAATACACTAATGATATTTCTGTCATGTGTTCTGGCCACAATGTGCCATCGATTCACAGTGGAATCACATGGTTACTTGATTCTATTATGTGATAAACTGGATTTTAATAAAGTTCTAATGATACAGGCATAGTTAGAGAATGCCAGCAGAAGGGGAGTGTACTTCCTGGGCATACTTCTCTGTAAGTCATTTGATACCAAGAACAGACTCACAAACGCAAAAGGATTAACATGAAAAGGATGAGCAGGGCTTTGAAAGAAGTAGCAGTGAAGATGCAGGAGATGAAAAGTGGAGGAAACCTCAAATAATTTTGTAAGTTCTGACTTCCGCTTATGCTCCTCTGAGTCTACCTAGTTACCAGGGGCCGGGGGCTGGGGGCGGAAGTGCGTGGGGGAGGGGAACCATCATTTTCTCAAAGAAACACAGATTGACAAGTCAGTCCCATGATATGACTCGTGATGCACTGATAACCCACTCAATGTTCTAATTCCAGAATCTAGTGTCTTCATGCAAAGACTCTTATTTTAAGGGAATAATTTATTAATAAGGAGGAGCTCATTACATTCAGCTAAAATATATTCAGGAAGGTAACTGGGGGAACTCCATAATTCAATGGAAAGGACTGATCAGCACTTAAGAGCCTTCTTCCCAACAGGGTAACATTTCAACACTTCCTTTTGTGCAATGCTCAGTCATGTCTGACTCTTTCACAACCCCATGGACAGTAGCTCACCAGGCTTCTCTGTCCATGGGATTTTCCAGGCAAGGACAGTGGAGTGGGTGGCCATTTCCTCCTCCAGGGGATCTTCCTGGCTCAGGAATCGAACTTGGGTCTCTTGTGTCTCCTGCACTGACGTGTGGATTCTTTACCACTGAGGATCTTCCTGGCTCAGGAATCGAACTTGGGTCTCTTGTGTCTCCTGCACTGACGTGCAGATTCTTTACCACTGAGGATCTTCCTGGCTCAGGAATCGAACTTGGGTCTCTTGTGTCTCCTGCACTAACGTGCAGATTCTTTACCACTGAGCCACCAGGGAAGCCCCTTCCTTTGGAATTCCAAGTTAGTTTTCTCTATGATTTGTGACAGTGAGTACAAATGAAAGGAGCCAAGAAAATGCAGCTGCAAACTTTTGTGCATGTTCTCAACAATGCCAAGTTCAGTATATACATTTAATTGATTCATTATGTTCTGATGTGACTTGACCTGGGTTTGTTTATAAGCAACCTGCCCACCAGAGAACTTTCTTTCTCTTCTTCAATGTTTAGTTGAAAGCAAAGGCATTTTTAATATTGTTAAATCTATAGCTGTTCCTGGAATAAGTAACACGTGTTTAGTTCTCCCTATCATCATGTGAGATTATATAAAACATTTTAAAGCACTAAATCTAGTTTTGAAGAGAGGAAGTAACCAAAGCAAAAAGTGTTAATCTAGGGAAAACATTAAAAATTTAGGAAAAACACAAAAACATCATCACTGTGATGATGGAAAGTTTACTTGTCAAATAAATTTATATGAGCTTCAGATTCCTCTTATAAATGACTATTTTCCCAATTATAAGAGTAACAGAATCTTATATTTAAAATCATGAAAAATGCCTAAATGTATATAGAAGAAAAACATTATCCATAATTCTACAAATCACATATAACAACTGTTCACTTTTTGGTGTATTTCTATTCATTATTATGCATATGTATTTTTACAAAATTGGGTTCCTATTGTAAATAAAGATTTGTACCTTGCTTTTTATCACTTATAAGTGCCTTTATTATGAAATGTTAAATGTAATTCAAAGTACACTCTATTTTTGTATCCAATATTTGAAATTATATTTTAATAGCTTTTTTAAATAAATTAAGAAACAGCCTTGTATTTTCATTTTCGTTTGACTCAGTTTTATTTGTGGTTACACTTTTAGAATAAGAATTACTGAATCAAAGAAGAGAACGTTTTCTAGGCCTTTGGTGTACTTCGTCACATAGCATTCAGAAGGTGTAGCTGATGGCAGAGTTAAAAATTTAATAACTAACCTTCTCTTTTAACTCATGCATTAGATCAAATAATGTACACATGCTGTTTTTTTCTGCTAACTATGCTGATAAGTTCTTTCCTGTTTTGCTAGCTGTTCTTATCTTGAGTCACAGGTGCTTAGGACCAAGCGGTCGGCAGAGAAACTGCCAGAACATCTTGACCAAAGGCAGACAACCACAATGTCCATGAATCGTGGGAGAGTCAAGAACAGTGGCACCTGCCCAGCGAAGCCTTCGTCACGTAGTCCTGCCACCCCGACCCTCATAATTCTCTTTAAATTGACCTATCCTCTTTCAGAGAGCAGGGGGGCAGTTTTCAAGGTGCTAGTCTGCTACCCTCCTCGTTTGCCGGCAAATTAATAAATTTCTCTTTGTCCTCACAACCTTGACCTCATTACTCTTTCTTTCTGTTTTTTAAATTACGAAAGTATTGATAGCACATGTACAGGAGACTTGGAAAATACAGAACAAAGTTACATTTAGTTCCACTATATACTACAATTATCTTTTTAAGAAGACAAATTAAGATTTTTAGTTGGAGTTTCAATATCAAACAATTAAAAGTTAATAGAATGGACACACAGAAAAGTAAAAGGGTATTGTTGATGTTTAGCTGCTCAGTTGTGTCCGACTCTTTGCAACCCCATGGACTGTAGCCTGCCAGGCCTCTCTGTCCAAGGAATTCTCCAGGGAAGTGTACTGGCGTGGGTTGCCATTTCAGTAGAAGGATATAGTAGACATGAAAAGCACTGTGAACCAATTCAACATAATAAAGATTTACGTTTATTATGTTTATTATTTGTTTAATATTTATAATAAATATATGTTTATTATTTATGTTTATCACAATGTTCACACACAGTAGGATACAAATTCTACTCAAGTTTCCAAAGACCATAAACTAGGAGACATTGGAACATATCGAGGCTGTCCTCATCACTCTTACTCAGCACTGGGGGCAGGGGTCGAATTTTCACTTACAAAAGGTTATACCAATTTATATTTTTAAATTAATTTTTAATTGGAGGGTGATGCCGCATATGCAATCTCATTATCTGACCCAAACCCCCCATTGCCACTTCTGAAGAGCCAGGAGCAAGCACTGCAGCGCTGCAAGCAAGGGCCCCAGGTCCCAGCTCGTCTCCTTATCAGGCAGGACGAGGGAGTCTTTCCTCTCGGACCGCTATTATGATACAGGTTGTGGACCTGGGCCAAGAAGGGCAGAAAGTCAAGTCAATGGCACCGGGTGGGAGAGCATTAAAGTGCTGTCTTTGTCATGAGGGCAAGTGACAGACACCCACCCCAGCCCCCGAGGCCTTCAAGGCTTGTCTGAGGCTGCTTTACTGACGAAGGCATTCTTCAGGGCGCCTTTGGCATCCTTGTTGCGCAGAGTGTAAATCAGGGGGTTGAGTAAGGGGGTGACAAAGGTGTAGATCAGGGCAATTTGGCGGTCCTCGTCCTCCGAGTTGCTGGACCGGGGGCGCAGGTAGACGAGGCTGCAGCAGCCGTACTGCAGCAGGACCACGGCCAGGTGGGAGGAGCAGGTGGAGAAGGCCCGGCGGCGGCCCTCCGCAGAGCGGATACGCACGATGGCCGAGCCGATGAACACGTAGGAGACGGAAATGAGGAGGAAGGGCACGGTCAGCACGAGGCTGCCCACGGCATAGAGCACGGCCTGGTGCACGCGGATGTCTGCGCAGGCCAGTCGCAGGACCGGGGGCACGTCGCACAGGAAGTGGTTGATTTCGCGTTGGTGCCCACAGAAGGGCAGGGTGAAGATTAGAATGGTGAGCTGCAGAGAGAGGAGGGAGGCCAGGCCCAAGGCACAGCCCACCATCCGGACGCAGAGCTTCCGGGTCACGATGAGCATGTAATGCAGTGGGTGGCGGATGGCCACGTAGCGGTCATAGGCCATGACCGCCAAGAGGAAGCAGTCAGTGCTGCCCAGGGTGACGAAGAAGAACATTTGGGCCCCACAGCCAGCCAGTGGGATGGGCTTCTGGCCCCCCAAAATGTTGGAAAGCATCAAGGGTACCACCACGGTGGTGTAGCAGATTTCCAAGAAGGACAGATTGCACAGGAAGAAGTACATGGGGGTGTGGAGTGAGCTGTGTGTGCACACCACCCAGATGATGGCCGTGTTGCCACAAAGGATCGTCAAGTAGAGGACGAGGAAGAGGACGAAGAGGAGGACCTGGAGTTCTGGGACGGTGGTGAAGACCCGAAACACAAACTCCGTGGGGCCAGACTGGTTGAGGACAGGGCTCCTCGCCCACATGTCTCCTGTGGAAGAAGACCAGAAGATGCTGAGACTGCCTTTCCTGAATTACTCAATTGTGTGAGTAGAATCAAGGAAGGACTTAAAATTTTGCTTTTGATTTGGAATTGCCTATTTAGTATCCAGTTTCCAATCTCAATGCTTGGAAATGAATTCACAATAGAGGGCATGGTACATTCTCTCTGGGAAACCTTCATGAATGGGATAGATTCTAATCTACACAAGTTTCTGCTGACAGAGATGTCTTTTTTTTTTTTTTAACTCGGCTATTTAAAATGCAATTGACAAGGACTAATTCTTTGCTTGTATTTAGTTAAAGAGTTGCGTACAGTTGTACTTTGTTGGATCTGTGGGAGATTGATACCAACGTCCAGGAAGGCTTAAGTTCCTTTCATAAAATAGGTTAGTATTTGCCTATAACCTACACACATCCTCCCATATACTTCATATCCTCTCTAGATTACTTATAATACCCAACACAATGCAAATGCTTTGTAAATAGTTGCTGCTACTGCTAAGTCACTTCAGTCGTGTCCGACTCTGTGTGACCCCATAGATGGCAGCCCACCAGGCTCCCTGTCCCTGGGATTCTCCAAGCAAGAACACTGGAGTGGGTTGCCATTTCCTTCTCCAATGCATGAAAGTGAAAAGTGAAAGTGAAGTCATTCAGTCGTGTTCGACTCTGTGCGACCCCATGGACTGCAGCCTACCAGGCTCCTCCATCCATGGAATTTGCCAAGGAAGAGTACTGGAGTGGGGTGCCATCGCCTTCTCCAAAATAGTTGCTGGTGCCCTGCAAATTCAAGTTTTGCTTTGGGGAATTTTCTGGAAATTAAAAAAATTCTCTATTGCTGATTGGTCAAACCCATGGGTGCAGATCCAACATCCGTTGGGTCATTGTAAAAGCAAGAGAGTTCCACAAAACATCTACTTCTGCTTCACTGAGTATGCCAAAGCCTTCAACTGTGTGGATAGCAACAAACTGTGGAAAATTCTTAAAGAGATGGGACTGCCAGACCACCTGACCCGCCTCTTGAGAAATTTGTTTGCAGGTCAAGAAGCAACAGTTAGAACTGGACATGAAACAACAAACTGAGTCCAGATCAGGAAAGAAGTATGTCGAGGCTGTATACTGTCACCCTGCTTATTTAAGTTATATGCAGAGTACATCATGAGAAACGCTGGGCTGGAGGAAGCACAAACTGGAATCAAGATTTCCTGGAGAAATATCAATAACCTCAGATATGCAGATGACACCATCTTTATGGCTGAAAGCAAAGAAGAACTAAAGAGCCTCTTGATGAAAGTGAAAGAAGAGGGTGAAAAAGTTGGCTTAAAGCTCAACATTCAGAAAACTAAGATCATGGCATCTGGTCCCATCACTTCATGGCAAATAGATGGATAAACAGTGGAAACTGTGACATACTTTATTATTTTGGGTTCCAAAATCATTGCAGATGGTGATTGCAGCCATGAAATAAAAGATGCTTATTCCCTGGAATAAAAGTTATGACCAACCTAGACAGCATATTAAAAAGCAGAGACATCACTTTGCCAACAAATATCTGTCTGGTCAAGGCTATGGTTTTTCCAGTACTCATGTATGGATGTGAGAGCTGGACTGTGAAGAAAGCTGAGTACCGAAGAATTGATGCTTTTGAACTGTGGTGTTGGAGAAGACTCTTGGGAGTCCCTTGGACTGCAAGGACATCCAAGCAGTCCATCCTAAAGGAGATCAGTCCTGAATATTCATTGGAAGGACTGATGCTGAAACTGAAACTCCAGTACTTTGTCTACCTGATGTGAAGAACTGACTCATTTAAAAAGACTCTGTTGTTAGGAAAGATTGAAAGCGGGAGGAGAAGGGGATGACAGAGGATGAGGTGGTTGGATGGCATCACTGACTCAATGGACATCGAGTAGGCTCTGAGAGTGAGTTGGTGATGAACAGGGAAGCCTTGCGTGCTGCAGTCCATGGGATCACAAAGAGTCAGACATGACTGAGTGAACTGAACTGAACTAATGGGTACAGAACATGTGGATAGGGAGGACTGACTCTATTAATAATTGTAGATATTTTCAAAATTAGGTAAATTGATGTATTGTTTACATTTTTGGTAAACATTCTTTTTGAAATATAGCATACACAGAAAGAACTTCACAAATTCTAAATGTAGTTTGGTCTGTTTTTTACACAGTAAATGTGCCAGCATAAACTCTATCAAGATTAAGAAATAGAAAAATTCTAGTTAGCTACAAACATTCTTTATGTCTTCTCTCAGTCTTTATACTTCACAAAGATAATCACTCTTTTGGCCTTATCACTGAAGATTAGTCAAACTGTGCTTCAATTTATATATGTAATAATAAAGTGTGTGCTTTATTGTACCTGGCTTCAACATTATGTCTGCAAAGTTAGTCTTGCTGTTTTGTATAGCAAGACTTTGTTCTTTCCACTGTGTTATAGTATCCCATTTTTTTTATGGCTACACTATAATTTATTCATGAGTTTTTCACTTTTCACCTAGTTTTGACTCCATATGAAACTAGGCAAACATCTTTTATTACAACCCTTTCTGATATATACTCTTTGTGTATTTCCTCTCATTTGAATATTTAAAAAAAATTTCAACCATAAACCTAAACTTTTAAGACTTGGGCAAATTCAGATGAAAGGAAACATGTAAAGGGAATCAGGTGATAATGAAGCGGAGCTACCTGAGGTAAGAAAAGAAAATAAGAAAACTAAAGTTGCAATAGCAGAATTCAAATAGGCATTAAAACCATCAGGTGAATAAGTTTTATGAGGATAGGGAAAAATACCTGTCAACTAAGCACTTTTATTTTAGAGTGGGCTACACTTTTATTTTTGATACAAAACCCCAAGAGACAATAGAGCAATGTCTATAGAGTTTAAAGAAAAGCAAATTTTTTTTTGTGAAAGAATGCTATACCCAGGCTTTAGAGCTTTATGTTCAAAAGCAAGAGAAAGACTTTCTCAAATTTACTGGGGCTGAGGAAACACGGACATACCTTGGAAATACTGTGAGTTCAGTTCAAGACCATAGAAATAAAGCAATTATCATGATAAAGCAAGTCACAATTTTTTTTTTTTGTTTCCCAGTGCATTTAAAACTTATGTTTACACCATACTATAGTCTATTAAATGTGCAATAATAGCATTATGTCTAAAAATGTGAAAGTGAAAGTCTCAGCCACTCAGTCGTGTCCGACTCTTGGTGACCCCATTGACTCTAAAAATATAGAAACCTTAATTAAAAAGTGATTTATTGCTAAAAAGTACTAACGATCATTTGAGCTTCTGCCAGTCATAATCTTTTTGCAAGAGTAATACAAAGATCACAGAAAACAGATCACCATAAAATATAGAACAATAATGAAAATTTTTTTTTTTTGAAAATGTTTGAAATATTGCAAGAAATGACCAAAATGTGACATGGAAACAAGTGAGCAAATCTATTGGAAAATGGCGTCAACAGACCGGCTCGATGCAGGGCAAACTCTCAACTCATCAGACGAGGAAACATCTGTGAAGCACAGTAAGTGAAGTCGCTCAGTCGTGTCCGACACTGCGACCCCATGGACTGTAGCTTACCAGGCTCCTCCCTCCCTCCATGGGACTTTCCAGGCAAGAGTACTGGAGTGGGTTGCCTTTTCCTTCTCCAGGGGATCTTCCCTACCCAGGGATCGAACCCGGGTCTCCTGTATTCCAGGCAGACGCTTTAGCCTCTGAACCATCAGAGAACACAGTAAAGTGAAGAGCAATAAAATCAGCTATGCTCGTGAGAAATGGAATATTTTCTGTGTTATCAGTAAATAAGGATGTCACAGTCATCAGTGTTTCCAGCCCTCTGGTGTGAGCTGGTGAGTGCTGAGGGACACAGGAAGGAGACTGTCTGCCTTCTAGCAGCCAGCAGACCTGCGGTCACTCCCTAAGGTAAGCCCCAGGAAAGGAAGCTCAGGATGTGAAAACACAGGAAACGGGTCCCAGATAGCTGAGGTGCATGTCAAAGGAATGGTATCAGTGAACCCAGACTCTTGCATTTCCCCCCTACATAGACAGGAGCTAAATTCCTTAGCTTCGGTTACCTGGTTTTCTTTTTTTTTTTAAAAATTTAATTTAATTTTATTTAACTTTACAATATTGTATTGGTTTTGCCATATATCAAAATGAATCTGCCACAGGTATACATGTGTTCCCCATCCTGAACCCTCCTCCCTCCTCCCTCCCCATACCATCCCTCTGGGTCGTCCCATAATAACCTTTAACTTTTGACATTCAGACTACCTGCCCTTTGCTGTAAAACTTCTACATAACCTGGCTCCTCCCCTCACCTCCTTGGAGTAGTTCTCAGGGTCACTTGAGATGCTGTCTTGAAGTCCTAAAAATTCCCACCAAATAAAACATAACTCTCAACTTTTATGTTGTGAATATTTTTTAAGTTGACACTTGCATGCCATTCAATTTAAATACAATTAAAATAATTCCTCAACAAAAAATCTGGGTTGCTGGGTGATGAATATTACTCCAAGATGGTGGAGTAGAAGGACGTGCGCTCATTGTCTCCTGCCAGAACTCCAAAATTGGAACTCACTGCTGAACAACCATCCACAGGAGAATGTTGGATCCTGCCAAAAAAAGATACTCCACATTCAAAGGAGAAGCTCCAGCAGGACGGTAGGAGGGGTGAAATCATGTTTAGAACCAAACCCCATACTGGCCAGAGACAAACCTTGTGCGCACCAGGACCCAGAGATGCCACAGAGACTGAGCCAGAACTGTGTTTGAGTGTCTCCTGCGGAGGTCCGGGTCAGCAGTGGACTGCCGCAGGGGCAGGGGCTCTGGGTGCAGCAGCCTGGGTGTAGCATAAGCCCTTTTGGAGGAGGTCACCATTAACCCTACCACAGAGCTGCCAGAACTTACAGACTGCCAAAAATAGACTCTTGAAGGGCACAAACAGAACATTGTGTGCACCAGGACCCAGGAGATAGGAGAAGTGACCCCACAAGAGACTGATCCAGACTTGCCTGTGAGTGTCCAGGGATATCTGGTGGAGGGATGGGTCAGTGGTGGCCTGCTGCAGGATTAGGGGCATTGAGTGTAGCAGTGCATGCATGGGACCTTTTGAAGGTCACCATTATCTTCATTACCTCCACTGCTGGATCATGGAAAAAGCAAGAGAGTTCCAGAAAAACATCTATTTCTGCTTTATTGACTATGCCAAAGCCTTTGACTGTGTGGATCACAATAAACTATGGAAAATTCTGAAGGAGATGGGAATACCAGACCACCTGATCTGCCTCTTAAGAAATCTGTATGCAGGTCAGGAAGCAACAGTTAGAACTGGTCATGGAACAACAGACTGGTTCCAAATAGGAAAAGGAGTACGTCAAGGCTGCATATTGTCACCATGTTTATTTAACTTATATGCAGAGTACATCATGAGAAATGTGGACTGGAAGAAACACAAGTTGGAATCAAGATTGCCGGGAGAAATATCAATAACCTCAGATATGCAGATGACACGACTCTTATGGCAGAAAGTGAAGAGGGGCTAAAGAGCCTCTTGATGAAGGTGAAAGTGGAGAGTGAAAAGTTTGGCTTAAAGCTCAACATTCAGAAAACGAAGATCATGGCATCTGGTCCCATCACTGCATGGGAAATAGATGGGGAAACAGTGGAAACAGTGTCAGACTTTGTTTTTCTGGGCTCCAAAATCACTGCAGATGGTGACTGCAGCCATGAAATTAAAAGACGCTTGCTCCTTGGAAGGAAAGTTATGACCAACCTAGATAGCATATTCAAAAGCAGAGACATTACTTTACCAACAAAGGTTCGCCTAGTCAAGGCTATGGTCTTTCCTGTGGTCATGTATGGATGTGAGAGCTGGACTGTGAAGAAGGCTGAGCGCCGAAGAATTGATGCTTTTGAACTGTGGTGTTGGAGAAGACTCTTGAGAGTCCCTTGGACTGCAAGAAGATCCAACCAGTCCATTCTGAAGGAGATCAATCCTGGAATTTCTTTAGAAGGAATGATGCTAAAGCTGAAACTCCAGTATTTTGGCCACCTCATGCGAAGAGTTGACTCATTGGAGAAGACTCTGATGCTGGGAGGGATTGAGGGCAGGAGGAGAAGGGGACGACAGAGGATGAGATGGCTGGATGGCATCACTGACTCGATGGATGCGAGTCTGAGTGACCTCCGGGAGCTGGTGATGGACAGGGAGGCCTGGCGTGCTGCAATTCATGGGGTCGCAAAGAGTCGGACACGACTGAGCGACTGATCTGATCTGATCTGATCTCTGATGGTTTGGCTGCAGGTCAAATAATAGGGAGGGAACACAACCCCGCCCATCAACAGAAAATTGGATTAAAAATTTACTGAGCATGGCCTCACCCATCAGAACAAGACCCAGTTTCTCCCTCAATCAGTCTCTCCCATCAGGAAATTTCCATCAGCCTCTTATCCTTCTCCGTAAGAGGGAAGACAGAATGGAAACCACAATCACAGAAAACTAACCGAACTGATCTGCTTTAACCTCTGAGTCACCAGGGAAGCCACAGGGACCACAGCCTTGTCTAACTTAATGAACTATGAGCCATGTCGTGTGGGGCCACCCAAGACAGGTGGGTCATGGTGGAGAGTTCTGACAAAATGTGGCCCACTGGGGAAGGGAATGGCAAACCATTTCAATATTCTTGCCTTGAGAACCCAATGAACTGTATGAAAAGGCAAAAAGATAGGACACTGAAAGATAAACTCCCCAGGTTGGTAGGTGCCCAATATGCTACTGGAGATCAGTGGAGAAATATCTCCAGAAAGAATGAAGAGATGGAGTCAAAGGAAAAACAACACCCAGTTGTGCATGTGAATGGGATGGAAGTAAAATTTGATGCTGTAAAGAGCAATATTGCATAGGAACCTGGAATGTTAGGTCCATGAATCAAGACAAATTGGAAGTGGTCAGGGCAGAGGAACCAGAGATAAAATTGCTAACATCCATTGGATCATCGAAAAAGCAAGAGAGTTCCAGAAAAACATCTATTTCTGCTTTATTGACTATACCAAAGCCTTTGACTGTGTGGATCACAAAAAACTGTGGAAAATTCTGAAAGACATGGGAATACCAGACCACCTGACCTGCCTCTTGAGAAACTTGTATGCAGGTCAGGAAGCAACAGTTAGAACTGGACATGGAACAACAGACTGGTTCCAAATAGGAAAAGGAGTACATCAACACTATATATTGTCACCCTGCTTATTTAACTTCTATGCAGAGTACATCATGAGAAACACTGGGCTGGAAGAAGCACAAGCTGGAACCAAGATTGCCAGGAGAAATATCAATATCCTGAGATATGCTGATGACACCACCCTTATGGAAGAAAGTGAAGAAGAACTAAAGAGCCTCTTGAAAGTGAAAGAGGAGAGTGAAAAGGAGAGCTTAAATCTCAACATTCAGAAAACTAAGTTCATGGCATCTGGTCCAATGACTTCATGGCAAAATAGGTGGGGAAACAGTGGAAAGTGATAGCCTTTATTTTCTTGGGCTCCAAAATCCCTGCAGATGGTGACTACAGTCATGAAATTAAAAGACTGTTGCTCCTTGGAAGGAAAGTTATGACCAACCTAGACAGTACATCAAAAAGTAGAGACATTACTTTGTCAACAAAGGTCCATCTAGTCAAGGCTATGGTTTCTCCAGTAGTCATGTATGGATATGAGAGTTGGACTGTAAAGAAGGCTGAGCGCCGAAGAATTGATGCTTTTGAACTGTGTTGTTGGAGAAGACTCTTGAGAGTCCCATGGACTGCAAGGAGATCCAACCAGTCCATCCTAAAGGAGATCAGTCCTGGGTGTTCATTGGAAGGACTAATGCTGAAGCTGAAACTCCAATACTTTGGCCACTTTGATGCAAAGAGCTGACTCATCGGAAGGGACCCTGATGCTGGGAAAGATTGGACGAAGAGGGCATGAAGGATAGGAGGAGAAGGGGATGACAGAGGATGAGAGGGTTGGATGACATCACCGACTCAATGGACATGAGTTTGGGTAAACACCAGGAGTTGGTGATGGACAGGAAGGCCTGGTGTGCTGCGATTCATGGGGTTGCAAAGAGTCGGACACGACTGAACGACTGAACTGAACTGAAACAGGAGATGGTAAGAGTGAACGTCGACATTTTAGGAATCAGTGAACTAAAATGGACTGGAATGGGTGAATTTAACTCAGATGACCATTGTATCTACTTCTCTGGGCAAGAATCCCTTAAAAGAAATGAAGTACCCATCATAGTCGGCAAAAGAGTCTGAAATGCAGTACTTGGATGCAATCTCAAAAACGACAGAATGATCTCTGTTCGTTTCCAAGGCAAACCATTCAGTATCACAGTAATCCAAGTCTATGCCCCAACCAGTAAGGTTGAAGAAGCTGAAGTTGAACGGTTCTATGAAGACCTACAAGACCTTCTAGAACTAACACCCAAAAAAGATATCCTTTTCATTATAGAGGACTGGAATGCAAAAGTAGGAAGTCAAGAGATCCCTGGAGTAACAGGCAGATTTGGCATTGGAGTACAAAACGAAGCAGGTCAAAGGCTAACAGAGTTTTGCCAAGAGAACACACTGGTCATTGCAAACACCGTCTTCCAACAACACAAGGGAAGACTACACATGAACATCACCATATGGTCAACCCTGAAATCAGATTGATTATATTCTTTGCAGCCAAAGATGGAGAAACTCTATACAGTCAGCAAAAACAAGACAGGAAGCTGACTGTGTCTCAGACCATGAACTCCAAATTCAGAGTTAAATTGAAGAAAGTAGTCCATGCAAGTCCATGGGGTTGCAAAGAGTCCGACATGAATGAGTGACTGAACTGACTGAACTGGGTGATTAACTAAATTCAAGACTGAGGGAGTTACAATGTAAAAACTTGGTTTGAAAAATCAAAGACTAAGATATGTATTTAACACTAAGTGGTTAATGCAAATACTGTTAAAAGCAAAAAAACAAAACAAAACAAAACCCAAAGATAATTATTGAAAGAATGCATAATATAAAATGCAGAAAGTTAGAATAGCTCTGCATGTTTAAAACCACAAAGTGCACAATTGGGAAATTGGTAGTGAAGAATGGGAGAAATGTATGTATACTAATTTTTTCAATCATTGGAAGCAAGAATTCAAGAGCTATTTCATGTAGATATGACTAATTAGATGAATACCTATTCAAACATAAATTTCTGAATAATGATCATTAGTAGAATAAACACACAGCATATCCACTCCAAACAATCTGATTTTAAAAAGTAAAAATATAGGGCAGAAAGCCAAAGGAAACAAAGGAAAGTGTGAGCAAGCATATAAGATAAAAACAGCTTAGTGTAAGCTGAGAAAAGTATTTTGCTTCTGGAAATAAGTTTAAGAGAAGTTTTCTGCTGCTTCTGCTGCTAAGTCACTTCAGTCGTGTTCAACTCTGTGCGACCCCATAGATGGCAACCCACCAGGCTTCTCCGTCCCTGGGATTCTCCAGGCAAGAACACTGGAATGGGGTTTGTGTTTTATTAGAGTATCTCACACTTACATGAGAAAAAAATTCAACCAAGTTTACGTATAGTGACATTAAAAGGCTAGCATCACTTTTATTTAGCACTGTGTCTTAGGATGTAGCCTGTGAACGAAGACAGAAAAAGGATGCAGAGTATTTGATTGTTTGATTTAAGATGCAACAGAACAAACTGAAAACCTCAGATGAGTAAGACATTGATTGCGGTGGCTGGTTCCAAATGAAATGTAGCAGGAAGTCTCCTAACTGGGCTTAGCTGATGTGTTGGGTTAACCAATGCTCCTCCTCCTCTCTGTGCAAGGTGCTGTAGGAAGCCCATGATGCACTGAGCACAGGAGACCTCCGGCTTATTCTCTGACATGTTGGCGCATTCCTACAACCACACTGAACTGCATGTTTAAAATTCAGTTGGGTTTCACCCAAACCTACTTTCACCATTTGGATTCATTTTTGTAATGATGTAATTTTATTAAATTAAGATTCTAATTTTTAAAAAGTGCAAGAAAGCTAGAAGATAGTATAGATAAATATTTTTCAGATCTCAGAGTACAACTAAATAACTTACAACCAAATAAGCAGAGTACATAAAAATATTGACACTTGGTCAGAATAAACATTTAAAAGTTCTGTGTGTCAAAAATACAATAAGCAAACTGAATAGAAAATGAAAATTTACCTCCCAGCAAAAAGGTTCATCATCAGAAGAACAAGCAATTCAAAAAAGAAAACTTCAAAGACATATAAATATTCAATTTCATTATTATTCAAATAAATATAAACTTAAATAAAATTGGATATTATTTTCTGCTTAGAAACTGATTGTTTTGGAAAAATAATAATATCTAGTGTTGTGAAAATTGCAAAGAGGGATATATTCCCAAACATTGCTGAAAGTGAAAGTCCCTTAGTTATGTCCGACTCTTTGTGACCCCATGGACTATACAGTCCATGGAATTCTCCAGGCCAGAATACTGGAGCGGGTAGCCTTTCCCTTCTCTGGGGCTCTTCCCGACCCAGGGACTGAACCTGGGTCTCCTGAATTGCAGGCAGATTCTTTACCATGTGAGCTGTTTGGGAAGCTCTAGTTACTGGAAGTGTAACAGTGCTACAAAGATGTGTGGAGTACAATCTGGTAATATGTCATAAAAGACTTGAAGAAATGCATTCACTTTGATTCAGCAATAATGTATTAAGGAATTTATTCTTATAAATTAACCATGTGCATGTGCAAAAAATTGTTGACAGGAATATTCATCACAGTTTCTAATATAACAGTGAAAATTGTGTGAGTCTAAATATCATTAATGAAAAAATGTTTAAATTTATTGGGGTCCAGCCATGCGATGGGAAAATGCAATCATTTGAAAATGATGTTGTGGAAAAATGCTTTATGATATCAGGAAACCCATGAAAAAACAGATCATAAAAAAGTGTTAAATCATGATTCCATTTAACAGATAATGATTTCTATTCATAAAAAATAATATATCTTAAAATATTAACAATGAGTATTACCAGGTTGGTGGGATTTTAGTTTATGGCTTATGCTTTTCTATATTTACACATTTGACAATAAGTGTACCCAATTTTGCAATCATTTAATAAATTAAAAAAATTTCCTTTATCTTTTGGTATTTTAACGTAATGTTGAGAAGGAAGAATGGTAGAGTGTTGATCGCATGAATTTTTGGAGTCAGATCTGAGTGCAGAGACTCATCTGGTGGTCCAGTAGCTAAGACTCCAATCTCCCAATGCAAGGGACTTGAGTTCAATCCCTGGTCAAGGAACTAGATCCCACATACTGTAACTAAGACCCAGCACAGCCAAACAAACATTTAAAAAATTAGATCTGAGTGTGAAAACTGCCCTGATTTACTAATTTAATTTTTACATTAGTTACATTACTTGATGAGCCTTGATTCTCTAATGTGTGATTGGAGATGTGAATGTGGGGAATTTATGAAGATTGAATGTTTGAAATATGTAATGTGTCTGGGACATGGTAAGTGTTGAGCAAACATAACTGACGTCCTTTCTCTTTCCTCATGTTGGTGAGTTTCCCTTGGCTAGTTACCCTTCAGTTCTTATCTTTTCCCCAGTGGGCAGTGAGGTTCCTCTAGAGCTGTATTCTCCCCAGATCTTGAGTTGCTCTACTAAGCATTGAAAATAAAAAGAAGAGTGAAAGAGAAAGGAAGAAGAATAAAATGGAAGAGAGATTTCAGTAAAATAATGTGATTACATAATGTGATACATTATTTTACAAAAGCAAATAAGATAGATCTTAACTCAGGAAAACATTTAAAAATGAATCTATCTTATTAAGATAGATTCTTAATAAGAATGTGTGTGTGTGTGTGTGTGTGTGTGTATGTGTGTGTGTTCAGTTGCTCAGTCGTATTCAACTCTTTGTAACTCCATGGACTGTAGCTCAACAGGCTCCTCTGTCTGGGGAATTTTCCATGGCAAGAATAGTGACGTGGATTGCCATTTCCTACTCCAGTGGATCTTCCCAAACCAGGGCTCAAACCCATGTCTCTTGTGCCTCTTGCATTGGCAGGTGGGTTCTTACCCTAGCACTGCCTGAAAGTGAGGGTTGCTCAGTCGGGTCCGACCCTGTGAGCCCATGGACTGTATATTCTCCAGGCCAGAATACTGGAGTGGGTAGCCCTTCCCTTCTGCAGGGGATCTTCCCAACCCAGGGATCAAATCCAGATCTCCCACACTGGAGGCAGATTCTTTACCAGCTGAGCCACCAGGGAAGCCCAAGAATACTGGAGTGGGTAAGCCTATCCCTTCTCCAGCGGATCTTCCCAACCCATGGTATTGAACCCAGGTCTCCCACATTGCAGGTGGATTCCTTACCAGCTGAAGCACCAGGGAAGCCCCTATTAAGACATGAAAATCAAGTAAGCAGCTTTTAACTTGGATGGGAACCGTCAAGATTTGGTGCAAAACACACTTAATGTATGGATAAAGCAAGACATATAGTGTTGGAGCTTGATGTCTGCTAGGACAAGTTATGTCAGGGCAATTTCAAGGAAAAAACTACCACATATATTCAAAGTGAGTCTATAAAATATAAAAAAATATCAAACTTTGTACTTAAAAATTAAGCATTTTCCCTTTCAATGGCCACTTTCAAAGGTTTTGCACTTACTCTAATGGTGTTTCTTTCAAACCATTTTTGCAGTGCTGCTGAGGGTTATTTTAAAAGAATGCACATTTCTCTTATCTCATCAGTTGTGACATACGTTCACACTTGGAGGATACATGTGCTTATTTTCTTAATAGCGAAGCATTTGAGGTACAGCGAAATAAAATAGAGTAATAAGCTAGGAGACCTCGTTTTGCACCATAGAGTTTGAGCAAAACAGGTGTTGGTGAAGCTGATATTGTTGTTTAGTAGAAACATACATTTTTATTCAATTATTTAAGAAATGTAAGAATAAATATTATCATTGTGATTAAGTGTACCATTTGAGATGTGTGGCACAATCTTTGTGAACATTTTCCTCATGTTTTCAATTCAAGTTTTCAACTATGAGTAATGGATTTTGTCATTCAAATTCATCTCTTTTGGCCACTGACCAAATGAAAAATCTGACCACGTCAACATTTTCATCTGGCTAATGTATGAGAGCCGGTGCTTATGGCAGAGAACCTGCTTGGCAATGCAGGAGATGTAAGAGACACGGGGTCAGCCCTGGGGTCAGGGCGATCCCCTGGAGGAGGGCACTGCAATCCACTCCGGTATTCTTGCCTGGAGAATCCCACGGACAGAGGAGCCCAGCGGATTAGAGTCCCTAGCATCACAAAGAGTTGGACACGACTCAAGCGATTTAGCACGCATGCACACGATGTATGAGAGGCTGATTTTATCTAAAAAAGTTCTTAATAAACATTATCCCTGTGCCAGCTCTTTATTTTTTCATGTCCAAAAGAGTACTGTGCAAGTATCAACACGTTTCTGTGTTCCAAAGTCTTTATCATCCTATTGTATTTCAAGAGGCATTCAAAACTTCATCTCTTGATTACGTTACAGTCCATGCAAACCCATAAAGCTGCATTTATTATTCTGTCTTCTACTACTCTTTCAAAAGCTATTCTCAGAGTATCTCCCAGACCTGTTATCATTGCTGCCCGCAGAATTCACTCTTTTTCTGGGTGCCCACATTCCTTCCTTGGGGAACACTCCACCCCTGGCAATGCCGTTTTGGTAAACATTTCAATCAGGGCTGTATTTCAGCTCCACAAAGACAAGAATGTCTGTCTTGTTCTTCAGAGTATCTCATCGCAATAAATTTGATTTGAACTAGATTGAACTATTTTGTATTGTAAAATAGTTTATAGTTAAATTATAGTTAAATCTCGTGTCCTTTGAACTTCTTTCAAAGCCAGTATCCAACGGCACGTCTATAGCCCACTTACCCGGAAATTACTTTAGCCCCACGTAGACCGGGGGTTTCCTAGTCCAAAGGTCATCGTGTTATATTTGTCTGCTGCATGCAAAAAGGGTTTGGATGAGATGGATTCACTTGATTAATGGCTAGTGGGAAGCACAGCAATTAAGCTATTGATGTGCTTATTGAATAAGTTTGATAATGTTGTGAAGCTCATCTAGTTAGCAGTTATTCCTTAAGGACTGATGAAGCAGTATTTCAAGGTGCAATGTACGCTTCCTGCTAATCTGTAAACACTGTGCGTATAAAACCTAAACACTTGTGGAAATATCAGTGAGCCAGGAAACCATAGCAAAGCCCATAGGTCAAATGTGTGCTTATTTATAAAGCGTATATAAGGGAACTTAAGAGGTACCTGGTCCCACATATATCATTCGTGCAAAACTCAAGGTCTGCTGAGATTAAGCCTTGTTCGGAGGCATAATGATAAGCATATATGGGGCCTGAATCTATTTTCTATATGATTAGTTACCAGAGTGCAAAGTGTACATACAGGCCTTGAGTATATTTCACGTTTTATGTACAACAAAGGCAATATGAAAGCTAAGAGAGTGCAAATACCCAGCAGAAAGGACACGGGATGGGTCTGGCAGAGCTGCTGGGAAACGTGCCCACACTCTGCTGCTCTGCACACAGCTAAGCAGAGCAACGTCTTTCGTAGAACAATCTGAAAACTCTTTAAAACTTCTCCTCTTGCAAACAGTTTCCCCTAATGATGACCACTAAGCCATTCTCAAGTTAATTACACCTTTTTACAGTCTCTCCCACCACCGGTTTTACTGAGGAAAAACTGACAAATGTAATTGTATATATGATGATTATATATATATATATAAATGATTTCCAAGACCAAGATAGTTAAGAGACATTTGATCTCTCAACAAGAGTGTGGGTTCTGGATCTACCATTTCATAGTTTTAGAATCTGGGACAAAGTTACTGAATTTCCACGGATCTCAGATTTTTAGCTGCATAGGATATATATGGTCACCCTATAGAGTGGTTGTGAGAATTAGTGCTCACAGTGAGTTAACAGAATTAGCAGTCAGGTGAACTAACAGTGAGTGAATCAAGTGCTCTGCCCGACTTTGTTGTTGTTCTTCAGTCGCTCAGTCTTGTCTGACTGTGACCCCAGGGACTGTGGCCTGCCAGGCTCCTCCGTCCACGGGATCCCAGGCAGGAATACTGGAGTGGGTTGCTGTTTCCTTCTGTGGGGGAGATCCTGGCCCAGGGATTGAATCTGGGTCTCCGGCTTGGCAAGTGGATTGTATCCCACTGCACCACCTGGAAAGACCTGCCTGACTTCTAGGAGGTGTGGTTTTCCACCCTCCACCTTGTGCTCTCTGCCCCAGCTCTACTGAACCACCTTTGGTTCCTTCCCACGGCCCCACTTGCTCTGGGGCTTTGGCATTATCTGCTCCTTCCACCTCGGACACTCCTCTTCCGCTCCCTAGCTGCACCTTCTCCTTCAGAGCTCAGTTCAGGTGCCATTTCTCCTGTAAAGCTTTTCTTTACTCTCTTCTTTCCCCAACTCTAATGACAGGTACTTCTCTGAGCTTCCCCCAAAGCCTTCTTGTCACCCCAGCGCTGAGGCCACTGTAACTTATCAGTATAAAAATCAAGCAGACCAGCGTGTATGGAGTATATAAAGAACTCAAGTCCTGGGTTCACCTATGTGGAGATGTGTAAGAAAATTATAAGACATAATCACTGCTGCTGCTGCTGCTAAGTCGCTTCAGTCGTGTCCGACTCTGTGCGACCCCAGAGACAGCAGCCCACCAGGCTCCCCCATCCCTGGGATTCTCCAGGCAAGAACACTGGAGTGGGTTGCCATTTCCTTCTCCAATGCATGAAAGTGAAAAGTGAAAGTGAAGTCGCTCAGTCGTGTCCAACTCTGTGCGACCCCATGGACTGCAGCCTACCAGGCTCCTCTGTCCATGGGATTTTCCAGGCAAGAGTGCTGGAGTGGGGTGCCAATCACTAGCTTCAGCCATATAACAGAACATGAAGTGTGAAAGAATTTAAACATCCTCTGAGGAAGTAATTCCTAAATTGTGTTCCTTAGAATAGACTTCTTCTTGACACCTCAGAAATGAAAAAGTTCATGGTCAACTTGGGAAGCATTTTCTCAAGAGTTGCAGGAATATTAGCACAGTGAAGTTATGGGAGGCCCTGTTGTAAAGCAAACAGTTTCATTTTACCTCAAACATTTTCCAAATCTGCTTCACTACAGAATATATTATATATATATATTCACATAGTACCAATAAGGATTTGTGATTTAATTCTACTTAAAGAAAAGTGAGGTCTATGCCATACCATTGAAAAAAGTCCTATGGACAGTATATTAAAAGGAGAGACAAAAGACCCAAGTTTTATCCTAGCTTCATACTTTTTAAGTATAGGACGTGAGGTAATTCAACACTTTCTGTATCTGTAAAAGTGCACAGTAGGACCTACTCTGGTAACTTATGTGTTTTGCACAGTTTTATGTATATGGATATTCTTCTCCAATTGCAAAGCACTATAGATACTTGTGTTTTATTACTATTTTTAGAAATAAAGTCAAAATCAAATTAAAGAAATTGTCTCTTGAGATGCTTCCTTACCGCTTTGAAATTTGCTTCAATCCATCAGGTTAACTTTTCTTGCTAAGATGTTAAAAGTTCTTGGCATGGAGGAGAGAGGAGCTCTTCCAGGAAAGTCATTGACCCTATTTTTCCTCTTCTCAAAGCATGACTTGGAATGAGGATCCACGAACCTCATGCTGTGCAGCGTCTCTTAGGGAGGACAGGTGGATGTTGGGTGATACCTCCATAATGTCTAGGTGAGAATGGAGGAGAGTATCCTTTGCATGCTGATATTTGTAAGAAGAGACACCTCCCAGAGATTTGTGGCAAGGATGGAGCAGGATAAGAGGAACATCCTTTGGGAGGATTATCCTGTGGAATCATCCCAAGTCCTGAGTGGGAAGACCTGCAGCTCCTCCTTAATTGCAGGGTCCAGTCTCGCCGGATTCAGTCAGGTTACTTGTCCTCTATGACACCTCTTTAAAGTTAATGAGTCCCCACAGAGGAGGAATTTCCCTCGTGGTTCCCCTTAACTGAAGCCAGCCAGAGAAAATATTTGAGAAAAATTTCCTGAGTTGATCAACTAAGCAAGACTAGTGGGCAGCTCCTCTGCGAGGCTGCCATCGACAGCCATTATCCGGGAATTCCAGACGGGTGTTCTCATTCCTTTTCTATACCCAACAGGAAACTTACTCATGTTGTGTTCCAGACAATATCCCCGTGAGCCTTGCTGAAGACACACATTCCTTTCAGCTTGAGCTCACAGAGCATATATAATGCACTAATTCAGCCCTAGCCTAGAATCCCAGGGACGGGGGAGCCTGGTCATCTCTGGGGTCTCACAGACTCGGACATGACTGAAGCGACTTAGCAGCAGCAGGCATCTGGAGACCTGGAATCTAATTATGAATCTGCCATATAGCTATTGACCTCAGGCAAATAGTGGAGATCTTATGTGGGCAGGTTTCCATACCTGTGATATGTGTTGGGTTAAATGGACTCCAAGGAGTTTTCCGGCTCTAAAATTCTATGAACTGTGTTTTTTTCTTGATAAGCAGGATTATGAAGCATTTTCCTATAATGATTCCTTTTGATCGTTGGTTTCATTTTTTCTTACCCTACTTATTTCTATTTCTTGATCACATTTTCCCTGTGCTGAGGCTGTTCTGGTCTTTCAAGATATTTATATGCCTGTCTAATTTTTTGGTAATTATAGCTATATTCCCACCTCTTTTTAAATTGGAGTATAGTTGTTTTATAATGTGTCAGTTTCTGCTGTACAGCAAAGTGAATCAGCCACATGTATATACATATCCCCTCTTCCTTGGATTTCCTTCCCATTTAGCTCACTCCAGAGCATGGAGAAGAGTTCCCTGTATAGTCCCATCTCTTAACCTACTCATTTAAAAATTTGTTTCTCCTTTTCCACCTCCCTCCAACCTAGTGGAGTTAAAACCATATCCTTTATCCTCACTGTTGCCTTTAATTCTTAGTCAAGTTCCACATCCCTGTCTTATGTGAAAAGTAGTCACTCAGTCGTATCCAAGTCTTTGACACCGTAGCCATGGACAGTAGCTTGCCACACTCCTCTGTCCATGAACTTCTCCAGGCAAGAATCCTGGAGTGGGCAGTTATTCCCTTCTCCAGAGGATCTTCCTGACTCAGGGATTGAACCTGGGTCTCCTGCATTGCAAGTGGATTCTTTACTGTCTGAGCCACCAGGGAACTTGAACCTCCAGTGAGGGCCCCTCCCTGTCGTATGCCCATTAGTAATAATGTATCTTTATTTAGTGTGAAACAAATATTTATTGAATTCTTACTATGAGCCAGATTCTATGTCCAATATTTGGGATATATCAGTGTGCAAAATAGATGAGCATTTTGCCCTCATAGAGGCTGTGTTCTTGGAGAGGGGAAGAAAGGGAATGAGCAGAAAGTAAGGATAAGAACATGTGGTGGAATCTAAAAAGACGGTATTGATGATCCTATATGCAGGACCGCAGTGGAGACTCAGACAGAGAGAACACACCAGTGGGCACAGTGGGGAAGGAGAGGGCGGGACGAGCTGAAAAGTGGTCCTGAAACATACACATTACCGTGTGTGAAGCAGCTAGCCAGTGTATGCGGCAGGGACATACAGACATCACACATCATACGCCGGTGCTCTGCGACAAACCAGAGGGCTGGGATGGGGTGAGAGGTGGGAGGGAGGCTCAAGCAGGAAGGGACACGTGTATACCCAGAGCTGATTCATGCTGATGTATGGCAGAAGCCAACCCAAAATTGTAAAAGAAATTATCCTCTAATTAAAAATAAATAAATTTTAGAAAAGAACATGCGATAATGTGTCAGAAGGGGTGAGTGCTACAGACAAAAAGCAAAGCAGGGTGAGGATGCTGGGGATTGAGCCTGAGAGTGATGTGATGTGTGAGAGGTGCAGAGGCTACCTGGGTTCTGGGAGGGGCGCTCTTAGGTTCTAGGTGGTGATCTGAGCAGACAAGCCCGCCCGGGAAAGAGAAGGGAAAGAGTCTTAGGGCAGAAGCCACACCAGGTGACGTGGCCTTTTCTGAAGCCCAGAGAAGCATATCAAACTTGTCCATAAAGTCCAAAATATCTACAAATCCACGTGAGGAAAGACAGCTTGCTTTTATATTCGTGGCAATGATGAATTAAATAGCTCTGTGCTGGTCCTTAAAACTGGAGGGTAGTTCCATGCTTGCAGAGACTGTACGCAGACTTCTTTTCCGTTTTTTTCTCACCAGATATGTTTGTTGTTCAGACGACCTCATTCCTGCAGACACAGTTTACACTCCTGCAATGACAGCCTGTAGCACTTCTATCAAAGAGCAGGTTCTGTTTTCAAATGCCATGTTCATGGTCATGCTTTCTGTGACAACTTATTATGAGTAGTATTGATGTCCCACAGTTTATTAAATGAATCCCTAATATTGAGCAGTTAGGATGTTTTTTATTTTCTTATGACTTTAGATGAACATACAGTAATATAGATGATTTGATTCAGTTAGTCATCAAACATCATGTTTTTGAAAATGTGCACTTTCTTATTGGTCTTTGTTAATTTATTTGGATATTTATGTATGATTTTTCCCAAAGAAAGGCAATGCCAAAGAATGCTCAAACTACCGAACAATTGCACTCATCTCACACGCTAGTAAAGTAATGCTCAAAATTCTCCAAGCCAGGCTTCAGCAATATGTGAACCGTGAACTTCCTGATGTTCAAGCTGGTTTTAGAAAAGGCAGAGGAACCAGAGATCAAATTGCCAACATTCGCTGGATCATGGAAAAAGCAAGAGAGTTCCAGAAAAACATCTATTTCTGCTTTATTGACTATGCCAAAGCCTTTGAGTGTGTGGATCACAATAAACTATGGAAAATTCTGAAAGAGATGGGAATACCAGACCACCTGATCTGCCTCTTGAGAAATCTGTATGCAGGTCAGGAAGCAACAGTTAGAACTGGTCTTGGAACAACAGACTGGTTCCAAATAGGAAAAGGAGTACGTCAAGGCTGCATATTGTCACCATGTTTGTTTAACTTATATGCAGAGTACATCATGAGAAATGCTGGACTGGAAGAAACACAAGTTGGAATCAAGATTGCTGGGAGAAATATCAATAACCTCAGATATGCAGATGACACGACTCTTATGGCAGAAAGTGAAGAGGAACTAAAAAGCCTCTTGATGAAAGTGAAAGTGGAGAGTGAAAAGGTTGGCTTAAAGCTCAACATTCAGAAAACGAAGATCATGGCATCTGGTCCCATCACTACGTGGGAAATAGATGGGGAAACAGTGGAAACAGTGTCAGACTTTGTTTTTCTGGGCTCCAAAATCACTGCAGATGGTGACTGCAGCCATGAAATTAAAAGACGCTTACTCCTTGGAAGGAAAGTTATGACCAACCTAGATAGCATATTCAAAAGCAGAGACATTATTTTACCAACAAAGGTTCGCCTAGTCAAGGCTATGGTCTTTCCTGTGGTCACGTATGGATGTGAGAGCTGGACTGTGAAGAAGGCTGAGCGCTGAAGAATTGATGCTTTTGAAGTGTGGTGTTGGAGAAGACTCTTGAGAGTCCCTTGGACTGCAAGAAGATCCAACCAGTCCATTCTGAAGGAGATCAATCCTGGAATTTCTTTGGAAGGAATGATGCTAAAGCTGAAACTCCAGTATTTTGGCCACCTCATGCGAAGAGTTGACTCATTGGAGAAGACTCTGATGCTGGGAGGGATTGAGGGCAAGAGGAGAAGGGGACGACAGAGGATGAGATGGCTGGATGGCATCACTGACTTGATGGGTGTGATTCTGGGTGACCTCCGGGAGCTGGTGATGGACAGGGAGGCCTGGCGTGGTGCAGTTCATGGGGTCGCAAAGAGTCGGACACGACTGAGTGACTGATCTGATCTGATGTATGATTTAGAAGGTAATTAGTATGTATTGTTTACTTGAAATTTGTTAAGAGGATAGATCTTGTGTTAACTGTTCTTACCACAATAAAGTTTTAAAAAGTGCAACACGAGTATTTTTAAAACATAAAGAAAAACTCGAAAGAAATAAACTTTAAAAAGTTTAGATTATATACTTGCCAACTATAGTATCTAATTAAGTCAGGTGTATATACAATATAAATGATCTTTACATATTTATTTTTTGTGGGGCCTCCTTGGTAAGATACCATAACCCCATGTTTGTTACAAGATTATTCACAATAGCCTAGATATGGAAATGACCGAAGTGTCCACTGGGGAATGAGTGGATTCAGAAAACGTGCTATATACATATAATGGAATATCGATCAATCTTAAAAAAATGAAATCTTATTCTATGTGACAACATTGATGTACTTTGAGAATACTATGCTAAGTAAAAAAAGCAAGCTACAGAAGAGTAAATACTGCATGATTTCACTTATCTGAAGTATCTAAAATAGTAGATTCATAGCAATGGAGAGTGGAATCATGGTTTCTAGGGGGCTGGGTACAGGGAGAAATGGGAATTGCCATTCAATCGGTATAGACTTCAGTTATGCAGGAAGAATGAGTTCTAAAGAGCTGATTTACACTATGGCTGTAGTTAACAAAACTGTATTATGTACTTAAAGATTTGTTAAAAGGGTATACCTCATGTTGTGGTCTTACCACACTTAAAAAAGAGGAAAATGAGAGGAGCAAAGCAATATGCAAGTCATCAACTTTGCTGGCATGGATCATAGTTCAGGGGCAAGGTCTCATAGCCAGCATCTTCTGGGTTTTGTGGATTTCTGATTCTGGCAGCAGCAGTGAAATGCTGTGACCCAGAAATTGTTCCCAGGAGCGTCACATAACGGACCTTTCTATCCACACCAGCAATTTGCAAAATCACAGAACAGATAATCATAGTTAACACTTTTTGCTTAAACCAAAAAAACTAACCAGCCAGTCACATAGAATCATTAAATGTACTTAAAAGGAAAGAAAAGAAAGAAAAAGAGATTATATTCCCCAAGTTCTGCAAGTAGGGAACAGTCTGATAAAACTGCCTAACTGCAGATGTGCTGTGTGTGTGCGCTCAGTCATGTCTGACTTGTGACCTCATGGACTGCAGCCCACCAGGCTCCTCTGTCCATGGGATTTTCCAGGCAGGAATACTGGAGTGGGCTGTCATTTCCTCCTCCAGAGGGTCTTCCTCACCCAGGGACGGAACCTATGTCTCCTCTATTTTAAGGTATATTCTTTACTGCTGAGTCCCTGGGAAACATGTGCTACCCTTCAAGAGAAAGGAAAGACGGCTCTAGGGAAAGCAGTGAGGCCGGGGAGTGTGCCTTGACCACAGAGAGTGACTCCGTGGGCCCAAGCTGGGAGTTGTGAGCCACAGGGGATTATTCCCAGGCCTTGAAAACTGATGGAATCTGCCTTGTTTGATTGCAGAATTGGTTGGAACCAAGAAATGCATTTTTCCTTCCCGTCTCTCTCATTTTGAGTGGAAATGTCTGGAACTGCTATGTTCCGCCTGCCCCACTGGGTGTGCTGGGAACAGACGCCTTGTTCTCTAGTTCTCAGTCTGCAGAAGGGGAGGGATCTTACCCCAGCGTGTCTATACCCCAAGGCTCATCTAGACCTGATTTAGATAGTTTGGATGATGAGATTTGAGACTTTTGATCTAATGATAAACTAATGATATTTAGATAAGATTTTTGGACCTGAGTTAGTGCTATAATGAGATGAGGCTTTGGGGGGTTTGGAAGAGGGTGAATTTATTTTAGATGTGTTTTGAATACAATTGTCAAAAGAAAAGTTAGAGAACTTTACTTGATATGAATATTTTATCGAGCAAGAAACTCTAAACAGACAGAAGGGGAGACTTCAAACTGAAAGTGATTTGAAGCTCAGAGGCATGTTGTTATTGATACAAGACGGCTTATAAAGTGAGAGTGGAGAAGTTGTTTAACTTAGACAGTGGTTGCTTATTACAGTGGGAATTGCCAGACGAAAGAGGACTGGATAAAAGTACTATACCACTTTAGGAAGATGACTTGAATTTTATTTATGATTATCAGAGACAGAAGGAAATATTTAAGGAGAGTTTCACTTATATTCATGAAATAAGCTAGATTACGTTTTGCTTACATGGCCTAACTGATTTTGTCTGCTCAAGGGATTTTCAAGTGTAGTCTTCATTTTCTTATTTTAACATGATGAATTCCTTACTTTCCCCCAGCCCCCCAGTCCTACCCAGCAACCCCCCCTTAGATTCTTTGTATTTATGTGACTGGGAATCAAAGATAAAGAGAAAAAAATGTACCTTTGAGGTGGTAACCCCCCTGCTCCCTTCACACAAAACCACAGATGATTTTTCATCAGAAAAATGAGAACCAAAGGGCAATGGGATGACATCTTTAAAGAGACGGAAGAAAAATCAGTCATTCTAGAATTCTATATTCAGTGAAAATATTCTTAAAATTAAGATAAAAATGTAGGAGACTACTTTTAGAATACCTTTAAAAATGTTGACTATTTAAAACAAAAATGAAAATGTATGATGGAATTTATTAGTAAGATGGTACAATAAGAGCACAAATACAGGGGCAGAAAATGGAATTAAACTGTTCAAAGTTTCATACACATTTACTTCAAAAGTGTTACAACAATTCTTGGTAGGCCATGATGAGAATGCAACTACAAAATATGAAACAAAAATATATCTAAAAAGCTGTTAGAAAAAAATGTTTACAAATCCAAAAAGAGGCTGATAAGGAGAAACTAAGAAACAAGAGAGCAGATGAATAAAATACACATGGAAATATGGTACTCTAAATTGTCCAATTCAGGAATTTTATGTGTTGAGCAGAAGCAGCACCACTCTGACATCCGCGGTGACGACAAGTACAACATCAGGGTAATAGAAGAGAACTGGCAGCGGAGCCAGTGCTGGCACAGCCGGGAGACCGCCCTGCGCCTTGCTGCGGACGCCGTGGCCGCTGGGGAGGGCGGCAGAACGGCGTGTGCGAGCGCCCGCAGCGGCCGCCAGAAGCTGAGAGAGAGCGGAGACGACGTCTTGGTCTGCATCTTCCAGTAGGACCGCAGGCTTGCCCTATACGGAGAGGACTTTCTCTACTATGACTACAAGAACCCTGTGGACTTACCTGAGAGGATCGCCACACACAGCTTTGACATCGTCGAGGCAGATCCTCCTATCTCTGGAAGGAATGTCTTAGGAAAATGTTAGAAATCATCAAGATCCTGACCCGGGGAAGGATCCTGCTGTGCACATATGCTGTCACGGAGGAGGCGGCAGCAAAGCTGCTTGGAGAGAAGATGTGCAAGTTGATTCCAGAACACACTCGCACCCTGGGAAATGAGTTCGCTGTTTCGTGAGTTACGGCGGCTCCGGGCTGGACGGTGACCTGTCAGTGCGGCTCCCAGTGCAGGAAGGACGCAGGTGACATTTCCTCTCTGAAAAACTACCACCTCCCCAGTCCTCATTTTCAAGGTAAAGACATTATGATTTCCTTAGGATGTCCCTGGAGCTCAGGGTGCTTTTGCCGATTTGAGTCTGTGGAATTATATCTGGAAGAACTTTTAGACCCCATCTAGTGGAGAAGGCAATGGCACCTCACCCCAGTACTCTTCTTGCCTGGAAAATCCCATGGACGGAGAAGCCTGGTGGGCTGCAGTCTATGGGGTTGCTAAGAGTCAGACACGACTGAGCAACTTCACTTTCACTTTTCACTTTCGTGCATTGGAGAAGGAAATGGCAACCCGCTCCATTGTTCTTGCCTGGAGAATCCCAGGGATGGGGGAGCCTGGTGGGTGGCCGTCTATGGGGTCTCACAGAGTCAGACACGACTGAAGTGACTTAGCAGCAGCAGCAGCAGCAGCAGACACTTTTCATTCAAAAGTCATGGAAGAGGCACAGAGTAGTCACTGTGGTCAGTCGAGTCTGACTCTTTGCAGCCCCGTGGACTGCCATGCTCCTCTGCCTATGGAATTTTCCAGGCAAGAATTCTGGAGTGGGTTGCCACTCTCTACTTCAGGGGATCTTCCCAACTGAGGGTGGAACCCATCTCTCTTGTATCTCCTCCATTGGCAAAAAAGATCTTCACGACCCAGATAATCACCAGGGTGTGATCACTGACCTAGAGCCAGACATCCTGGAATGTGAAATCAAGTGGGCCTTAGAAAGCATCACTACGAACAAAGCTAGTGGAGGTGATGGAATTCCAGTTGAGCTATTTCAAATCCTGAAAGATGATGCTGTGAAAGTGCTGCACTCAATATGCCAGCAAAATTGGAAAACGCAGCAGTCAGCACAGGACTGGAAAAGGTCAGTTTTCATTCCAATCCCAAAGAAAGGCAATGCCAAAGAATGCTCAAACTACCAAACAATTGCACTCATCTCACATGCTAGTAAAGTAATGCTCAAAATTCTCCAAGCCAGGCTTCAGCAATACGTGAACTGTAAAATTCCTGATGTTCAAGCTGGTTTTGGAAAAGGCAGAGGAACCAGAGATCAAATTGCCAACATCCGCTGAATCATGGAAAAAGCAAGAGAGTTCCAGAAAAACATCTATTTCTGCTTTCTTGACTATGCCAAAGCCTTTGACTGTGTGGACCACAACAAACTGTGGAAAATTTTGAAAGAGATGGGAATACCAGACCACCTGACCTGCCTCTTGAGAAATCTGTATGCAGGTCAGGAAGCAACAGTTAGAACTGGTCATGGAACAATAGACTAGTTCCAAATAGGAAAAGGAGTACGTCAAGGCTGTATATTGTCACCATGTTTATTTAACTTATATGCAGAGCACATCATAAGAAACGCTGGACTGGAAGAAGCACAAGCTGGAATCAAGATTGCCAGGAGAAATATCAATAACCTCAGATATGCAGATGACACCACCCTTATGGCAGAAAGTGAAAAGGAACTAAAAAGCCTCTTGATGAAAGTGAAAGAGGAGAGTGAAAAAGTTGACTTAAAGCTCAACATTCAGAAAACGAAGATCATGGCATCTGGTCCCATCACTTCATGGGAAATAGATGGGGAAACAGTGGAAACAGTGTCAGACTTTATTTTGGGGGGCTCCAAAATCACTGCAGATGGTGACTGCAGCCATGAAATTAAAAGATGCTTACTCCTTGGAAGGAAAGTTATGACCAATCTAGATAGCATATTCAAAAGCAGAGACATTACTTTGCCAACAAAGGTTCGTCTAGTCAAGGCTATGGTTTTCCCTCTGGTCACGTATGGATGTGAGAGGTGGACTGTGAAGAAGGCTGAGCACCGAAGAATTGATGCTTTTGAAGTGTGGTGTTGGAGAAGACTCTTGAGAGTCCCTTGGACTGCAAGGAGACCCAACCAGTCCATTGTGAAGGAGATCAGCCCTGGGATTTCTTTGGAGGGAATGATGCTAAAGCTGAAACTCCAGTACTTTGGCCACCTCATGAGAAGAGTTGACTCATTGGAAAAGACTGTGATGCTGGGAGGGATTGGGGGCAGGAGGAGAAGGGGACGACAGAGGATGAGATGGCTGGATGGCATCACTGACTCGATGGATGTGAGTCTGAGTGAACTCTGGGAGTTGGTGATGGACAGGGAGGCCTGGCGTGCTGTGATTCATGGGGTCGCAAAGAGTCGGGCACGACTGAGCGACTGAACTGAACTGAACTGAACTTCAGGGGATCTTCCCACCTGAGGGGTTATACCCGTCCCTCTTGTATCTCCCCCATTGGCAGATAGATTCTTTCTAGTGCCACCTGGGAGCAATCATAGACACAGAAGCCAAGAGGAGGCGGTCAGCACTGCCCAGTCCCATGAAGAAGCCCATGCAGGAGTGGCACAGCCCAGCAGGGTGATGGTCTTCTCTGACCGTAGGATGTTGGCCAGGAGGTGGAGCACCACCACAGCAGTGTAGCCGATTTCTACTCCCGAGAGGCTGCCCTGGAAATAGTACATGGGCGTGTAGAGGCGGGCTTCGGTCTGGATGGCCACCATGATGAAGACATTCCTGGTCATGACCCATGTATAAACCAGGCTGACCCCAAGGAAGGACAAGACGCGCGGCTCTGACTGGGAGGGATAGGCCAGGAGCATGATTTCCATCCACAATGAGTGGTTTCCCCAGGACACTGAGTTAACAGACTTTCTCTGTCGAGAGTTATTAATACAAAGTAAAAATCAAACTAACAATACATCAGTTCATACTCTGAGCCATGAGGGAATCTAATTAAGACTGGAGTTAGAAACTAGAAGAATTAAGACTTATTCTCTATTTCCTCCCTTTTAAACAAGTTTCTTCACATAAATAGCCACAACTTCACTTCTAACTTTACTTCTAACGATGTTACTTCCCTAGTGACTCAGACAGTAAAGCGTCTGACTACAATGCAGGAGATCTGGGCTCAATCCCTGGGTTGGGAAGATTCCCCTGGAGAAGGAAATGGCAACCCACTCCAGCATTCTTGCCTGGAAAATCCCATGAACGGAGGAGTCTCATAGGCTACCGTCCATAGGGTCACAGAGAGTCAGACACGACTAAGTGACTTCACTCTCTCACTTCTAACTGCCAAAAGTTGGGCTAAATTGTGTAAGAATTTTTTGAGGAAATGTGGCAGAGAATTTATAGAATTCAAAGCTATTTTCAGTAGATGTGGAATGAAAATTCAATTGTTTTAGTAAATTCACAAAAAAGTGTCAAGAAATTCTTGAGAGCCAGGGCTGTTGAGAACAGGAAGTATTTATTCACTCACAGGTTTACACACAACACCTCCTGAGGCACTGGCTTGGAGATACAAGAATATAACACTGAAAAACTAGTGATATGATGGAAAATGAAGGAAGAAAACCCAGTGCCCATGGGCAAAGGGCTGACACAGGCCTAATGTTGACAGTGTCGGGCATAACCCTCCAAAGCCAAAGTCCTCCCAACTCCTGGGTGTTCTAGCCATGTCCAGTCGGGGTTTTATCACAGGGCTCCTCCTGGCTTGCGGTGCTATGGGAGAACATGTGATCATAAGCTGTCAGAGAACTGAGCACCCTTCCTGTGAGTGTAGGGATGGATGGGAAAGACCAAGCCTGCTTCCATTTGCTTTTCCTCTCTTCTAAGGAGCTAAAGTAAAATCTAAGACAAGCCATCTAGCTTCCTTGAAATCTTTCTAATAAAGAGTCCTAACTCTCAAAGGGCACCCTTTCCATTCCTTTTCCAAGACCAACTCATTCAAGAGGGTGGAAAAGGACTTCTTGGGTGGTCCCGTGGTGAAGAGCCCACTTGCCAGTGCAGGGCACATGGGTTGGTCCCGACTCTGGGAATGTCCCATGTGCTGTGGGTCAGCTAAGTCTGGGCACCACAGCTACTAAATCCACACACTGCAGCCACAGAAGCCTGTGCACCCTGGAGTGTGTGCTCCGCAACAAGAGAAGCCATCACAGTGAGGAACCTGTGCCCCGCAACTAGAGAGGAGCCCTCACTCACCACAACTAGAGAAAAGCCCACACACAGCGATGAAGACCCAGAGCAACCAAAATAAATAAATAAACAAATCTTAAAGAAAGATGGAAAAGAGGCAACATTCAACCTTAAATCAAATTTCCCTAGTTTAATATGTGTTACTTACTAGGAGCTTTAAAGAGAAATCGTATCCAGAAGCAGCACTCTCATAAGTGCTATTCACATAAACCAGCTTAGGGTGATTAGAGATTGTCACGAATAAACGTCAAGAGCCCCTAGGGCACGAATGCCTCTGCTTTTCCAACAGTTAGCAAGCAGTGTCCGTTTCATTCATTCTCTTTCTCTCTTCTGAACTTCATTAATGCTGTGAATGATTGCTAATGTTACATAGCATTTCCAACATCATATATAACAGGCGGAGGTGGAGGAGCAGTGTGTGAGTGTGAAATTAGTTTTGATTTTAAATGATGGGGTTTGAGTGATTCCATCTCTGTAATATTAGGCTGTATATAATGTATGTGAGTCCCAGTTTTTTTATTTGAAAAATGGGGATAATAATTATGCTTAGTTCTTGAGATCTTAATGTAAAGTGTCTACCACAAAGATCAGTCAGTAGTAATAACAGCCTCATAATGGATAACCATGATTATTATTTGTAAGTTTATACTTTTATGTCCCACATAAACCAAGCCTAATGTTGCACAAAGATTAGGCATTCAATAAATCTATGTTGTATGGTTGAACATATTATGAAAACATGTCATGTACCCTTTTCCCATTTTATCTTTTACTATTAAGATTATTTCATGACCAAAACCTTTGTATAAGAGCCCTTTATGGAAAACAACTTGGTATCCAACATTTGAGTTGCATTCTGGAAAAGATTATGTCACTCAGAAACATGTAAAAGACTTCAGCAAACATGTCTAAGGCTTGTCTACCATCTGTATTACGATACAGGGCTTTGGGGTAATGATTTTACTATAGGCAGTTACACTCACGTCATCTTAATGGTGCTCTCCAGGATCTGTAACAAAATATTTATATGAAGAGTTATCTACAGGTCATGAATTCTTAGTGCTGGAAAAGACCTCAGAATGTGTCTAGTTCAGTCACTTGTTGGATACTTCAATCTCGTATCTGTATCTGAACATCAGGTCACCTTCAAAGTTTAGAAAATCTCATTACCTCTTGACTTGTCTGTTCCACTGTTGGATGACATCGTTCACAAGCAAAAGTTTTGCCTTGTAATGGCTGAAATCAGTGCTTAGCTGCTCAGTTGTGCCAGATTCTTTGCTACCCATTGGACTGTAGCCCGCCGGGCTCCTCCATCCATGGGATTCTCCAGGCAAGAATCCTGGAGTGGGTTGCCATTTCCTTCTCCAGGGGATCTTCCCGGCCCCGGGACCGAGCCCACGTCTCCTCTGTCTCCCGCTCCGCAGGCCGGCTCTTCACCTGCTGAGTGATCAGCGGAGCCCGACTGAGGCCCCTCTGCGTCTGCGCAGCTTCCTCATATTCATGCTCTTCTACACAGTGGGGCCATTTCTACACGAAACTCTAGGAATCAGAGCTCTTAACATGCAGTCCAGTAAACTTCCTTCCTACTTTCCTTTTTTCTGTTCCTCACATGGGCATGGTTTTGGTGTGTCTCACAGTTTTAGCTCTTGAAGTTCTCTCATTTTAAATACCTTACTTAAAAGTGTACTGCGTGTGACAGATCACAGAAGTGGTCAACTGTCAAAAGACCTGGGTGTCACCCATCTGTTCACTGTCAGTCTATTTCTTTACTGTAATAAAAATTAGATTAATTCCTATGTTTGATTGTTTTCATGATATCATCAGACTTGGACTGATATGTAGCTCTCTGGACACTAAAACTCTAAACATTCCCGCCCCTGCCCCACCCCCTCCCCCCAACCCCCCACCCCCACTCCACCACCCTGCTCCGGGAAGTGGAGCATCCTCTATTAGTCCTTAACATTGGTCCATAGCTTTAATCTGTTGAGATTGACATGAAAAAAAAATATTTTGATCTGTGACTCCACATCTTAACTATCCTTCCTACAGTCTCTCACATTTTTAAAAATAAATTAATTGCCAAGCCCACATATAATAATGATCACAATGGCATGGTGGTGTCCAAATGGTTATGTATCTTAATGAGAGAGACAGGCACTGTTAAAGAATCTGGCATACACTTGTATAAATATAGTATATATTTATATACATTATGACATACAAGCTTCCCAGATGGCTCAGTGGTAAATGAATGTGCCTGCCAGTGCAGGAGACACAAGAGACTAGGGTCTGATCCTTGGCTTGGGAAGATCCCCTGGAGAAAGAAATGGCAACCCACTCCAGTCCTCTTGCCTGGAAAATCCCATGGATGGAGGAGTCTGGCGGGCTGCAGTCCATGGGGTTGCAAAGAGTGGGACATGACTGAGCGACTTCACTTTCTCTTTGGGAAGATCCCCTGGAGAAAGGAATGGCAATCCATCCCAGTATTCTTATCTGGAAAATTCCATAGGCAGAGGAGCCTGAAGGACTCTAGTCCATGTGGCTGGAAAGAGTCAGACATGACTGAGCACACACATACTTCATGACGTACATGTATATATAGGTAATTAAAACTGTGATTAAGTGTTGTAAAAAAAAATTAGTGTGTTAATAAGATTGTGCAACATGAGACTCTGGCATAGTTGTGATTAAGAGTTTCTTCAAAGGTCTTCCTAGAGGATGTAATATTTAATCTTAGATCCAAGAATATAGAAATTGAGAGAGGCAGGTAAAGCAGTGAGGTTCGTATTGAGGACTGATGAGATAGTGAATTTAATGGTTCAAAGAGAGTGAAATGTATAAGTCAACATATTGTCAAATGGCTATTCCAGGTTGATACTAAATATATTCCATAAAACAGAAGCAAGATAAGAGCACTTGGCATCATCCCCAGAAATCTACCCCAGACTGGCATCTGTTCATTTAATCCACACCCGTCTCAGTGCCTCCAAGGCACATCCCATGTTACATTCTTGTTTCCTTCTACTTCTCCAGCAAGACCAGCCCTTGTTGGCAAAAGTGTCATGACAAACCTTGTCCCTGTGCAGTCAGGAAATACAGAAACTGCATGCCAGAGTGGCTTTCCAATTGTCTAGTTAGCATCATGCGAAAAAAGGTTGGTAGATTTAGCACAATTGCACTCATCTCACACACTAGTAAAGTAATGCTCAAAATTCTCCAAGCCAGGCCTCAGCAATATGTGAACTGTGAACTTCCAGATGTTCAAGCTGGTTTTAGAAAAGGCAGAGGAACCAGAGATCAAATTGCCAACATCTGCTGGATCATGGAAAAAGCAAGAGAGTTCCAGAAAAGAATCTATTTCTGCTTTCTTGACTATGCCAAAGCCTTTGACTGTGTGGATCACAATAAACTGTGGAAAATTCTGAGAGAGATGAGAATACCAGACCACCTGACCTGCCTCTTGAGAAATCTATGCAGGTCAGGAAGCAACAGTTAGAAATGGACATGGAAAAACAGACTAGTTCCAAACAGGAAAAGGAGTTCGTCAAGGCTGTATATTGTCACCCTGCTTATTTAACTTCTATGCAGAGTACATCATGAGAAACGCTGGACTGGAAGAAACACAAGCTGGAATCAAGATTGCTGGGAGAAATATCAATAACCTCAGATATGCAGATGACACCACCCTTATGGCAGAAAGTGAAGAGGAACTAAAAAGCCTCTTGATGAAAGTAAAAGAGGAGAGTGAAAAAGTTGGCTTAAAGCTCAACATTCAGAAAACGAAGATCATGGCATCTGGTCCCATCACTTCATGGCAAATAGATGGGGAAATGGTGGGAACAGTGTCAGACTTTATTTTTCTGGGCTCCAAAATCACTGCAGATGGTGACTGCAGCCATGAAATTAAAAGATGCTTACTCCTTGGAAGGAAAGTTATGACCAACCTAGATAGCATACTGAAAAGCAGAGACATTACTTTGCCAACAAAGGTCCGTCTAGTCAAGGCTATGGTTTTTCCTGTGGTCATGTATGGATGTGAGAGTTGGACTGTGAAGAAAGCTGAGTGCCGAAGAATTGATGCTTTTGAACTGTGGTGTGGGAGAAGACTCTTGAGAGTCCCTTGGACTGCAAGGGGATCCAACCAGTCCATTCTGAAGGAGATCAGCCCTGGGATTTCTTTGGAAGGACTGATGCTAAAACTGAAACTCCAGTACTTTGGTCACCTCACGGGAAGAGTTGACTCATTGGAAAAGAATGATCCTGGGAGGGATTGGGGGCAGGAGGAAAAGGGAACGACAGAGGATGAGATGGCTATATGGCATCACTGACTCGATGAATGTGAGTCTGAGTGAACTCCGGGAGTTGGTGATGGACAGGGAGGCCTGGCGTGCTGCAGTTCATGGGGTTGCAAAGAGTCGGACACTACTGAGCGACTGAACCAAACTGAACTGAGATTTAGCAAAACCAGACTTGCAGTAGAATCTCAATCTATTATTGTCACCTGGGCAGATCATCTTACCTTAATTTCTCTTTCTGCCTATTAAAAGCTATAAATAATAATACTTACCTAATGGAGTTGTGATGAGATTATATGAGATAAAGTATTTAGAACACTTGGTTTGATGTATGAAACCTTTTAAATTGCATAATAAATGTTAATTCTTCTTTCCTTTGAATCTTTTAAGGGGATGATAATAATAACTTCTTGATAGCAGAGGATTAAATGAGGTACCTTATGAGGAAAATTTTTTTTTCTAAATCCTTAAACTTTATCCAGATTTATATTAGTCATTCCCTCAATATTTCTTGGACTGAGATTATAATTATCATTTTAACCAGAAGAAAAAGCCTTCCAAGTGAATTCCGAGAGCAGTGCTAAGTCATGGGCTGAAATAGTTCTGAAATACTGGTAGAGCCATTACGTGCTTTCCTGGGCAGCGTCAGCAAGAGCCAAGTACGTCTCAAATCTACTAGGAGATAGAAAAAGTTTTCTTTTACCTGTAGCATGAGAAGGTAGTGAGCCAGTGTCCCCACCTACATTCATAAAAGACAGGACCTCACAGGTGATATCTCACCTATGTGATGGCTGGGGGAAGGAGGACCAAGAGCCCAGAGAGCCTGCCCGGTGGGACTGAGACTCCAGGAACCTTCCCAAATTAGAAAGCACGGCAGCAGTAAATTACCTTTCTATCTAGGATCTTTTCTCCTAAATTCCATTTCCCAGAAGAAAGTGGTGTAGTGATTGCCTATCTCCTCCCCTGTTACTGGATAAACAGTCCAATTAAAACAGTCTCTCCACTTGGGATATATGGTCAACGGAAGATCTTGGATATGTTTGTCATAGAAGAGCCCACTCTTAAACCCTTTATCAACATTCTCAGTACTCCAGAATAATTTTCTGAGAATTAGGAAGTTGCATAATCAAGGTCATGTAAACCTCCTGGTTCAGCCCAAGTGTCAAATTATTATCACCCTGGAGAACTGAGACCATATTTTGTATCTTATCTAGCTTTCATGAGACCTAGCATATTGCTGTATATTTAATAGGTCCTCAATGAATATTTACCTCAATGAATACTTACCATGGTATCTTTCTTTAACTCCCAGTGAGCAGAGACACTCCCTTAGGTCTTAGCAAAGTAGCTTATTCCTTGAAAAAATGTTGCTTGGTCGTATGTATACAAATATTTAAATACCCGTGTGTGAATGTATGATTCCATGTGCCCCATTTATTCAAGGCAAGTACTCTGCATGGGTCTGGAGTGATTAATGTAGTTCTCTGGTGCGTGTGCATGTGTGTGTATGTGTGTTTGTGTGTGTTTCTGTAGGACAGTCAGATCTCAACAGCCATACAGGGCTGACCTACTCAGCGACTTTTGAGGTATCTTTTGTGCAAGGATTGCAATAATTGCAATAGCTAAGTCTTATGTTGTACTTACTATTAATAAATTTCACACACTTTGCATGTATTAACTCATTTTATCATCACAATTCTAAGAAGCAGGTGCTATTGGTATCCATTTACATATTATGAAATGAAAGGACTCAGTCGTGTCTGACTCTTTGTGATGCCATGGGCTCCTCTGTCCATGGAATTCTCCAGGCAAGAATTCTGGAGTGGATTGCCATTTCCTCCTCCAGGGGATCTTTCCAACCCAGGGACTGAACCCAGGTCTCCCACATTGTGGGTAGACTCTTTCCCAATTGAACCACCAGGCCAGCCACTTACATATTATATTATTATACTATTTAATCCTTATAAGACTCTGCAGAGTGAGTGCTATCCTTATTTAATAGGTGAACGTCAAAGGTAAAACACTGACAGAATTTGAATAATTTGTGAAAGGATATGCAGCAAGCAGCTGAGGTGAAGTTTGCTCAACCATAAAGCATATATTTTTTCCTTTTCATCAAGCTTCATCCAACCACATTGCTCTGTTATCTCTTAGTGAAAGTAAAACCTGGCTCTTGGGTTCAGGATTGGGGACACGTGTACACCTGTGGCTGATTCGTGTCCATGTATGGCAAAAGCCACTACAATATTGTAAAGTAATTAGCCTCCAATTAAAATAAATTAATTAATTAAAAAAATACTGGGGTGCGTAGTCTTTCCCTTCTCCAGGGGATCTTCCCATCCCAGGGATCGAACTCAGGTCTCCCACATTGCAGGGGGATTCTTTGCCAGCTGAGCCAGAAGGGAAGCCCAAGAATACAGGAGTGGGTAGCCTATCCCTCCTCCAGGGGCTCTTCCCAACCCAGGAATTGAACCAGGGTCTCCTGCATTGCAGGCGGATCCTTTACCAACTGAGCTATGAGGGAAGCCCAATAAGAGAGTTACACTATATAAACTCCAAGGACACGTGCTGTTTGGTAGTCTTTGAGCTAGTTTGTCTGCCCTGAGTGATTGTTATATAATAGTCTTCGGTGCAGCTTTTTTCATGCATGGCATCTTCCCAAGTGAATGGTAGGTGCTTGAGGGGAAGGACCAACGTATTGTGAGTTGTATGTATGCAGTGATGACGGATTGTTTGACGTTGTTTTCTTGCTAATTTACTTCCCACCTCTGCAAACACATTGCCTGAAAGCATCCCCCTACATGATTCTTTCTCTGACTTCTGTGGAATTGTGGTCAAGTTTTCACTGTATATCACTGCCATTTGAACTGTCATTTTGTGAAGGTCGTATATAAAATAAAATTAACTTTAAGAGTTCTGAAAAAAAAACCCCAAAACACCTGGCTCTTATGTCAAAGATGAACCGTAATGTTGCTTACATGGCCGTGTAACGGCTGCCCCTACTAACTTCTAGCCTCTTCCTGGTTCTTTGCTCTAGCGACTGTGTTTCTTGCAGTTCCTTCTCACCATGTCTCTTCCCAGCCACTGGACCCCTGCACATGCTGTTCACTCTGCTGGGACTCCCTCTTCTCTTTTCTCTTTAATAAATTAACTCCTTTTATCCTCTGTCCCAGTTTCATGACAAGTTTCTCAGGGAAGGTTTCCCTGACCTTGGTAACGTCAGGGTCAAGAGCACTTTTTGGAATGTTCCTTTTCGGAATCTCAAGTATCCATCCATCATTGCAACTATCACTGCTATACATTCATGGATTAGCTTCTATTTCCACTGGGTGTGTGTAAGCTCAATGAGGGCCAAGGCTGAGTCTTCTTTTCTCTAACTTGCATGCATACTGTGTCTATAATGAAAGATGTTTTCAGCCTAGGTGCTGCTGACAGCTTGGGCTGGATGCTTCTGCTGTGAGGGCTGTCTTGCTTGCTGTAGGATATTTCACGGTGTCCTGGGTCCTCCTTGCTGGGTGACAGTGCAGTAGCTTCTGCTCTGTTCTGGTAACCAAACCTTTCTCCAGACATTATAAATGTTTCTCTGGGAGCCTCAGTTGCCTGCAGTTGAGACCCTTTGGGCTAGGCATATGGAAGGTGCTCAAAACTATTTGTTGTTGGGGCTTCCCTGGCAGTCCCATGGTTAATACACCATGCTTCCAATGCATGGGGTGTGAGTTCCCTCCCTGGTCAGGGCATTAAGATCCCACATGACACAGAGAGTGGCCAAAAACCCCTCAACTATTTGTTGAATATTTGAATAAATAGCTCAAGTCTCCCAGGACTGGGACACTATGGGAATGAAATTTTCAATTCAAGATAAAGATTGAGAGGTTAGTATATGAACCCAGAATTGTAGCTAACTGAGCCGTATGTGGAATACGTCTTTCTATCCACCTAAGATTGTCTGATGCATTTTCCTCACTGTTGTAAAGATATTTAAGTTAAAACCAGAGCGTCTTCTTCTCCATGGATTTCTAAGGAAGCATCAGTTCTTTCTTACCAACTCTTCATTTTAAGAAACACAGATTAACTTCTGTCTGAAAGTTTTCTTCAGAAGGAAGGTAACGGATTCACAGACATAGAGAACAAATTTGAGGTTGCCGAGAGGGAGGAGAGGAGGAGAGGACTGGGCTTGGGATTTGGGGCTGGTGGATGAAAATGGCTGCATTTAGAGCGGGTCAGCAACAAGGCCCTGATGTGTAGCACAGGGAACTATTTTCATTATCCTGTGATAAACCATAAAGGAAAAGAACATTAAAAAAAGAATGAGGGAACAAGTGAACGGTTCAACAGCTAAGAATTCAAGACACATCTAGGGTAAGGGGAGGTTGGACAGGGGACTTATGACAGTGAACACACACACACACACACACACACAGATTCATTCATTCCATATGTGAAGTGAAGTGAAGTCGCTCAGTCGTGTCTGACTCTTTGTGACCCTGTGGACTGTAGCCTACCAGTCTCCTCCGTCCATGGGATTCTCCAGGCAAGAATACTGGAGTGGGTTGCCATTTCCTTCTCCAGGGGATCTTCCCAACCCAGGGATCGAACCCGGGTCTCCCGCATTGGAGGCAGACGCTTTAACCTCTGAGCCACCAGGGAAGTCCCATATAGCTGACCACAGAAAACTAGAAAGTGCTTAGACTTTGGGATGTTCTTGACCTGGGTTTGCATCCTGACTGCAGCCATTGGCTGCCTATCAGAGCCTGGGTACACTGTTGGAGCCATTGCCCCCAGTCCCCAGTTCCCATTCATTAACCCTCAGGGGAAAAACACTTGGAGTAGATGAAGGAAACTCACATATTTGATTACCTAAGAATGTGTTTCCCATGCCCATATTTTATCAAGAAACTATTAGGAAACACTGCAAGATGGTGACCGCAGCCATGAAATTAAAAGACACTTACTCCTTGGAAGGAAAGTTATGACCAACCTAGATAGCATATTCAAAAGCAGAGACATCACTTTGCCAACAAAGGTTCGCCTAGTCAAGGCTATGGTCTTTCCTGTGGTCATGTATGGATGTGAGAGCTGGACTGTGAAGAAGGCTGAGCGCCGAAGAATTGATGCTTTTGAACTGTGGTGTTGGAGAAGACTCTTGAGAGTCACTTGGACTCCAAGGAGATCCAACCAGTCCATTCTGAAGGAGATCAGCCCTGGGATTTCTTTGGAAGGAATGATGCTAAAGCTGAAACTCCAGTACTTTGGCCACCTCATGAGAAGAGTTGACTCATTGGAAAAGACTCTGATGCTGGGAGAGATTGGGGGCAGGAGGAGAAGGGGATGCCAGAGGATGAGATGGCTGGATGGCATCACTGACTCGATGGACGTGAGTCTGAGTGAACTCCGGGAGTTGGTGATGGACAGGGAGGCCTGGTGTGCTGCGATTCATGGGGTTGTGAAGAGTTGGACATGACTGAGTAACTGAACTGAACTGAATGATGGACCATGCACTGCATGGAATGAGAAATTTGTTGCTGCAGTAGCTCTACTTCTCTTCCCTGGTTTTCAGGGACTGGATTTAATTAATCCCAAAGGGAATTTGGGTGAAGAAGTAAAGCTTACTGGTATACTTTCCTTCAAGAAAACTATTTTTAAAGAGCAACTTAAAAAAAAATTTAAAGAATGTGAGTGGGGATATAAATTATCAATGCAGAAAAATTCCTTGTGGAATTCCTGCACATGCCAACTTTCAGGAACTTTCATGTCCTAGTTGAGACAAGCACAAAACAAAAGTAAGGACCTCAGAGAGAGGCTTAGCAGAGGGTCACTGGGGATGCGACCTCAACAGCTGAACCCTCAGGACCATCAGCGATGACTGAGGAACATCAGTAAGAGTGAAGATAAATAGCCTCTGCTATCTCAGTGTGGGTCAGTATGAAAATAAGATTGGTTTGCACATCTTTGATACGTAAACTTGAGTTTACGCAGAGTCACTGGATGTTTGTTTCAAAAGGATATTTCTCATTCTTTATAGACGTCTGATTGGGTGGCATTGGGTAAGGAACGCTGGGAGCAACACTTTCCCCAATTACTGCTGCTGATTCCGATGCAGGGATCCAGCTGACAGCGCCCCTAGAGATATATGGCTCTAGAGGAACTCAGGTTTGTACCAGAACCCTTGTCTGCTTATTTCATTATTTTGCATTAGGCATTTTTAAAGAGCTTTCTGATAGCCAAAATGCCTGTCGGTGTTCAAGAAATTCTCTGTCCAAGACGCCTGACACAATGGGGACTTTACTGGGACAAAGCAGGACACGTCCATCTTTGCATTCCAGGCTCGTATGGCTCATTCCAGCTTTGGGTGGGTCTGTGCAGAGTAGACTGCCTGCTACCATCACTTTACTTCTCTTTTTAGAAAAGTTTTATTTTATATTGGAGAGACCTGGGTTTGATCCCTGGGTTGGGAAGATCCCCTGGAGGAGCGCATGGCAACCCACTCCAGTGTTCTTGCCTGGAGAATCCCATGGACAGAGGAGCCTGGTGGGCTACAGTCCACGGGGTTTCAGAGTCGGAGACAACTGAGTGACTGAGCACAGCCAGCACACAGCTGACTAACAGTGCTGTGAGTTTCAGGGGCATGGCAAAGTGATTCAGGCCTATATACACACACACTTATCTGTTCTTTTTCAAATTCTTTTCCCATTTGGGTTATTATAGAATCTTGAGCAGAATTCCTTGTTGTATACAGTAGGTCCTTGTTGGTTATCTATTTAAAATAAAGCAGTGTCTATATGTCAGTCCCAAACTCCCAATTTGTTCCTCACCACCACACCTTTCCCCTGATGCTGGGAAAGATTGAAGGCAGGAGGAGAAGGGGGCGACAGAAGATGAGATGGTTGGATGGCATCACCGACTTGATGGGCATGAGTTTGAGCAAGCTCTGGGAGTTGGTGATGGACAGGGAGGCCTGGTGTGCTTCAGTTCATGGGGTCACAAAGAGTTGGACACGACAGAGCGACTGAACTGAATATTCCATTGTGTATACGTACTGCATCTTCCTTATCCATTCCTCTGTTGATAGTCATTTAGGTTACTTTCCTGACTTGGTTATCGTTAACAGTGCTGAAATAAGCACTGGAGTGCTTGTGTACTTCGGAACCATGGTTTTCTCCAGATACATGCCCAGGAGTGGGATCATCACATTACTCCTATGTGCCATGCCAGGCACTGCCAGTGTATTTTAGATGTGCTTTCAAAATGATTAAATTAAAAGCACTTGTTTTGAAAAACAAACTTCAGTTTCTTGGAAAGGGCGCATGTGAATTACCAGGGGAAAAATACTTATGTCATCATTCTGATTTTGCCTGACTTTTACTGCATCTTAACATGCATCCAACATTTGTCAAGTTCATCTTCCGAGCAGGACACTGGGCAACATGAAGAATGGATGCCAACGTGATTGTGGCGTGCCATCAAATGATTGCCTCTTAGTGATAAATAATGTGCTTGAGGAGTGCCAAGGATGAAGACATCAGTCCTAACTGCAAGCTGGCCTCTGAACACCAGGGACTGAGGAAGGTCCTGCATCCAGTACTTCTTCAAGGAGGCATTCCTTTCTGGATTTCAGTATATTCATTTGTCTTGCTTTGCAATCATTTAAATTGATACAAAACAAAGAGGTCTGTTGATTCTAGATTCTCTGTCTGGAGGAGAATAATTTGTTATTTTGGGAACTAGATGTTAGAATATGTGTTTCCTTTTGACTTGATGAATACTGTCTATAAATTGGTAAATCTTCATAATTTAAAAATTATATATGCTTTCATCTCAAACTCTAAACTGGCCTCAGAATTGCATGCAGATACATCTCCTTCCACCTCCCAACCTCCACTACTCATCCACCCAGAGATTTTAAAGAGTATAATTATTTGTTATTCTAGGATATCCTTGATTAAATCCTCCTTTATAGACCCAAGCCTTCCTTCCCTCTCACCGACCACCACATATTCCTGGATTTTCACCCTTTATTTCAGGAAAAAATATAGATGCACATTGTTGGTGTTTTCTTTTCTGCCTCAGTATGTCTCAGGAAATGTGCATTCGCTTTTGTCAAAATATTATTTGTAAGAAGTGTAACGCTTGCAGAAGTTCCATGAGAAATCTGGACAGAAAATAGCTTATTAAACGTGGCCAAAATGAGACAATGAGGTCATGATTGGGGGTTTTTTTTTAATCATCAATTGTATCTGAGGCAGGTGTTCTTCTACATGGAGTACAAAGCTTCCCCTCTGTTAAGTAGACATCCAGTTGTGGGCATAACTGGATGCCTAACATCCAGTTATTGGCCTTTGTCTCCTTCCCCCCAGAATGCACATCCAATTCTGCTTAAAAATTTGAACGGTGATTATCTCATGGTTAACAGGCAGCAACTATAAAGTTTTATCATATTCTTCAAATAGAGAATAAAGAGTTAATAAAACACTTTTAAAATCTGATATCCAAGTCCCTTGAAGAATGGAAATTTCTGTTTCACTGTCAGTTTTAAAGAAAGTGAAGTAGTTTAGTTGTGTCTGCCTCTTTGCGACACCATGGACTGTAGCCCACCACGCTCCTCCGTCCATGGGATTTTCCAGGCAAGAGTACTGGAGTGGGTTGCCATTTCCTTCTCCAGGGGATCTTCCTGACCTAGGGATCGAACCTGGGTCTCCCGCATTGTAGGCAGACGCTTTACCGTCTGAGCCACCAGGAAAGTCCTTATGAGTAGATATTCTTATGAGTAGATGAATTTTAAGGAAGCAAAAATAATTTTAGCTTGGAGGAGGAGTCATTCTTGATTTAGGCAAGCAATTAAATCAGTAGATAAAAAATTTTAGATACACAGTTTCTCTTGAGATATCAGTTGATCTAGCAATGATGGAAAGAGGTGATTTCTAGTCAAAGAGTCTGAATGGGATGCTTTGACATATTTCTGCTTTCAGGCAACCTGCTTTCCTATTGGGAGCCTGGAATTTTGATAATTGTGCCTTATCATACAAGTGTAGCATGTCTGTGTGACCAGCCCCAGATAAAACACTAGGGCTCTTGTCGGAGTCCAGCCCCGGTTGGGTCCAGCGATTCCCTCAGGATGATGGTGTCGGCAATAAAGGGATAGCAAAGGCTGAGAGATTTATTAGATGCTTAATAATAACTGGTTTACATGGGAAATCAATAAAGTTTGTGACACCAAACTTGCTCTGACCACAGAGGCCTCAGGCACTCTCTCGAATAGCAGAAGGTGCCCCACCTTAGGCACCTTCTCGAGTGCATCTTAGAAGCCCAGGCAAATAAGTGGTCGCAAAGGACCCCCGAGCTCCAAATTATTTTGGCATGAAGGAACAGAAGAGAAAAGGAGGAAAAGGAAACAAGGAAGAATGACACGGGGAGACCAAGCTTCGGTGAGCAAGGCCCACAGCTTTATTTTCAAAAGTAGTTTTTATACCTAAGTTATGCATAGAGGATAATGGGGGAAGGGGTGGAGTCATGCAGTAAGCCAGGCTTTCTTCCTGTAAACTTATTGTATACAAATGGTTCAGGTGTTCTACATCATCTTCTGGCCAGAAGGCCTATCAACATTTTATGACTCTTGACAAAGGTTTGTCAACCGTAAGGCTTATTTTCTCTAAGAGCAATTATTTTAAGGTTTGGCGCCATCCTCTGAAGATAAAGTTGCATTCCTATAGGGCAGAGGTGCAGTGGGTTTACAACAAAGGAAAGAATTTATTACCTTAAGGGTCTAAAGTTGCTAACACCAAGACCACTACTTATTTTTTCTACATACCAACTATATTAATTAATACATGTTCAAGGATACAATACAGGGGATGTGGAAACTTGGCAGCAAGCACTGGCTCATTAATGAAATCTTTTAGTTTTATTCTGACAGTTTCTAACTTTCTGAGAGACTCTAAGATCTTTGAATATCTTAAGCTTCCCTTGCCTCTCGAGGCTGAGAGACTAGACAATTCTATGCATGGCTGTAGGAGTCCGGATAAACTTGTCAGGCCAGTTAAAGAGCTATCTGAGGGGTTTGGATTTAAACAGTCCTAATGCCCAGGAACTTTACTAATTGGAACTGTAAGTTAATTCTTTATTAGAGAGAGTGAGATAGTGGTGGGGGACAGCCCCCAGTAAAGTCAGAGGTGAGAGCACAAAGCAATAAAGTAGGCAGACTCTGGTTTTTCTTTGGGGGGGTAGATGCTCGAGAATATCCAGGGGGGCTCCTGAGGCTAGATCCCGCCTTTGTGTATGCCAAGCCTTCTTCCTCATGACCTTTGCCATGAGGGGAGCTCTCCACGCCAGCCCCTGACAGGCTCTGAGTCTTATCTTCCTCGGGCAGAAGCATTGCACACATGTTGCTGCCTTTAACCTCTGTAGAAGGAAGTGTTCTCTGTGTGACTCCATCAGGAAGAATACAGGAGGCCCGCACTGTTATGCCCCTTCTGCTTCTATTGTGTATTCCGCTGACTCTAACAGATGTCAGCCATGAGTACAGTTATAAGCTAAATCTTACAAGTCCTTTTGGCAAAGCATCAAGCATCTGGCTGATCACTGGACCACTGACACCTACGACCTCTAAGCAGTCAGTCTTTTTCTTTCTGGATTTTGGAGAACAGGAATGTTCTTTTCTCACATTCAAATTTAGAACTATAAAGGTTTTACCTCAGCCTTCTATCTGTATTTCCTTTCCAAGATTCTATGACACAAACATAATCATGTCTTTGCTTTATTCCTCAACATACTTAATAGTCTCTAAACAATATAGATTTTCAACTACTTTTCTTGCTTTTCAGATCAGATCAGTCGCTCAGTCGTGTCCGACTCTTTGCGACCCCATGAACCGCAGCACGCCAGGCCTCCCTGTCCATCACCAGCTCCCGGAGGTCACCCAGACTCATACCCATCGAGTCAGTGATGCCATCCAGCCATCTCATCCTCTGTCGTCCCCTTCTCCTCCTGCCCTCAATCCCTCCCAGCATCAGAGTCTTCTCCAATGAGTCAACTGTTCGCATGAGGTGGCCAAAATACTGGAGTTTCAGCTTTAGCATCATTCCTTCTAAAGAAATTCCAGGATTGATCTCCTTCAGAATGGACTGGTTGGACCTTCTTGCAGTCCAAGGGACTCTCAAGAGTCTTCTCCAACACCACAGTTCAAAAGCATCAATTCTTCGGCGTTCAGCCTTCCTCACAGTCCAGCTCTCACATCCATACATGACCACAGAAAAGACCATAGCCTTGACTAGGCGAACCTTTGTTGGTAAAGTAATGTCTCTGCTTTTGAATATGCTATCTAGGTTGGTCATAACTTTCCTTCCAAGGAGTAAGCGTCTTTTAATTTCATGGCTGCAGTCACCATCTGCAGTGATTTTGGAGCCCAGAAAAACAAAGTCTGACACTGTTTCCACTGTTTCCCCATCTATTTCCCATGCAGTGATGGGACCAGATGCCATGATCTTCATTTTCTGAATGTTGAGCTTTAAGCCAACCTTTTCACTCTCCACTTTCACTTTCGTCAAGAGGCTTTTTAGCCCCTCTTCACTTTCTGCCATAAGAGTCGTGTCATCTGCATATCTGAGGTTATTGATATTTCTCCCAGCAATCTTGATTCCAACTTCTGTTTCTTCTAGTCCATCATTTCTCATGATGTACTCTGCATATAAGTTAAACAAACATGGTGACAATATGCAGCCTTGACGTACTCCTTTTCCTATTTGGAACCAGTCTGTTGTTCCATGACCAGTTCTAACTGTTGCTTCCTGACCTGCATACAGATTTCTTAAGAGGCAGATCAGGTGGTCTGGTATTCCCATCTCTTTCAGAATTTTCCACAGTTTATTGTGATCCACACAGTCAAAGGCTTTGGCATTTAAAAGTGCCCTTGCCTTCTTGCTTTTAGTCCCTCCCTAATTTTTTTGAAGCACCTGAGGGTTCCAATTACTGTGTTCATCCAGATTTTCTGCAATCAAGATTTCTTTTTATTGGGTTCTTTCCTTTCAAGCTGATAGGTATTAATACTTTCTCTCTTCTACTAAGGTGTTTACAAATTACCTGTTTGTCTTATATTTTCCCTAAAGCAAATTTATTTGCTGCCTGCCCTCATCTGTGCTCATTATCCCGAGGGCTTATGCCTCTTTTGTTCCTTTAATGCCTTTCTGTAGGGTTTCTGGGAGAAAGGATAGATAGCCTTTTACCTGTTCACACAATGCAACACTGATCAGCAAAACAAATCAGACACAAAAGAGTGTGTCCTGCACGCAACAGTCGAGACTCAGGCAGAGACAGGAACCAGACTAGTACCTGGAACAGGGAAAGCTTAATATAAAAGGAATCATTACTCTAATGATAGGGGTTATCTAGTAAAAAGGGCAAAGGGAACCCTAATACAGGAATTGAAGACAAAAGGGGTGTCCTTGGCTTCTAGAGTTGAGGCTAAAGAATCAAGAAATATATGCTCTTGTTATTGTTTTGTTGCTAAGTAGTGTCTGACTCTTGCAACTCTTGAGCTGTAGTCCATCAGGCTCCTCCGTCCACGGGATTCTCCAGGCAAGAATACTGGAGTGGGGTGTCATTTCTTTCTCCAGGGGATCTTCCTGGCCCAGGAATTGAACCAACATCTCCTGCATTGCAGGTAGATTCTTTACCATCTGAGCCACCAGGGAAGCCCCAAGGAAGAGATACACATGTAAATATATATGAGTGCGTATATATACATGTGTGTTATATATATATATAATTGATGTTATACATATAGTAAAATGATGCTTACTTTGGTGCAGACTGGACAGAGGGTGACAGGGGTCACTGTGTTCATGGACATGTATTGCCTATTTACAGATGGCAAAGAGAAAAGAAATCCCTACTTGTCTGGTGAGAAGAAAGGCACGTGAAGACTTAGAAATCCCCCTGCGAATCACCTGGCTACGGGGCAGGTGGCTGAGGGGTCTGTATAGCGGATGCACTTTGCTGTCCACCAGAAACTAACACAACATTGTGAAGGAAATATACTCCAGTAAAAATTTTAAAACTCCACACATTATACACCCACCCAATTAAAATTCCCTTCATGTGGATACCAAAAGGCCCGCACCACTGGAACAAAAAGAATCAAAGAAGAAGCAAGTTTGGGAAGGCATCCCCCTTCCCCCAAGGCTGGGATTCTGACCTACCTGGAGAGTATGTGATTGTAGCCTTCTAGAAAGTTTGAGAAGTTTGCTGAAGTCACAGAAACATACTCCTCGAAATGCAGGTGAAACTCTCTGGGAAGCTGTCCACTGAGGCACTGGTGGTACTTGCTAGGAAACCAGCTGGGATGTTGGGAAAAAACTCAGTGCAAAACCATCCTTTAGAATTTTAGCAAGAGCCACTGGAACGCGAGTGTCTGTGGGTGTCCCACACACCACTGGCAGCCTTGGCTTACAGGAAATAGAACAGAAATGGCCTACCAGAGGGCTTCCCTGGTGACTCAGTGGCAAAGAACCCACTTGCCGGTGCAGGAGATGCAGCAGACACAGGTTCACTCCCTGGGTCGAGAAGATCCCCTGGAAGAGGATATGGCAACCCTCTCCAATAGTCTTGCTGTGAAAGTCTCACGGAAAGAGAAGACTAGTGGGTTACAGTCCAGGGAGTCACCCAGAGTCAGACACGGCTGCACATCAGCAGAGCAGAGCCTACCAGAACCAGGAAGGATGCTGCTTCCCCCGATGTGTCCCTCTAAGGAAACTCTCTACAGAGGACACTCCGTGTTCTGCCAGTTAGCAAAGCAGACTGCCGTACGTCATGAAGCACAACAGGAAAGAGTGAGTTGGGAGCTGAGAGGCAAGAGATTGATAACCGTTGCATTGTTTACTCCAAGTTATGAAGTTCAAGAATTGGTAAAACTATTCTATGAGACTCTGTGCGACCCCATAGACGGCCTCCTACCAGGCTCCCCTGTCCCTGGGATTCTCCAGGCAAGAACACTGGAGTGGGTTGCCATTTCCTTCTCCAATGCATGAAAGTGAAAAGTGAAAGTGAAGTCGCTCAGTCGTGTCCGACTCTTCGCGACCCCATGGACTGCAGCCTACCAGGCTCCTCTGTTCATGGGACTTGCCTGGCGAGAGTACTGGAGTGGGGTGCCATTGCCTTCTCCGATTCTATGAGAAGAATAATATAAATAATGGTTGCCTCTGAAGTGGAGAATTGACTAGAAAGAGGTACAAAGCAACTTTCTGTGTTATCTTGGGCTGAGCTGAGTTTACACAGCTGGATATACTTATCACAGTTCACTGAGCTCTGAAATTTTAAATGTGTGCACTTTATGGCAAAGATGCTATATCCCAGTAAAGGACCATTAACCCAAAATAATAGAAATGCAAGACTTCTGTCTGCAAAAGCATGTAACTTCATTGAAAGATAGTGGTTAAAATCTGAGTAAATGAAAACGTATGCCATGGTCATGGATCATAGTGTACTATTTTTAAAGATACGACTTCTGAAATTGATTTGTAGGTACATCACAATCTGAATAAAAATTCCAGTAGGGGTGTGTGTATGTATGTGTGTATGTGGGTGTGTGCATGTGTATGTGAGTGAGAGAGAGAGGCAGGTACTTGACAAGTTGATCTTAAAATCTTAAGGATTTCTGAAGGACCAACAATAGCTCATTCATTCTTGAAGAAAAACATGATGAGTTGGCTTGCTGTACTTTCCATCAGGCATTACTCTGAATCCACAGTGATTAAGAGAATGTGATTTTGATGCAGAGATAGATGAAAAGTTTATTCTTTTAGTTACCTCAAGGCACTGGCTATACTTCTCATTGAGTGTTCCCTTCCAGACTAATGGGATTTGGGTGATAAAATTGCTGCAATTTGAAAGTTGAAGCACAGAGGAAAGGAGTGCGAGGACCACAGATAAAGACCCACGGATAATCGCTAAAGAGACAATTGAGGCAAAGCATCGTCAAGCCCAAGAGTACTTCAGAAAGTCAATCCAGATAAGCTTCACATGCATGCATGCTAAATCACTTCAGTCATGTCCCACTCTGTGGGACCCTATGGACCCTACTCACCAGCCTCCTCTGTCCGTGGGATTCTCCAGGCAAGAATACTGGAGTGGGTTGCCAGGCCCTCCTCCAGGAGATCGTCCCGACCCAGGGATTGAACTCATGTCTCTTATGTCTCCTGCATTGGCAGTCAGGTTCTTTACCAGTAGCGCCACCTGGGAAGCTCCACAAGGTAGAGTAATTTAGGTGAGGGTCAATGATACACACCCCAGAAGACTTGGGACAAGGAAAATAATAAGAAACAGAATTTAGAGCCAGGAGGCACTGACACCCAGTCAGAGAGCCTGTTAGTTATGTGTTTATGGCCCCATCTCTAGACAGAGGAAGTGCTTTTCAGGCATTTATGATCATAGATGTCTAGTTTATCCAGTCAGAGAAAAAGAACCATAGGGCACCTATTATGATTGGTAAAATATAGGCTTTATGAGGACCTAGTGAAAAAAATACCTCCAGGCAGACATAGGCCTGCTTTCTCCCATGATTCTATTGTACTATGTACTTTTGATGGCTAATGATTCTATGAAAGGACTCTTGTTAACTAGACACTAGACACATGAGTTTGCCAAGTGATTTTCGATAAGCAAGTAAACCTCATCCTTTATTATATGTCTGGATGATGGGGGACTGGAGCTACTCAATAATTTGGGATCAATCCTTCAGCGACATTTCTCCACTGGCCTTATAATTCATCTTTTCTCTCTTGACTTACCTGTTTTGAGTTATAAGTTAATGAGAAATATGATTCATGACATCAAATGTCACATTGAAATGTAATTGAAAACCTTACCTTCTCCTTCCTTCCCTGCTTCCCTCCCCCTACCTTTTTACATTCTTCTCAATGCCCAGAAAACTGTTGCAGATAAAACTGATGCATGATGTCTTGAGAGGATAGGAGGAGAATGCCTTACACTTTACAAAATGTAAAGTCCTTCTCATTAGTTCTATGTCAAATTATATTAAAATAATTATCCTCATTTTAAGCAATCATCAAAGGTTTGAAGGGAAAAAAGGAAACATTAAAGATAAAACTATCAATACAGGGTTATATGAAAAGCAGAAGGGCATTCTTGTAGGAATAGAAGATTTAAGCTAAATAAATGCACTAGCTTGCAACATGTGAGATCACTGTCTTGTAGGTCACAAGTGGTCAAATGGTAGTCATTTCACATGGTTCAAGCTAATGCATAAACATCAGATTCTTTATGAAAATGCATTTCAACAGTTATTTTTTTCTGAATTAAAAATAATAGGGTTGTAATATAGAAAGTGTGGAAAAAGATAAAGATGGAGAGTGACTATAATGAAGATCATTCCTTATCCTTCAAACTGGAGATGATCATAGTTAACATCTTGGTACATTTGTGGCCACCTTCTCCTAAAATGTGCACATGGTGTATTTTCCAAACACTGGGTCATGCTGTAGAAGTCGTTTTACAGCTTTCACCAGTTGTAAGTGTTAACATTGCCTCTGAAGTTGGAATCTGGGTTCAGATCCCAACTCTGCCACTCGTGAGCTGTCTGACATCTACCAGTTATTTAATCTCTTTGATTCGGTTTTATCCTCAGAAAAAACAAGGAAAGATGCTTGAATTCTACCCCCAATTAAGATGGTTCTTGAGGACACGAGTCCATCACCTCCTCCATCTGCCGACTTTTACGGAGAGATAGATAGACTGAGACGGAGAGGGGTAGGGAGAGGGAGAAGGGAGAGAAAGTGAGCCCCCAGCACAGATTCTGCAGACAGAAGGCACTTGACGTTAGCCGTCACTAGCAACTAGCAACTAAAACTAGCGTTTGAAAACATATTTCAAGGCTACGTAGTATTATCTCATAAGTAATCATTTAACCAATCCTTTATTATGGGGAAACTGAACTGTTAATGTATCTTCATTGTTATTTCTAATACGCTAACGACCAACTTCTGTTCTGATTATTATCTTCTTGCCCCAGTTCTCAAGGACCTTCTGGGTTCCCGTCTGTCCCCAAAGTCTCACTCCTGTGGACTGAATCACTCAGTCTGTCTGCCCTCTTGCTTCCAGATGGACTCAGCCAATGGGAGAAAAGGCAAAGAGATGGGAGGGCGCAGGCAGAGAGTGGGTTAAGTGTTTATCTCCCTGCTCTTTCCCTGCCTGGTCATTATTCTGTAATAGGCTTTTCCCCCTGAGGCCAGAGTTCCAAGAGTCTCCTTTCGATAAATCTTGCTCTTATTGGTCTCAGATAATACTCTATCATCCTTTTGCCTTTTAGGTGTAGGGGTGATAATGGCTTGCTACTATTGCTAGTATGTAAGTGCCTTGACTATGATTATTGGTTCTCTTACTCATATGTCTCCATATGATCAGAATATTTTTTTTCAGTTAAAATCTATTGAATGGGCCATCTGCTTCCAACTGATACCTGGATATTGCCTTATAAGTACCACTCTATATTACTTTATGATGATTTGCTTATGTATTTCATTCATAGAAATTACTGAGTCAGGACTTCCCTGGCGGTCCAGCGGCTGGGACTCCTTGCTTCCAATGCAGGAGCCCCAGTTCCATCCCTGATCAGAGAACTAGATCACATGTGCACAATTAAAAAAAAGGATATTTTCTGCATGCTGCAAATAAAGATCCAGCATACCCCAACAAAGATCTAAGATCCTGTGTGCTGCAACTAAGACCCAGCACAGCCATATAAGCTAAAAAAAAAAAAAAAAGAAATTACTGAGTCAAATGGCAGAAACATTTTAAAGGTCTCCAGTACATTTAGCTAAATAGTGTCCAAATAACTTGTACCCTTTTAAACATCAACTGAGAGAAATCTCTGTTGCATGGGAATTTGCACGAGCTGGAAACTAATCCTTGCCTGAGAGGTAAGACCCTCTCCTAGTTTTTCAGTTCAGTTAGTTGCTCAGTCATGTCTGACTTTTTGTGACCCCATGGACTACAGCCTGCCAGGCCTCCCTGTCCATCACCAACTCCCGCAGTTTACTAAACTCATGTCCATTGAGTCGGTGATGCCATCCAATCATCTCATCCTCTGCCATCCCCTTCTCCTCTCGTTTTCGATCTTTCCCAGCATCAGAGTCTTTTCCAGTGAGTCAGTTCTTCACATCAGGTGGCCAAAGTATTGGAGTTCAGCTTCAGCATCAGTCCTTCCAGTGAGCTCTCAGGACTGACTTCCTTTAGGATGGACTAGCTTTCTTGGGGGAGTCAATTCCTGGTAAGAACTCTTGCTATGGCCCCTTTCATCTCACTGTTTCTCAGGGTGTAGACAAGCGGGTTCAGCAATGGGGTCCCCAGTGTGTACACCAGGGAGACAAATTGATCCTGTTTAGGGTGGTAGCTGGAGCTGGGCCGCAGGTACATGAAGGCACAGCAGCCGTACTGCAGCAGGACCACCGCGAGGTGGGAGGAGCAGGTGGAAAAAGCCCGACAGCGGCCCGCGGCTGAGTGGGCCCGGAACACCACGGCCACGATGGAGGCATAGGAGGCGGTGATCAGGAGGAAAGGCGCCGCGATGGCCAGTGTGGCCGCCACCAGCACTGACTGTTCGTGCCTGTGGCTCTGGGCACAAACGAGATGCATAATTGGGGGCACATCACAGTAAAAGTGCTGAATGCCCCGAGCCGGGCAGAAGGGCAGAGAGAAGACAAAGGCCACCAGCTGCAAGGACAGGCAGAGGCCGAGGACCACGGAGGCCGCCACCAAGCGGGCACAAAGCGTCCGCGGCATGATGAGAGGGTACTGCAGGGGGTGGCAGACGGCAGCGTGGCGGTCGTAGGCCATGGAAGCCAGGAGGAAGCAGTCGGCACTGCCCAGTCCAATGAAGAAGCCCATCTGAGTGGCACAGCCCAGCAGGGTGATGGTCTTCTCTGACCGTAGGATGTTGGCCAGGAGGTGGGGCACCACCACAGCAGTGTAGCCGATTTCTATTCCCGAGAGGCTGCCCAGGAAATAGTACATGGGCGTGTGGAGGCGGGCTTCGGTCTGGATGGCCACCATGATGAGGACATTCCCGGTGATGACCCATGTATAAACCAGGCTGACCCCAAGGAAGGACAAGACGCGTGGCTCTGACTGGGAGGGATAGGCCAGGAACACGAATTCCATCCACAGTGAGCTATTTCCCCAGGACATTGAGTCAACAGACTTTCTCTGTCGAGAGTTATTAATACAAAGAAAGAATCAGACTAACAATACATCAGTTCATACTCCCATGATGTATGATGTAATCTGCGTCATGATGATGTAATCTAAGATTATATTACATGAGCCCTGATGTGATCTAACTAAGACTGAGTTAGAAACTACAAGAATTAAGACTTACTCTCTCTTTTTCTTCCCCCCTTTAACAAGCTTCTTCACATAAATATCTACAATTATACTCCTAACTGCCAAAAGTTGGGCTACATTGTGTAAGAATTTTTTGAGGAAAAGAGTCAGAGGAAGTTTGTGAAATTTAAAACTATTTTCAGTGGAAGTGGAATGAAGATTATTTCAGTTAACTCCCAAGAAACTGTCAACAACTTTTAAAGTTCAGAGATTATGAAGGGGAGGGCAGAAGCTAGTCATCACTTAATTCATTTGTATGTATACTCGGTACCTCCCAAGACATTCAGTTGGAGATATATGGGTACAATATTCATAAGTTCATGATATGGTGTGAAATATATGTAACAAATTGTAATGACAGAGTCATAAGAGATGTATAAATTAGACAACTAAGTTTTATAGCTAGAATCCATTTTCAATTTTGGGAGTCAGTCAAGACTTCATGGGAGAGAAAGCATGGAAGGATGACTGAGGAAAGGAAATTTATGGAAAACACAATTTAAAATTGTAACAATGGGAGGGTCATGAGAAACTGATTCCTTCTGGATGGAGTGTAAGATACTACAAAGGAGAACGGAAAGAGGAGATTGCCACAAGTTTTTACAAGGTTAAATACTTGGTGTAGCACGGTAGGACGGTATGTACGGTTTGGTACACAGATCATCACAGCACCGCCCAAGAAAGAGCAGTGCTGTGTGAAGCAGAGAATAGCCAGCAGAGTGAACGCCAACCAATGGATTCAGATGAAATATCTGCACGCTGTATGTCTGATAAAGGCTTAATATTCAGAATATACAAAAACTTGCCTAACTCAGTAACAAACAATGCAATTAAAAATGGGCAAAAGGCTTGAATACACAGTTCTTCAGTGAAGACACACGCATGGCCAACAGGCATGTTAAAAGATGCTCAACATCACTAATTATCAGGTTTACAAAATCAAAATGAAATGTTACCTCACACCTATTAGGATGGCCACTATAAAAAATAGAAAATAACAAGTTTTGGCAAGTATTTGGAGGAATTAGAAACCTTTTGTATTTTTGGTGGGAATGTAAATGGTGTAGCCACTATAGAAAACACTATGGAAGTTCCTCAGAAAAATTAAACATAGAATTACCATATGATCCAGCAATTTCACTTCTTGGTATATTTCTAAAACAAATGAATTTCTTGAAGAAATATTTGCACACCTGTGTCCATCGCAACACTGTTCATGATAGCCAAGAGGTGGAGGCAATGTAATTGTCTACCAACAAATGAATGGATAATGCTAATGTGATATAAATATACAAAGGAATATCATTCAACCTTAAAAAAGTAAAATCTTGTCACATGTTGCAACATGGTTAAACCTTGAGGACATTATGCTAAATGAAACCAGCTAGTCACAAAAAGAAAATTGCAGCATGATTCCACTTATAGATAGTATCCGAAGTAGTCAAGCCCTTAGAAACTGTAAATGGAATGTGTTTTTACTGGGGGTAGGGGTGACGGGAAAAAGCAGTGGATAGAACTATCAAACCATTCTATCAATGGATAGAACTTCAATCCTGTAACATGAAAACTTTGTGGAGATCTTTTGCACAACAATGTGTATGTGGTTAATTGTAATATGCTGTACACTTGAGGATAGTAAATTTTTTGTTATGTGTTTTTGATGACCCAAGAACGTAAAGACCCAGCATCAGACATCTAGTGGAATTTCCATTCATTATGTCCTGGTTCTCTTGCTCCACTGTTGGGTCAATGCTCTGAAAGTCCTTCTCATAATGAGCAGACACACTCTTCTATGTAACCTTTAGGTATCCATTCATTCTGTTCTGCGCAATGGGGCCATTTCTACATGAAACACTTCAGATACTGAATAGCCCTTATCATGCAGCCCTACATTGTAATTCTGATTTGTTTAGCTATTCATCATGTGACATAGTTTTGATGTGTTTCAGAATTTTAGCTCTGGGAATTCTTATTTCAAATATCATCCTTAAAAGTGTGCTGGAAGGGGCAGATCACAGAAATGATCATCATTAAAAAGGTATAGTAAGATAGATAACTAAAGAGAACCTACTCTATAGCATAGGGAACTCCGCTCAGTGCTCTGTGGTGACCTAAAGGGAAGAAAATCCAAAAGAGAGGATGCATGTGAACATATAGCTGATTCATTATGCTGTACAGCAGAGACTAACATAACATCATAAAGCAACTATACTGCAGTAAAATTAATTTAAAAATATGGTAATAGTCCACATCTTCAATCTAATAAAAATCAGGTTAATTTATAGCTTTGTGTTTGATGGTTTTGGTGGTCTGCTCACACTTTGACTGATATTAACTTCTTAGTGCTAAAATTCCTAATTATTTTTCTCATTTTCAGACAATCAAAACATCATCTACCATTCCTCTAACACTGGCCCATTGTTCTAGTTGGCCAATATTGAGACTTTAAAAAATCCACTTCACATCTTAGCTACCTTTTGAAGTCACTCACATTTAATTGTTATGTTTTAAGTGTCAAGCACCACATACAATGGTGATCCAAATGGGATGATTGCGTCTCAGCTGGCTAGTCTATCCTAATGAGAGGCAGACACTGTTGATAAAACAATCTGATATATATATATATATATATATATATATATATATATATAAACATATGTATATCAGAACAGATCAGATCAGATCAGTCACTCAGTCGTGTCCGACTCTTTGCGACCCCATGAACCGCAGCGTGCCAGGCCTCCCTGTCCATCACCAACTCCCGGAGGTCACTCAGACTCACATCCATCGAGTCAGTGATGCCATCCAGCCATCTCATCCTCTGTCGTCCCCTTCTCCTCCTGCCCCCAATCCCTCCCAGCAGCAGAGTCTTTTCCAATGAGTCAACTCTTTGCATGAGGTGGCCAGAGTACTGGAGTTTCAGCTTTAGCATCATTCCTTCCAAAGAAATCTCAGGGCTGATCTCCTTCAGAATGGACTACTGCTATCTAGAAAATAGGGACTTCCTTGGTGGTCCAGTGGCTAAGACTCACGCTCCCCATGCAGGGGGCTTGGGGTTCAATTCAGGGAACTAGGTCCCACGTGCCGCTACTGAGGGTTCACATGCCACAGCCAGAGGTCCTGCATGCATGCCACGATGAAGACTGAGGATTCTGAGTGCCACAACTGAGACCTGACTCAGCCAAATAAATATTAAAAAAAAAATAGAGTGTTATAAGACTGTGCAACATGGGGCTCTGACAAAAGTGTTGCTTAAGCAGTTCTGAAAAGTCTTCCTAGAGGGAATCATATTTAAGCTTAGATCTGAAAAATAGAAATTAACTAGGAGCACAGGGACAGGCTGAGTCGTGGGGTCCGTATTCTGGACAGGTGACATAGGTGTAGGCCTGGTTCCCAGAAGGAAAATCTATTATATCAACACATAATCAGCTTGTTCATCCAAGTTGCTTTCAAATATGTTGCATAGAACCGAGGCAAGGTAAGAGCACTTCAGCACCATCTCCAGAAATCTGCCCAGAGTCACACCTGTTCATGGTTCCACCTGCAGAGCAGCAAGTCCAAGTCACAGCCCATGCCATACACCCTCCTTCCTTCTTGCTTCTCCAGCCAGCCCAGCCCCAGTTGGTAGGATGTTAGGAGAAAAATTACCCTGTCCTTCGCTATCTCCCAGAGTTAGCTCAAATTCATGGCCATCTAGTTGGTGATGCCACCCAGCCATTGCATCCTCTGTCGTCCCCTTCTCCTCCTGCTTTCAAACTTTCCCAGCATCAGGGTCTTTTCCAGCATGTCGGGCTCCTCACATCAGGTGGCCAAAGTATTGGAGTTTCAGCTTCAACATCAGTCCTTCCAATGAATATTCAGGATTGATTTCCTTTAGGATTCACTGGTTTGATCTCCTTGCAGTCTAATTAGCATTATTTTAAAAGAGAGTTAGAGAATGTGGCAATAAACAGATTGGTGCTAAAATCTCAGTTTCCTATTAATAGCATTATCCTCTGGGGAGATCTCCTTGCATTACTTTTGGTTGCCTTGTTTAAAAGGTGCAAATAATAAATCTTACCATATCCAGAATTTGATGAGATTAAATGAGATAAAGCTTTTAGAACACTTGGCTTGATGTGTGCGGTGTGTGTGTGTGTGTGTGTGTGTTTGCTCTTCATCTCTGACTCTTTGTGACCCCATGGACTGTAACCCATCAGGCTCCTCTGTCCATGGGATTCTCCAGGCAAGAATACCGGAGTGGGTTGCCATTTACTTCTCCAGGGGATCTTCCCAACCCAGGGATCGAAGTGGATTCTCTTGAATCTCCTGCATTGGCAGGTGGATTCTTTTACCACTGAGCAATCTGGGAAGTAGGAAACTTATTAATTTGCATAAAATGCTAATTCTTCCCTTATTTCTTTGAATCTATAGAAAAGTTAATTAACAGATAATATCTGCTTTATTTTCTGTCAAGATTAAATGACTTACCATATGAAAGAGGGTTTTTTATAATCTTAAGCTATACTACAATTTATATTATTTATTCTCTCCTATTGCCATTCTATTCAGATAAACTGGGCCTCCAAGTGGATTCAGAGAAAATACTGCAAGTCATGGTCTGTACTAGTTCTGAAATACTGGAGTCTTGACTTGTAAAGCCATTACTCACTTTTCTAACTCAATGTCAGTTGGCACCTGGAACTTTGTAAATCAAGAAGGAGGTTGCCAAAGGCTTTGAAGCTCTTGGCTGTACCATCAGAAGAGAAAGGAGTACACTGAACCAGTCTTCTCAGTTGTATTCACGAAAGACAGGACCTGGCAAGTGTTATCTGACTGCTCTGGTGGGTAAAGAAGGGAGAAGCGTGAGCCTGGAGAGATTGCCCAGTGAGACCGAGACTTCAGTAATCTCCCCAAACAAAAGCAGTGGAAGCAGAAAATTGCTTTGCAATTTAGGATTTTGTCTCATAAATTACATCTCCCAGAAGGTCTTTTGGTTGTTTGCTCATCTTCTCCCTTGTTACCAATAATCAGTCCAAACTAAATCGCTCTTCCCTGCACGATCAGCTGTCAATGGAAGGTTTGGCACGTGCTCGTCAAAGTAAAGGCCAGTATTAAACCTTTTATCGGCATTCTCAGTCAAAATAATCTCCCCCAAAATATAAAGTTGGAGTTAATTCTCACCAGATTTGTCATAGCCAGGTTCAGCCCAGGTCTTGCATTGTTGTTGCATAAGAGCACTGACACCGTGTCCCATGTTTTTATGAAAAAGGGGGCTCTGGCAATCTTGGCCACGCATAAGGGAACAAAGTGAAGGTGAACACTAGGCAGATAGTTAACCCTTCTCTGTTACTTAAAAAAAAAACCAAAACTTTTATTATAGTCTTCCAGAATGTGAAGAAAATAGAGATATTCACTCAATGTACCAAATAGATTTCATAGGCGTGATCATGTTCCTTTTCAACTACTACTTTGTCATATTAAAATTGCTAATGAAAATTTTTTTACCTGTCTGTTGATTATCAAGTGATAAAACCCATCAGCTCTTCAGGGTCACCAAGGAAGTAGGTGGACAATAAGTATCTATTTTTAAGAGAATATCATATGACTTTCAATAACTCGTTAGACCAAGGATTTACCCTTTTCTTCTGACAATTAAAACTAATTAGTGTACAAACTTGTTTGAAATTAAATATGTTTCTAAGATGACTCAGTGGTAAAAGAATTCACCTGCCAATGCAGGAGATGCAAGTTCCATCCCTGATGTTTGACAAAATATTTGGATACTGTGGCCAGCCAAGTTAACACACAAAACTGACCATCACAACCCAGGAAATAAGAAAAGATCTGATATAAAAGATCAACCCCTGGGTTGAGACGATCCCCTGGAGGAGGGCAAGCCAAGCACTCCAGTATTCTTGCCTGAAAAATCCCATGAACAGAGGAGCCTGGATGGCTACAGTCCATAGGGTTGCAGACTCGGACACGACTGGGCATGCACAAGACTCAGAAGATGACTATGTGTTTTGAAGTAATGCTTGTATATGAGTATCTGACAGAATAAAATATTGTTAAAAGCATTTCATCACAGTTTTCTGAGATAGAAACAAAGCACAATTGAAATTTAAAGTTATATCAGATCTTTTCTTATTTCCTGGGTTGTGAAGGTCAGTTTTGTGTGTTAACTTGACTGGCCACAGTACCCAAATATTTTGTCAAATATCAGTCTACATGTTACTGTGAAAGTGTTTTTAACAAATGAGATTTAGAATTACAAAAAAATTAGACTTTGACTAAAGCAAATTACCCTCAGTGATGTGGGTGGGCCCGATCTAATCAGTTGAAAACTTTAAGGAGAAAAAGAAAGACTGAGGTTTCCTGAAGAAGAAGAAATTCTGCCTCCAGCTTGCTTTTGCACGCAAGCTGCAAAATCAGTTCTTCTCTGAGTCTCCAGCCTGCCGGCCTACCCTGCACATTTTGAACTTGACAGATTCTTCAACAAAGAAAGGAAAATCTTTAACATCAAATGTTTTCTCTTTTTTTCTCTCTAAATAAATCCTGTTGGTTCTGTTTCCTGGAGAACCCTACTACAGCTTTTGACAGCAACACATGAGTGCATGCCAAATCACTTCAGTCATGTCTGACTCCTTGAGAGCCTGTGGACTATAGCCCATCAGGCTCCTCTGTTCATTGGATTCTCCAGGCAGGAATACCAGAGTGGGTTGCCATTTCCTGTTCCAGGGGGCCTTCCCAACTCAGGGATCAAATTCTTGTCTCTTGCGTCTCCTGCATTGCAGGTGAGTTCTTTACCACTAGCACCCCCTGGGAAGCCCTTTGGTAGCAATAACTGTCTCTAAAGCAAAGACATATTAAGAGTGAGTTTTCTGAACTGGTTTTGGGTTTTGTGGAAATGGCTCTCTCTTATGATTAAAGATACTAATGCCTCTGTTTCCAGTAGCAGAGCACTGAGAGGGCATGGTAGATAATGGGAGTAGAGGTATGTAGAATGTGACATTGGGTACAATGATCAAATGCTTACAGCAGGAGGGATTTGGGGTAAGCACGCATATGACACCTTCAAATGCTTTTGTCAAAGTGACAAATGTAATGAGATTGGGGGGTTGCTTCTAATTGCACAAGAGTAAGTAAGAAAGAAAAGGAGGAGCTGGAGGATTCACGTTCTCAGCTCAACTACTGAGTAAATGATCTGGAAACTTTTATGTCTGCCCTGAAAGAGACTAGTACATAGTAAGCCCTTCATATTCATTGGTTTCACATCTGCAGATACAATAAGCCACTTGTCAAAATTATTGCAAAAAATATTCCAAAAAAGTTTCAAAAGACAAAACTTAAAGTTTCAAAAGACAAAACTTGAAGTTGTTACATGATGGGAACAATTAATTTGGCAGCTTGGAGTGTTATAAAGGACTTGAATCGTTTGCTTTTTTGGCTGAAACATGGACCACTGGGTGGCTTACACCAGAGAAAGTAGAAATACCAGAGTGCCTTGGTATCACATTGAGAGAGCAATTCACATACTTTAGAACTTAGTAAGTTAGAAGATTTGTCATTTAAGACCTGCTCACCCACCCCAGGAGGGTCCAGAGGACACACTTTTCACTATGACCATGAGGAACAAATTCACAAGCGGAATTCCAGAGTCTCTGAAGAGTTCTGTGATTGCTCTTCTCAGAAATTACAGTGGGATCTTCTGCCACTGACTTGAGAAGCTTAAATGTAACGAGGATAATTGGATTCTTGGTGGCAAGGTCCAAGTGTGGTATTTAATTGCCAAAGGTAAGGTGATACGGTTGTCCTGATGCACACGAGGTCAAAGCAGCAATCGGGATATTATGACTCAGACTTCTGTGAATGACCTTGCCTGGTTGATCATAGTGCTTCCGGAAGTGAAACAGATGGGAAGTCTATTGAGTGGAAGAGCTTTAGGTCAAGTCTTAACTTGAATCATAAAACAGAGAATCAATTCTCAGACTTGAGCTAGTTTATAGACCCAGAACTCCTTAAATTAAGGGCAGGCTGAGTCCTCATACAGAAGGGAATGGAAGTGAACGTTGCTCAGCCGACTGAGCAAAGTTGCTCCCACTCTTTGCAACCCCGTGGGCTATGCAGGCCGTGGAATTCCCCAGGCCAGAATACTGGAGTGGGTAGCCTTTCCCTTCTCCAGGGGATCTTCCCAACCCAGGGATCGAACCCAGGTTTCGTGCATTGCAGGGGGATTGTCTACCAGCTGAGCCACAGGGAAGCCCAGGAATACTGGAGTGGGTAGCCTATCCCTTCTCCAGCGGATCTTCCCCACCCAGGAATGGAACAAGGGTCTCCTACATTGCAGGTGGATTCTTTACCAACTGAGCTCTCAGGGAAGCCTCGATACTGCCAACCTTCCCGCTCCAATACTGCCAAATATTGTGGTCCTTTCTGAGGACAAAGGGAATATGGAATGGATATTGGAAGAAGTGCTTTATAAATTTTGAGTACATGACCAGTTACAGAAATGAGGACTGTAATTATTATGCATATTTCTTCTTTATTTTTTAATCCATATGTTGGTGTATGTGTCCTTCCATCTCTTAAACCTTTGCCATATAACAAAATGTACTGACTTTGCACCATAGTGTGCAGTATTGTTAATTTTACAGCATAGTGTTTAATACACAGACTATCAAGAAGGATAGTTTATATCAATAAACTATGATAGTTTTTATCAATAAACTATGGAAAATTCTGAAAGAGATGGGAATACCAGACCACCTGATCTGCCTCTTAAGAAATCTGTATGCAGGTCAGGAAGCAACAGTTAGAACTGGTCATGGAACAACAGACTGGTTCCAAATAGGAAAAGGAGTACGTCAAGGCTGCATATTGTCACCATGTTTATTTAACTTATATGCAGAGTACATCATGAGAAATGCTGGACTGGAAGAAACACAAGTTGGAATCAAGATTGCCGGGAGAAATATCAATAACCTCAGATATGCAGATGACACCACTCTTATGGCAGAAAGTGAAGAGGGGCTAAAAAGCCTCTTGATGAAAGTGAAAGTGGAGAGTGAAAAGGTTGGCTTAAAGCTCAACATTCAGAAAACGAAGATCATGGCATCTGGTCCCATCACTGCATGGGAAATAGATGGGGAAACAGTGGAAACAGTGTCAGACTTTGTTTTTCTGGGCTCCAAAATCACTGAAGATGGTGACTGCAGCCATGAAATTAAAAGACGCTTGCTCCTTGGAAGGAAAGTTATGACCAACCTAGATAGCATATTCAAAAGCAGAGACATTACTTTACCAACAAAGGTTCGCCTAGTCAAGGCTATGGTCTTTCCTGTGGTCATGTATGGATGTGAGAGCTGGACTGTGAAGAAGGCTGAGCGCCGAAGAATTGATGCTTTTGAACTGTGGTGTTGGAGAAGACTCTTGAGAGTCCCTTGGACTGCAAGAAGATCCAACCAGTCCATTCTGAAGGAGATCAATCCTGGAATTTCTTTAGAAGGAATGATGCTAAAGCTGAAACTCCAGTATTTTGGCCATCTCATGCGAAGAGTTGACTCATTGGAGAAGACTCTGATGCTGGGAGGGATTGAGGGCAGGAGGAGAAGGGGACGACAGAGGATGAGATGGCTGGATGGCATTACTGACTCGATGGATGCGAGTCTGGGTGACCTCCGGGAGCTGGTGATGGACAGGGAGGCCTGGCGTGCTGCGGTTCATGGGGTCGCAAAGAGTCGGACACGACTGAGCGACTGATCTGATCTGATCTGATCAAGAAGGATGACCATCACCCAAAGACCTTGCATCCCCCTCATGTGGAAACAGTTTGTGTGTTTTCGGTTATATGCAGTATAACTGTATCAGATTAGGCCGAAGTATGCTTTTTACTATCTTTACTTGGAGATCAGGTATGGTTTAAGGAGATGAGTAGGGGTGCTGAGTTGGCAAAGGATGGATTGTGATGGTCATTTTACATGTTAACTTGGCTAGGCCATGGTGCCCACAGTTTGATCAAACACCAATAGAGTTGCTGCACTAAGGTTTTTCTATGTATGTGTTTTTGTTTTAAGATATAATTCACATTTAAATCAGAAGGCCATCAAAGAGGCTGACATGAGCCATCTATGGAAGAAGGAGCCCAGCACCAGGAGCACGGCTGTCCATGGCAGGGCAATGACACAGCCACCCTGGGGAAAGGTCTGACAGCTTCTTCTAGAGTGAAACATACACCCACGCTACGACCAGCAGCTCCACACACAGATACTTACCCAATGTAAACAAAAATGTGTTCTCAAAAAAGACTCAAGAAGTTTACAATGGCTTTACTCATATAGCCAATAACTAGAAGGGCAATAGTGTCTGTCAAGAGAAAAACAGATAAATACATGATGGTGAACCATGAATCCAGCAACACAAAGGGACAAGTGACCCATACATGAAAGACCATGGGTAGATCTCACAAATATTATGCAGGCTGAAAGAAGTTTTGCACAAAAGAGTATATATATGTAATTTCACTGACATGATGCCAAAATATATAAAACTAATCTACTGCACAAAAAAATGAGGACAGGGGTTACCACTGGGGCTTGGAGGAGGGATTCACTAGAAAGGGGAGTGAAGGAACTATCTGTATTCTGTATCTTGGTAGCTTATATTTGTATATGTTTGTCAAAATGCAGCGAGTGTACTTGTAAGATGGTGCATTTCATTGCAAACTTTACATCAAAAGAAAAACATCAGCAAATATTAAACTCTAATATTAATGATATGCCTCACAAGGATTTGGGGGCAGTGTACTGATGTCTTTGATTCACTTTGAAGCACATCACAAATAATAAGATATGTTAATGGATTTGTCGTTATGTAATAAGGCAAGTATAATAAAATGTTAATAGCAGAATCTACGTGCTGGGAATGTGGGTGTCCACCATAAAATTCTAACAATGTTGCTGCTTGTTTGAAAATTTTCATGACAAAATGTTAGAAAACATGAAAAAAATGAAGTACAATAAAACTAAATCAGTAGACTATATGCAAAGCAACTTACTCTTCTTAATGTGGGTGAGCCTTGTCCAGTTGACTAAAGATACTTAGAGAAAAGAAGGGGAATATGGAGAAAGTAGCACGGACATATACACATTACCGTGTGCAAAATTCATAGTTAGTGGGAAGTTGCTGCGTAAGACAGGGACCTCAGCCTGGGCTCTGTGATAATCTAGGGGGGGATGGGGGGTGCTCAAGAGGGAGGGGGTATATATATATGTCCCCTTTTTTTCTCATATTCTTAATAGCACTTAATATTAGTATAAGTAAAATGTATTTTTCCAATTGTATGAAAAATATTTTTCCAAAAATTAAAGAAAAATCAATCACTAAAGCTTTTATAGGAGTGGATGGGAAAACTCTATACTTTAAAATATCTATCTTCAAAGTAATGTATATAGTTGGAGTGAATCTGATAAAATCCCAAGAGAAGAAGAATGTATTTATGTGTGTTTTTGTGTGTGGGCATGTACATGTGCTTCATAATGTGATTTTAAAATTTATTTGGAAGAATAACCAAGTGAAAATAAATAGACATCCAAAGAAAGAACAAGAGTGAGGCTTACATTAAATACTAAATTGTAGTATATTATTATCATATGTCAGAAGTATATAATATTTTAAATTATTTCAATTCAAAAATAAGTGCAGGATAGGGAGATATTTCAATAAAACAGAAAATACCCGAGAACATATGAGTCTTCAAACATGATAAAGGCAAGGCAGCATAGCAGAGGGGTGAAGAGCCTGCTTTCTGCCATTAGACTTCTTGGATTCAAAGTAATATTGGACACAGATAAAATCTCTACAACTCGATTTCCTCATTTATGTTATAAATGGATGTGATCACCAGTGTGCTTGCCCTATAGGGTTTCTGTGCTGATAAAGTAAAAAATAAATGAAAGGCACTTAATGTAGTGCCAGTGCCTATAAGCATTCAGTAAACATTTACTCAATTGTTTTTCAAATAACCACGGTATGGCACAATGGAGTAATACTCATTTTGCCATGAACTTCCTAAGTTACCGTATACTGAAATTTATTTCAGATCGCCCAAAATTTACATTCTTAGGAAGTGAAATCACAGAGGAATTAGAAGACCACTTGCAGGCATGCTCAGTCATGTCTGACTCTGTGCGACCCTGTGGACTGTAGCTCGCCAGGCTCCTCTGCCCTTGGGATTCTCCAGGCAAGAATACTGGAGTGGGTTGCCATGCTCTCCTCCAGGGGACTCTTCCCCACCCAGGGACTGAGCCTGCATCTCTTATGTCTCCTGCATTGGCAAGAGGGTTCTTTACCACTATTGCCACCTGGGAAGCCCAGAAGATGATATCAGATCAGATCAGTCACTCAGTTGTATCCGACTCTTTGCGACCCCATGAATCACAGCACTCCAGGCCTCCTTGTCCATCACCAACTCCTGGAGTTCACCCAGACTCACGTCCATCGAGTCAGTGATGCCATCCAGCCATCTCATTCTCTGTCATCCCCTTCTTCTCCTGCCCCCAATCTCTCCCAGCATCAGTCTTTTCCAATGAGTCAACTCTTTGCATGAGGTGGCCAAAGTACTGAAGTTTCAGCTTTAGCATCATTCCTTCCAAAGAAATCCCAGGGCTGATCTCCTTCAGAATGGACTGGTTGGATCTCCTTGCAGTCCAAGGGACTCTCAAGAGTCTTCTCCAACACCACAGGTCAAAAGCATCAATTCCTCGGTGCTCAGCCTTCTTCACAGTCCAACTCTCACATCCATACAAGATCACAGGAAAAACCATAGCCTTGACTAGATGGAACTTTGTTGGCAAAGTAATGTCTCTACTTTTGAATATGCTATTTAGGTTGGTCATAACTTTCCTTCCAAGGAGTAAGCATCTTTTAATTTCATGGCTGCAGTCACCATATGCAGTGATTTTGGAGCCCTCCAAAATAAAGTCTGACACTGTTTCCACTGTTTCCCCATCTATTTCCCATGAAGTGATGGGACCAGATGCCATGATCTTCTTTAAACGCAAAAGTAAGACTTCAATCCAACAAGATTGGTTATTAGAAGATAGAGTCTACTCATACTCTCTGGTTCTTTAATTCCATTTCTTATTCTATACCAATTGCTTTGCAACTTATTCAAGACAGACCTACACAGAAAAGACAGATTAACTGGTCTGAGATTAGACAGCTAGCCCACAGTGGAATCAAGATTCAAGTCTATGCATTTTGGGTCCAGAAAAGACAGACCTGAGTCTGAACCTTGGTTTCACTACTTCCCGTTATATGGGGTTGGACAAGTCACAATGTAAGCCTTGTTTTCCACATCTGGGAAGTATGGGTATTTATCCAATCCATTACATAATTTGACTGCTTCAGCTCCTCTTGCGTGTACTAGCAAATTATCTTTACTCTCTAAAGTAGATTGGCAAACATTTACATAAAGGACCAGATGCAGATAGTTCAGGCACTGCAGGTCACAGTAGGCTTTAAAAAAAAATTCTTTTAAAATTCTTTTCTTCCTCCCTCTGTACACTCCTCACTTCCTTCCTCTCAGTCTCTATTTTGATCTCTCTCTCTCATCTCCTTCATTTCTTTTTTACATTCTTTTCTCTTTAAGGATAATACACATGCTTAGCTCAAGGGCCATACCAAAAAAAAAAAAAAAAGACTAAATGTGATCTGTACATCTAGTTTGTCTGCCCTTGCTCTAAATTATTATACACAGTAAATTAAGATCAATTAGGAAAAAGGATAGCTAATTAGTCTTTAAAAGTTTCTGAAGGTGTTCCCTTACCTTTTTGAAATTCACTTCATTCCATCAGCCATCAAAATATTCATACAAGCAAACTTTTTTTTTTTTCCTGAAATGCTAAGAGTTTCTGCCATAGAAGATTAAGAGAGCTCTCTTGGAATGCTTTCTGACCCTATGTATCCTGTCTTTAATGATGAAGTAAAATAGGAATACATGGGCTCCAGATGTATGCAATTCCCTAGAAATGGAAAGTGACCTATAGGTAATGTCCTTATAATATTTAGGTATGGATGGGAAGGCGTCTGACAGTGTTCAGGAGGAGCATCAGGTTTTGGAAAGCCATCCTTGGAACAGGGCAAGATATAGAAGAATAGCACAAAAGTAGGGGCACTAGAAGGGACTTCCCTGGTGGCTCAGATGGTAAAGCGTCTGTCTACGATGCGGGAGACCCGGGTTCAATCCCTGGGTTGGGAAGATCCCCTGGAGAAGGAAATGGCAATCCACTCCAGGACTACTGCCTGGAAAATCCCATGGACGGAGGAGCCTGGTAGGCTGCAGTCCATGGGGTCACGCAGAGTCGGACATGACTGAGAGACTTCACTTTCATTTTTCACTTTCATGCATTGGAGAAGGCAATGGCAACCCACTCCATTGTTCTTGCCTGGAGAATCCAAGGGACAGGGGAGCCCGGTGGGCCATCTATGGGGTCACACAGAATCGGACACAACTGAAGTGACTTAGCAGCAGCAGCAGATATATTACAATATCTATAATACTTTAAAAACAACTTAGTTATGTTCTTAAAAATTAATTATGTCCCTTAAAAACAATTAGTTTCGTTCAAATTGACTATTATAAGGTTCAGATTGCCTTGTTTGGTACTGTGGAACCTGTCTGTGGTCAGTGATTCATATAAAGTTTGCCCAGAATGTGTAGTGTTTCCGAGTCAGACATTCACTGTAAGGCCTCAGGATACATTGTGAGTCATGAACCCGGCTGAAATCTAGGTGACAGAGCAGAGGAGACAGGTCCAAGCATTAAGCCGTGAGCCACACCGACATTAAGGTTCGGGAAGATATTGAGGGTGAAGCAAGCAGAGTGAGAAGGAGCCAGCACCCTTCAGGTGGGATGAAAAGCAAGAGAGTGTTGATGTGAACGCTGGTACGTGCTAACAATTCACAGAATTGTGGCTTTGTCTCAAAGCTGCCTCGTGAACTTTGGAAAGTGCATATGTTGTCTCTCCTTCTTCTCTACGTTAAACTTGAACTTGGTGTATCTAAGTTGCTGCTGCTGCTGCTGCTAAGTCACTTCAGTCGTGTGCGACTCTGTGTGACCCCATAGACGGTAGCCCACCAGGCTCCCCGTCCCCGGGATTCTCCAGGCAAGAACACTGGAGTGGGTTGCCATTTCCTTCTCCAATGCATGAAAGTGAAAAGTGAAAGTGAAGTCGCTCAGTCGTGTCCGACTCTGTGCGACCTCATGGACTACAGCCCACCAGGCTCCTCCGTCCATGGGATTTTCCAGGCAAGAGTTCTGGAGTGGGGTGCCATTGCCTTCTCCGGTATCTAAGTTAGCCCATAATTTTTCTCACTAACCTGCTGCTCTTCCACTTCTACCTTTATGAGGGACACAACAGTTCTTTGTAAGAGTCATTTCTTTCTTTTCCACCCGCACATCCAACCTGCTCCAGGTTATAGCTCCAGACTCCCAATGATTCAAAATGTGATTGCTTCCCCTATTTCATCTCTGCAGGTCTGCTCCAATGTATCATCATCTATTGCTTGAATTTCTGCATCTTTTTTCATAGTTGATCTCCTGGCTTCCACCTTTTGATCTTAGAGTATTTTTTTCCTTCTTTTAAAAAAATGCACATAATTAAAAATTAAATTGAGATGTAATTAATTTGAAAAATGTACATATTTTATTATTTAAATTTATAAAGGTAAACTCACTTTATTCATTTATATTGTGGTAGAATACACATGACATAATACTACCTCACCATTCTAAGTGTTGGGCTCTGCAGTGTTAATTAACTACATGCATATTGTGTAACGTCACCACCACCTGTCTTCAGAACCCTCTCTCTATTTTGCAAAACTGAAACTGTGCATCCATTAAACAATAAGCTTTCCCTGGTCCCCTCCCCCTGCTGCTGCTGCTAAGTCACTTCAGTCGTGTCCGACTCTGTGCGACCCCATAGATGGTAGCCCACTAGGCTTCCCTGTCCCTGGGATTCTCCAGGCAAGAACACTGGAGTGGGTTGCCATTTCCTTCTCCAATGCATGAAAGTAAAAAGTCAAAGTGAAGTCGCTCAGTCATGTCTGACTCCTAGGGACCTCATGGACTGCAGCCTTCCAGGGTCCTCCGTCCATGGGATTTTCCAGGCAAGAAAAGAGCACTGGAGTGGGGTCCCATTGCCTTCTCTACCCCCTACCTATTAGCAACCCCAATTCTACATTCTTTCTTCTTTTAAAAAATTGTTTCTTTCCTCCTACATCTCAGTCTCTGGTAATCAATACTCTGTTATCTGGAGTTTCTATTTTTAAAAATGCTTCCCATACAAGTGTGATCATATGATATTTGTCTTTGTATGGGTTATTTGACTTAGCATAATATCCTCTTGGATTATCTATGTTGTCACAGATGAAAGGATTTCCTTCTTTTTTAAAAGACTGAATAATATACTATTGTGTGTACATCAACAGACACTTTGATTGTTCCCATTTTTGGCTGTTGAGACTGATGCAACAATAAAGACTGGAGTGCAGACGTCTCGTCAATACACTGACTTCATTTCCTTTGGATTTATACCCAGAAATGAGATTGCTGGATCACATGGCAGTTCTAATTTTAATTTTTTTGAGGAAACCTCCATCCTGTTCCCGATAATAGTTGCATCAATTTACATTCCCACCAACACTGTACAGTCAGTTCATTTCAGTTGCTCAGTCGTGTTCAACTCTTTGCAACACCATGGACTGCAGCATGCCAGGCCTCCCTGTCCAGCACCAATTTCTGGGGCTCACTCAAACTCATGTCCATTGAGTCAGCGATGCTATCCAACCATCTCATCCTCTGTCGTCCCCTTCTCCTCCTGCCTTCAATCTTTCCCAGCATCAGGGTCTTTTCAAATGAGTCAGCTATTCGCATCAGGTGGCCAAAGTATTGGAGTTTCAGCTTCAACATCAGTCCTTTCAATGAATATATCTCCTTTAGGATGGACTGGTTGTATCTCCTTGCAGTTCAAAGGACTCTCAAGAGTCTTCTCCAACACCACAGTTCAAAAGCATCAATTCTTCAGCAGTCAGCTTTGTTTATGGTCCAACTCTCACATCCATACATGACCACTGGAAAACCATAGCTTTAACTAGATGGATCTTTGTTGGCAAAGTAACGTCTCGGCTTTTTAATACGCTATCTAGGTTGCTCATAACTTTTCTTCCAAGGAGTGCAAGGATTCCAACAGTGTACAAATGTTCTCCTATCCCCACATCTCTGCCAACACTGTTGTCTTACCTTTTTGACGATAGCCATTTTGAATACTGCTAGTTTATATCTTATTGTGATTTTGATTTGCATATCCCTGATGATTAGTGATGCTGCACATCTTTTCATATACCTATTGGCCATTTGTATGACAAGCCTATGGCTATCTTCATATTCAGTCGTGGAAATGTTTTCCTTTAAGATCAGGAACAAGACAAGGATGCTCATTCTCACCACTACAGTTTTACATAGTAATGGGAAACCTAGACAGAAGAATTGGGAAAGAAAAAGAAATAAAAAGCAATTCATATCAGAAAGGAATAAAGTTGTCTCTGCAGATTACATGATCTTATATAGTACTCTCATGGGAAAGCTGCTGATAAAATGCATATACACTATTGCAAAGCACATCTGACTCTCTCTCACTAGGACATTGGAGAGAGCAAAGTTTGTGAAGTAACTCACAAAGAGCCTTGAGAATGTGCATATGTTTTGAGTACATGTGACACAAGAATATCACTAACCTCATCATTATTTTAAAACATTTGACTGTTAGTACTGCTTATGAGAAGGCACTAACTTCTTCCATTCTCAATGCATTTCCTGGACACAAAAGAGAGAGAAGAATTATACAATTCTGTGGCTGAGCTCACAATATTAAACATATCTTGACTGTTTGCGTTAAACAAAGTCAGACAGAGAAATTGGTCTTTGTTATGGTTTCTCCATAGGTCCTTGGCCTCAGGAAGATGTCCTCAGATGGAGATAGTATAAGAACATAGATCTGGTTCACAAAGTCCAAGAACATGAAAGAGAGAAGAAATAAAATTAGGTGGTCCTGAAAATGGTGAAAGGCAGAGAGATATAGTTCTGATTCTCTCTCTTCTAAAAAATACTTAATCCTTCTTCTTTATAATATACCAAGCACCATACTAAGTATATAAAATGTACTATCCCATCAGACCGTTGCTGTCAGTTGCTAAGCTGTGTTTGGCTGTGACCCCTTTGACTCCAGCAGACCAGGCTTCTCTGTCCTCACTATCTCCTGCATTACAGGTGGGTTCTTTACCTGAGCTCTCAGGGAAGCCCACTGTCTCGTGGAATTTGCTAAAATTCATGTCCATCCAGTCGGCGATGCCATCCAACCATCTCATCCACTGCCACCTCCTTCTCCTCCTGCCTTCAATCTTTCCCAGCATCAGGGTCTTTTCCAATGAGTTGGCTCTTCGCATCAGGTGGCCAAAGTATTGGAGCTTTAGCTTCAACATCAGTCCTTCCAATGACTATTCAGGACTGATGTCCTTTAGGATGGACTGATTTGATCTTCTTTCTGTCCAAGGGACTCTCAAGAGTCTTCTCCAATACCACAGTTCAAAAGCATCGATCCTTCAGTGCTCATTATGGCCCAACTCTCACATCCATACATGACTACTGGAGACCATAGCTTTGACTATATGAATCTTTGTTAGCAAAGTGATTAAACCATATCCCAACTCCAACTGGATTTAGTTAGTGAAAAGGAGCATGGTGTGTACTTCTATGGGATGATGGAAGAGACAACTCTATGGGATGATCTGAAAGATGTCCTTTCTTTGGGCACAGAAAGAGAGGATCTGGAATCCTGTAATTGGCCATTAGGTACCCAGCTTGGTGCTGACTCATTTATTCAACCTCAGTTCACTCACTCGCTTGTTTACTAACTAATGCTATCATACAGGCACACATATCCTCATCCATTTATTTATTTTTTTTGTTGAATAAACATTTGATTACTCATAAGAACGCAAGCCTGGTAGAGAATGAGAGGGCTGATGTGTGAGCCCATCCCAGTCTCAGGAGTGTAAAATTCCCATTAGATGCCAGTTTCAGAGAAAAATTTTTAACTAGAATAAATTCCATTTTAGCTTGATCGAACTCCTCTGAATGAAGGATAAGGAAATTATTTAATTCCTCTGCAGTCTGCCTAAAATTTTTTCCCTTCATTGATTATCCCGAGTTCAATGTCTTATTAGAGTCAAAATCATCATAGTTTGGGGCAGGTTTGATCTCGTTCTGCTGTTGCTAAGGCTTCCATCTTGGTTTGTCCATGCTTCAAAATACCACAGACCGGGTGGCTTATTAACAAGAAAGACGTATTTCTCACAGTTCTGGAGGCTAGGAAGTCCAGGATCAAGGCACTGGTTTATAGACTGCCGTCTCTTTGCTGTATCCCCACATGGTGCAAGGGACAAGAGAGCTCTCTGGGGTCTCTTTCAGGGGAACACTAAGCCCACCCATGGAGGCTCCCCCAGGCACCGGATCTGCCTCCCCTCAAAGACCCCGCCTCCTACTACTCTGGGCATTAGGATTTAACATTGAAATTTTGGTGACACACAGATATTCAGTCTACAGCAACCTCTATTCTCAAAAATAATCTAGACAGAAACTTTCAATTGTATTAATATATGTTCACTACTCATATTGAAAAGTTACAGTAGCGTATTTGACTGGAGATGGATGAACTGTTACAGTGTTCTATTGTTGTTCAACACCGAAGGTCCAGCGTGGTTAGACTGCTGTCTGAACTTATCTGCTGTGTGCCGCAGTAGTGGGGCTAATGCCACACCCCAGCGCATTAAGACTTCAGAGGTCAGGGCGTGGGGGCGTTCCAGGCGTGATGCCACACCCCAGTGCATTAAGACTTCAGAGCTCAGGGCATGGGGGCATTCTGGGTGTGCATTTGTCTTTTACTGCTCTTTCCTACGTCTCCTCAGTGAGGCAATGGTGCCTTTGGAAACTGACGCAGGTGAGCACATCATATTACGAGGTCTGTGGTCTGCAGTCCTCCTAAACGTGATGTTTACTGGAGTGTGCACATTTTCTAGCTTAACTTTTTATCCAAGTGGAGCTTCGAATTACGCATTTCAAAACTTCTAGAAAGCAGGGATGACAAGTCTTCCCAGTTAACAAGGGCTTCACTGTAAGAACATAGCAACACGTGGACAGAGCATAAGGGTTTCAGTCCCCTTTATATACCTCTGATGACCTCAAAAACCATGCTGTTTAATGCACTCCTACTTAGACCTGTGATCAAGCAATGGGGATTCGGGCAGTCTTCAGAATATCAACAAGGACAGAGATTTAAACAGATTCAAGAAAGATGCTAAATTAATAATATTCTGACTTTTCTCTCAGTCCTTCTAATGTCTTAGTTATAAAGATAATTATGCTGTCTAAATCACTTCTGCTGTACAGAAGAAATTGTCACAGCATTGCAAATCAACTATACTTCAATAAAAAAAATAGTTTTGTTATACCGAGAAGACTAGTGTTCCTTGATAAAAAGATTTTTTGTCTTAATATACTTTATGTGTCCTAAAGTCTGCCCTGGTATCAAATAACTGTTAGCTGAACTAAGCTGGAAAGGATTTGCTTTGGGATTCCACAGACTTAAAATTCTCACTTTGCCACCATTTACCCACATCCTCCCAGGTGACTCAGTGGTGAAGAATGTGCTTCCAATGCAGGAGATGCCAGAGATGCCGATTCAATCTCTGAGTCAGGAAGATCCTTTGGAGGAGGAAATGGCAACCTACTCCAGTATTCTTGCCTGGAGAATCCAATGGACAGAGGAGCCTGGCAGGCTACAGTCCATGGCATTGCAGAGTCAGACATGACTGAGCAACTGTGCACGCATTACCCACACACCCATATTGGAGACACCATTCCTCCTCTCTACCTGGTGGACTCTCTCAGAGTTAGTGTGAGACCTTGATGAGATAGCATATGCAATACTTGGAAAGGCACTACATTCTAAATGAATAGTACTTCTTTTTTGGCCCTAATTTTTTCTATATATCAGGCTCCAGGGAAGTGACTGCATCTTACAATCTCCTGATGTGCAGGTCTTATCCCAGATCAAATTTTGCTAAATCATATTACATCATACTCTCTGGAAGTGGGATCCAGCCAGTAGTATTTTAAAAATCTCCCCTAGGTTATTCTAATGAGCAGCTGAGTTTGAGAACCACTGCTGCTGCTGCTGCTAAGTCTCTTCAGTCGTGTCCAACTCTGTGTGACCCTATAGATGGCAGCCCACCAGGCTCCCCCATCCCTGGGATTCTCCAGGCAAGAACACTGGAGTGTGTTGCCATTTCCTTCTCCAATGCATGAAAGTGCAAAGTGAAAGTGAAGTCGCTCAGTCGTGTCCAACTTTTAGTGACCCCATGGATTGCAGCTGTAGGCTAAATGTTTCTTGGTTGCTTGAATGCATTGGTTTTCAAACATAAGCCTGCTTCAAAATCACCAGGAGGGCTTGTTGAAAAACACAGATAGCTTGGTTGTACTCCTGGAGTTTCGATTCTGTGGGTCTGGGATGAGGGTTCCTGTAATTGGCATTTCAAAAAATTCCAGGTCATGCTGATGCTGCTGGCTTGGTAATGATGCTTTTGAACCACTGTTCCAGGGAAACAGTTTTCAAAGTGTAATCTGCACCCTGACCTCATCTGAAATACAAGGGAAGCTTGTTAATAATGTAGGTAGTTCTCCCTAGCCAGCATCTTATATGAATTTTATCTATTAGAACTCAGATAAGGAATAGGTATGGATATATTTCAGCCTTTTGAAGCATGTTTTTCTGAGATTCAAGAATAAAATAGATCTAGCTTGTATACTACCAGACTTACAAGTGGCATTCTCACCAAGTTCAGGATCCATGTATACGTGGATAACAGGGCATAATTCTAAAGATTTCTGAGCTCTACCAGAAATATGCTAAGTTGTATTATCTGGATTAGATCCCTAAATTCTATTTTTTCAGCAGTCTTTCAAGGTAACTCTTAGGAGTATAAATGTCTAAGAAACATGGCCGTGTGCTGTGTGGAAGATTCTTAGGGTTCTCTTAATTCTAGAAAATGAACATGGGACTCTAGTGTCAAACACCTATGAGATCTACCTGCAAAGCACCTTAAACCAGCAGACTGATGTAATGTGGGATCCTATAGTATCAAGGATCATAGTCTTTATCTTAAGATAGAAGCAATGCTATATTTCTGGAAAGGGACATCTGGAATTTCTTCTACCCAGTTACAGTCATGAAGAGTGAATAGAACCAGTTTTGTCTGGGAAGGAACTGCTCAAAGAAATAAAAGGCAAGAAAGAATTAACCTTCAAACAACATTCTTGGCCACAGAACTCCAATAGAAGATTCACATGGTTTGCATGCGATTTCTAATTAGTAAGCTAAGCCTAGAGAAGACTGCTTTTCCAACCACCCTTTTAAAGGCACTCTTGACCTCCTTGTTCCTCAGGCTGTAGACCAGTGGATTCAGCATGGGGATGACCATGGCATAGAACACGGACGCCACTTTGTCTGTGCCCATGGAGTGGCTGGAGCTGGGCTGTAAGTACATGAAGATGATGGTCCCATAGAAGATGGAGACAGCAGTGAGGTGGGAAGCGCAGGTGGAGAAGGCCTTCTGGCGTCCTTCAGATGAGCGCATCCTCAGGATAGCAATAAAAATGAAGAGGTAAGAGCCCAAGATAACCAAAAGAGCGAACAAGGTGTTGAACGCTGCCAGTGTGAAGAGCACAATCTCGTTTGTGTAGATATCAGAGCAAGAAAGAGCCAGCAGTGGGGGAATGTCACAGAAAAAGTGATTAACCACGTTGGAATGGCAGAAGGAGAGGTGGAAAGTGAGGGCCACGTGGACGGAAGATTGTAAGAGTCCACAAACATAGGAGCTGGTGGCCAGCAAGGTGCACTTAGCTCTCGTCACGGTGGTGGTGTAGTGCAGGGGTTTGCACACGGCTGCCTGGCGGTCAAAGGCCATTGAGGCCAGGAGAAAACTTTCAACAGTGGCAAAGGCCGTGAAGAAGAACATCTGGGTAGCACATGCATTGTAGGATATAATCTTATCTCCTGTGAGAATCCCCGCCATTACTTTAGGAGTAACAGAGGAGGCATACACACAGTCCACGAGGGAGAGGTTACCGAGGAAAAAGTACATGGGCGTGTGAAGTCGAGAGTCCAGCAGAATCAACACGATCATCCCAAGGTTCCCAACCAGCGTGGTGAGGTAGATGAGAGTGAGGGTTGGAAACAGAGGGACCTGCATCTCTAGAGCATCTGTTAACCCCACGAGAAGGAATTCAGTCACCTCTGAAAGGTTCTCCATCAGCTGGGGAGTCAACGTGAGCGGCACCTATGACAAGCTAAGCAAATACAAGATGATGCTATTTGATCATCTTCATGGGAAGTAAACTGTAAATGGAGTCTCTAGTTCATGTTGTCAGCTTCTTATGGAGGGAAGGAGCTCATGAGTGAGAAGCTGAGCCAGATGGGTAGTGGTGGGTTGAGTGAGGTTGTTCGTCTAGAAGTGGTATGGAAAACGCAAGAATGCCCTTACTGACTGTGGCTGCCAAGAGCGGACCATATTATGACTCTGGGCCACATTTCAGCTTGCTTGCTTGCTGTGTGTTATATCCTCTTATATTAAACCATGTAGGACTCTTTTTATTTCCATCTCTTACAGGCACACTTGTCTAAGGTATACATCGAAGGCTTAAATCAACAGGAAGTAAGATACAGGAAACATGCTGTCAGTCATTGGTGTGTGACGCTGACAAGCCCTCCTCAGTTGTCTCCTCCGTCTCTGAGGGCCCTTCGCTCACGTCACTGGAGATGTACAGTGATTCCAACCCTCTTGTTCCTTCTAATTCATGGCCCTCAGCTGAGGGGCCCTCAGTGTCTGTCTTCCACTGTTGTCCACACCTTTGCTTTATTTGTGGGTGAAGAGAACAGGGGAGATGGAAGGATTAGTTTTGTCCTCACCTAGAGACTCTGTCGGGGAAGGCAATGGCACCCCACCCCAGTGCTTTTGCCTGGAAAATCCCATGGACGGAGGAGCCTGGTAGGCTCCAGTCCATGGGGTCGCTAGAGTCGGACACGACTGAGCGACTTCACTTTCACTTTTCGCTTTCATGCATTGGAGAAGGAAATGGCAACCCACTCCGGTGTTCTTGCCTGGAGAATCCCAGGGACAGGGGAGCCTGGTGAGCTTCCGTCTGTGGGGTCGCACAGAGTCGGACACGACTGAAGCGACTTAGCAGCAGCAGCAGCAGAGACTCTGTATCGTCAACCAGACCACAGGATCACGTGATATGATCCTGTCATATCACGTAGTATATCTGGCTGCTCTCACCTCCAGTGGTAACTCAGCGGATAGCTTACTGTAGCTGCTGTAGTTACAGTACGAGAGACTGTCTTGACCCAAGAGACACTTCTGACGCTGGCATATTAGGTCCCATTCATTCCTCCTGGATTAACTATTAGTAAATATTCTGGGGAGGATGTGATATAGCCCTTGTCTTTAAGGATTTCTTAGTGGGAGAGACCTACATCCAAAAGATACATTAGTCATAATGTATTTCTGAAGTGGAGGGACACCCGTGGCCTTTGGAATGAGAAAGGATGTTTGGTTTTCCCAACACAAGAACTCAGGAAGGATTTCTGGAGATCAGGACTTCTCGGTTGCGGTTTGGAAACTAAAGAAATAATAATGACAATATATTAGTTATTATAACAGCAAACACATAACATTTACTTTGGGTCAGGAAACTGTTCTAAGCTAGTCACATGTATTAACTCATTTACTTCAGTTAGCAATTCTGTTAGGCAGGTACTATTATCACCTCCATTTTGCTTCAAATGGAACCAAAATTTAAAGAGGTACATTCCTTGCTCAAGTAGCATATTTGATGGTAGAACTGGGATTGGAATCCAGGCAGAATGATCTAAAATCTGCAATATTAAGCATCCTTCTCGGAACAGTAGGTCAAGTTCATTAATCTTCCTATGTTTCAGTTTCTTCATCTTCCAAGTGGGAAATTCAGTTTTCAACTTTTAAGGTAGATGAGTAGAATAACTTAGGTCATGTAGAAAGTTTAAAACAACGTCAATTGCATAGCAAGTACTCAAAAAGTTTAAGATGTCACTACTACTATTACTGCTACTACTACTGCTATACCAGGCAGAAGAAACATCATGGATAAAGGTGTGAACTGGCAAACACCACTGTATAAACAGACAATTATAAGTATATAAGTATTACTAAATCAAATCTCAATTGAGAGTGATGTACAAAAGTGATTGGTAGACATGAAGCTAGGATTGAGACCTAAAAGAGAAAAAATGTGTCCGATTATAGATATAATACAACTGTTTAGAAGAGTCTAACGAGACTATTTAGATCAAATATAACAAGAATATATTTTTTCCAGGAATCCCTCCTTCAATGTTGGTGGGGCTGTAAGTTGGTGGGCCACTGTGGAGGCTCCTTAAAAACTAAATATAGAGTTACCATATGGGCCAGCAATCCCACTCCTGGGTATATAGCCAAAGGAAGAAAATCCACTGATTTGAAAGGATACACGCACCTCAGTGTTCACAGCAGCACTAAGTAAAATAGCCCCAAATGTCCGTGGAGTGATCAGTGATTAAAGAGCATGTAGCACGTATATATAGTAGAATATTACTCAGCCATAAATAAGAATGAAATAATACCATTTGCAGCAACATGGGTGGGATTAGAGATTATCATTATTAAGTGAAGTAAGTCAGACAGAGAAAGATAAATATGATATGATATCATTTATATGTGGAATCTCATAAAAAATGACAGAAATGAACTTGTTTACAAAACAGGAAGAGACTCACAGACTAGAAGATGAACTTATGGTTCCCAAAAGAGAAAAGGGCGATGAATAAAGAGCTTGGGATTAACAGATACATACTTCTATATATAAAACAGATAAACATCAGGGACCTACTGTATAGCACAGGGAAATATATTCCATATCTTACAATAACCTATAATGTGAAAGAATCTGAAAAATAATATACACCTGTATTATACGTAAAAAACAGAATCACTTTGCACCTTGAACTCACACAACCCTGAAAATCAACTGTATTTCAATAAAAGAGCAAGCACAACCACAACTCCAAAAAATGTTTACTTTTGTTGATAAGTGCCACTAATTATGGAGAAGGTGATGGCACCCCACTCCAGTACTCTTGCCTGGAAAATCCCATGGACGGAGGAGCCTGGTGGGCTGCAGTCCCTGGGGTCGCTAGGAGTCAGACACGACTGAGTGACTTCACTTTCACTTTTCACTTTCATGCATTGGAGAAGGAAATGGCAACCCACTCCAGTGTTCTTGCCTGGAGAATCCCAGGGACGGGGGAGCCTGGTGGACTGCCGTCAATGGGGTCGCACAGAGTCGGACATCACTGAAGTGACTTAGCAGCAGCAGCCACTAATTAGTAACTTGGATAGGATGTGGCTATGGGAAATTTACTTACACTCTGTGAATCTCAGTCTGATTGTCTGTGGAATACCTGATTCTTGTAATACCCAAAGAACTTATTTTAGCAATCTGAGAAGTTGAGGTTGAATGGCATACGGAGCCCTGTTAATGCAACACCAGTGCGCAGACTGTGTCCAGCGCCAGTTCTGTCTGTCTCCTTCTCTTCCCAGTTGGCCTTGCACATAAACCAGCTCTGTGCCAGGAGCAAGTGTCACGAGATGAAGAACATGGCTCCTGACTTTTAAAGGAGGCAGAGACAACCAGATCCACAAATTACCTCCCCAACATGATAAGTGATATAATAAAAGTGTGTATAAATCTAGTGAAATGATCAGTAAAGTAACCGGAGAATGCCAGAATACCCTACTCACCGTGAATTACTTTCTCCTGAGGATTATTCATCAGTTCTTATGTCTGTGCTTGCTAGAGTTGCCAGATTTGCCCCAAATGCATAAACATGTAAGTCTGATTAAATCTATTTTTGAAAAAAAAAAATAAAGTTAATTTTTGTATTCCACTAATGGGTATTCATTGGAAGGACTGATGCTGAGGCTGAAACTCCAATACTTTGGCCACCTCATGTGAAGAGTTGACTCATTGGGAAAGACCCTGATGCTGGGAGGGATTGGGGGCAGGAGGAGAAGGGGACGCCAGAGGATGAGATGGCTGGATGGCATCATCAGCTCGATGTACATGAGTTTGGGTGAGCTCCTGGTGTTGGTGATGGACAGGGAAGCCTGGAGTGCTGTGATTTACGGGGTCGCAAAGAATCGGACACAACTGAGTGAGTGAACTGAACTGAATGTGATAAGAATGTCCAAATACATTTGTATTGACCAAATGCATTATTTATACTACTTACAGGTACAAACCGACACAAAATATCTCCATTTGAACCAGAAATTCAGAGGTGTGGGAGTGTGGATAGGATTGTACCACAAACACAAGACCAGTTCTAATCCTAGTTCTATCAATAACCAGCTGGGTGTAGGCCTGCCACTGGCCAGATCTTCTTATTTCACAAGATGAAAAACATTCTTTATCTCTCTTGTAAGCTGTTATCCTGCTATGATGTGACAATAGATATAAAAATTCTTTAGAAACCCTAAAGGTACTAACATTTTAAAATCAGACAGTTTGAGACAAGTTGCTTTCTGTAGTCTATCACATCTTTTCTTGGTTACTGCAGGGTATTCAGTCAATAATAATGAATGTCTAAACTTTGATGTTTCTAAGGAAAATGGCTTTATATTTGAGATCACAAACAGATGTTGAAAGTTTCCTCCAAGCCCTGATATTCAGAAAGGGAGCTATGGTGTTTCTACCTAGTCCTATAGGACATTCTAAACAAACAAACAAACAAAAATTAGGAGATGCAGTCTCCCTTTTTGAGTCTAACCATCACTCCACCATTTATATAAGACACCTGATTATAATGAACATGGAAATATGGATGCTGGAGGCTGGCACAGCAGAGTGGAAAGAGTGGTGAACTGGGAATGAGATGATACCTAGCTCTAACTTTAAACTCTCTGGGCCTTTCCCATCCTCATTTGCAAGAATTAAAACAGTTGAAACTTCTAGAGGTCCTTCCCGTTCTAATCAGCCGTCATGGTGTGATTTCTTGATACTTACTTTCGTCCTAGGCTCGACAGATGAAGGTGCAAGGCAGACAGTGAGGACAACCTTCTTGCTCAGGCTATTGACTAAAAGTCCCCATGCAGAAAGGCTTCATGCTGGAGAAGCTCCTTCCCCACCCTCGGAGCTCAATGTGGTGGAACATAACTTGGGTTTGTGCTCTTGCAAATATCAAGGCAGAGAAAACGACCTTGTCACACAATCAATCTCAGGGGAAACATGTAGTATCAAGTGAGTGGATATCTCATGAGGCTCTGGGCGCCAGATTGGTCCTCCTAACCTGAACCTGACTGGGAGATACAGAGGATAATGTTTCTATGCACTTTAACTGAGGCTGTTTATGTAGGCAAGGGAGGATGGAAACTTAGAAGGAGGAGCAACTAGCCAGCAAGTCAGCAGCGCCCCAGCCGGGTTGCGTGCATGCATGCTAAATCACTTCTGTCGTGTCTGACTCTTTGTGACCCCAGGCTGTAGTCCTCCAGGCTCCTCTGCCCTTGGGATTCTCCAGGTAAGAATACTGGAGTGCGTTGGCCACGCCTTCTCCAGGGGATCTGCTCCACCCAGGTTTCAAACCAGAGTCTCCTGCGGCTCCTGCATGGCAGACAGATTGTTTACTGCTGAGCCGTCGGGAAAGCCTCACAGACAAGTTCAGCAATGCAGGTTAAAACTTCCTTAAAATCTCTGGCCTACGTGGTGTCAGAACCTTATGCAAGCTTTCTCTATCTCTTTCATAAAAACCTGGAAATCTGTCTTCTCCTCAATTCCTTTAAACAAAATATCCATTTGTTTTACCACTACAGAGCTGGACTGGGCATATTTTGGGAAATCTTTATTCTTATTTTTTAGAACTAAGAAGACAGACTCATTTTTTTCCTCTGCATAGTCCTCTCTGTCCCTGAACACCCAGGCAGAATTATCTCTGTTTTATCAGTTCTGTCAGGTACGGTTTTTATAAATTTGGGCTCTGCGGTAGTAAGGTCTCGCTTCCAATCCTAGTTCTATCATCTGTTGCAGGGAGACCTTGGTCAAGTTATTCAAATCTCTCCAAAAACCAGTATATCACCTATAAAAAGAGGATCAATAGTATCGACTATCCCTCATATGAGAGTAGGGGCTTCCCAGGTGGCGCTAGTGATAAAGAATTCAGCTACCAATGCAGGAGACATAAGAGACGCAGGTTTGATCCCTGGGTGGGGAAGATCCCCTGGAGGAGGGCATGGCAACCTATTCCAGTATTCCTGCCTGGAGAATCAGGCAGAGGAGCCTGGTGGGATACAGTCCATAAGGTCACAAAGAATTGGACACAATTGAGGTGATTTAGCACATACGCATATGAGAGTGCAAGAGATTACATTAGATGTTGGTGTTCAGTAGCTAGGTCCTGCCCAACTGTTTGCGACTCCGTGAACTGCAGCACGCCAGGCTGCCTGGTGCTTCACAATCTCCCGGAGTTTGCTCAAAATCTTGTCCATTGAGTCAGTGATGCCATCCAACCATCTCATCCTCTGTCGTCCCCCTCTCCTCCTGCCCTCAATCTTTCCCAGCATCAGGGTCTTTTCAAATGAGTCAGCTCTTCGCATCAGGTGGCCAAAGTATTGGAGCTTCAGCTTCAACATCAGTCCTTCCAATGAATATTCAGGACTCATTTCCTTTAAGATTGACTGGTTTGATGTCCTTGCTGTCCAAGGGACTCAGGAGTCTTCTCTAGCACCACAATTCAAAAACATCAATTCTTTGGTGCTCAGCCTTCTTTATGGTCCAAGTCTCACTTATGTACCTGACTACTGGAAAAACCATAGCCTTGATTATATGAATCTTTGTCAACAAAATGATGTATCTGTTTTTTAAGATGCTATCTTGGTTTGTCATAGCTTTTCTTCCAAGGGGCAAGCATTTTTTAATTTCATGGCTGTAGTCACCATCTACAGTGATTTTGGAGTCCAAGAAAATGAAATCTATCACTGTTTCTATTTTTTACCCCATCTATTTGCTCTTAAGTGATGAGACTGGATGCCATGATCTTAGTTTTCTGACTGTTGAGTTTTAAACTTATGTTTTCACTCTCCTATGAATAACACAGAATTTACCATTTTAAAGTGTACAATCAATGTTTTTTTTTGTATTTACAATGTTATGCAATCATCACAAAAATCTTATTCCTGAATATTTCCATCACCACAAAAATAAACCCCATATGTGTTAGTAAGTCCCATTCTTCCTATTCCTAAATCCCTTGTCACTGAGTAATCAAAACTTTCTTTTTATTTGTATTCCTAGCTTAGATATTTTACTGAAGTGGGCACATATAATTTTTATCATTTTATGTCATTTTCTTTCATTTAACATAATGCATTTTGAAGAAATGTGGTAACATTTTTTAATCTTCATTTCATTTTATAGTTGAATAATATTCCATTGTATAGATATACCACCACAGTGGGTTCATTATCTGATGACTATTTGGGGTCTTTTAACCTTTGGGCAATTGTTAATAATGTTTCTATGAATATTCATATATAAGTTTTTGCTGAACATACATCTTCAGTTCTCTTGGGTATATTTTCAGAAGTGAAATTGCTGGGTTATATGGTGACTCTGTGTTTGACTTTCTGAGACTCACTAAATGGTTTTCAACAGCAGCTACATCATTTTTCATTCTTACCAGAAAGGTATTACAGCTATTCTTCCACAACTATTGCTTTGACATTTCTGGATTTTTTTTGTAATTCCATATGAATTTTAAGATTGGCATTTCAGTGTTCACACACACAAAAAAAACTACTGGGATTTTGAAAGAAATTATACTGGTCCTCTCAAACAAAGTTAGTGGAGGTGATGGAATTCCAGTTGAGCTATTTCATGTTCTAAAGGATGATACTGTTAAAGTGCTGAACTCAATATGCCAGCAAATTTGGGGAAACTCAGGAGTGGTCACAGGACTGGAAAAGGCCAGTTTTCATTCCAATCCCAAAGAAAAGCAATGCCAAAAATGTTTAAACTACAACACAATTGCACTCATCTCACACACTAGCAAAGTAATGCTCAAAATTCTCCAAGAAAGCTTCAACAGTATGTAAACTAAGAACTTCCAGATGTTCAAGATGGATTTAGAAAAGGCAGAAGAACCAGAGATCTAATTGGCAACATCTAGTGGATCATCAAAAAAGCAAGAGAGTTCCAGAAAAACATCTACTTTTGTTGACTACGCCAAAACCTTTGAGTGTGTGGATCACAGCAAACTATGGAAAATTCTGAAAGAGATGGGAATATCAGACCACCTTACCTGCCTCCTGAGAAGTCTGTATGCAGGTCAAGAAGCAACACTGAAAACCAGATATGGAACAACGGACTTGTTCCAAACTGGGAAAGGAGGATGTCAAGGCTGTGTTTTGTCACTCTGCTTATTTAACTTATATGCAGAGTACATCAGGTGAAATGCTGGATTGGATGAAGGACAAACTGGAATCAAGATTGCTGAAAGAAATATCAATAACCTCATATATGCAGATGACACCACCCTTATGGCAGAAAGCAAAGAGGAGCTAAAGAGTCTCTTGATGAAAGTGAAAGAAGAGAGTGAAAAAGTTGGCTTAAAGCTCAGCATTCAGAAAACAAAGATCATGGCATCTGGTCCCATCACTTCTTGGCAAATAGATGGGGAAACAATGGAAACAGTGACAGACTTTATTTTCTTGGGCTCCAAAACCACTGCTGATGGTGACTGCAGCCATGAAATTAAAAGGTGCTAGCTCCTTGGAGGAAAAGCTATGATCAACCTAGACAGCATATTAAAAAGCAGAGACATTGCCAACAAAGGTCCCTCTAGTCAAAGGTATGACTTTTCCAGTAGTCATATATGGATATGAGAGTTGGACCATAAAAGCTGAGTGCTAAAGAATTGAAACTGTGGTGTTGGAGAAGACTCTTAAGAGTTCTTTGGGCTGTAAGGAGATCCAACCAGTCCATCCTAAAGGAAATCAGTCCTTAATATTCATGGGAAGGACTGATGCTGAAGCTGAAGCTCCAATACTTTGGCCACCTGATGTGAAGAGCTGACTGATTGGAAAAGACCCTGCTGCTGGGAAAGATGCTGGCAAGAAGAGAAGGGGATGACAGAGGATGAGCTGTGTGAATGGCATTACTGACTTGATGGACATGAGTTTGAGCAGGCTGTAGGAGCTGACAATGAACAGGGAAGCCTGGTGTGCTGCAGTCCATGGGGTCACAAATAGTTGAACTCGACTGAGTGGCTGAACTGAACTGAACTGAGATCACTTTGGGTAGTATTAGCATCTTAATAATATTGTTTTCCTTCCCATGAACATCAGATGCCTTTCAACTTATTCAGGTCTTTAATTTCTTTCCATTTACTTTATGTTTATCATAATCATACAGCCACTCCATAAGTGCCCACACGCAGGACACTGGAGCCAACGTTGCAGAAGGAGTGCCCATGCACTGGACCCCAGCGCAGTATTTGCTCCCTGCCTGGTCTTTCTCCAGACACTAGCTCTGTGACTGCTCGGCAAGCACCCATATCTAGAGCACCAGTGCCCACGCCTCACACCCTGGAGCTGCTGTGGCTTGGCCAGTGCCCCCACTCCATCAGTGCCCAAGCTCAGGCCATGTAGTTAGGCAACTTCAAGCCAAGGATCTCCACAGTTTTCCATAAAACCACTAGAGACTAAGAAGAACAAGGACACGTTCCCTGCTGGTTTCATAAAGAATGTAGTCTTCCCGACATCTTGATTTCAGACATGTAGACCTGTGTGATGGAAGAGATTTCTGTTGTTTTAACCTATAGAGTTTGTGGTACTTTGTACAGCAGCCCTAGATAACTGATACAGTGGCTTTGAGTTTGGCAGTTGGTTCTTACATACCACAGCAGAAACTTAGGTAATAAAAGAAAAAGTAAATCGGACTTTATCGACAGTAAAAACATTTGTGTTTCAAATTATACCATCACTAAAGTGAGTATATAATCCAAGGATGGGAGAATATATTTGCAAATCATGTATCTAATAAGAAATATTATAACTGTATCGTAAGAAGACAAGTATGTGTGTATATATGTATAGATATATTTTTTCATGGATTGGACGACTTTAATATATCAGCTTCTTCATATTTATCTACAGATTCAATCTGATCTCAACAAAAATTCAAGCAAGAATTTTGGAAACAATCTTTCAAGCTGAAAGATTCATATGAAGAGGTAGAGCTACTAAAATACATAAAGTAATTCTTAAAAAGAAGAACAAAGTTGAAACATGCTCCTTAACTGATTTCACGACTTACTCTAAAGTTACATTAATCAAGAAAGTGTATATTGGTGAAAGAATAGACACATAAATCATTTGAACAGAGCAGAGATTTCATCAATAGACACATACAATATAGCAAACTAGTTTTTGCCACAGCAGTTAAATGGAAAAGTGATGTTCTTTTTAGTGCAGCAACAGTTGATGTCTATATACAAAAGCAAATGAGCCTCAAAGTATACCTTATACCTAAAACAATAATTAATTCAAGATGGATACCACTGAAACGTGGAACATAAAATTATAAAACTTTTAAGAGAAAATGTAGAAGAAAATCAGAACATCAGTCTGAGTCTGGCACTGAATTCGTTGGTGCTGTTATGCGTGCTTAGTCGCTCAGTTGTGTCTGACCCTTTGCTGCCCCTCGGGCCCCAGGGTCCCCTGTCCACGGGGATTCTCCAGGCAAGAACACTGGAGTGGGTTGCCACGGCTTCCTCCAGGGGATCTTCCCAACCAAGGGATCGAACCCAAGTCTCCCGCGTGGCAGGGGGATTCTTTATTGTCTAAAAGATAGTCTAGGAAAGAACAAAGTGACAAATTTTACTTGTCAAAATTATAATTTTTGTTCTATAAAAGAAAGCATAGCTAGGAGAAAATATTTGCAAATCACATATCTTTGCATATAATATTTTCCATTTATATATAAATGGTTCTTTACATTTTTTCCAGCTTTATTGAGGATGAAAGATAAAAATTCAGTATATTTTATGGGTACTATGTAATGTTTATATATGTGTAGCCTATCTATCGCCTCACATAGTTACCATTGATTTCTTTGCATGAGATCACTTGAGGTCTACTCTCTCAGGGCTGTGCCCAGAGCTCCATATGAGTGGGGACATTTCTGTTGCGGTGATGTTTCTAGGCGTCTTTGATGTGGGCACTCCCTAAGTGGCTGTGTACTTGGGGTCTGGGGTGCAGGCGTGTGCATAGCTCACAGTCCTGAAGTTGTGGGTACAGGTTAGTCTGCACTGACAGTGGTCCTGCTGACTGAATGTGGGTGTGGGCAGAGCAGCTATGCAGCCAGAATCTTGAGTACAGACACAAGGAGAATTGCCCTGGAACCTGTGTTCCAAGTAGGGTCAGCTCCAAGGTCCACGGCAAGTGGAGGGTTGGATGGGGGAGTGAGCTCAGGGCCCAGAGAAGTCCAGCCGTGGCTCTTTCCCTGGGTGAGGGGTCCGGGGGTGGGGTCAGCGTCTCCCTCTCCAGATTCTGCAGCTGCAGTGGCGGTTGGTTACCTCAGTGGCTTAAGTGGTAGAGTCCTCAGTGGAATCTACGTTAATGAACACTGTGGGGTTCACCAGGCTCCCCCACTGCAAAAGCTGTGGGGAGTGGTAGCATCACTGCTGAGACCCTCAGCGGCGGAGGTTGCGTGGGGTCCTCACAGGGGGCACTGCAGCCCAGTGGCCCTCAGCCTGTGCCTGACCCTGACATCAACACTCCCTTTGTTCCCAGCCAGATGCTTCATCTCTGCCAATTCCCCCCATGACTTTTTCTCTGTAGTTATTCTCTATATTTTTTCCTCCACTGTGTTACTGCAGATTCTTAATTGGACTCTTGAGCCCTCCCAGAGCTATTTTTGTCTGCGGTTATTCATCTAATTGTTGTTTTACTTGGGAGGATAAAGATACTCTTATCTTGTTGATGTCACTGTATAAAGGATTTGTTTGATAGAATATATAGAGTGTCCTTTAAAGGCAAAATAAAAAAAAACCTCAGCTCAATTAAAAATGCACAAAGGATCTGAACCTTTACAAGAGAAGATATACAGAAGAGAAGTACACACAGTTGTGCTCAATAGAATTTTTCATTAAGAAATAAATATTGAAAGCACAAAGATATATTACTCTGCATTTGTTAAAATGGCAAAAAATCCTTATAGTGTTAAATACTAGTAAAGATTTGAATCTCAGTCATTGATTTCTTGTGGTAATGCAAAAAGGTACAATCACTTCTGATGACAGTTGGACAATTTCTTATAACATTACGTATGGATTTCTCGTATGATCCAGTGTAAGTATTTACCATAGTGAACTGAAAACATATGTTTCACAAAATCCTGTTTGTCTATGTTTATCGCAGTTTTACCGAGATTCACTTACACTAGAAGCAAACAGATATACTCCTAAAGGTGAATGACTAAACAAACTGTGGTATTAATAGATATAAATGGAATACTATCAAATAATAAAAAAGAGAAAACTCCAGTACTTTGGCCACCTCATGTGAAGAGTTGACTCATTGGAGAAGACTCTGATGCTGGGAGGGATTGAGGGCAAGAGGAGAAGGGGACGACAGAGGATGAGATGGCTGGATGGCATCACTGACTCAATGGATGTGAGTCTGAGTGAACTCCGGGAGTTGGTGATGGACAGGGAGGCGTGGCGTGCTGCGGTTCATGGGGTCGCAAAGAGTTGGACACAACTGAGTGACTGATCTGATCTGATTGATTTCTAAAAAACATAAATGAATTTAAAGTGTACTTTTTGTGGCTAAGCTGGTAAAGAATCTGCCTACAGTGCAGAGACCTAGGTTTGATCCCTGGGTTGGAAAGACCCCCTGGAGAAGGGAAAGGCTACCCACTCCAGTATTCGATTCTAGAGAATTCCATGGACTGTATTGTCCATGGGGTTGGAAAGAGTCAGATACGACTGAGAGACTTTCACTTTTGATAAGAAAAAGAGACGAAAACAGTACACGTCATTGGATTCTATTCATACGACATTTTGAAAAAGGAAAAACTGTACAGATGGAAAATAATTCAGTGGTAATCAGGGGCTAGGGGAACAGGGAGCTATTGTCTATAAAAGGGACACTATGGGAATTTTTTGAGTGATGAAATTATTCTGTATGTTTTCGAGGTGGCAGATACATGAATGTATGCATTCATCAAGGCCCACAGAACAGCTCGTCATGAAGAGTGACCTGCTAACATTACAAACAAACAAACGGGATCACTTTGGAGGCTGGACAACCCCAGGATAGAATGAAGACTATTACAAAAGAGTCTAAGTCACTGAAAGGGGAGGAGCAAAAAGAGCTGATTTAACTAATGTCAAAATATATATATTGACTGGAAACTGTCAACCCTATAGTCTAAAAGTAAAAGGAACTCTACAACAAGACTGAATTGCAGTGTTAAGATTGTTGCTCAGGGGGTACCAGCTGACAATGCTGGAATGGCTTTACCTGGTCTTAGAGTTGAACAAATACTTCAAAAAGAGTTGGTCAGACAAATAAGAGGGAAGGCCGAAACAAAACGGGTTATATCAGAGACTTCAGTATGAAGTTATATTCAGTGTGTGCTCTCTGGTTTTCTTGCTTTTGAAAATTATCATGTGACCGTACTTTTTCAACCAAATGACTTGCTGAGGCAGAAATATGAACTCCTTTACAACGCTGTACCAGCATAGCTCTGGAAAAATGCTGATCACTGTGCTGTGCACCTGAAGTTAATAAAGAATAATATTGTAAATCAACTCTACTTCGGTTAAGAAAAAACATGAGACAACAACAAAGAGCCAAAATGTATACCTTTATTAAAAAACCATGTCATATTTTCCTTCATTTTAGAATTTCTCTAGCTTTTTAAGCCAGAGAAATGAAAAATGCTAAATTTATATTCTGATAGCCTAGTTATCTTTAACTTTTTAATTAAAAACTAGCCATAGTCCGTTTGACTCCTTTGACAAATTTCTCAGCCCTGTATGTGCACACACATGACCCTTTCATGGGCTCCTGTTGATGAGTTTTAGTCCTGTCTTATAAATACACTTGCATAGACTATGGTAGAGAAAATATGAACATAAGAATATATCAAGGGAGGTTCCGGTTAAGATGGCGGAGGATTAGGACGGGGAATACACTTTCTCCTCCACAAATTCATCAAGGGGACATCTAAACGCCGAGTAAATTCCTCAAACAGCTTCGGAATGCCGGCAGAGAACATCGGACACCCAGAAAAGCAACTCACTCCCCTCTAAAGGAGGTAGGAAAGAATATAGAAGCCAGAGAGGGACAAAGAGGGAGGGGCGGACCTCTGTCCGGGGAAGGGAGCCTTGAAAGGAAAAGAGAAGTTTCCAAACACCGGGAAACTCTCCCTGTAGAGTCTGTGCCAACCTAGGAAGCACGGAGAATATCATAACAGGGAGGAAAACAATTGAACAATTAAGACCCACAGACTACGAGCCCTGCGGTAGCTTCCGCGGCGGGAAGGCATCATCGCAAACACCCGCTTCCGCCAGTAGCAAGCCGGGGCTGGGCGGGGAGACGCTGCGGGCTGCTCCCCTCCCCCCGGCTGCCAGCCGCTCCCGCGCGGGCGCGCACCCGCCCCCTGCGCCGGGGGCTCCCGAGCGGGTCGACCCCCACCGCCGACCGTCCCGTTCCCGTGCGAACCATCCCCTCGCCGCCGCTCCCCCGCCAGCCGTTGCCACGCGGGCCGTTTCCGCCGGGAGTAGTTTGGGCTGGCAGACCAGACCGCAGCGCCGTCCACAGAAGAGGCCGGCCCAGGCCCAAGACACTGTGGGGCCCACGCACAGAACAAAGGACTATACAGACCAACTACAGAGAAAGGGGCCTATAGATCTTGAGAAACTTAAGCCGGAACAAGGAACTAGCCGAAAATGAACTGAACCCACAGCAATAAAAGAGAAACTCTTATACATATTGTTACTATTTTTACCATCATTATTTCCTTTTTTTTTCTTTTTTTTAATATATTTTTTAAATTTTATTATTTTTTTATTAAAAAAAAAGGAAAAAAATTTTTTTTCCTTTTAATTTTTTTTTTGTTTCTTTTATTTTTATGTTTTTATCCTCTAGTACTTCTTTAATCTCCACTGTTAGATATAACTTTTGCGACCCTGTTTTTTTTTTTTTTTTTTTTTTTTTTTTTTTTCTTTTTGTCCTTTGCTTTTTTTCTTTCCTTTGTTCTTTTCTTTACTGATTACTGACTGGATCTGTCTCTCTCCTTTACACTCCCTCCTTTTATCCTCCTGACCAACTCTATCTCCCTCCTCCCTTTCTCCTTCTCTGTATAACTCCGTGAACATCTCTGAGCAGTCTAGTTGTGGAATGCAATATAGAAGACGAACTTTTTGAGACTACTGCAAAAATAAGACAGATAACAGGAAGCAGGAGGCTTAAGTCCAAACCCTGATCCCACGAAACATTAATTGACAGGAGCTCATCAAATGCCTCCATACCTACACTGAAACCAAGCATCACACAAAGACCAGCAAGTTCCACGGCAAGACATACCAAGCAAATTCTCCAGAAAAACAAGAACACAGCCCTGAGCTCCAAGTCACAGGCTACACAAAGCGACCTCAAAATCACAGACATCTCATAACTCACCACTAGACACTCCACCGCACCCCAGAGAAAAGAAATCCAGCCCCACCCACCAGAACATCGATACAAGCTTCCATAAACAAGAAACCTTGACTTGCCACCGGTACAAACCCACATATAGTGCAGAAACGCCACAATAAAGAGAACTCCACAGACTGCCAGAATACAGTAAGGACACCCCAAACTCAGCATTTTAAACAAGATGAAGAGACAGAAGAATTCCCAGCAGGTAAAGGAACAGGATAAATGCCCACCAAACCAAACAAAAGAGGAAGAAATAGCGAACCTACCTGATAAAGAATTCCGAATAATGATAGTGAAATTAATCCAAAATCTGGAAAGCAAAATGGAATCATGGGTAAATAGCCTGGAGAAAAGCATCGAGAAGATGCAAGAAAGATTTAACAAGGACCTAGAAGAAATAAAAAAGAGTCAATATATAATGAACAATGCAATAAATGAGATCCAAAACACTCTGGAGGCAACAAATAGTAGAATTACAGAGGCAGAAGATAGAATTAGTGAATTAGAAGATAGAATGGCAGAATTAAATGAATCAGAGGAGAAAAAAGAAAAACGAATTAAAAGGAATGAGGACAATCTCAGAGACCTCCAGGACAATTTTAAACGTTACAATATTCGAATCATAGGAGTCCCAGAAGAAGAAGACAAAAAGAAAGAACATGAGAAGATACTAGAGGAGATAATAGTTGGAAACTTCCCTAAAATGGGGAAGGAAATAATCGCTCAAGTCCAAGAAACCCAGAGAGTTCCAAATAGGATAAACCCAAGGCGAAACACCCCAAGACACATATTAATCAAATTAACAAAGATCAAACACAAAGAACAAATATTAAAAGCAGCAAGGGAAAAACAACAAATAACACACAAAGGAATTCCCATAAGGCTAACAGCTGATCTTTCAATAGAAACTCTTCAAGCCAGGAGGGAATGGCAAGACATACTTAAAGTGATGAAAGAAAAGAACCTACAGCCCAGATTATTGTACCCAGTAAGGATCTCATTCAAATATGAAGGAGAATTTAAAACCTTTACAGACAAGCAAAAGCTGAGAGAATTCAGCAACAACAAACCAGCTCTCCAACAAATACTAAAGGACCTTCTCTAGACAGGAAACACAAAAAGGATATATAAATTCAAACCCAAAACAACAAAGTAAGTGGCAACGGGATCATATTTATCCATAATTACCTTAAATGTAAATGGGTTGAATGCCCCAACCAAAAGGCAGAGACTGGCTGAATGGATACAAAAACAAGACCCATACATATGTTGTCTACAAGAGACCCACCTCAAAACAGGGGACACATACAGACTGAAAGTGAAGGGCTGGAAAAAGATTTTCCATGCAAATAGGGACCAAAAGAAAGCAGGAGTAGCAATACTCATATCAGATAAAATAGACTTTAAAACAAAAGCTGTGAAAAGAGACAAAGAAGGTCACTACATACTGATCAAAGGATCAATCCAAGAAGAAGATATAACAATTATAAATATATATGCACCCAACATAGGAGCACCGCAATATGTAAGACAAATACTAACAAGTATGAAAGGAGAAATAAACAATAACACAATAATAGTGGGAGACTTTAATACCCCACTCACACCAATGGATAGATCAACTAAACAGAAAATTAACAAGGAAACACAAACTTTAAATGATACAATAGACAAGCTAGAACTAATTGATATCTATAGGACATTTCATCCCAAAACAATGAATTTCACCTTTTTCTCAAGTGCACACGGAACCTTCTCCAGGATAGACCACATCCTGGGCCATAAATCTAGCCTTGGTAAGTTCAGAAAAATTGAAATCATTCCAACCATTTTTTCTGACCACAATGCAGTAAGAGTAAATCTCAATAACAGGAGAAAAACTATTAAAAATTCCAACATATGGAGGCTGAACAACACACTCCTGAATAACCAACAAATCACAGAAGAAATCAAAAAAGAAATCAAATTCTGCATAGAAACGAATGAAAATGAAAACACAACAACCCAAAACCTGTGGGACACTGTAAAAGCAGTCCTAAGGGGAAAGTTCATAGCAATTCAGGCATACCTTAAGAAACAAGAAAAAAGCCAAATAAATAACCTAACTCTACACCTAAAGCAACTGGAAAAGGAAGAAATGAAGCACCCCAAGGTTAGTAGAAGGAAAGAAATCTTAAAAATTAGGGCAGAAATAAATGCAAAAGAAACAAAAGAGACCATAGCAAAAATCAACAAAGCCAAAAGCTGGTTCTTTGAAAGGGTAAATAAAATTGACAAACCACTAGCCAGACTCATCAAGAAACAAAGGGAGAAAAATCAAATCAATAAAATTAGAAAAGAAAATGGAGAGATTACAACAGACAGCACAGAAATACAAAGGATCATAAGAGACTACTATCAGCAATTATATGGCAATAAAATGGACAATATGGAAGAAATGGACAAATTCTTAGAAAAGTACAACTTTCCAAAACTGGATCAGGAAGAAATAGAAAATCTTAACAGACCCATCACAAGCACGGAAATTGAAACGTAATCAGAAATCTTCCAGCAAACAAAAGCCCAGGCCCAGACGGCTTCACAGCTGAATTCTACCAACAATTTAGAGAAGAGCTAACACCTACCCTACTCAAACTGTTCCAGAAAATTGCAGAGGAAGGCAAACTTCCAAACTCATTCTATGAGGCCACCATCACCCTAATACCAAAACCTGACAAAGATCCCACAAAAAAAGAAAACTACAGACCAATATCACTGATGAACATAGACGCAAAAATCCTTAACAAAATTCTAGCAATCAGAATCCAACAATACATTAAAAAGATCATACACCATGACCAAGTGGGCTTTATCCCAGGGATGCAAGGATTCTTCAATATCCGCAAATCAATCAACGTAATACACCACATTAACAAACTGAAGAATAAAAACCATATGATTATCTCAATAGATGCAGAGAAAGCCTTTGACAAAGTTCAACATCCATTTATGATAAAAACTCTCCAGAAAGCAGGAATAGAAGGAACATACTTCAACATAATAAAAGCTATATACGACAAACCCACAGCAAACATTATCCTCAATGGTGAAAAACTGAAAGCATTTCCTCTAAAGTCAGGAACAAGACAAGGATGCCCACTGTCACCATTACTCTTCAACATTGTTCTGGAAGTTTTGGCCACAGCAATCAGAGCAGAAAAAGAAATAAAAGGAATCCAAATTGGAAAAGAAAAAGTAAAACTCTCACTGTTTGCAGATGACATGATCCTCTACATAGAAAACCCTAAAGATTCCACCAGAAAATTACTAGAACTAATCAATGAATACAGTAAAGTTGCAGGATATAAAATTAACACACAGAAATCCCTTGCATTCCTGTACACTAATAACGAGAAAATAGAAAGAGAAATTAAGGAAACAATTCCATTCACCATTGCAATGAAAACAATAAAATACTTAGGAATATATCTTCCTAAAGAATCTAAAGACCTATATATAGAAAACTATAAAACACTGCTGAAAGAAATTAAAGAGGACACTAATAGATGGAGAAATATACCATGTTCGTGGATTGGTAGAATCAATATAGTGAAAATGAGTATACTACCTAAAGCAATTTATAGATTCAATGCAATCCCCATCAAGCTACCAACAGTATTCTTCACAGAGCTAGAACAAATAATTTCTCAATTTGTATGGAAATACAAAAAACCTCGAATAGCCAAAGATATCTTGAGAAAGAAGAACGGAACTGGAGGAATCAACCTGCCTGACTTCAGGCTCTACTATAAAGCTACAGTCATCAAGACAGTATGGTACTGGCACAAAGACAGAAATATAGATCAATGGAACAAAATAGAAAGTCCAGAGATAAATCCACGCACATATGGTCACCTAATCTTTGACAAAGGCGGCAAGAATATACAATGGATTAAAGACAATCTTTTTAACAAGTGGTGCTGGGAAAACTGGTTGAACACTTGTAAAAGAATGAAACTAGAACACTTTCTAACACCATACACAAAAATAAACTCAAAATGGATTAAAGAGCTAAATGTAAGACCAGAAACCATAAAACTCCTAGAGGAAAACATAGGCAAAACACTCTCTGACTTACATCACAGCAGGATCCTCTATGACCCACCTCCCAGAATATCGGAAATAAAATCAAAAATGAACAAATGGGACCTGATCAAACTTAAAAGCTTCTGCACAACAAAGGAAACTATCAGATCAGATCAGATCAGTCGCTCAGTCGTGTCCGACTCTTTGCGACCCCATGAACCGCAGCACGCCAGGCCTCCCTGTCCATCACCAGCTCCCGGAGGTCACTCAGACTCGCATCCATCGAGTCAGTGATGCCATCCAGCCATCTCATCCTCTGTCGTCCCCTTCTCCTCCTGCCCTCAATCCCTCCCAGCATCAGAGTCTTCTCCAATGAGTCAACTCTTCGCATGAGGTGGCCAAAATACTGGAGTTTCAACTTTAGCATCATTCCTTCTAAAGAAATTCCAGGATTGATCTCCTTCAGAATGGACTGGTTGGATCTTCTTGCAGTCCAAGGGACTCTCAAGAGTCTTCTCCAACACCACAGTTCAAAAGCATCAATTCTTCGGCACTCAGCCTTCTTCACAGTCCAGCTCTCACATCCATACATGACCACAGGAAAGACCATAGCCTTGACTAGGCGAACCTTTGTTGGTAAAGTAATGTCTCTGCTTTTGAATATGCTATCTAGGTTGGTCATAACTTTCCTTCCAAGGAGTAAGCGTCTTTTAATTTCATGGCTGCAGTCACCATCTGCAGTGATCTTGGAGCCCAGAAAGACAAAGTCTGACACTGTTTCCACTGTTTCCCCATCTATTTCCCATGCAGTGATGGGACCAGATGCCATGATCTTCGTTTTCTGAATGTTGAGCTTTAAGCCAACCTTTTCACTCTCCACTTTCACTTTCATCAAGAGGCTTTTTAGCCCCTCTTCACTTTCTGCCATAAGGGTGGTGTCATCTGCATATCTGAGGTTATTGATATTTCTCCCGGCAATCTTGATTCCAACTTGTGTTTCTTCCAGTCCAGCATTTCTCATGATGTACTCTGCATATAAGTTAAATAAACATGGTGACAATATACAGCCTTGACGTACTCCTTTTCCTATTTGGAACCAGTCTGTTGTTCCATGACCAGTTCTAACTGTTGCTTCCTGACCTGCATACAGATTTCTTAAGAGGCAGATCAGGTGGTCTGGTATTCCCATCTCTTTCAGAATTTTCCACAGTTTATTGTGATCCACACAGTCAAAGGCTTTGGCATAGTCAATAAAGCAGAAATAGATGTTTTTCTGGAACTCTCTTGCTTTTTCGATGATCCAGCGGATGTTGGCAATTTGATCTCTGGTTCCTCTGCCTTTTCGAAAACCAGCTTGAACGTCAGGAAGTTCACGGTTCACATATTGCTGAAGCCTGGCTTGGAGAATTTTGAGCATTACTTTACTAGCGTGTGAGATGAGTGCAATTGTTCGGTAGTTTGAGCACTCCTTAGCATTGCCTTTCTTTGGGATTGGGATGAAAACTGACCTTTTCCAATCTTGTGGCCACTGCTGAGTTTTCCAAATTTGCTGGCATATTGAGTGTAGCACTTTCACAGCATCATCATTCAGGATTTGGAATAGCTCCACTGGAATTCCATCACCTCCACTAGCTTTGTTTGTAGTGATGCTTTCTAAGGCCCATTTGACTTCACATTCCAAGATGTCTGGCTCTAGGTCAGTGATCACATCATCATGATTATCTGGGTCTTGAAGCTCTTTTTTGTACAGTTCTTCTGTGTATTCTTGCCACCTCTTCTTGATATCTTCTGCTTCTGTTAGATCCACACCATCTCTGTCCTTTATTGTGCCCATCTTTGCATGAAATGTTCCTTTGGTATCTCTGATTTTCTTGAAGAGATCCCTAGTCTTTCCCATTCTGTTGTTTTCCTCTATTTCTTTGCATTGATCACTGAAGAAGGCTTTCTTATCTCTTCTTGCTATTCTTTGGAACTCTGCATTCAGATGTCTATATTTTTCCTTTTCTCCTTTGCTTTTCGCTTCTCTTCTTTTCACAGCTATTTGTAAGGCCTCCCCAGACAGCCATTTTGCTTTTTTGCATTTCTTTTCCATGGGGATGGTCTTGATCCCTGTCTCCTGTACAATGTCACGAACCTCATTCCATAGTTCATCAGGCACTCTATCTATCAGATCTAGGCCCTTAAATCTATTTCTCACTTCCACTGTATAATCATAAGGGATTTGATTTAGGTCATACCTGAATGGTCTAGTAGTTTTCTCTACTTTCTTCAATTTCAGTCTGAATTTGGCAATAAGGAGTTCATGGTCTGAGCCACAGTCAGCTCCTGGTCTTTTTTTTGCTGATTGTATAGAGCTTCTCCATCTTTGGCTGCAAAGAATATAATCGATCTGATTTCGGTGTTGACCATCTGGTGATGTCCATGTATAGAGTCTTCTCTTGTGTTGTTGGAAGAGGGTATTTGCTATGACCAGTGCATTTTCTTGGCAAAACTCTATTAGTCTTTGCCCTGCTTCATTCCGTATTCCAAGGCCAAATTTGCCTGTTACTCCAGGTGTTTCTTGACTTCCTACTTTTGCATTCCAGTCCCCTATAATGAAAAGGACATCTTTTTTGGGTGTTAGTTCTAAAAGGAAACTATAGGCAAGCTGAAAAGACAGCCTTCAGAATGGGAGAAAATAATAGCAAATGAAGCAACAGACAAACAACTAATCTCAAAAATATACAAGCAACTTCTACAGCTCAATTCCAGAAAAATAAACGACCCAATCAAAAAATGGGCCAAAGAACTTAATAGACATTTCTCCAAAGAAGACATACAGATGGCTAACAAACACATGAAAAGATGCTCAACATCACTCATTATCAGAGAAATGCAAATCAAAACCACTATGAGGTACCATTACACGCCAGTCAGAATGGCTGTGATCCAAAAGTCCACAAGCAATAAATGCTGGAGAGGGTGCGGAGAGAAGGGAACCCTCTTACACTGTTGGTGGGAATGCAAACTAGTACAGCCACTATGGAGAACAGTATGGAGATTCCTCAAAAAACTGGGAATAGAACTGCCATATGACCCAGCAATCCCACTGCTGGGCATACACACTGAGAAATCCAGAATTGAAAGAGACACGTGTACCCCAATGTTCATAGCAGCACTGTTTACAATAGCCAGGACGTGGAAGCAACCTAGATGTCCATCCACAGATGACTGGATAAGCAAGCTGTGGTACATATACACGATGGAGTATTACTCAGCCATTAAAAAGAATACATTTGAATCAGTTCTAATGAGGTGGATGGAACTGGAGCCTATTATACAGAGTGAAGTAAGCCAGAAAGAAAAACACAAATACAGTATACTAACGCATATATATGGAATTTAGAAAGATGGTAACAATCACCCTGCTTATGAGACAGCAAAAGAGACACTGATGTATAGAACAGACTTTTGGACTCTGGGACTGGGAGAGGGTGGGATGATTGGGGAGAATAGCATTGAAATATGTATAATATCATATCTGAAACGAGTCAGTCCAGGTATGATGCCCTATAACAGATGCCTGGGACTGGAGCACTGGGATGACCTGGAGGGATGGTGTGGGAAGGGGGAGGGAGGAGGGTTCAGGATGGGGAACACGTGTATTCTGGTGGTGGATCCATCTCGATGTATAGTAAAAGTAATACAATAGTGTAAAGTTAAGCAAAATAAAAAAAATAAAAGAATATATCAAGGATAATTAATAAAATTTGTGACAAATGAGATCTAAAAAAATTCATAGTCTCCTTTGGCCGTCCTCATTCAGATATTACTTATCTGGACATATTATTTTCTTTTTTCTAAGGTTCGCCTAGTCAAGGCTATGGTCTTTCCTGTGGTCATGTATGGATGTGAGAGCTGGACTGTGAAGAAGGCTGAGCGCCGAAGAATTGATGCTTTTGAACTGTGGTGTTGGAGAAGACTCTTGAGAGTCCCTTGGACTGCAAGGAGATCCAACCAGTCCATTCTGAAGGAGATCAATCCTGGAATTTCTTTAGAAGGAATGATGCTAAAGCTGAAACTCCAGTATTTTGGCCACCTCATGCGAAGAGTTGACTCATTGGAGAAGACTCTGATGCTGGGAGGAATTGAGGGCAGGAGGAGAAGGGGACGACAGAGGATGAGATGGCTGGATGGCATCACTGACTCGATGGATGCGAGTCTGAGTGACCTCCGGGAGCTGGTGATGGACAGGGAGGCGTGGCGTGCTGCGGGTGCATGGGGTCGCAAAGAGTCGGACACGACTGAGCGACTGATCTGAAGTGACAGGTTTTGGGAAGAAAGGTTATCTCAGTAATTTTAATGCAGTGTGAGCAGTAAAATACGATTTAATGCATGGAGACGATCTGACAGGAGAGATGTAGGCTATTGTCAATTCTATGCCTTTAAGAGATGAAACGTGGAGACAATTTTGCCTTCTCAATAGCTTTCTTGAAAGCACTCTTGACTTTGTTTCTTAGGCTGTGGACCACAGGATTCAGCACGGGGATGACCACAGGATTCAGCACGGGGATGACCACAGGATTCAGCACGGGGATGACCGCCATATAGAACATGGACGCCATTTTGCTGCGTCAATGGAATGACTGGAGCTGGGCTGGGGGTACGTGAAGATGACGGTCCCGTAGAAGACGGAGGCTGTGGTGAGGTGAGATGCGTGGGTGATAAAGCCTTCAGGTATCCCTTAGCCGAGTGCATCTTCAGGGTGGTGATACATATAAACAGGCAGGAAATCAAGATAACTAGGAGGGCAAAAGAGGATATTGAAACTTGGCACAACAATAAGAGCCAGTTCACTAGTGTGTCTGTCAGAACAGGAGTCATGACTGCAGGAGCATCACAGAAAAAGTGATGGGTTAGTTTGGACGTACAGAAAGAGAGACTGAATGTGTCCCTGACACGGGTGGAGGCGTTCAGGAGACCATAAACGCAGGAGTCTACAGCAAGGCATGCACACAGGCTCGTCGCCTTATGGTGGTGTAATGCAGGGGTTTACACACTGCTGTGAAGCGGCTGTAGGCCGTGGAAGCCAGGAGTACATTTTCCACAGTGGCAAAGGCTGAAAGAAAGAACATCTGAGCAGCACACACGTTGCAGGAGATGACCTTGTCTCCCACAAGGAATCCAGCCATGACTTTATGACTGACAGCTGCAGAGTAGCCGAAGCCCGCCAGAGACAGGTTACTGAGGGAAAAGTACACGGGAGTGTGGAGACGACAACCCAAGAGAATCAACTGGGTCGTTCCCAGGTTTCCAACCACACTGATGGGATAAATAAGATGTACATTATGAAGAGGGGGCCCTGCAGCTCTGGGGCATTGTTTACTTCCAGCAGGATGAACTCAGTCACTTCTGCACTGTTTTCCAAGGATGCTATTAACTGAATTGAACTTAGTTCAATTTGCAATTCCACAGCCCGACCATTCACTACCTGGAAATCACTGAGCCTGACCCACAGATTCTTCATCTACAATATGAAGATACTAAAGAGACAGAACTCAAGGTATTATTGTAAGAATTAAACAAGATAAAATGTATAAAAAATTGTGAGTAAAATGCCAGATATTGAGCAGAGTCTGATTATCTTAGGTTTAATATTAGAATTAAAGTGAAATGATTGCCTCCTGTTTGCTTGGGGCTTCCCTGGTGGTTCAGTCAGTAAAAAATCTGCCTGCAATGCGGGAGACCTGGGTTCGACCCCTGGGTTGGGAAGATCCCCTGGAGGAGGGCATGGCAACCCACTCCAGTATTCCTGCCTGGAGAATTCCACAGACAGAGAAGCCTGGACGGCTACTACAGTCCATGGGGGTAGCAAAGGGTCAGACACAGCTGAGTGACGAAGCACACAGCACATGTTTGTTTGAGAAACACGGGTGGTGAAAAGCAAGACTCAACTATAGATGAGTTCTTTAGTCTTTTCATTCCAATCACAAAGAAAGACAATGCCAAAGAATGCTCAAACTACCACACAATTGCACTCATCTCACATGCTAGCAAAGTAATGCTCAAAATTCTCCAAGCCAGGCTTCAACAGTATGTGAACTGATAACTTCCAGACGTTCAAGCTGGATTTAGAAAAGGCAGGGGAACCAGAGATCAAATTGCCAACATCCATTGGATCATTGAAAAAGCAAGAGTTCCAGAAAAACATTTACTTCTGCTTTATTGACTATGCCAAAGCCTTTGACTGTGGATCACCACAAACTGTGGAAAATTATTTAAGAGATGGGAATACCAGACCACCTGACCTGCCTCTTGAGAAATCTGTATGCAAATCAAGAACCAACAGTTAAAACTGGACACAGAACAACAGACTGGTTCCAAATAGGAAAAGGAGTATGTCAAGGCTGTATATTGTCACCCTGCTTATTTAACTTATATGCAGAGTATTCATGTGAAATGCCAGGCTGGATGAAGCACAAGCTGGAATCAAGATTGCCGGGAGAAATATCAATAACCTGAGATATGCAGATGCACCACCCTTATGGCAGAAAGTGAAGAGGAACTAAAGAGCCTCTTGATGAAAGTGAAAGAGGAGAGTGAAAAAGCTGGCTTAAAACTCAACATTCAAAAAATGAAGATCATGGCATCCAGTCCCATCACTTCATGGGCAATAGATGGGGAAACAGTAGAAACAGAGACTTTATTTTCTTGGGCTCCAAAATCACTGCAAATGGTGACTGCAGCCATGAAATTAAAACACTTGCTCCTTGGAAGAAAAGCTATGACCAACCTAGACAGCACATTAAAAAGGAGAGACATTACTTTTCCAACAGATGTCCATTAGTCAAAGCTATGGCTTTTCCAGTAGTCATGTATGGATATGAGAGTTGGACCATAAAGAGAGCTGAGCGCCGAAGAATTGATGTTTTTGAACTGTGGTGCTGGAGAAGACTCTTGAGAGTCCCTTGGACTCCAAGGAGATCCAATCAGTCCATCCTAAAGGAAATCAGTCCTGAATATTCATTGGGAGGACTGATGCTGAAGCTGAAGCTCCAATATTTTGGCCTCCTGATGCGAAGAACTGACTCCTGGAAAAGACCCTGATGCTGGGAAAGATTGAAGGTTGGAGGAGAAGGGGATGGCAAAAGATGAGATGGTTGGATGGCATCACTGACTCAATGAACAGAGTTTGAGTAAACTCCTGGACTTGGTGATGGACAGGGAGGCCTGGCGTGCTGTGGTCCATGGGGTCGCAAAGAGTCGGACACGACTGAGCGACTGAATTGAACTGATCAGAGCATTACCTATCCACTTTTTCCCCACTATTCTCTTTGAGGAGAGCAGCATGATAATGTTTCAGAAGTATATTTTGAAATTTTGTTATGTCACTGCTTTGGAAAATATAAAAAAAAAAAATCTATTTCTGTTCTTAAATAACTCATAGTAGGTATAGCTGTCCCATTGCTTTTGCATGAATTATCCTTGTTACTAAAAGTGTATATGGAATATAGAAACTTGTTGGAAAAGAAGGGACCGCCAATCCTGAACAGTGAGTCTGAAATCAGAAATTCAGCTGTGGAATAATGCATACATACTCTTAGACATGTTCTCTATTGGTTAATGGTCAAAAATTTCCAAGGCTCTAAGGCAAGTAAGCAGGAGGGGAAAACATGACTTGGAGCCAGGAACCTAAATCTGCCAGGCACTCCTTGAGTACCCTTGGAGGAGTCTCTTATCTTCTTATCTGCAAAATAGAATGCAATGACCTCTCTCACATCATTCAAGGGTTAGTGTCTGTAAATAGCAAACTTGGGGAGCTCTATAAAGCATGTCACTGAGGAGTGATCATTTAAAAGTCTATCAGTATATTTTCATTTTGAAATGTTTTCCTGGCCATGATTGGAGATGCATAGCAAATGTTAAGGTCAGGATTTGGGGGTAGGAGAAAAAGCGCTGCGTATACTATTAACAATTATTAACACTCAAACAGAGTGATGACCAGAGGGTCTCAGCACAGTCTAGTCCCTCTAAAATGATATCACATTGAGTCATGTTGGGGTTTTAGAGACAGTTAGAGAGACATGGAGCTCTTCGGGGATTGCCCCTCCTCTCCCCGAAAGAGGATATCTACAGCTCTCATCCCTCTTTCCTAGCAGAAAACCCAGCAGAAACATTGACTCTGGGGATCTAGCTGGATAGGTTGAAGGTGCACACATACTTTCGTATTACTTGCTATTTATTTTCCTCCTACTTTTAGATTAAATTATAATTCATAAACAGCAATGTGCACGGATTCTCAGCTTGTTCAGTTTTATAAGATCATGCAAGCATTGACATAACCATGATATAGAAGCAGCTCATCATCTAAACAAGCCCTCGGACTGTCTTTGTGCTCCACTGTTTCTGCCCAATGTCTGTGCTGACTCCTATTTTCTCTCCGTATTGTTTTGCCTCTGCAAGAATGTCATGTCATTTAAACAGAACCTTCGTGTAGGTTGACCCTGACTGTGGCTTTATTCGGTTAGCATGGTGTATTTGAGACTTTTCCATATTGTATCCATATCCATATGGTTACCTGTATGAATTTCCTCTCTCTTTCTCTTTCAGTTGCTACGTCGTGTCTGACTCTTTGCAACCTCATGGACTGTAGCCCACCAGGCTCCTCTGTCCATGGGATTCTCCAGGCAAGAATACTGGAGCCAGGTAGCCATTTCTTTCTCCAGGGGATCTTCCTGACCCAGGAACCGAACCCTGGTCTCCTGCATTGCAGGCAGATTCTTTACAAATGATCTGTGAGGGAAGCCCATGAATTCCCTAAAGATGCCATTAAAAGAGTGCCAGAGACTGGATGGCACAAGTAACAGAAATTGCTTGTGTCACATTTCTGGAGCCTAGACATCTGAAACTGAGGCATCAGCTGAGTTGGTTCTGTTGTTCCTTCTGAAGGCTGAAAGGGAAAAGATGCTTTTATGTTTTTCTTAGTGACTGGGTGACAATCTTTGGTGTTCCTTGACTTCTGCTGCCTCATCCTGATCTCCATCTTCGTATTCACATGTGTTCTCTCTGTGTGTGTGTATGAGTCTCTGTGTGTGTGTGTGTCCAAACTTTCTCTTTTGGTAAGCATACCAGTCACATTGATCTAGGAGCACACTCTGCTCCTAGTATATATGACCTTATCTTAACTAATTATATCTCTAATGACCCTATTTTCAACAAGATCAATTTCTGAGGTCCTGCGGATTAGGTCTTCAACATATAAATTTTAGGCACACAATTCAACCCACAATATATCAATTAAGAAATATTTCTTATTGCTAGATGGCATTCCATTATATGGAAACTGCAGATTGTTATTCCTTTCTCATTTGAAGTGCATTTGGGTTGGTTCTAATGTCTGTAGATTAAAAAAGAAAGAGCATCTAAACTTGTATGAGCATAGGTGTTAATTTCATTGGGGTAAATATATGTGAGTTAGATTTGTTGGTTAGATAATGCCCTAAGTTGGTCAGTCATGTCTGACTCTTTATGGCCCCATGGACTGTAGCCGACCAGGATTCTCTGCTCATCGGACTTTCCAGGCAAGAATACTGGAGTGGAGCCATTTCCTACTTGACAGGCTCTTCCTGATGCAGGGATCAAAGCTTGTGTCTCCTGCATTGGCAGGTGGATATTTTTTACCACTAGTGCCCAGGTAGACAATAAGTGTACATTTAATTGAGTGGAAACTGTCAAACTGTTTTCTAAGGTTGTACTAACGTTTTGCATTTCCTTCTAGCAGTGCATTACAATTGCTGAACTTCTTTGCCAGCACTTGATACTAAACTGGTTTTAAAATTTGTATTTTGGTTTGATTTCATGTTCATTTCTAGCTGTTTCTCAAGGGAGACTCAAGAGGACAACCACTGGGACCTCCCCGACAGGCCAGTGACGGTGATGTCACTTTCCAGTGCAAGGGCTGTGATTTCGATCCCTGGTCTGGGAGCTAGGATTCCGTCTGCCTCTCAGCCAGAAAATCAAAACATAAAACAGAAGCAATATTGTAACAAATTCAATAAAAACTTTAAAAACTGTCCACATCAAAAAAATCTCCAAAAAGAGTACAATCATTTGATCCATAACAGTCACATACTGTGTGATTTCATTGATATGATATAGCTGCTGCCACTGCTACCACTGCTGCTGCTGCTAAGTCACTTCAGTCGTGTCCGACTCTGTGTGACCCCATAGACGGCAGCCCACCAGGCTCCCCCATAAGTAAATCAGCTGAAAGCCAATTATTGGTTAAAGTCTGAGGGACGCAAAGGAAGGAGGAGTTACTGCCAAGTGGGTAAAAAGTCTTCTTTGTAAGCGAAAAATATGTTGGAACCAGACAGATGTGATGGTTGTACAGTACTGTGAATGTACGGAACGCCACTAATCTGTACACTTCAAAGTAGTTAAATTTAATGTTACATACAGTTAATATCAACTAAGTGATGGAAGCAGATGAAATTAGACAGTAAGGGGAGATCCAACCACTCCATTCAAAGGAGATAAACCCTGGGATTTCTTTGGAAGGAATGATGCTAAAGCTGAAACTCCAGTATTTTGGCCACCTCATGCGAAGAGTTGACTCATTGGAGAAGACTCTGATGCTGGGAGGGGTTGGGGGCAGGAGGAGAAGGGGACGACAGAGGATGAGATGGCTAGATGGCATCACTGACTCGATGGACGTGAGTCTGAGTGAACTCGGGAGCTGGTGATGGACAGGGAGGCCTGGCGTGCTGCAATTCATGGGGTCGCAAAGAGTCAGACACGACTGAGCGACTGATCTGATTTGAACTGAAGGGGAGAAACCTAATGTGACTACAAAGGCAAGGATGCCATAGATACAGACACATGTCAATGCCTGCTTGCAAGTACCTGGAGGCGCAACACGGGACAGACTCTTCCCTGGAGCCTCTGTAGACATGCCATAATTCACCCCAGTGAAACTGACCTTTGACATTTGGCCTCTAGAACTGTCAGAAATAAATCCGTGGGGTTTTTGGCTGCACCACACAACGTGTGGAGTAAAATGAATAAATACTGAGTCAGCGTATGGATGCTATGCTGCTGCTAAGTCACTTCAGTCGTGTCCGACTCTGTGCGACCCCGTAAACGGCAGCCCACCAGGCTTCCCCGTCCCTGGGATTCTCCAGGCAGGAACACTGGAGTGGGTTGCCATTTCCTTCTCCAATGCATGAAAGTGAAAAGAGAAAGTGAAGTCACTCAGTCATGTCTGACTCTTAGCAACCCCATGGACTGGAGCCTACCAGGCCCCTCTGTCCGTGGGATTTTCCAGGCAAGAGTACTGGAGTGGGGTGCCATTGCCTTCTTCGCAGTGTATGGATACAAGCGTCTTATTAAGATACAGCTTTTGGAAGTGGGAGGGGTCTTCAGGTACGTTTGTCAGCAACTGATTGGCTGCAAGTGAGCAAGCAGTTTGAAGAATTTCAAAAGAACAGTGATTATTAAATGTTAGTGGGTGCAAGAAATTGGGGTTGTTGTCAAGTGGATATTGGTGAATTCTCCCCTTAAAGTTTTTGTAGCTTGCTTTTTTATATATAATTTGGAAATTCTGGAGTTGTCATCATGCTCAATAAAATAATTTAAAAATCAAGTTTCAAAGCTTTATTTCCAGTGCAATAACCAGGTTAAGCTACTACTCAAAGAGATTTTCCATTCAAGTTGAGAAAAAGAGATGAACAGGTGAGTAAATAAATATAAGAGCTGGATGTTGATAATGACTATGAAGATGAGAGAGCAGGCTTAGGAAACAAAGTCCATGGGAGGGAGGTGACTGTTGTATAAAGTAACTCATGGCAAGCCTCTGTGACCTCCCGGGTGGGTAAAATTTAACTAGAAATCTGAAATGAGTGGAAGTATAGTCCATGCAGTGGAAGCATCAGTGCAAAGAAGCTGAGACAAGGGCAAGTTTGGAGTGGTCCAGATTTGGTAGAAATCAGTGTGAAGGAAGTAGAGTGAATGAACTGAATATTGATAAGATATGAGATAGCTGACTAGAACATAAATGACAGAGTGGCATTAACAATTTCAAGACATTTATTGCCCCCCAAAGGGTAACATTATTATTATTTTCAGTGAAAATTTCAAAACAAAATGTGAAGACATAGTGCCCATAAGATTAAGGTAAAAATGAGTGAATCATGTGCATCCTTGTATTCTAATAGGGCTATTTACCTTTGGTAAATTTCACATGAATGTGCTTTTTCCTTCCAAATCACTCGGTAATGACTGAAGCATTGGTTTATTAAGCTGCTATAGATGGAGGAGCCTGGTAGGCTGCAGTCCATGGGGTCGCTAAGAGTCGGACATGACTGAGCAACTTCACTTTCTCTTTTCACTTTCATGCATTGGAGAAGGAAATGGCGACCCACTCCAGTGTTCTTGCCTGGAGAATCCCAGGGACGGGGAAGCCTGGTGGGCTGCCGTCTATGGGGTCACACAGAGTGGGACACGACTGAAGTGACTTAGCATAGCATAGCATAGCATAATTATTTAGCTCTAGACAAAATATGCCAACAAAAGCACATACTTCATTAAAAGCTATTATTATATTTTGTCTGCGTTTTAAATGGTTGGAACTATTCCTCAACTAAAGAGAGAAAAATATGAGACAAAATCTATATCCTACCATCCCAAATGGCCATTGTCATTTGAGTCAGTGCGTGGAGCAGATTCAAAGTGGTAAAATAGCTTTTGTAGACTCTACCTACATGAAGAGAAAATCTAGAGAAACTGTAGCCTTCTCAGCAGCTTTGTTAAATGCACCTTTGACTTCTCTGTTCCTCAGGCTGTAGACCACGGGGTTCAGCATGGGGATGAGCATCGTGTAGAACACGGATGTGATTTTGTCTGTGTCCATGGAGTGGCTGGAGCTGGGCTGTACATACATGATGATGACTGTCCCGTAAAATATGGAAACAGTAGTGAGGTGAGACGCGCAGGTAGACAGAGCCTTCTGGTATCCCTCTTGTGAGTGCACCTTCAAAATTGTCATAAATATGAACAGGTAGGAAATCAAGATTACAAAAAGCACAAACAAGACATTGAAGCTTGAGACAAGAACAAGAATCATTTCACTGATGCGTTTCTCAGAGCAAGAGAGAGTCATGACTGCTGGGACATCACAGAAAAAGTGATGGATCACGTTGGACCCACAGAAAGGGAGACTGAACGTGTCTCCAGTGTTGACAGAAGCATTCAGAACACCATACGCATAAGAGCCTATGACAAGACAAGCACACCTATTTGTCGTCATGGAGGTGGTGTAATGTAGGGGCTTGCACACTGCTGAGTAGCGGTCATAAGCCATTGAGGCCAAGAGATAACTTTCCACAGTGGCAAAGACTATAAAAAAGAACATCTGAGCGGCACATGCATGGTAGGAGATGACTTTGTCTGCTTTCAGGAGCCCAGCCATCACTTTTGGAGTGACAGTGGAAGAGTAACAAAAGTCCACCAGAGACAGGTTACAGAGGAAAAAATACATAGGAGTGTGGAGACTAGAGTCCAGCAGGATCAACGTGGTCATCCCCAGGTTCCCAATGAGAGTGAGGAGGTAAATGAAGGTGAAGATTATAAAGAGAGGAATCTGCAGCTGTGGGTCACTTGTGAGTCCGAGCAGGATGAAATCGGTTGCCTCTGTGCTATTCTTCATGGATTTGAGAATCACAAGATGCTCTCGTAATGAGAATAAGGGAGAGAGTGATGCAGAAAGAAGAGCTGCACAGACAGGGAAACGCACAAGCATTATGTTATTACACTAGGATTCACAGAGAAGATTCTTCACGGACACCTTTCCAGCATGTAAATTTTCTATATGAATAATCTGAGTTACAGGAAGGGATAATGAACTTGGAAGGTTATATGCCTGGAATGCATTGATCTCTAAATCAGATTTTTGAGTCTCCCAAGAGGTGGAGCTACTGATAAAGAACCTGCCTGCCAATGCAGAAGAGGTAAGAGATGCCGCTTGGATGTCTGGGGGCAGAAGATCCCCTGGAGAAGAGCATGGCAACCCACTCCAGTATTCTTGCATGGAGGATTCCAGGGGAGAATGGCAGGCTACAGTCCATGAGGTTGCAAACAGTCAGACACGACTGAAGTGAATTAGCAGCCCACAAGCTTATGCTTTTATAGTGCTCACATGTATTTATTTAGTACTCTCATTGCTGCTAAGTCACTTTAGTCGTGTCCGACTCTGCGACCCCACCAGGCTCCCCCGTCCCTGGGATTCTCCAGGCAAGAACACTGGAGTCGGTTGCCATTGTCTTCTCCAGTGCATGAAGGTGAAAAGTGAAAGTGAAGTTGCTCAGTCGTGTCCGACCCTCAGTGACCCCAGGGACTGCAGCCTTCCAGGCTCCTCCATCCATGGGAGTTTTCAGGCAAGAGTACTGGAGTGGAGTGCCATTGCCTTCTCCAATACTCTCATTATTTTTATTGTTATCAGAATGGTTTCCAAAGTAAACAACATTAATGAATTTGAATTGGTTTTAATTTCATTCAATTTATATTTGATTATGGTGTCCATTCCACCAAGGTTTATGCTTGGGATGACACAGTAGAATAAGTCACAAATATGTGCATAGATGCAGTAAGATACATGCAGCATTAGAGACAAATACAACCAGAAAAATCAGGGCTAAAGAGAAGGCATGGAATTGGGTGTAAGATACTGGGTTCTGAGGAGACAGGCACACACACTCCCATGTAAACCCTCCCATTGACTACCTGGGAAACCTTTGTCCTAAACTAAGTTTCCTGAAGCTCCTTTTATCTGTCAATAAAAGGAAGGTGATATTGGAACCTACTTCAGAATTCTTGTGAGAGTTAAATGGAATAATCACGACAAGCAATTCACACAACGTGGGTGTTCAGTGCAGTCTTGACAAGTGCTATCTGTAATCTTATAATTAAGCTAGAATGATGGAGCCTATTGATTTAGAAAATGTTGGTGACAACATGCAGGGCTTTAAGGCATGGGTGGGTTTTTAAGTATTGTAGTTTTATTTTTTGATTTCTACTTTTTTCATACACTATGTCCACTTGGACCTTTCTTTCTTTCTTTCCTTTTTTACACTGTTTCCCAGTCTGTCTTCCTGTCTCATATTATTGGCTTTGTCAACTACTCTATGCAGGAACCCAGGGATCTGCAAGACTTCTTTTGTTTAAGCACTTCTTTTAGTTTGATACTCATTTTAGCTTGTGTTGAGTGACTCCTATCTTAGACTCATTCTTAGAGGCATTACTGTCAACTTTTAGCTGGATTGCAGATGCTGAGGGCTGAAAATTCATGTCTGTGGTGTTGACTTTAACCTTGCAGATTGTTCAAGAGCAAGACAAATGCTTTAAGTCAATTAATTTGTACATTAAGTCTTTGAGAGGGCATGCATTTTCTGGTAACTACCACTTGTTACCATTTTCTTCCTGGCCCTTCCACACATTCCTTCATGTGTCTGAACTGATTGTATTTGTATATAAACACATCACTCAAATAGTATAAGCTGTACTTTTTTTGTTTAGCATTTGCTATGTTTTATGATGACAGGTCAATTCTTATTGGGCCCAAATGGACAATCCAGTAAAATAATGGCTTCTTAAAATTCACAATTTAGTCACATGCACACAATACTTGTCACCACATTAGAGAACATAAACACACATTCTAGTGTTAGAATGTGGGCATATTTGGGAGCCATTATTTAGACCTCTACAATGGGAATGAAAACAGTATACAATAGATAAATTATAGAATTAGAGATTATTGAATCCGAGGTGTCTTCATAGATCGTGTGACCAAATTCCTAGTTGTGTCTATTAATCAACAGACGTGCAAAAAGAAGTATTAACTTGTCCAAAGTCATATATGTAGAATGAATCCATTCCCAAATCACATTTATGGGGATTAGTGACAGCTCTGACATAATGCTTATGTGCTAGTTTATCTCTCAGCTAGACAGAAATCAGACAAGTGGACAGGCAGATAGATAGAAATATAGAGGATAGTTGGATGGATGACTGGGTGATGAATGGATGGATGGAGAGATAGGAGATTAGACAGGAGAAGGAGAGTTTGTGCAGACATATTCATATCCATATCCATATAAGCTCCTAAGATCCCCTGGAGGAGGGGATGGCATGGAAAAACGGCGTGTTTATGACCCATTCGATCAGAGCATCATTTAATCTAGATTTTTGCTCAGTTTCTGAAGGAAAGCAGCTTGACATATCCTAAATATTACTGTACGACCTCCTGATTGAAATATTTTTGTATTTAAATACTAGATCCATATGATGATTTCAGAAAAGTATTCAAAGAGCTAGATATGAGCTCAGAAACTCATAAAATATGTGACTGCTTCTGCATGAATTGCATTTTTCACTAAAAATGAATATTGAATATAGGAGCTTACCATGTTCTTTGAGAAAAGGAAAAGGCAATCTTGAAATATGAATCTGAAGTCAGAAATCATCCTCAAAATTATTTGGGGAGATTGTCTCTCACGATCGGCTTCATAAGTTCCAATGTCTCTGAATCATAAAGAAATGAAGAAAAGATAATTAATATGGAGCTAAGAAGCTTGAGTTCAAGTCTCACATCTAGTGGGTTTTTCTGAGTATTTGGAAGAGTTCTAACTTCTGCCAAGTTCAGCCTTTTTATTTATGGTATTAAATAAATAATAAAATTGTCACTCCCACATATGTTGCAGTATTTTGCCTATAAAGAGCAAGTTAGAGTTGGTCTATAAGACCTTAGACCTCTTCCTTTCAACAAGAATGAATACAATTTTTATCATAGGGCATTTCCCCTGCTGTCTTTAAAGACTCTCTATAAATCACTTAAGGAAAGGCCCATGTGTTGACTAAAATGTATTAGCATTCACCTAAATAAATAGTGAACAAACGGCCTCTGCTCAGTCTAGCCTTTAAAAACTAATGCCATGTGGTGTCATCATAAGATTTTAGAGACTAATAAATGGGAACCAGGAGAAAGTTATAAAGGTACATTGCTCTTGGGGGAGCAGGTGTCCTATGAGAGCAATCAATTTTTCTTTCCTCACTTACCTGGGGAAGAAACAATTCAACTGCCCACAGGGACATAGCTTGGTATGTTGAGGAGCGCATGGATGCATTTTTCAGCAACTCATGTCACCCTCCCCCCCATATTTTATTAAGATGTAATTTATGTACATGAACAGCAGATTTAATCCATTTAATTTACTGTGACTGTTGAGACTTGAACACTTCAGTTCACTTCAGTTGCTCAGCTGTGTCCAACTCTTTGTGACCCCATGGACTGCAGCACACCAGGCTTCCCTGGCCAGCACCAACTCCTGGAGCTTGCTCAAACTCTTGTCTATTGAGTCAGTTATACCATCCAACCATCTCATCCTCTGTCATCTCCTTGTCCTCCTGCCTTCAATCTTTCCTAGAATCAGAGTCTCTAGTAAAATTTTATTTTGTTTTTATGGACAAAACATTTTCCTTTTTCACCTTTCCTTCTTTTAAATATTCTAGCCAAAGATCAGGCTACTGCAAGTGTTAGGAGGCTGACAAACAATATCTTGATTTCTTTTATGGGTTTGCAATGAACACACAGATATGGCACAGGGATAAGAAAGATGGGAATTAAATCAACTTTAATACTGATAATTTAAAAATTTTGGTTTAGGTCTCTAGGAAGATGGGCTTCTTTCGATCTGGAATTACCTTCTTGTATAGGCTGGTGGCGGAGAAGGTGATGGCACCCCACTCCAGTACTCTTGCCTGGAAAATCCCATGGACGGAGGAGCCTGGTGGGCTGCAGTCCATGGGGTCGGTAAGAGTCAGACACGACTGAGCGATTTCACTTTCACTTTTCACTTTCATGCATTGGAGAAGGAAATGGCAACCCACTCCAGTGTTCTTGCCTGGAGAATCCCTGGGACGGGGGAGACTGGTGGGCTGCCATCTCTGGGGTCGCACAGAGTCGGACACGACTGAAGCGACTTAGCAGCAGCAGCAGCAACCTTATCTACAAACCCATGGCAATCATTTTGTCTCTGTAGATTGCCAGCTCTTACAATGAGGGCTTATTTTTGCTGCTAGAATATGTTCAGTCTATGTATGAGCCATGTAATTTCTCTGGCGGCAGGCATCAGTAGTTGGCAGATAGAGGCAGAGTGACGAATCCCTCAGATTCTTCATCTTTCAGGTAGTAAAACGCTGAGGCATGTCTGTACAGTCTTCAAGGGACCCCTGGTGTAACTGAGCCCTAGATGTCCACGCAGGTAACACACTCGCTCATGACACCTGTAGAGGCCAAGTTTCTGTTCCTGATTCACTTGCTTGCTACTCACTCAGTGCTTTCTTCTGTTAACTCTAAAATACAACTACTTGAAATGAAATCCCCCCTCTCCTTTTTTTTAGCCACATCACTCAGTTTGTGGGATCTTAGTTCTCCAACCAGGGATTGAACCTGGGACCTCAGCAGTGAAAGTACAGAGTCCTAACCACTGGACTCTCAGGGAATTTCCTGAAATAAAATCCTTGACTCTGGGTCTGCTTATAGAAAAATGTAACTTAATATTTATCCTAGGATTAGTGGTCTCTCCTTTGATGGGCAGTTCCTATCCCATTACCTTTTATACACAAGTAAAGCAGGATAGAAGATCAAAAGACACCTTTGCTGCAGATAAGAGTGAAGAAAAAGAAAGAACAAATTATGCTCTACTCCTCTTCCAAATTCCCCAGTCTGATGAATTACTCTCTTACCTCCTGCTGAAGCACTTTCACTGAACTTCTGCACCTGTGGATAGTATACTAACTTTTCATTTTTGTATCTCTGATAATGTTTGATTTTGCCATCACATTCAAATAGTAGTTTATCTGGCTATAGAAATCTAGATGGATATTTATTTTGTCCTATTTGTTTTAAATAGTGTCAGACTTTGTTTTTCTGGGCTCCAAAATCACTGCAGATGGTGACTGCAGCCATGAAATTAAAAGACGCTTGCTCCTTGGAAGGAAAGTTATGACCAACCTAGATAGCATATTCAAAAGCAGAGACATTACTTTACCAACAAAGGTTCGCCTAGTCAAGGCTATGGTCTTTCCTGTGGTCATGTATGGATGTGAGAGCTGGACTGTGAAGAAGGCTGAGCGCCGAAGAATTGATGCTTTTGAACTGTGGTGTTGGAGAAGACTCTTGAGAGTCCCTTGGACTGCAAGGAGATCCAACCAGTCCATTCTGAAGGAGATCAATCCTGGAATTTCTTTAGAAGGAATGATGCTAAAGCTGAAACTCCAGTATTTTGGCCACCTCATGCGAAGAGTTGACTCATTGGAGAAGACTCTGATGCTGGGAGGAATTGAGGGCAGGAGGAGAAGGGGACGACAGAGGATGAGATGGCTGGATGGCATCACTGACTCGATGGATGCGAGTCTGGGTGACCTCCGGGAGTTGGTGATGGACAGGGAGGCCTGGCGTGCTGCGGTTCATGGGGTCGCAAAGAGTCGGACACGACTGAGCGACTGATCTGATCTGATCTGATCTGATTTGTTTTAAAGCTATCAGGCCACTGAATAGTCACTTCAATTTTTTTTCTAAATAAGAAAACAGATTTAGGACAATTATTATTATTACTCTGTTATGTTTCCCTCTGCAGCAGATTGAATTTCTTGTGTCTCCTCCTCCTAGTTCATATGTTGAAGTCCTAATACCCAGTGCCATGACATCTGGAGGTGCAGCATTGAGAGGCATTTAGAGTTAGATTTGATCATGAAGGTGGGGCATTGATAAGGTGGGGACTAAATGTCCTTATTTAGATAGCATATTAAAAAGCAGAGACATTACTTTGCCAACAAAGGTCCATGTAGTCAAGGCTATGGTTTTTCCAGTACTCATGTATGGATGTGAGAATTATGCTATAAAGAAAGCTGAGCACCAAAGAATTGATGCTTTTGAACTGTGGTGTTGGAGAAGACTCTTGAGAGTCCTTTGGACTGCAAGGAGATCCAACCAGTCCATCCTAAAGGAAATCAGTCCTGAATATTCATTGGAAGGACTGATGTTGAAGCTGAAACTCCATTACTTTGGCCACCAGATGCAAAGAGCTGACTCATTGGAAAAGACCCTGATGCTGGGGAAGATTGAAGGCAGGAGGAGAAGGGGACGACAGAGGATGAGACGGCTGGATGGCATCACCGACTCAATGGACATGAATTTGAGTAGACTCTGGGAGTTGGTAACCGACCGGGAGACCTGGTGTGCTTCAGCTCATGGGGTCAAAAGAGTAGGACACGACTGAACTGAACTGAACTGAAGTGCCCTTAAAAAGAAAGGAAGAGACATTAGGAGCTCTCTCTCTTCACCATGTGAGGATATAGCAGGCCATCTGCAAGACTAAAAGAATGCTCTTATCAGATATAAATTGACCAGCCACTCGATCTTGGACTTCTCAGCTTTTGGAAGTGCAAGAGATAAATGTTTATTGTATAATCTATGGTATTTTACTATAGCAGTCTTAAATAGATATTTTCTCTAGCATCTAAAAAGTTTGATCTTTGTACTCATTTTTAATTTAATTTTAAAATAAAAATTATATAAATGTAAGGTATAGAACACAAAGATTTATTCTACAAATAGTGAAATGATTATAGCAATCAAGATTACTAACACATCCATACCCCACATTTATTGTAGGACTACATTTAACAGTCATTTATTATACTTTTCAACTCCAAATCTATTGATTCCATTAATAACATCTTGTTGATATTCTCTATTTGTTGAAAAAGGATTCTCAATATTCCTTTAAACTTTTATTCTATATTTAATTAAATTCTTTAAGGATATTTAAGACAATTGATTTAAAATCTTTCACTAGTAAGTTCAACGTCTGTGCTTCTGTTAATTTCTATTTTTATGTAGATGCAACATACTTTCATGTTTTTTAAATGTCCTTTATTTTTTGGTTGAAAACTGGACTTTTAGAATATTATAGTGTGGTAACTCTAGAGATCAGAATCTTTCTCCTTCCAGGGTTATTCTGTTGTTGTTGCTGCTTGTTGTGGGTTGTAATCCTTTCACAGAGAGTTTTCTACACTTTTTTTTAAGAGTGTATAGTTTGTTATGTAAAGTTTCAGAAGCCTCTGTTCCTTTGGCTTGAGGTCAGTTATGGGCTTGACATATACAAATTTTATTTTTTGGGGATCCAAAATCACTGCAGATGGTGACTGCATTCATGAAATTAAAAGACACTTGCTTCTTGGAAGAAAAGCTATGACCAACCTAGACAGCATATTAAAAAGCAGAGACATTACTTTGCTGACAAAGGTCCATCTAGTCAAAGCTATGGTTTTCCCAGTGTTCTTGTATGGATGTGAGAGTTAGACTATAAAGAAAGCTGAGCACTGAAGAATTGATGTTTTTGAACTGTGGTGTTGGAGAAGACTCTTGAGAGTCCCTTGGACTTCAAGGAGGTCCAACCAGTCCATTCTAAAGGAGATCAGTCCTGGGTGCTCTTTGGAAGGACCGATGCTGAAGCTAAAACTCCATTACTTTGGCCACCTGATGTGAAGAGCTGCCTCATTGGAAAAGACCCTGATGCTGGGCAAGATTGAAGGTGGGAGAAGAAGGGGATGACAGAGGATGGGCTGCTTGGAGGGCATCACCAACTAGATGGACATGCGTTTGAGCAAGCTCTGGGAGTTGGTGATGGATAGGGAAGCCTGATGTGCTGCAATTCATTGGGTCGCAGAGTTGGAAACAACTGAGTGAGTGAACTGCCTGAAACTCCATGATTAAGTCATGATTTTTATGATTTTAGTTCAGTTCAGTCACTCAGTCGTGTCCGACTCTTTGCGATCCCATGAATTGCAGCACACCAGGCCTCCCTGTCTATCACCAACTTCCAGAGTTTACTCAAACTCACGTCCATCGAGTTGGTGATGCCATCCAGCCATCTCATCCTCTGTCGTCCCCTTGTCCTCCTGCCCCTAATCCCTCCCAGCATCAGTGTCAACTCTTCACATGAGGTGACCAAAGTATTGGAGCTTCAGCTTTAGCATCAGTCCTTCCAATGAACACCCAGGACTGATCTTTAGGATGGACTGGTTGGACCTCCTTGCAGTCCAAGGGACTCTCAAGAGTCTTCTCCAACACCACAGTTCAAAAGCATCAATTCTTCGGCTCTCAGCTTTCTTCACAGTCCAACTCTCATATCTATACATGACCACTGGAAAAACCACAGTGTTTGTTAATTGCTATAAACCTTTGAGAGTTATGACAAAAATTTGATTCAGAAGATTTCTGCTTGCTCTTTTGGTATTTCTGTACAGTTCTTTAATTTGCCGTTTTTCCTGCCTTATCTCTTTTAAGAACAGTGGCTATTTCATTTAGGACCCGCTGAATAATCTGGGTTCATTTCCCATGTCAATACTGTTAACTTAATCACAACTGCAAAGTGCTTGTCACAGAAGATAACTGTATTAGTCAGCGTGGACTTCCGTAACTGCATGCCACAGGCTGGGTGACTAAACAACAGACACTGCTTTTCTTACATTACTGGAGGCTGGGAATTGCAAGATCAAAGTGCTGGGCAATTCACCTCCTGGTGAGGAATCACTTCGTGGCTTGCAGATGCCAGTCTTTTCACTGTGCCCTCACATGGTAGAGAAATAAAGCTCTGATACTTTTTCCTCTACTTATAAGGCAGAAGTTCTATTGGATTAGGGCCCAATTGTTATGACCTTATATAATTTCATTACCTCTTTGTCATCCCTGTCTCCGAAACAGTCACATTAAGGGCTTCACTATGTTAAATCTGGGGAAGATGGACACGATTCAGTCCATAATAGTAGCCAAATAAAGGTCCAAGATATTAGGGTCTCATTTCTTTGGAGACATTATTCAGCCTCTCACAGATTTGCTTCTCAATATGCTACTATGTCCATTACAGTTTGCTTTGTGAAAAAGAACGCTTCTGAATGTGGTCACTAAAAGATGTCGGTTAATGAAGGTGTCATCATCCACAGCAGCAAATTGAGCTAGAAAATTGAGCCTCCTCAGTCCGTCAGGAGAAGAGACAACTAATGTGTTAGGTATATGCTTCCACTCACCCTGACATGACGCATTTTTCCAAAGTCCATCGTCTACAATCAGTAAACATCTCTGCTGAGTTGCAGTGGAGCAGTCACATGTGAAGGAAGCTAATCGAATGTTTGAGCACCAGTATATTTGTGAAACTTCCTATACCAATTTTTGAGAATAAGAAAAGAGTAATATTTAACCTCAAGGACACCTGATATTCCTGGAAACTGTACTCCCCTTGGTACAGATGTCATCTCATGATCTTCCTAACAATCTTTTGACGACTATGTGTTATTATCTCCCTCTTTACAGATGAGAAACTAGAGTTTGGAGGAGTTAAATAAATTACTTAAATTTAGGGCGACGCCATCTCCATGCAGAGAACAAATGCATGACCACTAGATTTGCTGCACTAAAAAAGTGCAATGTCTTTGTGTGGAGTGTGAGTGAGCGAAGTTGCTCAGTCGTGTCCGACTCTTTGTGACCCCATGGACTGCAGCCTACCAGGCTCCTCCCTCCATGGGATTCTCCAGGCAAGAATACTGGAGTGGGTTGTGAGATCAAAGGCAAAAGGTCAAATGAAATCATGGATCTAATTCTTTTGTTGAAAGAAAGTTCCTAGGACAGAGCTGTGGTGGTAAGGCAAAAGTGGATTTTAAAGAGGATTTTCTGAGATTTCTTTGAGATATCTTTGTGAAAGAGCAAGAAAAGATATGAGACAAGAATTAAATTTTAAAACACAATAAAACATCGAGCCCTGGGAAAGATATGAAAAAAGTGGAATGCATTGCAGGTGGGAACCAGCTAGTTGAACAAATTCAGAAAACTGTTTGACGTTCTTTTTCAATGAAGCATATATTTACTGTGTGACTGAGCTATGTTTCTCACAGATATTTACTTAAACGAAATAAAAACCTATATTTGCAGAAAAACTCTTTAGGGTATATGTTTAGATCAGCTTTATTCATAACCACCAAACACTAAACCAACATAACGCTCCTCAATTGAGTAACAATCTGTAATGTCCCAAAAATGGAGGACTGCTAAAAAATTATATACAGAAAACAATGAAGTAGTTTCCAGGGCAGTGGCTAGGAGAAGGAGTGGACCACAAAGAACTGTGGGTTTCATTTACATGGTAGAAGTGTTCTATAAATGGTTAGATGGCTATACATATTTAAATTATTGGAATAATACACACAAATTTATGGATTTTGCAGTTTTGCAAGTATGCATTTAAAGAAAAAAAAAAGAATGGCAAGTAATACCAAAATATGCATGCACACTCATATGCAATAAGGTCTCCCCAGGGTGTTCAGTTACTTCTTCCCTGGGAAGGTGGGGTGAGGAGCTGTAGATGGTCCCATGGGGGCATCCCCGGAGACCCCATGTCTCTATAATTCACTCCTGGTTCCCTTACACCAGCCTCTGAAATACCAGCAACACTCCAAGCAACATCACTTTAGAGGGACTTGACTGCATGCCAAGCTCCTTGGTCATCGTACACTCACCCGAATGTTAATCATTGTCCTTGCACACAGGTCTCCCTCCTACCTGAGGAATTGCTATGAGCCTACATTATTGCCAAGGAAATCACCTCAAGATAAAAGTTATGCTGAATAACTTTAAAATGGTAACCCTCTCTACTGAGTTTTTCAGTAGACCTTCCCTTATTTGGTATTTACAGATACAATTCTGCAAGCTACACAGGAGGAGTAATTTCACAATATTTATTTTACAAACTAGGGGAAGGTGATGCCTCCAAGAGCACAGCAAGAATTAATGGTGGATTTGGGACTTGAACCTGGGTTCTTGGGTCCCTGTTAGTCCTGGTTCCTGGGTCCTTGTTAGTGTTTCATCCTTGATCTTTAACTGTCTTAAGGTACTTGGAGTCATTTGACCACTACCTATAGTTCAGCTTCTTTATCATTACTTAGGCATTATTTCATGGCTGAATTTCTGATTTCACACTCACTATTCAGGATTGACTGTCCCTTCTCTTCAAGGAGTGAGATAATTATTCCATAAACACTATTAGTGAAAAGTGTAATTCATGCAAAAACAATGGGAAGCCTATACATACTATGAGTTTTTTCAGCATAGAAATGACGTTTTGAATCTTTTTTCCAAAATAGTGATTTGAGATTAGAGTCTTAATATCCAAATTTCCATTGGTGAGAAATTTAGTGGTACTTATGAACCCTCCTGTTGCTTCCCTAAAGAAGATGAATAAAAAATAAGACAGATGGTGCTCTGATTGAGCAGGTAGCGATATTTTTTTTTCTTGTTCATTAACAGTTGGTCTCTCATTAACGTTAAAAAAAGGATAAGTGTGAAGGGACTCTTCTTTAAAGTACACAGAGAACAAAAGGAAATAAATAAACTAGCAAGATCTAGCAGCAATTTAACCTTTTACCATCCTTATATTTATTGATACCTTTATATGTGTTGACAGTGAGGCGACTAAAAGCCCCTGGATTTTGATTAGATGAAAATTAGGCTTCAGTCTTGACTTGTTTAGACTAGCAATAAAATTGTAGAATATCATATAATCTCTCAAATCTCTAACCATTTAATAGAAAAATAAAAATAATAGTACTACACACTGCACACACACACAGAGAAGCACACACATACTCACACACGCATTTACATGTGACGTTCTTAATATTAGATCAGGATAATTTTGAAGTAGAAATTGCTAATGCTAATGCATTTAAATTTCATCGCAATGTTTTGTTTGTCACTTTCCCCCTTTATTTCTCACTACTGCAGCACCTCTCATAATTCCCAAGTAGCACTGGTGGAGACCAAGAGAGAAGTGGCACAGCTCACCCTCCTTTGACTAAGAGTGCCCCGGGGCTGCAGGTCCTCCTCATTACCATGTCTGCTATCATTTACCTCATCAGTGTGACCGGAAACCTGGGGATGGTCACACTGCTTCTCTTGGACTCTCGTCTGCACAATCCTACCACTTTTTCTTCAGTAACCTGTCTCTGGCGAACCCTGGTTACTCCTCAGCTGTCACTCCCATAGTGAGGGCTGGATTACTCACTCGAGACAAGACCATCTCCTACAATGCCCGTGCCACTCAAACATTCTTTTTTGTAGACTTTGCAAGTGTGGAACCTTGCTTTTTGGCCTCAATGGTTTACTACTGCCACGCAGCAGTACACAAACCCTTGCATAACACCACCACCACGACAACACATGTGTGCACACATCTGACCATGGGGTCCTATGTCTGTAGTTTTCTGAATGCGTCCTTCCATGTTGGGGACATATTTGGTCCTTCTTTATGCAAGTCCAACATAGCCTATCACTTTGTGACGTTCCATCTGTCCTGGCTCTCTCTAGTCCTGATAAGCACATCAGTGAAGTGGTTCTTGTTTTCATCATGAGCTTTAATGTCTCTTTTGCTCTTCTGATTATAATGATTTCCCTATCTATATATTCCCTATATATATTTACCTATCAGTTCAGTTCAGTCACTCAGTCGTGTCTGACTCTTTGCGACCCCATGAATCACAGCACGCCAGGCCTCCCTGTCCATCACCAACTCCCGGAGTTCACTCAGACTCATGTCCATCGAGTCAGTGATGCCATTCAGCCATCTCATCCTCTGTCATCCCCTTCTCCTCCTGCCCCCAATCCCTCCCAGCATCAGAGTCTTTTCCAATGAGGTGGCCAAAGTACTGGAGTTTCAGCTTTAGCATCATTCCTTCCAAAGAAATCCCAGGGCTGATCTCCTTCACAATGGACTGGCTGGATCTCCTTGCAGTCCAAGGGACTCTCAAGAGTCTTCTCCAACACCACAGTTCAAAAGCATCTATTAACGTTTGTAAATATCTTGAAGATGCACTCAGCTCAGGGGCACCAAAAGGCTTTGTCCACCGGCGCTTCCCATCTCACTGCTGTCTCCATCTTTCTACGGGACCATCATCTTCATGAACTTACAGCCCAGCTCCAGGCACTCCACAGACCCAGACAAAGTGGCATCTGTGTTCTACTCTGTGCTCGTCTCCATGCTGACCTCTGTGGGGTATTGTCTGGGGAACATGGAGGTCAAGGGTGCATTCAAGAAAGTCATTGAGAAGGCAACATTTTCTACAGATTCTGACACTGCTGTATGCCCAGTGTGTGTGCTCAGTGGCTCACCCATGTCCACGGACTGCAGCCCAGGAGGCTCCTCTGCCTACAGAATTTTCCAGGCAAGAATACTGGAGTGGGTTGCCATTTCCTAAGACGGGATCTTCCTGACCCAGAGATTGAACTCACATCTCTGTTTCTTGCATTGGCAGGTGGATTCTTTATCATCAGCGCCACCTGGGAAGCCCAGGAAGTACAGGGACCTTTATTAATTCCTCTCAGATTTTCCCCATGCAATGAGTTATCTTTTTAATCCCCACACTGCATTTAAATTCCTGAGATGGCATCCTTATCTTTTCAAAAGTCTGAATTTGGTAAAAATAGAACATATTCAGAAATTCAATATCCAAATGATGATAGCTAAGGAAAAGCATTAGAAAATTTGGGACCTGTTTGTCAAAACTTCCTTCTGATATTTGACTCACTGTGTGGTAATGTACTAATTATGTACTGATGTATTTGACTTGTCATTATTATGGGCACGTACACACTGGAATGGGAAATTTGTCAGAGGTAAATGGAGCATGGCTAGTTTTTGATAAAAATAATTTAAATTGTTAGTTGAGATATTCAGTATAAAATTGTGTCTAATAGCAATTGTTCCTTTTGTGAAATAACTTTTAATATTCTGAATAGAAGGAAAAATTATAGTCTTTTAAATGAAAGTGTCTACTCTTTTGGAGCATTTTGTTGAGAGATACATACATATCATATTTTAAATGAAACAGTGTTTCTGTCTTGACTGAGTCATTTTTGTTAAATCAACATGTTGCCATCATAATTTTTAAAAAGATACAATAATCCTCTATAGCTTGGCTCTCTCTGTGTTCTACACGCTATGGGTTTGGACACGCTGTTTGCTGTTTATTCGCTCAGTCGTGTCGGACTCCTTGCTACCCCGTGGACTATAACCCGCCAGTTCTCCTCTGTCCATAGGATTCCCCAGGCAAGAATACTGGAGTGGGCTGCCATTTCTTTCTCTAGTGGATTTGGACATATGCCTGGTCCAACTGAGAGCTTTCCAGGTGGCTCTAGTTCTAAAGAACCTGACCGCCGATGCAGGGGATATAAGAGACATGGGTTCGATCCCTGGATCAGGAAGATTCTCTGGAGAGGGCGTGACAACCCAGTCCACTATTCTTGCCTGGAGAATCCCATGGGCGGAGGAGCCCGGTAGGCTACAGTCTGTGGGGTCACAAAGAGTTGGGCACGACTGAGCGACTTCACTTTCACTTTCACAATGCCTTAAGGGAGATAATGGAAGCCTGGTGTGTACCTCACCCCAGAGCCTGTCCTCCACGCACAACGCTACGCCTCCCTCTCAGAGTCGCCTCGGTTGATGGACATGCCCCCGTTGATCCAGTTCTTCTACACATGCTCTATGCATGTAGCTTTTACTTCAATGTGAACCCTTGATGAGGTGAAGTTGAAAATTTTGTTAAACTAAATTTGATCTAAATATACTTAAAGCCAATCAACCCTGAATATTCATTGGAAGGACTGATGCTGAAGCTCCAATACATTGGCCACCTGATGCAGAAAGCTGACTCATTTGAAAAGACCCTGATGCTGGGAAAGATTATGGGCAGGGGGATAAGGGGATGACAGAGGATGAGATGGTTGGATGGCATCACCGACTCAATGGACATGAGTTTGAGCAAGCTCCAGGAGACGGTGAAGGACAGGGAAGCCTGGTGTGTTGCAGTTGGGCTTGACTGAGAGGCTCAACAACAATGCAGATCATAGTCTTAGGAACCACGCAATGTAGATTTAAGGGTTGCCTTGGGTCCAAGGCATGGCTTGGCTATTAATACTGTTTATTTTATTCATTTTATTATTTTGCATTGAAGTACAGTTGATTTGCAATATTATATTAGTTTTGGGTATACAACAATGATTCAATAGGTTTCCAGATTATACTCAATTCAAAGTTATAAAATATTGGCTCTTTTCCATGCGCTCTACATTATGTCCTAGTTCATACTTGTTAATCTCCTCCTCTATCTGGCCCCTTTTCCTCGACCTCTCCACAGTAGTAACCAATAGTTTGGTCTCTGCATTTGTGAGTCTGTTTCAATTTTGTTACATTCATTTACTTGTTTTCTTGTTTTATTCCACGTGTCACTGAGAACATGCAGCGTCTGTCTTTCTCCGACTTATTTTACTTGTAGCACCCTCTAGGTCCATCTATGTTATGGTAAATGGAAAATTTTAATTCTCTTTATGGCTGAAGAAACCAAACTGAATAAAAGCAAATACACAAATAGAGACAATAGAATAGTGGTTTTCAGAGGTGAAGAGGCCTGGGGGCGGGGTGAGATGGTTAAAGGAAGTAAACTGCATGATGATGAGTGGAAACTAAACTGTTAGTGATGAATGCACTGTACTGTATACAGAAGTGGAAATGTAACACTGTACACACGAGACTTGGGATTTCCCTGGGGCTTCCAGAATCCATCTGCCAATGCAGGAGATATGGGTGCAATCCCTGGGTCAGGAAGAGCCCCTGGAGAAGGAAATGGCAACCAACTCTAGTATTCTTGCCTAGGAAATCCCGTGGACAGAGGAGCCCGCTGAGCCGTACAGTCCATGGGGTTGCAAGAGTTGGACATGACCTGGTGACTAAACAGTAACAACAATGATATGAAACTTATATAAGACTATAAACCGTTTAAAGGGAATTAATAAGCAACTGCAAACAGAAAAGTATACAATGTTATTGCTATCTCAGTGCATTTTTTAAAAAGGTGAATGTTGGTAGTCATGGATGAAAAATTTAAAAATTATTATTTTTCCTCCATTTTTCTTGTACTGTGGCTATTGTATACTTTTGAAAACTGTGATGTGAAAATTCAGCTTAATAAAATGACTTGATCAAGACAATTATCAATTCCCTTAAGATGGTATGTTTATACATCTGTCAGTAGACTATGCCAACAAAACAAGCACACAGTTTCATCAAAAGTTTATTATTTTTTTCTCAGACGAGGACTTTTAGAACAGATATTCAGCTAAAGAAAGTAATAGTAGATATAAATTTATATTTTAATCTACTAAGTCACTATTCACATTATTTTTAATAGAAACCAGCCCTCTCTGTCTCTGTCTCGCTAATTTTCTCTTCCCACGGGTGTGTGTCTAAGGGCACAGGCACGCACTTCTGCCCATGGGTGTGCTTGTCTTCCTGCTTCGCCTGTGTGCTGCAGTGCACGCAGCAGGTAAAATGCATGTTGAACGTGTAAATGTCCTTAACAAGCTTTTTGACAAGCAGAACCACAATATTTTATGCTTCTCTTTGGCCATCCTCATTTAGTTGTTAGATTTCTGAACACAAGGTTTTCTTATTCTAGACAATATACTTTAGAAAAAAATAAGGGTCTTATTCAGGACTTAATTTCTTCATGTGACTCAGTGCATGGGAAAAATCTGAGCAGAATAAAACTGGATCATTACGTATTCTAAAATGTTAAAATGACAATCTTAGAGACAATCTTGCCTTCACAATCATCTTCCTGAAAGCGCTCTTGACCTCCTTGTTCCTCAGACTATAGACCAAAGGGTTCAGCATGGGGATGATCATGGTATAGAACACAGACGCAATTTTGTCAGTGTCCATGGAATGATTGGAGCTGGGCTGTAAGTACATGGTGATCACCGTACCGTAGAAGATGGAGACTGCTGTGAGGTGGGAGGCACAGGTGGGTAGAGCCTTCTGGTATCCTGCAGAGGACTGCATCTTCAGAATGGTGATGAATATGAATATGTAGGATATTAAGATAACCAGGAGAGCAAAGAAGACGTTGAAACTGGCTACATAAACAAGAACCATCTCACCAACATGGCTATCTGAGCAAGAGAGAACCATGACTGCTGGAACATCATAGAAAAAGTGGTGGACCACATTGGACCTGCAGAAAGAGAGACTGAAGGTGATTCCAACATGGATGGAGGCATTCAGGAAGCCACAGACACAGGGGCCTGTGGACAGACCGGCGCACACGCTTGTCGTCATAGTTGCGGTGTAATGGAGGGGCATGCACACTGCTGCATAGCGGTCATAGGCCATTGCCGCCAAGAGGAAATTCTCCATAGTGGCAAAGACTGCAGAGAAGAACATCTGAGCAGCACACACATTATAGGAGATGACCCCGTCGCCTCTCAGGAATCCAGCCAGGACTGTGGGAATGACAGCTGTGGAGTAACCAAAGTCCATCAGAGACAGGTTACTGAGGAAAAAGTACATGGGCGTGTGGAGACGCGAGTCCAGGAGCACCAGCAGGAGGATGCCCACGTTTCCAACCACACTGACCAAGTAAATGAGAACGAATATTATAAAGAGGGGAACTTGCAGATTTTTGGTGCTGGTTAGTCCTAGGAGAATGAACTGGGTCACTTCGGTCGTGTTCTCCATCCGGGTTACTTAAGAATCAGATGTCTGGGGCGAAGGGAAACAAAGGAACAGAGCATCAAATTTAGCTAAGATTGCAGTGACAGCGAAACTGAGATGTTTACATCTCATGAACATTTTCTCATTACAGAAATGATACGTGCTTCAAGATTCTCCACATCTAAAACATGGACTTAAGAGCGAAATTTAGTGTATTACTCATCTAAAACTCTAAAGTATTGAACGAGGGATCGTAATGAATCATCTCTCCAGTTTTTAATTATTTCAGATATGTCAAAACACGATCATTTTGGAATTCATAACTCTGCAGTTCAGCTTTTTCCTAGCCTATTAAATTCACACACTTCTTTGCTGTTTATATGCCAAGACCCACTGTAGACACAAGAGGATGAGTAATTTGTATTTCCACAAATACTCATTGGCTAGTCAAATTCTGTTCTCAGATAAAGTGTTTCTCAAGTTTGATGTGTCTTTACTAAATTTAAATTAAACTGAATTTAGCTCTGTTTAAATTATTTATTGTCTTCATCGGTCCAAACTCAGCGGTTGCACAGAGAAGTAGCTGGGACTTACAAGCATACTGTATGTGGTGGGGTAACCTGAGGAGGAGGGGTGTGCACAGCCAGCAGAGGCGGTTCTCACAGGAAGACACGGCATTGGGCGGAGAGTTTGGACTCTGAGAAGAGCCCGAAGATAACAGCCTGAGTCTCTGGTCATCAACTGACATTCCTGAACCAGTTGTTCTCCAGCTGAAAAATTAAGTTAGTAAGGAGACCTAACTCAAGGTGTTATTTTGAGAATTAAGTTAGATAATACATGAAAAACAATGAGCAAAAAGCTGCGTGTTCAGCACAGTCTGAAGAAGATACTGTTACTATAAAACATGAATAGTGGTTTTCTATGCTGGTTTGAGAAAGGTGGCTGATGGTGTGCAGGGCTCCAGGGGAGGATGAGTTTTGAGTCCTTGTAACCTCCTCTTCATTTTGCTTTTTGCCCACACACCACTTAGGTCCTTTCAATTTTTTGGTGCTTTCCAATATATCACCCTCTGTTCATGCTCTGCCTGTATAATTGTCTGCTCTGGTCAGTCCATGTGAGCCATTCTTTTGCTTAATTTTTTTTTAAACTTGTATATCAGCTTAAGTTGAAATAGTCTCCTTTTCTTCTTTTTTCTTATTACTGTTTATCCAATAGTTGAACCACAGATGTAGAAGGTTGAAAGTTCATAGTTTGTGGGTTACCTTTAGCTTGTAGATCTATTTTGGTGGCAAGCTTTTTGTTCTAACTATTTTAAATTTAAATGCATATATAGATTATAGCGGAGAAGGCAATGGTACCCCACTCCAGTACTCTTGCCTGGAAAATCCCATGGATGGAAGAGCCTGGAAGGCTGCAGTCCATGGGGTCCCTGAGGGTCGGACACGACTGAGCGACTTCCCTTTCACTTTTCACTTTCATGCATTGGAGAAGGAAATGGCAACCCACTCCAGTGTTCTTGCCTGGAGAATCCCAGGGATGGGGGAGCCTGGTGGGCTGCCATCTATGGGGTTGCACAGAGTCGGACACGACTGAAGTGACTTAGCAGCAGCATGGATTATAGATACTTACCTTACTCCTTGACAAAATAGGACAGTTAATCCTGAATAGTAAGTTTGAAGTCAGAAATTTAGCCATGAAACAATGCATAAATGCTGTTAGAGAATCATTTCTCAGGCAGTGGGAGAAATGTTCCAAGGTCTCTAAGGGAGGGAAGATGAGGGAAAGAACACTAGTGTGTGGTCAGGTTCTGAATCGACCATGCATTCTTTCTGTGCCCTTGGAGGAGCCATGTATGTCCTCCCTATTTGTAAAATAAATACAGTTAAATTACTTCTCCCACATAATTCACAAAATTGCCTCTGTAAATGGCAAATAAAAGAAGGCCTATAAAATACTAAGAGGTTATTATTTTAAGGTTACTCAGTTTAATTTTTACCTTCGGGTATTTTACCCGATGACTAAAGGCTCACAGCCAAGCCTTAGGTCAGCTGAAGACCTTCCAGACTAACAACCCTCGTTTATTAACATGCAGATTGATAAATGGTGGTAACAGGGCCTCAGCACGCAGTCTGCACCCCTGAAATCATGTTGACCAGAGTCCTGGTGGGATTTCAGAGATAACGTGTGGGAACCAGCAGGGAATTACAGAGACATCTGTCTCTCCAGGGATGACCTCCCGGGAGAGCATGAGGGCGTCTACAGCTCATCATCCCACTTTCCAAAGGAGGAAGCAATTTGACTTCCTGTGGGACTAAGCGGGATATTTTGAGGATCAATACATTTGTTGGTATTACTTGTTATGTTTCTTGTTATAGCCCCCATTTAACATTGATGTATAACTTACAAATAGTAATATGCATACTTTTTAGTTTATGGTTTTAAGACTTTGATCAAATGCAGAGTCATGTAGCCACTACCACAATTGTTGCTGCTGCTGTTGTTGATTTGCTAAGTCGTGTCCACAATTACTCATTATAAATTTTCCTAAACTTCTTTGTGGTCAACCCTATCTCTGACCTATTTCCCCTCATAGCCTCTTCTTGTAAGTAGCTTCTAGTGTCATGCCGCTGTGATTGTGAAAGAAACCAGAAAAAACCATTAACACAGAGAAGATGAGCAATGTGCCTCTAAATAACCAATGAACCAACAGAGAAACTAGAAAGGACATAAAAAGATACTTTGAGAGAAATGGAAATGGAAACACGATGTTCTAAAATCTACAGGATGCAGCAAAAGCAATTCTAAGAGGAAAATTTATAACAATACAGGCCTACCTCAGGAAACAAAGAAAAATCTCAGAAAGATGATCTTAGTTTATACCTAAAGGAACTAGAGAAAGAAGAACACATAAAGCCCAAATTAGTAGAAGAGAGGAAATAAGATCAGAACAAGAGTAAATAAAGATTAAAAAAGTAACAGAAAATATCAATGAAAAAAAAAAAAAGCTGGTTCTTCAGAAAGATAAACAAAATTGATAAACCTTTAGCAGGACTCATTAAGAAAAATAAAGGGCCCAAATAAATGAAATCAGAAATGAAAGAATGTTACAACAGACAATACACAAACCCAAAGAATCCACAAAAGATTACTGCTGCTAAGTCACTTCAGTCGTGTCTGACTCTGTGTGACCCCATAGACAGCAGCCACCAGGGTCCTCCGTCCCTGGGATTCTCCAGGCAAGAACACTGGAGTGTGTTGCCATTTCCTTCTCCAATGCATGGAAGTGAAAAGTGAAAGGGAAGTCGCTCAGTCTTGCCCGACTCCCAGCGACCCCATAGATGGCAGCCCACCGGGCTCCTCCATCCATGGGAATTTCCAGGCAAGAGTACTGGAGTGGGGTGCCATTGCCTTCTCCGACAAAAGATTACTACCAACAAGTATATGTCAAAAATTCATCAACCTGGAAGAAGTGAAAAATTCCAAGAAACATACAATATTTTAAGACTGAATCAGGAAGAAAGAGAAACTCTGAAAAGAGTGATCACTAGTAATGAAATTGAATGAATAATAAAAAAAAATTCCCATCAGACAAAAGTCCAGGACCAGACAGCATCACAGATGAATTCTACCAAACATTTAAATAGAGTTAAATACCTATCTTTCTCTAACTACTCCAAAAAATTGAAGAGAAATAAATACTTCCAGTCTCATTCTTAATCTCTGTCTCATTCCAGCATTACCCTGACACCAAAATTAGAAAGTTTTGTATATATATTTTGTTTTGGAAAAAACCAATGAAAAGAAACTGCCAAGGACCAGGGTGAGTGGGAAGCACTCACTCTGCTTCCTTAGATTCTGCCAACTTCTTTGACAACTCGGGGCCTTACCATAACCTTTCTCTTTTCTTGAGCAATCTTTGCCACGCTGCTTTTAATTACCCTTCAGGCACTGGCTGAGGTGTTGATTCTCCTGAGAAAATATTCTGACCATTCGGTTCACAGTGGATTTTTCCTGCTCACTGTCGTATGGACACCCTTTTCCATTTAAACTATATTCTTATTTGTGTGTTTGCTTCCTGTTTGTCTTCTCCACTAAACTCAAGCACAGCAGACGAGTAAGACCGATATTGGAGTTTTGAATGAATATGTCTTCTTAGACTCCAAACTGTGGCTGATACTTGGGATCAAGAAATAGTTGAATGAATGGATAATTCTTAACAGTGGTGTAAAGGTTTAAGGAAGGAGGGGTTGTAGTAAGTTTGGGATTCATTTTGCTTGTTTAATGTTAGAGCCTGTGTCTCTGTACTCCCATGGTTATGTCAAATATGTGCCCTAGATGTAATGATGTAACTTGATTTTTACCAATGTGTTGTTAAGTCGCTAAGCTGCGTCTGACTCTTGCAACCCCACGGACTGTAGCCTGCTAGGCTCCTCTGTCCATGAAATTTCCCAGGCAAAAATCCTGGAGTGGGTTACCATTTCCTTCTTGAGGGGATCTTCCTGACCCAGGGACTGAACCCGCTTCTCCTGCTTTGCAGTTGAATTCTTTACCGCTGAGCCAGCAGGGAAGCCCTTTTAGCAATGAACCAATAACTTAATTTTTTTTATAGATGTTTTAAAGAACAGTTTTAGGTTCAGAGCTGTATTTAGCAGGAGGTAGAGAGATTTCCCATTCACCCCGGCTCACACAGCAGAGTACTAATACTATCATGGGTTCTTAAAACTACTTGCTATAATTTTTTGACATGATGGATACTCTTTAAGGCATAGTGATGGCTTTTCTCCCAATGATACAGATTCCCAAGTTAGTGAGAACAAATAGTTTCCAATTTCAAGCCAATGGTGAATCCCAAATTCATTGCTTCTGGCAGAATGGTATTCGTGCTTTCCTTTTAACCCATCCGTTATAGCGCAGCGATGCAGACCAATAATCCTGGTGACAGCTTTGATTTAGGGGATGGGTGTTTTTATTTTCTTTTATTAGGGTTTTATTCTGGGAGGATGTTGAAATGTAAAGTGCTGAGGAAGAGGCCTTGCTACCCATGCTGCAGCAACATTGCCTTCTTTTACATTCTGGCAATGTACTTGAAATTTGGAGCTGTGATCCCATGCTTTTTGTTTTCCATGTAATGATTTTCCCACACTGGTTCTTTGTCATTTTTAGGCCTGGCTGACATGTTAACTTTCCCTTAGAAAGCATTCTGTCCAGTCAGATTTCTTCTTGTCTTTCTTATTTTTCCACGTACAATTACTTGCTTATCCTATACATAATGTTACATATATATACATATACACAAAATTATATATGCTATATAAATATATGCTGACATATGAAAATATAAATATATTCATAGGCTTAGGTTATTTCCTTGTTGATGCCTATCTTCTTCACTAAGCTTAAGCATTGTATATGTAAGAATGATGTAATTTTGCATGGGTATATAGTCCCATGTCTCACAGATATAGTTTATATCCATCTGGGATTAGTAAACAGTTTAATGAGCTGATATTTCTTCTCACTGTACAAACATTTAAGGTGAATTAAGTGAACTGTTAATTCCATGGGTCCACTATGTCTTATTTAATGACAGAGCCTGTGTTTCTGTCCCCCAATATTTATGTCAAATTGCAGCTCTGGAGGTCATGCTGTGGTTGAATTAGTGCAACATCAGAAAGAATTGAGAACAGGAAGAGAAGGGGGTGACAGAGGATGAGATGGTTGGATGGCATCACCGACTTAATGGACATGAGTTAGAGCAAACTCTGGAAAGCCTGGCATTCTGCAGCCATGGGGTCATAAAGTGTCAGACACAGCTTTGCAACTGATAAACAACAGCAAAGGGAATTACCGCAAATAGTGAATATACACTCACGATCTCCCTCAACAGGCAGAGCTGGATCCCCTTAGACAGGTCAGTCACGTGCTCCCTAGTTAGGTGAGATAACAAGATTTGTAGCCCTCATAGGGTGTTTGTCCTCTGAGAATTCCATGTCTACACAACTCCCTCCTGGTTCACACATCACTCTGATTGTCCTCATATTAGAAAGCGCAGCCCAAGAATCAGAGTTACTTTGGCCATTTATTTTTCTTTTGATTTGTTAATAGCTGTTCAGTAGCAACAATGATGTAGCAACAATGACCTTCCCCCAAATTGTGATATTGCTAAGAGCAGTAACAATGTCCAGGGAAAAACAATCCTCAATAACACTGATAATGACTACGATTGTGATGACCAGTCCTTACCAAGCATGAAGCATTGTAAGGATTTTCTTATCATAGCAGTAGTCTTCAGGCAAGGCGTTCTTGGGACTGCCTCTTTATTATTTCTATTTTATAGATAAAGATACTGGTGACTTATTTAGGAAGAGTGAGGACCAGACCCAGGAGTAGAACTCTTGTTCACTGCTTCCAAGGCTAAAACCACTTTTTGCCCTCCAGTTTCTTCCTGCAGCTAGGGAACTTTAAACCTTTTGGTCAAACACTAAAGAAAAGCATCACAACAGAATGTGTACTTGCTTTCACTAGCTGAGTTTCTGATTTGAGGTCACCGCACGTATGAAGGTACTGGATTTGCATGTTGTATTGTTCAGGCTGTCAGGTGAGCCTACAAATCAACTGGATGAAAGTGCATAAATTTGCATAAATAGACATAGTCAAGAAAATGTATTAAGGAAGCCATTTATCCCTTGATTTATTCAGAGTTGGGGCTTAAGTTCTTTGAGTATTTCTTTTATCTGTTTTATACAATTGAAAGTTTTTGCCTAAACACTATAGAGGTCCTATTAGAACTTCTGTATTTTTATGTTGTATGTTTTATATATTTATATCTATATATTTACAAAGTATATATATATATAAATATATATTTATATATCTATATATATTCTGTATGTTTTATATATTTATATCTCTATATTTACAAAGTATATTTATCATGGGACACTGAGAAAAGCGCAGGAAGACCTTGAGTCTCTGCTTGGCTAAGTATGAGCTTGCTTGACTTTGAACAAGTTACTTAAACTATTCCAATCTCAATTTTCAATTTTAGGGAATGTGATCATGGTAGTTACCTTGACTAACAAGCTTTATCTTTATTTTTCCTCCAGTACAATGTTGTACTGGAGGAAACCTAAAACCTAAGACTTCCCATGTGGAGGAGAAAGTGGGTGGGGAGTTTTATATTGATTCCTAGAACAATTTTTGTTTCCATGATTTGAGAAATTTGTATCTACACTATTACTCAAGTGAGCAGTATTTAAGGAATCAACAGGATATCCTAGTCACTCTGCTCTGTATAAATGACCCACATACCACTAACCTCAGGAGTGACATTTGCCCAGAAATCTTCATGCTTCAGTCATGACCCTTGCCTGTTTAATCACCTTCCAACCACTATTTTCACCTTGAGACCAGAGGACCCACCTTACTGTTACATTCATTGCTGTCACTCAGCACGAAGCTCAGGGTTGTCATATCAGCCCTCAACTCCTATGAAATCATGCCCACACATCTCTGTATCTCTCCTTTACTGACCCCAGCTCCACTCCTGCCCAACTTCTGATATCATTCCACTCTGGAATTCACAGTCAACTATCAGCATAACCCAATACACACTTAACTTTTCCTTCAAAAGTTCTCTACCTTCCTTGTGTAACCAAAATCTCTCTGTGTCCTGGGACAGGTCAGCTATCTCAGGAGGCAGTAACCTCCTCTCCCATATTCCCCTTCCTTTTCACTGCCTGGGCCGTGCCCTTCCCCCAAGTATACTCAAGGCCTGCTCCCCTACTCCATTCAGGGATTTGCTAAAAACTCTCATTTTTGTGAATGAGTCTATCCCAGACCACCATATTTAAAATCATACAGTAGAAGGAATTTGCAGGGAAAACAAACGACATGAATGATGTTATCAGTCCTTTGAGTTCACCCTTATTGGCAAGTCATATCTTAGGTCAGCTACCTCTCCATTACAGGTAGGTCAAGCCCGCTGTTTGAATTATAATATCTAACAACGGATATAGTTTGAGTTTGTGTTACCAACCTAGTTGGCTGCTGGGAAAAATTGATGGGATAATTGACAGCCAAGTGATGTTGCCTGCCACCAGAAAAGAAGTTCATCAGTTCTGTACATGGTGATGCTGGAAGTTGCATCTTTTAATATGGCTATAACATGAATCCAGATGAGGAACATTTGAATGCAGAAGTTAAAAGCTGCATGAATTTAGTAAAAGTTAAAAACTGTTATTTTATAGATGTCTTTATTCCCTGGGCACGAATTTCTACTGTTTTCCACTATGGGGTAAATTATATACCCTATTTACTGTACAGTATACTGAGAACATTTTAGGCTATATACAACACTGTTCTTGACACAATGGAAAGCCAAAAAAGTAAGCTGAAGTAAAATTAATCCAATTTCATATTTATTTTACTAAGTTTAGTTTAGTTTAAAGAAAATTTTTGTTTTTTGTTTTGGAAACTTTGAATTGGGAGTCAGAGCTGTTCTAGTTAGCAACCAGTCTGATGAAATAGCATAAATTATTTCTTTTCTTGTCTTTATCTTAATTCAGTTCAGTTCAGTTCAGTCGCTCAGTCATGTCCAGCTCTTTGCAACCCCATGAATTACAGCATGCCAGGCCTCCCTGTCCATCACCAACTGCCGGAGTTCACCCAGACGCATGTCCATCGAGTCAGTGATGCCATCCAGCCATCTCATCCTCTGTCGTCCCCTTCTCCTCCTGCCCCCAATCCCTTCCAGCATCAGAGTCTTTTCCAATGAGTCAACTCTTCACATGAGGTGGCCAAAATACTGGAGTTTCAGCTTCAGCATCATTCCTTCCCAAGAAATCCCAGGGCTGATCTCCTTCAGAATGGACTGGTTGGATCTCCTTGCAGTCCAAGGGACTCTCAAGAGTCTTCTCCAACACCACAGTTCAAAAGCATCAATTCTTTGGGGCTCAGCCTTCTTCACAGTCCAGCTCTCACACCCATACATGACCACAGGAAAAACCATAGCCTTGACTAGATGGACCTTTATTGGCAAAGTAATGTCTCTGCTTTTGAATATGCTATCTAGGTTGGTCATAACTTTCCTTCCAAGGAGTAGGCATCTTTTAATTTCATGGCTACAGTCACCATCTGCAGTGATTTTGGAGCCCCCCCCCCCCCAAAATAAAGTCTGACACTGTTTCCACTGTTTCCCCATCTATTTCCCATGAAGTGATGGGACTGGATGCCATGATCTTTGTTTTCTGAATGTTGAGCTTTAAGCCAACCTTTTCACTCTCCACTTTCACTTTCATCAAGAGGCTTTTTAGTTCCTCTTCACTTTCTGCCATAAGGGTGGTGTCATCTGCATATCTGAGCTTATTGATATTACCTTAATTCAGTCTTCTGTAAAGTTAAGATGGAGAAGGAAATGGTAACCCACTCCAGTATTCTTGCCTGGAGAATCCCATGGACAGAGGAGCCTGGTGGGCTAATGTTCATGGGATCACAAAGAGTTGGACACAACTGAGTGATAGATGAAGTTAGGAGGTTGGGATGCATTATCTCCAAAGCCTTTTAACTGGGATACTCTATGACCTTTAAATAACTCATAATTTAGCTGTTGTGGTCAGGCTTTAAATCTTAAACACTCCTGGAAACAAGTTATTTTAATACTGAAATTAAGCAGAGTGATCATGATAATTGATTTCAATGGAGCCTTCCTTTCATTTATTATTTTCATTCTATTTTCCCAGTGCTACAGAGCAGCCACACAATTCCCAGTCGATCTCCATGGAAAACACTACAGAGGTGACTGAGTTCCTCCTTGCGGGGTTATCCGATGACCCGGAAGTGCAGATCCTGCTCTTCATCACTTTCTCTCTCATCTACCTCCTCACCCTGGTTGGGAACCTGGGGATGACTGAGCTGATCCTGCTGGACTCTCGTCTCCACACGCCCATGTACCTCTTTCTCAGCCAACTCTCGCTGGTGGACTTAGGTTACTCCTCAGCTGTCACTCCCAAAGTGATGGCTGGATTCCTCACAGGAGACAAAACCATTTCCTATGAGTCTTGTGTCACCCAGTTCTTCTTCTTCGTAGCCTTTATCACCGTAGAAAGTTTCCTCTTGGCCGCAATGGCTTATGACCGCTATGCAGCCGTGTGCAAACCCCTGCACTACACCACCACCATGACGACCCAGGCGTGCACACGTCTGCTCACAGGCTGCTACATCTGTGGCTTCCTGAATGCCTCTGTCCACACTGGGAACATTTTCAGGCTTTCCTTCTGTAGGTCCAACGTGGTCAATCACTTCTTTTGTGACGCCCCTCCTCTGCTGGCTCTCTCATGCTCAGACAACTACATCAGTGAGACGGTTATTTTCTTTGTGGTGGGTTTCAATGCTCTTTCTTCTGTCCTCGTCATCTTCATCTCCTACCTGTTGATATTTATCACCATTCTGAGGATGCGCTCTTCTGAAGGACGCCAGAAGGCCTTTTCCACCTGTGCTTCCCACCTCACTGCTGTCTCCATCTTCTACGGGACAGTCATCTTCATGTACTTACAGCCCAGCTCCAGCCACTCGATGGGCACAGACAAAGTGGCATCTGTGTTCTATGCCATGGTCATCCCCATGCTGAATCCACTGGTCTACAGCCTGCGGAACAAGGAGGTCAAGAATGCCTTTAAGATGGCTGTGGGGAAGGCAAAGTCTTCTATAGGATTCATACTTTAAAAACCTTGAATTTACAGTAAGGCACTGTCCATCCACTTTGGATTCATCTGAGAAAAATATTTGTTTATTTCCAATATTCTAATTTCTTATAGTAATTTCTCCAACTGTTAAGTCTATAAACCCAAAATCTTAAAAAAAAAAAATCAGACCTAGGAGTAATAGGTTAAGAAAAGTCACTCATGAACATGGAGTTCATGTTACAAAAATTCTTCTTAATAAGCATGCTCACCCACACTCTCACAAGAACATGTACATTTACATGCATATGTTAGCATATGCACACATGCATGTCATTCACGAGAAACTCATGAAACCCAAACAACTACAGATGGAAAAACTTAAGACAGACATGAGATAGAGCTACCATTATAGTATGTAGAACTATATTTTGGTGTCTGAGTATATAGTGTTAATATAAATATTTTGACTTATGGAAATAGACTTTGTTAGTATATATAGTATATAAATATTATATATTTAGTTTTTTAAAATTATATTTCACCTTGTCCTTTCACATATGAAAATGCAGCAGGTTTTATATTTATTGTTGTTGTTTTTTTCTAAATTCTATTTTATTTATTATTTATTTATTTTTTCTTTCTTTTTTTTTTTTTTTACTTTACAATATTGTATTGGTTTTGCCATACATTGACATGAATCCACCATGGGTGTATATGTGTTCCCCATCCTGAATCCTCCTCCCACCTCCCTGCCTATACCATCCCTCTGGATCATCCCAGTGCACCAGCCCCAAGCATCCTGTATCATGCATCGAACCTAGACTGGTGATTCATTTCACATATGATAATACACATATTTCAATGCCATTCTCCCAAATCATCCCACCCTCGCCCTCTCTCACAGACTCCAAAAGACTGTTCTATACATCTGTGTCTCTTTTGCTGTCTTGCATACAGAGTTGTTGTTACTATCTTTGTAAATTCCATATATATGCGTTAGTATACTGTATTGGTGTTTTTCTTTCTGGCTTACTTCACTCTGTATAATAGGCTCCAGGTCCATCCACCTCATTAGAACTGATTCAAATGTATTCTTTTTAATGGCTGAGTAATACTCCATCATGTATATGCACCACAGCTTTCTTATCCATTCATCTGTGGATGGACATCTAGGTTGCTTCCATGTCCTGGCTATTGTAAACAGTGCTGTGATGAACATTGGGGTACACGGGTCTCTTTCAATTCTGGTTTCCTCAGTGTGTATGCCCAGCAGTGGGATTGCTGGATCATAAGGCAGTTCTATTCCCAGTTTTTTGAGGAATCTCCATACTGTTCTCCATAGTGGCTGTACTGGTTTGCATTCCCACCAACAGTGTAAGAGGGTTCCCTTTTCTCCACACCCTCTCCAGCATTTATTGCTTGTAGACTTTTGGATCTCAGCCATTCTGACTGGTGTGAAATGGTACCTCATTGTGGTTTTATATTAAAAAAAAATTAACCTTTATGAAAATGGTTCCAAAGATCTGAGTATTGCTTTCTTATTGCTTTTTTGTTTGTTCTTGTTTTTAATAAAGTTACATTTCTTTTCTTTTGAATTTATATTTTTATTGAAGGATAATTGCTTTACAGAATTTTATTGTTTTCTGTCAAACTCAACATGAATCAGCCGTGGGTACACATGTATCCCCTCCCTTTTGAACCTCCCTCCCATCCCCCTCCCCACTCCGCCCCTCTAGGTTGATACAGAGCCCCTGTCTGAGTTTCCTGAGCCAGACAGCAAATCCCCATTGGCTATCTATTGTACACATGGTAATGTAAGTTTCCATGTTGCTCTTTCCATACATCTCACTCTCTCCTCCCCTCTCCCCATGTCTGTAAGTCTATTCTCTATGTCTGTTTCTCCATTACTGCCCTGTAAATAAATTCCTCAGAACCATTTACCTAGATTCCATATATGTGCATTGTAATGTGATATTTACCTTTCTCTTTCTGACTCAATTCACTCTGTATAATGGGTTCTACGTTCATCCACCTCATCAGAACTGACTCACATGTGTTCCTTTTTATGCCTGAGTAATATCCCATTGTGTATATGTACCACAACATCTTTATCAATTCATTTGTCGATGGACATCGAGGTTGCTTCTATATTTTAGCTATTGTTAATAGTGCTGCAATGAAAATGGAATACATGTGTCTGTTTCAACCCTGGTTTCCTCAGGGTAAACCCCATGGACGGAGGAGCCTGGTAGGCTGTAGTTCATGGGGTCGCTAAGAGTCGGACACGACTGAGTGACTTCACTTTCACTTTTCACTTTCCTGCATTGGAGAAGGAAATGGCAACCCACTCCAATGTCCTTGCCTCGAGAATCCCAGAGACGGGGGAGCTTGGTGGGTTGCCATCTGTGGGATCGCACAGAGTCGGACACGACTGAAGTGACTTAGCAGTAGCCATATCATCTTCCATAATGATGGTATCAGTTTACATTCCCACTAACAGTGCAAGAGTATTCCCTTTTCTCCACACTTTCTCCAGCATTTATTGTTTGTGGACTTTTTGATGATGGCCATTCTGACTGATGTGAGGTGATATCTCATTGTGGTTGTAATTTGCATTTCTCTAATAATGAGCGATGTTGAGCATTTTTTTCAAGTGTTTGTTAGCCGTCTGTATGTCTTCTTTGGAGAAATGTCTGTTTAGGTCTTTTTCCCACTGTTTGATTGGGTTGTTTGTTTTCCTGACATTGAGTTATATGAGCTGCTTGTATATTTTGGAAATTAATCCTTTGTTAGTTGTTTCATTAGCTGTCATTTTCTCCCATTCTGAGGGTTGTCTTTTAAACTTGCTTGTAGTTTCCTTTGCTGTGCAAAAGTTTTTTAAATTTAATCATGTCCCACTTGTTAACTTTTGTTTTTATTTCCATTACTCTAAGAGGTGGGTCATAAAGGATCTTGCTTTGATTTATGTCATTGAGAGTTCTGCGTATGGTTTCCTCTAAGGATTTTATAGTTTCTGGTCTTTCACTTAAGTCTTTAATCCATTTTGAGTTTATATTTGTGTATGTTGTTAGGAACAGTTTTAATTTCATTCTTTTACATGTAGCTGTCCAGTTTTCCCTGCACCATTTATTGAAGAGGCTGTCTTTGCCTCATTGTATATTCCTGCCTCCTTTGTGAAAAATAAGGTACCCATAGGTACATGGGTTTATTTCTGGACTTTCTATCTTGTTCCCTTGGTCTGTATTTCTGTTTTTGTGCCAGTACCATGAAGAGCTACCCAAGTCCAAGGTCAGGGGCAGCAGCTGAGAGGAGATACCCCACACGAATGAGGTCAGGGGCAGCGGCCGGGAGGAGCTACCCCACGCCCCCATGCCCAAGGCCAGGACCAACCCCACGCCCCAGGCCAGAGGTGGTGGCTGAGAGGACCAATGCCACATCCAAAGAGCACTGGCTGCGAGGGCGCAGGACGGCCTAGAGGAGCTATCCCACGTTCAAGGTCAGGAAGGGAGGCAGTGAGGAGATACCCCTCGTCCAAGGTAAGGAGCAGTGGCTGTGATTTGCTGGAGCAGCCGTGAAGGGATACCCAACATCCAAGGTAAGAGAAACCCAAGTAATATGGTAGGTGTTGCAAGAGGGCATCAGAGGGCAGACACACTGAAACCATAATCACAGAAAACTAGTCAATCACACTAGGACCACAGCCTTGTCTAATTCAATGAAACTAAGCCACGCCCGTGGGGCAACCCAAGACGGGCGAGTCATGGTGGAGAGATCTGACAGGATGTAGTCCACTGGAGAAGGGAATGGCAAACCACTTCAGTATTCTTGCCTTGAGAACCCATGAACAGTACGAAAAGGCAAAATGATAGGATACTGAAAGAGGAACTCCCCAGGTCAGTAGGGGCCCAAAAGGCTACTGGAGATCAGTGGAGAAATAACTCTAGAAAGAATGAAGAGATGGAGCCAAAGCAAAAACAATACCCAGCTGTGAATGTGACTGGTGATAGAAGCAAGGTCCTATGCTGTAAAGAGCAATATTGCATAGGAACCTGGAATGTCAGGTCCATGAATCAAGGCAAATTGGAAGTGGTCAAACAAGAGATGGCAAGAATGAATGTTGACATTCTAGGAATCAGCGAACTCAAATGGACTGGAATGGGTGAATTTAACTCAGATGACCATTATATCTACTACTGTGGGCAGGAATCCCTCAGAAGAAATGGAGTGGCCATCATGGTCAACAAAAGAGTCCGAAATGCAGTACTTGGATGCAATTTCAAAAATGACAGAATGATCTCTGTTCGTTTCCAAGGCAAACCATTCAATGTCACAGTAATCCAAGTCTATGCCCCAACCAGTAATGCTGAAGAAGCTGAAGTTGAACGGTTCTATGAAGACCTACAAGACCTTTTAAAACTAACACCCAAAAAAGATGTCCTTTTCATTATAGGGGACTAGAATGCAAAGATAGGAAGTCAAGAAACTCCTGGAGTAACAGGTAAATTTGACCTTGGAATACAGAATGAAGCAGGGCAAAGACTAATAGAGTTTTGCCAAGAAAATGCACTGGTCATAGCAAATACCCTCTTTCAACAACACAAGAGGAGACTCTACACATGGACATGACCAGATGGTCAACACCCGAAATCAGATCGATTATATTCTTTGCAGCCAAAGATGGAGAAGCTCTATATAGTCAACCAAAACAAGACCAGGAGCTGACTGTGGCTCAGATCATGAACTCCTTATTGCCAAATTCAGACTTAAATTGAAGAAAGTAGGGAAACCACTAGACCATTCAGGAATGACCTAAATCAAATCCCTTATGATGATACAGTGGAAGTGAGAAATAGATTTAAGGGCCTAGATCTGATAGACAGAGTGCCTGATGAACTATGGACTGACGTTCGTGACATTGTACAGGACACAGGGATCAAGACCATCCCCATGGAAAAGAAATGCAAAAAAGCAAAATGGCTGTCTGGGTAGGCCTTACAAATAGCTGTGAAAAGAAGAGAAGTGAAAAGCAAATGAGAAAAAGAAAGATATAAACATCTGAATGCAGAGTTCCAAAGAATAGCAAGAAGAGATAAGAAAGCCTTCTTCAGCGATCAATGCAAAGAAATAGAGGAAAACAACAGAATGGGAAAGACTAGGGATCTCTTCAAGAAAATCAGAGATACCAAAGGAACATTTCATGCAAAGATGGGCTCGATAAAGGACAGAAATGGTATGGACCTAACGGAAGCAGAAGATATTAAGAAGAGGTGGCAAGAATACACAGAAGAACTGTACAAAAAAGATCACGACCCAGATAATCACGATGGTGTGATCACTGACCTAGAGCCAGACATCCTGGAATGTGAAGTCCAGTGGGCCTTAGAAAGCATCACTATGAACAAAGCTAGTGGAGGTGAGGTGATGGAATTCCAGTTGAGCTCTTTCAAATCCTGAAAGATGATGCTGTGAAAGTATTGCACTCAATATGCCAGCAAATTTGGAAAACTCAGCAGTGGACACAGGACTGGAAAAGGTCAGTTTTCATTCCAATTCCAAAGAAAGGCAATGCCAAAGAGTGCTCAAACTACCGCACAATTGCACTCATCTCACACGCTAGTAAAGTAATGCTCAAAATTCTCCAAGCCAGGCTTCAGCAATATGTGAACCGTGAACTTCCTGATGTTCAAGCTGGTATTAGAAAAGGCAGAGGAACCAAAGATCAAATTGCCAATATCCTCTGGATCATGGAAAAGCAAGAGAGTTCCAGAAAAACATCTATTTCTGCTTTATTGACTATGCCAAAGCCTTTGACTGTGTGGATCACAATAAACTGTGGAATATTCTGAAAGAGATGGGAATACCAGACCACCTGACCTGCCTCTTGAGAAATCTGTATGCAGGTCAGGAAGCAACAGTTAGAACTGGACATGGAACAACAGACTGGTTCCAAATAGGAAAAAGAGTACATCAAGACTATATTATCACCGTGCTTATTTAACTATATGTAGAGTACATCATGATAAACACTGGGCTGGATGAAGCACAAGCTGGAATCAAGATTGCTGGGAGAAATATCAATAACCTCAGATATGCAGATGACACCACCCTTATGGCAGAAAGTGAAGAGGAACTAAAAAGCCTCTTGATGAAAGTGAAAGTGGAGAGTGAAAAAGTTGGCTTAAAGCTCAACGTTCAGAAAACAAAGATCATGGCATCTGGCCCCATCACCACATGGGAAATAGATGGGGAAACAGCGTCAGACTTTATTTTTCTTGGCTCCAAAATCACCGCAGATGGTAATTGCAGCCATGAAATTAAAAGACGCTTACTCCTTGGAAGGAAAGTTATGACCAACCTAGATAGCATATTCAAAAGCAGAGACATTACTTTGCCCACAAAGGTCCGTCTAGTCAAGGCTATGGTTTTTCCTGTGGTCATGTATGAATGTGAGAGTTGGACTGTGAAGAAGGCTGAGCGCCGAAGAATTGATGCTTTTGAAATGTGGTGTTGGAGAAGACTCTTGAGAGTCCCTTGGACTGCAAGGAGATCCAACCAGTCCATTCTGAAGGAGATCAGCCCTGGAATTTCTTTGGAAGGAATGATGCTAAAGCTGAAACTCCAGTACTTTGGCCACCTCATGGGAAGAGTTGACTCATTGGAAAAGACTCTGATGCTGGAAGGGATTGGGGGCAGGAGGAGAAGGGGACGACAGAGGATGAGATGGCTGGATGGCATTACTGACTCGACGGACGTGAGTCTGGGTGACCTCCAGGAGTTGGTGATGGACAGGGAGGCCTGGCGTGTGTGATTCATGGGGTCGCAGAGAGTCAGACACGACTGAGCAACTGATTTGATCTGATCAGATCTGATTGCTATTTTCTTAATTGTTTGGGATTAATTTTGTAGTTCTTTTTTCTTCTCTTGTATTTCTTGACTATATAGGTCCTTTTAACATTTGTTTGAAGCTGGTTTGGTGGTACTGAATTCTCTTAACTTTTGCTTGCCTGAAAATCTTTTTATTTCTCCATCAAATTTGAATGAGATCCTTGCCAGGTACAGTAATCTTGGTTGTAAATTTTTCCTTTTCAGTACTTTAAATATATCCTGCCATTCCCTTCTGGCCTGCAGAACTTCTGCTGAAAGATCAGCTGTTAAGCATATGGGGCTTGTGTTGTATGTTACTTGTTGCTTCTCCCTTGCTGCTTTTAATATTCTTTCTTTGTGTTTAGTCTTTGTTAGTTTGATTATGTATGTGTCTTGGTGTGTTTCTCCTTGGATTTATCCTGCATGGGACTCTTTGTGCCTCTTGGACTTGATTGACTATTTCCTTTTCCATGTTGGGGAAATTTTCAACTATAATCTCTTCAAAAATTTTCTCATATCCTTTCTTTTTCTCTTCTACTTCTGGGACCCGTATAATTCGAATATTGGTGTGTTTGATATTATCCCAGATGTCTCTGAGACCACCCTCAGTTCTTTTCATTCTTTTTACTTTATTCTGCTCTTCAGAAGTTATTTCCACCGTTTTATCTTCCAGCTCACGGATTCACTCTGCTTCAGATATTCTACTGTTGATTCCTTCTAGAGGACTTTTTAATTTCAGTAATTGTGTTGTTTGTCTCTGAATGTTTATCCTTTAATTCTTCTAGGTCTTTGTTAATTGATTGTTGCATTTTCTCCATTTTGCTTTCAAGGTTTTTGATCATCTTTATGATCATTATTCTGAATTCTTTTTCAGGCAGTTTGCCTATTTCCTCTTCATTTATTTGGACTTCTATGTTTCTAGTTTGTTCCTTCATTTGTGTAGCATTCCTCTGCCTTTTCTTACTTTTTAAACTTATCGTATTTGAGGTCTCCTTTTCCCATGCTTCAAGGCTGAATTCTGTCTTCCTTTTGGTTTCTGCCCTCTAAGGTTGGTCCAGTGATTTGTGTAAGCTTCTTATAGGGTGAGATTTGTGCTAAGTCCATGGGGTCTCAAAGAGTCGGACAAGACTGAGCGACTTCACTTTCACTTTATTTATTTGTTTGTTTTTCCTCTGATGGGCAAGGCTCAGTGAGGTAGTAATCCTGTCTGCTGATGATTGGGTTTGTATTTCTGTTTTGTTTTTTGTTTAGATGAAGTGTCCTGTGCAGGCTGTTATTGGTGGTTGGGTGATGCTGGATCTTGTATTCCAGTGGTTTCCTTTGTGTGAGTTCTCACTATTTGATACACCCTAGGGTTAGTTCTCTGGTAGGCTAGGGTCTTGGAGTCAGTGCTCCTACTCCAAAGGCTTAGGGCTTGATCTCGAGTTTTGTGTGGGTCTATATATTCTTTTCTGCTGGTCAGCTACTCCTGTCTGCTCTCAGCTGGCATTCTGCGTGCACTTCTGTGTCTGAAGGTGTATTCCTGATGTATCTGTGGAGAGAGATGTATTCCACGTCCACCTACTCCTCCACCATCTTGTTCCTCTTAGAGCAGTTTTATTTTTTGATAGAAATAAAACCTAAGAAATAAACAAATAAAACCTAAGAAATAAACAAAAGCCTAGTCCATGTCACTGCAGGGCTCCCTATCAGCCAAGGCCCGGCTGCTGCAGTACAGCCAGACTGTGTGGGCCTGTTCCCACAGCGCTGGGTGGGCAGGCCTAAAATTACATTGCTTTTCATGCTTTACATGTTTCCTCGATTAAAATTATCATGTAAAGTGTATTACTTTTAGATAATTTATTAAGATGGAAATTTAGTTAGGAAAATAAATGCCCCTATAAAGCAATGTAATCTTGTAAGAAGAAAAAAAGAGTGATTAATATGATAGGGAGAGTTAAAGGCATACTTTAATGGACTTAAATATATAATGTTTGATTTAAAACTTTTAAGCACCAAGAATTACAATGTGATGTACTATGCATAGTTTCTCAGTCATGTCCAACTCTTTGCAACCCCCTGGCCTGCCAGGTTCCTCTGTCCATGGGGATTCTCCAGGCAAGAATGCTGGAATGCATTGCCATACCCTCCTCCAGGGAATCTTCCCAACCCAGGGATCAAACCCAGGTCTCCCATATTGCAGGTGGATTTTTTATCAACTGAGCCCCCAGGAAAGCCCAAGAATACTGCAGTAGGTAGTCTATCCCTTCTCCAGGGGCTCTTTCCCCACCCAGAAAATGAACCGGGGTTGCCTGCATTGTGGGTGGATTCTTAAAGCAATGGCAAATTATATGTAATGTTATAAATATGTTAATAATTTTGTCAGTAATATTTTAAGTCTCACTTTGCTAAAATATTTGAGTCTATATATATTTCATTCTTGCCTCAGACTTGGAAACGTTTTGGGCATCACTTCTTCAAATATTCTGTTCGCAGTTTCTCTCTTCTTTTAAGATCCCCCATTATACATATATTGGTACTCTTGATAGCATCCTGTTTTTCTCTGAGACTGTTTAATTTTCTTCATTACTTTTGAATTTTTGTTCCTCAGACTGGCTATCTTAAGACTCTTTAATTTTTTATTCTGTCAGCTTAAATTTGTTACTAATCAACTTTGGTAAATTTTACATTTATTTTTAACTTAAAATTTCTATTTGGTTTTTGAAATACTTTGTATATTTATATTGATGTTCTCTGTTTGGTGAGACATTGTTCTCACATCTTCCTTTGAATTTTCAGACTTGGTATCCTTTAGTTCTTTGACCAGATTTGTGTTATCTAATTTAAATTTTTTCTTGTTAGAGTAACATCTGGTTTTCCTCAGGGATAGCTTCTACTGTTAGGTTTTCTATCTCTTTATTGAGATTTCCATTTTGTTCACATGTTGTTTTCTTGACTTTTTGCACATCTTCCTTCAGTTCTTTGAGCATTTTAAAGACAACTGTTTTAATGTTTTTGTTTAGTAATCTAAAATCAGGCCTTTTTCAGAGACAGTTTCTGTTTATTTTTTTTCCCTTTGGATCAGACAGACTTTCTTTTTTGTCTGTTTGCCTAGTGATTTGTTGTTGTTACTGTTTAAAACTAAGCCATTTAATCTACAATTCTGGACGTAAGATTCTCTTCTTTCCCTAGGCTTTGATGCTTTCTGTTATTGCTTTTGTTTCTTGTTTTTGATTTTTTATTGTTGTAGGATGTCAACAATCAGCCTGGAATGTAAACTTAAGGTCTTCTCAGATCTTTTCTGAACTTTTCCTGGGTAATTGTGGTCACTTTCCGATGTCTCCATATATGTAGTCATTTTTGAATGTCCTAGATCTTAATTTAGGGCTTGCAAATAGGGGAAAAAGAGAAACATAATGTGAGCAAATGAAAAGAACACTGTATGTTTAAATGCAGCTCCCTGGTGGCTCAGATGGTGAAGAGTCCACCTGCAGTGCAGGAGACCCAAGTTCAATCCCTGGAGTGGGAAGATCCCCAAGAGAAGAGAATGGCAACCCACTCCAGTATTCTTGCCTGGAGAATCCCATGGACAGAGGATCCTGGTGGGCTACAGTCCATGGGGTCACATAGAGTCGAACATGACTGAGTGACTAACACACACACATCTTTTTTAAATTCCCTGGAAATCACTTAAGCTGAAGGGGGTTGTCACTCAGTCGTGTCTGACTCTTTGCAACTCCATGGACTGCAGCACGCCAGTCTTCTCTGTTCTTCACCATCTCCTGGAGTTTACTCAAACTCATGTCCATCCAGTCGGTGATGTCATTCTACCATCTCATCCTCTGCCTTCCCTCTCTTCCTGCCTTCATTCTTTCCCCATTGGCGTCTTTTCCGATGAGTCAGTTCTTTGCATCAGGTGGCCAAAGTATTGGAGTTTCAGCTTCAGCATCAGTTCTTCCAGTGAGTATTCAGGGTTGATTTCCACTAAGATTGACTGGTTTGATCTCCTTGCAGTCCAAGGGACTCTCAAGAGTCTTCTCCAGTACCACAGTTCAAAAGCATCAGTTCTTCAGTGCTCAGCCTTCTTTATGGTTCAATTCTCACATTCATACATGACTACTGGAAAAACCATAGCTTTGACTAGATAGATCTGTGTTAGCAAAGTGATGTCTCCACTTTTAAATATAATTTCTAGGTTGCTCATAACTTTTCTTCCAAGGAGCAAGTGTCTTTTAATTTCATGGCTGCAGTCACCATCTGCAGTGATTTTGGATCCCGAGAAAATAAAGTCTGTTATTGATTCCATTGTTTCCCCACCTGTTTGCCTTGAAGTGATGGAACCACATGCCATGATCTTAGTTTTTTGAATGTTGAGTTTTAAGCCAACTTTTTCACTCTTCTGTTTTAACTTCATCAAGAGGCTTTTTAGTTCCTCTTCTCTTTCTGCCATAAAAGTGGTGTTACCTGCGTATGTGAGGTTACTGATATTTCTCTCGGCGATCTTTATTCCAGCTTGTGCTTAATCCAGCCAAGCATTTCTCGTGATGTACTCTGCACATAAGTTAAATAACCACAGTGACAATATACAGCCTTGACGTACTCCTTTCCCAATTTGGAACCAGTCCATTGTTCTAATTGTTGCTTCTTGACCTGCATATAGATTTCTCAGAAGGCTGGTATGGTGGTCTGGAATTCCCATCTCTTGAAAAGTTTTTGTTAGTTTGTTAGGATTCACAGAGTCAAAAGCTTTAGCATAGTCAATGAAGAAGAAGTAGATGTTTTTCTGGAATCCTCTTGCTTTTTCTGTGATCCAGTGGATGTTGGCAATTTGATCTCTGGTTTGTCTGCTTTTTCTAAATCCATCTTGAACATCTGGGAGTTATTGGATCATGTACTGTTGAAGCCTAGCTTGGAGAATTTTGAGAATTGCTTTGCTAGTGTGTGAAACGAGTGCAATTGTGCGGTAGTTTGAAGATTCTTTGGCATTGCCTTTCTTTGGGACTGGAATGAACACTGACCTTTTCCAGTTCTGTGGCCACTGCTGAGTTTTCCAGATTTGCTGGCATACTGAGTGCAGCACTTTCACAGCATCATCTTTTAGGATTTTTAATAGCTCAGCGGGGAATTCCGTCATCTCCACTTGCCTTGTTCATAGTGATGCTTCCTAAGGCACACTTGGCTTTGCACTCAAAAATGTCTGGCTCTAGGTTACTGATCACACCATTATGGTTATCTGGGTCATTGAAATCTTTTCTGTATAGTTCTGTGTATTCTGGGCTTCACTGGTAGCTCAAATGGTAAAGAATCCACCTGCAATGCAGGAGTCCCTGGTTCAGTTCTTGGGTTGGGAAGAGCTGCTGGAGAAGGGATAGGCTACCTACTCCAGTATTCTTGGATTTCCCTTGTGGCTCAGACAGTAAAGAATCTGCCTGCAGTGAGGGAGACGTGGGTTCTGTCCCTAGGTTGGGAAGATCCCCTGGGGAAGGGAACAGCTACTCACTCCAGTATTCTGGCCTGGAGAATTCCATGGACTGTATAGTCATGGAGTCACAAAGAATTGGACATGACTGAGCAACTTTCATTTCATTTCAGTTCCGTGTATTCTTGCTACCTCTTAATCTCTTTTGCTTCTGTTCAGATCAGATCAGATCAGTCGCTCAGTCGTGTCCAACTCTTTGCGACCCCATGAATTGCAGCACACCAGGCCTCCCTGTCCATCACCAACTCCCGGAGGTCACTCAGACTCACATTCATCGAGTCAGTGATGCCATCCAGCCATCTCAACCTCTGTCGTCCCCTTCTCCTCTTGCCCTCAATCCCTCCCACCATCAGAGTCTTCTCCAATGAGTCAACCCTTCGCATGAGATGGCCAAAGTACTGGAGTTTCAGCTTTAGCATCATTCCTTCCAAAGAAATCCCAGGGCTGATCTCCTTCAGAATGGACTGGTTGGATCTCCTTGCAGTCCAAAGGACTCTCAAGAGTCTTCTCCAACATCACAGTTCAAAAGCATCAATTTTTCGGCACTCAGCCTTCTTCACAGTCCAACTCTCACATCCATACATGACCACAGGAAAAACCATAGCCTTGACTAGACGAATCTTTGTTGGTAAAGTAATGTCTCTGCTTTTGAATATGCCATCTAGGTTGGTCATAACTTTCCTTCCAAGGAGTAAGGGTCTTTTAATTTCATGGCCGCAGTCACAATCTGTAGTGATTTTGGAGCCCCCCAAAAATAAAGTCTGACACTGTTTCCACTGTTTCCCCATCTATTTCCCATGAAGTGATGGGACCAGATGCCATGATCTTCGTTTTCTGAATGTTGAACTTTAAGCCAACTTTTTCACTCTCCACTTTCACTTTCATCAAGAGGCTTTTTAGTTCCTCTTCACTTTCTGCCATAAGGGTGGTGTCATCTGCATATCTGGGGTTATTGATATTTCTCCCAGCAATCTTGATTCCAACTTCTGTTAGAGCCACACTATTTCTGTCCTTTATAGTGCCATCTTTGCATGAAATGTTCCCTTGGTGTCCCTAATTTTCCTGAGGAGATCTCTATTGCAGCAAAAATGGCTGCCTATCTCTTTGCAACTTTGTGATTAGAAGCAACAATCAGAAAGCAGGGCACAAGTACCCAATATTGGAAAGATGAGAGTCCTTTTTGCCACCCTGACTGCCGCAAGCTGCTCTAGGAACACAAACACAGCTGTCTGTAACACCATGAGGAGGGGAATGGATCTGTAAGAGCTGAAATCAAGCAAAATTTATCATCCAAATCTTCCTCTGAAGGTTGCAAGTCTTCAGAGTTCAGAGGTCCCAAATTTTTACATTAGACGAATTCTGCCTGTGCAGTTGTTGTTTAGATAAGCACCCATATTCCCGGTCTTTCTGCATTCTCTTCATGCATTTCCCCAGAATCTTATCCTCTCTAACTCCTTCCTATAATAATAAATGGGATTTCCATAGAGTTTAGGATACAAAGAGATAATTCAGGATAGCCTCTCAAATTAAAATTCTTAATAGTCATTTTTCTTGCCATATAAATTAGTATTCACAGATTCCAGTAATTAAGCCTTGGATCTTTAGGCAGGCTATTTTTAGCCTGCCACAATATTGTATAGAAGCATTTGGTTCTATTTTTGATAATTTTATGTAACCTAAAATAGTTCTTAAATTAAAGAACCATTTAAAATAATAGTTAGAAATGGTTCCAAGATGAGAAACATGCTGACAGATATGTCATGTTTATATTTATATGAACATTCAGAATAATTTCAGTCAATTGTAACTTATAGGCAGTGATTTTCTAATTAAAAATGTTTTTATTTTTTTCTCCACTCTTATTGGACTCTGGCTCTTCTATTCTTTAGGAAATTTTAATGTGAACATGTAGATTGTGTAAAATGACTCAGTAAACTCATAAAAATTAACTTAATGTGCTTAATATACTTATGAATCTATACATAAAATGTGCTGGTGAAAAAGCAAATGCTTTTATTTAAAATTTATCATTTTATTTTCAATTTTAGGACACTTATAACATTTATAAGTGCTATAACACTTATGAAATTCAACAAAAAAATAATTAGCATTAAACTTAAGTTGATGTTTTAATACTCCAATTAATTACTTGAATTATTTAAATAAAAAAACCAGACACATTCCATCATACATGGCACATTTCACACTGCCGTATACATGCATCCATGTGAGGCACATACATGGACCTCTGTTCAAAGGCTCACTTGTGCCTCTGTTTCACATGTATCTTTAGAGTGGCGTGTGGTAGAGGACATGAATATAGAATGAGTTATTTAGTCAAAAATCTCCTTGACAAAGCTTTTGGCAAGTGGGACACAGATATATTGTGCTTCATCTTAGCCATTTGCATTCCAGTTTTATTATTCTGGGCATAAATTTTCCTTGAGAAGGATACCCCTTCAGGAATTTAATTCAGTGTGGCCTTTAAATGTGATTGCATACCTGGAGAAGACCTGAGAAAAATAAAACAAGGTTGCCATGAATCCTATGACATCAAAAATCACAAACCTAGAGACAGTTTTGCCTACTAAAGAACCTTCTTGAAGGCACTCTTGACTTCCTTGGTCCTCAGGCTAGAGACCACAGAATTGATCTTGGGGATGACCCTACTGTAGAACACAGATGCCACTCGTCAGTGTCCATCGAATGGCTGGAGCTGGGCTCTAAGTACATGAAAAAGAGTGCCCCATAGTACATGAAGACTGCAGTGAGGTGGGAGGCACATGTGGATAAAGCCTTTAGGATGGTGATAAATATGAATATGTAGGATATGAAGATAACCAAGAGAACATAAAAGATGTTGAAGCTGGCTACATAAACAGGAACCCTCTCCCTTACACGCCTGTCAGAACAAGACAGAGCTATGATGGCTGGCATAGCACAGAAAAAGTGATGGGCCACATGGGGCCCACGGATAGAGAGGCAGACTGTATTCCCAACGTGGATGGAGGCTTTCAGGAAGCCACAAACATAGCAGCCTATGATCAGATGTGCACACACACGCAGTGTCATGGTGGTGGTATAATTTACGGGCGTACACACGGCTGCATAGTGAACACAGGCCACTGATGTCAAAGAGTAATTCACCAGAGTGGCAAAGGCTGCAAAAAAGAACATCTGAGCAGCACAAGCATTATGGGAGATGACCTTGTAAACCGCTGCATAGTGAACACAGGCCACTGATGTCAAAGAGTAATTCACCAGAGTGGCAAAGGCTGCAAAAAAGAACATCTGAGCAGCACAAGCATTATGGGAGATGACCTTGTAAACCGCAAAGAGGGCTTCCTGGATGGCTCAGACAGTAAAGAATCTGCCTGCAATTCAGGAGACCAGGGTTCAAAACCTGGATTGGAAAGGTCCTCTGGAGAAGGGAATGGCGACCCACTCCAGTATTCTTGCCTGGAGACTACCATGGGCAGAGGAGCCTGGCGGGCTGCAGTCCATGGGGTCGCAGAGTCGGACATGAGGACAAATTGGGTCACTGCCATCCTGTTGTCCAATGATGCTCTTTGGGAGTCACGAGATGTCCCATAGAAGTGAAAGTAAGGACAAGAGTGTTAAGTGGAATAAAAACTGCAGTGAAACTGAAATGTGTATGTCAGTTCAGCTCAGTTCAGTCACTCAGTCATGTCCGACTCTTTGCAACCCCATGGACTGCAGCATACCGGGCCTCCCTGTCCATCACCAACTTCCGGAGTTTACTCAAACTCATGTCCATTGAGGCGGTGATGCCATCCAGCCATCTCATACTCTGTCATATATACCATATGCTTATTTCATTATAGCTAATACATATTTCATGCAGATGACACCACCCTTATGGCAGAAAGTGAAGAGGAACTAAAAATCCTCTTGATGAAAGTGAAAGAGGGGAGTTAAAAAGTTGCCTTAAAGCTCAACATTCAGAAAACGAAGATCATGGCATCTGGTCCCATCACTGCATGGGAAATAGATGGGGAAACAGTGTCAGACTTTATTTTTATGGGCTCTAAAATCACTGCAGATGGTGACTGCAGCCATGAAATTAAAAGATGCTTACTCCTTGGAAGGACAGTTATGACCAACCTAGACAGCATATTCAAAAGCAGAGACATTACTTTGCCAACAAAGGTCCGTCTAGTCAAGGCTATGGTTTATCCAGTGGTCAGGTATGGATGTGAGAGTTGGACTGTGAAGAAAGCTGAGTGCCCAAGAATTGATGTTTTTGAACTGTGGTGCTGGTGAAGACTCTTGCGAGTCTCTTGGATTGTAAGGAGATCCAACTAGTCCATCCTAAAGGAGATCAATCCTGGGTGTTCATTGCAAGGACTGATGCTGAAGGTGAAACTCCAATACTTTGGCCACCTCATGCGAAGAGTTGACTTATTGGAAAAGACTCTGATGCTGGGAGGGATTGCAGGTAGGAGCAGAAGGGAACGACAGAGGATGAGATGGCTGGATGGCATCACCGACTCGATGCACATGAGTTTGTGTGAACTCCGGGAGTTGGTGATGGACAGGGAGGCCTGGTGTGCTGCAATTCATGGGGTCACAAAGAGCCAGACACGACTGAGAGACTGAACTGAATTGAATACATATTTCAAGATTGTTGATATCTAACTACAAAATTTAATACATTAATTATCTAGATTTAAAAACTATTAAATTGTAAGCTTTCCCAAACCAACAGAGACCCTATCTCTCTAGTTTTAAAATTTGGTATATTTGTAAACCGAGATTTGGAAAATTCAATGATTTGTTAAAGATGACATATCTTGGATGCTCTGTCTCTGCTAATTCAGTTTTTTTCTATCCTAGTAAAAGCTTACACTATTACACTACTCAACTGCTATAATAGCTCTAGACAGTGCATATATATCCATTCATGATTCATCTCAGCAATTTCTAGAGATTGGTAAGTTTATTTTGATTTAAATAGTGAGGAACAAGACTGTGAGTAATTTATTCATATTTTGTTGTTGTCACTGCTGTTCAATTTTGCTAAGTTGTGTCCATCTCCTTGTCACCCCCTGTCCTTCACCATCTCCCAGAATTTGTTCAGATTCATGCCCATTGAATCTGTGATATTATCTAACATTCTCATCCTTTCCCACCCCCTTTTCCTTTTGCCTTCAATCTTTCCCAGAGTTAAGAGTCTTTTCCAGTAAGTCAAATCTTCACATCAGGTAGTCCAAGTATTGGAGCTTCAACTTCAGCATCAGTCCTTCCAATGACTATTTGGGGTTGATTTCCTTTAGGACTGACTGATTTGATTCATATTTATATAAGCATTGATGGCAAGCCAAGTTTCTGGTCCAAATAGAGTGGTTCCTAAGCAAAATGGTCTTCAGTTCAGTTCAGTTCAGTTCACACTCAGTCGTGTCCGACTCTTTGCGACCCCATGAACCGCAGCACGCCAGGCCTCCCTGTCCATCACCAACTCCCAGACTTCACTCAGACTCATGGCCATCGAGTCAGTGATGCCATCCAGCCATCACTGAGATCATCCTCTGTCGTCCCCTTCTCCTCCTGCCCCCAATCCCTCCCAGCATCAGAGTCTTTTCCAATGAGTCAACTCTTCCCATGAGGTGGCCAAAGTACTGGAGTTTCAGCTTTAGCATCATTCCTTCCAAAGAAATCCCAGGGCTGATCTCCTTCAGAATGGACTGGTTGGATCTCCTTGCAGTCCAAGGGACTCTCAAGAGTCTTCTCCAACACCACAGTTCAAAAGCATCAATTCTTCGGTGCTCAGCTTTTTTCACAGTCCAACTCTCATATCCATACATGATTAATGGATAAACCATAGCCTTGACTAGGTGAACCTTTGTTGACAAAGTAGTGTCTCTGCTTTTTAATATGCTATCTAGGTTGGTCATAACTTTCCTTCCAAGGAGTAAGCGTCTTTTAATTTCATGGCTGTAGTCACCATCTGCAGTGATTTGGGAGCCCCCCAAAATAAAGTCTGACACTGTTTCCACTGTTTCCCCATCTATTTCCCTTGAAATGATGGCGCCAGATGCCATGATCTTCGTTTTCTGAATGTTGAGCTTTAAGCCAACTTTTCGCTCTCCTCTTTCACCTTCATCAAGAGGCTTTTGAGTTCCTCTTCACTTTCTGCCATAAGGGTGGTGTCATCTGCATATCTGAGATTATTGATATTTCTCCCAGCAGTCTTGATTCCAGCTAGTGCTTCTTCCAGCCCAGCGTTTCTCATGATGTACTCTACATATAGTTAAATAAGCAGGGTGACAATATACAGCCTTGACGAACTCCTTTTCCTATTTGGAACCAGTCTGTTGTTCCATGACCAGTTCTAACTGTTGCTTCCTGACCTGCATACAGATTTCTCAAGAGGCAGGTCAGGTGTTCTGGTATTCTCATCTCTTTCAGAATTTTCCACAGTTTATTGTGATCCACATAGTCAAAGGCTTTGGCATAGTCAATAAAGCAGAAATAGATGTTTTTCTGGAACTCTCTTGCTTTTTCCATAATCCAGTGGATGTTGGCAATTTGATCTCTGGTTCCTCTGCCTTTTCTAAAACCAGGTTGAACATCAGGAAGTTCACGGTTCACATATTGCTGAAGCCTGGCTTGGAGAATTTTGAGCATTACTTTACTAGCGTGTGAGATGAGTGCAATTGTGCGTTATTTTTAGCATTCTTTGGCATTGACTTTCTTTGGGATTGGAATGAAAACTGACCTTTTCCAGTCCTGTGTCCACTGCTGAGTTTTCCAAATTTGCTGGTATATTGAGTGCAGCACTTTCACAGCATCATCTTTCAGGATTTGAAAGAGCTCCACTGGAATTCCATCACCTCCACTAGTTTTGTTCGTAGTGATGCTTTCTAAGGCCGACTTGACTTCACATTCCAGGATGTCTGGCTCTAGGTCAGTGATCACACCATCCTGATTATCTGGGTCGTGAAGATCTTTTTTGTACAGTTCTTCTGTGTATTCTTGCCATCTCTTCTTAATATCTTCTGCTTCTGTTAGGTCCATACCATTTCTGTCCTTTATCGAGCCCATCTTTGCATGAAATGTTCCCTTGGTATCTCTGATTTTCTTGAAGAGATCTCTAGTCTTTCCCATTCTGTTGTTTTCCTCTATTTCTTTGCATTGATCGCTGAGGAAGGCTTTCTTATCTCTTCTTGCTATTCTTTGGAACTCTGCATTCAGATGTTTATATCTTTCCTTTTCTCCTTTGCTTTTCACTTCTCTTCTTTTCACAGCTATTTGTAAGGCCTCCCCAGACAGCCATTTTGCTTTTTTGCATTTCTTTTCCATGGGGATGGTCTTGATCCCTGTCTCCTATACAGTGTCACGAACGTCAGTCCATAGTTCATCAGGCACTCTATCTATCTGATCTAGTCCCTTAAATCTATTTCTCACTTCTACTGTATAGTCATAAGAGATTTGACTTAGGTTATACCTGAATGGTCTAGTGGATTCCCCTAGTTTCTTCAATTTCAGTCTGAATTTGGCAATAAGGAGTTCATGATCTGAGCCACAGTCAGCTCCTGGTCTTGTTTTTGCTGACTGTATAGAGCTTCTCCATCTTTGGCTGCAAAGAATATAATCAATCTGATTTCAGTGTTCACCATCTGGTGATGTCCATGTGTAGAGTCTTCTCTTGTGTTGTTGGAAGAGGGTGTTTGCTATGACCAGTGCATTTTCTTGGCAAAACTCTGTTAGTCTTTGCCCTGCTTCATTCCGTATTCCAAGGCCAAATTTGCCCGTTACTCCAGGTGTTTCTTGACTTCCTACTTTTGCATTCCAGTCTCCTATAATGAAAAGTACATCTTTTTTGGGTGTTAGTTCTAAAAGGTCTTGTAAGTCTTCACAGAACCATTCAACTTTAGCTTCTTCAGCGTTACTGGTTGTGGCATAGACTTGGATTACTGTGATATTGAATGATCTTAATTGAATTTAAATCAAATTGTTGTTCAGTCATGTCCGACTCTTTGCGACCCCATGGACCACAGCTCACCCAGTTTCCCTGCCGTTCATCATCTTTCTGAGTTTCCTCAAACTCATGTCCTTTGAGTCAGAAATGTCATCCAACCATCTCATCCTCTGTCATCCCCTTCTCTTCCTGCCTTCAATCTTTCCTAGCATCAAGGTCCTTTCCAGTGAGTCAGCTCTTCACATCAGGTGGTCAACATATTAAGTTTAAATAAGTAAATTTATCTATAATTAAGTTAAATTTAAATCAAATTAAATTTAACTTAGTTTAAAATTGCTCCTTCGTTCCATTGGTTCAAATCCAGTGTTTGGAGTTTCACAGTGTAGTTACTGAGACTTATATACATAGTGTATGTGGTGGGATAACCGGGCCAGTAAGGACTTATACAACCAGTAGAGGTGATTCTGTGGGGAAAGCATAATATCACGTGTAGAGCTTAGACTCTGGGATGCGGTGCAGATCAGGTCTACTGTTTGCTGTCCAGAAATCATGAGTCCTGACACAAGTCCCCTGAACCTAATATTTTCCATTTACAAAATAAAAATAGTAATGAGATCTAACTCAAGATGTTATTGAATAATTAAATGAGAAATTGCATTAAAAACCAATGGGTAAGCCTGTTTTCATGGCCTGCTTAGTGCCAGCTATAGCGTTGTTAGGAGAGAGTGATGGTTTCTACATTGATTTGGCAAGGTGGGCGCAATAAGTGGCGCTTTACGTGTGAGCTGTGAAATCTTGAAGCTTCTTCTTCAATTTGCCTTTTGTCGCACCATAAAGTCACTGAGATTTTCTATACCCTCCGGTAAGTTTCACTCTGTTCCTGCTCCACTCATATAATTGCCTGGTTTGGTACTTTCATGTAGCCAGTTTTCTTAAAAAAAAAAAGTTCCTTGAAATACATATTTTAACTTGTGTTTAAAGAGTCTCCTTTTGCTGCTGCTGCTGCTGCTAAGTCACTTTAGTCGTATCTGACTCTGTGCGACCCCACAGACGGCAGCCCACCAGTCTCCTCTGTCCCTGGGATTCTCCAAGCAAGAACACTGGAGTGGGTTGCCATTGCCTTCTCCACTCCTTTCCTTAAACTCATTCTTTCTTCAGTATGATAATCTCATATTTTCACCGCAGATGGAAGGTGAATAATTATTTGTGGCTTGTCTTTACCCTGCAGGTCTGTTTTAGCAGCAAACCCCAAGTTGTTAAATATTTTATGTGAATCTGTTCTTGTGTAGGAACAATATTTTAATTCCTTTTATTTGAACCAGAGTCCTCTGGACGGACAGCCGCCCGATGCTGTCTCCTGTTCTCTGTCAGTTTCCTCCTAAGCCTTTGGCAACTTCGCTTTACAAGCCTGGCCCTTGAAGGCTTTCTGCTTGCCAAACTTAACGTACACATCATGTTATTATATACTATGTTCTGAAACAAATGCTAAGAGCGTAATACATAAAAGTGTGTTTGTGTGCAAGGCAGGTAGCATTCTTATTTTATTGTTGGAGAATTGAGGATTTTTGAAGGAATGTGGTGCTTTACAATTACACAGCTGATATGAGGATGATTCAAGATTTAAAACCATTTAAAACCTAATCAAAAGCCCATATTTTTATCCACACCACTGCCAACATGGATAGCTAAAAATAAAATTCTGGGAAAATATTAAAATGAAATTTGGATCTTACTAACTTGCTTTGGTCTCTTCTGTAATTTAAAGAGCGTCATATAACTCACCTTTTTTTTTTTTCTTTGCCTCTAATAAGAGGCTCACATATAGAGAACAAGATGAAATTAGTACCTAATCAGAGCATCACCTAGACTATTTTCTTCAATAATCTTTTTAGAAGAACATCATGATAATGTTTCTAAGTATCACCTAACTTCCTACTGATATTTCATATTTGATGTTTAATATGCAGCTTCTTAAAAGAAAACTCCTCAATGTTTAAAAAATTTTTTGAAATATCTGTTAACGTATCTGTGCTTAGTAAATCACTAGGTGTAGCTGCCACACTGCTTTTGCATGAATTACAGTTTTCCCTGAAAGTGTGTAATGCAGTAAAGAATCTGCCTGACAGTGCAGGAGACGAGTTCAATCCCTGGGTCGGGAAGGTCCCCTGGAGAAAGGAATGGCAGCCCACTCCAGTATTCTTGCCTGGAAAATCCCATGGACATAGGAGCCTGGTGGGCTACAGTCTGTGAGGTTGCAAAGAGTTGGATGCAACTTAGTTACTAAACAACAGCAACTGAGTATAGAAACTTACCTGGCTGCTTAAAAACAAGCAGCAGCCAATCCTGAGGAGTTGTTTGGAATAAAGAATTCAGCCATGGAATAATGCATAAATACTGTTAGAGAAGCTGTCTCAAGTGGTGTTCAAAGATTTCAAGGTCTCTAAGTCAGGGAATAATAGTGGAAACTATGTTAATATGGGTTCAAGTTCAGAATTCTCCATGCATTCTTTCTGTGCTCTTGGAGAAATCATTTACCTCTTCATTTGTAAAATAAATGTAATGGAATTACTTTTCCCCCCAAATCCACAGAATTGTGTTTATAAATAGCAAATAAAGAAATGTCTATAAAATAACTTGAGAGGAGGGTTTATAGTTTTCATACAATTAAATTATACAGAATATAAGTAAAGCTTGTTATATTTACTCAATCTCATTTTTACCCTGGAGTGTTTCCTTGTCTATGGCCTCAGGCACAGGAAACCCTAACAGCCAGAAGAGGACCTGCGGGTACAAATAACTGTTAACATTTACATGAACACAGGGTGATCACAGAGCCTAGGACCACAGTCTGGTTCCTCTAAAGGGAGGTCATCAGGAGGCATGTTGGATTTTAGAAGCTAATGCATGGAAACCAGGAGTGACTTACAGAGATATGATGCCCTCAAGGGCTGTCTCCATGAGAACATCTACAGTATTTCTTCCTACTTTTCTAGGAAGAAGTAATTAGACTATCTGTGGGGACCACATTGGATATTTTGAGTGTGTACATTTTTTTTTGTTACTTTATATTATTTTCATTTTTAATTGGCATATAATTTTCAAACAGTAAGATGCATACTTTTTACTGTATAACTCTAAGAATCTGATCAAACAGGTAACCACTACCACAGTTACCCACTGTAAATTCTCCTGAGTTTCTTTGCAGTTAACCCAGTCACCAACCCATTGCCCCTCACAGCCCATAATTTTTCCACATAAATTTGCCTTTGTGAATGTGTCCTTAACTAGAATCATGGAACACGCAGTTTGTGTGACGTCTTCCACTTAGAATAACTCAGTTTGAGGTCCACCTATATTGTTACTTTATATCTATAGTAGAATATTTAAATTGAAAAGTAGCATTTTATGCAGTGGTTTTTTTCCTTGTTGCTGTGGTTGTTGCTCCCTGCCTCATGTAAGGACCGTTGTGTTGTTTCTGATGCTTGGTGACTATAAAGAAAGCTGGCCTAAAGTTTGACTAAATTTTTGTACGTGTGAACAAAGGCTTTGCTTTGGTGAATTCCTTCACTCACGGCTCACACTGTGGCAGAGCTGGGGGACAGTTCTGGGTTCCCCAGAAAGCCATCCAGACCCGCCGCAGGATGAGCCCTGAGCGAGGGCGTCTACTGAGTGACGGTGGCGGGAGGGAGGCCACTGGTGGAGGGAGGGAGCACCAGCTGCAGACAGGAGGACGGCGGTGTTTTCTGATGACATTTTTGACTTAATTTTGCAGGAGATCAAGACTTGCCACCATGGTGGGCGGGTCGCAACAAGGATGATATTCACCTTCAAGAAGGTAAAAGTCCTTCAGGGGTGGAAACATCAGACATTTTAACGGTTTGTGCCTTTCCAAAACTCAACCCTGTCTGACAAAATCTGATGTCATTGTGTTTGATTTCATGGGAGATGGTGAGAAGTGAGACTAAAGGATCCATAAAGGCTCCTTAAGGACGTGCCTGGGCAACAATGGACGAAAGAATGAGAAGCCTTGCTCTAGACTAACTGGGCTTGAACTTCCCTTCTCAGAGTATGTTCATTGTTTTGCAAAAATTATACTAGAGAGCTAGAGATAATGAGAGGATGTGAATAGATATGAGTAGCACAGAGTTGAATGGTGTTGGACACAAACCCTGTATTGCCTTCGTCTTTCTAGGCATAGTCCCCCTGTGGAAGTCTGCCGTCTCTTTCCAAGCTCTCTCACTGGCGGACACCCACATATGCTCATGCAGAGCTTCCCTTGGCTTCTGGTCTCCAATAGTCTTCTCGTGGAATATGATTCCTGACTTCCTCTGTGGCCACCAAGGGGACAGGTGATGCAACTTGCAAGTTCGAGGTTGTCAGGCCCCCATGGGATGGATGTTGGTTGAAGGGAAGCAAGAGATGAAAAGGAACGGGGCTCATAAGTATCCATTTCTTCTCTTCCTGGACTGATCCCAGCTGGGATTTCTCCTTCCAGAGGAGTAGGCTGATTGAATATATCTAAGGAGACCATGCTCCTGGTGAACAATCACCCTCACAACAGTGTCTTTCATTGCTCTGTGTCGCATCTAGCATCTGCTCCCTCTACTGTCCTCCTCCTTAAACTCCTGGGGTTTCATCTGCCCAATAAAATATCAAGACTTAAATTCTTCCTTCAGGCTCTAGAAATGAGAAGACCTGTGATGAGATAGTAGTTATCATGGTCCCTCTGGGCTTCTATAACAAAATACCATAAATCGGGAGGCTTATAAACAACAGAAATTTATTGCTTACAGTCCTGGAGGCTAGAAGTCCAAGACCAAGGCTCTAGCAATTCAGTGTCTGGTGAGAGTCTGCCTCCTGGTTTATGGACTGCCATTTTTTGATTATATCATCACAAAATGGAAGGGGCCCAGGAGGTTTTTGAGACCTCATTTATAAGGATGCTAATCCCATTCCTGAGGGCTCTGTCCCCATGACCTAATTAACTTCCAAGACTATACCTCCTAATGCCATCGCCTGGGGTCATGTTTAGCATATTAATTTTAAGGGGGCACAAATATTCAGACCACAGCAGTAGTAGGAGAAGGAACTCAAAAATATGCCTCATGGTCAAGTTATAGAAATAAGGATTCTGGCTCCACACACATTTTTTTCCTAGTCATGACCAGACAGATAGAATAACTTGCCTTCCCCGCCCCCACCCATTACTCAGTTATTTTAAGTATTAGTCACAAGTATCTATACAGTTAGTCCATAGGTTACACTGATTCCTGTTGAGGAGGAGATGACTGTTCTTGGTTTGGGTGAGAAGTAACTGAACTAGATTATGAAGCACGTGCAGTGATTAGAAGTAGGAGTCTATTAATTTTGGTTGTCTTTCTGACTATATGAGCTTCCCTGGTGGCTCAGACGGTAAAGAATCTGCCTGCAATGCAGGAGACCCAGGTTCAACCCCTGGGTCAGGAAGACGTCCTGGAGAAGGGAATGGTAGTTCCTTGGTCCAGTGTTCTTGCCTGGAGAATTCCATGGATGGGCTACAGTCCATGGGGCTGCAAAGAGTCAGACACAACTGAGCAACTTACACTTTCACTGTATACGCAGCCTTCTTTTTTCCTGTCTATTTCAGGGTCTATATTTCCAGCCTTCCCCGTGTATCTGTGAACAACTGAATATCATTGCAATACATTTCCTTTCAACATTAAAACCCCAGGGTTTATTTCTTTAGTTTGCAACTACAAGCCCCAAGGGCCAAATCACTGGGTCCCTAGATTCCCTTCCAACACTGACATTCATTCAAGTGGGAAGGAGACTGTAGCCCACCCTCTTCCATGAGAGATGGCATCTCTTTGGAGTCATAATCCCTAGTGCAGGAATTACAGTTGGCTCTTGAGGTGTTTATTGTTTTCCCTGTACTTGGACTAGCGAGAAAGCAGAGAAGGAACTCTCAAAATTCTTACCATCTATCTCACTAGGAACATAAGACATGCAGCAAAAAGTTCACTTGCTACCAAAGGTAACAAGCAACTAAGTTACAAACCTGGAGTCACAGGTGGGAAGAGGCATCTGAAGGCAAAAAAACAAAAAAGCTGAGCAGCCCATCCGTTCCCCGTGTACCTCACTGAGCCTGGGGTGTGAAAACAGCCATCTGTGCTGAGGAAAGCCTTCAGGGACACTGTCCCCAGGGACCTAGGAGGAGCCGACTGCCCCAGGTGAGCCCGGCCCGTGCCTTTACCAGCTCCGTGCTTGGGGAAAGAGCCTGCTTCTGGGAAGTGCACGGGACCTGCTCTCTGTCTCCCCTGCAGCCCTGTCATCAGCAAGCTACGCTGCGGGGTCTACAGTCCACTGACTTCCTGAGGTCCTAGCGTCTTTCAGAGGTGAGCCCGTTTAGACTGTAGCACTGTGGCTCTCAGCTAGTTAGGCAGGGGCCCCAGGGACTCGGGCAAGTTTTGCAGGACTTCTGGTGGCAGGACAGGTAGGGCAGGAAGGTGAGGTTAGAGACTGTCACTCAAAATACACACTTGCTCATGCTAGTCGATCCCAAACCAGTCCAGGGCTGAACCCGCACAGGACCCTCTAAGGCTGCTCGTGTCTGGCCCTGAGGTTAGACGTCTGGTCTGTGTCTGGTCTGCTTGGTTCTTTGTCTGTCTTTACTTTTGCCTTGGCACTGCCGCTCTAAGCTTCTCTCTCTGTCTCTCTGAGTCTGTAAGCCACGCTTCGTGGGGGCAAAGAGACCCCAGACCTCCTACTCCAGTCTTCACTGCCTTCAGTTTTTCCAGAATCCTGGGGTTGAGAACTGATTTTCTTCTGACTCCTTCATGGAAACAAAACCTACACGGAGACTTGGCTCTCTCTCTAATCTTTGAGGGACGAAGATTTTGGAGATAATAGAAGAGAGAGAAAAATGAGAGGGATATAATACTATGAGAGCAGAGGATGAGACCCAAACCTCTTGGCTCTCAAGCCAGTGTTCTTCCCCATAGTCACGAGGAAAACCATACTCAGTCCAACACCCCCGCCCCGGGTGACACCCTGGGAGCTTCTCATCATTTTCTGATCACTTTTGTGTTTTATTTTTATTATTTTTTTTTTTTTTACTGTTGCCTCACTTTTATTGATTTTCAGAGAGATTATGCAAATTGCACATTACACAGAAAGAAACAAGGTAGGGATTTTATTTTAGATCTTTCTAATTTCAAATCTTGCCTCTGCAAGTTGTTTATTATATGGATTCTACTGCTTCTTACTAAGGAATACATTTTAAAGTAAGATTTGATCTTTTTTTTTTTTTTTTTAATTCTTTAGTAATTTTATTTTTTTTTTAATCAAGAATCTCTTTTATTGATTATCAGAAACATTACAAACATCTAGTATGAACAAATTGTAACATGATAGTGTTTAGTTTGAACAATTAATACATTTCAGATATAATATTATACATATTTCAATGCTATTCTCCCCAATCATCTCACCCTCTCCTGGTCCCAGAGTCCAAAAGTCTGGTCTATACATCAGTGTCTCTTTTGTTGTCTCGTAAATAGGGTTATCTTTTACCATCTTTCTAAATTCCATATATATGCGTTAGTATACTGTATTTGTGTTTTTGTTTCTGGCTTACTTCACTCTGTATAATAGGCTCCAGTTCCATCCACCTCCTTAGAACTGATTCAAATGTATTCTTTTTAATGGCTGAGTAATATTCCATTGTGTATATGTACCACAGCTTGCTTATCCATTCATCTGTGGATGGACATCTAGGTTGCTTCCACGTTCTGGCTATTGCAAACAGTGCTGCTATGAACATTGGGGTACAGGTGTCTCTTTCAATTCTGGTTTTCTCAGTGTATATGCCCAGCAGTGGGATTGCTGGATCATAAGGCAGTTCTATTCGCAGTTTTTTGAGGAATCTCCATACTGTTCTCCAAAGTGGCTGTACTAGTTTGCATTCCCACCAACAGTGCAAGAGGGTTCCCTTCTCTCCGCACCCTCTCCAGCATTTATTGCTTGTGGACTTTTGGATAGCAGCCATACTGATTGGCGTGAAATGGTATCTCATAGTGGTTTTGATTTGCATTTCTCTGATAATGAGTAATATTGAGCATCTTTTCATGTGTTTGTTAGCCATCTGTATGTCTTCTTTGGAGAAATGTCTATTGAGTTCTTTGGCCCATTTTTTGATTGGGTCATTTATTTTTCTGGAATTGAGCTGTAGAAGTTGCTTGTATATTTTTGAGATTAGTTGTTTGTCAGTTGCTTCATTTGCTATTATTTTCTCCCATTCTGAAGGCTGTCTTTTCACCTTGCTTATAGTTTCCTTTGTTGTGCAGAAGCTTTTTAAGTTTGATTAGGTCCCATTTGTTCATTTTTGATTTTATTTCCAATATTCTGGGAGGTGGGTCATAGAGGATCCTGCTGTGATGTAAGTCAGAGAGTGTTTTGCCTATGTTTTCCTCTAGGAGTTTTATGGTTTCTGGTCTTACATTTAGCTCTTTAATCCATTTTGAGTTTATTTTTGTGTATGGTGTTAGAAAGTGTTCTAGTTTCATTCATATGGAGGGGTCTTGTTTTTGTATCCATTCAGCCAGTCTCTGTCTTTTGGTTGGGGCATTCAACCCATTTACATTTAAGGTAATTAATGATAAATATGATCCCGTTGCCATTTACTTTGTTGTTTTGGGTTTGAATTTATATATCCTTTTTGTGTTTCCTGTCTAGAGAATGTCCTTTAGTATTTGTTGGAGAGCTGGTTTGGTGGTGCTGAATTCTCTCAGCTTTTGCTTGTCTGTAAAGGTTTTGATTTCTCCTTCATATTTGAATGAGATCCTTGCTGGGTACAATAATCTGGGCTGTAGGTTCTTTTCTTTCATCACTTTAAGTATGTCTTGCCATTCCCTCCTGGCTTGGAGAGTTTCTATTGAAAGATCAGCTGTTATCCTTATGGGAATTCCCTTGTGTGTTATTTGTTGTTTTTCCCTTGCTGCTTTTAATATTTGTTCTTTGTGTTTGATCTTTGTTAATTTGATTAATATGTGTCTTGGGGTGTTTCGTCTTGGGTTTATCCTATTTGGGACTCTCTGGGTTTCTTGGACTTGAGTGATTATTTCCTTCCCCATTTTAGGGAAGTTTTCAACTATTATCTCCTCTAGTATCTTCTCATGGTCTTTCTTTTTGTCTTCTTCTTCTGGGACTCCTATGATTCGAATATTGTAACGTTTAATATTGTCCTGGAGGTCTCTGAGATTGTCCTCATTTCTTTTAATTCGTTTTTCTTTTTTCTCCTCTGATTCCTTTAATTCTGCCATTCTATCTTCTAATTTGCTAATTCTATCTTCTGCCTCTGTTATTCTACTATTTGTTGCCTCCAGAGTGTTTTGGATCTCATTTATTGCATTATTCATTATATGTTGATTCTTTTTTATTTCTTCTAGGTCCTTGTTAAATCTTTCTTGCATCTTCTCAATGCTTTTCTCCAGACTATTTATCCATGATTCCATTTTGCTTTCCAGATTTTGGATTAATTTCACGATCATTATTCGGAATTCTTTATCAGGTAGGTTCGCTATTTCTTCCTCTTTTGTTTGGTTTGGTGGGCTTTTATCCTGTTCCTTTACCTGCTGGGAATTCTTCTGTCTTTTCATCTTGTTTAAATTGCTAAGTTTGGGGCGTCTTTACTGTATTCTGGTAGTCTGTGGAGTTCTCTTTATTGTGGCGTTTCTGCACTATATGTGGGTTTGTACCGGTGGCTTGTCGAGGTTTCTTGTTTATGGAAGCTTGTATCGGTGTTCTGGTGGGTGGAGCTGGATTTCTTTTCTCTGGGGTGCAGTGGAGTGTCTAGTAGTGAGTTATGAGATGTCTATGCTTTTGGGGTCGCTTTGTGTAGCCTGTGTATTGGAGCTCAGGCTGTGTTCTTGTTTTTCTGGAGAATTTGCTTGGTATGTCTTGTTGTGGAACTTGCTGGTCTTTGTGTGATGCTTGGTTTCAGAGTAGGTATGGAGGCTTTTAATGAGCTCCTGTCAATTAGTGTTTCGTGGGATCAGGGTATGGACTTAAGCCTCCTGGTTCCAGTTATTGGTCTTATTTTTACAGTAGTCTCAAAAACTTCTTCTTCTATAATGCATTCCACAACTGGACTGCTCAGAGATGTTCACGGAATTATACATAGAAGGAAAAAGGGAGGAAGGAGACAGAGGTGGTCAGGAGGATAAAAGGAGGGAGTGTGAAGGAGAGAGACAGATCTAGTCAGTAATCAGTAAAGAAAAGAAAAAAGGAAAGGAAAAAAGCAAAGGACAAAAAGGAAAAAGGAAAAAAAAAACAAAACAGGGTCGCAAAAGTTATATCTAAACGTGGAGATTAAAGAAGTACTAGAGGATAAAAAAAGTAATAATAATAAAAAAATAAAAGAAACAAAACAAACAACAACAAAAAAAAATTAAAAGGAAAAAAAAAATTTTTGTTTTCCTTTTTCCAATTAAAAAATAATAAAAATTTAAAAAATATATATATATTAAAAAAAGAAAAGAAAAAAAAAAGGAAATAATGATGGGGAAAATAGTAACAATATATATAAGAGTTTCTCTATTATTGTTGTGGGTTCAGTTCATTTTCAGCTAGTTCCTTGTTCCGGCTTAAATTTCTCAAGATCTATAGGCCCCTTTCTCTGTGGTTGTTCTGTATAGTTCTTTGTTCTGTGCACGGTTCGGCGGTGTTCTGGGCCAAGGCCCGCCACTCGTGTGGTCGGCGCTGCACAATCTGGATTGCCGGCCCAAACTACTCCAGTTAGGCAGCTCTCCAGACAATCAGGCGAACGAAGTCTGCGCTGAGGCCCGCAGAGGGGGAGGGGTCGGCGACGGGAATGGCGGGCGGGCGGGTGGGGGGAGGGGATGGGGTGGCCCTCGTGGGAGCCGCCGGCACAGCGGGCGGGGGCACGCCTGCGCGGGAGTGGCCGGCGGGGGGAGCGTCCAGTGGGGGAGAGTCCCGCGGGGGAGCGTCCCTCTGGGGAGCGCCGGCAGCGGAGCGTCCCGCGTGGGAACGGCCAAGGCGTCTCCCTGCCCAGCCCCGGCTCCCCAATGGCAGATGCGGGCGTTTGCAGCGGTGCTTTTCCGCTGCGGAAGTTACCGCAGGGCCCGCAGTCTGTGGGTTCTAATTGCTCAACTGTTCTCCTCCCTGTTATGATAGTCTCCGTGTTTCCCAGGTTCGGCGCAGATTCCGCAGGGAGAGTGTTTCCTGGTGTTTGGAAACTTCTCTTTTTAAGACTCCCTTCCCCGGACAGAGGTCCGCCCCTCCCTCTTTGTCTCTCTCTGGCTTCTATATTCTTTCCTACCTCCTTTAGAAGGCAGTGAGTTGCTTTTCTGGGTGTCCGACGTCCTCCGCCAGCACTCCGAAGCTGTTTGTGGTATTTACTCGGCGCCCAGATGTCCCATTGATGAATTTGTGGAGGAGAAAGCGTATCCACTTTTGTGTTTTAAAAATAAGTTTTATGTTGGAACTAAAGGCTCACTTCCAGGTGGCCAAAAGCCCGGCCCAATTAGAAACTTCAGTTTCGCATCCTTCGCAGTCTGCACCCTCCCTTCTGAGCTGAGTCTGCTCTGCAGCATAGGGGTGTGTCGCAGGGAGCCGCAAGGAGACGGCTGGCAGTGGAAAGGGGCGTCTTCTGTCTGCTGCCACGGAATACTAGGGGGCGGTGAGCTGTGGGTGGCAGGCCTGCTCCATCGTGAGAACACTTGGGATTCTTCAGAGGCCTTTCAGGGACTGGTCCATGAAGCATTTCCTTGACAAAGACGATGAGCTTTCTCCCTGATCTCTCTATGACTGCCGTTTCCTAAGACAGCCCTTCCCTGATCCCTTATTCTATAACCTCCTCTATCCCAAAAGGCTTCTTCCTGGTTGGAGTCCCAACAAGGAGGCTTGAGCTCAACGACCGCCTGCAGCCACGCCTGTGGGCAACTTGCACTGTGTCCTGTGTGAGGATGCAGGACGGTCCTGCCGTATCAGTCGTGAGCTGATCCACTGTGCCTCCCAGCTTCCAACAGAGAGGAAAACACAAGACTTTAGGTTCTTAAGTGTCCCCTAAACCTTCTCCATTCACCTAACATCTAACCATACATGAAGTAATTTTCTGGTCTCCCCTTCTTGTACACCTTCTCTGAGAACAGTTCTTACGGGGTTGTCCCTTGAATTTGAGTGGGAAGGAGAACCCACATATAGTGTATTCTCACAAGCACACCTAACACTCAGTTGGCTACTCCCCAAACTCTTCACTTTAATGATTCTTCAAAAGGATGCAGGTGAATGGTGGGAAAGGTCTTGGGACTGGTTTGTTCATTTTTAAGTAATTCCTTCAGAGCTATCTAACATCTTTAGAGAATGGAACATTCTCGTATATTGTCCTCAGTTCAGGGCATCTAAAAACATTTGGAGCCAACTGTAAAAATCACATTCGGAATCATGTTAGAACTTAAAACATATTCATCGAGAAGTATCTATCATGTCCCTGTCTTTTCTTTCTAAGGCATTTCCTGAGTCTCTGCACTGCTGAACTAGTTCCCTTATTAAGTAAACTTTTCCCACCCTTCATTCCCCTTCAGCCTAGAGGGAGTGCCCACCTCCCTACCATGATCCCAGTTGAATAGTACCACACTGGGTTTTCATGTTGGGGTGAAGACTATGTGTTCCTTTCTCCAGATCAGCAGAAATATGCATCAAGGAAACCGAACGAGCGTCTCCGAATTCCTCCTCCTGGGACTCTCCACCCAACCTGAGCAGCAGGAGCTCCTCTTTGCGCTGTTCCTGGCTGTGTACCCGGCCACCGTGGTGGGGAACGGGCTCATTGTTCTGGCCATCGGCTTGGACTCTCACCTTCACACCCCCATGTACCTCTTTCTCGCCAACCTAGCCTTTGCTGACATTTCCTCCATTTCCACCTCAGTCCCCAGAATGCTGATGAGTATTCAGACCAAGAGTCCATCCATCTCCTATGAGAGCTGCGTCACACAGATGTATTTTTCTATTGTCTTTGTTGTCATTGACAACTTCCTCGTGGGGGTCATGGCCTGTGACCGCTTTGTGGCTATCTGCCGCCCTCTGAACTACACGGCCACCGTGGGACCGGGCTCTGCCTTTGGCTGACCGCCATCCCCTGGGTCCTCAGCAACGCTGTCGCCCTGACACGCACCCTTCTGCTCCTTCGGTCGGTCTTCTGTGATGGCAGTGCTCTCCCGCACTTCTTCTGGGACTTGGCCCCGCTGCTCAGGCTGTCCTGCTCAGACACGACGGCCAGTGAGCTCGTGCTCTTTGTCGTGGGCTCGGCGGTCGTCACCCTGCCCTTCGCCCTCCCCCTCGTCTCCTGTGTCTGCGTCGTCAGGGCTGTGCTGAGGCTCTCACCCGCAGAGGGGCGGTGGAAAGCCTTCTCCACCTGTGGCTCTCACCTGACGGTCGTGTTCCTCTTCTACGGGACCGTTGCAGGGGTCTACTTCTTCCCTTCATCGTCTGATCCTGACAACAGAGACAAGATTGGGGCGGTGCTGTTCACCGTGGTGATCCCCATGATGAACCCCTTCATCTACAGCCTGAGGAACAAGGACGTGAAAGGGGCCCTGAGGAGACTCCTGCATGGGAAAAGGGCTCTCCCTGTGATGCCCTGAGCATCTGAATTCCTTTGTCCCCATTGCAAAATGGATGATTCTGCTCAGAGTTCATGGCTTAGATGTGATGGTTTAACTTTTGATCACCTTTCAGAAATCTGCTTCCTATTCCAGTCACTGCGGGGCTGGGGCTTTTCCACACAGCACTGGTCTTGGAAACAAAGTGCCTGATGCCCATGGCGACTCACAACAGTAAGGTGCATGCTGATTATAATCTATGCAACTAGAAAATTCTGTGAAAATTGTTCACAGCTTAGACAATAAGAAGTGCATGTAGTACCTATAGGTTAGCTAGTGCATCTTTGAGGACAGTTGTTACCAATTCCTTCAAACTACATCACTATAAAGCAGATGTAAAATCCACCTGGTTTTCTATGGGTTACCAAACATCCTCTTAACATCCTTCCTCGAGTACCTCAAAATCTACCCTATCCCATAGCTCCAACAAGAACCGTCACTTGACCTCTGCTTTCTTTATTCCACGTGGATCAGCATGAGACCTAGATTTGTCCTCAAGAGGCTTCAGATCTTGCCCAAGTCTGCTGCTAACTCACTGTGTGACAAGACATATTACTAACTTGCAATGTAACTGCTGCTGCTGCTAAGTTGCTTGAGTCGTGTTTGACTCTGTGTGACCCCACAGACAGCAGCCCTCCAGGCTCCCCTATTCCTGGGATTCTCAAGGCAAGAACACTGGAGTGGGTTGCCATTTCCTTCTCCAATGCATGAAAGTGAAAATGAAGTCACTCAGTTGTGTCCGACTCTTAGCAACCCCATGGACTGTAGCCCACCAGGCTCCTTCATCCATGGGATTTTCCAGGCAAGAGTACTGGAGTTGCAATGTAACAAGTGATCTAATAAGAACAAATAAAGTTTTATAATGGTGTGCATCATTAAAATCCACTTATGTAAAAAGGAATATGCAGAAGGAGATGCCTGGGAGGAGAGTCAGCAAAACATTAACAGTGGCCGTGGCAGGTTATGTTTTCCAAGAATGGAAGCGACAACATTTCCGTCCCATGTGCTCTTGAAGGACTTGCCACTTCCTCATCAAGAGGTGGCGTCTGAGGCCCTCCCCCTGAGCCTGGAGGACTGTGGGGCTGGCTTTGACCAACAGAGGATCCCAGAGTGGTGCTGCGTGATCCCCGAGGCGCTTAGAAAACCTTGTACACTTTCCTGTAGCACTGTCTCAAGAATGCACTCCGGGGCCTGAATTAGCATGGAAGAAGTCCCTCTACTCTGAGCTCTCCCTGCTGGAGAGACCACAGAGAGTCAGAGAGAGACACGCAAGGTGTCCCGGGTGTTCCAGCCAACAAGCCTCTGAGTCCCCCTGAGTCACGCGGCACCCACCACTGGAGGGAGCGAGACTCCCAGCTGACATCCTAGCCTCAACACTGATGGCAAAAATGTCCTCTTGTTTCACAGCTCTAAGTGAAAATTGCCTGGTTGCCTTCAGTCAACTCCTAGAACTCTGAGACACAACAATCAAATGACTACTCTTATTTTAAGCCCCTTACATTTGGGGTTTGTTATACAGCAGCATGTAATCAAAATGGTAGTTTTGTTTCATGAGGTAATGTGATTAATATTATATGTATTAATTCTATGATATTAATAATATCATTTTAACATTTTACAGTGGCTATCCCTCTAGGAAGAAATAAAGCACTTTTTAAATTTAATTTTAAGGAATAAAGGCTGTCTCGCCTACTAAACCATCATGCCAGAATCTTCTAGGTTGCATAAGCATCAGTTAGGCAGAGATAGAAGTTTCTCTCTTTATTGCGATCCTATTGAGCCCATATTTGATGGAATAAGAACCATGATGGTCAGATCTTGCTCATTTGGTTTGAATTGTGCCTCATCCCTGTGGACGTGTCCTGGACCTCTATTATTTCTGTCTTATAGATCCTACAGTAGGTGTATTCATTCTAAGATATCGCTCCATCTGCAGTGAGTAATGGGAAAGTTGGCTGGTTAGACATAGATGTAAGTGCAGGTTGGGAGTTTTTTGAGAAGTTAAATTAAGATCAAGTTTGAGACACAAAAGACAACTAATTAAGAAGATAAGGAATCACAAACTTTTATGAAAACCATGACAATTTTTACAGAAGAAAGACATAAATCTGTACTTAAATTCTTATATTTCCCTGAATCATTCCTCCATCATTTTCAGGGAACATCTATTATAAACCTTCTATTCACCAGGCTCTAAGTCTGGCTCTGGGACTAAAAGAATGAATAATTCACAGTCTATGCCTTTAATGTACTCACAAACTAAAGAGAGAAACTGAAAAAAAATTAAGGATTTTTAAGACTTGAGAAGCGAAGATGGCATTTAATCAATAATTCATCTCATTAGATTTAGAAAGCATAAATATTTTGTGCAAGAGACAGGCAACCAAATTTTATAACATTCTTGTTCTTTTGTGTTTGCTCTCCCTGAGAAAAGCAAATTTAATCTTTGTGAATAAATTAATATAAAACTCTGCCATCTAAGTGTACGTAACACAATTGCAAGAGAAATATCTGGGGGAAAAAATCGATACATCGAGTAGAAATGATTTGTAAAACTTAATGCATAAAGTGTCAGGAAATATTTGTTATTTCTTCACCGAACAAATGTTTTTTGAGTCCATAGTGAGTCAAAAGGAAAAACGTTAGCACCGCTGCTTTCTTAGCTGTTGCTTCATTGTGCATGAGATAGACCATGGACTTACAGGGCTGGCTTTCATATGCGGGGACAGGGAGGCCCGTGATAGGAAAAGTAAGGGCAGGCGATAGACAGCGTCACAGGTTGAAACAGCTCTTTTAAGTAAGAAAGTTCAGGGGTGGAGGAAGGCTTGTTTCAGGTATTTGAGCTGAGAATTGAATCAAATTAGGGAGTGGCCATGACAAGGTCTCGAAAAACACATTCCAAGAAAAGGGAAGAGCAGATCCTTTAATAAATAAATAAAGATCCTGATATGAGAACCTGTCTGATCTGTTGAAAGGATTGTAAGTGCGTTGGACTAGGGAGAAGGGGAGGTACATATAGTCCTGCAGGCAATTGGTGCCCAATCTGGTTGAATTTTGGAGGTCATGACAAAGAGTCTGAATTTTATTCAAATACCTCAGGCACCTAAAGCCATGAGATGGGATGAAATTACCCAAGGAGTGGCCTCAGAGGGAGAGTAGGGCCTGTGACTAAGTCCTGGATGCTCTGATATTCAGAAATAAGAAGCCAGCAAAGGAGGCTGAGGACAGAGCCCCGGAGGCAGGAGACAGAACAGAGTCCAGAAGATGGAGGGAGGAAGTGAGAGCTCTTCCAAAGAAAGTGGGGATCAACTGTTTCAAATACCGCAGGGGCCACCATCACCCCTGAACCCACACGTCCTCATCTGCCCTCTTCAGTCCCTGCTGCTCTCATCCTTGGCCATCTCCCCACCACATCTACAGCCTCAGGGTTGAATTCAGATTGGGAATGCCTCCTTCAGAACATATTTCTCAGAAGATGGAAACACCTCAGATGCCTCTGTCTTCCTTCCACAGCTTACGTCTCTCTCTGTAGTCTCTTTTTAACAGAGGGATTTAGATGACTCAGAACTCCAAATCCCATTTAAAACTGGCCTATGACTTTAGGCAATACCCTTGGTGACCATTTTTAACCAGCCAAGAATTCTCAGGAACATGTTCTGCTTTCTTTGACAATAAAAGTATTAGTACACTGCAATCAAGTATGGTTTCTCTCAGAGAAAATTAACACTATTTACATTCCAAAAACAATCTGTTTAATTTACCACATTAATAAGCAAAAAATTAAACTGTTTGATCATTCTAATGGATGCAGAAATTGATTTTGGACAAAACCTAGTATTCATCACTGATTTTAGGGGGAAAAAAACAACTCTTAACAAACTAGAAATCAGAAGGAACTCCCTTAACCTGGTAAAAAGTCATCTGTGCATAATGAAAGCTGAGAGACTGAAGATTTCCCTAAGGTCAAGAACAGGAAAGGAATTTTCTTTCTCATCACTTCTCTTCAACATTTTATTGGAAGTGAATAAGTCAGCCAGAGAAAGACAAATGTTATCTGATCTCACTTATAAGAGGAAGAATCTAAAAAACTCAAACTCATGGAAATAGATATATGTGGCTTCCAGAGGCAAGGGATAGGGGGTGGGGGCACTGGAGGTGAGGGTGAGGGGTGGGGGAACTGGGGTGGGGGTGGTCAAAGGGCACAGGCTTCCAGCTGTGAGACAAACAAGTCCCGGGATGCAATGTGCAACATGGTGACTGCAGTTAGCGATACTGTTCTGTATATTTGAAAGTTGCTAATGGACTACATCTTACACGTTCTCATCACAAGGAAAAAATGTTGTAACTATGTCAGGTGATGGATGCTAAGTAATTGTAGCAATCATTTCACTATATATACATATATCAAATCCTTTCGTACACTTTAAATTTTTGTCATGTGTCAGTTACATCTCGATAAAACTCTAAAAATTAAGTAAATAAATAAAAATATTAACTAAGACATGTAAGACAAAATAATATCCCAGAGGCTCAGAAAGAAGTACCCAAGGAGAACTCATGGTAGCAAACTTGGATCAAGTTCCATTCAGTCGCTGAGTTGTTTATGACTCTTTGCGACCCCCATGGACTGCAGCACGCGAGGCTTCCCTGTCCATGACCATCTCCCGGAGCTTGCTCAGACTCATGTCCGTCGAGTCTGTGGTGCCGTCCAATCATCTCATCCTCTGTCGTCCCCTTCTCCTCCTTCTTTCATTCTTTCCCAGCATCAGGGTCTTTTCCAAGGAGTCAGTTCTTTACATCAGGTGGTCAAATTTGGAATAAAACCCAAATAAACCTGCTATTGATGGTTCGAGCCAGTGCGATAAGGCAAGAAAAAGAAAACAAAGGTGATTTGTGAATCCCAATCTCTTGGCCACCAGTGCGATTTTTCTCAACATTTTTTCTTAGACATATCCACACAACACTTTTCTAAAATTTTTATGTCCTTAAAATGAAAGTTTCTAGAGTTCAAAAGATACTATCCATTCAGTCTAGGTGCTTCATTTTCTCACATACAGCTACGAGTATGTGAGTTGTATGTGCTGCACACATTACAAAGTACTAGCACATCAGGGCTGCAGAATATATGGTGTTGACGGCTTCCTGTCTCTACAGGTTGAACTTTTATCTTTTCTTTACTATGTAAAAGGAAAAAGAAAAATGGAATAGCAGTAAATGTCATGTTGAGTGATTATATAGGATAGGTAGGAGATCATAGCAAGAGACTGTGCTTATGACAATGAAGAGCTCAGGCATGGAGCCCCACTCTAGCACGTCCTTGCCAACCTTGGGACAATCACTCCACTTTAAGTCTCAGGTGCCTCGTCTACCTGTAAACAGGGACAATAATAGAACACGCCTCACAGAGCTCTGGAGAGTATTAAATTAGATAAGTCCTATGGCAAATATCGAGCATGGGCTTCCGTGGTGGCTCATTGGTAAAGAATCTGCCCGCCAGTGCAGGAGATGTGGGTTCAATCCCTGAGTCAGGAGGATCCCTTGGAGAAGAAAGTGGCAACCCACTCTAGTATTCTTGCCTGGAAAACCCCATAGACAGAGGAACCTGGTGGGCTATACAGTCCATGGGGTGCAAAAAGTCAGATGTGACTTAGTGACTAAACAGCAACAACAAGAAATAGCAAATGTCACAATTCCTGGAAGGCAAAAACTGTCTAACAAATATGCTATCTATCTAAATCTATCTATCTATCTGTCTGTGTATCTACCTAATCACCATCATCATTAATATTATTCTTATTATTCAAAATCCACAGACACAATAAGAAAAACGATGACAACATAAATAATAAAATTTGTAAAATTCCTTTGGATCAAGACAGTAGTTGTATCTGTAGATAAATGTTTTATTTTCCAGATATTTTTGCTTCATGTGTCAAATATTTGTTGTGACAGGAAATGCCAATTTATTACAAAATTTGAAGTCATTATCAAGTGGTTGGTAGGGTACCTTTTCTCTCTTGAAGTTTAAAGAGTTTTTACGACTTATTTCCGCCAACACAACTTGAAATTTAATGAGTTGTTAATGCTAAACAAAATGACTTAATTTAAGATTCAAAGTTTTATTTCCAGTTAAATTACTACATTAAGCTAAAGCTCACAGGGAGCTTCCATTCAAGTTGAGGAATATAGATGAACAGGTGAACAAATAGAAGAACTTAGGGCTGATGGCAACCATGAAGAATGAAGCAGGCTGAGGAAGAAGCATTAAAGAGAGTGAAGCGACTACTTTATAAAGTAGTCCAGGGAAGGCCTATATGACTTCCCTAAACAGATAACATCTAACAAGCAATCTGAAATGACTTGAGAAGTATTCCAGGCAGAGAAAAGGGCAAATACAAAGCTTCTGAGGCGGGGGCATGCCTGGCACTGTCCAGGAAAAGCAAGGAGTAGGAAAAGGGTAGGAGAGCGATAAGACAAGCTCAACTTAGGTACTATGGTGAAATCAGCCACTTCAAAGCATTTCTGAAAAAAAGAAAAGATGAAAGAAAATAGCCTTAATAATATCACTGCACTATTTTTTTTTAACATAATGCAAAGAGATGGTAGTCTTAAAATTAATGTAAAAAAAAGTCTTAATATTCTTTCCACTTTTAGTCTAACACGACTATTTATCTTTTGGAAATTGTCATGTGAACATGCTTTCTCTTACCAAAACCCTCAGTAACAACTCAAACTTTAACTTCTAAGATGATGTTATTATTTAATCTTATTAAAATGTGTCAAAAACCACATTTACTTCACTAAAATATTTTATTCAAAATGATTATTATATTTCTGCATTTTGAATGCTTGGACCTGTTCCAAAACTAAAGAAATAAACAAAATTTGACAAAATTTTATGTTCAAATCCCTATATGGCTGAGAACATTGAGTTATGACATAGAGTAGGTCTAAGAGAGATGACATAACTGTGCATTTCACAACATTAAAAGGTTAAACCTAGAGAACACTTTGCCTTCTTAATAACCTTCTTGAATGCATTCTTGACTTCTCTGTTCTTTAGGCTGTAGACCACAGGGTTCAGCATGGGGATGAGTATTGTATAGAACACAGATGCAATTTTGTCTGTGTCCATGGAGTGGCTGGAGCTGGGCTGTAAGTACATGAAGATGACGGTCCCGTAAAATATGGAGACTGCAGCAAGGTGGGAAGCACAGGTGGATAAAGCCTTCTGGTATCCTTCACCTGACTGCAACTTCAAAATGGTGATAAATATGAGCAAGTAGGAAATCAGAATAACAAGAAGTGCAAAAAAGATATGAAAGCTCGAAATAAGAAAAAGAACCAGCTCATTAATGTCTTTATCTGAACAAGTCAGGGACATGACTGCTGGAATATCACAGAAAAAGTGGTGGACGACATTGGACGTACAAAAAGAGAGATAGAATGTGTCTCCAACATGGATAGCAGCAGTCAGAACACCAAAGATGTAAGAGCCTATGGCCAGACGTGCACACACACTTGTGGTCATGGTGGTGGTGTAATGTAGGGGTTTGCACACTGCTGCGTAGCGGTCATAAGCCATTGAGGCCAACAGATAATTTTCCACAGTGGCAAAGACTACAAAAAAGAACATCTGAGCCGCACATGCATGGTAGGAGATGGTCTTGTCTCCTACAAGGAGCCCAGCCATCACCTTTGGGGTGATGGTGGAGGAGTAACAGAAGTCCACCAGAGACAGGTTACTGAGGAAAAAGTACATAGGGATGTGGAGACGGGAGTCCAGCAAGATCATCGTGGTCATCCCCAGGTTCCCAATCAGAGTGAGGAGGTAAACGAAGCTGAAGGTTATGAAGAGAGGGACCTGCAGCTGTGGGTCATCTGTGAGTCCGAGCAGGATGAAATCAGCTCTCTCTGTATTATTTTCCATGAATGTGATTTGAGAGTCACAGGATGCTCTGTGGCAAAGAGAAATAACGGAACACGTGGATGAACAAAAAGCAGTTGCACAGGAGCTGAAATGCACAGTATTATTTTATTAGAACAATCAGTTTTTCATCAGTATTTACCATTTTTGTAACACGGGCATGACAGCACAGTGTAGTGATATCTTACTTATGCAGTAGTAGACATTTGAAGAGGAAGGGTCTTTATGGGTCACCTTCTCAAGTTCTTGTTTTTGTATATGAGTAAACTGGGTTGCAGCTAGAACTAAAGTTTTCTAAGTTCATATGCCGACAGTGAATCCATCTCCTAAATCAGTTATTCTGAGTCTTCTAGTAGTTTACACTTCTATAGTGCTCACTTATTCTATGCTTTATATGTACATATTCATTTAATTCTCTTATCAGTTCTATGATTGATTATTTTTCTCATTGGTGCATGTGGCAAGTTGACAACAAAGAGATGTAATAATTTACTCAAGATTATGCAGATATTATGCTATTAATGAATGAAGCCAAGCTTTAGACCCTGAGTGGTTCTCAACCTAAATGCCATTAAAAAATTGGAATTGCCATTTTTGTCTTTGAAATTTTGGTGCCAAGAAAGGCAAGATTACATTTTTTTCCTTCCAGATTGAGTTGATGTTATCAAAATACTCACAGCTTTGGGACTTTGAAATGGTAAATATTCATGATGTGTGAAACAGCATGATACATAACTGTATGGTCTTCATTACATAAAAATGGATGCTTAGCTGTGAAGATACGCCAACGAGACCTAGAAGGACAGGCCCCGGTAAACTGCTTGTGATTCTGAATGACTTCGTTTTTGCTTCTTGTGTTTTTTGGTTTCCTATTATGCACATGTTAACTTTTAAGAAATAAATGTTATTTTAAAAACCTTAAAAAAATTTGAATTGATTTTCCCTTCATTCAGTTTACATTTAGTTATCTTTATTGTCCTGAATTTAATGCAGAGAGTCGTACGGTTGATTCATACACAGAAATGCACAGTGGATAAGCCCATTTAGATGTGGGCTAAATGCAGCATTAGAGGCACATGCGACAAACACAGCCAGGTCTGAAGAGAAGATGCAGCATTGCGCAGGGAAGCTTTACTCTGAGAACACGTGCGTCGGAGCAGACCGCCATGACTGCCTACGAGACACTGGTCCTCACTCATCCCTGCATCTCATTTTATCTGTCGGAGAATGAAGGTGGTGTTGAGACCTACCTTAAAGGACTATTGTAAAAGTGGAAAGAGCTGGTGCATGAAAACAGCACCACGTGGATCTGAAACACAGTGCTGATGAGTGCCAGCTAGAATATTAGGGATTAGCATAGATCAGTGGGGCTCTATGTTGGTTTAGGAAATTCAGGTGACAAGACGCAGACGGGTGGGCTTTGAACTCCGATAACCTTAATCTTTCATATGCCTTTTCCTACATATTGTCCACTCGGATACTTTGCTTCACCCTGCATTTCTCAGTCTGTCCTCTTGGCTGGGTCAGTCATTTTGGGTGAGAACTCAGGCATCTTCAGATTTTTGTTCATGTCTTTCTTGAGACCCACAGTTTAGCTTGTGTTGAAAGTGCTCTCCTACCTTAGACCCAATCTTGCTGTCATTCCTAACAACAATTAGCTGGAAAATAGACACTGAGGTGTGGAGGGGTGAAAAGTCATAGTTTGGAGGGTGATACTAACCCGCATATCTATTTATGAGCAAGCACAAATCTTCATATTCTAAAAGGAGATTGAAAAAAGGAACCCATTCTTGGTAACCACTATTCTCTACCATCTTCCTTTCCGTCCTGAAACACATTATTTTACATGTCTGCCCCTTAAATTATTTGTGTTTGTCAAAACCTCACCCACACAATAAGATAAGATGCATAGATATAGACGTAGATCTATATATCTACACACACATATAAATCACTGTGTTCTGTGATGATGAACAGGTCTCCTGAAGTTAGTGAACAGCTTAAATTGACTACTTACTTGTAGTTTGTCTCATAGATGGAGAGATAGATATACAGATAACAGATGGGACCGATAATAGATGATAGATAAACAAATAGACATTAGCAGAAAGATACAGACTACACGCACACACACACACACACACTCACACACACACACAATCTAATTTGCAGTTAAAATGTGACTTCTTGAAATTTTACAAATAGTGTGAGCTAGCCAACATACAAACTCAAGTCTAATTGATCCCAATGCCTGTCCATTTAATCTCTGCATTGACAGATTTTTTTCTACATAAGCAAGTAGTGAAAGGGTGAGATTGTGGGGAAATGATAGTGAAAATGCAGTAAGGATCTTGGTATTTTCATGACGGACCAAAAACTTTCTGGTTTTTAAAGAAGTGCCATCACACCCAGTTTGGCTATCTGTCCCTTCAGTGACAAGTTAACATGTGATAAACAAAAAGAATTTGCAACCCACTCAGTCAGCCTATCATCTACTGTAGGTCTTTGCATGAGTGCCTGCTCAGTAGCTTCAGTCGTGTCTGACTCTTTGAAAACCTATGGACTGTAGCCCGTCAGGCTCCTCTGTCCATGGGATTTTCCAGGCAAGTATACTGGAGTGGGTTGCCGTGACCTTCTCCAGGGGATCTTCCCCAGGCAGGGGTGGAAAGCACATCTCCTTTATGCTTCTTTATGGCAGAGCCACTGGGGAAGCCCGTCGTAGGTCTTTCCACTTCAGGAAAGCAGCCTGGAGGAGGGCATGGCAACCTCTGCCGGTATCCTTGCCTGGAGAATCCCCATGGACAGAGGTACCTGGTGCGCTACAGCCCATGGGGTCACAAAGAGTCGGATACGACTGAGTGACTAAGCCCAGCACAGCACAAGGAAAGCAGCATGGAATTTCATAAATATTAATTTATTCTTTGCTGGTTAAAATGCTGTGCATATGAATTCTACACTTTCACCAGTGTTTCAGAAAAGGTGCTCAAACAACCAGATATGAGGTCAAAGACTCAGAACATGTAGGTTTTCCACTGCTTCTGCATCAGTTGCATTTTCCATTAGAAGCATATATTGAATATAGACCCTTACCTTGCTGTTGAAAAGAAGGAAAAGACAATACTGAAATGTGGATCTGAAATCAGAAATTCAGCCTTAGAAGAATGTATAAATAATACAGGAGAAAGTCTTTTCTATGTAATGGTCAAAAAATTCCAAGTTCCTTGAAGCTGAAGAGATGAAGAAAAGATCGTTATCCCTGAGCTAGAAGCCTGGATTTAAGTGTCACATCTACTGCGGATTTTTCTGGGTACTCAGAAAAGTATTTACCGTCTGTGGATCTTAATTTTATTTGTGATATAGAGATAATAAAATTCTCTCTCCTACACACTTTGGAACTTTTTTTCCCTGTAACAGATGAAAGTAAATTTTATAAAATATCTTAAGAAGGGTTTCACTTTTTCAACATGAATAAATTTAACTTTTATCTTACAGTGTTTTCCTTGCCTGTGGTCTCAGACTCACTGCACATATTCAGTTTGGGAATAAGCTGGTATCTACTAAAATTATAAACATTCATCTCAATAAGTGGTGACCAAATGGGATCTGCCTACAGACTGGTCCTTTTAAGACAATGTCAAGTGGAGTCAAGATGGGATTTCAGAGACTAATGAATGAGAAAAAGAAGAAAACTGTACAGGCGTGTGTCTCAGGAGAATAGGGCACCGGTGAGAGCCCAACTGTGTGCAACCCCTTCTTCTCATCCCACTTGAAATAAAGAAGAAACAATTAAACTGTGTGCAGGGACATAATTTGATATGTTGAATATGTATTTGCACATGCACGTATTTGCAATCTTGATATCTTTTCTTCTCCCATTTAAAAAATTAAGATCGAGTACAAAAATTATATTTAGTTTGAGTTTTGATACTTGAAATATATTTCTAAAAATTAATTTGTTTTTTATCTGTCACATTTTTATTATGTTTGTGTCCTTTCCATTCTTTTATGTGCTACAACTAAATGTTAAGGTACTAGAAATGTTAAGAAGTTGATAAATATTATCTGTATTTTCCCAAGTTTACCAAAGGCAGACAAATATGATGTGTGTCAGAGAGAGAATATATTGTGCCTTAATTCTGATAAGTCAATCGGAAAGTTAGATCTGTAGTCAGATGGATTTCTTTTCTCCTCCAAATCACCCTCCTGGAGGTTCTCTGGGGAAGGCAATGGCACTCCATCCCAGTGCTTTTGCCTGGAAAATCCCATGGACAGAGGATCCTGGTGGGCTCCAGTCCATGGGGTCGCTAAGAGTCGGACACGACTGAGCGACTTCACTTTCACTTTTCACTTTCATGCATTGGAGAAGGAAATGGCAACCCACTCCAGTGTTCTTGCCTGGAGAATCCCAGGGACGGGGGAGCCTGTTGAGCTTCCATCTATGGGGTCGCACAGAGTCGGACACGACTGAAGTGACCTAGCAGCAGCAGCAGCAACAGGAGGTTCTCTGATGGTACTCCTCTTGGCACTCATTGTCGCTGTACAGACTAGTGCACTGGATTGAAAATATTTCAAAGGAAATTCTAAAAGTTTCCAAAAAGCAAAATGAATTTGTCAGATGATAGCAACTATTTACATTGCATTTGCATTGTATTAGGTATTTTAAATAATCTAAATATGATTTAAAGTAAATGAAAGAATGTACACACGCAAATGCTACGCTGTCTTATATATAAGGGACTTGAGTGTCTGTGTATTTTGGTATCTGAGTGATCCTTAGAACCAATCCCCTGTTGATATGTAAGGATGATTGTATTTCATTTTTGGGGTGCTAATATAAAAAATCTTGCATTTTAAATTTAAAATTCCACTTTGTTCATTGCCAATACATACAAAAGTGATAAAATTTTGCATCTCAAACTTGCATCTTATAGCCTTGCTAATCATTTATTAGTCCCGAGAGCTTTTTGTCTTTCTGATGTTCTACATAAATGATCTGTCATTATCTGTGAACAAAGACAGTTTCTATTTCTTCCTTCCCAATCTCTGTCCCTTTTATATCACTTTCTTACCATATTACATTAGCTAGGACTTCCAGTACAATGCTAAAAGAAATGGTATAAAAGGACATTCCTGATCTCAGTGAGAACTCTATTTTCTCACCATTAGGCACCATGTTGGCTACAGACATTTTGTGGGCGGCCTTTATCAGGTCAAGTTTGTTAAACTTTTTTGTTGTTGTTAAGTTGCTGTGTCAAGTCTGACTTTATGTGCATGGACTGCAGTGCACCAGGCCGCCCTGTTCCTCACTATCTCCTGGAGCTTGGTCCATGATGCCATCCAACCATTTCATTCTCTGTCGCCCCCTTCTCCTCCTGCCTTTAATCTTTCCCAGCATCAGGGGCTCCTCCAATGAGTTGACTCTTCCTATCAGGTGACTGAACTATTCTGTTCTTATTTACTGAGACTTTTTCATCATGAGTGGATATTCAGATCAGATCACTCGCTCAGTCGTGTCCAACTCTTTGCGACCCCATGAATCACAGCACGCCAGGCCTCCCTGTCCATCACCAATTCTCGGAGTTCACTCAGACTCACATCCATCAAGTCAGTGATGCCATCCAGCCATCTCATCCTCTGTCGTCCCCTTCTCCTCCTGCCCCCAATCCCTCCCAGCATCAGAGTCTTCTCCAATGAGTCAACTCTTTGCATGAGGTGGCCAAAATACTGGAGTTTCAGCTTTAGTATGATTCCTTCCAAAGAAATCCCAGGGCTGATCTCCTTCAGAATGGACTGGTTGGATCTCCTTGCAGTCCAAGGGACTCTCAAGAGTCTTCTCCAACACCACAGTTCAAAAGCATCACTTCTTCGGCGCTCAGCCTTCTTCACAGTCCAGCTCTCACATCCATACATGACCACAGGAAAGACCATAGCCTTGACTAGGCGAACCTTTGATGACAAAGTGATGTCTCTGCTTTTGAATATGCTATCTAGGTTGGTCATAACTTTCCTTCCAAGCAGTAAGCGTCTTTTAATTTCATGGCTGCAGTCACCATCTGCAGTGATTTTGGAGCCCAGAAAAAGAAAGTCTGACACTATTTCCACTGTTTCCCCATCTATTTCCCATGTAGTGATGGGACCAGATGCCATGATCTTTGTTTTCTGAATGTTGAGCTTTAAGCCAACCTTTTCACTCTCCACTTTCACTTTTATCAAGAGGCTTTTTAGTTCCTCTTCACTTTCTGCCATAAGGGTGGTGTCATCTGCATATCTGAGGTGACTGATATTTCTCCCAGCAATCTTGATTCCAGCTTGTGTTTCTTCCAGTCCAGCGTTTCTCATGATGTACGCTGCATATAAGTTAAATAAACATGGTGACAATATACAGCCTTGACGTACTCCTTTTCCTATTTGGAACCAGTCTGCTGTTCCATGACCAGTTCTAACTGTTGCTTTTTGACCTGCATACAGATTTCTCAAGAGGCAGATCAGGTGGTCTGGTATTCCCATCTCTTGCAGAATTTTCCATAGTTTATTGTGATCCACACAGTCAAAGGCTTTGGCATAGTCAATAAAGCAGAAGTAGATGTTTTTCTGGAACTCTCTTGCTTTTTCCATGATCCAGCGGATGTTGGCAATTTGATCTCTGGTTCCTCTGCCTTTTCTAAAACCAGCTTGAACATCAGGAAGTTCACGGTTCACATATTGCTGAAGCCTGGCTTGGAGAATTTTGAGCATTACTTTACTAGCGTGTGAGATGAGTGCAATTGTGTGGTAGTTTGAGCATTCTTTGGCATTGCCTTTCTTTGGGATTGGGATGAAAACTGAGCTTTTCCAATCTTGTGGCCACTGCTGAGTTTTCCAAATTTGCTGGCATATTGAGTGCAGCACTTTCACAGCATCATCTTTCAGGATTTGGAATAGCTCCACTGGAATTCCATCACCTCCACTAGCTTTGTTCGTAGTGATGCTTTCTAAGGCCGACTTGACTTCACATTCCAGGATGTCTGGCTCTAGGTCAGTCATCACACCATCATGACTATCTGGGTTGTGAAGATCTGGGTCAGGAAGATCTTTTTTGAAGAGTGGATATTGGATTTTGTCAAAAGTTTTTTATCTATTGATATGATAAGGCATTTAGCATTATCATATTAATAGATAATGATAAGTGCAAGGAGCTACCCTGCGTCCGAGGTCAGTGGTGGCGGCCAGGAGGAGCTACCCCACGGCCCCATGCCCGAGGCCAGGGGCTGCAGCTGGGAGGACCAACCCTGTGTCCAAGGATTGTGGCTGCGCTGGCGCAGGAGGGCTTAGAGGATCTATCCCACATTGAAGGTGAGGAAGGGAGGCGGTGAGAAGACACCCCTCGTCCAAGGTAAGGAGCAGTTGCTGTGCTTTACTGGAGCAGCCGTGAAGAGATACCCCACGCACAAGGTAAGAGAAACCCAAGTAAGATGGCAGGTGTTGCAAGAGGGCATCAGAGGACAGACACACTGAAACCATACTCACAGAAAACTAGTCAATCTAATCACACTAGGACCACAGCCTTGTCTAGCTCAGTGAAACTAAGCCATGCCCGTGGGGCAAACCAAGATGGAAGGGTCATGGTGGAGAGATCTGACAGGGTGTGGTCCACTGGAGAAGGGAATGGCAAACCACTTCAGTATTCTTGCCTTGAGAACCCCATGAACAGTACGAAAAGGCAAAATGTTAGGATACTGAAAAGGGAACTCCCCAGGTCAGTAGATGCCCAATATGCTCCTGGAAATCAGTGGAGAAATAACTCCAGAAAGAATGAAAAGATGGAGCCAAAGCAAAAAGAATACCCAGCTGTGGATGTGACTGGTGATAGAAGCAAGGTCCGATGATGCAAAGAGCAATACTGCATAGGAACCTGGAACGTCAGGTCCATGTTTCAAGGCAAATTGGAAGTGGTCAAACAAGATATGGCCAGAGTGAATGTCGACATTCTAGGAATCAGAGAACTCAAATGGACTGGAATGGGTGAATGTAACTCAGATGGCCATTATATCTACTACTGTGGGCAGGAATCCCTCAGAAGAAATGGAGTAGCCATCATGGTAAACAAAAGAGTCCGAAATGCAGTACTTGGATGCAATCTCAAAAACAACAGAATGATCTCTGTTCGTTTCCAAGGCAAATCATTCAATATCACAGTAATCCAAGTCTATGCCCCAACCAGTAACACTGAAGAAGCTGAAGTTGAACGGTTCTATGAAGACCTACAAGACCTTTTAGAACTAACACCCAAAAAAGATGTCCTTTTCATTATAGGGGACTGGAATGCAAAAGTAGGCAGTCAAGAAACTCCAGGAGTAACAGGCAAATTTGGCCTTGGAATATGGAATGAAGCAGGGCAAAGACTAATAGAGTTTTGCCAAGAAAATGCACTGGTCATAGCAAATACCCTCTTCCAACAACACAAGAGAAGACTCTATACATGGACGTCACCAGATGGTCAACACCGAAATCAGATCGATTATATTCTTTGCAGCCAAAGATGGAGAAGCTCTATACAATCAGCAAAAACAAGACCAGGAGCTGACTGTGGCTCAGATCATGAACTCATTGCCAAATTCAGACTAAAATTGAAGAAAGTAGGGAAAACCACTAGGCCATACAGATATGACCTAATCAAATCCCTCCCTTATGATTATACAGTGGAAGTGAGAAATAGATTTCAGGGCCTAGATCTGACAGAGTGCCTGATGAACTATGGAATGAGGTTCGTGACATTGTACAGGAGACAGGGATCAAGACCATCCCCATGGAAAAGAAATGCAAAAAAGCAAAATGGATGTCTGGGAGGCCTTACAAATAGCTGTGAAAAGAAGAGAAGTGAAAAGCAAAGGAACAAAGGAAAGATATAAGCATCTGAATGCAGAGTTCCAAAGCATAGCAAGAAGAGATAAGAAAGCCTTCCTCAGTGATCAATGCAAAGAAATAGAGGAAAACAACAGAATGGGAAAGACCAGAGATCTCTTCAAGAAAATCAGAGATACCAAGGGGATATTTCATGCAAAGATGGGCTCAATAAAGGACAGAAATGGTATGCACCTAACAGAAGCAGAAGATATTAAGAAGAGGTGGCAAGAATACACAGAAGAACTGTACAAAAAAGATCTTCATGACCCAGATAATCAGATGGTGTGATCACTCACCTAGAGCCAGACATCCTGGAATGTGAAGTCAAGTGGGCCTCAGAAAGCATCACTACAAACAAAGGTAGCGGAGGTGATGGAATTCTAGTTGAGCTATTCCAAATCCTGAAAGATGATGCTGTGACAGTGCTGCACTCAATATACCAGCAAATTTGGAAAACTCAGCAGTGGCCACAGGACTGGAAAAGGTCAGTTTTCATTCCAATCCCAAAGAAAGTCAATGCCAAAGAATGCTAAAAATAACGCACAATTGCACTCATATCACATGCTAGTAAAGTAATCCTCAAAATTCTCCAAGCAGGCCTCAGCAATATGTGAACTGTGAACTTCCTGATGTTCAAGCTGGTTTTAGAAAAGGCAGAGGAACCAGAGACCAAATTGCCAACATCCTCTGGATCATGGAAAAAGCAAGAGAGTTCCAGAAAAACATCTATTTCTGCTTGACTGTGTAGATCACAATAAACTGTGGAAAATTCTGAAAGAGATGGGAATACCAGACCACCTGATCTGCCTCTTGAGAAACCTATATGCAGGTCAGGAAGCAACAGTTAGAACTGGACATGAAACAACAGACTGGATCCAAATAGGAAAAGGAGTACGTCAAGGCTGTATATTGTTACCCTGCTTATTTAACTTATATGCAGAGCACATCATGAGAAACGCTGGACTGGAAGAAGCACTAGCTGGAATCAAGATTGCTGGGAGAAATATCAATCACCTCAGATATGCAGATGACACCACCCTTACGGCAGAAAGTGAAGAGGAACTAAAGTGTCTCTTGATGAAAGTGAAAGTGGAGAGTGAAAAAGTTGGCTTAAAGCTCAACATTTAGAAAACGAAGATCATGGCATCTGGTCCCATCACTTCATGGGAAATAGATGGGGAAACAGTGGAAACAGTGGCTGACTTTATTTTGGGGGGCTCCAAAATCACTGCAGATGGTGACTGCAGCCATGAAATTAAAAGACGCTTACTCCTTGGAAGGAAAGTTATGACCAATCTAGATAGCATATTCAAAAGCAGAGACATTACTTTGTCAACAAAGGTTGGCCTAGTCAAGGCTATGGTTTTTTCTGTGGTTATGTATGGATTTGAGAGTTGGACTATGAAGAAGGCTGAGCGCCGAAGAATTGATGCTTTTGAACTGTGGTGTTGGAGAAGACTCTTGAGAGTCCCTTGGACTGCAAGGACATCCAACCGGTCCATTCTGAAGGAGATCAGCCCTGGGATCTCTTTGGAAGGAATGATGCTAAAGCTGAAATTCCAGTACTTTGGCCACCTCATGCGAAGAGTTGACTCATTGGAGAAGACTCTGATGCTGGGAGGGATTGGGGGCAGGAGGAGAAGGGGACGACAGAGGATGAGATGGCTGGATGGCATCACTGACTTGATGGATGTGAGTCTGAGTGAACTCCGAGAATTGGTGATGGACAGGGAGGCCTGGCGTGCTGATTCATGTGGTCGCAAAGAGTCAGACATGACTTAGTGACTGAACTGAATTGATGATAATGCATTTTAAGCTTCTTTATTTGATGGATTACATTAATTGATTTTCAAATGATAGACAATCTTGCATGCCTGTGATAAATCCCAGGTGGCTATGATGTATAACTCTTTTTACCCCTTGACTTTGATCTGTTAATATCTTTTGAGGATTTTTACATCTATGTTTATGAAAGATATTGGTCTTTTTTGGTTGTAATACCTTTGTTTGGTTTTGTTATTAGGGTATTGTTGGATTCATAGAATGAGTTAAGAAACATTCCCTCTGCTTCTACCCTCTGAAAAAGATTGCAAAGGATTCATATAATTTTTTCTAAGTGTTTGGTAGAATTCAATAAACTGGACTGAAAATTTATGTTCTGGAAAATTATTAATTGCTAGTTCAACTTCTTTAATACATATAGGCCTATTGAGATTGTCTATGTCTTCTTGTGTGATTTTGGCAAACTGTGGCTTTCAAGGAATTAATCAGTTTCGTCTGGGTAACTAGATCTGTACGCACAGAGTTCTTCCTACTGTTCTTTCATTATCGTTCTAATGCCCACAGAATCTGAAGTGATATCCCAGCTTTCATTTCTGATGTGAATAATTTGTGTCCTCTTTCTTTGTGTTTTAGTAAGTCTGGTTTGATTCTTATTGATTTTGTCAGTCTTTTCTAAGAAATAGCTTTTGGTTTCATTGATTTTCTTTTATTGATTTCCTGTTTTCGCTTTCATTGATTTCTGCTCCGAAAGTGTTAGTCACTCGGTCTTGTCTGACTCTTTGAGGCCCCACAGACTGTAGGACCAGGCTCCTCTGTCCATGGGATTCTCCAGGCAAGAATACTGGAGTGTGTTGCCACTTCTTTCTCCAGGGGATCCTCCTGACCCAGGGATTGAAGCTGGGTCTCCTGCATTGCAGGCAGATTCTTTACCATCTGAACCACCAGGTTTCTGCTCTAATTCTTAAAATTTATTTTTGTCTGATTACTTTGGATTTAATTTGTTCTTCTTTTCTTGTTTCCTAAGGTGGAAGCTTAGATTATGCATTTTAAATCTTTTTATTTTCCAGTATATACACTCAATGCTGTGAATTTCCTTGTAAATACTACTTCTTCTGTATCCCACAAATTCTGATAAGTTGTGTTATCATTTTCATTTAGCCCAAGATATCTTAAAATTTCTCTTGAGTTTTATTCTTTGATCCATTTTTTAAAAGTATGTTCTTTAATCTCTGCATATTTTATTAATATGTATTTTATTTTGAAGATTTCTTGGTTTCCTTTTCATATTGTGTATTGCTAAATGATAACCACTTATTTTTCTTTCATTTATTTCCAGCTCTCAAATGATGTTAGAATACATGCAGAATTGTCTAAATTGTCTAAAATCCATAATCTTAATTGTCCTTTTAAATATGCAGTTCAAATTAAATAATTTTTCTGAGAGTCACTTTTCTCATCCAAACAATCAGAATAATAACATTTTCCCCATTTAAATTAGATGAGTGGAGTAAATTAAGCCATAGTAGTATAGAAACCTACTATTCCTCATAGTACTGCTGTTATTATTAGTACTATTAATGCTCTTAGAACTAACATAGCAGACAATGGATTGTATTGATAAAAGTATAAAGTAATAAAAATGCTATAAATATAAAATTTGATAATATTATAGTACTAACAAAGTATAAGTCACAATCAAAAACTCATTTAAAGATTGAGGGAATGAGAGAGAGAAGAGGGAGAGAGACAAAAGAAAGATAAAGTGAGAAAATATGGAAACTTAGAAGAATTAGAAGGAACAATTTGTCTGATTATAAGTGTAGTATAATCATTTAGGAGAAGATACCCAGAGACTATTTACCCAAGGGTACTGCATGGACTTTAGTAATTTCCTTGGATTGTACAGATAAGTGTGACCAATTAGCAACTTAGATGGAGTTGGTTTTGGAAATATTATTTGCCAGTCCTTGAATCCTAGTTTCATTTCTGTTAAAAGTTCTGTCCATATAATATCCAGTATACTTATTTCCCAAAGCTATAAATATTAAATTTAACCTTACATAGAAACCTTCTAATACAATGACAGATAACAAGAAAAATTGTCATCATGAGTTCCCTTCCTTTTCCTTTCATTCTCCTCCAGCTATCTCTGCACATATGTCAAAATTTAGAGCAATTGTTCACTTTATAGTAAAAATGTATATGTTTAGAGCTTCTCCGTCTTTGGATGCACAGAATATAATCAGTCTGATTTTTGTATTGACCATCTGGTGATGTCCATGTGTAGAGTCTTCTCTTGTGTTATTGGAAGAGGGTGTTTGGTATGACCGGTACATTCTCTGGGCAAAACTCTATTAGCCTTTGCCATGCTTCATTCTACATTCCAAGGCCAAATTTGCCTGTTACTCCAGGTATTTCTTGACTTCCTATTTTTGCATTCCAGGAACTATTTTAAATTCTAAAAGATAATGCTGTGAAAGTGCTGCACTCAATATGCCAGCAAATTTGGTAAACACAACAGTGGCCACAGGACTGAAAAGGTCAGTTTTCATCCCAATCCCAAAGAAAGGCAATGCCAAAGAATGCTCAAACTACCGCACAATTGCACTCATCTCATATGCTGGCAAAGTAATGCTCAAATTCTCCAAGCCAGGCTTTATTCAGTTATTCACATTATTCAGTATGAATATTCATATTATTCAGTATGTTCAGTATGAATATTCACATTATTCAGTATGTGAACTGTGAACTTCCAGATGTCCAAACTGGATTTAGAAAAGGCAGAGGAACCACAGATCAAATTGCCAAAATCTGCTGGATCATCGAAAAAGCGAGAGAGTTCCAGAAAAACATCTACTTCTGCTTTATTGACTATGCCAAAGTTTTTGACTGTGTGGATCACAACAAACTGTGGAAAATTCTTAAAGAGATTGGAATACCAGACCACCTGACCTGCCTCCTGAGAAATCTGTATGCGGGTCAAGATGCAACAGTTAGAACTGGACATGGAGCAATGAACTCATTCTATGGGTTTGTTAAAACCCATAGAACTATACTTAGCATAGAGTGAAATTTAATATATACAAATTTAAAAGAATCAGCCAGGAGCACAGGAGAATCACAGGAGTGAACACAGGTTGTTAAAAATATTAATTGTACTACAAGTGACTTAGTCCCATTGAAGAGTTGGGAAAAAATAAGCTAACATTGGAAAACAGTGTGCTCATAGGGAATTGCAAGGGAAAAAAATGAAAAAAAAGATCTATAAAATACTGTTCTTTAATTACTCAAGTTGTTCCTCAGGAAAGTATAGATCAGCAATTTTTGAACTGCGTTTCTTTTAAACTGGAGTCACACGAGTAAATTAATGAATGGAAAGTGTTGGGAGTCAAATTTCTCACTGTCAGAGATGGAAGTTACAGATAAGAAAGGGGATGAAATAGATTGGAGTCAGAGATATCAGTAAGCACTCATGTTTAATTGATGTGGGTACGATGGATAGGTAGAGAAATAAGTGTAAGTATGAGTACATACTTTGGCCTCCTGATGCAAAGAAATGACTCATTGAAAAAGATCCTGATGCTGGGAAAGATTGAAGGCAGGAGAAGGGGATGTCAGAAGATGAGATGGTTGGGTGGTATCACCAACTCAATAGACAAGAGTTTGAGCAAGCCCCAGGAGTTGGCGATGAGCAGGGAAGTGTGGCATGCTGCAGTCCATGGGGTCGCAAGGAATCGGACACAACTGAGCGGCTGAAATGAACTGATGAATACATACAAACCATGTGCATGTATACTTCCTACCTCTGTAGAAAGAGGATCTAGAATTGAAACTAATATAAGCAAGCATATTCAGCATCAGAATCTTGTGTTTAAGGGACTTGTCTGGTGGTCCAGTGGTTGAGAATCTGCCTTACAATGCAGGGGATGTGGGTTCAATCCATGGTCAGGGAACTAAATCCCAAATGCCACAGGACAATTAAACCCACATCCCACAACTACCGATCCCACACCACAACCAAAGATCCAGAGCGCTGCAACTAAGACCCACAACTAAGCCAAATGAATAAATAAATATTTCAAAAAAAATCTCGGGTTTTAAATACTTTTCATTTTCTCCATTTTTTCTTACACTCTGGCTACATTATCCTTTGAAAATTGTAAACATGAGCATGTTGGTTCTATCAAATGACTCAGTCAAGATGGAAATATTAATGTATTTAAGATGCTTTATTTATCTCTTGATAATATGTGCTCCCCCAAATCATATACTTGTATTTAATAGTACAACATTTTATTTTCAAATTTAACATTTAAATTAAATGCTAAGAGTTTAAAATCTAACCTAAGAAACAGAAATCTATTACACACGTATGTATATTCTAATACATGAATTAAATATTTTATTTAAAAAAGCATGCAGGATAAATGAATAAACCAATTCCTTAATAAGGTTTTAAAGTAGTCTGTGACAAGACATCTTAGCCATTCTTATTTAGGTATTATACTTCTGGACATAGTGCTTCTTTTTTTTTTTTTTTTTTTCAGGACAAGAGATCTTCTATTGGTCAGGATATCATTTTACGTTGCTGAAATCATAATCCTAGGGACAATTTTGCCTCTACAACAAGCTTCATAAAGGCACTCTTGACCTCCTTGTTCCTCAGGCTGTAGATCACAGGGTTCAGCAATGGAATGATCATAGCATAGAACACAGAGGCCATTTTGTCCGTGTCCATGGAGTGACTGGAGCTGGGCTGTGAGTACATGAAGATAATTGTTCCATAGTAGATGGAAACGGCAGTGAAGTGTGAGTCACAGGTGGACAAAGCCTTCTGGTGCCCTGCAGGTGAGGGCATCTTTAGGATGGTGATAAATATGAATACATAGGATATCAAGATAACCAGGGGAGCAAAGAAGACACTGAAGCTCACTACATAAACTAGAACCAGTTCACTAACACGTCTGTCAGAACAAGAGAGAACCATGACAGCTGGAGCATCACGGAAGAAGTGATGGACCACACTGAACGTGTAGAAAGAAAGGCTGAAGGTGTCTCCAGTGTGGACCAAGGCATTCAGGAAGCCACAGACGGAGGAGCCTGCAGCCAGAACAGTGCACACACTGAAGGTGTCTCCGGTGTGGACAGAGGCATTCAGGAAGCCACAGACGCAGGAGCCTGCAGCCAGAACAGTGCACACACTGAAAGTGTCTCCGGTGTGGACAGAGGCATTCAGGAAGCCACAGACGCAGGAGCCTGCAGCCAGAACAGTGCACACACTTCTTGTCATGGTGGTGGTGTAATGTAGGGGTTTGCACGCGGCTGCATAGCGATGATAGGCCATTGAGGCCAAAAGGTGATTTTCCACTGTGGCAAAGGCTGAAAAAAGAACATCTGAGCAGCACACGCATCACAGGAGATGACCTTGTCTCCTGGAGTGAATCCAGCCAGGATGGTGGGAATGACAGCTGAAGAGTAATAAACATCCGCCAGAGACAGGTCACTGAGGGAGAAGCACATGGGCATGCGGAGATGCGAGTCCAATAGAGTCAACATGATGATGCCCACGTTCCCAATTGGAGTGGTGAGGTAGATGAGGGTGAACATTATAAAGAGCGGAACTTGTAGCTCTGGGTCACTGGTTAGTCCCAGGAGAACTCCTGTCATGCTCTTCATCATGAAGGGGACTGCAAAGCGCTCTGTGGCTATGAGAAAACAAGCAGAGACGGACAAAGAAACTTCAGTTGAAAAGTGTACATGCAATATTTCATTACAGTATTATTTTATTACAGTGATAGCTTGTATTTCAGTATACTCCAGATAAATATGCACTTGTCAACAAGACTTAACCCATTCATTCCATACAGATTTACATGCTATTGAATCTGATGGGTCTTCACAGATAATCTCCTCAGTTTTTAAAGTGTATGAGTTTGTAAGCTGAGATACAGAAAATTAACTTGCTAGGGCCTTCCTTGGTGGCTCAGTGGTGCAGAGCCCACCTGCCAACACAGGAGACACGGGTTCTATTCCCGATGCAGGCGGATCCCACGCGCTGCGGGCAGCTAAGCCCACGCACCGCAACTACTAAGCCTGTGCTCTGCGGCCCAGGAGCCAAACTACTGGGCCCAAGCGCTGCAGCTGTGAGTCTGTGCACCCTGTGGGCTGGGCTCACAAGAGAAGCCATCACAGCAGGAAGCTCGTGGACCCCAGCTGGAGGGTAACCCCTACTCTCCACAACCAGAGAAAGCCCTGCAGCAATGAAGACCCAGCACAGCCAAAAGTATAAATATCAGACAAAAACTTAAAAAAAAGAAAACTAACTTGATCAGTAACTAGTCCAGAATAAATACATCTGCCAACTCACTCTTTCCCAAGCCTAGTAAAAGCCTACCCTTGCATGTTGTTACTCTGTCAGGAACTTCTGTAGACACCTTTTTTGTTGTCGTGCAGTCACCAAGTTGTGTCTGACTCTAAATATATATTAATTATATCCTTTCAAGAAAATCATATCTTGATATGATATTGTCTTCATTTAATTTATAATGCATAAGAGGTTGAGTAATCGTGTCTATTTTAAAATGAGTGTTAATTAACAAGGCATGCTTTGGACCCAAGGCAATTTCTGAACCCACATGGAGTGGCTCCCGAAATAATGGTCTTTATTGTGTTTAAATTAGATTGAGTTTGACTCTGTTTCTGATAACTCCTTGCCTTCATCGGTCTGAACTCAGTGTTTGATGTTTCAGAGAGGTAACTTGAGGAGCACGTGCCTGGTGCGCGTGATGAATAACTGAAGAGGCAGGGGCTGCACAACCAGCAGGCGGTTCTAAGGGGAGGACAGAGCATTATGCACGGAGCCGGGGGTCGGAGAGGAGGTAGATGCGAGCCCCGCCTTGTACTACTGGGAGTAACTCTAACCTAACTCACCTGAAGCTCGTATTTCCATCTGCAAGATTAGGACCATTATGACCCTACTTTATAGTATTGTTGTGAAAATTAAAGTAATACATTTAAAAAATAAAATTCTGGATGGTTAGCAGTCTCAGAGTAATAGTTATTATACTCTTATGAGGATGGGATGCTTATCGATATGTTGGTTTGTGAAAATTGAGTGGTGACCTGGAGGGCTTCAGGAATGAACAAGTTTTAGCCTTACAGCCTTCCCCCTCAATTTGCCTTTTTTCACACACAAGGGTTGCTGAGATTATTCTGTTTTTGCCAGTGTTTCTCTGCTATCCTTGTTTTGCCTATATGATTGACTGTTTCAGTAATCATATGTGACCCATTCTTTTGCTTAATTTCTTCCTTGAAATACATACCTTATTTGAAACAGTGCCTTTTAAAAAACTCATTCTTTCTCTTATTACTGCCGTCTCAAAGCAGAACCACAGGGATGTAGCATGGAAAGTCCCTGGTTTGCGGGCTGTCTTCATTCTCTGGAGCTGCTATTACTGACTCCAAGCTCAATCTGCTCAGCAGACGACAGGGGGATGAATCTGAGAGAGGAGGTGTTGAGGCAAGGAATACGACTTTATTCAGAAAGCCAGCTGACTGAGAAGACAGCAAACAAATGTCTCAAAATAATCATCTTACTGGGGCTTGGATGCCAAGTTCTTTCATAGATTAGAGATGGCAGAGAGGTGAGGAAGCAAACTAAGAAGTCCGTTAACCTAGGCCGTTAATCTTGTAAACACCTCCTAGAATGGCAGGCCTTGGGCAGGGGATGTGTTAATCTTTTCCTTCTTGCCATCCACAGGTGGACAGGGTCCTCAACAAAGGCACTTCAGTTTGAGTCTGGCAAAGGGGCAGGGTTCTCTGAGGCAGGCCTTTATGTGCGATTATAGTAACAGTGGCAACCCACTCCAGTGTTCTTGCCTGGAGAATCCCAGGGACAGGGAGGCCTGGTGGGCTGCCGTCTATGGGGTCACACAGAGTCGGACACGACTGAAGTGACTTAGCATAGCATGGCATAATAACAAAAGCAACAAGAACAAGTCAAAGAAACAGTTTCATCTGGGAGTCAGAATTGGTTCTTCCCCTCAACGCTATTTTGGTGGCAAGCACCATGTTGTACAATATTTCATTAGAATCTCTTCTGCTGTAGGAACAGTATTTTAATACTTTACTTCGAATTGGAAGCCTTTGAAAGGACATCTGTCTTATGCTAACTACTAACAAAGGTATGACCTAAATAAAATCCCTTATGACTATGCGTGGAAGTGACAAATAGATTCAAGGGATTAGATCTGATAGAATGCCTGAAGAACTATGGACAGAGGTTCGTGACATTGTACAGGAGACAGGGATCAAGACCATCTCCATGGAAAAGAAATGCAAAAAAGCAAAATGGCTGTCTGAGGAGGCCTTACAAATACCTGAGAAAAGAAGAGAGGCAAAAGGCAAAAAAGAAAAGGAAAGACATACCCATTTGAATGCAGAGTTCCAAAGAATAGCAAGGAGAGATAAGAAAGCCTTCCTCAGCGATCAGTGCAAAGAAATACAATAGAATGGGAAAAACTAGAGATCTCTTCAAGAAAATTAGAGATACCAAGGGAACATTTCATGCAAAGATGGGCTCAATAAAGGACAGAAATGGTATGGACCTAACAGAAGCAGAAGATAATACCAAAAGGTATTATACAGAATATACAAGAATATACAGAAGAACTATACAACAAAGATCTTCATGACCCAGATAATCACAATGGTGTGATCACTCACCTAGAGCCAGACATCCGAGAATGTGAAGTCAAGTGGGCCTTAGGAAGCATCACTATGAACAAAGCAAGTGGAGATAATGGAATTCCAGTTAAGCCACTTCAAATCCTACAAGATGATGCTGTGAAAGTGCTGCACTCAATATGCCAGCAAATCTGGAAAACTCAGCAGTGACCACAGGACTGGAAAAGATCAGTTTTAACTTCAACCCCAAAGAAAGGCAATGCCAACGAATGCTCAAACTACCACACAATTGCATTCATCTCACATGCTAGTAAAGTAATGTTCAAAATTCTCCAAACCAGGCTTCAACAGTACATGAACTGTGAATTTCCAGATGTTCAAGCTGGATTTAGAAAAGGCAGAGGAACCAGAGATCAAATTGCCAACGTTAATTGGATCATGGAAAAAGCAAGAGAGTTCCAGAAAAACATCTACTTCTGCTTTATTGACTATGCCAAAGCCTTTGACTGTGTGGATCACCACAAACTGTGGAAAACTCTGAAAGAGATGGGAATACCAGACCACCTGACCTGCCTCTTGAGAAATCTGTATTCAGGTCAAGAAGCAACAGTTAGAACTAGACATGGAACAGCAGACTGTTTTCAAAGAGGGAAATAAGTACATAAAGGCTGTATATTGTCACCCTGCTTATTTAACATATATGCAGAGTACATCATGAGAAACGCTGGGCTGAATGAAGCACAAGCTGGAATCAAGATTGCCGGGAGAAATACCAATAGCCTCAGGTATTCAGATGACACCACCTTTACGGCAGAAAGCAAAGAATAACGAAAGAGCCTCTTGATGAAAGTAAAAGAGGAGAGTGAAAAAGTTGGCTTAAAGCTCAGCATTCAGAAAACTAAGATCATGGCATCTGTCCCATCACTTCATGGCAAATAGATGGAGAAACAATGGAAACAGTGAGTGACTTTATTTTGGGGGCCTCCAAAATCACTGCAGATGGTGACTGCAGCCATGAAATTAAAAGACGTTTGCTCCTTGGAAGTAAAGCTATGACCAACCTAGATAGCATATTAAAAAGTAGACACACTACTTTGCCAACAAGGTCCGGCTAGTTAAAGCTATGGTTTTTCCAGTGGTCATGCGAGAGTTGGATGTGAGAATTGCACTATTAAGAAGGCTGAGCGCCGAAGAATTGATGATTTTGAACTGTGGTGTTGGAGAAGGCTCTTGAGAGTCCCTTGGACTGTAAGGAGATCCAACCAGTCCATCTTAAAGGAAATCAATCCTGAATATTCATTGGAAGGCCTGATGTTGAAGCTGAAACTCCAATACTTTGGCCACCTGACATAAAGAACTGATTCACTGGAAAAGACCCTGATGCTGGGCAAGATTGAAGGTGGGAGGAAAAGGGGACAACAGAGGATGAGATGGTTGGATGGCATCACCGACTCAATGGACATGAGTCAGAGTAAGCTCCGGGAGTTTGTGATGGACAAGGACGTGTGGCGTGCTGCAGTCCATGGGGTCGTAAAGAGTCGGAGAGGGCTGAGAAACTGAACTGAATTGAACATTTTCCTCCTAAAACTTTTGCAACTTCATTTTACAAGCCTGTGCCTTGAAGATATTATGTTTACCAGCCCGAACACACATGACCACTTTTAACATATACTGTGTTCTGTTACAAGCCAGTTCTTTATAGATAAACGAGTGGTGTGTGTGTCTGTGTGTCCGTATGTGTGTGTGTGTGTGTGTGAGGTAAGTAGCATTATGATTTCTACTTTACCATTAGGAAATTAAAGACTTAAGAAGTTATGTGTTGCTCTAAAATTGCACAGCTAGTATGAGAGTCAAGATTCAAGAGTTAAATCCACTTTTGGTCAAATCAAAAGTCTATGCTTTTAGCCATTCATTGCTAACATGTGTACACATTCTAGTAATAATAAGCGTGAAAATATGAAGAAAAGGTCAAAATGCAGTTTGGATTTTGTTAATTCCTATTAGACACCCTCACGTTGCTATTGTCGTTTAGTCGCCAAGATGTGTTCAATCCTTTATGCCCTCCAGGCTCCTCTGTCCATGGGATTTCTCAGGGAAAAACACTGAAGTGGGCTGCCATTTCCTTCTCCAGGGATCCTCCTGACCCAGAGATTGAACCCACATCTCCTGAATTGGCACGCAGCTTCTGTTTTAAAAAATTAAAATTATTTTTTATTGAAGGATAATTGCTTTACAGAATTTTGTTGTTTTCCATCAAACCTCAACGTGAATCAGCCATAGGTATACATGTATCCCCTCCCTTTTGAACCTCCGTCCCGTCTCCCTCCCCACCCCACCCCTCTAGGTTGACACGGAGCCCCTGGTAGAGTTTCCTGAGCCACACAGCAAATTCCCGTTGGCTGTGTATGTTACATATGGTAATGTAAGTTTCCATGTTACTCTCTCCATGCATCACCCTCTCCTCCCTCTCCCCACGTCCATACATCTATTCTCTATGTCTCCTTCTCCCATTTCTCCCACTGTTCATTGCAGCACTATTTACAATAGCTAGAGCATGAAAGCAACCTAGGTGCTCATTGACAGATGAATGGATAAAGAAGTTGTGGATATATACTCAATGGAATATTACTCAGCCATAAAAGGAACACATCTGAGTCAGCTCTAATGGGGTGGATGAGACTAGGACCTATTATACAGAGTGAAGTGAGTCAGGAAGAGAAAGATGAATAACGCATTCTAACACATATGTAAGGAACCTAGAAAAACGGTAGTGAAGAATTCATTTGGCAGGGAGCTTGTTTACAGTGAGCCACCAGGGAAGCCCAGGTGCTGTTACAGTTTAAGTGTAACCAGGAAGGGTTAATTTTGATTTTACACTGGATCTGCTTCTGTGACTTTAACCCTTATTTTGCTGCTTTTGTTATTATAGACATGCACAATGACCTGCCTCAGCGAGCAAGCCTGACCCCGGCCGCCCGGGAAGGATGCCGCACTCTCGAGGCCTTTGTGTCCCAAGGTGCAGTGACAATGCCCCTCACATGCTGCTGACTGTCTTGGCCCCAGAATTCACTTCGGGAGGCCAGAATCACAGGTAGATGTGTGGCATCCTTATTAGCCGATATGACAGGAGATATTCCATTTCACACCAGTGGTGAAATGACTTAAGGAAGTGAAGTGAACGCGTCCCCCTACCTGAGGCTTGCCAGTCTAGGAGATATTTGCAGGAACTAAATGGCCTTTTTACTTTGTGTCCTCACCTCCCCTTTGCTCCCCAAATCTCTGATCCATAAAAGAACCTGGCCAGCAAGGCCCCGACAAGATGATGATTTTGAGACACTAGCTTGCGGTCTTCTCCACCAGCCAGCTTCCAAATAAAGTCCCTTCCTAGTCCCAGCACCTCATCTCAGATTCATTGATTTTCTTGCGGCAAGCCAAGCAAGCTTGGACTCAGTAACGTGCGGATTTTTTTACCTCTGCTTTTTTTGTTCATTTGTTAGTATTGATTTGTTTCTTACCTCTATTGAGCAGCCAATATTTGATGAACAAGATGAAATTACCATTCAATCAATCAGAGAATCTATCTAGGTTATTTTTCTGTTCATGTCTTTCGGAAAGCAGAATGGGGTCTCCTGGGTATCAGTAAACTCTACTGATGGAAGTTTGACGTTTCCATCCCAGTCTCACCTCGATATCAGCTGTAGAATGATGCAGAAATGCTGTCAGAGGAGGTCTCCTTCCAATAATGGTCTTGATTCCAAAGTCTCTAAGGCAGGAAAATGGAAGGAAGAATATTAACATGGTTTAGTTCCTGAACTTCCTCTGCGTTCTTTCTGTCTCCTTATCTCCTCCTTTGAACAATAAACATCGTAAGATTACCTCTGTCATATAATTCACAGAATTGTTTCTGTAAATAACAAATTCCAATAAGAGATTATCTTTAAGAGCCAGTCAATTTCCATTTTATCTTGGGGTGTTTCCCTGACTATGGGTACAGGTACATATCAAATTCCGGGGTACAGCTTCTGTGTGCTGACAAGTACGAATAGTCAGATGAATGAATGATGGCTGTATGGGTTCAGCATGCAGATCCGTCCCTGTAAAATGAGGTCACATTGATACTGGGATTTCAAAGGCTGATGCTGGGGGACGTGGAGGGTGTTATAGAGATGCAGAGCTCTCCAGGAATTTCCCTTGTGGGCACATCTACAGTTTCTCATCCTGATTTCCCAGGAAAGGCACAATTAAACTGTCTGTGGGGACCGTGCTGATTATTTCCTTTGTACACACATATTTTTTACTGCCTTTTTTCTTGTTATTTTGGTCAATTTATTATGAACATATAACTTACATACAGTAATATCCAAAATTTTAGTGTACAGTTCTAAGACTTTTGTCAAATTTACTGTCAAAGAACCACTATCACCTGAATAAATTCCTATAAACTTCTTTGGATAAACACATTTTCCTATCCACTGCCCCTGACAATCAGAGAATTTTGCCTTTGCAACAATGTCCTTCACTACAATCCTGGAATACATACTCTGAACTGGTAATCCTTCACTTAGCATTTGAGATTCACTCTTGTTATTACTTGTGTCATAACGGAATCTTTATTGCAGAATCATATTCTGCACAATGGACATTGCAGGTTGTTTATCCTACTTCGTAGCTGAGGAACACTTATGTTGGTTCAAGGGTCTGGTGATTACAAATAAACTGATATAAACATTTGCCTAAGATATTTAAACACAAGCATTCACATCATTTGGATAAATATCTAGGAGATGGGTTGCTTGATCATAGGGTGAGTATGTGTTTATCTAAATGAAACGTTGCCGAGATATTTTCTGAAGTGTTCTACTATTTCAATTTCTTACCAGCAGTGCATTAAAATTATTTTACATTTTTACCATCATTTGGTATTTGTTTTTAAATGTAAATTTCTGTCTTATGTCATTTTTCCAAGGTATTATAATATCATCTGCCATTTCACTCTGCTGTATGTCACGTGCTCAGGGCTCCTGTGTTTCATCACTGGAAGTTTTACCTCTCATTCCCTTCGCCTCTTCTGCACGCTTACTCCCCTCCATGGGCAGCCACCGGTTATTTCTCTCTGAGCTCGTTTTCATTTTGTGCTGAAGTTTTTACCTCTCATTCCCTTCGCCTCTTCTGCATGCTTACTCCCCTCCCCACGGGCAGCCACCAGTTATTTCTCTCTGACCTCATTTTCATTTTGTGCTGTTTGTTTTTTAGATTCTCATAATGGTCAGGATGACCATCATCAAAAAATCTGGAGAGGATGTGGAAAAAGGGGATCCTCCTACACTGTCAATGGGAATGTGAATTCGTACACCACAGAGAGCAGTACGGAGGTTCCTCAGAAAGCTAAACGTAGAACCAGCACATGACCCAGCAGTCCCACTCCTGGGCATGTTTCAGAGAAAACAGTAGTTCAAAAAGATACACGCACTCCAGCGTTCATTGCGATACTACTTACAGCAGCCAGGACATGGCGACAACCTAAATGTCCATTGACAGATGAATGGATAAAGAAGGTGTGGTAGGTATATACAGAGGGATATTTCTCAGTCATTAAAAAAGAATGAAATAATGTCACCTGCAGCAACATGGCTGGACCTAGAGACTGTCGCACTAAGTGAAGTAGGTCAGACAGAGAAAGATGGATGTGGAGTCTTATTCCACTCACACGTGGAATCTTAAGAAATGATGATACCCATGAACTTATTTACAATACAGACTCACAAACTTTGAAAACAAACTTACGGTTATCAGAATGTGAAGGTGGAGTGGTGTAACAAATTAGGAGCTTGGGATTAACATCCACACACTGCTATGCGTGGGGCTTCACCCGCCCACCAGTGCAGGAGACGCAGGTTCCATCCCTGGGTGGGGTAGGGCCCCTGGAGATCACGGCAACCCGCTCCAGTATTCTTGCCTGGAGAATCACATGGACAGGGGAACCTGGAGAGCTACAGTCCATGGGGTCGCAAAGAAACAAGACTGAAACAACTTAGAATGAATACACTAATATATGCAAAGCAGATAATCAACAAGGACCTACTGTATAGCCCTGCAATTCTACTCAATATTCTATAATAAATTATATAGGAAAGGAATCTGAAAAAGAATGTGTATATACTGAATCGCTTTTCTGTACACCAAAAACTAACACAATATTGTAAATCAACTATGTCTGTGTTCAGTTGCTCAGTCGTATTCAACTCTTTGTACATCCATGGACTGTAGCCTGCCAGGCTTCTCTGTTCATGGAATTTTCCAGACAAGAATACTGGAGTGGGTTGTCATTTTCTCCTCCAAGGGATCTTCCTTGGATTGAACCCATGTGTCCTGAACCTCCTGCATTGGCAGGCAGAGTCTTTTTATCACTAGCTTCACATTTCAATATAAAATAAAAATTAAAATTTAAAAAGAGGAGTTTTAGGAAAATGAAAATACTCTTCATGGTATTATAATGAAATTCTACATGCTACTGGTTTGGACAAACTCAGTTCACTATACATTTGTCCAAACCAGTAGCATGTAGAGTACCATCAGGGTGAGCTATGGATTTGGGTTGATTATTTTATCTTATTAAAAACTGTGTTGTGAATGTGCTGTGATTCAGTCAAGAAGAAATATTAATTCAAGATATTCATATATTTCTTAATAAAATGTGCCAAAAGAGTACATAATTTCATTTAAAATAATGATTTTCCTCCTATTCAGAATCACAGAACAGTTATTCAATAAAAGAAATAACTACAAATAGGCATAATTTTATATTTAATGTCAAATAACTGCTAAAATTATTTTTATTAAAAACTAGCCACAGTCCACTGGAATTCCATCACCTCCACTAGCTTTGTTTGTAGTGATGCTTTCTAAGGCCCATTTGACGCAAAGAGTCGGACACGACTGAGCGACTGATCTGATCTGAGCCACAGTCCAGTTTTTCATTTAAAAGAAGTTTTACTGGAGTATGGTTGATTTACAATATTTTGTTAGTTTCTGTTATACAGAAGAATGAATCAGTTATGCATATACATATGTCCACTTTTATAGATTCTTTTCCTAAATAGGTCATTACAGAATATTAAGTAGAGCTGTGCTATACAAGGTTCTTATTAGCTATCTATTTACATATAGTAGTGTGTATATGGAGAAGGCAATGGGACCCCACTCCAGTACTCTTGCCTGGAGAATCCCATGGAAGGAGGAGCCTGGTAGGCTGCAATCCATGGGGTCGCTGAGGGTCAGACATGACTGAGCGACTTCACTTTCCCTTTTCACTTTCATGCATTGGAGAAGGAAATGGCAACCCACTCCAGTGTTCTTGCCTGGAGAGTCCCAGGCACACGGGAGCCTGGTGGGCTGCCGTCTATGGGGTCACACAGATTCAAACACGACTGAAGCGGCTTAGCAGTGTGTATATGTCAGTTCCAGTTTATCCTTTCCTTCCCCATTCCCTCCTAGTAACCATGAGTTTGCTTTGAAAGTCTGTGAACCTGTTTCTGTTTTGTTAATAAGTCCATTTTACCATTTGTTTTTCTGATTCCACATACAAGTGATATCATATATCTGTCTCTCTTTGTCTGATTTACTTCACTCAGTATGACAATCTCTAGCTCCATCCATGTTGCTGCAAATGGCATTATTTTGTTCTTCTTATGCCAGCCACATTTCATCTACCTGTGACAAATTTCTTTTTCCAGTGTGTGTGTGCCCACATGAGACACACACCTGCACCTTTGTTTATGGGCCTGACTGTACTCCTGTTTTAGCATTTATATTTGCATTGACAGGTAGTCAACCAAATGTAAGTGAAACAGGTGAATAAATCAAATAGCATCAATAAGTTTTGACAAGCCAGTCTTAACATTTCTAAAGCTTCCCATTAGCCATTCTCATTCAGGTTTTAGATTTTTAAATGTTTTATTTTTTTACTGGATGACAGATTTTTAACGATAAAAATGTCACCTCAAAAACGTAAATTTTTTCAAGTTCACAGACTTGAAAAGCAACAAGTTACATGGGGAAAGTCTGAGAGGAGTTAAGTGAGGTTACTGTGCATACTACAGTATTAAAAGTCCCAACCCTATAGATATATCTGTCTTGTCAACTACCTTCTTGAACGCACTCTTGACCTCCTTGTTCCTCAGGCTGTAGACCACAGGATTCAACATGGGGATGACCATGGCATAAAACACAGATGCCACTTTGTCTGTGTCCATGGAGTGCCTGGAGCTGGGCTGTAAGTACATGAAGATGACTGTCCCATAGAAGATGGAGACAGCAGTGAGGTGGGAAGCACAGGTGTACAAAGCCTTTTGGTGACCTTGAGCTGAGTGCATCTTCAAGATGTTTACAAATATGAACAGGTAGGAAATCAGTATAACCAGAAGAGCAAAAGAGACATTAAAGCTCGACATAAAAACAAGAACCACCTCGCTAATGTGTTTTTCAGAGCAAGAGAGATCCAGGACAGCTGGGACATCACAGAAGAAATGATGGACCGTGTTGGACTTACAGAAACTAAGACTGAATATGTCTCCAACATGGAAGCAGGCATTTAGAAACCCACAGATGTAGGAGCCTATGGCCAGATGTGCACACACACTCGTCGTCATAGTTGTGGTATAATGCAAAGGTCTGCACACAGCTGCATAGCGATCATAGGCCATTGAGGCCAAAAGATAATTTTCCACAGTAGCAAAGGCTGTGAAGAAGAACATTTGAGCAGCACATGCATTGTAGGAGATGAACTTGTCTCCTGTAAGTAACCCAGCCATGGCTTTTGGAGTGACGGCCGAGGAGTAGCCAAAGTCCACCAGAGACAGGTTACTAAGGAAAAAGTACATAGGAGTGTGCAGATGAGAGTCCAGGAGAATCAGTGTGATCATTCCCAGGTTTCCGACCAGAGTGACGAGGTAAATGAGAGTGAGCACGATACAGAGGAGGCTCCGCAGCTCGGGGGCACTGCACAGTCCGAGGAGGATGAACCCAGTCAATTCCGTCCTGTTTTCCATTAGTGCTATCTGGGCACCATGAGATGTCCTGGAGCAACGAGAAATAAAGGGAAAAGTGACCCGCAAAATAATAAACTGTAACGAAATGGAAGTGCCTAATTACCTTGGGCATTATGTCTTTAATAGTTTGTACTTCAAAATTATCTTGATTTAATGCTAAGAGCTTTACATTTAAGTTTGTGCATGTGGCCACTAGTGGTAAAGAATCCGCCTACCCATGCAGGAGACATAAGAGATGTGGGTTTGATCCCTAGGTCGGGAAGAGCCCCTGGAGTAGGAAATGGCAACCCATTCCAGTATTCTTGCCTGGAGAATCCCCTGGACAGAGAAGCCTGGCGGGCTACAGTCTGTAGGCTTGCAAAGAGTCGAACACTACTGAAGCAATTTAGCATGCACACAAGTGTGTGTATGTGTATATGTATGTGTGTGTTTGTGTATGTATATATGTGTGTACCGTGGATAGTGTTATTGTGTTTATTTTACTACTGCAAGAATCAGAGATTTGAGAAGTTATGTGATATTCTACAATTTCATTGTATGAAGAAATTTCAGGATTCAAGATTGAAATCCAGTTTCAATATAATAAAAAAAATGTGTGTGTTTATACACTCCATTGTCAGCATATTTAAAGGTGCCTGTAATAATAAGGATGAGGTTATGGGGAAAAGGTTACACTGCAGTTTGATTTTGCTAGGGATCATTTGGCTTCCTGTGCAGTTTAAAAATGATCACTTCACACACATGTTTTGTTTTAAACCTCCAATGGGAGACCAGCTGAAATTAATGCCTACACAATCAAAGTATCATTTATCTTATTTCTTTAACTTCTCTTTATTCAGGGCTTCCCTGATAGCTCAGCTGGTAAAGAATCCACCTGCAGTGTAGGAGACGCCTGTTCAATTCCTGGTTTGGGAAAATTCCTGGAGAAGGGAAAGGCTACCCACTCCAGTATTCTGGGCTAGAGAATTCCATGGACTGTATAGTGCATGGGGTCACAAAAAGTCAGACATGACTGAGTGACTTCCACTTTTTCAGGAAGCAGCAGGACTCATAATTATCACCAAATCCCTTACTAACCAATGTTTTGACATTTATACTCCAAGTTCTACTTATTATTATAAAAATATTCAAAGCATCTGTTCCTGTGCTCTAATAATTCATCGTATGCATAGTCTCCTCACGCCTTTTATATGGATTGCACTTTTTACTAAAAAATCCCTGGGTTAGGAAGATCCCCTGGAAAAGGAGATGGCAACCACTTCAGTATTCTAGCTTGAAAAATTCCTTGGACAGAGGAGCCTGACAGGTTATAGTCCATGGGGTTGCAAAGCGTCAAACATGACTGACAGACTGAGCACACACATGTTGATGTACATGGAATATAACAGCTTACCTTGGTCCTTGACAAGAAGAGACAATTTTGAATAGTGAGTGTGAAGTGAGAAATTCAGCCATAAAATAATTCATCAGTAATGAAAGAGGGTCGTGGTCAAAAGGTTCCGAATTCTCTAAAGCAGAGAAATACGGAGGAAAAAAACTAACAAAGACGGAGGAGCTGGGGCTCAAATTTCAAATCCATGATCAATTCTTCTTGTGCCTTGGAAGGAGTCACTTAGCCTCTCATTCGTAAGATAAACACAATAAAATAATTTCTCTCACATAATTTACCGATCTATTCTCTGTAAATAGCAAATAAGGGAAGGTCGACGTAATTTTTACATAGAGGTGGTTTTCTTGGCCATGATTGTAGGCTCACAGCAATTCCTCAGGTAGGAGGGAGACCTGCGAGGGAGGACGATGATTAACTTTCAGGTGAGTGTCCGATGACCCAGGGGCTTGGCGTGCAGTCAGGCCCCTCTGAAACGATGTCGTGTGGAGGGTTGCTGGTATTTCAGAGGCTGGTGCAAGGGAACCAGGAGTGAATTATAGAGACATGGAGCTCTCCGGGGATGCCCCCATGGGACCATCTACAGCTCCTCACCCCACCTTCCCAGGGAAGAAGCAATTGAACACCCTGTGGGGACCTTATTGCATATGAGTGTGCATGCATATTTTGATATTACTTGTTCTTTCCTCTTGAGTTTTTCTAAATACATAATTCACAAATATTAAAATATACAGTTTTTGTATATAGTTTTTAAAATTTGGCCGAATGTATATGGTTATGTGTTACTGCAATCAAGATATAAAACCGTTCTCTCAGTTCAGTTCAGCTCAGTCACTCAGTCGTGTCCGATTCTTTGCGACCCCATGAATCGCAGCACTCCAGGCCTCCCTGTCCATCACCAACTCCCGTAGTTCACTCAGACTCATATCCATCATCAAGTCAGTGATGCCATCCAGCCATCTCATCCTCTGTTGTCCCCTTCTCCTCTTGCCCCCAATCCTTCCCAGCATCAGAGTCTTTTCCAATGAGTCAACTCTTCTCATGAGGTGGCCAAAGTACTGGAGTTTCAGCTTTAGCATCATTCCTTCCAAAGAAATCCCAGGGCTGATCTCCTTCAGAATGGACTGGTTGGATCTCCTTGCAGTCCAAGGGACTCTCAAGAGTCTTCTCCAACACCACAGTTCAAAACTGTTCTATCTCGTAGACAAAACCTGTGCTCCTTTCTGATCCACTCCTTCTCCTACCTGTGGCCCCTAGAAACCACACAAATGCCTTGTGTACAAACTTTGCCTTTGCAAGAATATCCTTAACTAGAATTCTAGCATATTTGGTCTTTGAGTCTTGTTTCTCTCACTTACTATAATGCAATTAATATCCATCGATGCTGTTAACTTTACTATCCGTGGAATTTTTTGAGTTGTATTCCATTTTCGTCAGCTCCTCATTTTGAATGCATGCATGCTAAGTTGCTTCAGCCATGTATGACTTTTTGCAACCTTACAGATTGTAGCCCGCCAGGCCTCTTTGTCCATGCAATTTTCCAGGCAAGAATACTGGAGTGGACTGCTGTTTCCTATTCCAGGGGGTGTTTCCAACCCAGGGATAGAATTCCTGCATCTCTTGTGTTGGCAGTCAGGTTCTTTACCAGTACGTTGGTTCTAGTGCTTAGTGATTACAAATAAAGAGAAATAAAAAATTATATTAAGACAAATAAAAATGAGAACACTACATATCAAATATTAAATAGTTAACAAAATCAGTGTTCATAGAGATCCTTACAGCTGTGAGTGTTTATTTCAGGAATGAGTAAAGATCTCAAGGGAAAAGAAGTGCTCACTAAAACCAAAATTTAAAGAAGGCAGGAAATAGTACAGATTTGAGTGGAGATAAGTGAAATAGACAATAAAAATATGTAATCTGTAATAAAAGCCACATGAAACTAATAAACCCTTACCAAGTTTTCTCCATATCCTGTATTACTTATTTACTAAAATGTAAAAAATTACAATTACATGTATTTGAGTGCAACATGATGTTTCGATGCACATGTTCACAGTGAGATGTTTGTTGCTGTCAATGTAATCAACATAAACATTTTTTCACATAGTTACTTGGTTTTCTATGTGTGTGTTTCACAGCATTATTCACAATAGCCAAGCTAAGGAAACAATCTAAGTGTCTCTGAAGGATACATGGATAAAGAAATTGTGGCATATATACATGCAATGGAGTAATATTCAGCCTTAAAAAAGGAGATACTGCCTTTTGCAACAGCATAAATAAACCTGGAGGACATTATACTGAGTGAAATAAGTCACAACTAGAAAGAACATGGCTGCCTGATCTCACTTACGTGTGGATCTAAGAAAACTAAATACACAGAAGCAGGTGGTAGAATGGTGGCTCCTTCTGTTGCACTGTTAGCTTTTTCACTTTTTATGGTGAAATGAAAATATCTCCTGCCATATCAATAAGCAAGAAATGTCACAGCCATCAGCGATTTCTGGCCTCCAAATGTGAATGAGGGCTCCCCAAGCTGGGATCCCCCAGATGCCTCCACCCCTCAGGGAGATTGCTGAGGAGCTGGGGAAGGCAAGAAGCAGCCATCTGCACATCCACCACCCTTTAGAGGGAGCCAGGAAACAGGCCTGGCCCCAGATAGTGGAGGTGCATATGAAAGGAAAGAATTCACGGAGCCCAGAGGCTTGCATCTTCCTGTATACAGAATGTTAAATTCCTTAACTTGATACCTGATCTTTGATGTTCAGACTGCCTGCTCCCTTTGTTGCAAACTTGTATATAGCCTGACTTCCCCTCCTGTCTCCTTGGAGCAGTTTTCTCAGAGCTGCTGAGATGCTGTCTCCCTGGCTCGGAGTCCTAAACATTCCCACCAAATAAAATAGCTCTTTACTTTCAGATTGTGACTGTATTATATTATTTGAAATAAATCACTAAGTTGAGCTTACTGAACTCCAGGTGTTGTGGAACTAAGCTCCACCTCCTAGAGGGGGCAATGTTCTAACAAGAGTTCTGTTTAGTGAGATTTGCCTCTTCTTCCTGATTTATTAATTACTTACTCATGCATTTTTTTAGTGTGTTCTCATACATTTATGCCTTGGGTTGTAATCCAATCCCAGGTTATTTTTTTGCTCTAATTATTCCCGTTCTCACCATGTGAAACCTTTTCAGTTGGACCATTTGTCTCCCTGACATAGCACGAGCCTTCTGTTCTTTGAGCATTTCTTTACTTCGTGGCACTACGGAACGCTCTAGGCATAATGCTCTTGTTTTTCCTCTTCCCCCAAACCAGAATCAATACTTAAAAACTTGACGGCTTAAAAGAACAGAAAGTTATTCTCTCACAGTTCCAAAAGCTGGGCATCCAAAGTCAGTTTCACTGTGCCAAATTAGTGGTGATCCCGTTGGCGGCTGTAGGATCGGATCCGTTATTGCTTGTTCCACTTCTGGTAATTGCACCATTCCAATCTCTGTCTCCGTAGCTACACCACTTTCCCCTTCTCTGTGAGCCAATCTCTCTCTGACTTCTTACAGGGATACAGGTGATTTCCTTTAGGGCCCACATGTATAATCCAGGACAGTTGCTCAGTCTGAAACCCTTAACATAACCACAGCTACACGGTTCCTAGCCTATACAGTGGGGAAGGCAATGGCACCCCACCCCAGTACTTTTGCCTGGAAAATCCCATGGACGGAGGATCCTGGTAGGCTCCAGTCCATGGGGTTGCTAAGAGTCGGACACGACTGAGCGACTTCACTTTCACTTTTCACTTTCATGCATTGGAGAAGGAAATGGCAACCCACTCCAGTATTCTTGCCTGGAGAATCCCAGGGACGGGTGAGCCTGGTGAGCTTCTGTCTATGGGGTTGCACAGAGTCGGACACGACTGAAGCGACTTAGCAGCAGCAGCCTATACAGATTCACATGGGAACATTCTCCATGATCTTTGAAAACTGGCTATAACTCAGAAATAGCTCTAACATTAAATAATTAAGTTTCAACAGAGAAACATCATCATAAAGATAGATGTGAATCTTATGATGTACTTCACTACCTACATGTGATTGTCTTCGTACATTCCAGTAGGATCTTGCCAATGCTGAGATGGTGAAGCCTGCAGTCAGATAGAGACAGAAAAAGGAGCCACTGGTACATGTTCCCTTTGGAGTTTTAGTGCAGAATCGAGTTCCCTGAGGATCAAATTAAATGCATAATGATATAGAATGTATGTTATGTTTATTACTGACAGGTATTTTTATATGAATATTATGAAGCATTTCAGTTAGAAGTATAATCAGTATGTATGAAGTAATTTTCCAAATTAACTGAGTAAACTTTTATATAATCTTATTAATGTATTTTTATGATTTACCAAATAGAATTCATTTGGTGCTTACTTACCATTGTACAAGCATTGTTGTAGCCACGTGTTCTCGGAAACAAACTCACTCAGAAAGGCAATGCAGATAGTGGGGTGCAGTTTATTACACCTGCGGATGCAAGGCAGTCTCCTCTTAGCCAAGGACCCTGACCAGTTTTTGTGAAAACCTTGTATACCCTACCTACACGTGCCCAACCCACCTCCCCAAATTCCCTGACAATCAAAGTTAACCCGTGATTCATATGCCTTAAGCATAGGTAGTCAACACTGGACTGTTATCAATAGGCCTTGATCACACCCCAATAAGCATAACAGAATGTATGATTCTATTCGGTTACACAGATAATTAGGGTATTCTTTTAGGCCAGGGAGAGTCTAGGTACGAGCCCTGGGGCTCTTCCTTCGGGGGCCTGGTTTTCCAGTTGGTGTGTCATTTCCATAGATACTGGGCATAGAGCTCAGGGTCCACAGTCCAACCCAAGATGGAGTCCTGCTTTCAAGATAGAGCCTGTTCTGTTTCCTCCTTCAACAGGATGAGGAGTATGTGTCTGTGGGGAGGAGAGAGTGACTATTTTTAACAATGATCAGGGAAGCTCTCCATGTTAGGATAACACTTAGAGACACCCTGAGTGAAGTAAGAGGAAATTCCATTCAGAAGGAACGTCAGGTACAAAAGCAATGAAACGGAAGCATGTGTAGACTTGTCAGGAAACAGCAAGAGGATCACAGAATGAATGGAGTGGGGAAGCAGACACTGGGAGTGACAAGAGATGACCTAATTCAGCCAAAGTATGAACATTAACCATTTCACAGCATTTGTAGGTAGAAAAACGTACTGACTGGGCTTTGCTGGTGGCTCAGTGGTAAAGAATGCACCTGCCAATGCAGGGGACGCGGGCTCGATCCCTGGGTTGGAAAGATCCCCTGGAGAAGGAAGTGACAACCCACTCCAGGATTTTTGCCTGGGAAATCCCGTGGGCAGAGGAGCCTAGTAGGCTACCTGGCATGCTACTGTTCATGGGATCACAAAGAGTCAGACGCGTCTTTGCTACTGAACAACAACTCTCGGGGTGTTTTTAAACATTGTGAAAATGTGTGGTCACCTGCGAAGAACTGAACGTGCTTTTATTTTCCTCCATTTTTCTTCTAATGTTTTCATCCTTTCATAAAACCAAATGTTTGGTGTTTGGTTCTTCAAAATGACTCAGTCAAGACAGAAATATAGCTCCATTTAAATGTGATATTTGTGTGTCTTTCAATAATGTGTTGGAGAAGGAAATGGCAGCCCACACCAGTATTCTTGCCTAGAGAATCTTGTTGACAGAGGAGCCTGGTGGGCTGCTGTCCACAGGGTCACACAGAGTCAGACACGACTGAAGAGACTTAGCATGCATGCATGCCTTGGAGAAGGGAATGGAAACCCACTCCAGTGTTCTTGCCTAGAGAATCCCAGGGATGGAGGAGCCTGGTGGGCTGCTGGCTATGGGGTTGCACAGAGTCAGACATGACTGAAGGAACTTAGCAGCAGCAGCAGCAACAGCAATAATGTATGCCAATAAGGCACATACTTTCATATAGAGTTACAAAATATTTCTCTAATTAACACACTTAGAAGAGATATTCAGCTAAATAGATAAACATAAGGTTACATTCTAATACCCCAAAGTTACCCTAAGTTATTTTATTAAAAACTACCTACACTTTATCACTGACATCTACGCCACTGTCACGTGTATGTGACCACATGCCTCACGCCCACATAGAGCACACGTATGTGTTTCTGGTCATAGCCTTGCTTGTCTCACTGATTTACATGTACATTTGCACTGACATGTGGTAGAGAAAAAGCCCGTGAAACAAGTGAATAAACCAAATCCATGACTAAGGTTTTTGAGAAGCAAGACCCAAAACATCTTATTCTTTCCCTGAGCTAACCTATTTCAAGTATTACATTTCCAGACATATTTTATTATCCCTAAACAACATATTTTTGAAGTGGTAAGGCTATAACTTTAGGAATTAAATGCATTTTATGCCTAAAAAGAGAGAATAGAATGACCTGAGACAAATGGAACTACATTATTTTGCATAATACAACATTAAAATGCAAATCCTAGAGAGAATTTTGCCTTCCCCAAACCTTCTGGAATGCACTTTCACCTCTTTGTTCCTCAGGCTGTAGACTACAGGGCTCAGCATGGGGGTGACCACAGCATAGAGCACAGAGGCCACTTTGTGTCCATGGAGTGACTGGAGCTGGCTTCTAAGTACATGAAGATGACTGGCCCACAGAAGATGCTGATGACCGAGAGGTGACTAGTGCAGGTGGACAAAGCTTTTTGGTATCCCTTGCTGCTGCTGCTGCTGCTGCTAAGTCGTTTCAGTCGTGTCCGACTCTGTGCGATCCCATAGACGGCAGCCCACCAGGCTCCTCCGTCCCCGGGATTCTCCAGGCAAGAATACTGGAGTGGGTTGCCAGTTCCTTCTCCAATGCATGAAAGTGAAAAGTGAAAGTGAAGTCACTCAGTCATGTTCGACTCTTAGCGACCCCATGGACTGGAGCCTACCAGGCTTCTCCGTCCATGGGATTCTCTAGGCAAGAGTACTGGAGTGGGGTGCCATTGCCTTCCCCCTTGGTATCCCTTAGCCAAGTGCATCTTCAAGACAGTGATAAATATGAGAAGGTAGGAGATAAATATTACCAGAAGAGCAAAAAAGACATTAAAGCTTGAAAGTAAAACGAGAACCACCTCTCTAACACGTTTATCATAGCAAGAGAGAGCCATGACAGCTGGAATATCACAGTAAAAGGGATGAACCACCTTGGACTTACACAGAGAAAGACTGAACGTGCCCCCAGCATGGATGGAGGCGTTCATGAACCCACAGACGTAGGAGCCTATGGCCAGACGGGCACACACAGTTGCCTTCATGGTGATGGTGTAATGTAGGGGTCCACACACTGCAGCGTGGTGATCATAGGCCACTGAAGCTAAGAGGAAATTTTCCACACTGGCAAAGGCTGCCAAAAAGAATATCCTGAGTAGCACAGGCATTGTATGAGATGACCATGTCTGCTCTAATAAACCCAGCCATCACTTTTGGTGTGACAGCTGAGGAGTAGCCAAAGTCCACCAAAGATAGATTAATGATGAAAAAGTACATTGGGGTGTGGAGATAGGAGTCCAACAGGATCAGTGTGATCATCCCCAGGTTTCCAAAAACACTGATGAGGTAGATGAGGGTGAACACAATAAAGAGGGAGATCTGAAGTTCTGGAGCATTAGTTAGACCCACCAGGTGAAATCTGTCACCTCTGTACCATTCTCCATGGGGATTTTCTAAATTCTCTGTAGTAATGAGAAAGCAAGCGACATCTGGTAAACAGCAGAGAGTTTGCCCTGCAATTATACAAACACCCTGTTATTTTATCACTTTATGATGGCAATAAATTATTCTTCACAATTCTCTGATCTAGAGCATAGGTTTGAAACAAAAAACCTAGTAAATATCTTATAGTTACATACTGATTTATCTTACAGCTATATACTTTGCATTTTGGGCTCCAAAGTCACTGTAGATGGTGACTGTGGCCATGAAATTAAAAGATACTTGCTCTTTGGAAGAAAAGTTATGACCAAAATAGACAGCGTATTAAAAAGTAGAGACATTACTTTGCCAACAAAGGTTTGCCTAGTCAAAGCTATGGTTCCAGTAGTCATGTATGGATGTGAGAGCTGGATTATAAAGAAAGCTTAGTGCTGAAGAATTGATGATTTTGAATCATGGTGTTGGAGAAGACTCTTGAAAGGCCCTTGGACAGCAAGGAGATCCAACAAGTCAATCCTAAAGGAAATCAGTCCTGAATATTCATTGGAAGGACTGATGCTGAAGCTGAATCTCCAATACTTTGGCCACCTGATGCGAAAAACTGACTCATTTGAGAAAACTCTGATGTTGGGCAAGACTGAAGGTGGGGTGGAGAAGGAGACGACAGAGAATGAGATGGTTGGCTGGCATCACCGACTCCATGGAGATGAGTTTGAGTAAGCTTCGGGAGTTGGTGATGGACAGAGAGGCCTGGGGTGCTGCAGTCCATGGTCACAGAGTCAGACACAACTGAGAGACTGAACTGAACTGATAGTTACATCCTGTTGAAGCTGTAAGATCCATACAGAGTACATGCATTGCACAACTTCCCACTTGTGCAGATGAACAAACTAAGGTGCAGAAAGAGATTATAATTTGTCTAAGAACACATATTTACCATAAACTCATCTCCCAAGTCCAACAACTTGAATCTGTTAACGGTTTACATTTATATAGTGCTCATCCTCAGTACACATTTACATTTGATATGTTGGGCTTCCCTAGTGGCTCAGATGGAAAAGTATCGGCTTATAATGCAGGAGACCTGGGTTCAATCCCTAGGTCAGGAAGATACTCTGGAGACAGAAATGGCAACCCACTCCAGTATTCTAGCCTGAAGAATCCTGTGGACAGAGGAGCCTGGAGGGCTACAGTCCATGGGGTTGACTTTAAAAACTACTTGATCCTCTTAACAGTCATACAAACGGTTAAGTGTTTTGTGGACCTTCACAAGTGACAGAGTGAAGCTTTGAATCAAAGGCAGAGCTTGGACTCTGGGAAAAGGAACATGTATATTAAAAAAGCAGCCCCACCATTTACTATTTGGGAGACATTATCCATAAAATAACTTCTTAGAGCCTTTCTTTCTCTATATACAAAATGAAAAGTTTAATAGGACATCTAAAATTGGATTATTATAATAGTTAAATGAGAGAATACATTTTTTAAAAAGCACAAACCGGTGTTCACCGCAATCCTAGTGATTTACCATGTGTGTTCTCATTAAGATAAAACGGCAGCCTCCATCTTGGTTTAGGAAATGTGGGTGGTGGTATGTAGGGTCTCAAGATGTGAGTGAGGTTGACCAATTCCAATGTGATCTATGAGATTCTAATTTGACCATTTAGAGTCACACACTAAAAGCTATGAGTTTTGGGCTTCCCTGGTGGCTCAGATGGTAAAGAATCTGCCTGCAATGCAGGAGACCTAGGTTCGATCCCTGGGTTGCAAAGATCCCCTGGAAAAGAGAATGGCTATCCACTCCAGTATTCTTGCCTGGAGACTCTTACAGACAGAGGAACCTGGTAGGCTGCAGTTAATGGGGGTGGCAAAGAGTTGGGCACGTGAAGTGACTTAGCACACCCCAAAACTATGGCTATTAAGTGTTTGTTGTTGCTAGTGGTAAAGAATTCACCCGCCAGTGCAGGAGACACAGGAGAATGGGTTCAATCCCTGGGTTGGGAAGATCCCCTGGAGAAGGGACTGGCAACCCTCCCCCGTATTCTTGCCTGGGAAATCCCATGGACAGAGGAGCCTGTGGGGCTACATTGAATGGAGTCACAAAGAGTTGGACATGACTGAGCAACTGAGCGCACATATATTTTAATTAGAAAATGGAGAAAGAAGAAGAAATAACAAGCAATATGATAATGTGTGTACCATCAACATATCCAGCTAGATCACACAGGTAATTCCATTCTTTCTTCCCTAAGAAAGAGATGAGAGCTATAGATGCCCTCATGGGGAATATCCCTGAAGAGCTCCATGTATCTATAACTCCTTCCTGATTCCCACAGGCTACTCTCTGAAATCCCCACTTGTGACATCATTTTAGCTGAGATCTCTTGGCTCTCATCTACTCCTCTGATTGTTAGCAGTGGTAAGTACATGCAGGCGTTCTCCCCCGAAACCCCCAACCTGAGGATTTGCTGTGATGCTGCAATCATGGCCAGAGAAAACATCCTGGTGCTCTGTGTTAACCTAGCGGGGTGGGATGGGGTGGGAGGTGGGAGGGAGGTTTAAGGGGGAGGGGACGTATGCATGCCTGTGGCTGGTTCATGCTGATGTACGGCAGAAACTAACACAGCATTGTAAGGCAATTATCCTCCAATTTAAAACAAAATAATTTTTAAAATATATATTGATTCACTTTAAAATGATAGCACTTCAGCAAGGCATTTTTTAGCGCTTCCTTCATTTGCTAATCACAGGCCCAATTCTGTGAAATATATGGAAGAGGTAATTGGATTACTTCTTTTTCAAATAAGCAGAAGACAAGTGACTCTGCCAAGAGCAAAGAATTAGTAAAGTGTTCAGGACTTTCTCCCAAGTTTCTAACTCCGCTGGGTTCTTTCTTCCATCTTTAATTGTCCTAGAGGTCTTAGAATCTTTTGACCAGTGCCTGACAGAGAACGTCCATCTCTAGCTATATACATGCATTATTCCATGGTTAAATGCTGACTCTAGACTCACTATTTGGGACTGACTGTCTTTTCCAGCAGTAAGGTAAGACTTTATGTTTCATGTAAATTTTTGGTGAGTGTAATTCATGCAAAAATCTGTGGAGCAACTTGAGCTACTATGAACTATTTGAGCACAGAAATAGATATTTTGACAATTTCCTTCCCTAAAACAGTAAGTTGAGACTGCAGTTTAAATGTCAAAACTTCCATCAATAGGACATTTAGTGACACAAGGAATATCCATCATACTGCCTTCCTAAAAAAAAAAAAAAATTAGCAAAAAAAATGTAAGTGATGCTGTAAGTCTTACTTCATTTTATTTACTATTTCTTGTCCTTTTATTGGAAGCTAAAAAGAAACTTAAATAAAAAACACTACAACACCAGAACAGAGTGAAATAATTCTTCTTTAGACCGCAAAACTGTTATAATTGAATAGCAAGGTCAATATTCCATTGTAGTCTTTCCCCAATAACCTCATCCTCATGATTATTACTAGCACATTTATAAAGGCCAATAGAGAGGGGGCTAAAAAATGAGGCTTTTGATTTGATCACAGCTGAATTTGAATTTTGAATCTTTAACTTTCCTCATACTAACTATGTAATTGTAGAGCTTCATGTAATTCTCAAGTCCTCAGTTCTCTTAATGGTAAAATAGGAATAATCATACCTACCTTAAAACATGACTGAGGACTAAATGAAAAGACATATGTATTTATATTTATATATATATATATACATATAAACACATAAATAAATAAATTAAATATATATCTGACAATTAAAAGTACAATGGTAGAGAAGAATAATAGATAGCTTGTTAAAGGACTAAATTCAAGTAAAAAATATTTAAGGCACTCTTCCTACACCAGAGCATGTTCATATAAAAATTACAAACATGAGGCTCACCACCAAACCAGACCTGCTGGCAGGCTGAAGACTGTCAACAAACTAGGAAATTTTCAACCCTTGACCTCTGTGGTTCAACTATGAGAAGATAGCAATAAAAGAAAGGATGGATTTCTAAAAAGAGGCTCTGGGAATTCCCTGGCAGTCCAGTGGTTAGGATTCCAGGCTGTCGCTGACGAAGGCCTGGGTTAGTCCCTCGTTGGAGAACTAAGATGCCACGTGCCACATGGGCTGGCCAAAATAAAAATAAAAGAGAGACCCTTTCAATCCAAGCTAAAACATGGGTTTTAAAGGAGGAACCTGAGCAAAAGAATCACTCGCGTGGAATGACCAGAAGAGCCACTCTGTACAGATGCAGAGGGACAGGCTGGGGCAGCCTGGAGGGCACAGGGGAGTGTCAGTGGACCGAAGGTGAAAGGAAGCCCCCGCCCCGAGGCGCTCACCCACGCCTGAGCCTGCGCCTCCCCGCCCACGGTTCTCAGGCACTCACGGAGGTGACCAGTTCATCTTAATACCAACATTACATCTGATGTGATCAGACTGTACCCAATACCCAGCATTTTACTCATTGTTTTTAATATGTTTTATCTCCTTTTAATTCTCATAATAATACCTTGTTAAGTCTCATTAAGCAGGGACTTCCCCGTTGGCTCAGCTGGTAAAGAATCCACCTGCAATACAGGAGACCCAGCCCAGATTCAATCCCTGGGTTGGGAAGATCCCCTGGAGAAAAGAATGGCAACCCACTCCAGTATTCTTACCTGGAGAATCCCATGGACAGAGGAACCTGGCGGGCTGCAGTCCATGGGTTGCAAAGAGTCGGATGACTGAGCAACTAACACTTTTTTAGTCTCATTACTATTGTCACTTTGTAAATGAGAAAGATCTGTCCAGGGGAGTTAGGTCAGGCGCAGTGATTCCCCGGCAGTGGGTGGCAGGCCGTGTGCAGCGCACCTCAGAGCCCAGGCTTCTTGCTGGATGCTGCGCCCCGCCTCGCTGAACTGTCTCTGCAGGCTGTACAGCCCCTCCAGTCCGTTATCTCACCGCGGGCACTGGGCAAGTGCCTCTCAGTTACTTCACTGTAAAACTCCAAAGGCTGGGTTAGAACACTGGAGACATAGAGTAATTGTAAACGGAACTAAGTTCAACTTGACTTTAAACTCAGTTAAGACAGTGGACTTCCACTGGCAGTGGAATCACTCTGAAAGTGAAAGTCGCTCAGTCGTGTCCTACTCTTTGTGACCCCATGGACTGTAGCCCTTCAGGCTCCTCTGTCCATGGGATTCTCCCAGTAAGAATACTGGAGTGGGTAGTCATTCTCTTCTCCAGGGGATCTTCTTGACAGAGGTATCGAACCCGTGTCTCCTGCACTGCAGGCAGATTTCTTACCATCTGAGCCATGCCGGAAGCTGGGTACAGACATTGTTCTGGCAGTCATAATTTTATAAACTTAAATACAATACTCAGCCTCTGTGCTTCATGAGTTAAATGGAGATGACAATCAATCTCATGGGGTTGTTGAGAGAAATAAAAGAAAATACATGTCAAGTGTCCAGAGTGGTTTGGGGCACTTGAGCAATTTAGACCTAAGTGTTTACTAGGCTGAGAAAAACTGAATTAACAGATACATTTATTCAAGATGGTTCATCTTAATCAGGACATAATATTTTCTACATCTCAGTTCACAAACTTACAAAATTTAAAAGTTGGAAAATGATCCATGAAGATCCCTCAGCTTCAACAGTGTGAAACTCTACAGATACTTGGTGGCTTAAATTTTATTTAGTCTGTACTTCAGACGTGAAGAAGCTCAAATTATCCCATTAATGAAATATTTGTATATGTGTTCATACCAGACCACCTGATCTGCCTCTTGAGAAATTTGTATGCAGATCAGGAAGCAACAGTTAGAACTGGACATGGAACAACAAACTGGTTCCAAATAGGAAAAGGAGTTCGTCAAGGCTGTATATTGTCACCCTGCTTATTTAACTTATATGCAGCATACATCATGAGAAATGCTGGACTGGAAGAAACACAAGCTGGTATCAAGATTTCTGGGAGAAATATCAATAACCTCAGATATGCAGATGACACCACCCTTATGGCAGAAAGTGAAGAGGAACTAAAAAGCCTCTTGATGAAGGTGAAAGTGGAGAGTGAAAAAGTTGGCTTAAAGCTCAACATTCAGAAAACGAAGATCATGGCATCTGGTCCCACCACTTCATGGGAAATAGATGGGGAAACGGTGGAAACAGTGTCAGATTTTCTTTTTCTGGGCTCCAAAATCACTGCATATGGTGACTGCAGCCATGAAATTAAAAGATGCTTACTCCTTGGAAGGAAAGTTTTGACCAACCTAGATAGCATATTCAAAAGCAGAGACATTACTTTGCCAACAAAGGTTCTCCTAGTCAAGGCTATGGTTTTTCCTGTGGTCATGTATGGATGTGAGAGCTGGACTATGAAGAAGGCTGAGTGCCAAAGAATTGATGCTTTTGAACTGTGGTGTTGGAGAAGACTCTTGAGAGTGCCTTGGACTGCAAGGAGATCCAACCAGTCCATTCTGAAGGAGATCAGCCCTGGGATTTCTTTGGAAGGAATGATGCTAAAGCTGAAACTCCAGTACTTTGGCCACCTCATGCGAAGAGTTGACTCATGGGAAAAGACTCTGATGCTGAGAGGGATTGGGGACAGGAGGAGAAGGGGACGACAGAGGATGAGATGGCTGGATGGCATCACTGACTCAATGGACGTGAGTCTGGGTGAACTCCGGGAGTTGGTGATGGACAGGGAGGCCTGGTGTGCTGTGATTCATGGGGTCGCAAAGAGTCGGACACGACTGAGTGACTGATCTGATCTGATCTGATCCGATATATGCACATATGTGCCTACAATACTGAATTAATTTCACTTTCAATCTCCCATCTGTTTATTACTTGCTTCTTTCTTTTTCTTTGCCATAGGACCTCCTGTGATTCAAAAACTGCATCCATGGGGACTAATACAGGAGTGCCTGAATTCATCGTGCGGGGACTCACCAGTGCCCCCGGACTGCAGGTTCCCCTCTTTATAATGTTCATGCTCATTTATCTTGTCAACGTGGTTGGAACTCTGGGACTGATCCTGCTGATTCTCTTGGACTCTTGTCTCCACATTCCCATGTACTTTTTCCTTACAAATCTGTCTCTGGTGGACTTTGGCTACTCCACAGCTGTCACTCCCAAGGTGATGGCTGGGCTCCTGTAGGAGACCAGGTCGTCTCCTACAACGCATGCGCTGCTCAGAGGCTCTTGTTTGCGGCGTTTGCCACTGTGGAAAGTTACTGTTGGCCTCAATGGCCTATGACGGCTACGCAGCAGTGTGCAACCCCCTACATTATAACACCACCATGACAGCAAGTGTGTGTACTTGTGTGGCTATGGGTCCCTACTTCTGTGGTTTCCTGAGTGCCTCTGTCCACACAGGAAACACTTCCCAGCTGTACTTCTGTAGGTCCAACGTGCTCCACCACTTTTTCTGTGATCTTCCAGCAATCACGGCTCTCTCTTGCTCTGGTAAACGCATCAGTGAGCTGATTCTCCATGTGGTGGCAAGTTTCAGTATTATGTTTGCCCTCCTGGTTATCTTGATTTCCTATTTGTTCATATTTACCACCATCTTGAAGATGCACTTGGCTGAGGGATATCAGAAGGCTTTATCCACCTGCGTGTCTAACCTCACCACAGTCTCCATCTTCTATGGGACAGGCATCTTTACATACTCTCAGCCCAGCTCCAGTCATTCCATGGACACAGACAAAATTGCATCTGTGTTCTATATCATGGTTATCCCCATGCTCAACCCCTTGGTCTATAGTTTGAGGAACAAGGAGGTCAAAAATGCTTTCAATAAGGTGGTTAAGAAGGCAAAATTTTCTAAGCTTCACCTTTGAAAGTTGTAGGATCCAAATGACTTAGTTTCTTTCCCCTCAGACCTTCATCATGCAGTAATTCATATTTTAAGGCTCGTACTGCACCTAAATTACTGAGGTAACAGCATTCCTTCTTTGAAAATCTATCATCTGGAAAAACAAAAATATTACGTTCAAATATGTGATAGTTGATTGAGGATGGCCAGAGGGGACCTTAAGAATATTAAAATCCTGCTTTTAGTGAATTTTGTTAATTATATTTGATTTATTCACATGTTGATATTATCTTTATCATGTGGCAATACTGCTGCTGCTAAGTCGCTTCAGTCGTGTCCGACTCTGTGCGACCCCACAGACAGCAGCCCACCAGGCTCCCCCGTCCCTGGGATTCTCCAGGCAAGAACACTGGAGTGGGTTGCCATTTCCTCCTCCAATGGATGAAAGTGAAAAGTGAAAGTGAAGTCGCTCAGTCGTGTCTGACTCTTAGCGACCCCATGGACTGCAGCCCACCAGGCTCCTCCATCCATGGGATTTTCCAGGCAAGAGCGCTGGAGTGTGGTGCCATGGCAATGCCAGCATATATGAAAACACAGCACGCAGAAACACACTAACAGAAGCCTGTGTAAGAATCTTGTAAGTGCACATACACACAGGAGTGAGAAATTTGTTAAAGGAGTTGGAGTATGGCTAGCTTTTAAATAAAAATTTAAAATAATCAATATATGTTCATGTCTGACATTATTTATCTAGTTGAGAAACTGTTTCCAGAGTCCAGAATGAGGAAAATTGTGACATGGGGTTTTAATAAAAATACATGATTTTATTGGATGATTTATTCAGCACCACATTTTACAGAAATCAGTATCTCTGTCTTTAGTCTGTCATCTGGTAGAAAGAGTAAGGTCACAGGATGATCTTGAGAAGCAAGAAGCCCACAGTACAAGAAAAGGTGATCAGTCAATAATAATGGAACTTTTCAGTTGTCCCGTATATGACTACGGTCTCTTACATTTTGAAAAAAAATGCACTATTAATCATGTCATCCATTTTCCTCCCTGAAAAGATTATAAAATGGCTAAAGCCACTCACAAACCCTCTGGTTTTAGATGAGCCACTCAGTGCCTTCCCTCTTCTAGGCACTCACCCCGCTTCTTCCACTCCGCGTTCCGTGCTGTTCCTGGACAATCTCTGCGTGCTTCTTCCCCAGAGTCTTTGTACTCACAGTTTCTAATGACCAAAGGCTCCTGCTCTTCCTTCAGGCTTGCTTCGTTGTTACCATGTTGTAGTTATTCCGGCCCCGTGGACACTGTTCCCCTCTTACGTTCCTTGATTTTTCTTTGCTCTGGTCACTGCCCAAACCCTATCTACTTCTTTTCTTAAGGCTTTTTACAATTAATGATTTGACTGTGCCACATCTTAGCTGAGGCACATGAGATCCTCTCAGTGGCATGTAGGATCTGGTAACAGTTCCCGGAACAGAGTTCAGACCCAGGCCCCCTGCATGGAGTTTTAGCCGCTGCACCATCAGGAAAGAACCTTATTTCCTTTTTTATTCATCCATTTACCTTTCTCCCCAAAACACACACTACACAAGAGGAGTGACTTTGTCTTCTTTATGAACAACTTCATGCACAATACATGAATAATGACCAGATTCATACTAATAGTTAAATAAACGTTTGTTTAAAGAATTCAGTTTGGTGTCCAGAAGTCAATATATCTGAATCACTGATAATTATAGATCACTGCTCTTTAGAGAATTCTTCAGATGATAATTTTAGAGCATTTCAGGAGATACAGCTTTTTTATCTATCATTCTCACTCACTATTTGTACTTTTGGACAAATTAATTTTTTGAAACCAACAGTATTATTAAATGATTAATATCAAACCATCATTAGGGGGAAAATAACACATGAAATGAATTTTATTTAGTAAATCAAAAGGGCAAACTATGAGACTATGAAAAGTTTCCTACCTGATACAATTTGCAAAATTTCTTCATAAATAGTTATTCATTTAACTCGAATGATTCTAAACAGACAAGACTTACATAATTCTCACCCAGTTTCCTCTATTTTTAGCATCTTATTTTATATTTGTCAAAACTAAGAAACCAATATTCAGATTATTACTGATATTTTCAATTATGTCATTTTGCTCTCACAAATCTAATCAAGGACACAACATTGCATATATTTGTTATATCTCTTTATTCTCCTCTGATTTGTGACAGTTTCTCAGTCTTTCCTTATTTTTCTTTCACTTAATATCCTTAAGGAGTACTGGACCAGTGTTTTGTTGAAAGTCTTTCAACATATGTTTGCTGATTTTTTTGGTCACAGTTATACAAAATGTTTAAGTTTTGAGAAAGGATAAGTGACCTTTGTATCACATCCTATCAGATAATGCGTTTTACCATCAAGACTTGTCACTGGGGGATGTTAACCTCGATCACCTACTCAGGATACTTTTGCCAGGTTCTCCGATGTAGTGCTAACTTTTCTCCTTTCATACTCTATACTCCAGAAAGAAGTCATTAGGTTCGCCCACCTTTAAGGTAGAAGGGAATATACTCTACCTTCTAACGGAAATCTAAATATATAGCTTAGAATTTTTCTATAAGGAAAAATTATTTACTTGTTTGTTATTTATATTAGCATGGAATCATGTATATTTGTTTTATACTTTGGGTTACACTTTGGTACTGTGGTATTTATTGCATTGTTCAAATTGCTCCATCTTTGGCTACTGGGAGCACTTTTAGTTTTACTCCTGTTTCCTTCTAATATGCCCCAACCCTTTTGTCTTTTGGGTTCCTCCTTATTTTCTGAAACTACAAGGTATTCCAGGTTCATTCTGTATTATCCTTGTCCCAATCCTATAATCAGCTAGTTCTCCAAAGAACCATACTTCTTTTTATTCAGTTCAGTTGCTCAGTTGTGTCTGACTCTTTGTGGCCCCCTGGACTGCAGCACGCCAGGCCTCCCTGTGCATCACCAACTCCCGGAGTTTACTCAAACTCGTGTCCATCAAGTCAGTGATGCCATCCAACCATCTCATCCTCTGTCCCCTTCTCCTCCTCTTCTCTCCTTCCTTTTATTAGATAATGATATTTAGTATTGAGTGGTGTGTTGGGGATAGTTATTGCTACTGGGCATCACTTATTACAGGCCCTCTAAGCAGAGAAACCTGGAATAAATATTTATATATATATATATATATATATATATATACATAGATAGATATAGAGACAAATAGATATCTGTATAGATATAGACAGTTCCATGAAAGGAAAAGTGAAAGTGAAAGTGTTAGGTGTTCAGTCATGTCCGACTCTTTGAAACGCTGTGGACTGTACCCCACCAGGCTCCTCTGTCCATGGAATTCTCCAGGCAAGAATACTGGAGCCAGGTAGCCATTCCCTTCTCCAGGGGATCTTTCTGACCCAGGAATTGATCCCAGGTCTCCTGCATTGCAGGTAGTTTCTTTTGATGGTTCCATCAAGAAGATAGTCTCATTGTTTTGACAAATGCATAGAGTCAAGTATCTATCATCCCAGTACCATATAGACTAGTTCTATCACTCTAAATGTTTCCTTATGTGTCTCTTTTGCAGAAAACAGCTCTCCCTTTTCCCAACCCCCCAACAATGAACAATCTGGAAAGGAAATTAATAGTCGTACAGTTGAGCCTTGAGCAACATGGGTTTAAACTGAATGGGTCCACTCGTATGTTGATTATTTTTCACTAAATATGTATAAGAGTAGTACACAATCTATGGTTGGTTGAATCTGCAGATGTAGAATTGCAGATATGGAGCTGCAATTTGTTTTAAACTTACATGTGATTTTTTAACTGTGCAGAGGGCCCATGCCTCTAATGTTGAGGAGTGTTTGAGGCTCAACTGATTTACAATAGCATCAAAAGGAATAAAATACTTAAGGATAAACTTAATCAAAGAATTGAAAGACTTGGATGTACACTGAAAATTACAAAGCATTGTTAAAAAAACTAAAGATGATACAAAAAAAGGAAAGATAGTCTATATGCATTGATTGGAAGACTTAATATTGTTTAAACAGCCATACTACCTGAATTGAAAGAGACATGTGTACCCCAGTGTTCATCGCAGCACTGTTTATAATAGCCACAACATGGAAGCAACCTAGATGTCCATCAGCAGATGAATGGATAAGAAAGCTGTGATACATATACACAATGGAGTATTACTCAGCCATTAAAAAGAATACATTTGAATCAGTTCTAATGAGGTGGATGAAACTGGAGCCTATTATATAGAGTGAAGTAGCCAGAAAGAAAAGCACCAATACAGTATACTAACGCATATATATGGAATTTAGAAAGATGGTAACAATAACCCTGTATACAAGACAGCAAAAGAGACACTGATGTATAGAACAGTCTTTTGGACTCTGGGAGAGGGAGAGGGTGGAATGATTTGGGAGAATGGCATTGAAACATGTATAATATTATATGTGAAATGAATCACCAGTCCAGGTTCGATGCATGATACAGGATGCTTGGGGCTGGTGCACTGGGATGACCCAGAGGGATGGTATGGGGAGGGAGGTGGGAGGGGGATTCAGGATGCGGAACACGTGTACACCTGTGGTGGATTCATGTTGATGTATGGCAAAACCAATACAATATTGTAAAGTAATTAGCCTCCAATTAAAATAAATAAATTTATATTAAAAAATTAAAAATAAACAGCCATACTACCTCAAGCAGTCTACAAATTCAATGCAATCCCTACCACTGAGCCAAAACTACCCAAATACATTCATGTTGCTACAGCTTATGGTCAATTCTTGCCAATGGAATGTATTCAGTAATAATGTGTACAGCATCTACATCACTTTCTTGAAAAGAAATTATTTTTCTTCTAGCTTACCTATTTCTCCTTTCCTCTAGATATAATAATTATAATGAAGACAGAATTTCAAGACTCTAGGCAGTGGTAGAAAGAGACAATGTGGAATGACCTTGGTCCCAGGATGGCCGAGACACACAACTCGTCTAGATAATTCATTTTCACCATGCTGCATTAGCTACCACCATTTGAGAAATAAATAGCTCTATTTTAAAATCCACTGCATTTTGTCTCTCTTTGTTACAGAAGTTTAACTTAATTGTGATAAATAAATTATGGGTAGAAATTCTTTGCAGTTCTTTTCCTCAAGAGACAGAGTCTTTTTCTTTATGTTTGGATCTTGACCATCCTTTTAACATGCATTGATTAGTATAACATGGTCGAAAAAAAAGTGTCGTGAGTTGGGAGTCTGGACTTTAAGAAGCTTTTTAGTTTTGCTATCACACTGTGAGAATGTTAGCCTGAAAATATTATGAGAGAAAGCTTTTCCAGCCTCTGGAGGATCGAAGACCATGTGTAGAAGAGATAGAGAGTAGCCAGAGTCAGCATCCAGGTGTATAAGGACATCTTTAAACCTTCAGCCCAGCTGATCATGCAGAAAATAGGCAACCTCATGAGTCCATGTGAAAGCAGAAAAATAAACGCCCTGCCAACCATAGAACTAAGAGAAATAATAAACAGTTGCTTTAAGCTTCCCTGGTGGCTTAAATTGTAAAGAATCTGCCTGGAATACAGGAGACTTGGATTCGATCTCTGGGTCAGGATGATCCTCTGGAGAAGGGAATTGCAACCCACTGCAGTGTTCTTGCCTGGAGAATCCCATGGACAGAGGAGCCTGGCAGGATACAGTCCTTGTGGTCACAAAGAGTTGGACATGTCTGAACAATGAACACTTTCACTTTTGACTACTACTTTAAGCCACTAAGTTTCTTGGGAGTTTATCACAAAACAATAGATAACTGATTAGCAATACATATTGTATAATCTCTTTAATTAAATCTGTGTACTGGACAGAAGCTTCATCCTCTCAATGGCTCTCCTGAAAGCATTACTAACCTCTTTATTCCTCAGACTATAGACGAGAGGGTTCAACATGGGGACGATTATTGTATAGAACACAGATGCCATCTGGTCGGTGTCCATAGAATGATTAGAACTTGGTTGTAAGTACATGAAGATCACAGTTCCATAGAAGATGGTGACAGCGGTGAGGTGAGACGAACAGGTGGAAAAGGCTTTCTTCCGTCCCTCCGCTGAGTGCATTCTCAGTATGGCAAACAATATAAACAGATAGGAGCTCACAATCACCATCAGGGCAAAAAAGACATTGAAAGCTGCTAGAATAAAGAGCACCATCTCATTTATGTAGATATCGGAGCAGGAAAGAGCCAGGATTGGAGGAATATCACAGAAGAAGTGATGGACCACGTTGGAATGGCAGAAGGAGAGGCAGAAAGCGAATCCAGTGTGGACGGCGGCCTCAGCAAAGCCCCAGACATAGCAGGCCGTGACCATCTGAGCGCACACGCTGGGGGTCACAGTGCTGGTGTAATGTAGAGGCTTACACACGGCAGCATGCCGGTCGTAGGCCATGACAGCTAGGAGCAAACAGTCGACACTGGCAAAGGCCACAAAGAAGAACATCTGAGCCACACATCCCCCATAGGAGATGACCTTATCTCCTGTGAGAAGCCCGGCCATCACCTTGGGAGTCACAGCTGAGGAGTAAACACAGTCCACCAGAGAGAGGTTGCTGAGGAGAAAATACATGGGGGTGTGGAGACGAGGGTCCAACAGGATCAACGTGGTCATCCCAAGGTTTCCAGTGAGAGTGATGAGATACACGAACGTGAATATTAGAAACAGGGGGACTTGCAACTCTGGGGCATCCGTCAGTCCCAAGAGTCTAAACTCATTCACCTCAGTGCTGTTCTCCATGAAGGACGTTTTGAAACGACATTTCACCTGTCAGAACAAGGGAAGCAAAATGGATGAATTATTGATGCATGGAAAATGACTCACTGCACATTCTGTCACCTGAATGACACAAGCTCGCCTTGATACCACTGCCCGCAAAGCTCAGTTCAGTTCAGTACATTTGCTCAGTCGTGTCCGACTCTTTGTGACCCACGGACTTCAGCACACAAGGCCTCCCCATCCATCACCAACTCCCGGAGTTTACTCAGACTCATGTCCATTGACTTGGTGATGCCATCCAACCATCTCATCCTCTGTCATCCCCTTCTTCTCCTGCCTTCAATCTTTCCCAGCATCAAGGTCTTTTCCAATGAGTCAGTTCTTCGCATCAGGTGGCCAAAGTATTGGAGTTTCAGCTTCAGCATCAGTCCTTCCAATGAATATTCAGGACTGATTTCCTTTAGGATGAATTGGGTTGGATCTCCTTGCAGTCCAAGGGACTCTCAAGAGTCTTCTCCAACACCACAGTTCAAAAGCATCAATTCTTCGGTGCTCAGCTTTCTTTATAGTCCAACTCTCACATCCATACATGACCACTGGAAAAACCATAGTTTTGACTAGATGGACCTTTGTTGGCAAAGTAATGTCTCTGCTTTTTAATATGCTGCCTAGGTTGGTCATAGCTTTTCTCCCAAGGAGCAAGCATCTTTTAATTTCATGGCGGCAGTCACCATCTGCAGTGATTTTGGAGCCCCAAAAAATAAAGTCTGTAACTATTTCCATTGCTTCTGCATTTGTTATGAAGTGATGGGACCAGATGCCATGATCTTAGTTTTCTGAATGTTGAGCTTTAAGCCAACTTTTTCACTCTCCTCTTTCACTTTCATCAAAAGGCTCTTTAGTTCTTTGCTTTTGGCCATAAGGGTGGCATCATATGCATATCTGAGGTTGTTGATATTTCTGCCAGCAATCTTGATTCCAGCTTACGCTTCATCCGGTCCAGCATTTTGTATGATGTACTCTGCATATAAGTTAAATAAGCAGGGTGACAATATACAGCCCGACGTACTCCTTTCCTGATTTAAAACCAGTCTGTTGTTCCATGTCCAGTTCTAACAATATTGCATAGGATCCTGGAATGTTAGGTCCATGAATCAAGGCAAATTGGAAGTGGTCAAGCAGGAGATGGCAAGATTTAACATCGACATTTTAGGAATCAGTGAACTAAAATGGACTGGAATGGGTGAAGTTGACCTAGATGACCATTATGTCTATCAGTATAAGGTTCCCAATAACCCTGAGACTGGCAGCTTCTCCATCTTGCCATCTGTAAAGGCATGCACTGTGTTCATCAGTTCCTGACCCCACTCAGCTATGCCAAACAACCACGTAATTATGTACAAAATATCTATTCCTTGGGCTCCCCTGATAGCTCAGCAGGTGAAGAGCCTGCCTGCAGCGCAGAAGATGCAGGTTTGATCCCTGGGAAAGGCCGCCCAGTCCAGCGTTCTTGCCTGGAGAATCCCATGGGCAGAGGGGCCTGACGGGCTACAGTCCCAGGGGTCACACAGAGGCGGACGTGACTGAGCACATACATACTGCTCATGTCTATTGCTTATTTTCATATGGGTTGAAAGTTGTGCTTCCTCTGCAGATTACTTTTTCTGAAGACTTTTTTTGACACGGACCAGTTTTGAAATCTTTATTGAATTTGTTACAATATTGCTTCTGTTTCACATATAGGTTATTTTGGCCCCGAGGCATGTGGGGTCTTAGCGTCCTGACCAGGGATCACACCCACACCCCCTGCACTGGAAGGCAAAGTCTGAACCCCGGGACTGCCAGGGGAGTCCCTGTTTATACTTTTATCACCGTCATTCCTAAGCAAGACATCACTCCTATTCACTGAGCATGTACCCTAAGCCAAGTAGTCTGAGAAGAATACGTATTTCATTTGATCTTCTCAGCTCTCCTATTAGATTATCACCTGAGAAAAAAGTGACATATCACTGTCTTTCTGGAGGTGAGCAGTGTGAAGAATGAGATTATCACCCAAGCAACTGTGATCTATCTGAAGTCTAAGAAGTGGAGAGTCAATTGCATGTTAAATGCAGATTTTCGACTGTGCTGAGGGTCACTGCCCCTAAATCTCATGTTGTTCAAGAGTCAGTCTTACTTAGTGAAATATGATTAAATCACAAGATGAATCCAGGATGGTTTCCTGATGGCTGGCAGAGATGGGGGAGTGGAGGGTGGGTGAAGTGGGTGAAAGAGTCAAATGATACAAACTTTCAATTACAAAATAAATCATGGGAATATAAGGTACATTATAGTCAATAATGCTACACTGCATATTTAAACAAGTTATATCTATGCATGGTGACAGATGTTAACAAGACTTATTTTGATGATAATTGTACTATATACGCTATGCTATGCTAAGTCATTTCAGTCATGTCCGACTCTGTGTGACCCCATAGACAGCAGCCCACCAGGCTCCCTCGTCCCTGGGATTTTCCAGGCAAAAACACTGGAGTGGGTTGCCATTTCCTTCTCCAATGCATGAAAGTGAAAAGTGAGAGTGAAGTTGCTCAGTCACGTCCAACTCTTAGAGACCCCATGGACTGCAGCCCACCAGGCTCCTCCGTCCACGGGATTTTCCAGACAAGAGGTACTATATATACAAATATCAAATCACTATGCTGTGCACCTGAAACTAAGAGACAGAAAAGCACAGGAAGTAAAGGCGCGTTTCAGATACAAATGCGCTGGGGCTCCATGAAAGTTTTATTTCTACTGTACGCATTATAGGTGGGTAGATGTGCTGAGTGACAATGTAAATCATATTTTTTTCTGTAGATTTCTTATTCAAAAAGCCTAAAGCTTTTGATCTCAGGCTTCCAAAAATCCCGTGCAAAGTTACACCTGAGACTGCTCTAGTAACACAGGGCCATGAACTTCACAGTGCGCTCCGTGGAGTTCGTTTAGTGATTTAGTCATGGCATTTGTCCACTCAGTGCCTTAGTAAACGAGTACCCACCATTTTCTGAGTGCTGCCCTAAACACAGGGATTGTGCTCAGAAAAATACCATCTTCTATTACTTGAGAAAAATCATTTCTTGGTGAAGGTTATTGAAACATCTGGACTCTAGCTTGGGAACATGAGAGCATTAAAACTCAGGATTTTGAACTCCAAAGAAATTCACGAGGACACACTGCCTTTGTAACTTTACACAGCACATCTTGTAAGACCACAGTCTAAACTAGGCCATAGAACTGATCTAGAAATTTACCTTACTTTTCAAGGAAAGTGGCACAACTTCCCTTGTGACCTTCAAATTGTTAGTCCCACTCAAAGAGAAAGGATTCTATTGAAGCTTTTTCTACATGTCTCATCACAAAGATTGAAGTTCTCCAGAGGCAGGGAGATATAAGGAAAATGTAATTTTTAAGCGAGGATGATAAAATACTTTCAAATGTGTCACACCGGGATGTTGCTGTGAGGACAAATAGGAGAAAATCCATGCATGCACTCTATAAAGGGCTGAGCAATGTCAAGAAAGGATTATCATACTCACCATGGACATTTTAGATTGGGGTTTTATCCCTGATCATTGTTACAGGCTCAGAGTAATATGCCTGGGAAATAAGTCCACTTGGTAAAATGGACAAACTATTACCTTGAGATTAATAGGAGAATGCCAAAGGGCCTCTGACCAGCAGACTGACATGTAAACTGATGTCAGAGTCATTGCGATGTTCCAGGCCAGTGAACGGAAACCAGATGGATTTACGTGTACGTGAAGTTATCAGGGGATCAGGTACCCGGGAGGGAAGCCACCATCTCTCATTCCACCTGGAGAAGAAGCAATTAAACTGTCCCTAGAGACCTACCGTAGTTTGTGAAGGCACAACATGACGTATCTACATCACTTGGGGTTATTTCTTTTGATAGTGAAGACATCTTTAGAAGAGATTTGTCACCAACTTTCCTGATAGAATCAGACAGAATCAAGAGAGGAGTCATGAAAACTATGCTAGGACATTAATTCTGTCATCTCACAGCAATATGACGTCCTAAAATCACAACAAAACTGTTACGGGCAACACAACCCTTCTGCACATCAGTCCCCTCACTTATAAAAAGGTGATGATAGTGCTTACTTCTTATGGATGTTATGAGGGATGTATTCGTTGATGCGGATAAAGTTCTTCGAACAGCCTGATACATGGTAAACTCATCAAATACTATAAAAAAACAAAGTCTTAATTTTCTTTGTAAAAGAGCCTCCATTTCTGAAGGTGTGATTTTCTCGAAAATAAATAATTTATCCCTTGTGGTGGTGGTGTACAACCGCTAAGTCATGTCCGACTCTGTGATCCCGTGGACTGCAGCACAACAGTCTTCGCTGCTCTTCACTATGTCTCCGTGTTTGCTCAAGTTCATGTCCATTGAGTTGGTGATGCCATCCAACCATCTCATCCTCTGTCGTCCCCTTCTCCTGCCTTCAATCTTTCCCAGCATCAGGGTCTTTTCCAATGAGTTGGCTCTTCACATCAGGTGGCCAAAGTACTGGAGCTTCAGCTTTGGCATCAGTCCTTTCAATAAATATTCAGGGTAGATTTCTTTCAGGATTGACTGGTTTGATCTCTCTGCAGTCCAAGGAGACTTAAAAGTCACCAAGAGTTAATTTCAAAGACCCTAACTTAGAGTTGTGGGATTGGGGATGCATGTGAATAATTAACCAACCAAGAAATAAGACAGAGGACGGTCAAAACATGAACTTTCTTAAGGTCAAAAACTGCAAAGCAAGGATTCATCAGTAGCATGTTGGCTTGTTTTCCTCCCGTTATGGACAAGGCTGAACAATTCTAGGACTCCACCAAAACAAACATTCAGATATATTTCTACATGGAAACTGTAATATGACCACTAGGAGCTTCCATTTTTCTGGAAGTTCTATACCCTCAGTTCATGTCAGTCACTCAGTCATGTCTGACTCTTTGCGACCCCATGAATCACAGCACACCAGGCCTCCCTGTCCATCACCAACTCCTGGAGTTTACTCAAATTCATGTCCAGCGAGTCGGTAATGCCATCCAGCCATCTCATCCTCTGTCGTTCCCTTCTCCTCCTGCCCCCAATCCCTCCCAGCATCAGAGTTTTTTACAATGAGTCCACTCTTCGCATCAGCTGGCCAAACTATTAGAGTTTCAGCTTCAGTATCAGTCCTTCCTTCAGTGCTCACCTTTCTTTATAGTTCAACTCTCACTTCCATACATGACTACTGGAAAAACCATAGCCTTGACTAGATGGACCCTTGTTGACAAAGTAATCTCTCTGCTTCTTAATGTGCTGTCTAGGAGGTGATGGAATTCCAGTTGAGCTATTTCAAATCCTAAAGACGATGCTGTGAAAGTGTTGCACTCAATATACCAGCAAATTTGGAAAACGCAGCAGTGGCCACAGGACTGGAAAAGGTCAGTTTTCATGCCAATCCCAAAGAAAGGCAATGTCAAAGAATATTCAAACTACCGCACAATTGCATTCATTTCACATGCTAGTAAGGTAATGCTCAAAATTCTCCAAGCCAGGCTTCAGCAATATGTGAACCGTGAACTTCCTGATGTTCAAACTAATTTTCGAAAAGGTGGAGGAACCAGAGATCAAATTGCCAACATCTGCTGGATCACGGAATAAGCAAGGGAGTTCCAGAAAAACATCTATTTCTGCTTTATTGACTATGCCAAAGCTTTTGACTGTGTGGATCACAATAAACTGTGGAAAATTCTGAAAGAGATGGGAATACCAGACCACCTGATCTGCCTCTTGAGAAAACTTTATGCAGGTCAGGAGGCAAGAGTTAGAACTGGACATGGAACAACAGACTGGTTCCACACAGGAAAAGGACTACGTCAAGGCTGTATATTGTCACCCTGCTTATTTAACTTATATGCAGAGTACATCAGGATAAACGCTGGGCTGGAAGAAGCACTAGCTGGAATCAAGATTGCTGGGAGAAATATCAATTACCTCAGATATGCAGATGACACCACCCTTATGGCAGAAAGTGAAGAGGAACTAAAAAGCCTCTTGATGAGAGTGAAAGAGGAGAGTGAAAAAGTTGGCTTAAAGCTCAACATTCAGAAAACGAAGATCATGGCATCCGGTCCCATCACTTCATGTGAAATAGATGGGGAAACAGTGTTACTGCAGATGGTGATTGCAGCCATGAAATTAAAAGATGGTTACTTCTTAGAAGCAAAGAAGTATATGAAGTATAAAGAAGTATATCTATGACCAACCTAGATAATATATTGAAAAGCAAAGACATTACTTTGCCAACAAAGGTTCGCCTAGTCAAGGCTATAGTTTTTCCAGTAGTTATATATGGATATGGGAGTTGGACTGTGAAGAAAGCTGAGGGCTGAAGAATTGATGCTTTTGAACTGTGGTGTTGGAGAAGACTCTTGAGAGTCCCTTGGACTGCAAGGAGGTCCAAGCAGTCCATCCTAAAGGAGATCAGCCCTGAGATTTCTTTGGAAGGACTGATGCTGAAGCTGAAACTCCAATACTTTGGCCACCTCATGCAAAGAGTTGACTCATTGGAAAAGACCATGATGCTGGGAGGGATTAGGGGCAGGAGGAGAAGGGGACGACAGAGGATGAGATGGCTGGATGGCATCACCGACTCGATGGACATGAGTTTGAGTGAACTCCGGGAGTTGGTGCGGACAGGGAGGCCTGGTATGCTGTGATTCATGGGGTCGCAAAGAGTTGGACACAACTGAGCGACTGAACTGAACTGAGTTTGGTCATAACTTTTCTTGCAAGGAGCAAGCATCTTTTAATTTCATGGCTGCAGTCAGTATCTGTAGTGATTTTGGAGCCCAAAAGAAATAAAGTCTGACACTGTTTCCACTGTTTCCCCATCTATTTCCCATGAAGTGATGGGACCAGTTGCCATGATCTTAGTTTTCTGAATGTTGAGCTTTAAGCCAACTTTTCCACTCTTTTCTTTCAGTTTCATTGAGAGGCTCTTTAGTTCTTCTTTGTTTTCTGCCATAAGGGTGGTGTCATCTGCATATCTGAGGTTATTGATATTTCTCCCGGCAATCTTGATTCCAGCTGTGTTTCCTCCAGCCCAGTATTTCTCATGATGTACTCTGCATATAAGTTAAATAAGCAGAGTGACAATATACAGCCTTGACATACTCCTTTTCCTGTTTGGAAACAGTCTGTTGTTCCATGATCAGTTCTAACTGTTGCTTCCTGACCTGCATACAAATTTCTCTGGATACAGGTCAAGTCATCTGGTTTTCCCATCTCTTGAAGAATTTTTCAGTTTGTTGTGGTCCACAGAGTCAAAGGTTTTGGCATAGTCAATAAAGCAGAAATAGATCTTTTTCTGGAACTCTCTTGGTTGCCTGATGATCCAATGGATGTTAACAATTTGATCTTGGTTCCTCTGCCTTTTCTAAAACCAGCTTGAATATCTGGAAATTCACAGTTCACGTACTGTTGAAGCCTGGCTTGGAAAATTTTGAGCATTACTTTGCTAGTGTGTGAGATGAGTGCAATTGTGCGGTAGTTTGAGCATTCTTTGTCATTGCCTTTTTTTGGGATTGGAATGAAAACTGACCTTTTCCAGTCCTGTGACCACTGCTGAGTTTTCCAAATTTGCTCATATTGAGTGCAGCACTTTCACAGCATCATCTTTTAGGATTTGAAATAACTCAACTGGAATTCTATCACCTCCACTAGCTTTGTTCTTAGTGATGCTTTCTAAGGCCTGTTTGACTTTGCATTCCAGTATGTTTGGCTCTAAGTGAGTGATCACACCATCATGGTTGTCTGGGTCATGAAGATCTTTTTTGTATAGTTCTTCTGTGTGTTCTTGCCACCTCTTCTGCTTCTATTAGATCCATACCATTTCTGTTCTTCCAGAAATGGACATTCTTTACCCTAACTTTTCCTATTTTTGATAATTCCCCAGTATGTGAAACTAGGTGAAAATCTATACAACAGCATGTTCAAGGGTCTCCTAGAGAACCTCTAGAGAGGCATGGTTTCAAGCCGTGGTTCTGTCCAAACTGCCCTGGACCTCAGACAAGTTATTTAGTGTCTGCAAACCTCCATTTCCTAAGTAAAATGGGAATAATAGTACCTATTCATGGAGTTGTTGTGAGGATTAAATAAGTTAAGACATATAAAGCATGGAGAACAGCATCAATGTTCTAAGAAACTATATAAATGAGAGCTATTATTATTGTCATTGGGCTTCCCTGGTGGCTCAGAGGGTAAAGCGTCTGCCTGTGATGCGGAAGACCCAGGTTTAACCCCTGGGTCTGGAAGATCCCCTGGAGAAGGTAATGGCAACCCACTCCAGTACTCTTGCCTGGAGAATCCCATGGACAGAGGCGTGTGATAGGCTGCAGTCCGTGGGATCGCACAGAGTGAGACACAGCTGAGTGACTTCACTTACACTTATTGTCATTGTACTTACCGTGCTCTCTGCTCAGCCAGCAACAGAAGCACTCATCTCAGTCAGGGGGATGCCACAGATAACATACCGAAGTTGGGGGGTCAGCATTTGTTGCTGTCCCGTGCTGCGGCATGTGACATAGCAAAGGGCCTTCAGCTGTGATTATGACGGCCTAAGGCAGGAGTGATGGCTGTGTCAGAGGGATTGTCCTAACAAAACCATCCCAGGGTTTTATCTTGCCTGTGTTTTCTGCCTTCTGGTTTCCTTTGTTTAACACTGATTTCCTGAGCTTAATTAGCCATCATTCTTCTTGGTTTTGTGAGTTCTTCATTATTCTTCCAATAAACTCCTTTCTGTTAAGTTGGCCAGAGCGGATTTGTGCTCTGTACATCCGCAGTCTGTCTCACCAACCACATCTACGTGATGGGTGGGGCTGGTGATGCCGGAGAAACCCAACCAGAAGGGGCAGAGAGCGGCCACCGCAGTCGCTCAGCTTCCTCAGCTGTCTTGTCTCACACTTCAGCTCCCACAGGGGTCACGATAGACTTCTTGACATAGTGCCAAACATGGAGAATTTTGTGGATTTTATGTCTTCAATACAGGAGGAAAAGACATGCTTCTTTGTCTCTATTTACTCGCGTTATCTCGGCCTATTTACACATTACCCTTGGTGTTGGATCAACTTTGTCCCAGCAAAAGCATTCCAACTCAGCTGGGGCAGAAAATAAAAATAAAAGCCATGAATGAAAAGCACATGGAGATCTATTCTCAGGTTTCCTAATTCAACAATATTTAAATACAAGTTTATAATAAGTCTTTTAATTGCAAGTCATCAAAAAAAAAGTATAGAAAATACCCTAATGCTAACACCAGAAAAATACATTGAAATCAAAGAAAGTTACAGACCAGTATTTCTCATGAACTTAAATGCAGAAGTCCTCAACAAAATATTACCAAACCAAATCCAGCAAAGTATAAAAAGAATTATACACCAAAACTAAATGGGATTTATTACATGTATGCCAGGCTGATGCAACATTTAAATATCAGTCATTGTAATCTGGCATATTAATACACTAATAAAGAAAATAACATGATCATATCAATTGCTGTAGAAAAAATTATTTGATAAAATCCAGTATCATGATAAAAACCCTTAGGAAGCCAGGAATAGAGAGGAGAAGTCACACATAAGTAAGTGGGGAAGGCTGAAAGAACCAGCAGGATGAATGTATTATTTGGGTTACTGTAGATATAGATAGATTGATATAGAAAGAAACACACCTTTGGATGTATATATTTGCTATTAAGTCTCTATGTCAAGTCTGACTCCTTTGTGACTCCATGGACTGGAGTCCACCAGGCTCCTTCTGTCCATGGAATGTCCCAGGCAAGAATACTGGAGTGGGCTGCCATTTCTTCTCCGGGGATCTTCTCGACCCAGGGATTGAACCTGCGCTCCTGCATTGTAGGTGGATTCTTTACTGATGAGCCACCAGGGAAGTCCAGATATGCTTGTTAGTGTGCATATGTATTTCCTAGTTTTATCTTCTAAGAGTGCCTAGAAGTGGCACCCAGTAACAATGAGCCTTCCTGGCTCCTATTTTCTAAATATCTTCCTCTAATAGATTAAAGTGGAGCTCTTTGAAGAAATAATTTATTAATTCTGGGGCTGAGCAGGTTAAATACAAGACGACCCTGAGTGTCTTGTAACTCTCAAATATAAATAAGTGTTCAAATATAAAAGGATAGGGGACATGTCAAAAGGAAACAGGAAACAAAAATTAAAGAGTTTCCAATGACCAAACTTGGAACAATTTAAGCAAATAAATAAATCAGTATAATATTGGGTTACAATACAGAGTGCACAGTAAGTATGTGTTCCTATGGTTACATAAACAAATAACTGAATAAATAAATAAGTGGTGGAGAAGAGATCATTTTTTTCCCTTCATAAGCATTCTAAATAATTTATTGGTATATTCTCCTCCCATGCAGGAGGTCAACCTTAGTCCTCCATAGCTTGGAGGATCAACTAGACTTAGTGAGTTGCTTATAAAAAGAAAAAATAGAAAAGGGAGAAACTTTCTTTACACTGGACAACATAGACAAGCTATCTTGGGCCAGTGACTGAAGTTACTATCACAGTGTATAGTCATGTTGTTTACATGTACCCCATTATAGAAGACGATGAAAAGGGGTTTTATTCTTCACGTAATCCCCCAACCTTCATCTAACAATGATAAAAAAAATTCAAACAAACGCGTTAGGAGACTTTACAAAACATATAATTAGTATTCCCCAAAACTTTAGGAATATGAAAAATGAGGAAAGACTGAGAAATTGTCATAGACAAGAAGAAATGAAGGAACCATGAGATGTCGACTCAATGTTGTTTCTGAGTTGTCTCCTAGAAGAGAAAAAAATTTGGTTAGAAAAAATTTCAAAATCCAAGTAAAATCTAAAGTTTAAATAATAGTAACGCCAATGTTGATGTCCAAGTTTGACAAAGCTACCTGGTGGCTCAGCTGATAAAGAAGCTGCCTGCAATACCGGAAACCTGGGTTCGATCTCTGGGTTGGGAAGATCCCCTGGAGAAGGGAACGGCTACCCACTCCAGTATTCTGACCTGGAGAAACACAGAGAGTAGGACACGACTGAGAGAGTTTCCCTTTCACACATGGTAAAGGCAGTCACAGTAGGGGCAACTGGGTCAGGGAATGGGTATATGGGAACTGTCAGTAATACCTCTGTAAACTGTTTTTTAAATTTTAGAATACTCTAAAATTTTAAAAATATTTAAAATAATAATAACAAAATCATTCTAGCAGGAGAAACATTCCTCATCGTGTAGACTTTAGAGCTAGAGGAAATGTCACAGTATCCCATCAACATACACTAGTGAGAGAAACTTAGGCTTGTCCCAGTAGAACCAGCATGACTGCCTTAAGGCACTAAAGCACAGTCTTATAAGCCTTGAGATGCTGAATGCTTCTAATTGCATAGAGATAGAGAAGGCGAAGGAACAACACCATTGTGTAGCATTATTACAGATCACTGGAAGGTAAAAACCAAGTGATAATTATATTACATACTAGTTTGCTATAACCTATGAAAATAGGTTATATTTACATTCAATATGGGTATTTGCGACCCCATGGACTGTAGATTATCAGGCTCCTCCGTCCATGGGACTTTTCCAGGCAAGAGTGCTGGGGTGGATTGCCATTTCCTTCTCCAGGGGATCTTCCCGACCCGGGAATTGAACCCGGGTCTCCCGCATTGCAGGCAGATGCTTTACTGTCTGAGGCACCAGGGAAGCCCTTAGAGTTATTAGAGTTAATTATACATTCAGCATATGAAGTATTTTTCCAAGTTGAATCAAATATTAAAAACTTTTAATAGTTTCTTATCTTTGTGTCTTTTGTGACTTAGAAATGGCAACCCACTCCAGTGTTCTTGCCTGGAGAATCCCAGGGATGGGGGAGCCTGGTGGGCTGCCGTCTGTGGGGTCACACAGAGTCGGACACGACTGAAGTGACTTAGCAGCAGCAGCAGCAGCAGCATAGATCATCTGAAATCAACTTAAAAATTCTTTCCTTTGAAATTATGTCTCATTAAGTGGAGAGTAACATCAGATAGATTCTATATGCTGCTGCTGCTAAGTCACTTCAGTTGTGTTCAACTCTGTGTGACAGAGCCGGCTGCCGTCTATGGGGTCACACAGAGTCGGACACAACTGAAGTGACTTAGCAGCAGCAGCATATAGAATCTATCTGATGTTACTCTCCACTTAATGAGACATAATTTCAAAGGAAAGAATGTTTAAGATGCTTTCAGATGATCTATTGGATGCTGTGGATTCCAAAAGTTCATTGTGTAACTGAGAGTGGGTTCTGACTGCTCACCACTCAAAAGTCACTAAAGGCAAGGTTGGTGGAAAGGAAAACTTGCTTTGTTTTGGATGATGGCAACTGGCGGGAAGAGCCGACTCCTGTCCAAAGGCCAGCTCTGTCCCCAACCCCAACAATCAGAGGGCAAGAGCTTTCACAGGCTGAGAGAGGGAGCTACATGCAGACACAACACAGTCAGCTCTGACAGTCATCTTGAAACTGGTCTTCAGTGGTCTGACCAGTGTCCTTTTGATTGTTTTAATGACAACGAAGCTTCAGTTCCAGGGCCATTTTGTTCCCGTGGTTTTTTTTTGTTTTTGTTTTTGTTTTTGGTCAATTTTTGGAATTGTGGCAGTTTATGTCCTGACTACAGTCTGGTCATTACGTATCATCATGTCTCCACCTGGTGGGGGTTTCGGTATCTGTGGCCCAGAATATTATCTACAGCCCTTGAGAGGGAACTAAAGGGCCTAGACTTTGCTTACTCACTACACTGTTCTTATTTGGTCTCCCTTGACTACTTCCCTTCGTTTCTGCGTTTTCTCACTGTTTAACCCCCACCAGTTTTCTTCTACTCTAGTCATTTTATCTCTTTGAAAATTATCCTGTGAAGATGCTGTTTCTCCTAAATGACTGAGTCGAGATGGAATTATTATAATCCATTAAATGCTATGCTTATGTAGCTTTCCATAAAATGTGCCAATAAAATGACACTTCATTTGACAAATGGCAAAACTCTTCCTCTACATTGGACAATTTTTCAGTTAAATAAATAAAGGTTCAACATAACTTTATGTTGCAATACCCTAATTGACTTTGATTTTACTAAGGGGAATACACTGTAATATAATCATCAGCAGTTCAAAGATTTAACATATGATGCAAAAAAGACTCAATTTATTTGTACCTTTGATAATTGTTTACTGAGAATCTACTATGAAACAGATAACCATTTAAGTACAGAGAATCACATGATGAAAAAAAAGAGATAAAGTCACTGTTCTTAAGGAACTACATTCTAGCTGGGAGAAATAGTTAACAAACTGGTTGGCAAATAAATATACATGAGTGAGTGTTGATAAGCATTATAAAGAAAAACACAGGGTTAAGAGTTGGTGTGTAAGGAGATGAGAGAGTGTTTTATAAAGATAGTCAGGGAAGTCTCTGGGTTAGGATAACATTTAAGGACATTCTGAATGAAATAAGAGAAGATTCCACTCGGAGCAGCAAAATCAAAGGCTCTGATGCAGAAACATGTGAAGTTGTCAAGAAATAGCAAGGGAATTGGTGTGAATGGAGCCAGGAGAAGACTTGGAGAGCAAAAAAGGTGACCTAACTCAACTAAAGGTTCGCCTAGTCAAGGCTATGGTTTTTCCTATGGTCATGTATGGATGTGAGAGCTGGACTGTGAAGAAAGCTGAGCGCCAAAGAATTGATGCTTTTGAACTGTGGTGTTGGAGAAGACTCTTGAGAGTCCCTTGGACTGCAAGGAGATTCAACCAGTCCATTCTGAAGGAGATCAATCCTGGAATTTCTTTAGAAGGAATGATGCTAAAGCTGAAACTCCAGTACTTTGGCCACCTCATGCGAAGAGTTGACTCATTGGAGAAGACTCTGATGCTGGGAGGGATTGAGGGCAGGAGGAGAAGGGGATGACAGAGGATGAGATGGCTGGATGGCATCACTGACTTGATGGGTGTGAGTCTGAGTGACCTCCGGGAGCTGGTGATGGACAGGGAGGCCTGGAGTGCTGCAGTTCATGGGGTCGCGAAGAGTCGGACACGACTGAGCGACTGATCTGATCTGATCTGAACTCAACTAAAGTATGAACAAATGAGAAGCATCAACCATTTCAAAGCATTTGCAGACAGAAAAATGCACAATGTTATCAATACTCTGCATTTTTTAAAAACATCATTAAACTTTGTGGTCATATATAAATAATAGAAAATGCTTTTATTTTTCTTATATTCAAGTTTGTTCATCCTTTTGAAAATTGTAATGTGAACATTTGGTTTTACAAAATGACTCAGCCAAGACAGAAATATCACTTCATTTGAATGTGATTTTACGTGTCTTTCAATAAAATGTGCCAATGAAGCCCATCCTTTCATTTAGGATTACATAACTTTTTTTTCTTTTTTTTTTACCAATTAAGGCTCTTAAAACAGATATTCCATTAAAGAAATAAAGAAGATTAGACATAAATATGCATTCTAATAGCTTTAACTTATCTTAAATTATTGTATTATAAACCACCTACACCACAAATTTACCAGGGCAATGTGTATGTAATCATATGCCCACACAGAGCATACATATGTGTTTCTGTTCATGAACTTGCTGGTCCTACTGATTTACATGTATGTTTGCACTGCCATGTGATAGAGAAAATGCCTGTGTATCAAGTGAATAAGTCAAAAACCATTAGAAATATTTTTAAGAAGCAGGACTCAAAATGTCTTATGCTTTACTTGAGCCATATTTAGTTCAAGTATCACATATACTTTATTTTTATTATACAACAGATTTCTGAGTGGTAAGAATATAACTTTAGCAATTAAATGTACTTCAAATCTAAAAATGTGAATGGAAAGACTTAAGAGGAACAAAACTAGATTATTGTACATCATGCAGCATTAAAATCCTAGAGAGAATTTTGCCTTCCCCAAACCTTCTGGAATGCACTTTCACCTCTTTGTTCCTCAGGCTGTAGACTACAGGACTCAGCTTGGGGATGACTACAGCATAGAGCACAGAGGCCACTTTGTGTCCATGGAGTGATTGGAGCTGGGTTCTAAGTACATGAGGATGATTGTCCCACAGAAGATGCTGACGGCCGAGAGGTGACTAGTGCAGGTGGACAAAGCTTTTTGGTATCCCTTAGCCAAGCGCATCTTCAAGACAGTGATAAATATGAGAAGGTAGGAAATAAATATTACCAGAAGAGCAAAAAAAGACATTAAAGCTTGAAAGTAAAATGAGAACCACCTCTCTAACATGTTTATCAGAGCAAGAGAGAGCCATGACAGCTGGAATATCACAGAAAAAGGGATGGACCACCTTGGACTTACACAGAGAAAGACTGAACGTGCCCCCAGCATGGATGGAGGTGTTCACGAATCCACAGACGTAGGAGCCTATGGCCAGACGGGCACACACAGTTGTCTTCATGGTGATGGTGTAATGTAGGCGTTCACACACTGCAGCGTGGTGATCATAGGCCACTGAAGCTAAGAGGAAATTTTCCACACTGGCAAAGGCTGCCAAAAAGAATATCTGAGTAGCACAGGCATTGTATGAGATGACCTTGTCTGCTCTAATAAACCCAGCCATCACTTTTGGTGTGACAGCTGAGGAGTAGCCAAAGTCCACCAAAGACAGATTAATGATGAAAAAGTACATTGGGGTGTGGAGATGGGAGTCCAACAGGATCAGTGTGATCATCCCCAGGTTTCCAAAAAACTGATGAGGTAGATGAGGGTGAACACAATAAAGAGGGGGATCTGAAGTTCTGGAGCATTAGTTAGACCCACTAGGGTGAAATCCATCACCTCTGTACCATTCTCCATGGGAATTTTCTAAATTCTCTGTAGTAATGAGAAAGCAAGCGACATCTGGTAAACAGCAAGGAGTTTGCCCTGCAATTATACAAACATCCTGTTATTTTATCATTTTATGATGGCAATAAATTATTCTTCTTGATTCTCTGATCTAAAGCATAGTTTTGGTCTTCCCTGGTGGTCTAGGGGTTAAGAAGCTGCCTGCTGATGGGGGGTATGAGTTGGATTCCTCATCCAGGAGGGTCCCACATGCTGTGGGGCTACCAAGCCCATGTACCACAACTGTTGAAACTCACACACTGTAGAGCCCAAGCTCCACAACAAGAGAAATCACAGCAATGAAAAACCTGTGCATCACTACTAGAAAGTAGCCCCACGCACCACAACTATAAGAAGCCCATGAGCAGCAACAAAGACTCAAAAGAGTCAAAAAAAGTGGGGAAAAAAATAAAGCATAGAGTGGAATAAAAAACTTAGCAAATGAATTATCTAACAGTTACATACTGTTGAAGCTGAAAGATCCATGCAGATTACATTGTCAATTTCCCACTTGTGCAAATGAACAAACTGAGGTGCAGAAAGAGATTATTATTTGTCTTGACCACCTTATGCGAAGAAGGTCATTTGAAAAGACCCTGATGCTGGGAAAGATTGAAGGTGGGAGGAGAAGTGGATGACAGAGGATGAGGTGGTTGGATGGCATCACAGACTCAATGGACATGAGTTTGAGTAAACTCCAGGAGTTGTTGATGGACAGGGAGGCCTGGCGTGTTGCGGTCCATAGGGTCACAAAAGTTGGACATGACGGAGCAACTGAACTGAACTGAACTGACTGATTACACATTTGCCATAAACACATCTTCCAAATCAAATCACTTGAATCTATGAACAGATTAAGTTTATACAGTGCTCACTTCAAGTACACATTTAAGTTTAACATGCTTAAATGTGCTTAAGCCTCTCAAAAAATCTACAAAAGGTTAAGTGTTTTGAGCAAGTTTATCTGAGTATCAACTGACAGAGTCAAGCTTTGGACCCAGGCAGAGTGATTTCCAGGACGCATGTTTCTAACTGAAATTTAATTGAATTTATTTTAAACTAAAGCTTATATTTATTCATTGCTTATCATAGAGGCATACATAGCCAAAGGAGCAATTCTTAAAAGAAAGTATGCCATGGAATGTTGAGCTTGGGTTCTGAAAAGAGGTACATATGTGTTCAAAAGCAGCCCTATAATTTAAAACCTAGGAGACATTGTTCATGAAATAACATCTTTGAGCCTCACTGTCTCTATAAAGTGAGATGGTAATTAGATCCTTGGAAAACAATTATTATAACAGTTAAATGAAGTAATATATTTTTTAAAAGCACAACTAGAGTGTTTCTATGAAAGTGAAAGAAAGTGAAAATGAAAGTCACTCAGTTCTGTCTGATTCTTTGCCACCCCATGGTCCATGGAATTCTCCAGGCCAGAGTAGTGCAGTGGGCAGTCAACAAAAGAGTCCGAAATGCAGTACTTGGATGCAATCTCAAAAATGACAGAATGATCTCTGTTTGTTTCCAAAGCAAACCATTCAATGTCACAGTAATCCAAGTCTATGCTCCAACCAGTAATGCTGATGAAGCCGAAGTTGAATGGTTCTATGAAGACCTACAAGACCTTTTAGAACATCCAAAAAAGATGTCCTTTTCATTATAAGGGACTGGAATGCAAAAGTAGGAAGTCAAGAAACACCTGGAGTAGCAGGCAAATTTGGCCTTGGAATACAGAATGAAGCAGGGCAAAGGCTAACTGAGTTTTGCCAAGAGAACACGCTGGTCATAGCAAACACCCTCTTCCAACAATGCAAAAGACGACTCTACACATGGACATCACCAGATGGTCAACACGGAAATCAGATTGATTATATTCTTTGCGGCCAAAGATGGAGAAGCTCTATACAGTGAGCAAAAACAAGACTGGGAGCTGACTGTGGCTCAGATCATGAACTCCTTATTACCAAATTCAGGCTTAAATTGAAGAAAGTAGGGAAAACCACTAAACCATTCAGGTATGGCCTTAATCAAATCCTTTATGATTATACAGTGGAAGTGAGAAATAGATTCAAGGGATTAGATCTTATAGACAGAGTACCTGAAGAACTATGGATGGAGGTTCATGACACTGTACAGGAGGCAGTGATCAAGACCACCCCCAAGAAGAAGAAGTGCAAAAAGGCAAAATGGCTGTCTGAGGAGGCCTCAGAAATAGTTGAGAAAAGAACAGAAGCTAAAGGCAAAGGAAAGATATATCCATTTTAATGCAGAGTGCCAAAGAATACCAAGGAGAGATAAGAAAGCCTTCCTAAGTGATCAATGTACAGAAATAGAGGAAAGCAATAGAATGGGAAAGACTAGAGATCTCTTCAAGAAAATTAGAGATACCGAGGGAACATTTCATGCAAAGATGGGATCAATAAAGGACAGAAATTGTATGGAACTAACAGAAGCAGAAGATATTAAGAAGAAGTGCCAAGAATACACAGAAGAACTGTAAAAAAATGATCTTCACGACTCAGATAACCATGATGGTGTGATCACTCACCTAGAGCCAGACATCCTGGACTGTGAAGTCAAGTGGGCCTTAGGAAGCATCACTACGAACAAAGCTAGTGGAGGTGATGGAATTCTAGTTGAGCTATTTAAAATCCTAAAGGATGATGCTGTGACAGTGCTGCACTCAATATGCCAGCAAATTTGGAAAACTCAGCAGTGGCCACAGGACTGGAAAAAGTCAGTTTTCAATCCAATCCCAAAGAAAGGCAATGTCAAAGAATGTTCAAGCTACTGCACAATTGCACTCATCTCACACACAAGCAAAGTAATGCTCAAAATTCTCCAAGCCAGGCTTCAATAGTACGTGAACCGTGAACTTCAAGATGTTCAAACTGTATTAGAAAAGACAGAGGAACCAGAGATCAAATTGCCAACATTCGTTGGATAAGCAAGAGAGTTCCAGAAAAACATCTACTTTTGCTTCATGGACTATGCCAAAGTCTTTGTCTGTGTAGATCACAACAAACTGGAAAATTCTGAAAGAGATGGGCATACCAGGCCACCTGACCTGCCTCTTGAGAAACCTGTATGCAGGTCAGGAAGCAACAGTTAGAACTGGACATGGAACAACTTACTGGTTCCAAATTGGGAGAGGGGTACATCAAGGCTGTGTGTTGTCACCCTGCTTATTTAACTTGTATGTCAGGCAAAATGCCTGGCTGGATAAAGCAGAAGCTGAAATCAAGATTGCCTGGAGAAATGTCAATAACCTCAAATATTAGATGACACCACACTTATGGCAGAAAGTGAAGAAGAACTAAACAGCCTCTTGATGAAAGTGAAAGAAAAGAGTGAAAAATTTGGCTTAAAGCATCTGGTCCCATCACTCATGGCAAATAAATGGGGAAAAAATTTAAACAGTGAGATACTTTATTGTGGGGGGCTCCAAAATCACTGCAGATGGTGACTGGAGCAATGAAATTAAAAGAAGCTTGCTACTTGGAAGAAAAGCTATGACCAACCTAGACAACATATTAAAAAGTAGAGGCATTACTTTGCCAACAAAGGTCTGTCTAGTCAAAGCTATGGTTTTTCCAATAGTCACGTATGGATGTGAGAGTTGGACTATAAAGAAAGCTGAGCACCGAAGAACTGATGCTTTTGAACTGGGATGTTGGGGAAGACTCTTAAGAGTCCCGTGGACTACAAGGAGATCCAGTGAGTCGATCCTGGAGAAAATCAGTCCTGAATATTCATTGCAAGGAATGATGCTGAAGGTGAAACTCCAATACTTTGGCCACCTGATGCAAAAAACTCACTCATGGGAAAAGATCCTGATGCTGGGGAAAATTGAAGGCAGAAGGAGAAGGGGATGACAGAGGATGTGATGGTTGGATGGCATCACTGACTTGATGGACATGAGTTTGAGTAAGCTCTGGGAGTTAATGGTGGACAGGGAGGATTTTTGTGCTGCAGTCCATGGGGTTGCAAAGAGTTGGACAGGACTGAGCAACTGACCTGAACTGAATTGAGCTGTTCCCTTCCCCAGGGGATCTTCCCAACCCAGGGATCGAACACCGGTCTCCCATATGGCAGGAAGATGATAACATAGCAAATCCTGATAAATTGTTATGTTATCATTACCATGAATGATGTTCTCTATCTTGGTTTAAGAAAGGTGGATGGTGATTTTCAGGGTCTCAAAATATGGGTGAGTTTGAAGTCTGGGTGACTTATTTCTCAATATGCCTTTCCTTACACATGAGTTCACTTAGTCTTTCCTGTGCCCTCTGGGATTTCTTACTCTATCCCAGACATTTTAGGGCTTCCCTGGTGGTGCGTTGGTAAAGATTCCACCTGTCAATGCAGAAAGTGCTGGTTCGATCCCTGGGTGAGGAAGATCCCTTGGAGTAAGCAGTGGCAACCCACTCCAGCATTGTTGGCTGGAAAATCCCATGGACAGAAGAGTCCATGGGGTTGCAAAATAGTTCAACACGACTTAGTGACTTAACAACCACAGACATTTTATATGAAAATTCAGGGATGTTCAGCCTATCTTGCTTGCTTAATTTTCCTTCTGATCCATATTTGAAAGAGTTTTTTTTCTCTCAAACTCATTTTTACTCACTTCAATCTCATTCATTAGCTGCATCACAGAAATATAGGACTGATAAATGATGGACCAGGAGTTTAATTCTAGTCTGCACCTCTGTTCTGGGGCAAGTTCCATGTTTTTATTTTTTAATTTAGACTTGGAGCATCAGAAGCATGTTCATTCTCTGGCAGTGCTTGTCTCTAAAATCTTTCTCTGTCCATGCTGCTATTGAAATTTCCATTCCTAGTCTCTAAAGGATTTGTGCTTACCAATTTCTGAAAAATATGGTAATAATAACCTATAACAATTTATAACATATGCTGGGTCCTAAAATCTCTAATAAAAGAATTATATATTTAGATAAATTAAAGACCCTTACCCCTTGAAAGTAAAGTTATGACCAACCTAGATAGCATATTCAAAAGCAGAGACATTACTTTGCCAACAAAGGTTCGCCTAGTCAAGGCTATGGTCTTTCCTGTGGTCATGTATGGATGTGAGAGCTGGACTGTGAAGAAGGCTGAGCCCCGAAGAATTGATGCCTTTGAACTGTGGTGTTGGAGAAGACTCTTGAGAGTCCCTTGGACTGCAAGAAGATCCAACCAGTCCATTCTGAAGGAGATCAGCCCTGGGATTTCTTTGGAAGGAATGATGCTAAAGCTGAAACTCCAATACTTTGGCCACCTCATGTGAAGAGTTGACTCATTGGAAAAGACTCTGATGCTGGGAGAGATTGGGGGCAGGAGGAGAAGGGAACGACAGAGGATGAGATGGCTGGATGGCATCACTGACTCAATGGACGTGAGTCTGGGTGAACTCTGGGAGTTGGTGATGGACAGGGAGGCCTGATGTGCTGCAATTCATGGGGTCTCAAAGAGTCGGACACGACTGAGTGACTGAATTGAACTGAACTGTTGTCTCAATCTTCACAGCAAATGTTAACTCTATTATGAATGTTTTAGAGATAGTAAAAATGAGAATTTGAGAAGTTATTTCCTAAACTACCTATATAACACAACATAAATTTAACATTTAAATGAATATATGATTCATTTTGCAGCCTATGCTTCTGAATGACTGCTCTGTCAACTTTTCTAGATGTCCTGAAAAGGGTGAGATTGTGAGGTAAAGAATAGTAAATGGCATAGAGATCTTAAAAAACCACATGAGGACTCTTCTGGAATCTAAACAACTGTTAATTCAGACACTGTAAGCTTCTACCACAATGACATGAAAAGATAGAAAACAACGAAATTACCACCTACTCAGTCAGAGCATCACCTGCTGTTTTCGCCCATCCTCTTTAGGAACATAACGTAGAGCTTCATGAGCATAACTGAACTTCTAACTAGTGGAATTATTTTGTAATTTGACTCTATCCCAGTTTTTTCAGGGAAATGTTTATGACATTCCAATTTGAGCTCAAATAGCTCATAGTATCAGCTTCATGACCGCTTTTTACATGTATTACACTTGCTCAAAATGTGGATGGAATATAGAAGCTTACCTGTCTCTTGAAAAGAGGCTGCAAATTCTGAATTTTCAGTCTGATCTAAAGCTCTTCAAGGGTAGAATTTAAAAATTCTGTTGAAGAAGCTGTCTCTGTGAGGCTAATCAAAAGGTGTCCTTATAATTGTCACTTACCTTAGACCAAACTTTTGTTGAAATACATATATAATATGATTGACACATCAGCATAATTCAGCAACTTGTCGCCACGAAGAGCTAAGGAAAGAAGGTCTATAGTGTAGCTCAGTAAATTGCTGTCATTTTGATTACATTCCATATAATGTTTATCTTGGGGGTTTTCCCTGTCAGTGGTTGCAGACTCACAGAAAATCCTGTTTTGAGGAAGGTCTTTATGTGTACTAGCAACTCTTCACATTCAAATGAGTAAATGACCAGAGAGATTCCGTATGTAGTTTGTTCCTTCTAAAATGATGTCAAGGAGAACTGTTTTGGGATTTTAGAAGCTAATGAATGGGAGCCAGGAGGGAATGTTAGGGACCTGGAGCTTGTCTCAGGACAAGCCCCCATGAGGATAGTCAAAGGTGCTCATTTCACTTACTTCAGAAAGAAGCAATTAAACTGCCTCTAGGATGAGCTTGACTTCCTGAGCCAGCAGCACGCAGATATATTTACATTATTTTCTTGTCATTTCTTTCTTTTTTTCAGTTTATGTGTAATTTATTTGCAACTTCATATTTTGGTGTACAGTTCTGAGAGTTTGGACAAATGTGTGTGATCATGTAACCACCAACACAATCAAAATAAAGAACAGGCTTGTCTGCCCTCAAATTTCCCTGCTCTTTCTCAGGGAAACTCTCCTGCCACTCCCAGATACTGGAACCTGAATTTGTCGCATGACTGTTCCTTTGTGAAAAATATCATACAAGTGAAATCATATAGCATGTAGCTTATGGGGTCTGGCTACTCTCATCTGGGATAATACATAATACACTCATCCTTCTGTGGCTCATATCCATAGATTGGTATTTTTTACTTATCAAGTCCTGTTCTATTATACGGAATAGAGCCAGGTTGTTTATTTTTAGTTTTATTGATTACAGTTACATCTGCTATAAACATTTGCATATAGTTTTGTGTTTGAAGACTGGTTTGCATTTCACTTAAGTAAATACCTTTAAGTGGAATTGTTGGCTGATGGGGTAAGTTTATGTCTCACTTTATAAGCCTGCCAACGTTATAAACAAGTAACATGCCACTTGCTTCCCACCAGTAAAGTATCTCAATTCCTTCATGCCATTGCCAGTCCTTGGTACTGTCTACACCAGGGCTGAGTGTTCCTGACAGAACAAGCAACTGAGTGAAAGTCCTAAGGCCGTGAGGAAGTCATGTTGTTATAGAACCTAGAGAAGGCGACTGGCGCCACAGTAGCGATTGGCGAAACCAGGTGCCTCAAGCTGTGATATTGTTCAGGAGAAGTAAGGGAAAAATGAAAGTTTTTAATGATATCTAGAAAATGATGTGTGGGCTTGAAGAAGTTCTGACATTTTCCTGGGTATTGAGAAGTTAAGGTCATGTTCAAGGTTATGGAAAGAACAGGTGGTGGTTTAGTCGCTAAGTCATATCTGACTCTTGTGACCCCATGGACTGTAGCCCGCCAGGCTCCTCTGTCCATGGGATTCTCCAGGCAAGAATACTGGAGTGAGTTGCCATTTCCTTCTACAAGGGATCTTCCCGACCGATTCTGGGTATCAAACCTGAGTCTCCTGTACTGCAGGCAGATTCTTTACCAACTGAGCTACGAGGAAAGAACAGAGCAGATGCCAATTACTTATTCTAGCTGACCTTGAGGACCTGCACAAACAGAAAACAAAAGCCAAAGATTTGTCAACTGTCTAAATTTCGGATATGGTCCCCAATCCACACATTCAGACCCTCTCATCAAAATGTGTATAAGGAAAACTCTGACTATTGGTTGGCCAATACTACAGTTGCAATCCCAGAGAAGACAGGCTTATAAATACAAGTGGGATTTTAAAAGACTGGGCAGAGACTTCAGTGGCTCTACAGCACAGGGAAACAGACCCTAAAATTAGTACAGTCAGGTCACCGAACAAACAAAAGCAAATATCAAACAATCACAGTTCAGTTCATTTCAGTCTCTCAGTCATCTCCGACTCGCTGCGACCCCATGAACTGCAGCACCCCAGGCCTCCCTGTCCATCACCAACTCCTGGAGGTCACCCAGACTCACATCCATCGAGTCAGTGATGCCATCCAGCCATCTCATCCTCTGTCGTCCCCTTCTCCTCCTGCCCCCAATCCCTCCCAGCATCAGAATCTTCTCCAATGAGTCAACTCTTCGCATGAGGTGGCCAAAATACTGGAGTTTCAGCTTTAGCATCATTCCTTCCAAAGAAATCCCAGGGCTGATCTCCTTCAGAATGGACTGATTGGATCTCCTTGCAGTCCCAGGGAGTCTCAAGAGTCTTCTCCAACACCACAGTTCAAAAGCATCAATTCTTCGGCGCTCAGCCTTCTTCACAGTCCAGCTCTCACATCCATACATGACCATAGGAAAGACCATAGCCTTGACTAGGCGAACCTTTGTTGGCAAAGTAATGTCTCTGCTTTTGAATATGCTATCTAGGTTGGTCATAACTTTCCTTTCAAGGAGTAAACGTCTTTTAATTTCATGGCTGCAGTGATTTTGGAGCCCAGAAAAATAAAGTCTGACACTGTTTCCACTGTTTCCCCATCTATTTGCCATGAAGTGATGGGCCAGATGCCATGATCTTCGTTTGCTGAATGTTGAGCTTTAAGCCAACCTTTTCACTCTCCTTTTTCACTTTCATCAAGAGGCTTTTTAGTTCCTCTTCACTTTCTGCCATAAGGGTGGTATCATCTGCATATCTGAGGTTATTGATATTTCTCCTGGCAATCTTGATTTCAGCCTGTGCTTTTTCCAGCCCAGCGTTTCTCATGATGTACTCTGCATATAAGTTAAATAAGCAGGGTGACAATAAACAGCCTTGATGTACTCCTTTTCCTATTTGGAACCAGTCTGTTGTTCCACATCCAGTTCTAACTGTTGCTTTGCAGAGCTAGTCAGAATTCAGTTTCTACAGTATATTGTCTAAAGCATCCATTTATTTAACACACACACACACACACAAAATGTGAATCATGAAAATTTGGAGGAAAATATGAAAAAGTCGTCAACAGAAACTCTCTGAGGATGTCCATACACTTTCAAAGAACTGAGAGAAACAACAGGAAAGAATTGAGGGAAATGCAGGTGGCGCAGAGATAAAGAACCCGCCTGCTGCTGCAGGAGACGTAAGAGAGGCAGGCTCAGTCCCTGGTCAGGAAGACACCCTGGAAGAGGAAATGGCAACCCACTCCAGTATTCTTGCCTGGAGAACCCCACGGACGGAGGAGCCTTAAGCGCTATAGTCCACGGGGGTCTCAAAGAGCCGGACGTGACTTAGCCGCCAAACAACAACAACATCTAATAGAGAATATCAACAAAGATGTTAAAGTTATAAAAAGGAAGCAATTAGAAATTCTGGAGTTATAATTTTAACTTTATTAAAGTTCAAAATGTTTCTATATTAAGAAACATAATTTATAAAATAAAAAGATTAAACCACAAATTTGGAGAGAATGTTTGCAAATCAAATATCTAACTAAAAAGATAATTTTGAGAATATAGAAATCTTACAACTCAGTAATGATAAGACAAATGTCTCATTGAAGATGGGGAAAATTTGAAAATACATTTTATAGAAAAACATGTATTAGTGCCTAAAACCCATATGAAGAGATAAAAATGATCATAAATCATAAAAATTAAAATGACAATGAGACACCATATCAGATACACTGGGATGGCTATAACTGAATAAACAGATAATAACAGATATTTTTGGAGATGTGGTAAAAAGAAAATCTCCATACATTAATAGTAGTCTTTAAGTTTTGGATAAGTGGGTGCTGAAGAATTGGGCCAAACTCTTCTATTACTGATAGTTCAGTTGGTAAAGAATCCACCTGCAATGCAGGAGACTCCAATTCAATTCCTGGGTCAGGAAGATCCCTGGAGAAGGGAGAGGCTACCCACTCCAGTATTCTGGTCTGGAGGAGTCCATGGACTGTATAGTCTGTGGCGTCACAGAGTTGGACACGACTGAGAGGCTTTCACGTTCACTTTTTTTCATTTCTGTTACAGGTAGAGTAAATTCCCCTGAAGTATCTTTACCTGAAGAGAGAAAGAACTGCTAGAGGAGGGAACTCTGTTTCAAGACACTCTCACTCACAAGACAGTCCACATGTTAAAGATAATAGGGTGAAACACTAGAGGGCTGGACTAGGCAATTCTGAATTTTGAGGAGACAAACTCAGTAGAGTTCCAATCAAAATTCCTGGCCAAGTAAGTCAGAAAGAGAAAAGCAAATACTGTGTACTGGCACGTAGATAGGAAGTCTAGGAAAATGGAACTGATGAACCTGTTTGCAGGGCAGGAATAGAGACGTGGACAGAGGGAACAGACGTGTGGGCGCAGCGGGGGAAGGAGAGGGCGGGGCAGACTGAGAGAGCAGCGTCGGAACATACACATTGCCATAAACAAAGCGGGCAGCTGGCGGCGCGGTGCTGGAGCTGTCTGCTATAAGGAGGGGTGGGGACTGGTGAAGTAGGTGAAAGGGAGTAAAAGGCACCATCTCCAATTATAAAATACGTCTTGGGGATGTAGTACACAGAGCAGATAATATAGCTAATAGTACAATAAAGACTCTAAATTGAGAGAGATGGTAACTAACCTTATTGTGGGGATCATCTTTAATGCACATAAGTCACAGTGTTATACCCCTGAAACCAATGCTACATTGTACGTCAATTGTACTCCCAACGTTTAGGAAGGCGGAAGGACTTCATCACTGGTAGACCTGCCTGACAGGAAATGCTAAAGGCAGTCCTTCAAGTTGAAATGAGAAGACACTAGACAGCAATACAAAAGCATATGAAAATAGAAAACTCACCAATAAACGTAAATATATAGACAAATACAGAATGTTGCAATATGGTAATTGAAGTGTGGAAATCACTTTGAATTCTAGCACAGAATATAAAAGGTAAACGGATAAAAATAACTGTAACTGTAATTTTGTATTACCAGATACCAAATATGAAAAGATACAATTTGTGATATGAGTAACAAAAAGAGAAAGAGAGGTATATAGGAGCAGTGTCTTGTAAGTGACGGAAGTTAAGTTGTTACCAGTCAAAACGAGACTGTTGTAACTATAAGATGTTTTGTGTAAGCCCCAAGGTAATCCCAAAGACAGTACCAGCAGAAGATGCACAACAGAAAATGAGAAAGGAATCAAAGTCTGTCACTACAAAAAGTCAGCGACGCACAAAGCAAGGTATCAAGAGAATAAAAGAGGGGGGAAATGGCTTCAAGACAGCAAAAGACAGAAAAATGAAAATAACTAGTCCCTCTGTGATGGCTAATTATATGTATCAACTTGAGTAGGTCAGGGAATGCCCAGATATGTTATTAAACACTGTTTTTGCATGTAACTGTGAGGGTGTTTGTAGAAGAGATCAGCGTTTAAATCAGTGAAATGAGTGAAGCAGATGACTCTCTCTGATGTGAGTGATGACCATCCAACTCATTGAGGACCTGAATAAAACAAAATGGTAGCAAGTTGAATTCACTTTCTACTTGACTGCTTGAGCTTAAGACATTGATAGTCTGCTCTTGGCATAAAAAAGCTCTGGGTTTTTGTTAAGGGGATAGAACTCTTCTGTATTGTAGTTGTGGCAGTGGTACCTGACCAGATAAAATTTAACCAAACTCTTAGAATAATACACTAAAAGCTATGGATGTTGATGGTTTGTAAATTATACTTTGAGTACAAAATGGAAAAAAAAAAGAAAAACAAACAGTGAATATGAAAACACGTGTACACTCTCAGTATATCCAGCAGAATCCCACAAGCTATTTAATTCTGTCTTCCCTAAGAACATGTGATGAGAGCTACAGGTGCTCTCATGGGGGAAAGCCCCAGAGAGTTCTGTGTGTCTGTGGCTCCCTTCTGACTCCCAGGCGCCAGCCTCTGAAATCCCAACATAAACCCACGTGACATCACTGACCGTGTGCTGAGCCCGCTTGGCCATCATTTACTAAACACAGGCGTCCCTCTCTGACCTCAAACCTGAGGATCTGCTATAGTGGCCAGAGAAAACGTCTCAGAGTAAAATTATATTGATCGGCTTTAAAGTGATAACCTCTCAGCAAGGTGTTTTACGGAGCTTCCCTCATCTGCTAGTTACAAGCACAAGTCTGTACGAAATATACGAAAAGAGGTAATATTATTGTTTTTCAAACAAGGAGAAGAAAAGTGACTTCTCCAAGAGCATAGTCAGAATTACTGTTGAATTCAGGACTTTATTCCAGGTTTCTAACTCCATGTTGGGTTCCTTCCTCCACCTTTACTTGTCTTCGAGGTCTTGAAATCTTTGGACGAGTATCTGATAAAGAAGGTCTCCAACAGTGCTGGTTCAGTCACTAGGTCGTGTCCAACTCTTGCAAACCTACGGACTGTAGGTCGCCAGGCTCTTCGGTCCATGGGATTTTTCCAGGCAAGAATACTGGAGTGGGTCTATTTCCTTCTCCAGGGGATCTTCTGGACCCAGGAACTGAACCCAGTTGTTCTGCCTCACAGGCGGATTCTTTACCAACTGAGCTACAGGGGATATGTGCTTTATTCCATGACTAAATATCTGATTTCATTATCACTCTTCGGATTGACTCTCTTCTTTTCCAGCAGCCAGGTAAGCTTCTATGTTTCATATACATTTTTAGTGAAAAGTATAATTCATGTAAAATCTATGGGGCAGCTATATCTACTATGAATTATCTGAGCACAGAAAGAGATGGTTTCAACATTTTTTTTCTAAAACAGTGAGTTGAGGCTGAAGTTTGAATGTCAAAATTTCCATCAGCGGGAATTTAGAGATACATATAGAATAAAGTCATGTTGTTGTCCTATAAAATAATAGCCAGAAAAAGAATAAATGATCCTATTACTAAGTCTTAATCTCATCTTAGTATCCTATGTCCTCTCATTGGAGGCAAGAAAGAAAACCACAAGAGAGTGAAATTACCCTTCTTCAAACCACAGAAGTGTTCTGATCAAGTTAGCGAGATCTCTACTCATTGTAATCTTCCCCCATAATCTCATCCTTGTGATTACTCGCACGTTTGCAAATGCGGCTAGTGAGGTGGCGGAAAGCACAGGCTTCTGATTTGGTCACGGCCGGGTTTGAATCTTGAATCCTGAATCTTTTTCATACTAACTCTGTAATTGTGCAGCTTTACACAGCTGCTCTAGTCCTCAGTGTTCTTACTGGTAAAATGGGTATAATAACATGGTTCACCTTATAGCATCACAGAGGATTAAAAGAAAAGGTGGGCTTCCCTGGTGGCTCAGACAGTAAAGAACTTCCCTGGGTTGGCAAGATTCCCTGGGGAAGGGAAAGGCTACCCGCTCCAGTGCTCTTGCCTGGAGAATTCCATGGACAGAAGAGCTTGACAAGCTGCCGTCCATGTGGTTGCCAACAGTTGGACACAACTGAGCAACTTTCACTCACTCACTCACTCAGAGGAATGAGTGTGTATTATTTATATACATGTGTATATACATATAAACACATGAGTAAGTATATGGGTATACATATATGCATAAACATAGGTGCATATGCTCTTAATGGGGGCTTCCCCAGTTGCTCAGCTGGTAAAGAACCCACCTGCCAATGCAGGAGATGTAAGAGAAGTGGGTGTGATCCCTGGGTGGGGAAGATCCCCTGGAGAAGGAAATGGCAACCCACTCCAGTATTCTTGCGTGAAAAATCCCAAGGACAGAGGAGCGTGGTGGGGAGTCCATGGGGTCGCAAAGAGCTGGACATGACTGAGCACACACACACACACACACACACACACAGAGCACATACATGCTCTCTGTAACGAGCCTATGAGATGAGATGCGGATGATGAGAGACGGAACGAGCTTAAAGAAAGAGACTCAACTCAGGCTAAAATAAAGACTTTAAGAAAGAAAATAGACAGATGAATGGTTCACGTGGAGTGGCTGGAACAGCCATTGATGGCAGCAGAGACCCGACAGACTGCGAGACACTGGAGGACACAAAAGCTTCGGCGGACAGAGTGTGAGACAAAGGAAGTTGAAGAGAGAGGCTGCGACTTCAAAACTCATCCACACTTGAATCCCTGATTTCCCCTGCCTTTCTCAAACGTGTAGCCTATCATTCCATCCTAATGATAATGTCACAACTAATGATCATCAGGAGATGCTAGGCACTCAGCACTTGACTTGTTTTTTTTGATACATTATTTCATCTAATTCTCAAAATACTACCTTGAGGTATTATTCTTCTGTACATGGAGAAAACCAAGATCAAGTCGTTAGGTTACAACCAACGGCTCTTGGGTAGCAAATGGCACGACTTACATGCATCTCTTCCCAGAACCCAAGCTTCATACCCAATGCTACGTCTTCCCCACAGAACGGCCTCTGTTGGCAAGTGCTCTAGTTATTCGGCTAGATCTATTACACATACGTGTCTCAGCTACTTAACGGGGAAACCCCAACACTGAGTTTGGGCCAATGGAGACAATGAGTAATTGTAAATTGAGTAAAACTCAATTTTATGTATTTATTTATTGGAGGCAAGTTTAATTTATTTCTTTTTAAAAAAATTTTATTGAAGTCCAGTTGATTTACACTGTTGTGTTTCACTTCTGTTGTGCAGCAAAGTGACTCAGTTATACATATACATTCTTTTTCATGTTCTTTTCCACCATGGTTTACCACAAGCTATTGAATATCATTCTCCGTGTTTTACAGTAGGATCTTATTGTTTATCTATCCTGTATACCATAATTTGCATCTGTTAATCCCAAAGTCTCAGACCAGTGGGCCAAAGAACAACTCTTCCTGGGTACAAAACTTGACTTTGACAGTAATAATTTTGTGAATTTAAATACATGACTCAACCCCTATATTCAAAAGTTAAAAGAGGGTGACAACTAGTCAGTCTTATGAGCTTACTGAGAAAAGCAAACTGATGCACAGTTGAAGTGTACATGGCAGCTCCAGCACAACAGCAGCAGAGAAATGCAAGCTATTCACGAGGCTCAAGGAACTGAAATCACATATATTCACTCTAGACATGCCATCTTGATCAAGACTTTATATTTTCACATTTCAGTTTACAAGTTTATAAAATTTAGACAGTAGGAGATGAACCGTAAAGATCCTTCAGTTTCAACAATGTATAAATCTATATTTTATTAATATGCATCAAAACTTGTTGCCAAAGCCATATTTTATATGAATAATATTGAGGCTATAATTACTGCCGTAATGCAATAATGCACATCTACCGATCTACCAATCATCCAGTTACCGATCTGTCTCAACTTCTCTCCATTCAATTTCTCTGTTCCTTTATTTCTCATTGCTCCAGGGCGTCTTGTGATTCCCAAACCACATCCATGGAGAACAATACAGGAGTGACTGAGTTCGTCCTGCTGGGACTCACCAGTGCCCCCGGGCTGCAGGTCCCCTTGTTCATCGTGTTTGCTCTCATCTACCTCTTCAGCGTGGTTGGAAACCTGGGGATGGTTGCTTTGATTCTCATGGACTCTCGTCTTCACATTCCCATGTACTTTTTCCTTAGTAATCTGTCTTTAGTGGACTTCTGTTATTCTACAGCTGTCACTCCCAAGGTCATGGCTGGGCTGCTTATGGGAGACCAGGTCATCTCCTACAATGCGTGTGCTGCTCAGATGTTCTTTTTCGTAGCCCTGGCCACCGTGGAAAATTTCCTCTTGGCCTCAATGGCTTATGATCGCTATGCAGCTGTGTGCAAACCCCTACACTACACGACCACCATGACAACCCGTGTGTGTGCTGGTCTGGCCGCAGGCTCCTACATCTACAGCTTTCTGAATGCCTCTGTTCACATCAGGGACACATTCAGCCTCTCTTTCTGTAGGTCCAATCTAGTCCATCACTTTTTCTGTGATGTTCCAGCGGTCATGGCTCTCTCTTGCTCTGATAGACATGTTAGTGAGCTAGTTCTTGTCTTTGTGGCAAGCTTCAATATCTTTTTTGCTCTCTTGGTTATCTTGATTTCCTACCTGTTCATATTTGTCACCATCCTGAAGATGCACTCGGCTGAGGGCTATCAGAAGGCTTTATCCACCTGTGCGTCTCATCTTACCACAGTCTCCATCTTCTATGGGACCGCCATCTTTATGTACTCCCAGCCCAGCTCCAGTCATTCCATGGACACAGACAAAATTGCATCTGTGTTCTATACGACGGTCATCCCCATGCTGAACCCCCTGGTCTATAGTTTAAGAAATAAGGAGGTTAAAACTGCTTTCAAGAAGGCAGTGGAAAAAGCAAACTTGTCTCTAGGCTTCACCTTTTAAAGCTGTAATAGTCCAAATAACCTAGTTTCATTCCTCTCCTGTCTTTAACCATGAAATTACCCACATTTTACGGCCCACACTACTCCTAAATTACTGAGATAATATTACCATTTCTCCTTCAAAAGTCTATCATCAAGAAAAGAGAAAATGTCCATCTATGTAATATCTGAATGAGGATGTCCACAGGGGTCTTTGAGTATTTGATGCCCTGCTTGGAATAAACTTTATTAATTATATTTGATTCATTCATATGCTCTTATTTTCTCTACCACATAACAACACAAGCATATCAGTAAAACACTAGACACACAAAACCATGAATAAAAGCATGTGCAAGAAGCTCAGAAGACTTTAGAAATTTCCCTTAGATAAGAAAATTTGGTTGGAATGGTCTTTTTTCCCCAAAAAACTTGTGGGTTTTTTTTTTCTCCTGGTTCTGTTTTAGAAGCTGATTGAGAATTGACAAATATTAGTGAAAGTAAATTGTGCTGTAGACACTCCATGGTGTTTCTTGCCACAATGTCCTTCCACTTCTTGCAAGCAGCATCCAGACTGTCTGCGGGGAATCTCTTTATGTTAGTTGGTATAAATAATACTATATTTGCTGTTATACAAGCAAAGTCCAAAATTACAATGGCTTAACCACAGAGATTTTTCTTGCTCATATATTGTTCAGTTAGTTGTTCTATGGAAGCTCAGTAGAACAGTAATCCAAGTTCTTTCTGTTTTGTGGCTCACATTATCTTTGCTCCTATTCTGTAAATCTAAAACATATTCTAAAAGCATTTATTATTTACAGTAACTAGCACATGGAAGCCGCCTAGATGTCCATTGACAGATACATGGATAAGGAAGTTGTGGTACACATACACAGTGGAATATTGCTAAGCTATAAAAAGGAACACATTTGAGTCAGTTCTAATGAGATGGATGAACCTAGAGCCTATTATACAGAGTGAAGTAAGTCAGAAAGACAAGTACCGTATATTAACACATACATATGGAATCTATAAAGATGGTACCAATGATCCTGCATGCAGAGCAGCAAAGGAGACACAGACACAAAGAGCAGACTTTGGGACACGGGGGGGAAGGAGAGGGTGGGACGATTTGAGAGGACAGCACTGACACACACACAGTGTCACATGTAAACCAGATGGCCAGTGGGACTGCGCTGGCGCTCTGCGACAGCCTAGAGGGCTGGGAGGCGGAGGGGTGGGAGAGGAGCGTAAGAGGGAGGGGCATGTGTACACCTACGGCCATGTCACGGTGCCGTACAAAAAAAATCACAATACTATAATTACCTACGAATAAAAATAAAATGCTGCTGCTACTGCTGCTAAGTTGCTTCAGTTGTGTCTGACTCTGTGCAACCCCATAGACCGCAGCCCACCAGGCTCCCCTGTCCCTGGGATTCTCCAGGCAAGAACACTGCAGTGGGTTGCCAGTTCCTTCTCCAATGCATGAAAGTGCAAAGTGAAAGTAGAGTCACTTAGTCGTGTCCGATTCTTCGCAACCCCCTGGACTGCAGCCCACCAGGTTCCTCCATCCATAGGATTTTCAAGGCAAGAGTACTGGAGTGGGGGCCATTGCCTTCTCTGAAAAAGAAATATATATATTAAAAGTTTTCTAAAAAGTAGCTTTTAAATGACCTCAGTAGAAGACACATCACGATCATCATAAACTTAGAGCCAGAAGAGAATATATTTGGATAACAACATCCGTCTACACACACACACAAGATACACACACATACACAAGATACACACACACGAGATACACATACACACGAGATATACACACACACACGAGATACACACACACGAGATACACACACACACGAGAAACACACACACAAGATACACACACACGAGAAGCACACACACACGAGATACACACACACGAGATACACACACATGAAATATACACACACATGAGATACACACACACACGAGAACACACACACACAAGATACACACACACGGGATACACACACACGTGTTACACACAGACACACACGAGATACACACACGCACAAGATACACAGAGACACACACGAGATACACACATGAGATACATACACACAAGATACACACATATACATGAGATACACACACACACACACGAGATACACACAGACACATGTGCATGCACACACACACACACACACACACACACACAGGAGAATAGCACTCAGCCACAAAAAGAATGAAACAGACGGACGCACTGACACAGACTTGCAGTTGCCAGGGCGACGGGGTGGGGAAGGGCTGGACTGGGAGCTCGGGATTAGCAGATGCAAGCTACTATACACAGAATGAATAAACAACATGATCCTCCTGTATAGCACAGGGAGCTATATTCCATCCTGTACTAAACCACAATGGAAAATAATATGAAAAAGAATGTACAACTGAATCACTCTGCTGTACACCAGAAACTAATACAACATTGTAAATCAACTATACCTCAAAAAAATAAATAAATAAATAAAGTGGCAAACAAACAAAAAAAGAAATTGTAGTACATACATAAAATGGACTATTATATATACATATATATATATGTATTTATATTCTTGAGAGTCCCTTGGACTGCAAGGAAATCAAACTAGCAACCCTAAAGGAAATCAGCTCTGAATACTCACTGGAAGAACTGATGCTGAAGCTGAAGCTCCAATACTTGGGCCACGTGATGCGAAGAGCCAGTTCATTGGAAAAGACTCTGAGGCTTAGAAAAATTGAAGGGAAAAGGAAAAGAAGGCATCAAAGGATCAGATGGTTGGATGGCACCACCAATTCAAAGGACAATGGACTTGGGTAGCTCTGGGAAATGGTGAGGGACGGGAGGCCTGGCATGTTGCGGGCCATGGGGTTGCAAGGAGTCAGACACAACTTAGCGACTGAAAAGCAGCAGCACATACACATGAAATGTAGAAAAATGGAACCGATGAGCTGTACCATTACTGAGCAGGAACAGAGTCACAGACACGGAGAAGAGACCTGTGGGCACGGGGGAAAGGAGAGGCGGGGATGGCTGAGAGAGGAGCTCTGAGTCACAGACACGGAGAACAGACCTGTGGGCACGGGGGAAAGGAGAGGGTGGGATGAGCTGAGAGAGGAGCTCTGAAGCAGAGACACTGCCGTGTGTAAGAGAGACAGCCAGGGAGGGTGCTGGACAACACGCAGAGTTCAATCCCACCTAAAGGGGCGTGGTGAGGTTGGTGGTGGGAGGGAGGCTCAAGAAGGAGGGGACATGTGTATATATTTATGGCTGATAGACCTCCCTGGTGGCTCAGACAGTAGAAGCATCTGCCTACAATGCAGGAGACCTGGGTTCGATCCCTGGGTCAGGAAGATCCCCTGGAGAAGGAAATGGCAACCCACTCCACTACTCTCACTCCACTACTCTTGCCTGGAAAATCCCATGGACGGAGGAGCCTGGCAGGCTACAGTCCATGGGGTCACAAAGAGTAGGATACAACTGAGCGACTTCACTACACTGTGACTGATTCGTGCTGTCGTACAGAAGAAACCAATGCAACATTGTAAAGCAATTACCGTTTAATTAAATATTAAAAATAAAGAACAATATGGAAATGGAAATAAGGTAGAGCAATTGCCTTGTTCAACCTCTGCTGGAAATGTGAATGTCAAGCAACTCAGATTTTTTACCACTCTGCACATGTCCCTAAATGACCACAAAAGCTCTGTAAATATTTACTTTAGGATTAAAATACATTTTAACTATAAGAAAATCTGTAAATAGGAAATCTGTGAATCTGAAGATTGACTGTATATACATATATTCATTTCATCCTTTCAACAATGCTATGAGGTTCATAGTCATTAGTCATTACCATCACTGATTTTATGGGATAACTTAGGCTCCAAAAGATTGTTTAATTTGATTTACATGAGTAGTAACTGGGAGAGCCAAGCTTTGTGCTCAGATAGACTAGTTCCTAGTTCTCATGATATTAACTGAAATTTGCATTGAAGTGAACTAATTCAACTCATGTCTTTCACTGAATCCACTGGACCACACTTAGTATTAGTTCTTAGGAATACTGAAAGACCTAATGTACTGTCTCTGGATTTGGGACTTACAATGGAGTAACAGAGACATATGCATATGCAGCAGAATGACTGCAACAGCAAATATATCCCACCAGCAACAACAGCACAGAAGAAAAATAATGCACTGAGTGTAAGAACTCAAGATCTGGGACGAGGTGAATAGCATTCTAAAGTACCCTACCATTTACTATCAGGAGACACCGTCCTGACTTAAGTTTTCTGAGCCTCACATTTTTCATCATTAAAAACAAAAATGTACTGTGAATGGGGCCATAGTTAAAGTTAATAAAATAATGCATGAGAAGCAATAAGCATAAGCCTGATGAGTGTTAGCTCTAATAATATATTAGGATGAAAGCATGGTTTCTACCTTGGTTTGAAAAAAGTAGGATGCAGTAGTCACGTCTTCAGGTTGTGGATTATTTTTGAAGTGTGATAGCCTCTCTTTGTAACTAGTCTTTCCTCGCCCAGGTGACACAGTGGTAAAGAATCTACCTGACAAGGCAGGAGGCCCAAGAGACGTGGGTTCAATCCCTGGGTCGGGAAGTGTCCCTGGAGCAGGAAATGGACTGTAGCCCACCAGGCTCCTCTTTCCTGCCTGGAGAATTCCGTGGACAGAGGAGCCTGGTGGGCTACAGTCCATGAAATTTCAAAAAGCTGGGCACGACTGAGATATTGAGCGCACACACACACACACACACACACACTATATCCACTCACATCTTCTGACCTCTCCAGCAGGCTTCACTGTGTCTTCCCTACCCGTCATTGGCTGTAGTGGCCGTTTGCTCAATTTATTCTTTGAGATCCATATTTTACCTTGGGTTGAAACAGTCTTCTTCTGCTTCAACTTACTCCCATGGCCGTCACCTATAATCTGCATCACAGAAATCTAGGGTTGAAATTGTATTTGATTAGCTTGCAGATCTGCTTTTGAGGTGATCTTCACGTTCTAAATTTTTTCGTTTGAACTTGAAGCCTATGTCACAGCTTCCGTTTATTAGTAACCACTCTTCTTTACCATCTTCCCCTTTACAATTTTCATGCCTAGAGCATAAAGACAATTGTATTTGTTCACCCTAAACTAATATAAATAACTTTTTAGCATATACTTTGTTCTATAATCTCTAGTAAGAGCTTTTTATATATGCAACTGTGTATACATTTCATTTTGTCCTCATGACTTAAGTTAGGTAACATAATATTTACACAATGCTTATGATATTTATTAAAGTAATTTATGAGTTGACAGGAATAACTTATAAGTTACATTTTTCTACAACTTTATCCTAAAGTGTTATAAGGTATGGATTATTATTTGCCACATTTTGGTGTTAAGGAAACTGAGGATTTGAGAGGCTAGATTACTTGAAAAAATTCCACACCTAATAAAAAATAAATTCAAGAATCACACTCAGGTGAGAGAGATTTTAAAGCTTATGCCCTTAGCCACCACTCTTTTAACTTTTCCGGATGTGCTAGGGCTTCCCGTGGCTCAGTGGTAAAGAATCTGCCTGCCATGCAGGAGACACGAATTCATTCCCTGGGTTGGGAAGATCTCCTGGAGACGGAAATGGCAATGCATTCCAATATTCTTGCCTGAGAAATCCCCATGAACAGAGGAACCCTGTGGGGGTTCCATGGACCCCTGTCCACGAGGTCACGAAAGAGTTGGACATGACTGAGCATCTAAACAACAACACGATGTGCTAGTAACAATATGAGTGACCTTAAGGGGGAAAGGAGGCTGAAATAAAGGGCTTTATAATTCATGGTGATCCTCTGCTGGTCTAAAGAAGTATCATTTCACCCGTTCTATTTAACTTCAATAATAAGCCTAGAGTTAGTAAACAGAATGAAGCTACCACATCAGAGCACAGTCTATTTCATGTGCTCTGTTCTGTTTCTGTTGCTGTCTGTTTGCTCTTATCCTCTTAGGAACACTGCCTGTGTGGCGTTTCCTGAGTATCACAAACTCCCCACTAATGCAGATTTTGATATTTCATAACCAGTTCCTCCTCACAGTTTGAGGAAAATATTGAAAACATCCAATATTCTGTGACAATATATCATAGTAGACCCAGCCTCCTTACTGTTTTTGCATGGATTTCACTTCTCACTAAAATTATATAGGAAAACAGGGACGCTTACCCTGCTCCTTGACAGAAAGGGAAAGGCAACCAGCAGAAACTCAGCCAGGATGGAATGTATAAGCCCTATAGGAAAAGCTCTCTTGGGTACTGGCAAAAAGATTTTAAGGTCTCTGAAGAACAAATAAGTGGAAGAAAAATCATTTACATGGAACTAGGATGGCATCCCACTTCAGTACTCTTTCCTGGAAAATCCCACAGATGGAGGAGCCTGGTAGGCTGCAGTCCATGGGGTTGCTAAGAGTCGGACCCAACTGAGCAATTTCACTTTCACTTCTCACTTTCATGCATTGGATAAGGAAATGGCAACCCACTCCAGTGTTCTTGCCTGGAGAATCCCAGGGACGGGGGGTCTGGTGGGCTGCCGTTTATGGGGTTGCATAGAGTCAGACACGACTGAAATGACTTAGCAGCAGCAGCAGGAAACTTGAGTTCAAGCCCTAGCAAGCCCTATATCTTGAAGGTATTATTTATGATACCTTGGAAGAGTCATTTACCTCTGTAAAGCTCTGTTTTCTTATTTATGAAACAAAAATAATAAAATTACCTGCCCCACATATCTCACAGAAATCTGTGAGTAACAAATGAAAAATGATGTACAAAACAATTGGGCAAAGGGGTTATCATTTTAGCCTCAATAAGTATAATCCTGATCTTAGAGTGTTTTCTTTGACTGTGGCTGCAGGTTCTAAGCAAATCCTGTTTGGAGGAAAACTGCATGTATGCTAGAAACTATTAACATTCAGGTGAATAAGAAAAGGCGCAAAAGGGCTGTGTGCACAGACTGGTCCTCTATGATGATGTTTAAAGTAGTAACTTTGGAGATTCCAAAGGCTACTGAACGGGAACCTGGAGGAGCCACAGAACACAGAACAGTCAGGGGAATAGGCCCCTTATGAGAACATCCGCAGCTCTTCATCTCACTTGTTTGGCAGAAAAGCAATTAAATGGTCTGTGGGGAGTGTGAGCGCCTGTTGAGTAAGTGCACCGATTCATTTGCACTACTTGGCCTTAGAAAAATCATTGTCTGATTGAGGATGCATAATTTACAGGAAGTTATAGCCACACTTTTTAATGTATAGCTCTAACAGCTTGTGCAAATGAGTGTGACCGTACAGCCCCCACCCCATCACGGTGCAGAACAGTTCTATCAACTCGCCTAATTTCCCATGCTTCTTGATGCTTGACCCTTCTACCGCCTAGCAACCACGAACCTGTTTGGAGCCCTTACAGTTCTGACTTTGTAAGAACTTCATTTAAAAAATGAATCAAACCATAGGTTGGCTTTTGAGGCTGGCTTCTTTCTCTTAGCATAATGAACTTGCAATTTATGGATTTGTGTAGTTCTTCTGCAGTTGGTTCCTGTTTATTGCTGAGAGGTAATCTGTGTATTCAGCACAGAGTGTTTATCCATTCCACAGTTGAAAGAAAATTGGGTGGTTTCCAGTTTTTAGCTATTACAAATAAAGTGTCGATAAACATTCACATACAGCCTTTTATGTGAGCATATGCTTATATTTCACTTGGATGGATTCTTAGGAATGAGATTTCTGGGTTATATGATATAGTCAACCTGTCTTCCAAGACGGTATACTATTCTGCTTTCCTGCCAGCTATGTGTGAGAGTTCTGACTGCTTCATCTTTGGCAGTATTTGATATTTACAAGGTTTTTAAATTAGTTACTCTAGTAGGTTTGTCGTGTATCTCTCTCTTTTTCAGTTTGCATTTTTCTGATGACTGATTATGTTGAACATCTTTTCATGTGCTTATTTGCCATTCCTATTATCCTTTTTTGTGAAGTCTCTGTTTAAAATCTTTTGCTCATTTTACTGTGTTTGTTTTATTATGATAGCAGTGTGAGAATACTTTATGTATTCCAAAATGCAAGTCCTATACTGATAAGGACTCATATGTGATTTGTAAAAACTTTCCCCTGGTTTGTAACGTGCCTTTTAGAGTTTTTAACAAATATTACAACTATATCGGTGGAAAATACATACACTTGCTATTTAAAATTGCCTTTGCAAAAATTGTCAAATGTCAACTATCAATATTGCTATATTTCTCAAATCTCTGTCGAGCTCCAGTAACGTTTAATCGAATGCAGCTATCCTTTGTCCAATACTGCATTACTCGACTATTGTAGTTTAAGGGTGCATCTGGAAAGGAGGAATGTGAGTGCTTCAACTTTGCTGCTCTTTGAAATTATCTTGGTTATTCTAATCTATTTGGTTTTCCATATAAATATTCCAATGTGCTTCCCAACTTTTACAAAAATTCTTTCTTGGATTTGGGAACACAGATATCTTAGAATTATTTAGTCTTCAATCCATGAATTTCTCCATTTATCATATCTGATTTACATTTCTGTTGTTTTTTTTAATCACTAAGTCATGTCTAACTCTTTTGCAATCCTAGGGACTTCAGCCCACCACTTTTCTCTGTCCATGGAATTCTCCAGGCAAGAATACTGGAGTGAGTTGCCATTTCCTTTTCCAGGGGATCTTCCTGATCTAGGCATCTAACCTGCATCCCCTGCATAGACAGGCAGGTTCCTTACCACTAAGCCACCAGGGAAACCTCAAAATTTTATAGTTTTCAGCACATCTTACACATATTTTGCAAGGTTTATGCCTAAGTACTTTATGTCATTGGCATAAATGCCACTGGCATTTACTACTGCGAATGGTACTGCTTTAAAATTACAATTTGTATATCATATGTATATCAAATATATATACATACATATAAAAATTTGTATATCAAAGGATGGGATACTGAAGGAGGAACGCCCCAGGTCAGTAGGTGCCCAATATGCTACTGCAGATCAGTGGAGAAATAACTCCAGAAAGAATGAAGGGATGGAGACAAAGCAAAAAGAATACCCAGCTGTGGATGTGACTGGTGATAGAAGCAAGGTCTGATGCTGTAAAGAGCAATATTGCATGGGAACCTGGAATGTTAGGTCCATGAATCAAGGCAAACTGGAAGTGGTCAAACAGGAGATGGCAAGAGTGAATGTCAACATTCTAGGAATCAGTGAACTAAGATGGACTGGAATGGGTGAATTTAACTCTGATGACCATTATATCTATTACTCCAGGCAGGAATCCCTCAGAAGAAATGGAGTAGCCATCATGGCCAATGAAAGAGTCCGAAATGCAGTACTTGGATGCAATCTCAAAAACGACAGAATGATATCTGTTCATTTCCAAGGCAAACCATTCAATATCACAGTAATCAAAGTCCATGCCCCAACCACTAAAGCTGAAAAGCTGAAGTTGAATGGTTCTATGAAGACCTACAAGACCTTTTAGAACTAACATCCAAAAAAGATCTCCTTTTCATCATAGGGGACTGGAATGCAAAAGTAGGAAGTCAAGAAACACCTGGAGTAACAGGCAAATTTGGCCTTGGAATACGGAATGAAGCAGGGCAAAGACTAATAGAGTTTTGCCAAGAAAATCCACTGGTCATAGCAAATACCCTCTTCCAGCAACACAAGAGAAGCCTCTATACATGGACATCACCAGATGGTCAACACCGAAATCAGATCGATTATATTCTTTGCAGCCAAAGATGGAGAAGCTCTATACAGTCAGCAAAAACAAGATCAGGAGCTGACTGTGGCTCAGATTATGAACTCCTTATTACCTAATTCAGACTTAAATTTAAGAAAGTAAGGAAAACCACTAGACCATTCAGGTATGACCTAAATCAAATCCCTTATAATTATACACTGGAGGTGAAAAATAGGTTTAAGGGCCTAGATCTGATAGATAGAGTGCCTGATGAACTATGGAATGAGGTTCATGACATTGTACAGGAGACAGGGATCAAGACCATCCCCATGGAAAAGAAATGCAAAAAGCAAAATGGCTATCTGGGAAGGCCTTAAAAATAGCTGTGAAAAGAAGAGATGCAAAAAGCAAAGGAGAAAAGGAAAGATACAAGCATCTGAATGCAGAGTTCCAAAGAATAGCAAGAAGAGATAAGAAAGCCTTCCTCAGTGATCAGTGCAAAGAAATAGAGAAAAACAACAGAATGGGAAAGATTAGAGATCTCTTCAAGAAAATCAGAGATACCAAAGGAACATTTCATGCAAAGATGGGCTCGATAAAGGACAGAAATGGTATGGACCTAACAGAAGCAGAAGATATTAAGAAGAGGTGGCAAGAATACACAGAAGAACTGTACAAAAAAGATTTTCATGTCCCAGCTAATCATGATGGTGTGATCACTGACCTAGAGTCAAACATCCTGGAATGTGAAATCCAGTGGGCCTTAGAAAGCATCACTACGAACAAAGCTAGTGGAGGTGATGGAATTCCAGTGGAGCTATTCCAAATCCTGAAAGATGATGCTGTGAAAGTGCTGAACTCAATATGCCAGCAAATTTGGAAAACTCAGCAGTGGCCACAGGACTGGAAAAGGTCAGTTTTCATTCCAATCCCAAAGAAAGGCAATGCCAAAGAATGCTCAAACTACCGCACAATTGCACTCATCTCACACGCTAGTAAAGTAATGCTCAAAATTCTCCAAGCCAGGCTTTAGCAATATGTGAACCGTGAACTTCCTGATGTTCAAGCTGGATTTAGAAAAGGCAGAGGAACCAGAGATCAAATTGCTAACATCCGCTGGATCAAGGAAAATGCAAGAGATTTCCAGAAAAGCATCTATTTCTGCTTTATTGACTATGCCAAAACCTTTGACTGTGTGGATCACAATAAACTATGGAAAATTCTGAAAGAGATGGGAATACCAAACCACTTGATCTGCCTCTTGAGAAATCTGTATGCTGGTCAGGAAGCAAGAGTTAGAACTGGACATGGAACAACAGACTGGTTCCAAACAGGAAAAGGAGTACGTTAGGGCTGTATATTGTCACTCTGCTTATTTAACTTACATGCAGAGTACATCATGAGAAATGCTAGACTGGAAGAAACACAAGCTGGAATCAAGATTGCCAGGAGAAATATAATTACCTCAGATATGCAGATAATACCACCCTTATGGCACAAAGTGAAGAGGAACTCAAAAGCCTCTTGATGGAAGTGAAAGTGGAGAGTGAAAAAGTTGGCTTAAAGCTCAATACTCAGAAAAGCAAGATCATGGCATCTGGTCCCATCACTTCATGGGAAATAGATGGGGAAACAGTGTCAGACTTTATTTTAGGGGGCGCCAAAATCACTGCAGATGGTGATTGCAGCCATGAAATTAAAAGACGCTTACTCCTTGGAAGGAAAGTTATGACCAACTTAGATAGCATATTGAAAAGCAGAGACATTACTTTGCCAACAAAGGTCCATCTAGTCAGGGCTATGGTTTTTCCAGTGGTCATGTATGGATGTGAGAGTTGGACTGTGAAGAAGGCTGAGTGCCGAAGAATTGATGCTTTTGAACTGTGGTGTTGGAGAAGACTCTGGAGAGTCCCTTGGAGTGCAAGAGATCCAACCAGTCCATTCTGAAGGAGATCAGCCCTGGGATTTCTTTGGAAGGAATGATGCTAAAGCTGAAACTCCAGTACTTTGGCCACCTCATGAGAAGAGTTGACTCATTGGAGAAGACTCTGATGCTGGGAGGGATTGAGGGCAGGAGGAGAAGGGGACGACAGAGGATGAGATGGCTGGATGACATCACCGACTCAATGGACATGAGTCTGAGTGACCTCTGGGAGTTAGTGAAGGACAGGGAGGCCTGGTGTGCTGTGATTCATGGGGTTGCAAAGAGTCGGACACGACTGAGCGACTGAACTGAACTGAAATGATATTAGCTGTGAAACAGATTGCCAGTCCAAGTTTGAAGCATGAGACAGCATGCTCAGGGCTGGTGCACTGGGATAGCACTGAGGGATGGGATGGGGAGGGAGGTGGGTGGGGGGTTCAGGACGGGGAGCACACACACACCCATGGCTAATTCCATGTCAATATATGTCCCAAACCACTACAATATTGTAAAGTAATTAGCCTCCAATTAAAATAAGTAATTTAATTAAACTAAAATACAAGGAAAAAACAAAAAATAAATAAAATTACAGTTTCCAATCGTTTATTGACATTATATAGAATTATGATGGAGTTTTGAATATTGACCTATCTTCTTGATAACTTGCTAAACTCATTAGTTCTATAGTTTTGTTATTTTCTTTGTGATTTTATAAGCAGAAAGTCATATATTCTCTGAATTGTGGGAATTTTATTGATTCTTTTCCAACCAAGGTGTTCTTTTTTCTTTTTTTCTTGCTTTGCTGTATTAATGTCTATCATGATGGATAGAAGTGGTAAGAGGAGATATCCTTGCCTATTTCTAATCTTGGGAAAAAAAATCATTCAGTCTTTCATCATAAATACTGTGAAGCCAGCTGTGTTTCATAGCTGTTTTTTGTCATGTTTATGAAGTTTCCCTCTACTCATATCGTTTGGAGAGTTTTCACTGTGAATAAATGATGAATTTTGTCCAAGGCTTTTTCTGCATCTTCTGAGATGACTGTATGGTTCAGTCTAGTGCTACCATATGATTTCATTCATATGTGGAATTTAGAACAAACAAACATGTAACATGGACAGATCTAGAGGTTGTCAGACTAACGAAGTCAAACAAAGACAAATATCATATAATATTGCTTTTATGTGGAATCTAAGAGAGGTCGTAAAAATGAACTTATCTACAAAACAGAAAGAGTTACAATGAAAAAAATAAACTATGGTTACCAGGGTTAAGGAGGAAGAGGGATAAATTGGAAGATTGGAACTGACACATACATACTACTATATATAGATAACTAGATAAATAATAAGGACCTACTGTATTGCATAGGAAACTCTGCTGAGTACTCTGTCATGGCTTATATTGGAAAAGAATCTGAAACAAAGTGCATGTGTGTATAAATGATTCACTTTGCTGTACACCTGAAACTAACACATTGTAAATCAACTATCAGTTCAGTTCAGTTCAGTTGCTCAGTCATGTCCGACTCTTTGCAACCCCATGAATTGCAACACGCCAGGACTCCTTGTCCATCACCAACTCCTAGAGTTCACTGAGACTCATGTCCATCGAGTCGGTGATGCCATCCAGCCATCTCATCCTCTGTCGTCCCCTTCTCCTCCTGCCCTCTATCCCTCTCAGCATCAGAGTCTTTTCCAATGAGTCAACTCTTGTCATGAGGTGGCCAAAGTACTGGAGTTTCAGCTTTAGCATCATTCCTTCCAAAGAAATCCCAGGGCTTGTCTCCTTCAGAATGGACTGGTTGGATCTCCTTGCAGTTCAAGGGACTCTCAGGAGTCTTCTCCAACACCACAGTTCAAAAGCATCAATTCTTCAGCGCTCAGCCTTCTTCACAGTCCAACTCTCACATCCATACATGACCACAGGAAAAACCATAGCCTTGACTACACGAACCTTTTTTGACAAAGTAATGTCTCTGCTTTTAAATATGCTAAGTTGGTCATAACTTTCCTTCCAAGGAGTAAGCGTCTTTTAATTTCATGGCTGCAGTCACCAACTGCAGTGATTTTGGAGCCCAGAAAAATAAAGTCTGACACTGTTTCCACTCTTTTCCCATCTATTTCCCATGAAGTGGTGGGACCTGATGCCATGATCTTGCTTTTCTGAGTATTGAGCTTTAAGCCAACTTTTTCACTCTCCACTTTCACTTTCATCAAGAGGCTTTTTAGTTCCTCTTCAATTTCTGCCATAAGGGTGGTGTCATCTGCATATCTGAGGTTATTGATATTTCTCCCGGCAATCTTGATTCCAGCTAGTGTTTCTTCCAGTCCAGCATTTCTCATGATGTACTCTGCATATAAGTTAAATAAGCAGGGTGACAATATACAGCCTTGACATACTCCTTTTCCTGTTTGGAACCAGTCTGTTGTTCCATGTCCAGTTCTAACTGTTGCTTCCTGACCTGCATATAGATTTCTCAAGAGGCAGATCAGGTGCTCTGGTATTCCTATCTCTTTCAGAATTTTCCACAGTTGATTGTGATCTACACAGTCAAAGGCTTTGACATAGTCCATAAAGCAGAAGTAGCTGTTTTTCTGGAACTCTCTTGCTTTTTCCATGATCCAGCGGGTGTTGGCAATTTGATCTCTGGTTCCTCTGCCTTTTCTAAAACCAGCTTGAACATCAGGAACTTCACGGTTCACATATTGCTGAAGCCTGGCTTGGAGAATTTTGAGCATTACTTTACTGGCATGTGAGATGAGTGCAATTGTGCGGTAGTTTGAGCATTCTTTGGCATTGCCTTTCTTTGGGATTGGAATGAAAACTGACCTTTTCCAGTCCTGAGGCCACTGCTGAGTTTTCCAAATTTGCTGGCATATTGAGTGCAGCACTTTCACAGCATCATCTTTCAGGATTTGAAATAGCTCAACTGGAAATCCATCACCTCCAGTATGCATATAAAAAAGAAGCAGACAATTAATGAACACAGCAAACCAAACAAAAACACACACACACAGATACAAAGAACAGAGTAGTTGTTACTAGAGTGGAGGAGGCAGTAGGGAGGACAGAACTGGTGAAGGGAACCAATATAATGAATAAATGGAAACTAAATTTTTGGTGGTGAGGCTGCTGTAGTGTTTACAGAATTAGAAATATGTACAGTAAGTGTGAACCTTACATAATGTTATACACCAATGTAACCTCAATAGAAATTAATTAAAAGAGAACGAAAAACATACAAATAAAAAATTCCACAACATCTGATATAGGATATTATTTTGAAGTCCCACTTGCAATTAACTTGAAATCCCACTTGGTCATGACTTTTTAAGCATTTTATTCTAGTGTCCTTGCCTGGAGAATCCCAGGGACAGGGGAGCCTGGTGGGTTGCCATCTATGGGGTTGCACAGAGTCGGACACGACTGAAGTGACTTAGCAGCAGCAGCATATATTATTAGATTTGATCACACACATTGATGAAAAGGATAGTTGTACATAAAAGAATAAATCATTGTAATGCTGCTGCTGCTGCTGCTGCTGCTAAGTCGCTTCAGTCGTGTCCGACTCTGTGCCACACCAGCAACGGCAGTCCACCAGGCTCCCCAGTCCCTGGGATTCTCCAGGCAAGAACACTGGAGTGGGTTGTCATTTCCTTCTGCAGTTCATGAAAGTGAAAAGTGAAAGTGAAGTCACTCAGTCGTGTCCAACCCCTAGCAACCCCGTGGACTGCAGCTTACCAGGCTTATCCATCCATGGGATTTTCCAGGCAAGAGTACTGGAGTGGGGTGCCATTGCCTTCTCTTAAATCAATGTAATATATCACATTAATAGAATGAAAGACAAAACTCATATGATTATCTCAGCAGATGTAGAAAAAGCATTTGACAAAATTCAACAGCTTTTCATGATAAAAGTGCTCCATGAATTAGGTATGAAAAGAATGTACTAATAAACAATATACACGACAAACCCACAGCTATATCATACTCTGCAGTGAAGAATTGAAAGTTTTTCTCTAAGATCAGGAACAAGACAAGGGTGTCCTCTCTAACCACTTCAGTATAGTAACAGAAGTCCAGCCAGACTTTTTATGTGGACCATGCAGTTGCGGATGCTCTGGACCTTAGCACTTCCCTTTGATCATTTCTTATAAGTTTTCGTTCCTTTATCAAAGTCATCAGCCTGATGGCTATGTTTTTCCAACTTTTCCACCAGAACCTTTAACATATTAATCATATTTATTGGTTGGCCAACAAATTTGTTAGGGTTTCCTTATGATGCTACAGAAAAACTCGATGAACCTTTTGGCCAACCCAATATTTTGTATGGCCTTTCTGATAGTTTCAGTATCTCTGTCATATCAGCATTTGATTCGGTTGATTGCTTTGTCACTCAGGAATGTATTGCCTCTTTGTATTTCTTGCAGTTTTGTTTTGGAAGCCACACATTGTGCATGAAGCAGTAAAACTTGTGGTAGACTTTATGCCTGAAGATAGGCCTACTTTTTGTTCTTGTTGTTGTTTGGCTGGAGTATTAGTGTAGACAGCTGAGTCAATCTAGTTACAGACGAGTCAAACTGAATTTGGATCTTGTTTCTATAGTTACTGTCAGTGAATCACACATGAAGAGACTTCATATAGCCCGGCCACGTTTTAGGATGGAGGCTGGTTTACAAGATGTTTCTCAATATCTGTTACCATCTCAGTTTTAAACCTTTCCTTTGCACTTGAGCCTTAGACAGGATCGCCACGATCTTGCCCCGCTCCTAGCAGTAGATCGTGTTTCCTTACTGCTCAAAGTTGCTTAGCCCACTTGCCAAAAGCACAGTCCTTTCACTGTTTTGATATGGCTTTCATCTTACACAGACATCTTCTCCTTGGTCTCAGAGGTGGGGCCCTTCTCAGTGATCCTGACTTACCCCGGGTCCAGTAGAACTCTAGCAGTTTTATCCCAGGACATAAATAAATAAATAAATAAATAAACCAAATATATAAAGTATAAAATTCACTAAAGTGTATGAATAACAGATTTAAGCTGGCAGAAGGAAAAAAAAACAAACAAACAGTGAACCTTAGGATATGTCAGTTGAGAATATACAGTCCTAGGAACAGAGATAAAAAAGAATAAAAAATAAAGTCTCAGAGAACAGTGGGATACTCCAAAAGAACCAACATATTCATAATGCAATTCCCAAAAGGAGAGAGAGAAAGGGACAGGAAATCTTTGAAGAAATAATAGCAAAAACATGCCAAATCTGAGACAAAGAATGGACATATATATAAATCAAAATTGTTAACATTTTGAGATTCAAAATATTAGCCTTTGGACAGTAACAATTCATAGCATTTATATGCAAAGAAGTTATTACTACTACTGTAATTCTTGGTGCTCAAAATTTTAAAATTAAATATTATACTTTTATTTAAGTAAATTAAACTTCTCTTTATGATCCTTTTCTTTTTCCTATATCTCTGTACATTTTCTCTATTAAAAATGTCATATAAACATTATTTTTAGGTATGACTCATACGAAAATTTATTTACGAAAATAAATGCCTGTGTAAAGACATGCAGTTTTATTAAAAATAGGAATAAACAAAAACTCAATAATTTATACTCCAAACGCTTTGGAAGCACTTTCATAAAGGTTATTTTTTAAAAAATAGGAACCTATTGCTTTTTCAATGTAAAAAAGATCAACTGAAATACAATTTTTAAAAGCCAAACATACATATCTTATTTACATTAAGTCAAATATTTATACTAAGAATGTGTTCCCAGACACCAAAATAATTTTTAAATTCTATTATAATAATAGACCCATCTCAGTTCAGTTCAGTTGCTCAGTCGTGTCCAACTCTTTGCAACCCCATGAATTGCAGCACGCCAAGCCTCCCTATCCATCATCAACTCCCAGAGGTCACTCAGACTCATGTCCATCGAGTTGGTGATGCCATCCAGCCATCTCATCCTCTGTCGTCCCCTTCTCCTCCTGCCTCCAATCCCTCCCAGCATCAGTCTTTTCCAATGAGTCAACTCTTCACATGAGGCGGCCAAAGTACTGGTGTTTCAGCTTCAGCATCATTCCTTCCAAAGAAAACCCAGGGCTGATCTCATTTAGAATGGACTGGTTGGATCTCCTTGCAGTCCAAGGGACTCTCTAAAGTCTTCAGCACCACAGTTCAAAAGCATCAGTTCTTCAGCACTCAGATTTCTTCACAGTCCAACTCTCATATCCATACATGACTACTGGAAAAACCATAACCTTGACTAGATGAACTTTGCTGGCAAAGTAATGTCTCTGCTTTTAATATACTATCTAGGTTGGTCATAACTTTCCTTCCAAGGAGTAAGCGTCTTTTAATTTCATGGGTGCAGTCACCATCTGCAGTGATTTTGGAGCCCCCCAAAATAAAGTCTGACACTGTTTCCACTGTTTCCCCATCTATTCCCCATGAGGTGATGGGACTGGATGCCATGATCTTGGTTTTCTGAATGTCAAGCTTGAAGCCAACTTTTTCACTCTCCTCTTTCACTTTCATCAAGAGGCTTTTTAGTTCCTCTTCACTTTCTGCCATAAGAGTGGTGTCATCTGCGTATCTGAGGTGATTGATATTTCTCCCGGCAATCTTGATTCCAGCTAGTGCTTCTTCCAGCCCAGCATTTCTCATGATGTACTCTGAATATAAGTTAAATAAGCAGGGTGACAATATACAGTCTTGACATACTCCTTTTCCTGTTTGGAACCAGTCTGTTGTTCCATGTCCAGTTCTAACTGTTGCTTCCTGACCTACATACAGATTTCTCAAGAGGCAGGTCAGGTGGTCTGGTATTCCCATGTCTTTCAGAATTTTCCACAGTTTATTGTGATCCACACAGTCAAAGGCTTTGGTATAGTCCATAAAGCAGAAATAAATGTTTTTCTGGAACTCTCTTGCTTTTTCCATGATCCAGCGGATGTTGGCATTTGATTTCTGGTTCCTCTGCCTTTTCTAAAACCAGCTTGAACATCTGGAAGTTCACAGTTCACGTATTGCTGAAGTTTGGCTTGGAGAATTTTGAGCATTACTTTATGTCTTAACTAATTTCTCTTCTGTAGATGTGTGGGTTTCATGAGTTTCTCATGAATGATATACATGCATGCTTATGGTAATACATATATGTAAATGTATATGTTCATGTGAGAGTGTGCATGAGTAGGCTTACTAGGAAGAATTTTTTTTAAAAAATCCCATGTTCCTGGTAACCTATTCTTCCTTGTTATCATATTTTTGGAGATTTTAATTTGTGGACTTAATCAACAGCTTGAGAAATTGCCAGAAGAATTTAGAAATGTGTGGGGTAGACAGGAAACTATTTTCCCCAGATAGTTGGAGGTGGATAAAGTTGCCTAATTGTAGGTTTAATGTAATTAAAACACAAATCCTATAGAAGACTTTGCCTTCCCCACAGCCGTCTTAAAGGCACTCTTGACCTCCTTGTTCCTCAGGCTGTAGACCAGTGGATTCAGCATGGGGATGACCATGGCATAGAACACGGACGCCATTCTGTCTGTGCCCATCGAGTGGCTGGAGCTGGGCTGTAAGTACACGAAGATGCCTGTCCCATAGAAGATGGAGACAGCAGTGAGGTGGGAAGCACAGGTGGAAAAGGCCTTCTGGCGTCCTTCAGAAGAGCGCATCCTCAGAATGGTGATAAATACAAATAGGTAGGAGATGAAGATGACCAGAATAGGAAGGAGGTCATTGAAACCCACCACAAAGAAAATAACCATTTCACTGACGTAGTTGTCTGAGCACGAGAGAGCCAGCAGAGGAGGGGCGTCACAAAAGAAGTGATTGACCACGTTGGACCTACAGAAGGAGAGCCTGAAAATGTTCCCAGTGTGGACGGAGGCATTCAGGAAGCCACAGACGTAGCAGCCTATGAGCAGACGTGCGCACGCTTGGGTCGTCATGGCCGTGGTGTAGTGCAGGGGTTTGCACACGGCTGCATAGCGGTCATAAGCCATTGCGGCCAAGAGGAAACTTTCTACCGTGATAAAGGCTACGAAGAAGAAGAACTGGGTGACACAAGCCTCATAGGAAATGGTTTTGTCTCCTGTGAGGAATCCAGCCATCACTTTGGGAGTGACAGCTGAGGAGTAACCTAAGTCCACCAGCGAGAGTTGGCTGAGAAAGAGGTACATGGGTGTGTGGAGACGAGAGTCCAGCAGGATCAGCTCGGTCATCCCCAGGTTCCCAACCAGGGTGAGGAGGTAGATAAGAGAGAAAGTGATGAAGAGCAGGATCTGCACTTCCGGGTCATCGGATAACCCCGCAAGGAGGAACTCAGTCACCTCTGTAGTGTTTTCCATGGAGATCGACTGGGAATTGTGTGGCTGCCCTGTAGCAATGGGAAAATAGAATCAGGATGATAAATAGAGGAACGACTGCTGAAACCAGTCAACGTGTGTACTCTGTGCCTTATTTCAGTATTGCAATAACTTGTTCCCAGGAGTTGTTAGATTTAAAGCATGGCCATGACAACCAAATGCAGTTTTGAATTATTAATAAGCCACAGAACAGTCCAGGTCAAAGGACGTGGAGGTAACACATCCAATCTCCTAAGTTCATAGAAAAGCGAATTCAGATAAAAATAAAAGAAAGGATTTAAGCAACTTTATCAGATTAGTTGCTAACCAGAGCAGCTCAGACAGCCAAGTCAAAGTTTACAAAATAATCACAAATTATTTTTGTATTAAACTACAATAGTTTAATAGAATTAATGTGAAACTGAAATAACTTTACTTCAACTGACATTGTCTTTTTTGTTGCATCAGAACATCTGAATATGGTAATGAAAGACAGTTAAATAAGACATGTCCTAAAACCACAATGAGTTATCACCTCACACCTGTCAAAACAGCTATCATCAAAAATTTTACAAATAACAAATGTTGGATAGGATTTGGGAGAAAGTGAATCTTCATAGTCTATTGGTGGGAATGTATGGTGGCAGCCATTATGGACAACCGTAGAGAGGCTCCTCAAAAAACTAAAAACACAATTGCCATATGATACACAATCCCACTTCTGAGCATATATCTGAAGAAACAAAATAATTAGAAAAGAAACATGCACGCCAATATTCAGAAGCACTGTTTACAATAGTCAAGACAGGGAAGCAACCCAAGAGCCCATCAACAGATGGATAGTTAAAGAACATATGGTACATATACACCAATATGATGGAATATTACTCAGCCATAAAGAAGAGTGGAATTCCGCCATTTGCAGCAACACAGATGGACCTCGATAATATGTTCAGTGAAATAATACAGAGAAAGACAAATGCTATATGATATCATGTATATGTGGACTCTAAAAAAAATAACACAAATGGATGTATACAACTAAAAAACAGCAACAACAGACTCATAGACTGAAACAACAAAAGTGCTTACCAAAGGGAAAGCAAAGGAGAGAGGGGTATGGTTAAGAGATAAACTACTACAACTGTGGGGTTAGTCCAAATGACTAATATTATTACATTACTTGAAAGACAGAACAGATTTAAAAAGCTTAATTTGTTCAAAGTTGAACAAGTTTATACTTAGCAGACACTCCAGATATTTTTGTGTTTTTCCTCTTAGTCACACAATAAGTATCCATGTTCTAATAGGATCTATATATGGTTTAGATGTACAATTGCCAATTACATGAGACAGAAGAAACCTTCAAAACATCAAGCCCATCAAACTGAATAAATGAGAGACCTGCTTCTTTCTCCAAAGAGATTTTTCTGATCACCTCTATCTATGCAAATTTATGCAGACACTAGATTTCACCTAGTAGATGTAAAGGTTTATCTTATTCCTGGAATGATTCAACATGCATGTCTTGCACCTTCGTATGTGAGTGGATCTTAAATCAGAGATTCAGTCAATGAAAAAAGAAGTAAACACCCTATTGTGATATTGTTCTTCAGTGTTTGGCCAGAATGTGGAAAATTCTCTAGAGATAGGAAGAAACTGAAGGGAAAAAATGCTATGGGAATCAGCTTACTGTAAATCTACTCTTTGATCTGGTGGTCACTCTTCTCAGATAAGAACTCTTTGAACTTCGATATCTTCATCTATAAGATGGAAATAATAGAAAGTTACACCCTCGCTTAAGACTCTTGCTATGATAAGAAAATAAAGTCCAAAAGTACCTCATCCTTGGTAAAGGGTGACCATCACAATCACAGCCATCGTCACAGTTATTTTGGGTTGTTTTCCCTGGACATTGTTGAATGTTCTTAGCAACATCACAGATTGCTGGAAGGTCATTTTTGCTACTACATGATTATTAACAAATGAAAAGAAAAATATATGGTCAAAGTAACTCTGACTCTTCAACTGCACTCTGCTGTGATGACAATTGGACTCATGTGGAAACCAGAAGGGAGTTATCTAGTCATGGAACTCTCAGGGGACACACCCCCTGTGACGGCTACAAACCTTATTATCGCACCTAACCAGGGAGCACGTGATTGAAGTGTCTGTGGGGATCCAGACCTGCTTGCTGAGGGAGACCATGAGTGTATTTATACGATTTGCAGGAATTATTCTTGCTGATGCAAAAAATCATCCACAGCTTGATCTCTGGGGCTGCAATTTGACATAAATATTGGGGGATGGGGTAAGAACTTTGTAATTAAAAACGCAAAGTGAGATTAGTTCTTCACTTTGTTGTTCTTCAGTTGCTCAGTGATGTCCAACTCTTTGCAATCCCATAGACTGCAGCATCCCAGGCTTCTCTGTCCTTCCCTTTCTCCCTGAGTTTACTCAAACTCATATCCATTGAGTCAATGATGCCATCCAACCATCTCTTCCTCTGTTGCCCCCTTCTCCTCTTGCCCTCACTCTTTCCCAGCATCAGGATCTTTTCCAATGTGTCGGTTCTTCACATCAGGTGGCCAAAATATTAATTCAGATGACCATTATATCTACTACTGTAGGTAAGAATGCCTTAAGAAATGGAGCAGCCCTCATAGTAAAAAAAAAAAAAAAAAACAGTCTGAAATGTAGTACTTGGGTGAAACTTCAAAATGACAGAATTACACACACACACATACATATATATATGTATGTATGTATATATATATATACATATGTCCTTTTCATCATGAGGGATTGAAAAGCGAAAGTAGGAAGTCAAGAGACACCTAGAGTAACAGGCAAGTTTGGTCTTGGAGTACAAAATGAAGCAGGGTAAAGGCTAATGAGTTTTGTCAAAAGAACACACTGGTCATAGCAAACACCTCTTCCAACAACACAAGAGACTACTCTACACATGGACATAACCAGATGGTCAATACCGAAATCAGATTGATTGTATCCTTTGCAGCAGAAGATGGAGAAGCTCCACACAGTCAGCAAAAACAAGACCGGACATTGGTTATGACAGATCATGAGCTCCTCACTGCAACATTCAGACTTAAAATGAAGAAAGTACTAAAAACCACAAGCCCATTCAGATCAGATCAGTCGCTCAGTCGTGTCCGACTCCTTGCGACCCCATGAACTGCAGCACACCAGACCTCCCTGTCCATCACCAACTCCCGGAGGTCACTCAGACTCACTTCCATTGAGTCAGTGATGCCATCCAGCCATCTCATCCTCTGTCGTCCCCTTCTCCTCCTGCCCCCAATCCCTCCCAGCATCAGAGTCTTCTCCAATGAGTCAACTCTTCGCATGAGGTGGCCAAAATACTGGAGTTTCAGCTTTAGCATCATTCCTTCCAAAGAAATCCCAGGATTGATCTCCTTCAGAATGGACTGGTTGGATCTCCTTGCAGTCCAAGGGGCTCTCAAGAGTCTTCTCCAACACCACAGTTCAAAAGCATCAATTCTTCAGCGCTCAGCCTTCTTCACAGTCCAGCTCTCACATCCATACATGACCACAGGAAAGACCATAGCCTTGACTAGATGGATCTTTGTTGGCAAAGTAATGTCTCTGCTTTTGAATATGCTATCTAGGTTGGTCATAACTTTCCTTCCAAGGAGTAAGCGTCTTTTAATTTCATGGCTGCAGTCACCATCTGCAGGGATTTTGGAGCCCAGAAAAATAAAGTCTGACACTGTTTCCACTGTTTCTCCATCTATTTCCCATGTAGTGATGGGACCAGATGCCATGATCTTCGTTTTCTGAATGTTGAGCTTTAAGCCAACCTTTTCACTCTCCACTTTCACTTTCATCAAGAGGCTTTTTAGCCCCTCTTCACTTTCTGCCATAAGGGTGGTGTCATCTGCATATCTGAGGTTATTGATATTTCTCCCAGCAATCTTGATTCCAACTGGTGTGTCTTCCAGTCCAGCATTTCTCATGATGTACTCTGCATAAAAGTTAAATAAACATGGTGACAATATACAGCCTTGATGTACTCCTTTTCGTATTTGGAACCAGTCTGTTGTTCCATGACCAGTTCTAACGGTTGCTTCCTGTCCTGCATACAGATTTCTCAAGAGGCAGATCAAGTGGTCTGGTATTCCCATTTCTTTCAGAACTTTCCACAGTTTATTGTGATCTACACAGTCAAAGGCTTTGGCATAGTCAATAAAGCAGAAATAGATGTTTTTCTGGAACTCTCTTGCTTTTTCCATGATCCAGCGGATGTTGGCAATTTGATCTCTAGTTCCTCTGCCTTTTCTAAATCCAGCTTGAACATCAGGAAGTTCACGGTTCACATATTGCTGAAGCCTGGCTTGGAGAATTTTGAGCATTACTTTACTAGCGTGTGAGATGAGTGCAATTGTGCGGTAGTTTGAGCACTCTTTGGCATTGCCTTTCTTTGGGATTGGGATGAAAACTGACCTTTTCCAATCTTGTGGCCATTGCTGAGTTTTCCAGATTTGCTGGCATATTGAGTGCAGCACTTTCACAGCATCATCTTTCAGGATTTGGAATAGCTCCACTGGAATTCCATCACCTCCACTAGCTTTGTTCGTAGTGATGCTTTCTAAGGCCCACTTGACTTCACATTCCAGGATGTCTGGCTCTAGGTCAGTGATCACACCATCATGATTATCTGGGTCGTGAAGCTCTTTTTTGTACAGTTCTTCTGTGTATTCTTGCCACCTCTTCTTAATATCTTCTGCTTCTGTTAGGTCCATACCATTTCTGTCCTTTATCGAGCCCATCTTTGCATGAAATGTTCCTTCAGTATCTCTGATTTTCTTGAAGAGATCCCTAGTCTTTCCCATTCTGTTGTTTTCCTCGATTTCTTTGCATTGATCGCTGAAGAAGGCTTTCTTATCTCTTCTTGCTATTCTTTGGAACTTTGCATTCAGATGTTTATATCTTTCTTTTTCTCCTTTGCTTTTCGCTTCTCTTCTTTTCACAGCTATTTGTAAGGCCTCCCCAGACAGCCATTTTGCTTTTTTGCATTTCTTTTCCATGGGGATGGTCTTGATCCCTGTCTCCTGTACAATGTCACGAACCTCATTCCATAGTTCATCAGGCACTCTATCTATCAGATCTAGGCCCTTAAATCTATTTCTCACTTCCACTGTATAATCATAAGGGATTTGATTTAGGTCATACCTGAATGGTCTAGTAGTTTTCCCTACTTTCTTCAATTTAAGTCTGAATTTGGCAATAAGGAGTTCATGGTCTGAGTCACAGTCAGCTCCTGGTCTTGTTTTTGCTGATTGTATAGAGCTTCTCCATCTTTGGCTGCAAAGAATATAATCGATCTGATTTCGGTATTGACCATCTGGTGATGTCCATGTATAGAGTCTTCTCTTGTGTTGTTGGAAGAGGGTATTTGCTATGACCAGTGCATTTTCTTGGCAAAACTCTGTTAGTCTTTGCCCTGCTTCATTCTGTATTCCAAGGCCAAATTTGCCTGTTACTCCAGGTGTTTCTTGACTTCCTACTTTTGCATTCCAGTCCCCTATAATGAAAAGGACATCTTTTTTGGGTGTTAGTTCTAAAAGGTCTTGTAGGTCTTCATAGAATCGTTCAAATTCAGCTTCTTCAGCGTTACTGGTTGGGGCATAGACTTGGATTACTGTGACATTGAATGGTTTGCCATGGAAATGAACAGAGATCATTCTGTTGCTTTTGAGATTGCATCCAAGTACTGGATTTCGGACTCTTTTGTTGACCATGATGGCTACTCCATTTCTTCTGAGGGATTCTTGCCTGCAGTAGTAGATATAATGGTCATCTACACTCAATATGCCAGCAAATTTGGAAAACTCAGCAGTGGCCACAAGATTGGAAAAGGTCAGTTTTCATCCCAATCCCAAAGAAAGGCAATGCCGAAGAGTGCTCAAACTACCGCACAATTGCACTCATCTCACACGCTAGTAAAGTAATGCTCAAAATTCTCCAAGCCAGGCTTCAGCAGTATGTGAACCATGAACTTCCTGATGTTCAAGCTGGATTTAGAAAAGGCAGAGGAACCAGAGATCAAATTGCCAACATCCACTGGATCATGGAAAAAGCAAGAGAGTTCCAGAAAAACATCTATTTCTGCTTTATTGACTATGCCAAAGCCTTTGACTGTGTAGATCACAATAAACTGTGGAAAATTCTGAGAGAGATGGTAATACCAGACCACCTGACCTGCCTCTTGAGAAATCTGTATGCAGGTCAGGAAGCAACAGTTAGAACTGGACATGGAACAACAGACTGGTTCCAAATAGGAAAAGGAGTACATCAAGGCTGTATATTGTCACCATGTTTATTTAACTTATATGCAGAGTACATCATGAGAAATGCTGGACTGGTAGAAACACAAGCTGGAATCAAGATTGCCGGGAGAAATATCAATAACCTCAGATATGCAGATGACACCACTCTTATGGCAGAAAGTGAAGAGGAACTCAAAAGCCTCTTGATGAAAGTGAAAGTAGAGAGTGAAAAGGTTGGCTTAAAGCTCAACATTCAGAAAACGAAGATCATGGCATCTGGTCCCATCACTACATGGGAAATAGATGGAGAAACAGTGGAAACAGTGTCAGACTTCGTTTTTCTGGGCTCCAAAATCCCTGCAGATGGTGACTGCAGCCATGAAATTAAAAGACGCTTACTCCTTAGAAGGAAAGTTATGACGAGCCTAGATAGCATATTCAAAAGCAGAGACATTACTTTGCCAACAAAGGTTCGCCTAGTCAAGGCTATGGTCTTTCCTGTGGTCATGTATGGATGTGAGAGCTGGACTGTGAAGAAGGCTGAGTGCCGAAGAATTGATGCTTTTGAACTGTGGTGTTGGAGAAGACTCTTGAGAGTCCCTTGGACTGCAAGGAGACCCAACCAGTCCATTCTGAAGGAGATCAATCCTGGGATTTCTTTGGAAGGAATGATGCTAAAGCTGAAACTCCAGTATTTTGGCCACCTCATGCGAATAGTTGACTCATTGAAGACTCTGAAACTGGGAGGGATTGGGGGCAGGAGGAGAAGGGGACGACAGAGGATGAGATGGCTGGATGGCATCACTGACTCAATGGATGTGAGTCTGAGTGACCTCCGAGAGCTGGTAGTGGATAGGGAGGCCTGGCGTGCTGCAGTTCATGGGGTCGCAAGGAGTCGGACACGACTGAGCGACTGATCTGATCTGATCTGATCTGATGGAGATCAGCCCTGGGATTTCTTTGGAAGGAATGATGCTAAAACTGAAACTCCAGTATTTTGGCCACATCATGCAAAGAGTTGACATTGGAGAAGACTCTGATGCTGGGAGGGATTGAGGGCAGGAGGAGAAGGGGACGACAGAGGATGAGATGGCTGGATGGCATCACTGACTTGATGGATGTGAGTCTGAGTGACCTCCGAGAGCTGGTGATGGATAGGGAGGCCTGGCGTGCTGCAGTTCATGGGGTCGCAAAGTGTCGGACACGACTGAGCGACTGATCTGATCTGATCTGATAGTATTTGTCTTTCTCTGACTTACTTCACTTAGTATGAAGATTCCACATATAGGTGATATCCTATAGCATCTGTCCCGCTCTGACTTACTTCACTTAGTATGAAGATTCCACATATAGGTGATCTCCTACAGTATTTGTCCTGCTCTGACTTACTTCACTTGGTATGATAATCTCTAGGTCCATCTTCGTCACTGCAAATAGGGTTATTTCATTCTTTTGTTGCTGATTAATATTTCATGTAGACATATGTCTTCTTTATCCATTCATATGTCAATACGCACTTAGATGGCTTCCAGGTCCTGGTTATTGTAAACAGTGCTACCAGGAACATTGGAGCGGATGTATCTTTTTGAACTTGAGCTTTTGTCTTTATTGAATAAACACCCAGGAATGTAACTGCTGAATCATATGCTACGTCTATTTTCAGTTTTCTAAGTAACTTCTGTTTTGCATAATCACTGCAACAATGTACATTTTCAGCAATGGTGTAGGAGGGTTCCCTTTTCTCCACATCCTCTACATTTTTTATTTGTAGACTTTCTGATGATAGCCATTTTGATGGGTGTGAGATGATATCTCATTATAGCTTTAATCTGCATTTTTCTATGTTAATGATGCTGACCATCTTTTCATGTGCCTGCTGACTCCCTGTATGTTTTCTTTGGAGAAATGTCTGTTTAGGTCTTCTGACCATTTTTCAAATTTGCTTGTTTATGGGTTTGTTGCTGTTGTTGTTGTTGAGTGACACAAGCTTCTTCTATATTTTGAGAATTAATCCCTTGTTGGTCAAACTGCTTGCAAAAATTTTCTCCCAGTCTGTGGGTTATTATTTCATTGCAAAAGGTTGTAAGTTTAATTAGACCCCATTTGTTTGTTTTTGCTTTTATTTTCCCCTAGAAGATTGATCTGAAAAAATATTGTTACAATTTATGTTAAAGACTTCTTCACTTATGTTCTCTTCTAGAAATTTATAATTTCAGGTCTTATGTTTAACTTTCTTTGAGTTTATTTTTGTATGTGGTATGAGAGAATGTTTTAATTTCATTGTTTTATAAATGTTGTCTAGTTTTTCTACCACCACTGCCTGAAAAGATTGTCCTTTTCTCACTGTATATTCTTCAGTTCAGTTCAGTTGCTCAGTCGTGTCCGACTCTTTGCAACCCCATGAATTGCAGCAGGCCAGGCCTCCCTGTCCATCACCAACTCCCAGAGGTCACTGAGACTCACGTCCATTGAGTCAGTGAGGCCATCCAGCCATCTCATCCTCTGTCATCCCCTTCTCCTCCTGCCCCCAATCCCTCCCAGCATCAGAGTCTTTTCCAATGAGGTGGCCAAAGTACTGGAGTTTCAGCTTTAGCATCATTCCTTGCAAAGAAATCCCAGGGCTGATCTCCTTCACAATGGACTGGTTGGATCTCCTTACAGTCCAAAGGACTCTCAAGAGTCTTCTCCAACACCACAGTTCAAAAGCAACAATTCTTCAGTGCTCAGCCTTCTTCACAGTCCAGCTCTCACATCCATACATGACCACAGAAAAAACCATAGCCTTGACTAGACAGGCGGACCTTTGTTGGCAAAGTAATGTCTCTGCTTTTCAATATGCTGTCTAGGTTGATCATAACTTTCCTTCCAAGGAGTAAGCATCTTTTAATTTCATGGGTGCAATCACCATCTGCAGTGATTTTGGAGCCCCCCAAAATAAAGTCTGACACTGTTTCCACTGTTTCCTCTTCTATTTCCCATGAGGTGATGGGACTGGATGCCATGATCTTGGTTTTCTGAATGTTGAGCTTGAAGCCAACTTTTTCACTCTCCTCTTTCACTTTCATCAAGAGGTGTTGGGAGCCGGTTTGAATTAGCGCTCCACCCATGACATTGGTCATGAGGAAGGAGGCTCAAAACGCAAGGGCAAGATTTGAGTCTCAGGAGCTCCTTGGAGGTTCTCGAGCATCTACCCCAAAAAGGCCAGAGTCTGCCTACTTTCTGCTTTGTGTTCTCACCTCTGACTTTACAGGGGGCTGTCCCCCACTACCTTTCTCTGAAAAAAGAGCTAACTTACAGCTCCAGTTAATAATTCCTGAGTGTGACAGTGTTTCAGCCTACAAACTCCTTTTGGAAATCCTCTAGCCTGCCTGAATAGGTTTTTCCGGCCACATGTGATTGTTTAGAGCCTCCCAACTGTGAGAGGCATGAGATGTTCTAAATTTTCTAAACACAGATTCCTTTGAGCAGCTAAAAGATTGATTAGAAATTGTATTGGTGAATGGTTTTTCACTTGTTGGGCCAATGTTTGCTGCTAAGTCTCCATATCCCTTACCTACTGTGTCCTTGGCAGTGTATTGAAATGTAAGTAGTAGCCTTAATGTTTGTAACCTGGGACCCTTAAGTACAACCCACCACAACTTTGCCCTATAGATTTGCAACGCCAATGCTTTTGGAGGGTGGCGCCTGATTTTAAAATAATCACCTTTAGAGAAAATAACTTCTTTAAAATGTTAATAGGCCTCTGGGCCAGAAGATGATGTAATTCACCTAAACTTTTGCGTGTGATAGGTTTGAAAGCCTGGCTCAGGGACTGCTGTCCCTGCATGACTCCACCCCTTCCCCCATCATCCTCTATGCATAACTTAAGGGATAAAAACTACTTTGAAAAGAAAAAGTACGGGGCCTTGTTCACCGAAGCTTGGTCTCCCCATGTCGTTCTTTCTCTTACCTTCTGGCTGAATTATTCAGCCTCCTCTCTCCACAAAATGTTCTCACTGAATTTCCTTCTCACTGAGCTATCATTTCATCCGCTTTTCTTCACTGAATTTCCTCCTCACTGAGCTATCTTCATTGCTATTATTCTTTATATCTTTAATTAATATTTTAATAAGCTGTTGTTTCTTGATCGCCTATGCCGTCTCCCCTTCAAAATCCCTGGATCCACCGGGGCTGGACCCCAGCAAAGAGGCTTTTTAGTTCCTCTTCACTTCTGCCATAAGGGTGGTGTCATCTGCGTATCTGAAGTTATTGATATTTCTCTTACCCTCTTTGTAATTCATTAATTGATTGTTAACTGTGTGGGTTTGCTTTGAGTTCTCTATTCTATTCCATTGATTTGTGTGTCTATTTTTGTGCCAATATCTGCTACTTTGATTACTGTACCTTTACAGTACAATCTGAAATCTGGGAGCGTGATACCTCCAGCTTTGTTGTTTTTCTCAAAAATTGCTTTGCCAATTATGGGTCTTTTGTGGATCCATATAAACTTTAGGGTTATTTGTCCCAGTTCTGTAAAAAGGTCATGGGCATTTTGATAGTGATTGCATTAAGTATATATATCTCTTTGGATACCATGGCAATTTTAATAGCATTAATTCTTCCAACTCAAGAGCATGGGCTACACTCTTTCCATTTCTTTACATCATTTTCAGTTTCCTTCATTGGTGTTTAATAGTTTTCAGGTCTTTCACGTCCTTAATAGAATTTATTTCTAGATATTCTAGGTTTTTCGATGTGACTTTAGACAGGACTATTTACTTTCTGGTTTTTCATTACTAGTGTACATACATCCAGCAGATTTCTGTATATTAATCTTGTATTCTACAATCTTGCTGAATTCACCTAATAGTTCTAATAGTTTTTTTGGGTTTTTTTTGGAAGAAGGACTTTTACACAATATAAAATATTATATACTATCTACAAAAGTGATAGTTTTACTCTTTCCTCCAATTTGCATGACTTGTAATTTTGTTTCTTGTCTGACTTCTGTGGCTAGGACTCCCAAAATTATTAAATGGAAGTGGTGAGGGGGCATTCTTATCAAATCAAACTGGAAAGCTTTCAGATTTTCACCACTGTGTATTATGTTGGCTGTGGTTTTGTTATAAAATCATGTTGAGATTTGTTCCCTCTCTACCCACTTGGATGAGATTTTTTTTTTTTTTTTATCATGAATGGACAATGGATTTGTCAACTTCTTGGCTTGCATCTATTGAGATTATCAGATCAGATCAGTTGCTCAGTCGTGTCCGACTCTTTGCGACCCCATGAACCACAGCACACCAGGCCTCCCTGTCCATCACCAGCTCCCGGAGGTCACTCAGACTTACACCCATCAAGTCAGTGATGCCATCCAGCCATCTCATCCTCTGTCGTCCGCTTCTCCTCCTGCCCTCAATCCCTCCCAGCATCAGAGTCTTCTCCAATGAGTCAACTCTTCGCATGAGGTGGCCAAAATACTGGAGTTTCAGCTTTAGCATCATTCCTTCCAAAGAAATCCCAGGGCTGATCTCCTTCAGAATGGACCGGTTGGATCTCCTTGCAGTCCAAGGGACTCTCAAGAGTCTTCTCCAACACCACAGTTCAAAAGCATCAATTCTTCGGTGCTCAGCCTTCTTCACAGTCCAGCTCTCACATCCATACATGACCACAGGAAAGACCATAGCCTTGACTAGGCGAACCTCTGTTGGTAAAGTAATGTCTCTGCTTTTGAATATGCTATCTAGGTTGGTCATAACTTTCCTTCCAAGGAGTAAGCATCTTTTAATTTCATGGCTACATTGAGATTATAATGTGATGAAATTTAAAAATTTTTTTCATTAAAAAAATTAAAAAAATTTTATTGGCGTGTAGTTGATTTAAAACGTTGTGTGAGTTTCAGGTATATAGCAAAGTGAGTCAATTATACAAATATCTACTCTTTTTTAGATTCTTTTCCCATATAGGCTATTACATGATTTTTAAACTTTTCTTTTGTTAATGTGCTGCCCCACATGGATTTCTGTATGATGAGCCATCCACGTGACCATGGAATAAATCAAACTTGTCATACATGATGTTAGGTCTTCAGACTGCCTTAAAGGTATCTTTATAAGTGTTATCATAACTCTGAATGATTCATAGTGTCCTAATATGCCAAAATTTAAAAGCCAGGATAGGTTATTTTTGGAGATTGGCAAGGACCACCCAGGTCAACCTCTAATTTGAGCCCAAATGCCCATCTATAACTTGGTGGCCTGAATACCTACACGGAGGAGGGAGCATTAAAGGAGTATAAGGTTGACCATCTGAAGATAGATTGAAGTCTTACTTTAAAATTAAGTGCTATTTTTTTTTCAGTGGATTAAAATATGCCATTATTCTTATTTCTCTTACTCTGGCCTGATATTTTTAAATTGTCATATGATGATGCAACTTCTGCATAATGAGTTGATAAAGACAAGAATTGAGCTAATTAAAGATGACCACACAATGATGTTGATTATCATTGAAACAAGAACAGAAACAAACAAAAATTAAGCAACAAACTTAAACCCAGACTCTTTGACACCAAGTTTACATTTAAGAATGAATCATCAGATATCATAATCAGTGCTTTAAATTATACTACGAAAACAGACTAATCCCATTCATCTTTGAACTCATTTTTCTATCGCTCATGGATGTGTGAGTTACACTGGATTGCTTAAATGATATTTCTTTGGGCATGTATTTAAATATACATTGAATAAAGTGAGACTGGGGATGATCATGAGAAATAATGAAATGTAACTAAGAAGAAACTATGCACTAAACTTCTAGGTTCAAGGTTGATATTCCTAAGCTATTATTCCTGAGATATATTTTCAAGCCATTTGTGTCATAGACTTGGTTAAGAACTCGAGAAAGTACATCAAAAATGTGCATAATGTTGGCCTATACTTCCCATAACTTGACCTGACCTGTATGAAACCACCTTATTGTTGTATCTATATAATTAAGATATGAATTTTATAGAAGATGTTGCTTTCCTCACAGCCCGTTTTAAGGCGCGCTTGACCTCTTTGTTCCGCAGACTATAGATCAGTGGATTCAGCATGGGGATGACTATGGCGTAGAACACAGACGCCATTTTGTCTGTGCTCATGGAATGGCGGGAGCCCGGCTGTAGGTACATGAAGGCACCTGTCCCATAGAAGATGGAGATGGAAGTGAGGTGGGACGCACAGGTGGAAAAGGCCTTCTGATGTCCTTCAGATGAGCGCATCCTCAGAATGGTGACAAAGATAAACAGGTAAGAGATCAAGATGATCATGACAGAAGACATGATATTAAAGCTTGCCAAAATGAAAAACACAATCTCCTGTTGTTATCTGAGCATGAGAGAGCCAGGACAGGAGTAGCATCACAGAAAAAGTGATCAATCACCCTGGATCTGCAGAAAGAGAGACTGAATATGTTCCAAGTGTGCACAGAGGCCTCCAGAAAACTAAGAACATAGGACGCTACGACCATCCAGGCACACACCCTTGGTGTCATGATGTTGGTGTAGTGGAGTGGCTTGCAACCGCTGCATGACGGTCATAGGCCACTGAGGCCAAGAGAAAAGTTTCCATAGTGCGACAGACAGCAAAGAAGAAAAACTGAGCAGCACAAGCATGGTAGGAAATGACCTTGTCTCCCTTGAGGAATCCAGCCATCACTTTGGGAGTCACGGCTGTGGAGTAACCAAAGTCCATCAGGGAGAGGTGGCTGAGGAAGAGGTACATGGGAGTGTGGAGATGAGAGTCCAGCAGGATCAGCGTGATCACCCCCAGGTTCCCAACCAGAGTGAGGAGGTAGATGAGAGCAAACACTAGAAACAGTGGGACCTGCAGTTGTGGGTCATCAGTTATCCCGGCGAGAATGAACTCAGTCACCTCTGTACTGTTCTTCTTTGGAGTCATTTGTACGTTATGTGAGTGTCCTATAGCAACTAAAAATAAATAAATAAATAAACTGTTAAGTAACTGAGTTAGAACTATCGTGATGTCCAGTGTATGGATGTGGACTTGGACCATAAAGAAAGCTGAGTGCCAAAGAATTGATGCTTTTGAACTATGGTGTTGGAGAGGACTCTTGAGCATCCCTTGGGCTGCAAGGAGATCCAACCAATCCATTCTAAAGGAAATCAGTCCTGAATATTCATTGGAAGGACTAATGCTGAAACTGAAGCTCCAATACTTTGGCCACCTGATGGGAAGAACTGACTCACTGGGAAAGACTCTGATGCTGGGAAGGATTGATGGCAGGAGAAGAAGGGGACAACAGAAGATGAGATTGTTGGATGGCATCACTGACTCGATGGGCATGAGGTTGAGCAAACTCTTGGAATTGGTGATAGACAGGGAAGCCTGGCATGTTGCAGTCCATGGGGTCACAAAGAGTCAGACATGACTGAGAAACTGAATTGAACTGAGCTGAATATTTTATATCAGAATTCTGTGAATTTCACTGGGCCTAATAACAAAACATCATTTTTAAATTGATAGGCTTCCCAAGTGGCTCAGTGGTAAAGAATCCACCTGCTATGCAGGAGATGCGGGTTCAGTCCCTAGGCTGAGAAGATCCCCTGAGGAAGGAAATTGCAACCCAGGGAAATCTCATGGACAGAGGAGCCTGGAGGGCTACTGTCCACAGAGTTGCAAAGAATCTGTTACGAGTTAGAGAGTAAATAGCAACAACAACAGAAAAATAGACTATTCTAGCTTAAAAGATTTTGTAGATAATACAACCCAATCTTCTACCCTAGTAAATGGTAACATTTAAGTTCAGAAATAGAGGTCGCTTATTAAAAATTACAGGATTTTTACTAAATGAGATATGTTGGTATCACAAGTCAGACTTTAAAAACTGATACAGAATATTCATGTAATAAAGTAGGTTACTGCAATTTACTTCATTTCACTACTATTGTATCAAGGGGAATATAATTGATCTAACAACAGAAGTTTTAATATATCATGTTCTAAGCTCCTTATTGCAAAATTCAGACTTATATTGAAGAAAGTAGGGAAAACCACTAGATCATTCATGTATGACCTAAATCAAATCCCTTACGAATATACAGTAGAAGTTACAAACAGATTCAAGGGCTTACATCTGATAGACTGACTGCCTGAAGAACTATGGGCAGAGATTCATGACATTATGCACGAGGCAACGATCAAGATCATCCCCAAGAAAAACAAATGCAAAAAGGCAAAATGGTTGTGGGCCTTAAGAAGCATCGCTACGAACAAAGCTAGTGGAGGTGTTGAAATTCCTGCTGAGTTATTTCAAATCCTGAAAGATGATGCTGTGAAAGTGATGCACTCAATATGCCAGCAAATTTGGAAAACTCAGCAGTGGCCATAGGACTGGAAAAGGTCAGTTTTCACTCCAATCTCAAAGAAAGGCAATGTCAAAGAATGTTCAAACTATCACACAACTGCACTCATCTCACACACTAGCAAAGTAATGCTCAAGATTCTCCAAGCCAGGCTTCAACAATATGTGAACTGTGAACTTCCAGATGTTCAAGCTGGTTTTAGAAAAGGCAGAGGAACCAGAGATCAAATTCCCAACATCCATTGGATTATCAAAAAAGCAAGAGAGTTCCAGAAAAACATCTATTTCTGCTTTATTGACTATGCCAAAGCCTTTGACTGTGTGGATCACAACAAACTGTGGAACATTCTTAAAGAAATGGGAATACCAGACCACCTTACCTGCCTCCTGACAAATTTGTATCCAGGTCAAGAAGCAACAGTTAGAACCGAACAAGGAACAACAGACTGATTCCAAATTGGTAAAGGAGTACGTCAAGGCTGTATATTGTCACTCTGCTTATTTAACTTATATGCAGAGTACTTAATGAGAAATGCTGGACTGGATGAAGCACAAACTAGAATCAAGATTGCTGGGAGAAATTATCAATAACCTCAGATATGCAAATAACACCACCCTTATGGCACAAAGTGTAGAGGAACTAAAGAGCCTTCTGATGAAAGTGAAAGAGGAAAGTGAAAAAGGTGGCTTAAAACTCAACATTCAGAAAATTAAGATCATGACATCTGATCCCATCACTTCATGGGAAATAGATGGGGAAACAGTGGAAACTGACAGATTTTATTTTTGGGGGGCTCCAAAGTCACTGCAGATGGTGACTGCAGCCATAAAATTAAAAGATGTCTGCTGCTTGGAAGAAAAGCTATGACCAACCTAGACAGCATATTGAAAAGCAGACATTACTTTGCCAACAAAAGTACATCTAGTCAAATCTATGTTTTTTCCTTCAGCCATATACAGATGTGACATTTGGACTATAAAGCTGAGTGCTAAAGAATTGATGCTTTTGAACTGTGATGTTGGAGATGACTCTTGAGTGTTCCTTGGACTGCAAGGAGATCAAACCAGTCAATCCAAAAGGAAATCAACCCTAAATACCCTTTGGAAGGACTGATGCTGAAGCTGAAACTCCAATACTTTGGCCACCTGATGTGTAGACCTGACTCATTGGAAAAGACCCTGATGCTGGGAAAGATTGAAGGCAGGAGGAGAAGGGAACGACAGAGGATGAGAGGTTGGATGGCATCACTAACTCAATGGACTTGAGTTTGAGAAAGTCCAGGAGTTGGTGATGGACAGGAAGCCTGGCATGCTGCAATCCATGGGGTCGTAAAGTCAGACATGATGGAGCAACTGAACTGAACTGATTCTTCAATAGCCTCAGAGGATAATAGGAAACATGTTTAGTTACTCAGTCATTTCCAACTCTTTTGACTGCATGGCTTTAGCCTGCCAGACTCCTCTGTCTATGGGATCTCCCCAGCAAGAATACTGGAGTGGGTAGATCTCTAGAAGATCTTCCAGACCCAGAAATCTGAGTCTCTTGTATTTTGGGCAGATTCTTTACCATCTGAGCCAGATCCCTGGGTCAATAAGATACATAGAATATATAATTCCAACACAATGGGCTACTGTAGAGAATCCTGTAGAAAGAATAAAGACATCCAGAGAATAAACATTAGAAGTGTGATTCCAAGCTAGAGACATCTGGATGCACAATCCTGCTCCATCCTGTACTAGATGACTGACTTTGGGTATTGCTCAATATCATTTGTCCATCAGTTTTTCCTTGAACTCATCATCAAACTGGAGTGACAATGCAAACTGGCACGGTAGGCTTTTACACACTGTGGCTAGGACAGAGTTATCTGTTTCTGTATTGATTAAAGGAGTGGATGTTGTAATTGAGGAATTGCAGATACTGTAAATCAAACATCCTGTATCCTCACTCACGCCATTTGCTTCTGCTCCAGATTGTTTCCACCGTCATATTCCATTTATGCCTTCCTCTAATTTTCACAGAGTATTTCTCCCCTACTCAGATAGTGGTCGGCACAGCTATACCAAGTATGAATTAATATTTTTCTGAGTCATGCTGTGTATTAGCTAAAGTTTCTGAGCCTCAGCTTCTCCATATCTAAAGTGGATACAACAATATTTCATGGCATGTAGTAGGATTCAACCAATGCAGATAATCTTACAGTTAGAAGATAGTGATGGAATCTATCCAGGGACTTAATATGTAAAATCCTGAGGTTAAGGAAAGCTCCCATGTCGAGAATGAAGTCTGGGATGCTATAATTTCACCCAGTTCATGTTCTCTGCATTAATCTCATTAACCTATGCAACAGATAATGATGATGTGGAGCAGGGTGGTAGCGAGAAAGGCAAGGAGACATTACCAAGCTCTAGATATATTTCTATAAAGTAGAGCTTGCTGGATTTCCTGGTGTAGTAAATGTAGAATGTTAGAGATAGAGGGAAAAATGATGAATCCATTTGTTCATATAAATCGTGAAGAGAATGGAGTAGAAGAAGCAGATGTTTGAGGAAGAGCAAGAATGATTTCAGATTAGTCATGGTGAGTTGGAGATTCTTCTTGGCCGTCTAACTTAGAAGGGCTGCATAAACAATTGGACTGGTTGCATCAGAACTTATTAACTCTAATTATATTGCGTATTTGCTACTTGTTTAACCTTCATATATCATATTAAATCCACACATCTAACTCAAACCATTAAAGGAAAGAGTTTAGAGAAAAAAATCAGAGTATGATAATGTTACAAATTTAAGACCATGGAACAATAAAGCATTAAGAGGAAAGTGAGAATGAAAATTGTCACCACAGAGATGGCTGCGAGGGAAGCCCTGCCCCAGGACACAGATTTCAGGTGGACTAGTTGGTAAAGGGAGCGTCCAGATATCCTGGTTATGCTGATAAATGTAAATCCTTCTGTAAATTCCAGAAGGAACAGTAGAGTGATTTCAGGATTTGGGCAGGAGTGGCTGCTGGGTTTAGAAAGAGGGATATGAAGAGACGCGGACATTATTTAACAGGAGTTTAGGGCTGACTTGAATTCCTCAGCTTGGTGAATGACACACCAGTAAAGAGAATCAGGAGATTAGTCCTCAGGTCTAATCTCTAGATTAGATGGTCTAGAGGGTGGCAGCCAGGCTAGGAGGTTGTGGGGTGGAAGGGGAGGGGGAAAGTCTTGACAGGAGCCTGCAGCTGTCCATTCCCTCTGTACTCCTACTGCTGGTGGTAGGGGGGCCACTGGGAGGCAGTATCATTCAGAGAAGACACCCTCTTGGTTCCTACTCACCTCTTAATCAATACTCGTGTCAGATGTCCCCAAAGTCTGGGCGTGGGGATAGAATGTACTGAAAGCATTTCATTTTTTTTTTTTTAATCATCTTTCTTCTCAACAAAATGAAGGAGTGAGTCTTAATCCTGCACTTTCCTACAGGGGAGAAAAAATAGTTTCAAGCACATTCCTGTGTTAACATTAATCTACTGAAAAGGTAGAATTATAAAATGTCTTTAAATCACGTGTTGACCTTTTAGCAATCCTTTTTACATTGTTTGTTTGATTGGGCCACCACATATTGGATATTCAAGATGTAATTTAAAAGGGTACAAGATGTTCTGTGCCCTTAGTACAATTCAAATTTGTTCTTCAAAGAATAACATGAGTTTCAAAGCTTCCATGAAGTCTTCAAAAACTCCTCCTCTCTAAACACTGCTGTGGCTGTCGCTAAGTCACTTCAGTCGTGTCCAGCTCTGTGTGACCCCATAGACGGCAGCCCACCAGGCTTCTCTGTCCCTGGGATTCTCCAGGCAAAAACATTGGAGTGGGTTGCCATTTCCTTCTCCAATGCATGAAAGTGAAAAGTGAAAGGGGAGTCGCTCAGTCGTTTCCAACTCTTTGTGACCCCATGGACTGCAGCCTAAGAGGCTCCTCCATCCATGCGATTTTCCAGGCAAGAGTACTGGAGTGGGGTGCCATGCCTTCTCCGCTAAACACTGCCATTCTGTTATAACCTATGGAGCACCACTGGTCACTTTGTTACTTATAATAATTTGTTTTGTCTTAGTTTAAGCTGTATCTCCCATATAGGACTTCAATGCTATATAAGCAGATGTACAAACTTAAATAATGAACTGAACTATGGTAGCTAGAAATTACTGCACACTTTCTATTTTCAGGGAACCTCATGCATGCCATACCTGCATTGATTTATCACCCAACCATGTGAGATATTATTCCCATTTAACATATGGGGAAACTGAAGCTTGCTGACAAGGAGTTACACAATGAAGTCCATTAAACTATGTATTAGTGGAGCTGGTATTTGAAGTAATGTCATTTTGAATCAAAGCTTGAGATTTTGAACACTAAGAAATATTTTCCTTATATTTTATATGTAATCTCTTACCCCAGCCCTCGGCACAGAAATGTTGTTCATTATATTGGCCTATTCATGAATGAATAAAGAATGCTGAGCTCCAAAGAAGTGATGCTTTTGAACTGTGGTGTTGGAGAAGACTCTTGAGAGTCCCTTGGACTGCAAGGAGATCCAACCAGTCCATCCTAAAGGAGATCAGTCCTGGGTGTTCATTGGAAGGACTGATGGTGAAGCTGACACTCCAGTACTTTGGCAAACTGATGGGGAGAGCTGACTTATTGGGAAAGACCGTGATGCTGGGAAAGATTGAGGGCAGGAGGAGAAGGGGAGGACAGAGGATGAGATGGCTGGATGGCATCACCGACTCAATGGACATGAGTTTGCATAGACTCTGGGAGTTGATGATAGACAGGGAAGCCTGGCGTGCTGCAGTCCATGGGGTTGCAAAGAGTCAGACACGACTGAACGACTGCACTGAACTGAGCTGATTCATGAATTATTAATTTATTGAGTGTGTTATTCACAAGTAATCTAGAGAAATAAAGAGCATGGACTTTTGGAATCAAATATACAATTATCTTTTGGGAATTTAGCTAATATACTATCTTCCTGAATCCAAGTTGAGTGACAAGGATTATATCCACATGTTTACAATCAAATTTCTTTTCTCTCTATCAAGAAAGAAAAGGAAAGGAAAGAATACTTCTATATACATTTGTAAGTTACATAAGTTTTGAGTACCACTAATTAATATGCCACATAAAATGCTAGAATTTGTTCAGTATTTCATCCAACATTCATTCTTTCTTCAGCTACCAAGTCTTTACAATACGTGAGGTCTAGAATGACATAAAAAACATATTCCCTGGTCAGAAAGTATAGAGGACCAAGAGAAACATATGAAATGTTGATTATTTCAGATATTCCTATGTTTTATTCCCAAGCAGAGAGCATTGCTTTTGTCCTTCAAGCCAGTGGGATGGTACCATCGTCTCATTTATTTATGCTATAGTTCACTAGCCAATGGACCTAATAGTTAATCAATCTAGGTGCCTAATACCAGCAAATATTGAGAATAAAAACTAAAGTCCAGGCTCCCTCATTCCCATTAATTTTTCCTTCCGATGTGGTTTTTACGCCTCTCCTTTTAGTGCATTTTTATAGTTGGTCACTTAGCCTGGGCCCCGCTTATCTCATTCTCTCTATTCCTTCTCTTTTTCATTACTGTTGTTAAGTATTCTCCAAATCATAATAAATTTCAAATTGAGATCCAATTTGATACTTTCAAAGAATTTGGGATTAGCCAGCATAGCTAACATTAGACCCCATAGACGGCAGCCCACCAGGCTCCCCCATCCCTGGGATTCTCCAGGCAAGAACACGGCAGTGGGTTGCCATTTCGTTCTCCAATGCATGAAAGTGAAAAGTGAAAGGGAAGTCACTCAGTCATGTTCAACTCTTCACGACCCCATGGACTGCAGCCCACAAGGCTCCTCCGTCCATGGGATTCTTGAGGCAAGAGTACTGGAGTGGGGTGCCATCGCCTTCTTTGATAGCTAACATTACCATACTCCAAAAGAGGAAGCTAAAATTGAGAAAGTGTTAACAACTTGTCCAAGGTCTACAAGCTCATGTATGGCAAAGCAGGGACTCAGGAACCACTTATTCCTTTTATTTATTTTTTTATAAGATAAATACATATCCTCCTTAAGAAATTCCATGGTATTTGTGACTCAGTCTGTCATTAAATATCACAAACATATAGTGACATTCAAAACATTCAGTATTCAGTTATGAATAAATCGAGAGGGAAATGGGTATCTTGATATAGTTTCCTGGTTACCTCTGGCCCTAAGAATTTATACAGATTGTAGATTTGATCAGAGGCTTACCTGGCTCCCTGAACAATGAATAAGCAAATTCATTGATTTCGCATATGAGACTCAAATAAAATTCAATTTATAAACAATGAGAAACATTCAAGATGTTCTTCTTAGTTTTTGATCAAAGGGGAAGAGTTTTTCAGAGCCAAGAGAGAATGAGAAAAAAAAAAAAAAAAAAGCAATGCCACAGAAGTAGCTAACATGACTGTACGGTAAGATTCGCTGATCTGTCTCCTCAGATAAGTCACTTAATTGCTTTAAGTCACTATAATTTCATCTATAAAACGGAGATATTGAAAAGGCAGCCCCAAACAACACCCTCGCTGAAAGACTACTGCTGGCATGAGAACAGAAGAGAATCCCTGCAATGTCCTGAAAGTGGTGATCATCACAACCAAAGTCATGGGCGTTTGCAGGTATTTGCTCTGGTCATTACTGCAGGCTCTCAGTTTGGGGAGATCTCACTCCAGGGAGATGCCATCGAAGGTAATAGACACCACTGACAATCAGTTGAGTGAATGAATGCCCAAGTGTAAAAGGCACTTGGCCTTTTACATATAAAGCCAAATGTGCTTGGGAACTGAGAGTTATACACCCATGGAACTCTCAGGGGACAAAGCTCCCATGAGAGCAACAATAGGGCCTTATCGCAGACTACTGGAGAAAAAGTGATGAATGTGTGCATAGGAATCCAGTTCTGGTTGCTGAGGGAGACCGTGAATGTATTAACATAGCTTGTATTAATTCTCTTTGATGATGCTAAAATCAAGTTGCACATTACTTCTAGGGATGAATATTGGCATAAACATGGAATAACAGGTACAGAAGTCTGTTATTAAGCCAAATGGATTTCAGACAGAATCGCATGCTTTAATTCATTTCAAACATTTGCACCATTGACAAAAATTATTCGTTCATTCATTCAATTGTGTATTGGTCCCAGATGAGTTTAGGCATAGTCCTGACCATGGAAGTAAATATCCATGCCAAACAACCATGTTCATAGTCTCACGTGCTCAGGTTAATAGGAGAAGACAAGCATTAAGCAAACTCACAAATAAGGATATACAATTATAATTGGAACGAGGTGCCCACATGAGAATGAATAAAGAAAATCTACTTTTGAAAACCTTCATTTATTTGACTGTGTCAGATCTTACTTGGCCGGTGGGATCTTCGTTGGACGAGGCAGGATCTTTTGTTGTGTCAAGACGGCTCAGTTTCTCCTCTGCATGTGGGATCTTAGTTCCCAGACCAGGGGTCGAATCTGTTGCCTACATTGCAAGGCAGTGGCAAGGTAGATTTTTAACCACTGACTACTATAGGGAAGCCCCATAAAAACACACTTTCAATGACAGGCAGAAGGTTTTCTCAGAGAATCAACACCTCAGCCAATCCATGAAGGATGAATAGACACAGTGAGCATGAGTGATAGTCGCTCAGTCATGTCTGACTTTTTGCAACCATGGACTGTAGCCCACCAGGCTCCTCTGTCCATGCAGTTCTCCAGGCAAGAATTCTGGAGTGGGTTGCCATTTCCTTTTCCACAGCATAGGCAGGATTGCCCAAACAAAGTGAAAAGCTACGGTGTCTTCAAGTTGTCAAAGAAGTTGGCAGAATCTAAAGAAGCCAGAGGGACTCGAGCACAGTTAGCAAGACTTGTTTCCGGAAAGTTTGTTTTCAGTGTCCTTTCCAGAACAAAATTCATAAACAAATACGAGCAAACAAAAATGCCCATCCCAAACACCAAAATCATCAGGAGGAATGATTGGTGTGGACCATAGGACCAGCGTGGACAACTGGTTAGTATAACCCGAATCTCGTCCTGCATAAAGCAAAAACCACTGGGACAGACGATTAGCTTCAGACTGGTGTACATTTTATGCCCGCTGATTTGGAAACATGCATCATTGTGTGCCAAGCCATAACCTATTTCTCAAGGAGAATCCATCATACCTAAAATCTATTTCTTACAGCCTATCAGTTTGAAAAGCCTCAGTGCAGTAATTCCTAGAATTTTCCTTGTGATACTGCATTGCAGCGTGGGGGGGGGGGGGGCATAAGTTCTTTGACTTGCTTTTAGTTGCTTTTGTCATTAAAACCATACATAATGGGCCGCTTCAGAGAATCCTGCCCCTCTGCCTAACTGTTGATCTAAAGAGCCTTTGTTCAGACCTTTGTCCATCTAGAGATGTCAGGAAGGAAGAAATTAACACATCCCCTGCCTGAGGCTTGCCACCCTTGGATATACCCTGCAAGATTAATGGCCTATTTACTTTGTTTCCTGATCCACAAAAGAACCTGGCATCCAGACCCCATAAAATGGACATTTTGAGACATTAGTCTGTATCTTCTCAGTCACCCAACCCTCTGTGATCATCGGCCTGTAATTCATTCTCTCCAGTGCATGCATCTAGCAGAGCAAGCTTAGGCTGGGTAGCAATTTGAGTAACTCATGTCTGCACTACGGAGGCAGGACTGAGTAAAATTCTCATACACCAGAGGACTGAGACCACCTTAGACCACCAGTGTCTGTTGTTTACTGTTCTCATCCTGGAAGAAACAGCTGCTACTCTTATTACTAGAAATGCAGTAGGATCTTTCCTCCAAGTCCATGGTTGGGCAACAGCTATATAATGTGAGAGAGAGGAGCATATAAAGTGCAGGCAGACATAGAAATACCAGACTCCTCATTTTGTACTAGGAAACCCTAAACATGTGTAGCATAGGCATGATACTTCTGCACGCATCACTGTATCATAATATACTTGGAAGGCAACTTTTATATATAATCTCATTACAGTGCCTAAAATGATAATCACTCAAAAATATTATTATTGCTTACTGTTATTCTTTTATTAAGTCTCCCTTAAGAACACACAACATATTAAATCCTTTTTTCCCAGAAAACACAGAAGCTTATGCTTTAAATTGGAATATAAAACATGCATACAAATTATTATGCTGCAAATAAAAAGTGATGATTATGGTCAGAAAATTGCAAGTCAGTTGCTATTAGCATTTAGAATGACTGCAATGTTGTCTTCATTAATAGTGTAATGTATATACGGTGAAGGAGGAAACAGAACAGGCTCCATCTTGAAAGCAGAACTCCATGTTGGGCCAGACTGTGGACTTAGAGCTATATGCCCAATATCTATGGAAACGACAAACCAACTGGAAAACCAGGCCCCCGGCAGGAAGAGCCTCAGGGCTCTCCATCACCTAAAAGAATACCCTAATTATCTGTGTAACCAAATAGAATCATACATTCTGTTATGCTTATTGGGGTGTGACCACAGGCCTGTTGATAACTGTCCAGTGTTAACTACTTAGGCTTAAGGCGTATGAATCACGGGTTAACTTTGATTGTATCTTTCTTTTCCCTTTGTTCAGAGTAGTTTCAGGGAACCTTATACACTTAGGGTATATAAGGTTTTCACAAAAATTGGTTGGGGTCCTTGGCTAAGAGGAGACTCTGCCTTGGGCCCGCTGGTGAAATAAACTGCACTCCGCTATCTGCATTGTCCTTCTGAGTGAGTTTGTTTCCCAGAACATGTGGCTACAACAATATGTGTGTGCAAGGCTCCCCGGTGGCTCAGCTGTTAAAAAAGTCCGCCTGCAATGCAGGAGACCTGGATTCGATCCCTGGGTTGGGAGGATCCCCTTGAGAAGGGAAAGGCTACTCACTCCAGGATTTGGCCTGGAGAATTAATGGACTGTATAGTCCATGGATCACAAAGAGTCAGACAGGAGTGACTGTCACTTTAACTTTAACACATATAATGTAGATTATGTTATTTGCATAACATATATATGACTGCTGAGTATTTATTATACATCAGGTTAAATAATACAGTACTGACAAAAACCCCATATAGACATTACTATCATCTTTTAAAAATAAGAAAAAAAAGACACATTTGAGAAGTTAAGTAACTTCCAAAGAACACACAGCAGGTACATGTGAGAAATCAGGCTGTAGAAATCCTATGTATGACATTTAAACTTTATGCTCTTCTCCTAGGAAGGGTGTTCATGCACACTACAGAACAACGGGTATATGGTAGAAGTGGGTCACAGTGAGACTGTTTCTCTCGAAAACTGATCCATGGGCATCTATTTCTTCAACATGGTAATATTTTGTCAAATATTCATAATATGCTGTGTAACACTTTCATGGGTATTTACTTATCTGTGATTCTAAAGTTAAGTTTAGATTTGACAAATCCAGTATTTTCCCAACTTTATTTAATTCTGGGCCTACTTGTAAAGGAACTCCTATAAACTCTATGTAGCATAGTGAAAGTGAAGTTGCTCAATCATGTCTGACTCTTTGCCACCCCCATGGACTGTAGCCTACCACACTGCTCCGTGCATGGGATTTTCCAGGCAAGAGTACTAGAGTGGGTTGCCATTTCCTTCTCCAGACTATCTTCCGACCCAGGGATCGAATCTGGGTCTCCTGCATTGTAGGCAGATGCTTTACCATCTGGGCCACCAGGGAATTTATATAGCATATGTTTGAGAATAACTGTAGCAATGTAATTCAAAATACTCCTGAGTTCCTCAGATTCATCATGATAGTTTCAGTTAATGAAAGTCGAAAAGTAAATATGAAAAGCAACCAAAGAAAACTAACTTGTTTTGGTATGAGCTACAGAGGGACTGAATGCAGATTTCTCAACATAAGCAATCAGTTCAGGGTTGAGTGGGATGATCTAATTGCCTGTAGATCTGTCCTGACAGAAACACTAAAGGAGGTTCTTCTAGGAAAAAGTTCCAAAATGAAAATAAAGAAAGTTAGAAATAATAGTGGAAAAACTATGTCAATAACACAAATAAATATATTGTGTTTTAAATATTGTTTAAAAATCTTCTAAAGTTTTAATTGTATGTAAAGTTAAAATATTTGACAATAAGAGCAAAAGGGGTGGGAATCAATCAGAATTAAACTGCTATATAATGAAGAAAAATAAATATTAAGGTATAATGTAATAAGTGAAGGATGAAAGTTGCAATTAGTTCAGTCGCTCAGTCATGTCCAACGCTTTGTGACGCCATGAATTGCAGCACGCCAGACCTCCCTGTCCATCACCAACTCCCGGAGTTCACTCAAACTCACGTTCATCGAGTCGGTGATGCTATCCAGCCACCTCATCCTCTGTCATCCCCTTCTCCTCCTGCCCCCAATCCCTCCCAGCATCAGAGTCTTTTCCAATGAGTCAACTCTTCACATGAGGTGGCCAAAGTATTGGAGTTTCAGCTTTGGCATCAGTCCTTCCAAAGAACACCCAGGACTGATCTCCTTGGGCATCACTGACTTGATGGACGTGAGTTTGACTGAACTCTGGGAGTTGGTGATGGGCAGGGAGGCCTGGCATGCTGCAATTCATGGGGTCGCAAAGAGTTGGACAGGACTGAGCGACTGAACTGATTATGTTGGTGTGAGTTTGCCATAAAATGGCCTTTACACATTGAGATATGTTCCCTCTATACACACTTTAATGATAATTTTATATCATGAGAGAACAATGAATTTTGTCAAATGCTTTTTTGACATTGCTACACTACCCAAAGAAATCCACATATTTAATGCAATTACTTTCAAAATACCCATGACATTTGCATCCATGATATTGTCATGTGGTTTTTATATTTCATTTTGATAATGTGATTTACCACATTGATTGATTTCTGGATGGTGAACAATTCATGTGAAATAAATGAAATAAATCTTATCTGATCATGATGTTAAATCTTTAGATTTCTCTAAAAGATATCTTCGTAATTGTTGTCATAACACAGAATGATTTGTAGTGTTGTGACATCCAAAAATTGAGACATAGGCTAGATTATTTATAGAGATTGACAAGGACCAATCAGACCAACTTCTACTTTGAGCTTAAATGCCAGTCTCTAAGTAGGCAGCCTGACTGTAAACAGGAAGGAATTGAAATAAAATTGTGTCCTAGGCTGATGACAGTCATCTTTTTTTAAAATCAAATGTTATTTTTATTTCCATTAATTAAAATTTGCATAAAATATTATTTCTCTTGTCTTATACTCTGGTCTAATTTTTAAATTAAAATTTTCATGAAAGTGAAAGTGTTAGCCCCTCAGTCGCATCTGACTCTTTGTGACTCCATAGACTATACCTTACCAGCCTCCTCTGTGCATGGGATTCTCCAGCAAGAATACTGGAATGGGTAGCCATTTCCACCTCCAGGGGATTTTCCTGACCCAGGGATCGAACCCAGGTCTCTTGCATCACAGGCAGTTTCTTTTCCATCTGAGCCACCAAAGAAGCCCCCAAATTGTCATATGAAGATGTACATTCTGGATAATGAGCTGATAAATATGAAAACTGAGCAAATTAAAGATGACCATATAATTATGCTTATTATCATTGAAAAAGGAAAAATAAAAAAAGAAAGCTAAACATCAAGCTATAAAACTATAGCCAGGATATTTGGCACCAAGTTTATTTAAGAATGCATTATCAGACACCAAAATCATTGTTTTATTAAATTATGTAATATATACTACAAATATATTCTAATAACCTAATCTCATTTATACTGAACTCATTTTTTGTCCATTCATGAATGTGTGATTTACATGAGGTTTCCGTAAATGATGTTTCTTTGGCCATTTTCTTGATATACATTGAATGAAATGAGGCTTACCATGTGAAATAATGAAAAGCAATTAAAGAGAAATTTTATATAAGATGTCTGAGTTCAAGGTTGATACTACCTAAGCTATTTTTCTTTGCATCATACACTTAATAAAGGATTTGAGAAAGTAAATCAATAATTTATAAAACTGTTGGTCTAGCAAGTCACTATTTTCCCTAGCTTGACTGGTACATATGAAATGTGTTTCTATTTAATTAAAATTTGAATTTTAGAGAGGACTTTGCCTTCCCCACAGCCTTTTTAGGCCCGCTTGACCTCCTTGTTCCTCAGACTGTAGATCAGCGGATTCAGCACGGGGACAACTATGGCATAGAACACAGACGCCATCTTGTCTGTGCCCAGGGAATGGAGGGAGCTGGACTCAAAGTACATGAAAGAAGCTGTCCCATAAAAGATGGACACAGCAGTGAGGTGGGAAGCACAGGCGGAAAAGACCTTCTGATGTCCTCCAGATGAGCGCATCCTCAGAACAGTGACAAAGATAAACAGATAGGAGACCAGGATGATCAGGGTAGAAAAAAGGACGTTGAAGCCAATCAGAAGAAATAAAACTATCTCACTTCTGTTGCTTTCTGAGCACGAGAGAGCCAGGAGAGGAGTAGCGTCATAGAAAAAGTCATCAATCACATTGGATCTGCAGAACGAGAGACTGAATATGTTCCAAGTGTGCACACAGGCTTCCAGAAAACTAAGAACATAGGACCCTACGACCATCCAGGCACACACCCTTGGTGTCATGATGTTGGTGTAATGGAGTGGCTTGCACACTGCTGCATGACGGTCATAGGCCATTGAGGCCAAAATAAAACTTTCCATAGTGAGAAAGACTGCAAAGAAGAAAAGCTGAGCAACACAAGCATTGTAGGAAATGACCTTGTCTCCCACGAGGAATCCAGCCATCACTTTGGGAGTGACGGCTGTTGAGTAACCAAAGTCCACCAGAGAGAGGTTGCTAAGGAAGAAGTACATGGGAGTGTGGAGACGAGAGTCCAGCAGGATCACCGTGATCACGCCCAGGTTCCCAACCAGAGTGAGGAGGTAGATGAGTGTGAACACTAGAAAGAGTGGGATCTGCAGTTGTGGGTCATCAGTTATCCCAGCAAAAATGAACTCAGTCACGACTGTACTGTTCTCCATGGGGATCATTTGTGCAGTATGTGAATGGCCTATAGCAATGAGAAAAGAGGAGCTTGTTAGCAACAGTTAGAATTATCAGTATGTCCAATATATACCTTGTACCAAAATCACTGCAGATGGTGACTGCAGCCATGAAATTAAAAGACGCTTACTCCTTGGAAGGAAAGTTATGACCAACCTAGATAGCATATTCAAAAGCAGAGACATTACTTTACCAACAAAGGTTCGCCTAGTCAAGGCTATGGTCTTTCCTGTGGTCATGTATGGATGTGAGAGCTGGACTGTGAGGAAGGCTGAACGCCGAAGAATTGATGCTTTTGAACTGTGGTGTTGGAGAAGACTCTTGAGAGTCCCTTGGACTGCAAGAAGATCCAACCAGTCCATTCTGAAGGAGATCAATCCTGGAATTTCTTTAGAAGGAATGATGCTCAAGCTGAAACTCCAGTATTTTGGCCACCTCATGCGAAGAGTTGACTCATTGGAGAAGACTCTGATGCTGGGAGGGATTGAGGGCAGGAGGAGAAGGGGACAACAGAGGATGAGATGGCTGGATGGCATCACTGACTCGATGGATGCGAGTCTGAGTGACCTCCAGGAGCTGGTGATGGACAGGGAGGCCTGGTGTGCTGCGGTTCATGGGATCGCAAAGAGTCGGACACGACTGAGCGACTGATCTGATCTGATCTGATCTGATCACAATTTTTTGAATTTCACATGGGCCTAATAACAAACTATAATTTCTAAATATTGGTTAAAAAATAGATTGTTCTAGCTTAAATGATTTTGGAGGTAATACAACCCTATCTTCTATCTTAATGAATTATCAAAATTAAAGTTCAAAGACAAAAGGCAACTTATGGAAAATCACAGGATTTGTTATTAAATTAGATATGTTAGCATCACAATTCAGATTTTCATACACTGACAGACTATTTACTCAATAAAATAGGATCCTGTAAATTACTTCATTTCATTTCAATTACTGCTATTGTATTGAGCAGTGTTATAGTCTACTAAAACATAGTTTACTATATCATTTTCTAGTCTTCAGTAGTCTCAAAGGATAATGGGATACAAAGAATATGTAATTTCCACAGATTGGGATCCTGTAGTGAATCCTGTACAAAGAATAAAGACGTCTGGAGTTAAAAGTTAAAAGTGTGTGTTTAGAATAGAGACATCTGGACGCGCGTCCTGCTCCATCCTGTACTAGATGACAGACGTCGGGTGTTACTTGATTCCATTTGTTCATCAGTTGTCTCTTGTCATTATCAAACTGGAGAGATAATACAAACTGGTATTGCAGGCCTTTAAGTATTATGGATAGGTTACCGTCTGTGCATTGATTTGAGAAGATTAGAGGAATTCCAGGTAACTAGAAAATCGAATGTCCTGTGTCCCGATGCATTCTGTCTGTTTCTGCCCCAAATGTCTTCCACTACCATATTCCACTCACGCCTTCCTCCAACTTTTCATACAATATTTGTTGTCTACTCACATCGATGACATTACAGCTATACCAAGTAAGAATTCATTTTTTTCCCTGAATGACACTGCGTATTAACTAGTGTGTCTTAGCCTCAGTTTATTCATCTATAAAATGGATGTAACGACATTGCCTGGCACTTAACAGAATACAATCAATGAAGATATTCTTACTGTTAGAAGGTAGTGACAGAATCTCTGGGGACTCAAAATGTAGATGAGGATAAGGAAAACTTGCATGTGAGATTGAGGTCTAGTACACTACGATTTCACCCATTTCATTTTTCTTTGCATTAATCTCATTAACCTATGTAACAGATGGTGATGGCTTGGAGTAGGCTGGTAGTGAAAGAGGCATCAGAAAGTATTCAGTTCTAGATATATTTCAGAATAAAGCTGGCTGGATTTCACAATATGTTGAATGTAATATTTAGAGAAACAGGAAACAATGATGACTCCATTTTTCGTATAGCAACAGAGAAAACAGTGTAGAAGAAACATGTTTTAGAAAGAATAAGAAAGATGATTTCAGATTAGTCGTGGTGAGTTGGAGATTCCTTTTAGCTAAAAAAGGTTGAGTAAAAAATTGGACCAATTGCATCAGATTTTAATTTGAACTACATTCAGTTCAGTTCAGTCACTCAGTCATGTCTGACTCTTTGCGACCCCATGGACTGCAGCACACCAGACCTCCCTGTCCATCACCAACTCCCGGAGTTTACTCAAACTCATGTCCATTGAGTCGGTGAAACCAAGCAACCATCTCACCCTCTGTCCTCCCCTTCTCCTCCCACCTTCAGTCTTTCCCTGCATCAGGGTCTTTTCCAATGAGTCAGTTCTTCACATCAGGTGGCCAAAGATTTAGAGCTTCAGCTTCAGCATCAGTCCTTCCAAAAAACTATGTTGGCCACTTGCTAATGGTTTAAATTTGACATATCATATTAAATTCACAAAACTAGGAAAGACCATTAAAACCTAAATGAAGGAGCCTGGAGGAAAGAAATCAGAGTATGATAATGTTGTAAAGTCAAGATTATGGAACAGTACAGCACTAAGAAGAGAGGGGAGAGAGAATGTTGCCATTGAGGTGGTCGCCAGGGAAGCCCTGTCCCAGGACACAGATTTCAGCTGGACAGTAGGTTAAGGGAACTTCCAGAGGAGAGTTTCTGGCTATGCTCATGACTGGCTGCCAATCCCACTTAGTACAATTCAAATTTGTTCAGAGAATAACATGAGTTTCAAAACCTCCATGAAGTCTTCAAAAACTCCTACTCTCTAGACAGTACCTTTCTGTTATAACCTATAGAGCACCATCGATCACTTTTGTTACTTGTAATAAATTGTTTCATCTTAATTTTTGATTCATCTCCCATATACATCATCAATACTAAATAAGCAGATGTACAAACTTAAATAATGAATTAAATGATAGTCAGAAACTACTGAGTACTTTCTATTCTCAAGGCACCTGAAATATACGTGCATATTATACCTACACTGATTTATCACCCAACTCTGTAATGTATTATCTATCCCCATTTCACAAATGGCGAAGTGAAGCTTGCTCACAAAGAGTTACACAATGAAGTCCATAAATCTAGCAAGTAGCAGCATTGGTATTTGAAGTCATGTCATTTTGAATCAAAGCCTGTGTTCTTGATCACCAAGAAATATTCTCCTATATTTTATATATAGGAACTCTACCCAGCTGGGGCATGAAATATGTTATTTATGATATTGGCCTGTTCGTGAATAACTAATTTATTGTGTGCATTATTCACAAGTAATGTGGAGAAATTAAAATCTTGGGTTTTGGAATCAAATACGCAATTAGCTACTAGGAATTTAGCTAATATACTATATTTCTGAATACAAGTCAAGTAACAAGAAATATACCCACATGTGTTTACAATAAAATTCCTCTCCTCCGTCTATCAAGAAAGAAAAGGAAAGGAAAGGTTACTTCTATATTTAAAAGTTATATAAATTTTCAGTAACACCTATTAATAAGCCACATAATGTGCTGGAATTTGTTCAATAATTCATCCAACATTCATTCTCTCTCCAACCTAAGTCCTTACAGCGTATCAGTTTGTGTACTTTTCTAAGGTCTCAGATCAGATCAGATCACTCGCTCAGTTGTGTCCAACTCTTCACGACCCCATGAATCACAGCATGCCAGGCCTCCCTGTCCATCACCAACTCCCGGAGGTCACTCAGACTCACATCCATTGAGTCAGTGATGCCATCCAGCCATCTCATCCTCTGTTGTCCCCTTCTCCTCCTGCCCCCAATCCCTCCCAGCATCAGAGTCTTCTCCAATGAGTCAACTCTTCACATGAGGTGGCCAAAGTACTGGAGTTTCAGCTTTAGCATCATTCCTTCCAAAGAAATCCCAGGGCTGATCTTCAGAATGGACTGGTTGGATCTCCTTGCAGTCCAAGGGACTCTCAAGAGTCTTCTCCAGCACCACAGTTCAAAAGCATCAATTCTTCGGCGCTCAGCCTTCTTCACAGTCCAGCTCTCACATCCATACATGACCACAGGAAAGACCATAGCCTTGACTAGGCGAACCTTTGTTGGCAAAGTGATGTCTCTGCTTTTGAATATGCTATCTAGGTTGGTCATAACTTTCCTTCCAAGGAGTAAGCATCTTTTAATTTCATGGCTGCAGTCACCATCTGCAGTGATGTAAAAAACATATTCCCTGATCAGAAAGTATAGAAGTACAAGAGTGATATATAAAATGCTGATTATTTGGGATATTCCTATTCCTTATTCCCAAGCAGAGAGCATTATTTTTGTCTCTCAGTGCAGTGGGGTGGTACCATGGTCTCATTTACACTATAGATCACCAGCCAATATATCTAATAATTAATCAGTCTGAGTGTCTAATGCTAGCAAACTTCAGAATAATAACAACAGTCCAGATTACTTCATTCCCATATAGTCTTTGATCTGATATGATTTTTTATGCCTCTCATTTGAGTGCATTTTTATAGTCGGTGACTAGTCTGGGTCCCCCTTATTTTATTTCTTTCTATTCTTTCTCTTTTTCATTAATGTCATGTACTCTCCAAATTATAATAAATTTTCAAATTCAGATCCAATTTGATGCTCTCAAAAATCTTGAGATTAGCCACTGTTTACTAATATTCAGTTCAGTTCAGTTGCTCAGTCGTGTCTGACTCTTTGCAACCCCATGAATCGCAGCACGCCAGGCCTCTCTGTCCATCACCAACTCCTGGAGTTCACTCAGACTCACATCCATCGAGTCAGTGATGCCATCCAGCCATCTCATCTTCTGTCATCCCCTTCTCCTCCTGCCCCCAATCCCTCCCAGATAACCCTAACTAATATTACCATAATCCGAAAGAGGAAGCTAAATTGAGAAAGGTTTAACAACTTGTCCAAGGTCTACAAGCTCATATGTAGCAAAGCAGGGACTCAAGACCTCTTGCTCCTTTTATTTTTTTTACAACATAAATACAGATCCCTCTTAATTTCCATGGTATTTGTAACACAGACTGTCGTTAAAAATCACAGACACATAATAACATCCAGTATGCTGCAAAAACATTCAGTATTCAGTTATGAATAAATCACGAGGGAAATGGGTGCCTTGGTATATTTTCCTGCTGACCTCTGTCTCAGAAAACATATATAGACTGTAGATTTGATTGCAGGCTTACCTGGCTCCCCGAACAATGAATAAGCAAGTTCATTGATTTCACATATGAGTCTCAAATCAGAAACTCAATTCATAAAAGATGAGAAACATTCAACTGAGATGTTCTTCTTAGTCTTTGATCAAAGGGGAAAAGTTCTTCAGGGCCAAGAGAGGAAGAGAAAAAAAAACAACGCCACAGAAGTAGCTAACATGACTGTACGGTAAGAGTTGTGATCTGTCTCCTCAGATAAGTCACCTAATTGCTTTAAGTCACTGTATGTTCATCTATAAAATGGAGATTAGAAAGGCAGCCCCAAACAACATCCTCGCTGAAAGACTACTGCTGGCATGAGAACAGAAGAGAATCCCTGCAGTGTCCTGAAAGTGGTGATCATCACAACCAAAGTCATGAGCGTTTGCAGGTATTTGCTCTGGTCATTACTGCAGGCTCTCAGTTTGGGATCTCACTCCGGGGAGATGCCATCGAAGGTAATAGACACCACTGACAATCAGTTGAGTGAATGAATGCCCAAGGAACTCTGGCACTTGGTCTTTTACATATAAAGCCAAATGCGCTTGGGAACTGAGAGTTATACACCCATGGAACTCTCAGGGGACAAAGCTCCCATAAGAGCAACAATAGGGCCTTATCGCAGACTACTGGAGAAAAAGTGATGAATGTGTGCATAGGAATCCAGTTCTGGTTGCTGAGGGACACTGTGAGTGTATTAACATAGCTTGTATTAATTCTTTTTGATGATGCTAAAATCAAGTTACATCCTTACCTCCAGGGCCGCATATTGGCATAAACATGGAGTAACAGAGACAGAAGTCTATTATTAAGCCAAATGGATTTCAGAAAGAATTGCATGCCTTAATTCATCTCAAACATTTGCACCATTGATAAGAATTATTCATTCATTCATTCAATTGTGTATTGGTCCCAGATGAGTTTAGGCATAGTCCTGACCATGGATGGAAATATCCATGCAGAATAACCATGTTCATAATCTCACATGCTCAGGTTTATAGGAGAAGACAAACATCAAGGAAACTCACAAATAAGGATATAAAATTATAATTGGAACGAGGTGCCCACATGAGAATGAATAATGAAAATCTACTTTTGAAAACCTTCATTTATTTGACTGTGTCAGAGCTTAGTTGGCCGGTGGGATCTTCGTTGGACGAGGCAGGATCTTTTGTTGTGTCAAGACGGCTCAGTTTCTCCTCTGCATGTGGGATCTTAGTTCCCAGACCAGGGGTCGAATCTGTTGCCTACATTGCTAGGTAATTGCGAGGTGGATTTTTAACCACTGACTAGTATAGGAAACCTTTGTGGTTCAGCTGGTAAAGAATCCACCTGTAATGCAGAAGAGCTGAGTTCAAGCCTTGGGCTGGGAAGATCCCCTGGAGAAGGGAAAGGCTGCCCACTCCAGTATTCTGGCCTGGAGAATTCCATGGACCATATAGTTCATGTGGTTGCAAAGAGTCAGACACGACTAAGAGACTTTCACTTCACTATGGGGAAGTCTCATAAAAACATACTTTCAATGACAGTCAGAAGGTTTTCTTAGAGAATCAACACCTCAGCCAATCCATGAAGGATGGATAGAGGTAACATAGTGAGCGTGAGTGATAGTCACTCAGTCGCAGCCGACTCTTTGCGACCCCATGGACTGTAGCCCACCAGGCTCCTCTGTCCATGCAGTTCTCCAGGCAAGAATTCTGGAGTGAGTTGCCATTTCCTTATCCATTGCATAGGAAGGATTGCCCAAACAAAGTGAAAAGCTATGGTGTCTTCAAGTTGTCAAAGAAGTCGGCAGAATCTGAAGAAGCCACAACGTCCACTGAACAGTTAGCAAGACTTGTCCCTTGAAATTTTGTTTTCAATGTTGTTTTCGGAACAAAAATTCATAAACAAATGCAAACAAACAAAAATGCCCATCCCAGAGACCAAAATCATGAGGAGGAATGATTGGTGTGGACCATAAGACAGGTGTGGACAACTGGCAAGAATAACTGAAATCCTGTCCTGCATAAAACAAAAACCACTGGGGCTGACGATTAGGTTCAGACTGGAGTACCTTTTATTCCCACTAATTTGGAAACATGCACCATTGTGTGCCAAGCCATAATGTATTTCTCAAGGAGAATCTATCATACCTAAAATCCAATTCTTACAGCCCATCAGTTTTAAAAGGCCCAGTGCACTAATTCCTAGATTTTCCTTGTGAAAATTTTTCTTGTAGCAGGAAAAATCAGCTCTGATTCTGTTTCTTTGACTTGCTTTTAGTTGCTTTAGTTGTTAAAATCATACATAAAAGCCCGCCTCAGAGAATCCTGCCCCTCTGCCCAACTGTTGATCTAAAAAGCCTTTGTTCAGACCCTTGTCCATCTGGAGATGTCAGGAAGGAAGAAATTAACACATCCCCTGCCTGAGGCTTGCCAGCCTTGGATATACTTGCAAGATTAATGGCCTATTTACTTTGTTTGATCCATGAAAGAACCTGGCATCCAGACCCCATAAAATGGATATTTTGAGACATTAGTCTGTATCTTCTCAGTCACCCAACTACCTCTGATTCATTGGCCTGTGATTCATTCTCCAATTCATTGGCCTGTCATGCATCTAGCAGAGCAAGCTTAGACTCGGTAACAATTTGAGTCATGTCTGCACTACGGAGGCAGGACTGAGTAAAATTCTCATACACCAGAGGACTGAGACCACCTTAGACTACCAGTGTCTGTTGTTTACTGGTCTCATCCTGGAAGAAACAGCTGCTACTCTTATTACTAGAAATGCAGTAGGATCTTTCCTCTAAGTCCATGGTTGGGCAACAGCTATATAGTGTGAGAGAGATGAGCTTATAAAGTGCAGGCAGACATAGAAATACCAGATTCCCCATTTTGTACTAGGAAACTCTAAACATGTGTAGCATAGGCATGATACTACTGCACGCATCACTGTATCATAATATACTTGGAAGGCAACTTTTATATATAATCTCATTACAGTGCCTAAAGTGATAATCACTCAAAAATATTATTATTGCTTATTGTTATTCTTTTATTAAGTCTCCCTTAACAACACACAACATATTAGATCCTTTTTTTCCCCCAGAAAACCTAGAAGCTTAAGCTTTAAAATTTAATATAAAACATGCATACAAATTATTATGCTACAAATAAAAAGTGATGACTATGGTCAGAAAATTACAAGTCAGTTGCTATTAGCATTTAGAATGACTGTAATGTTGTCTTCATTAATAGTATATTTGTGTGTATTTATATACATATATATGTATATAATGTATGTGTGTATATATATAATACGAGCTCCCTTTTGGCTCAGCTGGTAAAGAATTGGCCTGCAATGCGGGAGACCTGGATTCAGTCCCTGGGTTGGGAACATCCCCTGGAGAAGGGATAGGCTACTCACTCCAGTATTCTTGGGCTTCCCTTATGGCTCAGATGATAAAGAATCTGCCTGCAATGCAGGAGACCTGTGTTCAATCCCTGGGTTGGGAAGATCCCTGGAGAAGGGAACAGGTACCCACTCCAGTATTCTGGCCTGGAGAATTCCATGGACTGTATAGTCCATGGGGTCTTGGAGCTGGACACGACTGAGTGACTTCCACTTTCATATATATAATGTAGATTATATGTTACTTGCATGAAATATATATGACTGCTGAGCATATATTATATGCCTAGCTCAATCTAATACAATACTCACAAAACTCCCAGAGAGACATTATTACTATCATCTTTTAAAAATAAGAAAAAGAAACACATTTGAGAAGTTAAATAACTTGCCAAAAACACACAGCAGGTACATGTGAGAAATCAGGCTTCAGAAATCCTAAGTATGATGTTTAAACTTTACATTATTCTGCTAAGAAAGGTGTTCATACACAGTACAGAACAACTGGTATATAGTAGAAGTGGATCACAATAAGACTTCTTGTCTCAAAAATTGATCCATGGGAATCTAGTTCTTCAACATGGTAATATTTTTTTCAAATATTTGTAGTATGCTGTGTAACACTTTCATGGGTATTTACTTATCTGTGATTCTAAAGTTAAGTTTAGATTTGACAAATCCAATGTTTTCCCAACTATTTAATTCTGGACCTACTTTTAAAGGAACTCCTATAAACTTTATATAGCACAAGTTTGAGAATATATGTATCAATATCATTCAGAATACCCCCCTGTTCCTCAGATTCATCATCATATTTTCAATGAAAGTCCAAAAGTAAATATGAAAAGCGGACAGAGAAGAAAACTAAACGTTATTTTCATAAGAGCTACAGCAAGACTGACTGCAGACTTCTCACCACTCAAGGTTGAGTGGAATGATCCAATTGCCTATGGGTCTATCCTGACAGAAATATTAAAGGAGGTTCTTCTAGGGAAAAAAGTTCCCAAATGATTTGCAGATATTGAAGAATCCTTGCATCCCTGGGATAAAGCCCACTTGGTCACGGTGTATGATCTTTTTAATGTGCTGTTGGATTCTGATGGCTAGAATTTTGTTAAGAATTTTTGCATCTCTGTTCATCAGTGATATTGGCTTGCAGTTTTCTTTTTTTGTGGCATCTTTATCAGGTTTTGGTGTTAGGGTGATGGTGGCCTCATAGAATGAGTTTGGAAGTTTACCTTCCTCTGCAATTTTCTGGAGAGTTTGAGTAGGATAGGTGTCCGCTCTTTTCTAAATTTTTGGTAGAATTCAGCTGTGAAGCCGTCTGGTCCTGGGCTTTTGTTTGCTGGAAGATTTCTGATTACAGTTTCAATTTCTGTGCTTGTGACGGGTCTGTAAGATTTTCTATTTTTTCCTGGTTCAGTTTTGGAAAGTTGTACTTTTCTAAGAATTTGTCCATTTCTTCCATGTTGTCCATTTTATTGCCATATAGTTGCTGATAGTAGTCTTTTACGATCCTTTGTATTTCTGTGTTGTCTGTTGTGATCTCTCCATTTTCATTTCTAATTTTATTGGTGTGATTTTTCTCCCTTTGTTTCTTGATGAGTCTGGCTAATGGTTAGTCAATTTTATTTAACATTTCAAAGAACCAGCTTTTGGTGTTGATTTTTGCTATGGTCTCTTTTATTTATTTTGCATTTATTTCTGCCCTAATTTTTAAGATTTCTTTCCTTCTACTAACCCTGGGGTTCTTCATTTCTTCCTTTTCTAGTTGCTTTAGGTGTAGAGTTAGGTTATTTATTTGACCTTTTCCTTGTTTCTTGAGGTATGCCTGTATTGCTATGAACTTTCCCCTTAGGACTGCTTTTATAGTGTCCCACAGGTTTTGGGTTGTTGTGGTTTTCATTTTCATTTGTTTCTATGCATATTTTGATTTCTTTTGTGATTTCTTCTGTGATTTTCTGGTTATTCAGCAGCGTGTTGTTCAGCCTCCATATGTTGGAATTTTTAATAGTTTTTCTCCTGTAATTGAGATCTAATCTTACTGTATTGTGGTCAGAAATGAAAGTAGAGAAAAATTAGAAAAATACTGGAAAAGCTAATATGGTGATAACACAAATAAATATATCAAGTGCTTTAAATACTGTTGAAAAAATCTTCTAAAGTTTTAATTGTATGTAAAGTTAAAATATTTAACAATAAAAACATAGGGGTGGGAATCAATAAGAATAAAAATGTTACACAGTTTTTTCATAATGAAGAAAATTTAAAATATTAAGGTACAACTTAATAAGTGAAGGACAAAGGTTGCAATAATAGAGGACATAAAAGGAGGATTAGCTACTTAGTCTGAGATAACTCTAGTCAAAAGGAAAGAAAAAAATGAAGTAAAAAATTGGTGTGTTGAAGAGAAAACAAGAGGGAGATTTCAACCCACTGTATCAGTTATTAATTTAAGTGTCAAAGTACAACAATTTCCTTTTTAAACGGAAATATATTGAAATGAATATCTATATTTAGGTATCAAACGTGTGATAATATAAAACACTTGTTGTTTTCTAACTGTTAAAAAGGTGACTAGATGGCTTAAATATGCAAAGCAATGGTCAATATTTTCTAAAGCTACTCCAAGATGTAATCCCAATTCCTTTTCCACTAATTTTTTTCTACTCAAGTCACAGCACTCTACTGCTGCTGCTAAGTCGCTTCAGTCATATCTGACTCTGTGCGACTCCGTAGATGGCAGCCCACCAGGCTCCCCCGTCCCTGGGATTCTCCAGGCAAGAACACTGGAGTGGGTTGCCATGTCCTTCTCCAATGCATGAAAGTGAAAAGTGAAAGTGAAGTCGCTCAGTCATGTCCAACTCTTAACGACCCCATGGACTGCAGCCCACCAGGCTCCTCCATCCATGGGATTTTCCAGGCAAGAGTACTGGAGTGGGGTGCCATTGCCTTCTCTGTCACAGCACCATAACCCCCAACCAAATTACAAGATGAGGTTAGATGAAAACTTAATAGGAAAAGCAGGTTAGGGTTTCCCCTTCGTATGCTCTTAAGTTACCTCTTTTAAATAGAGAGAAATTGACATATTATATCAGTTTCAGGTGTAGAACATAATGACTTGATACTTGTATGCCCTGCAATATGATCATCACAGTAAATCTAGGTAGCATCCACTCTAATATGTAGTTATTACAATTTTCTCCCCTGTGATGAGAAATTTTAAGATCTGCTCACTTAATAACTTTCAAATATGCAATAAAGGCATATGAACTATAGTCAGTATGCTGTACACTGTAGCTCCCATGATTTATTTACTTTGTAACTACAAGTTTGTACCTTTTGAATTATCTTATCTCATTAACTTGAATATACCTGTTGGACCATAAGTGGATTCCTTGGCCATACATGTTAAACCTCAAAAGCCCTCATTTCTAGATTTCTTGTTTCAGATGGGAACAAAAGTGAAATCCTTCACTACCCTTAGCCTCACTTTCTGTATTTTTTCAATGGAATTAGTGATTCCCACCCCTGATGTTTCATAGAGTGGTTTCATGATGAAATAAGATGGAGGATATGAAATGCTTAGTAAACCACTCAGTCTACATAAAAGATTCCTCTTGTTGTCAAAGAGTGCTATCCAAGGTCATTCTGACTAACATATTGCAGCAATGTCACTGTGAAGGAAAAGGCCTCCAGGACTGAGACCCCCTTGTAATAATATAAAATCAAGTGAACAAGGTGCCCGGAGCACCAGGTTATTCTCACTCTAGTGAGTTTCAATAAAATCAAGTTGGGACTTAAGGGGCTTCCCTAATAGCTCAGAAAGTAAAACATGTGACTGCAATGCAGGAGACCTGGATTCAATCCCTGTTGTTAGGAAGATCCCTGGAGAAGGAAATGGAAATCCACTCCAGTATTCTTGCCTGGAGAGAATACTGGACACAGGATTCTGGTGGTCTACAGTCCATGGCGTCTTGAAGAGTTGGACACTGAACGAGTAACACACACACAGGGGCTTTAGGGTCTGATGACAAATGTCTTGATGGCGGTTAGTCTGACCTGATGGGGGTTAGTCTGACATGCGGGGAAGGCAATGGCACCTCACCCCAGTACTTTTGCCTGGAAAATCCCATGGACGGAGGATCCTGGTAGGCTCCAGTCCATGGGGTCGCTAAGAGTCAGACACGACTGAGCGACTTCCCTTTCACTTTTCACTTTCATGCATTGGAGAAGGAAATGGCAACCCACTCCAGTGTTCTTGCCTGGAGAATCCCAGGGACGGGGGAGCCTGGTGAGCTTCTGTCTCTGGGGTCGCACAGAGTCGGACACGACTGAAGCGACTTAGCAGCAGTAGCAGCAGCAGTCTGACATGAAGCTTTCAGGAACAAATTCTCCTGTGATCCATCCACAGGTCCATGCCTCATGTACCAAATATTTTAATGAAAATCTTACATGTGGGGACCAAGTACTTGGGAAACTAAGCAAAGTCAAGGGTGTATGAGTTGGTATTTCTTCTACAGTATACCCATCTGTTTTCAAAAATAAAAAAGATACTATTAACTTGGAAGCAGCTGATACGGACATCAGAGCAGGAAGGAAAACACAGGCTAGGGCGTCAAGGTGCAGAGCCTCAGACGTCACTTCCATAAATGCTATGGTATATTTTTCCTTTGGAAATTTCTTTTCCTTTGGAAGTAAATAGCTTTCTTTGTCTATTGTGCCCCTTGAATTTGGAAATCTTAGCCCGATTTGAGTAAAATCTAGCAAATGGCAAGTACTGCAGCTTTATTCTAACCCAATACTCATCTTGCTTCCCTTTTATGCATATTTCATACCTTTGGATGAAACTGTATTTCTCAGATTTCTTACAGTCATATAAGGGTCGAGTGGTTTTCCAAGTAATTCATTTCTAAGTGGAAAAGAGAGACCATGCCTTCTCATTCTTATACTTAGTAATACTGACATCTTCCACAAGTGACTCTAAAGGTTTCTATAAGTGAAACAAGAGAGTGTGATAAAAATGCATGTCGGATAACAACCATACACTCCTAACACATCTGCAAGCAAATTTCTTCGTGTGTAGGAAGAAAATTTTGTAGCAAGTGAAGCAAACAGGTTAGGACGTGTGCCCCTGGAAAGGGCCACAGAAGAGGGGATTACAGGGCAAAGACCCTCCCTGGGGAGTAAGTGGTTGGAGCCGCACGTTAGGTACCCCAGTCTGGGGGTCCAACACCAGGACGATGATCCCCTCAGATGGTTAGAAACACTGGACTAATAGGAGGCCCGTAAGACAGCACGTTAACAATTTAGACTAACCTGGAGGCCTTCAGGTTTTTGCTGCTGAGTATTATGATGGTGTCAGTTTGTCATAAAATGGCCTTTACATGTTGAGATATGTTCCCTTTATACCCACTTTAATGATATTTTTATATCATGAATGGACAGTGAATTTTGTCAAATGCTTTTTCTTGACATTGCTATACTACCCAAATAAATCTATGTATAATGCAATTACTTTCAAAATACCCATGACATTTGCATCCATGATTTTATCATGTGACTTTTACCTTTCATTTTGTTAATGTGCTCTACCACATTGACTGATTTCTGGATGGTGAACAATTCATGTGAAATAATTGAAATAAATCTTACCTGATCATGGTGTTAAATCTTCAGACTGCTCAAAAGATGTCTTCATAATTGTTATCATAACACAGAATGGTTTGTAGTGTTCTAACATCTGAAAACTGAGACATAGGCTAGGTTATTCACAGAGACTGACAAGGACCCATCAGGTCAACTTCTACTTTGAGCTTAAATGCCAGTCTCTAAGTAGGCAGCCTGACTGTATGCATGAAGGAAGGGAAATAAAGTGTGTCCTAGGCTGAATACCTGATGACAGAGTTGTCTTATTTTAAAATGAAATGTTATTTTTATTTCCATAAACTAAAATATGCCTTTATTATTATTTCTCTTGTCTTATGGACTGTGGACTGTGTTAGTCGCTCAGTCATGTCTGACTCTGCAATCCCACGGACTGTAGCCAGGCAGGCTTCTCTGTCCTTGGAATTCTCCAGGCAAGAGTACTGGAGTGGATTGCCTTTCCCTTCTCCAGAGGAATTTCCCAATGCAGGGATCAAACCCTGGCCTCCTGCCTCGCAGGCAGGCAGATTCTTTACCCTTTGAGCTACAGTGAAGTCTATTTTATCTTATACTCTAAGATAAATTTTTAGGTCTAATTTTTCTTGGTCTAATTTTTAATGAAAATTGTCATGACAGTGAAAGTGTTATTCACTCAGTAGTGTCCAACTCTTTGCAACTCAATACACTATACTTCAACAGTCTCCTCTGTGCATAGAATTCTTCAGGAAAGATTATAGGAGTGGGTAGCCATTTCCTTCTCCAGTGGATCTTCCTGACCGAGGTATTGAACCCAGATCTCCTGAACTACAGGCAGATTCTTCCCATCTGAGCCACAAGAGAAGCCCTCCTTGTCAGAGGAAGATGTAAATTCTGGACAGTGACTCAATGAATATGAAACTGAGCTAATAAAGATGACCATATAATGATATTTTTTTGATCAATGAAACAGGACAAAAATGAAAACAAAACATTAAGCAATAAAACTATAGCCAGGATATTTGGTTCTAAGCTTATATTTCAGAATGTTTTATCACACACCAAAATCATCATTTTATTAAATTCAGTTCAGTTAAGTCGCTCAGTCGTGTCTGACTCTTTGCGACCCCATGAACTGCAGCACGCCAGGCTTCACTGTCCATCACCAACTCCCGGAGTTCACTCAGACTCACACCCATCGAGTCAGTGATGCCACCCAACCATCTCATCCTCTGTCGTCCCCTTTTCCTCCTGCTCCCAATCCCTCCCAGCATCAGAGTCTTTTCCAACGAGTCAGCTCTTCCCATGAGGTGGCCAAAGTACTGGAGTTTCAGCTTTAGCATCATTCCTTCCAAAGAAATCCCAGGGCTGATCTTCAAAATGAACTGGCTGGATCTCCCTGCAGTCCAAAGGACTCTCAAGAGTCTTCTCCAACACCACAGTTCAAAAGCATCAATTCTTCAGCACTCAGCTTTCTTCACAGTCCACTCTCACATCCGTACATGACCACAGGAAAAACCATAGCCTTGACTAGACGGACTTTTGTTGGCAAAGTAATGTCTCTGCTTTTCAATATACAGATAGCAAGCATATGACCTAGATAAGGTTGGTCATAACTTTTCTTCCAAGGAGTCAGCGTCTTTTAATTTCATGGCTGCAATCACCATGTGCAGAGATTTTAGAGCCCCCCAAAAATAAAGTCTGACACTGTTTCCACTGTTTCCCCATCTACTTCCCATGAAATGATGGGACCAGATGCCATGATCTTCGTTTTCTGAATGTTGAGCTTTAAGCCAACTTTTTCACTCTCCTCTTTCACTTTCATCAAGAGGCCTTTTAGTTCCTCTTCACTTTCTGCCATAAGGGTGGTGTCATCTGCATATCTGAGATTATTGATATTTCTCCCAGCAATCTTGCTTCCAGCTTGTCCTTCTTCCAGCCCAGCGTTTTTCATGATGTACTCTGCATATAAGTTAAATAAACATGGTGACAATATACAGCCTTGATGTACTCCTTTTCCTATTTGGAACCAGTCTGTTGTTCCATGTCCAGTTCTAACTGTTGCTTTCTGACCTGCATATAGGTTTCTCAAGAGGCAGGTCAGGTGATCTGGTGTGCCCATCTCTTTCAGAATTGTCCACAGTTTATTGTGATCCACACAAAGTCCTGGGCATGGTCAATAAAGCAGAAACAGATGCTTTTCTGGAACTCTCTTGCTTTTTCCATGATCCAGCGGATGTTGGCAATTTGATCTCTGGTTCCTCTGCCTTTTCTAAAACCAGCTTGAACATCTGGAAGTTCACGTTTCACATATTGCTGAGGCCTGGCTTGGAGAATTCTGAGCATTACTTTACTAGCGTGTGAGACGACTGCAATTGTGCAGTAGTATGAGCATTCTTTGGCATTGCCTTTTTTGGGATTGGAATGAAAACTGACCTTTTCCAGTCCTGTGGCCACTGCTGAGTTTTCCAAATTTGCTGGCATATTGAGTGCAGCACCTTCACAGCATCATCTTTCAGAATTTGAAATAGTTCAAGTGGAATTCCATCACCTCCACTAGCTTTGTTCCTAGTGATGCTTTCTAAGGCCCACTTGACTTCACATTCCAGGATGTCTGGCTTTAGGTCAGTGATCACACCATCGTGATTATCCGGGTCGTGAAGATCTTTTTTGTACAGTTCTTCTGTGTATTCTTGCCACCTCTTCTTAATATCTTCTGCTTCTTTTAGATCCATGCCATTTCTGTCCTTTATCGAGCCCATCTTTGCATGAAATGTTCCCTTGTTATCTCTAATTTTCTTGAATACATCTCTAGTATTTCCCTTTCTGTAGTTTTCCTCTATTTCTTTGCATTGATCACTGAGGACAGCTTTCTTATCTCTTCTTGCTGTTCTTCAGAACTCTGCATTCAGATGCTTATATTTTTCCTTTTCTCCTTTGATTTTTGCTTCTCTTATTTTCAAAGCTATTTGTAAGGCCTCCCCAGACAACCATTTAGCTTTTTTTTCATTTCTTTTCTATGTGGATGGTCTTGATCCCTGTCTCCTGTACAATGTCACGAAACTCATTCCATAGTTCATCAGGCACTCTATCTATCAGATTTAGGCCCTTAAATATATTTCTCACTTTCACTGTATAATCAAAAGGGATTTGATTTAGGTCATACCTGAATGGTCTAGTGGTTTTCTCTACTTTCTTCAATTTCAGTCTGAATTTGGCAATAAGGAGTTCATGATCTGAGCCACAGTCAACTCCTGTTCTTGTTTTTGCTGACTATATAGAACTTCTCTATCTTTGGCTGCAAAGAATATAATCGATCTGATTTCAGTATTGACCATCTGGTGATGTCCATGTGTAGAGTCTTCTCTTGTGTTGTTAGAAGAGGGTGTTTGCTATGACCAGTGCATTTTCTTGGCAAAATTCTATTAGCCTTTGCCCTGCTTCATTCCGTACTCCAAGGCCAAATTTGCCTGTTTCTCCAGGTATTTCTTGACTTCCTACTTTTGCATTCCAGTTCCCTATAACGAAAAGGACATCTTTTTTAGGTGTTCGTTCTAAAAGGTCTTGTAGGTCTTCATAGAACTGTTCAACTTCAGTTTCTTCAATGTTACTGGTTGAGGCATAGACTTGGATTACTGTGACATTGAATGGTTTGCCTTGGAAACGAACAGAGATTATTCTGTTGTTTTTGAGATTACATCCTAGTACTGCATTTCGGACTCTTTTGTTGACCATGATGGCCACTCCATTTCTTCTGAGGGATTCCTGCCCGCAGTAGTAGATATAATGGTCCTCTGAGTTAAATTCGCCCATTCCAGTCCATTTTAGTTCACTGATCCCTAGAATGTCGACGTTCACTCTTGCCATCTCCTGTTTGACCACTTCCAATTTGCCTTGATTCATGGACCTGACATTCCAGGTTCTTATGCAATATTGCTCTTTACAGCATCGGACCTTGCTTCTATCACCAGTCACATCCACAGCTGGGTATTCTTTTTGCTTTGGCTCCATCCCTTCATTCTTTCTGGAGTTATTTCTCCACTGATCTCCAGTAGCATATTGGGCCCATACTGACCTGGGGAGTTCCTCTTTCAGTATCCTATTATTTTGCCTTTTCTTACTGTTCATGGGGTTCTCAAGGCAAGAATACTGAAGTGGTTTGCCATTCCCTTCTCCAGTGGACCACATTCTGTCAGACCTCTCTACCATGACCAGCCCCTCTTGGGTGGGCCCTCAGGCATGGCTTAGTTTCACTGAGTTAGACAAGGCCGTGGTCCTAGTGTGATTAGATTGACTAGTTTTCTGTGAGTATGGTTTCAGTGTGTTTGCCCTCTGATGCCCTCTTGCCATACCTACCGTCTTACGTGGGTTTCTGTTACCTTGGACATGGGGTATCTCTTCAGGGCTGCTCCAGCAAAGCGCAGCCAATGCTCTTTACCTTGGACGAGGGGTATCTCCTCACTGCCACCCCTCCTGACCATGAACATGGAGTAGTTCCTCTAAGCCCTCCGGTGCCCGTGCAGCCACGGCTCCTTGGAGTGGGGTTGCTCCTCCCGGCTGCTGTCCCTGACCTTGGACATGGGGTAGCTCCTCATGGCTGTTCCTGCACCGTCCCAACCTGGCACTCTCGGCCTCTGCCCCTGACCTCGGACATGGGGTAGGTCCTCTCACCACACTTGTGCGCCGTCGTAGCCACTCGCGCTTGTGCATTATAAATATATAATAATAGCTTAATCTCATTTATACTAAACTCATTTTTTTCCCATTCATGAATGTGTAACCTACACAATTACATAATGATGTTTTTTGGGTCATTTACTCAATATACATTGAATGAAATGAGAGTGGGGCTGAATATGTGAAATAATGAAATGCAATTAAGGAGAAATTTTATATAAGATAACTGAGTTCAAGGTTGATACTTACTAAATATTTTTCCTGAGATATCATATATATAAGCCATTTGCATCATACACTGGATTACATACAATGGATTTGAGGAAGTACATCAAATGTACATCAAGTCATACATACAATGGATTTGAGGAAGTACATCAAAAATTTACAAAACTATTGGTCTACCAAGTCAATATTTTCCCTAGCTTGATTGCAATGTATGAGATGTGCTTCTACTTAATTAAATTTTGAATCTTAGAGAAGACTTTGCCTTCCCCACAGCCTTTTTTAGTGCCCTCTTGACCTCTTTGTTCCTCAGGCTGTAGATCAGCGGATTCAGCATGGGGATGACTATGGCGTAGAACACAGACGCTATCTTGTCTGTGCTCATGGAATGGTGGGAGCCAGGCTCAAAGTACATGAAAGAAGCTGTCCCATAAAAGATGGACACAGCAGTGAGGTGGGAAGCACAGGTGGAAAAGGCCTTCTGATGTCCTCCAGATGAGGGCATCCTCAGAATGGTGACAAAGATAAACAGATAGGAGACCAGGATGATCAGGTTAGGAAAAAGGACATTGAAGCCAACCAGAAGAAATAAAACCATCTCACTTCTGTTGCTTTCTGAGCATGAGAGAGCCAGGAGAGGAGTAGCATCACAGAAAAAGTCATCAATCACATTGGATCTGCAGAAAGAGAGACTGAATATGTTCCAAGTGTGCACAGAGACTTCTAGGAAACCAAAGACGTAGGACCCTACGACCATCCAGGCACACACCCTTGGTGTCATGATGTTGGTGTAATGGAGTGGTTTACACACTGCTGCATGACGGTCATAGGCCATTAAGGCCAAGAGAAAAGTTTCCACAGAGAGAAAGCCACCAAAGAAGAAAAGCTGAGCAACACAAGCATTGTAGGAAATGATCTTGTCTCCCATGAGGAATCCAGCCATCACTTTGGGAGTGACGGCTGTTGAGTAACCATAATCCACCAGAGCGAGGTTGCTAAGGAAGAAGTACATGGGAGTGTGGAGACGAGAGTCCAGCAGGATCAGCGTGATCACACCCAGGTTCCCAACCAGAGTGAGGAGGTAGATGAGTGTGAACACTAGAAAGAGTGGGATCTGCAGATGTGGGTCATCAGTTATCCCAGAAAGAATGAACTCAGTCAAGACTGTACTGTTCTTCATGGGGGTCATTTGTGCAGTATGTGAATGGCCTATAGCAATGAGAAAAGAGGAGCTTGTTAGCAGCATAGTTAGAGCTATCATTATGTTCAATATATACCTTGTATAAGAATTCTTTGAATTTCACATGGGTGTAACAACAAATTGCAATTTTAAAATATTGGTGAAAAATAGAGTGTTCTAGCTTAAAGGATTTTGGAGATAGTACAATCCTATCTTCTATCTTTATTATCTATTCTATTTAAATTACCAAAATAAAGTTCATAGACAAAAGGGTGCCTGACTCTTCGCGACCCCATGGATTGCAGCCTAACAGGCTCCTCCGTCCATGGGATTTTCCAAGCAAGAGTACTGGAGTGGAGTGCCATTGCCTTCTCCAATGGAAAATCACAGGATTTGTTATTAAATTAGATGTGTTAGCATCACAATTCAAATTTTTAAACACTGACAGGCTATTCATGAAATAATATAGGTCCCTGTAAATTACTTCATGTCGTTTCAATTACTGTTATTGTATTGAGCAGTATTATACTCTACTAAATCGTAGTTTAGAATATCATGTTCTAGGCTTTCATTTTCTCAAAAGATAATGGGATACATAGATTATGTCATTTCATGCAGTGGGATACTGTAGTAAATCCTGTACAAGGAATAAAGACATGTAGAGAGTAAAAGTTAAACATGTGAGTTCAGAATAGAGACAGCTGGATGCACATTCCTGCTCCATCGTGTTCTAGATGACAGACGTTGAATATTACTCGATATCATTTGTCCACCCTTTGTCCGTGAACTCATTGTCAAACTGGAGAGATAATACAAACTGGGACTGTAGAATTGCATACATTAAGGTTAGGACAGTGTTATTTGTTGTCAGTAACACCTAACGTGGCTCCTGACATCCACGTTAGGCATTACTGACAATTGGTCTCTGCATTGATTTGAGAAGTGGATTAGAGGAATTCCAGATGACTAGAAAATCAAATGTCCTGCATCCTTATGCATTCCATTTGCTTCTGCCTCAGTTTTCTTCCACTGTCATATTCCATTTATGTCTTCCTCCAATTTTTCATACTTAGAGGACATTACAGCTATACCAAGTAAGAATTCTTTTTTTTTTTTTGAATGACATTGTGTATTAACTAGGGTGTCTTAGCCTCATTTTATCCATCTGTAAAATAGATACAACAATATTGCCCGGCACTTAACAGAATACAATCAATAAAGACATTCTTACTGTTAGAAGGTAGTGACAGAATCTCTCTAAGGACTCAAAATGTAGGCAAGGTTAAGGAAAACATATATGTGAGAATGAGCTCTAGAACATTGATTTCACCAATTTTATTTTTCTTTGCATTAATCTCATAATCTATGTAACAGAACCTGATGGTTTGGAGCAGGCGGGTAGTGAAAGAGACAATGAATAAGTACCCAGTTCTAGATATATTTCAAAGTAGAGCTGGTCGGATTTCATGATGTATTGAACGTAAGACACGAGAGAAAGGGGAAACAATGATGACTCCATTTTTTTGTACAGCAACAGAGGGAATGGTGTAGAAGAAACTGATGTTCTATAACGAATAAGAAAGATGATTTCAGATGTGTCATAGTGAGTTTGAGATTCCGTTTGGTTTAGATCAGATCACATCAAATAAGTCGCTCAGTCGTGTCCGACTCTTTGCAACCCCATGAATCGCAGCACGCCAGGCCTCCCAGTCCATCACCAACTCCCGGAGGTCACTCAGACTCATGTCTATCGAGTCAGTGATGCCATCCAGCGATCTTATCCTCTGTCATCCCCTTCTCCTCCTGCCCCCAATCCCTCCCAGCATCAGAGTCTTCTCCAATGAGTCAACTCTTCGCATGAGGTGGCCAAAGTACTGGAGTTTCAGCTTTAGCATCATTCCTTCCAAAGAAATCCCAGGGCTGATCTCCTTCAGAATGGACTGGTTGGATCTCCTTGCAGTTGCAGGAGACTCTCAAGAGTCTTCTCCAACACCACAGTTCAAAGCATCAATTCTTCAGTGCTCAGCTTTCTTCACAGTCCAACTCTCACATCGATACATGACCACAGGAAAAACCATAGCCTTGGCTAGATGGATCTTTGTTGGCAAAGTAATGTGTCTGCTTTTGACTATGCTATCTAGGTTGGTCATAACTTTCCTTCCAAGGAGTAAGCGTCTTTTAATTTCATGGCTTTAGTCACTATCTGCAGTGATTTTGGAGCCCAGAAAAATAAAGTCTGACACTGTTTCCATTGTTTCCCCATCTATTTCCCATGAAGTGATGGGACCAGATGCCATGATCTTCATTTTCTGAATGTGTAGCTTTAAGCCAACTTTTTCACTCTCCACTTTCACTTTCATCAAGAGGCTTTTGAGTTTCTCTTCACTTTCTGCCATAAGGGTGGTATCATCTGCATATCTGAGGTTATTGATAGTTCTCCCAGCAATCTTGATTCCAGCTTGTTTCTTCCAGTCCAGCGTTTCTCATGATGTACTCTGCATATGAGTTAAATAAACAGGGTGACAATATACAGCCTTGATGTACTCCTTTTCCTACTTGTAACCAGTCTATTGTTCCATGTCCAGTTCTAATTGTTGCTTCCTGACCTGCATACAGATTTCTCAAGAGGCAGGTCAGGTGGTCTGGTATTCCCATCTCTTTCAGAATTTTCCATAGTTTATTGTGATCCACACAGTCAAAGGCTTTGGCATAATCAATAAAGAGGAGATAGATGTTTTTCTGGAACTCTCTTGCTTTTTCCATGATCCAGCGGATGTTGGCAATTTGATCTCTGGTTCCTCTGCCTTTTCTAAAACCAGCTTGAACATCAAGAATTTCATGGTTCACATATTGCTGAAGCCAGGCTTAGAGAATTTTGAGCACTACTTTGCTAGCGTGTGAGATGAGTGCAATTGTGCGGTAGTTTGAGCATTCTTTGACATTGCCTTTTTTTGGGATTGGAATGAAAACTGACCTTTTCCAGTCCTGTGGCCACTGCTGAGTTTTCCAAATTTGCTGGCATGTTGAGTGCAGCACTTTCACAGCATCATCTTTCAGGATCTGGATTAGCTCAGCTGGAATTCCATCACCTCCACTAGCTTTGTTCCTAGTGATGCTTTCTAAGGTCCACTTGACTTCACATTCCAGGATGTCTGGCTCTAGGTCAGTGATCACACCATCGTGATTATCTGGGTCATGAAGATCTTTTTTGTACAGTTCTTCTGTGTATTCTTGCCATCTCTTCTTAATATCTTAATATCTTCATATCTTAATATCTCTTCTGCTTCTGTTAGGTCCATACCATTTCTGTCCTTTATCGAGCCCATCTTTGCATGAAATGTTCCTTTGGTATCTCTGATTTTCTTGAAGAGATCCCTAGTCTTTCCCATTCTGTTGTTTTCCTCAATTTCTTTACATTGATCACTGAGGAAGGCTTTCTTATCTCTTCTTGCTATTCTTTGGAACTCTGCATTCAGATGTTTATATCTTTCCTTTTCTCCTTTGCTTTTTACTTCTCTTCTTTTCACAGCTATTTGTAAGGCCTCCCTGACAGCCATTTAGCTTTTTTGCATTTCTTTTCTATGGGGATGGTCTTGATTCCTGTCTCTTGTACAATGTCACGAACCTCATTCCATAGTTTATCAGGCACTCTAGACCTAGGCCCTTAAATATATTTCTCACTTCCCCTGTATAATCATAAGGGATATGATTTAGGTCATACCTGAATGGTCTAGTGGTTTTCCCTACTTTCTTGGTTTAGAAGGGTTACATAAACAGTTGGACCCGTTGAATCAGGTTTTATTAATTTGAAATATTTTGGCAATTGGCTAATGGTTTAAACTTCACATATCATATTAAGTGCTTCCCTAATAGCTCAGCTGGTAAAGAATCTGCCTGCAATACAGGAGACCCTGGTTTGATTCCTGCACTGGGAAGATCCGGTGAAGAAGGGATAGGCTACCCACTCCAGTCTTCTTGGGCTTCCCTTGTGGTTCAGCTGGTAAAGAATCCGCCTGCAATTTGGGAGACCTGGGTTTTATCCCTGGATAGGGAAGATCCCCTGCAGAAGGGGGAGGCTACCCACTCCAGTATTCTGGCCTGGAGAAATCCATAGACTCTATAGGCCATGGGGTCACAAAGAGTCAGATACAACTGAGGGACTAATTGTTGAAATGTTCCTAAAACTATCCTATTAAACCCACAAAACTAGAAAAGGCCACTAAAAACATTTTTTTTTTTTTTTTAGAATGGCTAAATTTATTTTTTTTATTTTTTGCAGGGGAAAATGGACAAAGGAAAGGATCAATGAGGGTAGGAGGGAAATGGGAAGGAAGAAGGGGAGTGATGGTGGGGAGAAGTATATGTAATTTCTTAACTAATGGCTTTCTGTTTTTAATCACAAAGAACACCTTTAAAAAATCATGTTGAATTCATCCTATATTAGGAGGTTTGATCTGGAAATGAAAAGTTCAGGTAACTAAAAGTCCAGTTTGGGTGTCCTCATCTTAGGCACATCTTGGTATTTTGTATTGGTAGGTCTATCTTTACCACAATATATTATTTAGGAGAGGATCACCTTTGTCACTTCTTCCTCCCTACTACCCAAGTGGTAGCAGACCCATAAAATAGTCAATAAACCTTTACAGAGTGAACAAATAAGTCTATTTTTTTTTAACTCTCCTTAGTGAACTGAATTTTTTGAAGCTCATAAGTGAATATGTTTTCCTCTTTACTTTGTCTATTACAGCCAGATTGTATGAGTGGGGTATTAAAGTCTCCCACTATTATTGTATTGTTGCATATTTCTTCTATCATATTAATTAATGTTTGTCTTAGATATATCAATGCTCCAATGTTGGGTGCATATATATTTATAATTGTTATAACTTCTTTTTGGATTGTTCCTTTAAGTCATTATGTATAACCTTGATTATCTCCTTTTCAGGATCTTAAAAGTCAATTTTATCTGATATGAGTATTGCTACTCCTGTTTTGTTTTAGTCCATATTTGCATAGAAAATCTTTTTCCAGCCCTTCATTTTCAGTCAGTATATATCCCCTATTTTAAGGTGGTTCTCTTGTAGACAACATATATAGGGGTCTAGTTTTTGTATCCATTTGACCCGTTTTAGTCTTTTGGTTGTCTCTTGTAGACAAAGTATGTAGGGGTCTTGTTTTTGTATCAATTCGGCCAGTCTTTGTCTGTTGATTAGGGCATTCAGCCCATTAACGTTTAAAGCAATTATTGATAAATAGGATTTACTTTATTGTTTTGGGTTCGAATTTATACACCCTTGTAGTGATTCCTATCTAGAGAATGTCCTTTAGTTTTTGTTGGAGAAATGGTTTAGTGGTGTGAAATTCTCTCAACTTTTGCTTATCTGTGAAGCTTTTGATTTCTTCTTCATATTTGAAAGAGATCCTTGCTGGATACAGTAATCTAGGCTGTAAGTTATTTTCTTTCATCACTTTAATTATGTCTTGCCATTCCCTCCTGGCTTGGAGAGTTTCTATTGAAAGATCAGCTGTTATCCTTATGGGAATTCCCTTGTGAGTTATTTGATGTTTTTCCCTTGCTGCTTTTAATATTTGTTATTTATATTTAATCTTTGTTAATTTGATTAATATATGTCTTGGGGTGTTTTGCCTTGGGTTTATCCTGTTAGGGACTCTCTGGGTTTCTTGAACTTGAGTGGTAATTTCCTTCTCCATTTTAGGGAAGTTTTCAACTATTATCTCCTCAAGTATTTCTTCATGGTCCTTCTTTTTATCTTCTTCCTCTGGAACTCCTATGATTCGAATGTTGTGGCGTTTAATGTCATCCTGGAGGTCTCTGAGATTGTCCTCATTTCTTTTGATTCGTTTTTCTTTTTTCTCCTCTGATTCATTTATTTCTAGGATTCTATCTTCTAATTCACTAACCCTATCTTCTGCCTCTGTTATTCTACTATTTGTTGCCTCCAGGGTGTTTTGGATCTCATTTATTGCATTATTCATTATGTGTTGACTCTTTTTTATTTCTTCTAGGTCCTTGTTAAACCTTTCTTGCATCTTCTCAATCCTTGTCTCCAGACTCTTTAACTGTGATTCCATTTTGATTTTGATATTTTGGATTAATTTCACTATCATTATTCGGAATTCTTTATCAGGTAGATTCCCTATCTCTTCCTCTTTGGTTTGGTTTGATGGGCATCTATCCTGTTCCTTTAGCTGCTGGGTATTCTTTTGTCTCTTCATTTTGTTAAAATTGCCAAGTTTAGAGTGTCCTTACTATATTCTGGTAGTTTGTTGAACTCTTTATTGAGGCGGTTTACCGGTCTTTTCAATATCTGATCTCTGCCCTGTTACAGAGGGGGCGGAGATGAACACCCAAATCTAAGCCGGCCAGGTTCAGGCACTCGGATAATCCTCAGAAGCACAGACTCGGTTGAGTCTGTGTTTTATGCCCTTCCCAGATCCAAGTAGCACAGGTGATGAAGTGTTTAGCAAGCGCAGCTGCTGCGACTTATCGCCTCCCCGCCGCTCAATTTTCTGGGTATACAACTGGTGCACTTTCTCAGGCAGATGTTGACCATCCAGAGCCCCAAGAAGCGTGAGTCAGCACAGAAACCTACTTACAGTTCTGTAGACAGTGTCTCTCTAGGGCTGTGATTGCCCGCCTCCGGCCCTGGCTGCCTGTCACCGGAGTGGGAAGGCCTGCAGCCGGCCATCTCTGTGCAGACCTTTATTCCATACATAGTCCTGGTGGTGTCTTAAGTTAGGGCTGGCTTTTGATTTCTCTCCGATAGCGCTCGAGATAGCCAGGCCAAATCCTTTCTCAAAGCGATGCAGGCCGCGCCGCTCCTCCTAGCACAGCCTCCGCTTGCCAATAGCAAATGCTGGTGTCCACGCTGCTTCTCCGCAAAAGGAGTTACCGCAAGGCTCATTTTCTCCTTTTGAAGACAATGAATTGTCTTTCTAAGTGCCTGATGTCCTCTGCTGGCATTCAGAAGTTGTTTTGTAGAATTTATTCAGCATTCAAATGTTCTTTTAATGGATTTGTGGAGGAGAAAGTATTCTCCCTGTCCTACTCGTCCGCCATGTTAGCTCCTCCCCAGAACTACTTTATCCTTATTTCTGCATTAAAAACTAAACGAAGAGGTTTGGGGGGAAAATCAAGAGTATGATAATGTTGTAAAGTCAAGATCATGGAACAGTACAGCACTAAGAAGAAAGGGGAGAGAGAATGTCAACACTGAGGTGGGCGCTAGGGAAGCCCTGTCACAGGACACAGATTTCAGCTGGACAGTAGGTTAAGGGAGCTTCCAGAGGAGAGTTTCTGGCTATGCTGATGACGGGCTGTCAATCCCAGAAGGAAGAGTAGAATGATTTCAGGAGTTGGGCAGGAGTGGCTGTCGGGCTTAGAAACAGGGATATGAAGAGATGTGGACTTTATTCAATAGCCACAGCCATTGAGGGCTGACCTGAGATTCCTTGTCTTCATGGTGAGTGACACACTACAAGAGAGAATAGTGAGATCAGTCAGTCCTCAGGTCTCGAGGTAGAGGATGACAGCCGGGCCATGAGGTTGGAGGGTGGAGGGGAGGGTGGAGGTCTTGACAGAAAATACAGGTTCCCACTCCCTGTTTAGTCCTGCCGGTGTGGTAGGGAGGCCATGGGAGGTGTCATCATCCAGGGAGGCACCTTCCTAGTTCTCACTTACACTAATCAATACTAACATCATTTGCCCCTAAATCTAGCGAGGGGGCGGAAACATGCTGAAAGCATTTCATTTTATTTTTTTTTACCATCTTCTCAACAAACTGAAGGACTGTCTTACCTCAGCACTTTCTTACAGGGGAGTAAAAAAAGTAGTTGCAAACACAGTCTTGTGTTCACACGAAGCGGCCCTGCAGCTCCGGAAGCCGGCGAGATCTGGGCTCTAACGCCGTGTCTGCTGCACAGCAACAACCGCTGGGAACAGCGGGGCGTGGCGGCCTCCTGCCTCGATGACATGAGGAGCAAGGCTCGTGACGTTCCGGCCATTGATGAGTTCCCGGGACCCCATCACCCAAGTCCTGGCAGAGGATGGCGCCCGAGTGGATGGTGGTGATTACTTCCTGCGTCTTCCCGCCAATGCTAAGTTTGTGACATTGGCTGGGAACCAGTGGGGGACACACAGTTCAGATGGAGGGACAGCTTGGATCACCCAGGAGTCCTTGGAAAGAGATGAAACAGACTGCGGGGCAGGGTCGGAGTGGAAGAACGGGGCCAGGCTGCTGATGGAAGGCCTGAATCCAGCTTTACCCTGCTGCCAGAGGAAGAGCTGCAGACGCTCCTTGATGTCCTATGTTCCGAGCTGGTTCAGGACCTCGGCCAGAGCCGTGAGGCCGTCCAGCGGCTCCAGAACGCCCTGCAGCAGGTGCCTGACCAGAGAGAGGAAGCCCGGCAGTCCAGGCGGCTCCTGGAACGTTGCCACTGGGCTTTGGAGAAGGACGGTGGCTTCTTGTCGAAGCAGCAAGAGTCCAGAGCTGACCTCGGGACGAGAGGGACGCAGTTGACACGGGCATTAGAGACAGTTTCTCCGAAGTTACGTCTTGGGGCCAGATCCTCTTGGCGCTGAAGGAGAACCTTGCCCCAGAGCTGAGTTTCTCTAGTAAGCATATGGAGGTGGGCAAGCACCAGGGACCCTGATCTTTGCAGGGAGACATTTGTATCAGAGTTTCTTCACCTCTGCAGACCCTGAATTGTAGCTATCAATTTGCCTCTTATTATATGCAAAGCTTCCCTTGTAGCTCAGTTGGTAAACAAACTGTCTACAATGCAAGAGCCACAAGTTGGATTCCTGGGTTGGGAAGATCCCCTGGAGAAGGAAATAGCAACCCACTCCAGTACTCTTGCCTGGAGATTCCCATGGACTGTAGCCTGTCAGGCTCTTCTGTCCATTAGGTCGCAAGAGTTTGACATGACTTAGCAACTAAGCCACTGCTGATAAGATAGAATTATAAAAGGTCTTTAAATCATGTATTGGCTTTTTAGCAATCTCTTTGAAAGATTTTTTTTTTTTTATTGGATCACCACATATTGTGTGTTCAGGCCACAATTAAAAATTGCACAAGATACTCTGTACCCTTCAGTTCAGTTCAGTCACTCAGCCATGTCTGACTCTTTGCAACCCCATGAATTGCAGCACACCAGGCCTCCCTGTCCATCACCAACTCCCGGAATTCACCCAGACTCACGTCCATCAAATTGGTGATGCCATCCAGCCATCTCATCCTCTGTCGTCCCCTTCTCCTCCTGCCCCCAATCCCTCCCAGCATCAGAGTCTTTTCCAATGAGTCAACTCTTCGCATGAGGTGGCCAAAGTATTGAAGTTTCAGCTTTAGCATCAGTCCTTCCAATGAACACCCAGGGCTGATCTCCTTTATGATGGACTGGTTGGATCTCCTTGCAGTTCAAGGGACTCTCAAAGGGTTACAGTTCAAAAGCAGCAATTCTTCAGCGCTCAGCTTAGTACCCTTAGTACAATTCAAATTTGTTCTTCAAAGAATAACATGAATGTCAAAGCTTCCGTGAAGTCTTCAAAAAGTCCTCTGTAGACACTGCCTTTCTGTTATAACTTATGGAGCACCATTGATCACTGTGTTACTTGTAATAATTTGTTTCACCTTAATTTAAGGTGCATCTCTCATATGTATCATCAATACTATATAAGCATATGCACAAACTTAAATAATGAATTAAATGATGGTAGTTAGAAACTACTGAGTACTTTCCATTTTTAAGGCACCTGAAATGTACACACATACTGTACCTCCATTGATTTATCACCCAGCCCTGTGACGTATTATCTATCCCATTTCACATATGGGGAAACTGAAGCTCGCTCACAAGGGGTTACACAAAGAAGTCCATAAACCTAGCAAGTAGCAGAGCTGGTATTTGAAGTCATGTCATTTTGAATTAAAGCCCGAGTTCTTGATCCCTGAGAAATATTCTCCTAATATTTGATATATAGTCGCTCTACCCCAGCTGGGGCACAAAATATGTTATTCATTATATTGGCCTATTCATGAATGACTAATTTATTTAGTACATTATTCAAAGTAATTGGAGAAATAAAAAGCATGGGTATTGAAATCAAATATACAATTAGCTACTGGGAACTTAACTAATATACTATCTTTCTGAATCCAAGTTGAATGACAAAAACTATATGAACACATGTTTACAATTAATTTCCTCTCCCCCTCTATCAGGAAAGAAAAGGAAAAAAAGAATACTTCTACATTTAAAAGTTATATAAATTTTCAATAACACCAATTAATAAACCACATAAAGTGCTGGAATTTGTTCAGTAACTCATCTAACATTCATTCTCTCTCCAACCTAAGTCCTTACAGCGTATCAGGTTGTGTGCTTTTCTAAGGTTGAGAATGATGTAAAAAACATATTCCCTGATCAGAAAGTATAGAAGTATAGGAGTAATATACAAAATGTTGATTATTTGGGATATTTCTCTTCTTTATTCCCAAGCAGAGAGCATTATCTTTGTCTCGGGCCAGTGGGATGCTACCATGGTCCCATTTACACTCTAGTTCACCAGTCAATATATCTAATAGTTAATCAATCTATTAAGTATTACCTGAGTGCCTAATGCCAGTACTCTGGCCACCTCATGCGAAGAGTGGACTCATTGGAAAAGACTCTGATGCTGGGAGGGATTGGGGGCAGGAGGAGAAGGGGAAGCCAGAGGATGAGATGGCTGGATGGCATCACCGACTTGATGGATGTGAGTCTGGGTGAATTCTGGAAGTTGGCAATGGACAGGGAGGCCTGGCGTGCTGCAATTCATGGGGTCACAAAGAGTTGGACACGAATGAGTGACTGAACTGAACTGAACTGAATGCCAGCAAAGCTTCAGAATAAAAGCTAGAGTCCAGATTCCTTCATTCCCATAAATTCTTCATTCTAGTGTGATTTTTTTTTATGCCTCTTATTTCAGTGCATTTTTATAGTCGGTCACTTAGCCTGGGTCCCCCCTTTTTTTATTTCTCTCTATTCTTTCTCTTTTTTTCATTAATGTTATGTGCTCTCCAAGTTATAATAAATTTTCACATTGAGATTCAAATTGATACTCTCAACGACCTTGGGATTAGCCAGTTGTTAACTAATAATACCATACTCCCAAAGAGGAAGCTAAAAATGAGAAAGGTTTAACAATTTGTCCAAGTTCTAAAAGCTCCTGTAAGGTAAAGCAGGGACTCAAGACCGTCCTGTTCCTTTTATTTTTATACAACATAAATACATATTCTTCTTAAGAATTTCCATGGTATTTGTAACACAGTCTGTCACTAAAAATCACAGACACGTAATAATATCCAGTATGTTGCATAAAATATTCAGTATTCAGTTATGAATAAATCAAGAGGAAAACGGGTACCTTGATATATTTTCCAGCTTACCTCTGTCCCTAAAAATATATACAGACTGTAGATTTGATGGGAGGCTCACCTGGTATGCTGAACAATGAACAGGCTAATTCATTGATTTCACATGAGTCTTGAATCAGAAATTCAATCCGTAAAAGATAAGAAACATTCTACTGAGATTTTCTTCTTAGTCTTTGATCAAAAGGGAAAAGAACTTTGGAGCAAAGAGAGACTGAGAAAAAAAGCAGTGCCACAGAAGTAGCTAACATGACTGTACGGTAAGAGTTGCTGATGTGTCTCCTCAGATAAGTCACCCAATTCCTTTAAGTCACCTTATATTCATCTATAAAGCACAGATATTAGATCGGCAGCCCCAAACAGCATCCTCCCTGAAAGGATACTGCTGTCGTGAGAAAAGAAATGAATCCCTGCAGTGTCCTGAAAATGGCAATCATCATAATCAAAGTCATGATTATTTCTCCTGGTCATGACTACAGGCTCCCAGTTTGGAGAGATCTCACTCTGGGGCAAGGCCATAGAAGGTAATAGACACCGTGGACAATCAGTTGAATGAATCAATGGTCAAGTAACATTTTATGGTCCATTTACATGGTCTTTTACCTATAAAGCCAAATGGAGTTATTGGGAACTGAAAGAGAGAGTTATAAACACATGCAATGCTCAGGGGACAAAACCCCCATGAGAGCAACAATAGGGCTTTATCTCAGACTATTGGACAAAAAGTGATTCCTTGGAACTACACTCAAAAGTCCACTCTAGATTTCTCATTTCAGATGAGAACAAAAGTGAAATCCATCACTACCCTTAGCCTCAATTACTGTATTTTTTAATGGAATTAGTGATTCCCACCCCTGATGTTTCATAGAGTGGTTTGGAGATGAAATAAGATGGAGATGTGAAATGCTTAGTAAATCACTCACTCCACATAAAAGATTCCTTTTGTTGTTAGAGAGTGCTGCTGCTGCTGCTGCTGCTGCTGCTGCTGCTGCTAAGTTGCCTCAGTCGTGTCCGACTCTGTGCGACCCCATAGATGGAAAGTGCTAGCCAAAGTCATTCTGACTAACGTATTGCAGCAATGTCACTGTGAAGGAAAAGGCCTCCAGCACTGAGACCCGCTTGTGATAAACCAAGTGAAGAAGGTGCCCGGGGCCCCAGGTTATTCTCACTCTAGTGAGTTTCAATAAAATCAGGTTGGGACTGAAGGGTCTGATGACAAATGTCTTGAAGTGAATTACTCTGACATGAACCTCTCAAGAACAAGCTCTCCCGTGATCCATCCACAGGTCCAGGCCTCATGCACTCAATATTTTAATTAAAACCTGGCCTTTGGGGATCAAATACTTAGGGAACTACCTAAGCACAGTCATGGGTGTACGAGTTGGTATTTCTTCTACAGTATACCCATCTGTTCTCAAAAATAAAGAAAAAGAGTCTGTTAACACTCTTGGAAGCAGCTGATGAGTACATCAGAGCAGGAAGGAAAACCCAGGCTGGGGCACTGAACCACAAAGCCTCAGACGTTACTTCCATAAATCCTGTGGGATTTTCTTTCTTTCCCATTGGAAAGTAAATATCTTTCTGTGCATGTAGTGCCCCTTGAATTTGGAAATCTTAGCCTGATTGGGGTAAAATCTAGCAAATGGCAAGTATTCCAGCTTTATTCTAACCCAATACTAATCTTGCTTCCCTTTTATGCATACTTCTTGCCTTTGGATGAAACTATATTTCTCAGATTTCTTACAGTCATATAAGGGTCGAGTGGTTTTCCAAGTAATTCATTTCTAAGTGGTAAAGAGAGACCACGCCTTCTCATTCTTACACTAGTAATACTGACATCTTCCACAAGTGACTCTAAAGGTTTCTGTAAGTGAAACGAGAGAGTGTGATAAAAATTCATGGTGGTTAATAACCATACACTCCTATCACATCTGCAAGGAAATTTCTTTGTGTGTAGGAAGAAAACTTTTGTAGCGAGTGTGTATATGATCTCTGCCACCATCCAAAAAGTTAGTTCAATTAGAATTTTATCAATGTGATTTTCAGGGAACCTGAAATATATAGCAAACAAACAAGTAGTGAGAAATAATTCTATACATTCCCATTCAAATGCAAAGTATAATAGAAAATGATATCCTATTCTGATCTCTGATAAGTTTGTTTCTCTAAATAATGTTTACTTTTATTATTTCCACCTCTTTGAAATATAATTGTTATATGACATTATAGAAATTTGACATCCACCAAGCTGAGTATATACATATATATATATATATAACTTCCCAGGGGGCACCAGTGGTAAGAAACCTGCTTGCCAATGCAGGAGATGCAAGAAGTGTGATTTCAATCCCCGAGTTGGGAAGAAACCCTGGCAGAGAGCATGGCAACCCACTCCAGATTTCCTGCCTGGATAATCCCATTGACAGAGGAGTTTGGCAGGTTTTGGCCCATCAGTTCAGTTCAGTTCAGTTGCTCAGTCATGTCCGACTCTTTCTGACCCCATGGACCACAGCACACCAGGCCTCCCTGTCCATCACCAGCTCCTGGAGATTACTCAAACTTATGTTCATTGAGTCAGTGATGCCGTCTAACCATCTCATCTTCTCTGGTTCCCTTCTCCCACCTTCAATCCTTCCCAGCATCAGGGTCATTTCAAATGAGTCAGTTCTTCACATCAGGTGGCCAAAGTATTGGAGTTTCAGTTTCAACATCAGTCCATCCCATGAATATTCAGGACTGATTTCCTTTAGGATGGACTGGTTGGATCTCCTTGCAGTCCAAGGGACTCTCAAAAGTCTTCAAAGTCACAAAAAGTCAGACATGACTGAAGCACACGCGCACACACACGCGCACACACACACACACACACACATATAATTTTATTTTTATTTTATATATATAATATATATACTTAAATGATTTCCTTGGTAAGTTTAATTAACATATTCATCACCTAATGTAATTTTTATAATTTATTTTCTTTGGTTAAGAAATCTTAAGGTCTACCCTCTGAGCAACTTTTAAATATACAGTAGAGTATAATGAACTGTAGTGATTATGCTGTACATACATTCTCAAAACTTGTTTCTCTTATACCTAGGTGTCTGTACCTGAGCACTCCTTGGGCCCCTCAGGGGGTCAGCCTGGGACCCACTTCCACTCACCAGCAGGCCAGCACTTGCTCCTGGTGCCCTGGGGGCTTATAGCCAGTCACCTTGTTCCAGCCTGACTCACCACTGGGCCAACACTACAGAGGATTCTCTTAGACATGCGGTCAGCCTGGCTAGGATCTAGTCCTTCCAACCAGCAGCTGACAGCCTCTGCACAAGGCCAGGCCCAGTGACCAGCCAGACCAGAGGCCAGTCACACCTATCTGCACACGGAGATAAGTCATCCTGCCGCAGCAAAATGACTCCACCACCCATACAGGGGCCTCCCCTGGAGCACAGAGCCCTGGAGAGCAGAGCGGAGTGCCCTGCTGGGACACGTAGGATGTCTCCTACATCAAGCCACTTTTTAAGACCGGGGAACATAACCAACCTATCCAATACATATAAAGCAGCAAATTTGACTAATTAATGAATTAGTCAAAATAAGGCAACAAAATAATATGATCCAAATGAAATAACAAGATAAAGTTCATAAGAACCAAATGGATATATCCAATCTATCCAATCGGAGAAGGCAATGGCACCCCACTCCAGTACTCTTGCCTGGAAAATCCCATGGATGGAGGAGCCTGGTGGGCTGCAGTCCATGGGGTCGCTAAGAGTCAGACATGACTGAGCGACTTCACTTTCACTTTTCACTTTCCTACATTGGAGAAGGAAATGGCAACCCACTCCATTGTTCTTGCCTGGCGAATCCCAGGGACAGGGGAGCCTGGTGGGCTTCCGTCTGTCTATGGGGTTGCACAGAGTCGGACATGACTGAAGCGACTTAGCAGCAGCAGCAATCTATCCAATAAAGAGTTCAAGGTTTTGCTCCAAAAGATGCTCAAAGAACTCAGGAGAAGAAAAGATGGACATCGTGAAACTTGTAACAAAGTAGAGAACATAAAGAAGATCCAAACAAAGCTGAAGAATAATTGAAATTAAAAAATACACTAGAAAAAAATAAGCTGAAGATTAGATGATATGGAGGAATGAATCAGTGGACTGGAAGGCAGGCTAGTGGAAATCACACAAGCAGAACAGAAAAAAAGAAAAACAAACATCAAGAAATGAGAATAGTTCAAGAGACCTCTAAGACAACATCAAGGAAATGAATTCTTGTGATAGGGGTTCCAGGAAGAAAAGAGAGAGAGAAAAGGGAAGAGAATATATTTTAAGACATAAAGCTGAAAACTTCTCTAACCTGGGAAAGGAAACAGATATCCAACTCCAGGAAACAGAGAATCCCAAACAAGATCTACTCCAAAAAGTCCACACCAAGACACCTTGTAATTAAAAAGGCAAAAATTAAAGGGAGAATATTAAAAGAAACAAGGGGGAAAGCAACAAATCATGTACAAAGGAGCTACCAGAAGGATATCATCTAACTTTCAGCAGAAACTCTGCAGGCCAGAAGAAGGTGGCATGATACGCTTAAAGTGATGAAAGGGGAAAAGCAAGATACTCTACCTGGAAGGGCTATCATTAAGATTTGGAGGAAAAGTCAAAAATTTTACAGCTTAGCAAGATCTAAAAGAGTCCAGGACCACCAAACTAGCTTTACAAGAAATGTAAATGAGACTTCTCTAAGTGGAAAGGAATAAGCTACAACCACAAACAGAATATTCTGAAAGGAGAAATCTCATTGGCAAAGGCAATTATACAAAAAAGGTAGCAAATTAACCACTTATAAAGTTAGTAAGAAGGTTAGCAGACAAAAGTAATAAAATTATCTACATCCACAATAAGCAGGTAAGGGACACACAAAACAAAAATGTGTTTCTCCCTATTGTATATTCTATGCAATATTGTGTTATTAATTCTTCTCTAAAGGTTTAGGACAATTCACCAGTGAAGCCACTTGAACATAAAATTTTTGCTTTGGTTATGATTAATCTAATTTTTTACTTAGTGTAAGTTCATTTATCTCTTTATTTGTCCTTGAATCTATAGTGTTTGTTTGTGTCTTTTATAGAAATTGTCTCTGTCAACTAATTGTTACCATATAATTGCTCTTAGAATTCTTTTAAACCTTCTCATTTCTGTTAAGTAATTTGAGTGTTCTCTTTTTTCTTGATCAATCTCAATTATGTTGTGTAAATTTTATGATCATTTCTAAGATATGCCCCATGTCACCACACATTTATAGCCTCCCAACTAGCAATATCAATCACTAGAATGCTATTTTTTCTTCCCCAAGAATGAACACACACTGACACCTCATAAGCATATAAAGGTAACAGTTTACATTAGGGTTCACTTTTAGTGTTGGATATTCTATGGATTTGGACAAGTATATAAAGATGGTGACTGTAGCCATGAAATTAAAAGACGCTTACTTCTTGGAAGGAAAGTTATGACCAATCTAGATAGCATATTCAAAAGCAGAGACATCACTTTGCCAACAAAGGTCCATCTAGTCAAGGCTATGGTTTTTCCTGTGGTCATGTATAGATGTGAGAGCTGGACTGTGAAGAAGGCTGAGCGCCAAAGAATTGATGCTTTTGAACTGTGGTGTTGGAGAAGACTCTTGAGAGTCCCTTGGAGTGCAAGGAGATCCAACCAGTCCATTCTGAAGAAAATCAGCCCTGGGATTTCTTTGGAAGGAATGATGCTAAAGCTGAAACTCCAGTACTTTGGCCACCTCATGCGAAGAGTTGACTCATTGGAAAAGACTCTGATGCTGGGAGGGATTGGGGGCGGGAGGAGAAGGGGACGACAGAGGATGAGATGGCTGGATGGCATCACTGACTCGATGGACATGAGTCTGAGTGAACTCCGGGAGTTGGTGATGGACAGGGAGGCCTGGCGGGCTGCGATTCATGGGGTCGCAAAGAGTCGGATACGACTGAGCGACTTAACTGAACTGATCTGATGATGGTATTATCTTTTATTATAGTAACATAGTAAGTATTTTTGCTACACTAAAAATCCTCTGTGATCCATCTACTCATCCTTTTCAAAGGCTGAACTCTTAAAAAGCACTGACTTTTTTACTATCACCATAGTTTTGCCTTTTCCAGAATGTTAATAGCAAAACCACGCAGCTGGTAGTCGATTCACACTGGTATCTTTACTTAGAAATATGAATTTACATATTTTTCATGCCCTTTCATGGCTTGATAGCTCGTTTTTTTAACACCAAATAACATTCTATTGAATTGCACAATATTAATCCATTCATTTATTGAAGGACATATTGATTGCTTCCATGTTTTCTTAATAATGAATAAAGTTGCTATAAATACTCGAGCTACTTTTTGTGTGCTACTTTTAGGTTTTCAACATATTTGGGTAAATACCAAGTAAAACAATCGCTAAATTATATAGTAAGAGTATGTTTAGTTTTGTAAGAAACTGACAAACTGCCTTCCAAAGAGATGGTACTATTTTGCATTCCTATTGGCAATGAGTGAGAGTTCCTGTTGCCCTACATCCTCAGTAGCACTTGGTATTCTCAGTGGTCTGGACTTCGGCCATTCTAAAAGATGTGCAGTATTCTTCCATTGTTGCTTTGATTTGCATTTTCATTATGATATAAAATGTGGACAATACTTCAGATATTAAGGTTTTGTATTTGGGTTGGCCAAAAAGTTCATTTCCGTAAGATGTTATGGAAAAACTTGAACAAACTTTATGACCAATAATTTATAAGCTTATATACAAGAGGAAGCAGAATGTTCAGGGATGACTTCATGAGCATGAATCCCATGTAGCCATGAAGACCTTGTGCTTAGAAGGTTCTGCACTGGGTTTAACACTCTGTTCTTGCTAACTTAAAATTACTGTACAAACAAGGGGCTCAGCACTTTTGTTTTTACACTGGGATCTGCAAAACATGTAGCCAAAATGATTCTTCACACTTGAAATATTCCAGGGAGGCTTTAGCATTTTATAAGGATAATTCATAGAAAATGAAGAACCTGGTTCCTTTTCTCCAAAAGGAAAAATCTTTCCTATCAGGAGAGATAATCTGTTGCTATGATCTTTCACTTGGTTCTGAAGGATATACATTTTAACTATCTCCATTTCATTGTTGTGCAATCGCTCAATTATGTCTGACTTTGCGATCCATGGATTGTAACCCACCAGGCTCCTCTGTCCATTGGATTATCCCAGGACTAATACTGGAATGTGCTGCCATTTCCTCCTCCAGGGGATCGTCCCGACCCAGGGATCAAACCCATGGCTCCTGCAGCTCATGCACTGGCAGGCAGATTCTTCACCACTGAGCCCCTCTCTGTTATCCCATAAAAGGACATGCTGGCTCTTCAAGTCAAACCACAGGAGCCCTCAATGCTAGATTCGAAACATCCCATTCAAAACATTGCTTCCCACATATGGGTCCATGGTTTTGAAATAAATTTACATTCTTACATATTGTATATATGTGTTCTAAATCATTTAACCTAGAAAGAAATAATTGCAGAAAAACAAATACATAGAGAATTGATAATTCAAAGACATTCTCATTAGACTAAGTTAAGTTGATACTATTTTAGCTTTAAGAGATATGTTTATAAGCAATTGTTATCTTATCTCTGAAAGAATCTTAGTCTTCTAATATACCCAAATTTAAAAGCTAGACTAGCTTATTCTTAGAGACTGGTAAGGACCAGTCAGGTGGTCTGGTATTCCCATCTCTTTCAGAATTTTCCACAGTTTATTGTGATCCAAACAGTCGAAGGCTTTGGTATAGTCAATAAAGCAGAAATAGATGTTTTTCTGGAACTCTCTTGCTTTTTCAATGATCCAGCAGATGTTGGCAATTTAATCTCTGGTTCCTCTGCCTTTTCTAAAACTAGCTTGAACATCTGGAAGTTCACGGTTCACATATTCCCGAAGCCTGGCTTGGAGAATTTTGAGCATTACTTTACTAGCATGTGAGATGAGTGCAATTGTGCTGTAGTTTGAGCATTCTTTGGCATTGTTTTTCTTTGGAGTTGGAATGAAAACTGACCTTTTCCAGTCCTGTGGCCACTGTTGAGTTTCCCAAATATGCTGGCATATTGAGTGCAGCACTTTCACAGCATCATCTTCCAGGATGTGGAATAGCTCTACTGGAGTTCCATCACCTCCACTAGCTTTGTTCATAGTGATGCTTCCTAAGGCCCACTTGGCTTCACATTCCAGGATGTCTGGCTCTAGATGAGTCATCACACCATCGTGGTTATCTTGGTCGTGAAGATCTTCCTGGTACAGTTCTTCTGTGTATACTTGCCACCTCTTCTTAATATCGTCTGCTTCTGTTAAGTCCTGTCCTTTATCGAGCCCATCTTTGCAAGCAATGTTCCCTTGGTATCTCTAATTTTCTTGAAGAGATGTCTACTATTTCCCATTCTGTTGTTTTCCTCTATTTTTTTGCATTGATCACTGAAGAAGGCTTCCTTATCTCTTCTTGTTAGTCTTTGGAACTGTGCATTCAGATGCTTATATCTTTCCTTTGCTTCTTTGCCTTTCTCTTCTCTTCTTTTCACAGCTATTTGTAAGGCCTCCCCAGACAGCCATTTTGCTTTTTTGCATTTCTTTTCCATGGGGATGGTCTTGATCCCTCTCTCCTGTACAATGTCACAAACCTCCATCCATAGTTCATCAGGCACTCTATCTATCAGATCTAGGCCCTTAAATCTATTTCTCACTTCCACTGTATGATCATAAGGGATTTGATTAGGTCATACCTGAATGGTCTAGTGGTTTTCCCTACTTTCTTCAATTTAAGTCTGAATTTGGCAATAAGGAGTTCATGATCTGAGCCACAGTCAGCTCCTGGTCTTGTTTTTGCTGACTGTATAGAGCTTCTCCATCTTTGGCTGCAAAGAATATAATCAATCTGATTTTGGTGTTGACCACCTGGTGATGTCCATGTGTAGAGTCTTCTCTTGTGTTGCTGGAAGAGGGTGTTTGCTATGACCAGTGTGTTCTCTTGGCAAAACTCTATTAGCCTTTGCCCTGCTTCATTCCATATTCCAAGGCCGAATTTGCCTGTTACTCCAGGTGTTTCTTGACTTCCTACTTTTGCATTCCTGTCCCCTATAATGAAAAGGACATCTTTTTTTGGTGTTTGTTCTAAAAGGTCTTGTAGATCTTCATAGAACTGTTCAACTTCAGCTTCTTTGCAATTACTGGTTGAGGCATAGACTTGGATTACTATGATATTGAATGGTTTGCCTTGGAAATGAACAGAGATCATTCTGTCATTTTTGAGACTCTTGAGAAACCTATATGCAGGTCAGGAAGCAACAGTTAGAACTGGACATGGAACAAGAGTCTGGTTTCAAATAGGAAAAGGAGTACGTCAAGGCTGTATATTGTCACCCTGCTTATTTAACTTCTATGCAGAGTACATCATGAGAAACGCTGGGCTGGAAGAAGCACAAGCTGGAATCAAGATTGCCAGGAGATATACCAATAACCTCAAATATGCAAATGACACCACCCTTACAGCAGAAACTGAAGAGGAACTCAAAAGCCTCGTGATGAAAGTGAAAGAGGAGAGTGAAAAAGTTCATTTAAAGCTCAACATTCAGAAAACAAAGATCATGGCATCTGGTCCCATCACTTCATGGCAAATAAATGGGGAAACAATGGAAACAGTGTCAGACTTTATTTTTGGAGGCTCCAAAATCACTGCAGATGGTGATTGCAGCCATGAAATTAAAAGACACTTACTCCTTGGAAGGAAAGTGATGACCAACCTAGATAGCATTTTGAAAAGCAGAGACATTACTTTGCCAACAAAGGTCCGTCTACTCAAGGCTATGGATTTTCCAATGGTCATGAATGGATGTGAGAGTTGGACTGTGAAGAAAGCTGAGCACTGAAGAATTGATACTTTTGAACTGTGGTGTTGGAGAAGACTCTTGAGAGTCCCTTGGACTGCAAGGAGATCCAACCAGTCCATTCTGAAGGAGATCAGCCCTGGGATTTCTTTGGAAGGAATGATGCTAAAGTTGAAACTCCAGTACTTTGGCCACCTCATGCGAAGAGTTGACTCACTGGAAAAGACTCTGATTCTGGGAGGGATTGGGGGCAGGAGGAGAAGGGGATGACAGAGGATAAGATGGTGGATGGCATCATAGACTCGATGGACATGAGTTTGAGTGAACTCTGGGAGTTAGTGATGGACAGGGAGGCCTGGCATGCTGCGATTCATAGGGTTGCAAAGAGTCGGACACGACTGAGTGACTGAATTGAACTGAACTGAAGGACCGGTCAGCTCAACCTCTAATTTGAGTCTGAATGGTGATCTATCAGTTGGTGACCTGGCTGTAATTGGAAAGGAAGAGGCATAAGATGTGTCCTAAGCTGAGCATCTATAGACAAAGAGTTAAGCCTGGCTATAAAACTAAATGTTGTTATTTTTATATCATGCTTTAAATTATACTTTCATTAATTTCTCTTCATACTCTGCTATGCTTTTTTCTGTTAAAATTGTCTCATGAAGATGTTACTCTGGATGATGAGTCCATAAAGATGAAAATTGAGATAAATAAAGATGCCCATTTAATGATGTTTATTGTCATTGAAAAGAATTAAAAACACAAAGCACTCAGTAATAAATGTATAGTGATGATGTTTGGCAGGAGTATTAAGTATTTAAATGAAATAATTTCAAATATAGAGTTCTTTTTTAATACAATCGCATACAAAATGACTATATTTTTAAAAAATAAAAATTATATTTAAAAATGTATCATCAGACACCAAAATCATTGGTTCAAATGGCAGTATAAAAACAGACCAATCCTATTTGTCTCTTGAACTCATTTTTCTCTGCATCCATGTGTATGTGACTTACATGTAAGTTGCATGAAAATAAGGTGCAGGGGGCATGTACTTAAATATGTGGGTGAGCATAAATGTCCATATGAAAGTACGGTTCATCATAGAACAAATATAAAATAAAATGTAATTTAAAAGAATTTTAAAAATATGAATTATAGTTTCATGCTTGATTCCTGAAAAGTTATTATTCCTGAGATTGCATTTTGTCAACATGTTTGTTTCCTAGGCTTAAAACTTGAGGAATGATGAAAAAAAAAAAATTACATAATTATTGACCGAGCAAGTCAATATTTTCCCTAGCTTGATTTGACGTGTGTGTAACCGTTCTGTTGTTGTTTCCATATAATCAAGATATGAACGTTATAGAAGACTTTGCCTTCCCCACAGCCTTTTTTAGCGCCCTCTTGACCTCTTTGTTCCTCAGACTATAGATCAGCGGATTCAGCATGGGGATGACTATGGCGTAGAACACAGACGCCACTTTGTCTGTGCTCATGGAATGGCGGGAGCCGGGCTGAAAGTACATGAAGGAACCTGTCCCATAAAAGATGGAGACAGCAGTGAGGTGGGAAGCACAGGTGGAAAAGGCCTTCTGATGTCCTCCAGATGAGCGCATCCTCAGAATCGTGACAAATATAAACAGATAGGAGACCAGAATGACCAGGTTAGAAAAGAGGACATTGAAGCCAACCAAAAGAAATAAAACCATCTCACTTCTGTTGCTTTCTGAACATGAGAGAGCCAGGAGAGGAGTAGCGTCGCAGAAAAAGTCATCAATCACATTGGATCTGCAGAAAGAGAGACTGAATATGTTCCAAGTGTGCACAGAGACTTCTAGGAAACCAAAGACATAGGACCCTACGACCATCCAGGCACACACCCTTGGTGTCATGATGTTGGTGTAATGGAGTGGTTTACACACTGCTGCATGACGGTCATAGGCCATTAAGGCCAAGAGAAAAGTTTCCACAGAGAGAAAGCTACCAAAAAAATACAACTGAGCAGCACAAGCTTTGTAGGAAATGACCTTGTCCCCCATGAGGAATCCAGCCATCACTTTGGGAGTCACGGCTGTGGAGTAACCAAAATCCACCAGAGCGAGGTTGCTAAGGAAGAAGTACATGGGAGTATGGAGACGAGAGTCCAGCAGGATCAGCGTGATCACGCCCAGGTTCCCAACCAGAGTGAGGAGGTAGATGAGTGTGAACACTAGAAAGAGTGGGATCTGCTGCTGTGGGTCATCAGTTATCCCAGCAAAAATGAACTCAGTCACGACTGTACTGTTCTTCATGGGGGTTAATTATGAACTAAGAAAATGCACTGTATCAATTAAAAAAAGAAGATCTTATTGGTATGAGCTTAGAACCATAATTATGTTCAAGTTATACCTTATATCTGAATTTTCTAAATTAAATATAGGCATAACAACTAAAGTAATTTTTAAATGATGTTAGAAATATAAAATGTTCTAGCTTAAAGGATTTGGATGATAATATAACCCAGTACCTCTATCCTCATAAATGATTGAAACTGAAGTACAGAAATGGAAGGAGACTTATACATAATCATTGCAGAGATTTGCTAAAAATGAGATCCCTAGTGGTTCAGCGGTTAAGCCTCTGTGCTTCCAACGTAGGGGGCATGGGTGCGATGCCTGGCTGTGAACTAAGATGTCACATGCTGCACAGTGTGAGCAAAAACTAATAAAAGAACAATAAATAAATTTAAAAATGAGCTTTGTTAGCCTCCCAATTCAGATTTTTCTGACACAAAGAATATTCATGCAATAAAATAGGTTACTGTAATTTGATTCATTTCATTGTGATTACCACTGTTGTATCATGAGCAGTGCTATATTCTAGTAATACAAAGTTTAATATATCAAGTTCTAACTTTAATAGTCTCACAAGATAATAGGATACATAGAATGAGTAATTTGCACAAAGATCAATACTGTAGAAATTCCCGTACAAGGAATAACAAATCCAGAGGATAGAAGTTAACAAGTGTGAGTCCAGACTAAGGACATCTGAGTGCAAATTCTGGCTCTGCCTTGTGCTGGTAACTGACTTTGGGAATTGCTCTCCATCACTTGGTCCCCAGTCTTCCCTTGAACTCAACATCAAACTGGAGTGATGGTGCAAACTGGCATGGCAGGGTTTTACACGTTAGACTAGGACAGAGTTATTGGTCTATGCGTTTATTAGAAGGGTGGATGTTATAACAGAGGAATTCCGGATAGCTCTATAATGGAACATCCTAAATGCTCCCTCATGCATTTGCTTCTTTGCCAAAACCTTTTGACTCTCATATTCTGTCCTTACCTTCCTTTAATTTTTCAAATGATAATCTTGTTTTACTCAGTCCAGCTATGACAAGTATTTTCTGAGTCATCTTGTGTATTAACTAGAGTGTCTGAGGTTCAGGTTCTCCATCTGTAAAATGGGTCTGACATTATTGCCTGACACTTAACAGAATTCAATTAATGTAGATATTCTTCCTGTTAGAAGGTAGTGACAGATTCTATATAGGGATCCAAAATGTAGGTGAGGTTAAAGAAAACTTCCATGCAAGGATGAAGTCTGGATTACTATGATGTCACCCATTTCCATTATCTTTGCATTAAGCTTATTAATCTGCTGCTGCTGCTGCTGCTAAATCACTTCAGTCATGTCCAACTCTGTGCGACCCCATAGATGGCAGCCCACAAGGCTCCCCCATCCCTGGGATTCTCCAGGCAAGAACACTGGAGTGGGTGGCCATTTCCTTCTCCAATGCATGAAAGTGAAAAGTGAAAGTGAAGTTGCTCAGTCATGTCTCCGACTCTTAGCGACCCCATGGACTGCAGCCTACCAGGCTCCTCCATCCATTGGATTTTCCAGGCAAGAGTACTGGAGTGGGGTGCCATTGCCTTCTCCCAAGCTTAATCTATACAACAGTTAATGATGGCTTAGAACAGGATGGATTTCATGATATGTTGAATGTAGGCATTAGGGAAAGAAGGAGCAATAATGACTCGATTTTTTATATAATAAAAGAATGGTGTAGAAGAAGCAGATGTTCAAGAAATAGCAAGAGCAACAATTTCGGAATAGTCATGGTGAGTCTGGGATTCCTTCTGGCCATCTAACTTAGAAGGATTGTGTAAGCAGTCAGACTTGTTGCCTCAGATTTTATTCAGATCAGATCAGTCGCTCAGTCGTGTCCGACTCTTTGCGACCCCATGAACCGCAGCACGCCAGGCCTCCCTGTCCATCACCAGCTCCCGGAGGTCACTCAGACTCGCATCCATCGAGTCAGTGATGCCATCCAGCCATCTCATCCTCTGTCGTCCCCTTCTCCTCCTGCCCTCAATCCCTCCCAGCATCAGAGTCTTCTCCAATGAGTCAACTCTTCGCATGAGGTGGCCAAAATACTGGAGTTTCAGCTTTAGCATCATTCCTTCCAAAGAAATTCCAGGATTGATCTCCTTCAGAATGGACTGGTTGGATCTTCTTGCAGTCCAAGGGACTCTCAAGAGTCTTCTCCAACACCACAGTTCAAAAGCATCAATTCTTCGGCGCTCAGCCTTCTTCACAGTCCAGCTCTCACATCCATACATGACCACAGGAAAGACCATAGCCTTGACTAGGCGAACCTTTGTTGGTAAAGTAGTGTCTCTGCTTTTGAATATGCTATCTAGGTTGGTCATAACTTTCCTTCCAAGGAGTAAGCGTCTTTTCATTTCATGGCTGCAGTCACCATCTGCAGTGATTTTGGAGCCCAGAAAAACAAAGTCTGACACTGTTTCCACTGTTTCCCCATCTATTTCCCATGCAGTAATGGGACCAGATGCCATGATCTTCGTTTTCTGAATGTTGAGCTTTAAGCCAACCTTTTCACTCTCCACTTTCACTTTCATCAAGAGGCTTTTTAGCCCCTCTTCACTTTCTGCCATAAGAGTCGTGTCATCTGCATATCTGAGGTTATTGATATTCTCCCAGCAATCTTGATTCCAACTTGTGTTTCTTCCAGTCCAGCATTTCTCATGATGTACTCTGCATATAAGTTAAATAAACATGGTGACAATATGCAGCCTTGACGTACTCCTTTTCCTATTTGGAACCAGTCTGTTGTTCCATGACCAGTTCTAACTGTTGCTTCCTGACCTGCATACAGATTTCTTAAGAGGCAGATCAGGTGGTCTGGTATTCCCATCTCTTTCAGAATTTTCCATAGTTTACTGTGATCCACACAGTCAAAGGCTTTGGCATAGTCAATAAAGCAGAAATAGATGTTTTTCTGGAACTCTCTTGCTTTTTCCATGATCCAGCGGATGTTGGCAATTTGATCTCTGGTTCCTCTGCCTTTTCTAAAACCAGCTTGAACATCAGGAAGTTCACGGTTCACATATTGCTGAAGCCTGGCTTGGAGAATTTTGAGCATTACTTTACTAGCGTGTGAGATGAGTGCAATTGTTCGGTAGTTTGAGCACTCCTTGGCATTGCCTTTCTTTGGGATTGGGATGAAAACTGACCTTTTCCAATCTTGTGGCCACTGCTGAGTTTTCCAAATTTGCTGGCATATTGAGTGTAGCACTTTCACAGCATCATCATTCAGGACTTGGTATAGCTCCACTGGAATTCCATCACCTCCACTAGCTTTGTTCGTAGTGATGCTTTCTAAGGCCCATTTGACTTCACATTCCAAGATGTCTGGCTCTAGGTCAGTGATCACATCATCATGATTATCTGGGTCTTGAAGCTCTTTTTTGTACAGTTCTTCTGTGTATTCTTGCCACCTCTTCTTAATATCTTCTGCTTCTGTTAGGTCCACACCATCTCTGTCCTTTATTGTGCCCATCTTTGCATGAAATGTTCCTTTGGTATCTCTGATTTTCTTGAAGAGATCCCTAGTCTTTCCCATTCTGTTGTTTTCCTCTATTTCTTTGCATTGATCACTGAAGAAGGCTTTCTTATCTCTTCTTGCTATTCTTTGGAACTCTGCATTTAAATGTTTATATCTTTCCTTTTCTCCTTTGCTTTTCGCTTCTCTTCTTTTCACAGCTATTTGTAAGGCCTCCCCAGACAGCCATTTTGCTTTTTTGCATTTCTTTTCCATGGGGATGGTCTTGATCCCTGTCTCCTGTACAATGTTACGAACCTCATTCCATAGTTCATCAGGCACTCTATCTATCAGATCTAGGCCCTTAAATCTATTTCTCACTTCCACTGTATAATCATAAGGGATTTGATTTAGGTCATACCTGAATGGTCTAGTAGTTTTCTCTACTTTCTTCAATTTCAGTCTGAATTTGGCAATAAGGAGTTCATGATCTGAGCCACAGTCAGCTCCTGGTCTTGTTTTTGCTGATTGTATAGAGCTTCTCCATCTTTGGCTGCAAAGAATATAATCGATCTGATTTCGGTGTTGACCATCTGGTGATGTCCATGTATAGAGTCTTCTCTTGTGTTGTTGGAAGAGGGTATTTGCTATGACCAGTGCATTTTCTTGGCAAAACTCTATTAGTCTTTGCCGTGCTTCATTCCGTATTCCAAGGCCAAATTTGCCTGTTACTCCAGGTGTTTCTTGACTTCCTACTTTTGCATTCCAGTCCCCTATAATGAAAAGGACATCTTTTTTGGGTGTTAGTTCTAAAAGGTCTTGTAGGTCTTCATAGAACCTTTCAACTTCAGCTTCTTCAGCGTTACTGGTTGGGGCATAGACTTGGATTACTGTGACACTGAATGGTTTGCCTTGGAAACGAACAGAGATCATTCTATCGTTTTTGAGATTGCATCCAAGTACTGCATTTCGGACTCTTTTGTTGACCATGATGGCCACTCCATTTCTTCTGAGGGATTCCTGCCCACAGTAGTAGATATAATGGTCATCCGAGTTAAATTCACCCATTCCAGTCCATTTTAGTTCACTAATTCCTAGAATGTCAACATTCACTCTTGCCATCTCTTGTTTGACCACTTCCAATTTGCCTTGATTCATGGACCTGACATTCCAGGTTCCTATGCAATATTGCTCTTTACAGCATCGGACTTTGCTTCTATCACCAGACACATCCACAGCTGGGTATTCTTTTTGTTTTGGCTCCATCCTTTCATTCTTTCTGGAGTTATTTCTCCACTGATCTCCAGTAGCATATTGGGCCCCTACTGACCTGGGGAGTTTCTCTTTCAATATCCTATCATTTTGTCTTTTCATACTGTTCATGGGGTTCTCAAGGCAAGAATACTGAAGTGGTTTGCCATTCCCTTCTCCAGCGGACCACACCCTGTCATATCTCTCCACCATGACCCGCCCATCCCAGGTTGCCCCTCGGGCATGGCTTAATCTCATTGAGTTAGACAAGGGTGTGGTCCTTGTGTGATTAGATTGACTAGTTATCTGTGAGAATGGTTTTAGTATTTGCCCTCTGATGCCCTCTTTCAAGACCTACAGTCTTACTTGGGTTTCTCTTACCTTGGGCGTGGGGTATCTCATCCCGGCTGCTCCTGGCTGCTCCCGGCCAGCGAAGCACAGCCATCGCACCTTACCTTGGACGAGGGGTCTCTCCTCACCGCCGCCCTTCCTGACCTCGGTGGTGGGGTAGCTCTTCTCGGCCACACTTAGTGCGCTGGCCCTCACCGCCGTCCTTCCTCGGTCGTGGGGTAGCTCCTCTCGGCCGCGCTCTTAGCGCGCGACGCAGCCGGCGGGGCGCTCTTAGCGCGCGACGCAGCCGGCGGGGCGCTCTTAGCGCGCGACGCAGCCGGCGGGGCGCTCTTAGCGCGCGACGCAGCCGGCGGGCCGCTCTTAGCGCGCGACGCAGCCGGCGGGGCGCTCTTAGCGCGCGACGCAGCCGGCGGGGCGCTCTTAGCGCGCGACGCAGCCGGCGGGGCGCTCTTAGCGCGCGACGCAGCCGGCGGGGCGCTCTTAGCGCGCGACGCAGCCGGCGGGGCGCTCTTAAATGGCGCGCCGGTCGTGGGCAGGCGAGGTCGCTCTTAAATGGCGCGCCATAAAGTCAAGAACCTGGAACAATACAGCATTAAGAGGAAAGTGGAAGAGAAAATTGTCATCACAGAGATGGCCATCTCAAGACACAGATTTCAGCTGAACAAGTAGGGAACTTCCAGAGGACAAAGTAAGTATGTGCTGGTTATGCTGATGACTGAATGTCAATTCCAGAAGGAAGACTAGAATGATCAGGAGTTGGGCAGCAGTGGCTACTGGGCTTAGAAAAAGGGATATGAAGAGATGTGACTGTCATTTAACAGGAGTTGAGGGCTGACCTGAGATTCCTCGGCTTTGTGGTGAGTGACCCGCTGGTAAAGAGAATCATGAGATTAGTCCTTAGGTCTCAACATAGAGGGGGAAACCAGGCCATGAGGCTGTGGGGTGGAAAGTGAGGGAGACGGTCTAGACAGAAGCCTGCAGCTCCTCACTCCCTCTTTACTCCTGCTGCTGGTGGTGGGGAGGCCACTGAGGGCATTACCATCCAGAGAAGACACCCTCTTGTTTCCACCTTACCTTAATCAATACAAAGATATCCGTAAGTTGAGGGATAGGGGAAGTACACTGGAAGCATTTCGTTTTATTTTTCACCATCCCTTTTCTCAACAAAGTAAAGGAGTGAGTCTTGATCCAGCATTTTCCTAAGGAGAAAAAATAATTTCAGGTATGCTCTTGAGATAACATTAATGTTAAGATAAGAATTATAAAATGCCTTTGAATGATGTATTGACATTTTTAGCAGTCTTTTAAAAAGATTTTTATGGATTGTGCTACCACATATTGGGTGTTCTGAATATAACTGAAAAGTGCACAGATGGTCTGTGCCCTCTGTACAATGTAGATTTATTCTTAAAAAATAACAGGAGTTTCAAAGCTTCCATGAAGTATTCTAAAACTCCTTCTCTCTAGACACGGCCTTTCTGTTATAAACTACAGAGCACCATTCATCACTTTGTTACTCTTAATGATTTGGTTTATCTTAATTTAAGCATGTATAGAAGTGAGAGTTAGATCATAAAGAAGGCTGAGTGCCAAAGAATTGAGGCTTTTGAACTGTGGTGTTGGAGAAGACTCTTGAGGTCCCTTGGATTGCAAGGAGATCAAACCAGTCAATCCTAAAAGAAATCAACCCTGAATTTTCATTGGAAGGACTAACGCTGAAGTTGAAGCTCCAATACTTTGCCCACCTGATGCAAAGAGCTGACTGATTAGAAAAGACCCTGATGCTGGGAAAGATTGAGGGCAGGAGGAGAAGGGATGACAGAGAATGAGATGGTTGGATGACATCACCGACTCAGTGGACATGAGTTTGTGCAAATTCTGGGAGCCAGTGAAGGACAGAGAAGCCTGGTATGCTGCAGTTCATGGGGCCACAAAGAATTGGACGCAACTGAGCAACTGAACAACAACAACAACAATTTAAACTTCGTCTCCCACATAGAGCATCAATTCTGTAGAAGTAGACACACAATAATGAATTAAACTATGATAGTTAGAAACTACCGAGCACCTTCCATTTTCAGGGCACCACAAGCATGCTATGCCTCCATGGATTTATCCGCCAGCTATGTGAGATATTACCCCCTTTTTACCTAGGGGGAAACTGAAGTTTACTGACAAAGAGTTACACACTGAGGTCCATAAAATTAGTAAGTTAGCAGAGTTGGTATTTGAAGTCATATCATTTTGAATCAAAGCCTGAGTTGTTTTTTTTTTTTTTTAAGATTTCTGTTAATGTGGATCATTTTTAAAGCCTTTACTGAATTTGTTACAATATTCTCCTATTGCTTCTGTTCTGGGTTTTTGGCCATGTGGCATGTGGGATCATAGCTCCCTGACCAGGGATTAAACCCGCACCACTAAAATGTGAAATCATAACCACTGGACTGCCAGGAAAGTCCCAAGTCTGAGCTCTTCATCACTAACAAATAGTCCCCAAATCTTTTGTATATAATCTAAACTTTTTACCCCAGTCCTGAGCACAAAAAGTTACTCTTTGTATTGATTTATTCATGAATGAACTGATAATTATTGAGTTCATCATTCATGGTAACGTGGGAGATAAAAGGCATGGTCTTGGGAATGAAACATGTGATTAGCTAGTGAGAATTTGGCTAAGGCATTATCTTTCGGAAACCCAGCCAGATGATGAGAACTAGATCCACAGTGTTCATAATCAAATTCCTCTCCTCATTCAAAAGAAAGAAAGAAAAAGAGAAAGGAAAAGGAATGAAAAGAAAAATATTTCTACATATAAAAGTTACATAAATAACATCAAGTAATAAGCCTTGTAAAGTGATGGAATTTTTTCCAGTAAATCATCCAACATTCATTCTCCTCTAAGTACTAAGTGTTTTCAGTATATCAGGTTGTGTGCTAATTCTAAGGGCCACGATGAAATTAAAAAACGTATTCCCTGGTCAGGAAGTGCAGAGGATCAAGCGAGATACGTAAAATGATGAACGTTGCCTTACCCTTTGGTCAATATAACTAATAGTTGATCAGTCTGGTGCCTAATGCCAGCAAACCGCAAGAATGAGCACTGGAGTCTAGGTCCCCTCACTCATGAAAATTGTTCCTTCTGGTGTGATTTTTACACCCGTTCTCTTGGTGTATTTTTATAATTGTTCTGTTAGAGTTGGTCCCCTTTATTTATCTCTATGTCTTCTTTTTTTAATTAATGGTGTTACATGCCCTTCAGATTTTAATAAATGTCAAGTCAAGATTCAATTTGATACTCTCAAATACCTTGGGATTAGACAATAGAGCTAATATTTCCATACTTCAAAAGAGGAAACAAAAAGTGAGAAAAGTTGAATAACTTTTCAATTTCTACAAACCCCTGCATGGCAAAGCAGGGACTCAAGTCCCTTACATTCCTTTTACTTTTTTACAAGATAAATGCACATCCTCCTTAAGAATTTCCATAGTGTTTGTGACACAGTCTCTTTTTAAAAATCACAGACATATAATAACATTCAAAATGTTCAATATTCAGTTATGGATAAATCAAGATGAAAACAGGTGCACTGATATATTTTCCTGGTTACCTCTGTCCCTAAAAATTTATACAGATTGCAGACTTGATTGGAGGCTTACCAGGCTTCCTGGTCAATGAACGGGCAAATTCAATGCTTTCACATATGAGTCTCAAATCCGAAATTCAGTCTATAAAAGAAAAGATATATTCTACTGAAATGGTCTTCTCAGCCTTTGGTCAAAAGGGAAAAGTTCTTCAGAGCATGGAAAGATTAAGGAAAAAACACTTAATGGCAGAGAAGTAGCTAACATGTCTTGTACGGTAAGAGCTGCTGATCTATCTTCTTAAATAAGTCACTTAATTGCTTTAAGCCACTATATATTCCTCTATAAAATGGAGATACTAGAAAGGTAACCCCAAACAATACCCTCCCTAAAAGACCGCTGCTGTCATGAGAAAATAAGAGAATCCCTGTGGTGTCCTGCAAATGGTGATCATGCTGACCACAGGCATGATTATTTGCAGGTGTTTGCCTTGGTCATTGTTCCAAGCTTCCTGTAACTCTGTTTGCAGAAATGCCATCGTATCTGTTAGATAACTATCGACAATCATTTGAATGAATGAATGGGCAAGGGACTCTGGCACTTGGCCTGTTACCTATAATATAAGGCCAGATGGAGCTATTAGAAACTGGGGGAGAGAGAGAAGGTTATACACTCACGGACTCCTGAGGGGACAGAGCCCCCACGAGAGCAATAACAGATCCTCGTCTCACTGCTGGAGAACAACTGAGGAATGTGTCTCTAGGGATCCAGCTCTTCTCGTTGAGATTAACCCTGAGTGTATTACTGTAATGTATATTAATTTTCTATGATAACGCTAAAATCAAGTTACGTCTTTACCTCTAGGTTCCAATATTGACATAAACGCAGGGTGCAGGGACAGAGGTCTGTCATTAAGCCAAACGGATCCCAGAAAGAAGTGCATGAGTTGATTCATCAGAAACATTTGAACTATTGGTAAGAAATATTAATTCATTCAACTGTGTATTGGTCCCAAATGAGTTTAGTCGTAATCCTGACCCTGGGTGTACATATCCATACAAAACAAACATGTTCTTAGTCTCATGTGCTTAAGTCTATTGGGGAAACAAACATGAAAGAAACTCACAGTGATATAATTATAATTAGAACAAGTTACCCTTAGGAGAGTGAACAGTAAAAATCTGCCTTAAATTGTTAGGCCAGAATGTTTTTCTCAGGAGAATGAACACCTTAGTCAACATGTAAAGGATGAATAGAGGTAGCGTGGGAAAGATTGCCCAAACAAAGTGAAGGGTTGTGGTAAGGACTCAAGCTGTCAAAGAAGTTAGGCAGAATCTAAAGAAACCAGAAGGACTACAGCATTGTTAGCAAGACTTCTTTCTTGGAAGTTTGTTTTCAGCATCTTTTCCAGAATAAAATTCAGAAACAAAAGCAAACAAACAAAAATGCTCATCCCAAACATTAAAATTATCAGGAGGAATGGCTGGGCCAGCATGGACAAATGGTAAGAATAATTCAACTTTGTCCTACCTAAAGCAAAAATCCCTGGGACTGGCAATTAATTTCAGATTGGAATACATTTTGTTCCCACTAATTTGGGAACTTGTATCATTGTGTGCCAAGCCATATCCCATTTCTCAAGGAGATGTGGCGGATTCATTTCAATATATGGCAAAACCAATACAATATTGTAAAGTTAAAAAATAAAATAAAATTTAAAAAACAAATAAATTAAAAAAAATTATTCTGAACAGCCTATAGTTTTAAAAGCTCCAGTGGAGGAATTCCTAGAATTTGCCTTGTGATATTTGAGTAATTAATGTCTACTCTATCAAGGCATGACTGAACGGTATTCTCATACACAAGAATTTTCAGACTCTGTACGTATCATTCATCACCGTCTTGGGCTACCAGTGTTTGCTTTTTGTTGTTCTTACCCTGGTAGAAACAGCTGCTACTCTTATTACCAGAAATGTGTTAAAATCTTTCTTCTAAGTTCATGTTGAGGACAGTATCTAAATAGCATGAGATATATGAGCATATAAAGTGCAGACAGACATATTTAGATTTAAATACAGGATTCTTCATTTTGCCTTATGAAACCCTTAACAAACATTTGCATAAGATTGACTTTTATACTGCTATATACATCATTGTACTATAATATATTTGCAAGGCAATTTTTTAAATAATCTCATTACAGTGCCAAAAAAGAGATAATCACTCAAAAATTTTATTATGATTGCTGCTACTCATTCATGGACTCACAACAAAAGAATCCTTGAGAACACACAAGATTATTCTTATTTGTTCATTGACTCATAATAAAAGAATTCTTTGTGCATACAATGTGTTGAAAATTTTCCCCCCAAGGAATATAGAAGTTTATACTTAATACTGGAATATAAAGCATGTACACAAGTTATTATGCTACAAATAAAACGTGATGATTATGGTCAGAGAAGTACATGTCAGTTATTGGCACTTGGAATGACTCTGATGTTGTCTTCATTAATAGTATAATGTATGTGTATATGGCTTCCCAGTGGCACAGTGGTATAAAGAGTCTGCCTGTCAATGTGGAAGACACAAGAGAGGTGGGTTCAATCCCTAGGTTGGGAAGATCCCCTGGAGGAGGAAATGGCAATGCACTCAAGACTTCTTGCTTGGAAAATTCAATGAACAGAGGAGCCTGGTGGGCTATAGTCCAAAAGGTTGGACTATAAGGGACTATATAGTCCAATATAGTCCAAAGAGTCAGACACGATTGAGTGAGAACACACACATATGCGTGTGTATACATATATATCAGTTCAGTTCGGTTCAGTTCAGTTTAGGCACCCAGTTGTCTCTGACTCTCTGTGACCCATGGACCACAGCACACCAGGCCTCCCTGTCCATCACCAACTCCTGGAGTTTACTCAAACTCACGTCCATTGAGTCAGTGATGACATCCAATCATGTCATCCTCTGTTGTCCCCTTCTCCTCCTGCCCCCAATCTTTCCCAGCAACAAGGTCTTTCAAATGAGTCAGTTCTTCACATCAGATGGCCAAAATATTGGAGTTTCAGCTTCAGCTTCAGTCTTTGCAATGAACACTCAGGACTGATCTCCTTTAGGATGGACTGGTTAGATCTCCTTGCTGTCCAAGGGACTCTCAAGAGTCTTCTCCAACACCACAGTTCAAAAGCATCAATTCTTCAGTGCTCAGCTTTCTTTATAGTCCAACTCTCACATCCATACATGACCACTGGAAGAACCATAGCTTTGACTAGACAGACCTTTGTTAGCAAAGTAATGTTTCTGCTTTTTAATATGCTGTCTAGGTTGGTCATAACTTTTCTTCCAAGGAGCAAGCTTGTTTTAATTTCATGGCTGCAGTCACCATCTGCAGTGATTTTGGAGCCCAGAAAAATAAAGTCAGCCACTGTTTCCACTGTTTCTGCATCTATTTGCCATGAAGTGATAAGACTGGATGCCATGATCTTAGTTTTCTGAATGTTGAGTTTTAAGCCAACTTTTTCACTCTCCTCTTTCACTTTCATCAAGAGGCTCTTTAGTTCTTCTTCACTTTCTGCCATAAGGGTGGTATCGTCTACAAACTGAGGTTATTGATATTTCTCCTGGCAATCTTGATTCCAGCTTGTGCTTCATCCAGCCTGGCATTTCTCATGATGTACTCTGCAGATGTATTATAGTACTGCATATATTATAACAAAAATATATAATATACATAGCTACTGAACATATGTTATATGCTCTGTATGCTCAGTTATGTCCAACTCTTTGTGACCCCAGAGACTGTAGCCCGGCAGGCTCCTCTGTCCTTGGAATTTTCCAGGCAACAATACTGGAGTAACGGCTGCCATTCCTATTCCAGGGGATCTTTCCAATCCAGGGATTGAACCCACATCTCTTGCATCTCCTGCATTGACTTCTTTACCACTGGGAAGTTCAGATCAGATCAGATCAGATCAGTCGCTCAGTCGTGTCCGACTCTTTGCGACCCCATGAACCGCAGCACGCCAGGCCTCCCTGTCCATCACCAGCTCCCGGAGGTCACCCAGACTCACACCCATCAAGTCAGTGATGCCATCCAGCCATCTCATCCTCTGTCGTCCCCTTCTCCTCCTGCCCTCAATCCCTCCCAGCATCAGACTCTTCTCCAATGAGTCAACTCTTCGCATGAGGTGGCCAAAATACTGGAGTTTCAGCTTTAGCATCATTCCTTCCAAAGAAATTCCAGGATTGATCTCCTTCAGAATGGACTGGTTGGATCTTCTTGCAGTCCAAGGGACTCTCAAGAGTCTTCTCCAACACCACAGTTCAAAAGCATCAATTCTTCGGCACTCAGCCTTCTTCACAGTCCAGCTCTCACATCCATACATGACCTCAGGAAAGACCATAGCCTTGACTAGGCGAACCTTTGTTGGTAAAGTGATGTCTCTGCTTTTGAATATGCTATCTAGGTTGGTCATAACTTTCCTTCCAAGGAGTAAGCGTCTTTTAATTTCATGGCTGCAGTCACCATCTGCAGTGATTTTGGAGCCCAGAAAAACAAAGTCTGACACTGTTTCCCCATCTATTTCCCATGTAGTGATGGGACCAGATGCCATGATCTTCGTTTTCTGAATGTTGAGCTTTAAGCCAACCTTTTCACTCTCCACTTTCACTCTCATCAAGAGGCTTTTTAGCCCCTCTTCACTTTCTGCCATAAGAGTCGTGTCATCTGCATATCTGAGGATATTGATATTTCTCCCGGCAATCTTGATTCCAACTTGTGTTTCTTCCAGTCCAGCATTTCTCATGATGTACTCTGCATATAAGTTAAATAAACATGGTGACAATATGCAGCCTTGACGTACTCCTTTTCCTATTTGGAACCAGTCTGTTGTTCCATGACCAGTTCTAACTGTTGCTTCCTGACCTGCATACAGATTTCTTAAGAGGCAGATCAGGTGGTCTGGTATTCCCATCTCTTTCAGAATTTTCCATAGTTTATTGTGATCCACACAGTCAAAGGCTTTGGCATAGTCAATAAAGCAGAAATAGATGTTTTTCTGGAACTCTCTTGCTTTTTCCATGATCCAGCGGATGTTGGCAATTTGATCTCTGGTTCCTCTGCCTTTTCTAAAGCCAGCTTGAACATCAGGAAGTTAGGTACTACCTAATATAGTACTAACAAAAAATATAGTACTACTATATAGGAGTATATAGTACTCCTATATAGATGTTATTGCTATTCTTTTTTAAAATTGGGGGGGAAAAGCACATTTGGAGAAGTTATGTAACTTGCAAAGGACGCACAACAGGTATATGTGAGAAATCAGGCCACAAAAATCATAAACGTTATGTTTAAACTGTATGCTACGCTGCTGAAAAGCATGTTACACATTTGGTATATCACAGTTTGTTTCTGGTAGAAAGTGAATCACAATAAGTCTGGTTGTCTCGAAAAGTGATCCGCAGAATTGTATTTCTTCAAGGTGGTATTACTTATTCAAATATATATAATATGCTGTATAATCCTTTCATAGACGCTAACTTATACATGACTTTAAAGTTAAGTTTATATTTGACAGATCCAGTGTTCCTTAACTTTAATCCTAAATCTACTTTTTAAGGAATTCCTATTAACTTTTTATCAAATGCGTTTGAGGATAAAATGGAGTAGCATCTTTTAAATACTCCCATGGTAAATATCATACGCTGCTAAGTCACTTCAGTCATGTCCGATTCTGTGCGACCCCATAGATGGCAGCCCACAAGGCTCCCCCATCCCTGGGATTCTCCAGGCAAGAACACTGGAGTGGCCTGCCATTTCCTTCTCCAATGCATGAAAGTGAAAAGAGAAAGTGAAGTCACTCAGTCATATCCAACTCTTAGCGACGCCATGGACTGCAGCCCACCAGGCTCCTCCGTCCATGGGATTTTCCAGGCAAGAGTACTGGAGTGGGGTGCCACTGCCTTCTCCAAATATCATATATTAATGCATTTATATGGAGTCTAGGAAAATGGTACAGCTGAGCCTATTTGCAGGGTAGAAGTAGAGATGCAAACATAGAGAATGGGCCTGTAGATACAGAGGGATGAAGAAGGAGGTGGATGAGTTGGGAGAGTATTATTGGCATGGCTTCCCTGATAGCTCAGCTGGTGAAGAATCCACCTGCAACGCAGGAGAGCCTGCTTTGATTTGAGTTGGACTATAAAGAAAGCTGAGCACTGAAGAATTGATGCTTTTGAACTGTGGTGTTGGAGAAGACTCTTGAGAGTCCCTTGAACTGCAAGGAGATCAAACCAGTTCATCCTAAAGGAAATTAGTCCTGAATATTCTTTGGAAGGACTGATGCTGAAGCTGAAGCTCCAATACTTTGGGCACCTGATGCAAAGAACTGACTCATTGGAAAAGACCGTGATCCTGGGAAAGATTGAATGCGGGAGGAGAAGGGAACGACAGAGGATGAGATGGTTGGATGGCATCACCAACTCAATGGACATGAGTTTGAGTAAACTCCAAGAGTTCGTGATGGACAGGGATGCCTGGTGTGCTGCAGTCCTTGGGGTCCCAAAGAATCAGACATGACTGAGCAACTGAACTGAACTAGGCTGAACTGAGGATTGGTGTAGACAGGGCTGTGTATACAACAGCTGGTGGGAAGCTGCTGGGCAGCACAGAGAGCTCAGCTTGGTGCTCTGTGACGACCTAGAGGGGTGGGTGGGTGGTGGGGGTGGGAAGGAGATTCAGGGAGGGAGGGGGCATATGTATCCATATAGCTGATTTGCTTTGTTGTACAGCAGAAACTAACAACATTCTAAAGCGATTATACTCCAGACTCTTTGTGGCCCCACGGACCCCGCCAGGCTCCTCTCTCCATGGGCTTCTCCAGGTAAGATTACTGGAATGGGTTGTCATTCCTTTCTCCAGGGATTTCATCTATTTATGGATGACTTCCAAATCCATACCTCTTCTCCTGACCTTTGTTCTAAGGTCTAGATTATTTATCCAATTACATTTTGGCATTTCCACTTAAGTGTTCAATCAAAATGTCAAACTTAAAAACAAACAAACAGAAAACCCAAAATACTTCCATGTTATTCAGATTCATCATCATATTTTCATTTAATGAAAGTCAAAAAGCAAATTTCACAATCAGCCAAAGAATAAACAAACACTTTCAAAGGTGCAAAAGTGGGACTGACATCTGACTTCTCAACATAAATAACAAGTTCAGGAGTGATTGGAATGATGTCTGTAAAAGTACTAAGGACTAGTAACTCATAAAGTAGAATTTTATAGCCAGTTATCATATCTTTCAAAATGAAAAAGAGCAAAAACCTCTTCCCACAATAAAACTGAGAGATCCAGGTGCCCGCAGATCTATACTGAGAGGAATACCAAAGAAAGTTCTTCCAGAAAAAAAAAAAAAAGCTTCAAAATGAAAATATAAGAAATTAGAAAAAGCACTGGAAAGACTAATATGTTGGTACTGCTAAGTCGCTTCAGTCGTGTCCGACTCTGTGTGACCCCATAGACTGAAGCCCACCAGGCTCCCCCATCCCTGGGATTCTCCAGGCAAGAACACTGGAGTGGGTTGCCATTTCCTTCTCCAATGCATGAAAGTGAAAAGTGAAAGTGAAGTCGTTCAGTCGTGTCCGACTCTTAGCGACCCCATGGACTGAAGCCTACCAGGATCTTCCGTCCATGGGATTTTCCAGGCAAAAGTAGTGGGGTGGGGTGCCATTGCCTTCCCCGATGTTGGTACTACAAATAAATATATTAACTGCTTTAAATAGTGTTGAAAATTCTAAAGTTTTAATTGTATGTAGAGTTAAAATATTTGACAATAAAGCAAAAGTGGGTGGGAAGCAATCAGAATCAAAATTTCATACAACTCTTTAACACTGATGAAAAAGTCAAAGTATAAAGGTTCAAGTAAATAAGTAAAGGGTGAAAGGTGCAATATAAGAGACAAAGAAGCAAAAGTAATTATTTAATCTTAGGTAATCTTAATCTTGGAGAAGGCAATGACACACCACTCCAGTACTCTTGCCTGGAAAATCGCACAGGCAGGGAAGCCTGGTGGGCTGCAGTCCAATTCGAAAGAAAGGAAAAGTATGAAACACAGAATAGGGCTGTTGAATAGAAAACCAAGAGGCAGGTTTCAACCCACTGTATCTGTTATCACTTTGAGTGTCAAAGTCCAATAATTTTATATAAGGATAAAAGCTTATTGAGGTGGAATATTTTGAGTTGAATATATATTTAGGGATCAGATCAGATCAGATCAGATCAATTGCTCAGTCGTGTCTGACTCTTTGCAACCCCATGAATTGCAGCACGCCAGGCCTCCCTGTCCATCACCAAATCCCGGAGTTCACTCAGACTCACGTCCATCGAGTCAAAGCATGTGATAACATAAAACACTTGTTTCCTAATTGTTAAAAAAAAAAAATAAATGGAGTGACTTCTGCTGCCCTTACATCATGCAAATTAGTCTTCAGTATTTCCTAAAGCTACACTAAGAAGATGCAATCACAATTCTTTTTTTTTTAATTAAATTTTATTTTGTTTAACTTTACAATATTGTATTGCTTTTGCCATACATCGAGATGGATCCACCACCAATATACACGTGCTCCCCATCCTGAATCCTCCTCTCTCCTCCCTCCCCATACCATCCCTCTGGGCCATCCCAGTGCACCAGCCCCAGGGATCCGTTATCGGGCATCGTACCTGGACTGGCTTCTCCCACAGCTTTTACCAAAAGTGGGATCTGGCTGCTCACCACTTTGAAGCCAATAAAGAGGCAAGGAGAGGTTGCTTTATTTGGAGGCTGTCAGCTGGGGTGGGGGTGCGGTGGAGGATGGACTCGTGTCCAAAGGCCACTTTCCCACTGATAATCAGTGGGCAGGAGCTTTAAATGGGGATTTTCAGGGATGTATAGGTGGAAGGAGGGGGCTGCATGCAGAAACAGCCCAGTCAGCTCTGAGAGTCCTGTTGAAATTGGTCATCAGAGGTCTGATGTGTGTCATCTTGATTGTTTCAAGTGCACTTAATCTTTAGTTCCAGGTCAGCTTGTTCCCATTTATTTGAGGTCAGTTCTCAAAATCTTGGCAGCTTCTGCCATGGCTACAACCTGGCCATCACGCAATTAACTTCCCCAGCCTAGTGAGGTTTCAGTACCTACAAAACAGCACGCTACACACAGCACTTACGGAGGAGCGGAAGGTGCCTGATTCTTTTCATGACTAAACTATTATTATTTGGTCTCGACGGTTTCCCTTTGTTTCTGCATTTTCTCACTTCTCTGATTACACTGATTCTTTGGCTACAGTCTTTTTACAGACAAAAGGCAGGCAGAGACATGGTGGGGAAGGACCATAGGGTTCTGTTATCTTTCCAAGTCATAGCACTCAAGGAGCCAACTTTACAAGATGAGATTGCATGGTGACCTAACAGGAGAAGCAGGCTGTGGCTTCCTCTCTGTACACAGTCTAATTTACCTTTTAAAAGCTGAGGTACAACTGACATATAGCATCATATCAGGTGTAAAACATAATGATTGCACACTGGTATGGATTGCAAATTGATCTTCATAAGACTAGCTAACATCCATCCCCACCTGTAATTGCAGTTTTTTCCCTGTGATGAGGAATTTTAAGATCTGGTCACCTAGCAACTTTCAAATATGCAGTAGAGGTTTATTAACTATAGGTTAATTTACTTTATAACCATAAGATTTGCCTTCTGAATTATCTCATTCTTTTGACTACTTTTGGTTCATAAATGGACATCTTGGCTCTACTTGACAAACCTCAAAAGTCCTAAATTCTAGACTTCTTGTTTCAGATGGAAACTAAAGTGAATTCTTTCACTTAGCCCCACTTTCTAAATCTTTTTAATGGAATTAGTGAGACCCACCCCTGATGTTTTCCAGAGTGGTTTGATTATGAAATAAGATGGAGCATGTGAAACCTTCAGTAAATCACTCAGTCTAAGAAAAGATTTCTCTAGTTATTAGGCAGTGCTATACAAGGTCATTCTGACTGATGCACCACAGCAACGTCCCTGTGAAGGTAAAGGCCTCCAGCTCTGAGATCCTGAAGACCACCTTGTGATAAAATAAAATCAAGTGAACAAGGCTGTCCTGGGCACCAGGGTTTCTCACTCTAGTGAGTTTGAATGAAGCCAGATTGGGATTTAAGGGTCCAGTGACTGACATCTTGAAGGGGATTATACTGGCGAGAAACTCTTAGGGAACAAGTTCTCTTGTAATACATCCATAGCTCCAGGCCTCATGTATTCAATATTTTAATTAAAATCTTGCCCATGGGGACCAAGTACTTAGGGAAACCACTAAGGAAAGTCATGGGTGTAAGAGTTGTTATTTCTTCTCAAGTAGACCCATCTGTTCCCCCAAATAAAGAAACAATTATTTTAACATTCTTGGAAGCTGCTGACAAGGACATTAAAGCATGCACAGAAGCAGGCTGTGGCATCGAGCCAGTCACAAAGACCTCGGGCAACATGACCTCCATAAGTTCTGTGGGATTTTCTTTTCTTCCCTCTTTGGACGAAAAAAATAGAATCCTACAGAACTCATGGAATTTGTTTTCTTCCTTTCTTTTTGAAGGGGTTTCCCTCACAGCTCAGTTGGTAAAGAATCCTCCTGCAATGCAGGAGACCCCAGTTCGATTCCTGGGTCAGGAAGGCCTGCTGGAGAAGGGATAGGCTGCCCACTCCAGTATTCTGGCCTGGAGAATTCCATGGATACAGACACTGAGTGACTTTCACCTTCATTTCACTTTCCCTTTGGAAGTAAATATCTCCCTGTGTCTACTGTGGCCTTGAATTTGGAAATCATAACCTGACTAGAAGTAAAATCTAGCAAAAGCCAAGCAGCCCAATCTTATTCTCACTCAACACTTTTATGCATATTGTATACCTTCAGATGAAATTTTATTTATTGGTTTTCTTACAATCATACATAGGCTGAGTAGTTTTCCAAGAAATTTATTTCTAAGAGATAGACAGAGACCATGCCTTCTTATCCTTATACTTAATAATAATGATATCCTCCACAAGTGACTCCAAAGGTTTCTGAAGGTGGAAGGAGAGAGTGTGATAAAAAAACAAAAAAATGCATGGTGGAGAAACAGTATACACTCCTATCACATTTGCAAGAAAATTTCTGTGTGTGTAAGAAGAAAGCTTTCAAAGCAAGCATGTATTTGACCTCTATCACAATCCAAAAAATTAGCAACAATTAGAATTTTATCAATCTGATTGTAAGGCATACATCAACCAAAAAAGTAGGGAGAATATTTTCTTCCCAAGGATCAACATACATTAACACAGCTACATATAGTTATTAGTTTACATTATAGTTCACTCTCAAGGCAAGAATACTGAAGGGGTTTGCCATTCCCTTCTCCAGCGGACCACACCCTGTCATATCTCTCCACCATGACCTGCCCATCCTGGGTTGCCCCACGGGCATGGCTTAGTTTCACTGAGTTAGACAAGGGTGTGGACATCCCATGAACACTATGAAAAGACAAAATGATAGGATACTGAAAGAGAAACTCCCCAGGTCAGTAGGGGCCCAATATGCTACTGGAGATCAGTGGAGAAATAACTCCAGAAAGAATGAAGGGATGGAGCCAAAGCAAAAAGAATACCCAGCTGTGGATATGTCTGGTGATAGAAGCAAAGTCTGATGCTGTAAAGAGCAATACTGCATAGGAACCTGGAATGTCAGGTCCATGAATCAAGGCAAATTGGAAGTGGTCAAACAAGAGATGGCAAGAGTGAATGTCGACGTTCTAGGAATTAGCGAACTAAAATGGACTGGAATGGGTGAATTTAACTCGGATGACCATTATATCTACTACTGTGGGCAGGAATCCCTCAGAAGAAATGGAGTGGCCATCATGGTCAACAAAAGAGTCCGAAATGCAGTACTTGGATGCAATCTCAAAAATGACAGAATGATCTCTGTTCGTTTCCAAGGCAAACCATTCAATGTCACAGTAATCCAAATCTATGCCCCAACCAGTAACGCCGAAGAAGCTGAAGTTGAAAGGTTCTATGAAGACCTACAAGACCTTTTAGAACTAACACCCAAAAAAGATGTCCTTTTCATTATAGGGGACTGGAATGCAAAAGTAGGAAGTCAAGAAACACCTGGAGTAACAGGCAAATTTGGCCTTGGAATACGGAATGAAGCACGGCAAAGACTAATAGAGTTTTGCCAAGAAAATGCACTGGTCATAGCAAATACCCTCTTCCAACAACACAAGAGAAGACTCTATACATGGACATCACCAGATGGTCAACACCGAAATCAGATCGATTATATTCTTTGCAGCCAAAGATGGAGAAGCTCTATACAATCAGCAAAAACAAGACCAGGAGCTGACTGTGGCTCGGACCATGAACTCCTTATTGCCAAATTCAGACTGAAATTGAAGAAAGTAGGGAAAACCACTAGACCATTCAGGTATGACCTAAATCAAATCCCTTATGATTATACAGTGGAAGTGAGAAATAGATTTAAGGGCCTAGATCTGATAGATAGAGTGCCTGATGAACTATGGAATGAGGTTCGTGACATTGTACAGGAGACAGGGATCAAGACCATCCCCATGGAAAAGAAATGCAAAAAAGCAAAATGGCTGTCTGGGGAGGCCTTACAAATAGCTGTGAAAAGAAGAGAAGCGAAAAGCAAAGGAGAAAAGGAAAGATATAAACATCTGAATGCAGAGTTCCAAAGAATAGCAAGAAGAGATAAGAAAGCCTTCTTCAATGATCAATGCAAAGAAATAGAGGAAAACAACAGAATGGGAAAGACTAGGGATCTCTTCAAGAAAATCAGAGATACCAAAGGAACATTTCATGCAAAGATGGGCACAATAAAGGACAGAGATGGTGTGGACCTAACAGAAGCAGAAGATTAGGTGGCAAGAATACACAGAAGAACTGTACAAAAAAGAGCTTCAAGACCTAGATAATCATGATGATGTGATCACTGACCTAGAGCCAGACATCTTGGAATGTGAAGTCAAATGGGCCTTAGAAAGCATCACTACGAACAAAGCTAGTGGAGGTGATGGAATTCCAGTGGAGCTATTCCAAGTCCTGAATGATGATGCAGTGAAAGTGCTGCACTCAATATGCCAACAAATTTGGAAAACTCAGCAGTGGCCACAAGATTGGAAAAGGTCAGTTTTCATCCCAATCCCAAAGAAAGGCAATGCCAAGGAGTGCTCAAACTACCGAACAATTGCACTCATCTCACACGCTAGTAAAGTAATGCTCAAAATTCTCCAAGCCAGGCTTCAGCAATATGTGAACCGTGAACTTCCTGATGTTCAAGCTGGTTCTAGAAAAGGCAGAGGAACCAGAGATCAAATTGCCAACATCCGCTGGATCATGGAAAAAGCAAGAGAGTTCCAGAAAAACATCTATTTCTGCTTTATTGACTATGCCAAAGCCTTTGACTGTGTGGATCACAATAAACTATGGAAAATTCTGAAAGAGATGGGAATACCAGACCACCTGATCTGCCTCTTAAGAAATCTGTATGCAGGTCAGGAAGCAACAGTTAGAACTGGTCATGGAACAACAGACTGGTTCCAAATAGGAAAAGGAGTACGTCAAGGCTGCATATTGTCACCATGTTTATTTAACTTATATGCAGAGTACATCATGAGAAATGCTGGACTGGAAGAAACACAAGTTGAAATCAAGATTGCCGGGAGAAATATCAATAATCTCAGATATGCAGATGACACCACTCTTATGGCAGAAAGTGAAGAGGGGCTAAAAAGCCTCCTGATGAAAGTGAAAGTGGAGAGTGAAAAGGTTGGCTTAAAGCTCAACATTCAGAAAACGAAGATCATGGCATCTGGTCCCATCACTGCATGGGAAATAGATGGGGAAACAGTGGAAACAGTGTCAGACTTTATTTTTCTGGGCTCCAAAATCACTGCAGATGGTGACTGCAGCCATGAAATTAAAAGACGCTTACTCCTTGGAAGGAAAGTTATGACCAACCTAGATAGCATATTCAAAAGCAGAGACATTACTTTGCCAACAAAGGTTCACCTAGTCAAGGCTATGGTCTTTCCTGTGGTCATGTATGGATGTGAGAGCTGGACTGTGAAGAAGGCTGAGCGCCGAAGAATTGATGCTTTTGAACTGTGGTGTTGGAGAAGACTCTTGAGAGTCCCTTGGACTGCAAGGAGATCCAACCAGTCCATTCTGAAGGAGATCAATCCTGGAATTTCTTTGGAAGGAATGATGCTAAAGCTGAAACTCCAGTATTTTGGCCACCTCATGTGAAGAGTTGACTCATTGGAGAGGACTCTGATGCTGGGAGGGATTGAGGGCAGGAGGAGAAGGGGAAGACAGAGGATGAGATGGCTGGATGGCATCACTGACTTGATGGGTGTGAGTCTGAGTGACCTCCGGGAGCTGGTGATGGACAGGGAGGCCTGGCGTGCTGCGGTTCATGGGGTCGCAAAGAGTCGGACACGACTGAGCGACTGATCTGATCTGATAGTTCACTCTTAGTGTTGTATATCCTATGGATTTTGACAAATATATAATGATATCATCCATCATTAAAGTATCATACCAAGTGCTTTTATTGCACTAAAAATCTTCTTAGATGCATCTACTCATCCTTTCAGTTCAGTTCAGTTCAGTTCAGTCAGTCAGTCATGTCTGACTCTTTGTGACCCCATGGACTGCAGGATGCCAGGCCTCCCTGTCCATCACCAACTCTTGGAGTTTACTCAAACTCATGTCCATTGAGTTGGTGATGCCATCCAACCATCTCATCCTCTGTCATTCCCTTCTCCTCACGCCTTCAATCTTTCCCAGCATCAGGATCTTTTCCAATGAGCCAGTTCTTCACATCAGGTGGCCAAAGTATTAGAGTTTCAGCTTCAACATCAGTCCATCCAGTGAATATTCAGGACTGATCTCCTTTAGGATGGACTGGTTGGATCTCCATGTAGTCCAAGGGACTCTCAAGAGTCTTATCCAACACCACCATTCAAAAGCATCAATTCTTCAGTGCTCAGCTTTCTTCACAGTCTAACTCTCATATCCATACATGACTACTGGAAAAACCATAGCTTTGACTAGACAGCCCTTTGTTGGCAAATTAATGTCTCTGCTTTTTAATATGCTAAGTTAGTCATAACTTTTCTTCCAAGGAGCAAGCAAGCTTCTTTTAATTTCATGGCTGCAGTCATCATCTGCAGTGATTTTGGAGTTTGAAAAAAGAAAGCCTATCACTGTTTCCATTGTTTCTCCATCTATTCACAATGAAGTAATGGAACTGTGGTGTTAGAGAAGATTCTTGAGAGTCCCTTGGACTGTAAGGAGATCCAACCAGTCCATTCTAAAGGAGATCAGCCCTGGATGTTCTTTGGAAGGAATGATGCTGAAGCTGAAACTCCAGTACTTTGGCCACCTCATGCAAAGAGTTTGACTCATTGGAAGACTCTGATGCTGGGAAGGATTGAGGGCAGGAGGAGAAGGGGACAACAGAGGATGAGATGGCTGGATGGCATCACTGACTCAATGGATGTGAGTTTGAGTAAACTTCAAGAGTTGGTGATGGACAGGGAGGCCTGGTGTGCTGCGATTCATGGGGTCACAAAACGTCGGACGTGACCTAGTGACTGAACTGAACTGAACTGAATGGGACCAGATGCCATGATCTTTGTTTTCTGAATGTTGAGTTTTAAGCCAACTTCTTCACTCTCCTCTTTCACTTTCATCAAGAGGCTTTTCAGTTCTTCTTCACTTTCTGCCATAAGGGTGGTGTCATTTGCATATCTGAGGTTATTGATATTTCTCTCGGCAATTTTGATTCCAGCTTGATCTTCATCCAGTCCAACACCCTAATTCCAAACAAACACTGATCTGTTTCACAGTCTCCATAGATTTATATTTTCCAGAAAGTCAAATAACACAATCACACAGCTCATAATCATTTCAAACTGATAGCTTTCATTTAGAAATGTGAGTTTAAGTTTTCTCCATGTCTTTTCATATCTTAATAGCTCATTTCTTTTTCACATTGAATAACATTCTATTGTTTGGGGATTGGACAGCTTATTAATCCATTCATTTACTGAAGGACATATTAATTGTTTCCAAATTCTGGCAGTAATTAATAAAGATGCTATAAACATCCTTGAGCTAGCTTTTGCTTTAGCATAAGTTTTCAATTCTTTTGGGTAAATACCAAGTAGAACAAGTGCTAGATTACATAGCAAGAGTGTGTTTAGTCTTATAAGAAACTGACAAACTGTCTACCAAAGAGGCTGCACTAGTCTGCCCTCTGGCAATGAATGAGAGTTCCTGTTGCTCCATATCCTTAGTAGCACTTGGTGTTTTGGTGTTCTGGACATTGGCCATCCTAAAAGATGTGCAGTATTCTTCCATTGTTGCTTTAATTTGCAATTTCATGATGACCTAAAATGTGGAGAATGATTTAAATATTAATGGTTTGGGAATTTTTAAAAGATTATACCTAAGATGAGGAGGACTCCAGGGGGCTTCCTGATCATGAATCTGGGGCCTCCACACAGACCTTGTGTTTAGAAGGTCCTGCTCTGAGTTTACAGCTCTGCTCTTGCCAACTTAAAATTGTCATACATTTTTAATAAGGAGCTAACATTTTAGTTTTTACACTGGGATCTGCAAAGTATGTAGGCAAAATCATTCTTCACACTTGAAATACTCCAGAGGGGCTTAGTACTTCACAAGGAAAATTCCTAGAAAATGAAGATTCTGGATTCTTTTCTCCAAAAGAAAAAACTATCCCTATCATTAGGGACAATCTATTGCTGTGGTCTTTCATTTGGTTCTGTGTGTGTGTGTGTGTGAGAGTCATCCAGTCAATTCTGACTCTTTGTAACTCTTTGGACTGTAACTTGCCAGGCTCCTCTGTCCATGGAATTCTACAGGCAATTATACTGGAGTCGGTAGCCATTCTCTTCTCCAGGGGATTTTCCTGACCCAGGGACTGAATTGATGTCTATTTGGTTCTGAGGGATATACATTTAACTATCTCTGTCATTCCTTGACAGGACACGCTGGCATGTCAAGTCAAACCACAGGAGCCCTCAATACTAGATTCAAGACATAACACGAAAGCATATATACTGCATTTATTTGAAATAAATATATATTTTCTATATGTGTTCTAAATCATTTAGCATGGAAAGAAATAGTCACAGAAGAAAACAATACATAGAGAATTGATAAGTCAAAGAAATCCTTTTTAGAATCATTTGAATTGGTACTATTTTCATTTTAAGAGATATCTTTATAACTATTATCATATCTCTGATCAATTCTTAGTGTTCTAATATTCCCAATTTAAAAGCTAGGCTAAGGTTTCCCTCTTGGCTCAGTGGTAAAGAATCTGCCTGCTAGTTCAGGAGACATGAATTTGATTCCTGGTCTGGGACAATTCCAGCCCCAGGGCAGGTAAGCCCATCGGCCACAACTGTTGATCCTGTGCTCTGGAGCTCGGGAACGGCAACACCTGAGCCCACAGGCCGCAACCACTGAAGCCCACGTGTCCCAGAGCTCATGATCTGCCCATGGAATACAACCAGGGAAACTCAAAGAGCAGTGGAGACCCAGCACACCAAAAAAATAATAAAAAAAAATTTTTAAGCTAGGCTATGTTATTCTTTTTTGTATAGAAGAACTGTACAAAAAAGAGCTTCAAGACCCAGATAATCATGATGATGTGATCACTGACCTAGAGCCAGACATCTTGGAATGTGAAGTCAAATGGGCCTTAGAAAGCATCACTACGAACAAAGCTAGTGGAGGTGATGGAATTCCAGTGGAGCTATTCCAAGTCCTGAATGATGATGCTGTGAAAGTGCTACACTCAATATGCCAGCAAATTTGGAAAACTCAGCAGTGGCCACAAGATTGGAAAAGGTCAGTTTTCATCCCAATCCCAAAGAAAGGCAATGCCAAGGAGTGCTCAAACTACCGAACAATTGCACTCATCTCACACGCTAGTAAAGTAATGCTCAAAATTCTCCAAGCCAGGCTTCAGCAATATGTGAACCGTGAACTTCCTGATGTTCAAGCTGGTTTTAGAAAAGGCAGAGGAACCAGAGATCAAATTGCCAACATCCGCTGGATCATGGAAAAAGCAAGAGAGTTCCAGAAAAACATCTATTTCTGCTTTATTGACTATGCCAAAGCCTTTGACTGTGTGGATCACAATAAACTATGGAAAATTCTGAAAGAGATGGGAATACCAGACCACCTGATCTGCCTCTTAAGAAATCTGTATGCAGGTCAGGAAGCAACAGTTAGAACTGGTCATGGAACAACAGACTGGTTCCAAATAGGAAAAGGAGTACGTCAAGGCTGTATATTGTCACCATGTTTATTTAACTTATATGCAGAGTACATCATGAGAAATGCTGGACTGGAAGAAACACAAGTTGGAATCAAGATTGCCGGGAGAAATATCAATAACCTCAGATATGCAGATGACACCACTCTTATGGCAGAAAGTGAAGAGGGGCTAAAAAGCCTCTTGATGAAAGTGAAAGTGGAGAGTGAAAAGGTTGGCTTAAAGCTCAACATTCAGAAAACGAAGATCATGGCATCTGGTCCCATCACTGCATGGGAAATAGATGGGGAAACAGTGGAAACAGTGTCAGACTTTGTTTTTCTGGGCTCCAAAATCACTGCAGATGGTGACTGCAGCCATGAAATTAAAAGACGCTTGCTCCTTGGAAGGAAAGTTATGACCAACCTAGATAGCATATTCAAAAGCAGAGACATTACTTTACCAACAAAGGTTCGCCTAGTCAAGGCTATGGTCTTTCCTGTGGTCATGTATGGATGTGAGAGCTGGACTGTGAAGAAGGCTGAGCGCCGAAGAATTGATGCTTTTGAACTGTGGTGTTGGAGAAGACTCTTGAGAGTCCCTTGGACTGCAAGGAGATCCAACCAGTCCATTCTGAAGGAGATCAATCCTGGAATTTCTTTGGAAGGAATGATGCTAAAGCTGAAACTCCAGTATTTTGGCCACCTCATGCGAAGAGTTGACTCATTGGAGAAGACTCTGATGCTGGGAGGAATTGAGGGCAGGAGGAGAAGGGGACGACAGAGGATGAGATGGCTGGATGGCATCACTGACTCGATGGATGCGAGTCTGAGTGACCTCCGGGAGCTGGTGATGGACAGGGAGGCCTGGCGTGCTGCGGTTCATGGGGTCGCAAAGAGTCGGACACGACTGAGCGACTGATCTGATCTGATGTTATTCTTAGAGATTCATAAGGACAATCACAGCAGCCTCTACTTTGAGCCTGAATGGTGATCTGTCAGTTGGTGACCTGACTGTATATGGGAAGGAAAAAGCATAGAATGTGTCCTGAGACACATTTTATGTCCTGAGACAAATCTGAAGACAAAGGGTCATGTCTGACTGTAAAAATAAATGTTATCTTTAGTTATCTAAATGTTATCTTTACTTCAGTAAATTAAAATATGCTTACATTACTATGTCCCTTGTCTTATACTCTGCAATGCTTTTTTCATTAAAATTATCACATGAAGATGTTACTCTGGGTGATGAGTTGATAAAGATGAAAACTGAGATAAAGATGCCCATTTGATGAAGTTTATTATCGTTGAACAAAGATTAAAATAAAAGCACTCAGTAATAACCTATATCAAGGATGATTGGCATGAACATTAATTATTTAAATGACATAGTATCAAATAGAGAGTTTTTTAAAATAAAATGACATGCAAAATGACTATTTCTATTCAAAAGTACATATGTTTATATTTAAGAATGTCTTATCAGATGCTTCAAATTATAAAAAAAAAAGGTGAATCCCATTTGTCTCTTGAATTCATTTTTCTGTCTACACATAGGTGTGTGAGTTGCATGTGATTTGCATGAATAAGGTACATGTGAGCATGTGCTTAAATATGTGGGTGAGTATAAATGTGCTTATGAAAGTGTGGATGATCATGGAAACAAATATACAATAAAAGTAATTAAAATGGAAATTTAAAAATATGAATTATAGCTTCATGATCAATTCTTCCAATGTTATTATTCCTGAGATCTCATTTTGTCAACACATTTGCTTCCTAGACTTAAAAAGAACTTGAGAAAGGATGTAAAAACATTTTTATAATTGTTGACATAACAAGTCAATATTTTCCCTAGCTTGATATGACCTGTATGAAACCATACTGTTGCTGTATATACATAATTAAAATATATGTCTTATTGAAGATTTTGCTTTCCCCACAGCCATTTTTAGGTCTATTTTATTTTATTTTTTAACTTTCTATTTTGTATTGGGACGTACAGACACTCAGACACGACTGAGCGACTTCACTTTCACTTTTCACTTTCATGCATTGGAGAAGGAAATGGCAACCCACTCCAGTGTTCTTGCCTGGAGAATCCCAGGGACGGGGAAGCCTGGTGGGCTGCCGTCTATGGGGTCACACAGAGTCGGACACGACTGAAGTGACTTAACATAACATAACATTGGGACGTAGCTGATTCACAATGTTGTGATAGTTTCCGATGAGCAGTGAAGGGGCTCTGCCGCACATGCACATATTATCTACTCTCCCGTGAACTCCCCTTCCAGCCAGGCTGCCACGTAACGTTGAGCAGTGTTCCGTGTGCCCTACAGTAGGCCCTTCATCCATTTTAAACACAGCAGTGTGTGCATCTCCGTCCCAAACTCACTAATTATCCCTTCCCCATCATTCCCCCCACCACAGCAACCATAAGCTCATTCTAAGGTCCCCACAGCCTTTTCAGGGCGCTCTTGACCTCTTTGTTCCGCAGACTATAGATCAGCGGATTCAGCATGGGGATGACTATGGCGTAGAACACAGATGCCATCTTGTCTGTGCTCATGGAATGGCGGGAGCCGGGCTGTAGGTACATGAAGGCGCCTGTCCCATAGAAGATGGAGATGGAAGTGAGGTGGGACGCACAGGTCGAGAAGGCCTTCTGATGTCCTTCAGATGAGCGCACCCTCAGAATGGTGACAAAGATAAACAGGTAAGAGATCAAGATGACCATAATAGTAAAGACGATATTGAAGCCTGCCAAAATAAAAAACACCATCTCACTTCTGATGCTGTCTGAGCATGAGAGAGCCAGGACGGGAGTAACATCACAGAAAAAGTGATCAACCACATTGGATCTGCAGAAAGAGAGACTGAATGTATTCCAAGTGTGCATGGAGGCCTCGAGGAAGCCAAAAACATAGCATCCTACAACCATCCATGTACACACCCTAGCTGTCATGATGTTGGTGTAATGGAGTGGCTTGCACACTGCTGCATGACGGTCATAGGCCATTGAAGCCAAGAGAAAAGTTTCCACAACAAGAAAGCCAACAAAAAAGAAAAGCTGAGTGGCACAAGCATTGTAGGAAATGACCTTGTCTCCCACGAGGAATCCAGCCATCACTTTGGGAGTGACGGCTGTGGAGTAAGCAAAGTCCATCAGGGAGAGGTGGCTGAGGAAGACGTACATGGGAGTGTGGAGACGAGAGTCCAGCAGGATCAGCGTGATCACCCCCAGGTTCCCAACCAGAGTGAGGAGGTAGATGAGCGTGAACACTAGAAAGAGTGGGATCTGCAGTTGTGGGTCATCAGTTATCCCGGCAAGAATGAACTCAGTCACGACTGTACTGTTCTCCATGGGGGTTATTTATGCATTATGAAGATGCACTATAGCAATGAAAAAAGAGGATTCAGGTAGTAACTGAGCTCAGAACCATAATTGCATTCAAGTTATGCTTTATATCTGAATTTCCTGAATTTAACATGGGCATAAGAAGGAAGAGACTTATGCAAAATCACTGCAGAGATCTGTTAAAAACGAAATTTGTTAGGGTACTTCCCTGGTGGTTCAGTGGTTAAAACCCCATGCTTCCAAAGAGGGGGTGAAGGTTGGGAATGAAGAGCTCATATTCCACATGGTATGGCCAAAAAAGAAAAGTAAATAAATTAATTAAAATTAGATTTGCTATCCTTCCATTCAGATTTTCAAACAGAATATTCATGCAATAAAATAGATTGCTGTAATTTAATTCATTTCATTGTAGTTACCACTGGTGTATCAAGAGCAGTATTGTATTCTAGTAATACAGATTTTAATATATCATGTTCAAGGCTTCAATAGTCTCATAGGTAATAGGATACATAGAACGAGTAATTCCCACAGAGTGGGATACTGAGAAACTCCTCTATAAAGAATAAAGACATCAGAGAGTAAAAGTTTAAAGTGTGCTGCTAAGTCGCTTCAGTCGTGTCCGACTCTGTGCGACCCCAGAGACGGCAGCCCAGTAGGCTCCTCTGTCCCTGGGATTCTCCAGGCAAGAACACTGGAGTGGGTTGCCATTTCCCTCTCCATTGAGTGAAAGTGAAAAGTGAAAGAGAAGTCACTCAGTCGTGCCCGACTTTTCGCGACCCCATGGACTGCAGCCTACCAGGCTCCTCCATCCATGGGATTTTCCAGGCAAGAGTACTGGAGTGGGGTGCCATTGCTTCTATCCATTTCCCTTGGTCCTTACAGAACTGGTCTAATTGTAGAACAGTATTATACTCAAGAGACCCTCCAACTGGCCACCATTCGCCGTCCTCCAATGGATACTGTGGCCATGCAGCATCACATAGGAAGACCAGATGTGTCTCCTTTAAGCCCTGGGAATCAAATCTATCCGTTTTTCAGGATACAGTTCAAAGGAGTGAGGCTGAAATTGTTAGCTCCCATCTGTAAGAGAGAAAAAAAGTGACCAGCGCCATTTTTTTGTATTCAATCAATATAGATATTCTTACTGTTAGAAGGTAGCGACAGACTAAGAATATCTGGGTGCACATTCTATGTCCACCTTGTATGAGATGACCGGGCATTGCTTCATATCGCTTGGCCGTCATTTTTCCCTTGAACTCATCAGCAGACTGAAGTGATAATGCAAGCTGGTAATGTAGGCTTTTACACATTATGACCGTGCTTAGTTACTCAGTCAAGTCAGACATTTTGCAACTCCGTGGACTGGAGCCCACCAGGCTCCTCTATCCATGGGGATTCTCCAGGCAAAAATACTGGAGTGGGTTGCCATACACATTATGACTAGGACAGAGTTATTGGTCTATGCATTGATTACAGGAGTGAGTGTTGCAATTGAGAAATTCCAGATAACTCTGAAACCAAACATCCTATATGCTCACTCATTCATTTGTCTTCTTTCCCCAAATCCTTTCACTTTCGTATTCTGTCCATAATTTCCTCCAATTTTTCAAATAATAACCCTGTTTTACTCAAGTCATGAACAGTGCAGCTATGCCAAGTCAGAATTGATTTATGTTCTGAGTCATCTTGTGTATTAACCAGGGTGTCTGAGCCTAGGTTTCTCCTGTAAAATGGAATAAAGAATACCATCTAGCACTTAACCAGATTCAATCAATATAGATATTCTTACTGTTAGAAGATAGTGACAGAATCTGTCTAGAGACCCAAAACATCAATGAGGTTAAGGAAAACTTTCGTTCGAGCATGAAGTGTGGGGCACTGTGTTTTCTCCCATTTCATTTTCCTGTGCATTCATCTTATTAATGTATGCAGAAGTTAATGATGGCTTGGAGCAAAGTGATAGTGAGCGAAGTAGTGAAAATAATCTAGTTATCAGTGTGATTTCAAAAACAGAGCTTGCTGGATTTCCTGATATACTCAGTGTAGGACATTAGAGGGGACAGTGTTGCTTCCTTTCTTTGTATAGTCCTAGAAAGAATGGTGTAGAAGAAGCAGATGTTTGAGAAAGGACAAGAAAGATGATTTCAGATTAGTCGTGGTGAGTTTGAGATTTTTTAGGCCATCTAACTTAGAAGGATTGCATAAACAATTGGACTTGTTGCATCAGATTTTATTAAAGTATATTGGCAGTTGCTATGGTTTAACCTTCTCATATTACATGAAATCCACAAAACTAAATGACATCACTTAAGGAAGGAGATTGGAGAACAAGAAAATCAGGGTATGCTAATGTTACAAAGTCAAGATCATGGAGCAGTACAGCTCTAAGAGGGAAGAAGGAAAGAAAATTGTCACCTCTGAGATGAGTGCTAGGGAAGCCCTGTCCCTGGACACAGTTTTCAGTTGGGCAAGTAAGTTGAGAGAACTTCCAGGGGAGAAGTTAAGTGTATCCTGGTTATGCTGATAACTATTATAAAGTGCAGAAGGAAGAGTAGAGTGATGTCAGGAGTTGGGCAGGAGTGGCTGCTGGGCTAGTTTCGTGGTGAGTGACACACAGCAGACGATGATGACCCGCCTCTGAGCCCGTGGGCTGAAAAGGGTGAAGGTCTTGACGGGAGCCTCCTGACCCTGCTGGTGGTGTGAGGGAGGTCACGGGGAGGCGTTATTATCCAGAGAAGATACCCTCTTGTTTATTGTTTACCTAAGTCAATACTCATATGTTAAGTAAGTGTTAGTCACTCAGTCATGCCCGACTCTTTCAGCCCACCAGGCTCCTCTGTCCATGGGATTTTCCAGGCAAGAACACTGGAGTGGGCTGCCATTTCCTTCTCCAGGGGGATCTTCCCAACCCAGGGATTGAACCCAGGTATCCTGTACTGCAGGCAGATTCTTTACCAACTGAGCTACAAAGGAAGCCCATATATTAGATGTCCGTAAATTGGAAGAGGAAGAATATACTGGATACATTTCATTTGATTTTTTACCATTTCTCTTCTCAATAATGTGAAGGAGTGTGTCTTAATTGGGCATTTTCCTACAAGGGAGACAAAATAGTTTCAGGCACATTCTTGTGATAACATTAATCTACTGATAAGAATTATAAAAATCTTTGAATCATGTATTGACCTTTTAGCAGTCTTTCTTTAAGGATTTTTATGTACCGAATCAGCATATATTGGGTGTTCAGGACATAATTAAAAAGTGCACAAGAATTTATGTGCCCTCAGTTACAATTCAAATTCATTCTTCAAAGAGTAACAGGGGTTTCAAAACCCCCATGAAGTCTTCAGCAACTCCTCCTCTCTAGACATTGTAACCTATGGAGCGCCATTGATCACTGTTACTCGCATTTGTTTTATCCTCATTTAAGCTTCATCCACCATACAGATCATCTATACCGTATAAGTAGAGAAGCTTAATGAATTAAACTTTGAGAGTTAAAACTCCTGAGCTCTTTCTGTTTTCTGGACACCATGTTACTTTGTACATATCTACACTGACCCATCTCCCAGTCTTGGGAGATATTACTCCCATTTCACATATGGGGAAACTGAAGCTTGCTGACACGGGATTAACACTGACATCCATAAAACTAGCAAGTGGCAGAGCTAGTATTTGAAGTCATGTCAAAGCCTGAGTTCTTGATCGCTAAAACATAGTCTCCTAATATTTTATATGTAATCTAGACTCTCTATCCCAGAACTTGGCACGAAAAAATTACTCATCATATTGGCTTATTCATGAGTGAGATGATTTCTTGAGTTCATCATTCACAGGCAATGTAAGAGGTAAAAAGCTTAGCTTTGGGAATCAAACATACAATTAGCTAGTGGTAATTTGCTTAATACACTATCTTTCAGAATCCCAGCCAAGTGATAAGGACTATATCCACACAAGTATACTATCTAGTTCCTCTCCCCTCTGTCCAGAAAGAAAGATTAAAAAAAAAAAAAAAAAACTTCTACACCTAAAAGTTACATAAGTTTTGAGTAACCTCAATTAATAAGCCACATAGAGTGCTGAAATTTGTGCAGTTATTCATCCAACATTTATTCTTTCTTCAAGTACTAAGTGCTTACAGTACATCCAGTTGTGTCCTAATTCTAAGGTTTACAATGACATAAGAATATATACATATTCACTGATCAGAAAGTGTATAAGATGAAGGCAGTTATATACAATGATCATTATTATGATATATTCTTATTCTTTATTCCCAAGAAGAGAACATCATTTTTGTCCCTCAGGTCAGTGGAATGGTACCATGATACAATAATTCTGGGTGCCTAATGCCAGCAATGGAGAAGGAAATGGCAACCCACTCCAGTGTTCTTGCCTGGAGAATCCCAGGGACAGCGGAGCCTGGTGAGCTGCTGTCTATGGGATCGCACAGAGTCAGACACGACTGAAGCGACTCAGCAGCAGCAATGCCAGCAAAGCTCCAGAATGACAACTGGGGGACTTCCCTAGTGATCCACTGGCTACGATTCTGCACTTTCGATGCAGGGCGCCCGGGTGTGATTCATGGTTGGGGAATTAGATCCCACGTGCTGCAAATCAAAGTTTGCATGCAGGAAGGAAGGTTAAAGGTCCTTGTGCTACAACTGAGACCTGGTGCCGGGAAATAACACAAACAAACAAATATTTAAAAAAAAAAAAAAGAATGAAACTGCAATCCAGGTTTCCTTATTCCTGTAAACTCTTCTTTCTGACGTGATGTTTACACCTCTTCTTTCAGTGCATTTTTACTGCGGGTCTGTTAGCCTGAACCCCCCGTGCTTATCACTCTCTGTTCCTCCTCTTTTCATAAACACGGTCACGTGCTCTCCAGATTTTCATAAATTTTCCAGTTGAGATGCAAAGACATTGGGATTAACCAATGGAGCTAAAATTACCAATTACCATACCCTCAAAGAGCAAATTTAAAAATGAGACAGGTTTAACAACTTGATTAAATTCTACATAGTCAAGCAGGGGAGACAGAGACTCAGGACCCTCTTGTTTCTTTTGTTTGTTTTAACAAAATAAATGCATATCCTCCTTAAGAATTTCTATGGCGTTGGTGACACAGTCTCTTGTTTTAAAATTACAGACACATAGTAACATTCCATTCAAAAGGTTCAGTATTCAGTTATGAATAAATAGAGATGAAAACAGGGGCCTTGATGTATTTTCCTGGTTACCTCTGCCCTGAAAAATTTATACAGATTGCAGATTTAGTTGGATGCTTACCTGGCTCCCTGGACAACGAACAGGCAAAATCAACACTTTCACATATGAGTCTCAAATCAGAAATTCAGTCCATAAAAGAAAAGAAACATTCTACTAAAATGTTCTGAGTCTTTGACCAAAGGAAAAAATTCTTCACAGTAAACAGATATTTTAGAAAAAAAAAAAAAAAACAACTACTGAATGGCAGAAAAGTAGTTAACATGACTTGCGCAGTAAGAGCTGCTGATCTTTCTTCTTAATAAATAAATCACTTAATTTCTTTAAGCCACTATATATTCATCTAGAAAATGGAGATATTAGAAAGGCAGCCCCAAACAACACCCTTCCTGAAAGACTACTTCTGTAATGAGAAAAGAAGAGAATCCTTGTAGTGTCCTGGAAATGGTGATCATCACAATCAAAGTCATGATTATTTGCCCTGGTCATTATTGCAGGCTGCTTGTACATCTCGGTTTGGGTAAGGCCATCATATGTGGTAGACAAGTATTGACAATCATTTAAATGAATGAACGGTCAAGCGGCTCTAGCACTTGGTCTGTTACCTATAATACAAGACCAGATGGAGTTATTGGAAACTGGAAGAGAGAGAGAATGTTATAAACGCGTGGACTTCTCAGGGGACAAAGCCCCCATGAGAGCAACAGGTCCTAATCTCACTACTGGAGAACAGGTAATGAATGTGTCTATAGGACTCCGGCTCTGCTTGTTGAGGGAGGTCATGAGTGTATTAACATAATGTGTATTAATTCTCTACGACCATGCTAACATCAAGGTGCATCTTTATTTCTGTGGCCCAGCATTGACATAAATGTGGGAGGGAAGGAGAGAGGTCTGCCATGAAGCCAAATGGATCCCAGAAAGAATTTCATGCCTTATTTCATCTGAAATATTTGAACTATTAATTAGAATTATCATTTATTCAACTGTGTATTGGTCCCAAATGAGTTTGACCATAGTCCTAGCATTGGGTGTTCATATCCAAGCAAAAGAAACATGTGCTTAGTCTCATATGCGTAGGCTTACTGGAGAAGACAACATGAAACAAACTCAGAAAGAAGGATATAAAATTAGCAACGTAACAGGTACCCATATAAGATAAAAATCTACCTTAAATTGACAGGCCAGAATGTTTTCTCAGGAGAATCAACACCTCAGCTAATACGTAAAGGATGAGTGAATGTACCTGGGAAAACTACACAAGGGTAAAGCTGTGGGAAGGATTCAAGTTGCCAAAGAATCTAAATAAGCCAGAGGGATTGCCCACAGTTCGCAAGACATGTTCCTTGGAGGTTTGTTTTCAGTGTCTGTCACAGAATAAAATTCATAAACAAATGCAAACAAACAAAAACGCTCATCCCAAATGTCAAAATTATCAGGAGGACAACTGAAATGCACTAATTAATTTAAAAACAAAACAAAATTATCGGGTGGAATGATTGCTATGGGTTGCAGAAGAAGCATGGACAACTGGTAAGAATAATTCAACTCTTGTCCTACCTAAAGGAGAAACCACTGGGCTCTTGTCCTACCTAAAGGAGAAACCACTGGCAATTAGTTTCAGATCGGAGTACATTTTATTCTCACTAATTAGGAATCTGTATCATTGTGTGCCAAGTCATATCCTATTTCTCAAGGAGAATCCATCATATTTAAAGTTATTCCCAACAGCCTGTGAGTTTTAAAAGCCCCAGTAGAGTAATTCCTAGGATTTACCTTGTGATTTTGGGGTGGTTAATATCTACTTTATTGAGAAACGACCAAATAGAATTCTCATACACCAAAGTATTCAGGCTACACCTATCTTTCAATAAATATTAGACTAACAATATTTGGTGTTTCTTGTTTTTGTCCTGGTAGAAACAGTTCTACTCTTATTACCAGAGATGTATTAGAATCTTTCTTCTAAGTTTACGGTGCAGACTATCCATATAGCATCAGACATATGAGCATATAGAGTGCAAACACACAACTAAATTTAAACACCAGATTCTATGCTTTGTACTATGAAACCTTTAACATTTTCCTAAGATTAACCTGATGTTATTATACACATCATTGTATCACAATATGCTTGGAAGATAATTTTTATGTGTTATCTCATTGCAGTGCCTAAAATGATAATCACTCAAAAATGTTATTATGGTTATTGTTATTCTTTTATTAACTTACAAAGATTCCTTAAGAACACACACATATTAAAACCCTTTTTTACCCAGAAATACAGAGGCTTAGATTTTAAACTGGAATATAAAAAAATGCATACAAATTATTATGCTGCAAATAAAATGTGATGATTAAGGTCAGAGAAGTACAAATCAGGTGCTATTAGCATTTAGAACAACTGTAATGTTGCCTTCATTAGTAGTATAATGCATGTGTGTGTGTGTGTGTGTGTGTGTGTGTGTAATACAGTATTATGCATGCTATGGGCTTCCCTTGTGGCTCAGCTGGTAAAGAATCTGCCTGCAATGTGGGAGACCTGGGTTAGATTCCTGGGTTGGGAAGCTCCCCTGGAGAAGGGAAAGGCTACCCATTCCAGTGTTCTGGGCTGGAGAATTCCATAGACTATACAGTCCATGGAAAAAGGGTCGCAAAGAATCGGACACAACTGAGCAACTTTCACTTTCACTTTTTCACGTGTGTTATGCCCATAACATACATAATATAGTATATGGCTGCTGAACATATATACCAGGCCTTACCTAACACAACACTCACGGAAAACTCCCATGTAGACATTATTATGATTGCCTTCTAAAAATGAGAAAGAAAAAAATAAACACATTTGAGAAGTTGAGTAACTTGGAAAAAACACAAAGCAGAGGTATATGTGAGAATTCAGGCTGTAGAAATACTAAGTATTAATAGTACATTTAAGCTGTATGCTTTTCTGCTAAGAAGGGTGTTCATACACAGAACAGAACAGCTGCTATATAGTCTAAAGCGGATTGCAGTAAAGCTGCTTGTCTCAAAACGTGCTCCACAGAAATCCCTTTCTTCAAGATGGTAATATTTTTTCAGCTCTTCACATCTTTAGCAGCATTGGGTGTTGTCAGTGTTCTGGACTTTGGCCAGTCTGAAAAATGTGCAGTATTCTTTATTGTTATTTTGATTTGCATTTTCATAATGACCTAAAAAGTGGAGACTAATTTAATTTTAAATGTTAATGGTTATAATTTTTAAGAGATTATATCTAAGAATGGGCGGACTCTTCAGGGCTCGCTTGATGAGCATGAATGCAATGCCATCACTCAGACCTTGTGCTTAGAAGGTTCTGCTCTGGGTTTAACACTCTGCCCTTGTGCCAACTTAAAATCACTAAACATTTTTATCAAGGGACTCAACATCTTTGCTTTTCCACTGGGATCTGCAAATTGCATAACCAAAAATGATTCTTCGCCCTTAAATCTCCAGGGAGGTTTTCCCATTGTATAAGGATAACTCACAGAAAATGAAGAACCCGGTTCCTTTTCTCATAAAAGGTGATAGTCCCTCCCTACTGGGAGAGATAATCTATTCCTATGATCTTTCACTTGGTTCTGAGGGATTAACTGTCTCTGTACTTAACTGTCTCTGTCACTCCATGACGGGACATGCTGGCCCTTCAAGTCAAACCACAGGAGCCCTCGATGCTATATTTCAGATATCACATGAAAAAAAGATGTACTACACTTTGAAATAAATATACATTTTCATATGCTTTATACTATATATGTGTTCTAATTCATTTAGCCTAGAAAAAGATATTCACAGGACAACCCACTACACAGGGAAATGATAATTCAAAGAAATTCTCTTTAGACTCAATTAATTTGATGCTGTTCTCTTTGTAAAACGTATCTTTATAACTATTATCATATCTCTGAATGAATCTTAGTGTTCTAATATACCCAGATTTTAAAACTATGGTAGGTTATTCTTAGAGTGTGGTAAGTATCAGTCAGTTCAGCCTCCAGTTTGAGCCTGGATGGAGATCTGTCCATTGGTGACCTGACTGTCCACAGGAAGGAAGGAACATGACATGTGTCCTGGGCTGAGCATCTGAAGACAAAGAGTCAAGGCTTCCTGTAAACTTAAGAGTTGTTATTTTTACTTCAGTGAGTTAGAACATGTTTCCATTAGTTCCTTATCTTATACTCTGCTGTTCTATTTTCATTAAAATTGTCACATGAAGATGATAATATGAGTAATGTGTCAATAAAGATGAAAATTGAGCTAAATAAAGATGCTCATATGGGGTCATTCCTGGTTATCCAGTGGTTAAGGGCCTGCCTAACGGTGCAGAGGGTGAGGGTCCCCTGCCTTGTCTGGGGAGATCTCACATTCTGCCAAGCACTAAGCCGGTGAGCCACAACTACTGAGCCTCCATTCTAGGGCCTCAGGCTGCACCTGCAGAGCCCAGCCCATAGAGCCTGAGCTCCGGAGCCAGAGACGCCCACAGTGGCAAGCCTGTGCGCCGCACGGAAGAGCAGCCCCTGCTCAGCACACTTAGAGCAAGCCTGCACGAAGCCAGGAAGACCCAGAAGAGCCATAAAGAAATAAAGAAAGAAAAAGTTTTTAAAAGAGTTTCACATAATGATGTTTATTATCATTGAAAAAAGAATAAGACCAAAGCACTCCGTAGTAAACCTAGAGCAAAGGATGTTCGGGACAAATATTAAGTATTAAAATGAAATAGCTTCGAATAAAGAGTTGTGTGTGTGTGTTCTTAAATTCACATACCAAATGTTTATTTCTATTAAAAACATACAGATTAATATTTAAGAATGTGTTATCAGACACCAAAACCATGGCTGCAGGCCATACTATAAAACTAGACAAGTCCCATTTGTCCCTTGAACTCATCTTTCTCTTCACTCGTCAGTGTGTGAGTTGCACGCGGTTTACATTGGTAAGATGCATGTAGGCATGTACTTAAATATGCACATAAGCATAAATATACATATGAATGTGGGTAATTATGGAAACAAATATGCAGTAAAAATTAATTTAAAAGAAAATTTGAAATATAAATTATAGGTTCATGGTTGATTCTCCTAAAGTTATTATTCCTGAGAACTCATTTTGTCCACATGTTTGCTTCCTAGACTCAAAAAGAACTTGAGAAAGGACGAAAAAAATTTAGATAATTATTGACCTAGCAAGTCAGTATTTTCCCGAGCAAGTATATGAAACCACACTACTGTTCTTTCTATATAATTAAGATATGAATCTTAGAGAAGACGTTGCTTTCCCCACAGCCTTTTTTAGGGCGCTCTTGACCTCTTTGTTCCGCAGACTATAGATCAGCGGATTCAGCATGGGGATGACTATGGCATAGAACACAGACGCCATTTGGTCTGTGCTCATGGAATGGTGGGAGCCAGGCTGTAGGTACATGAAGGCGCCTGTCCCATAGAAGATGGAGATGGAAGTGAGGTGGGACGCACAGGTTGAAAAGGCCTTCTGATGTCCTTCAGATGAGCGCATCCTCAGAATGGTGACAAAGATAAACAGGTAAGAGATCAAGATGATCAGGAGCGTAAAGGTGATATTGCAGCTCAACAAAACAAAAAACACTATCTCACTTCTGTTGTTATCTGAGCATAAGAGAGCCAGGAGAGGAGTAGCATCACAGAAAAAGTGATCAATCACATTGGATCTGCAGAAAGAGAGACTGAATATGTTCCAAGTGTGCACAGAGGCCACTAGAAAACCAAGCACGTAGGACGCTACGACCATCCAGGCACAGGCTCTTGGTGTCATGATGCTGGTGTAGTGGAGTGGCTTGCACACTGCTGCATGACGGTCATAGGCCATTAAAGGCAAGAGGAAAGTTTCCACAGCAAGAAAGACAGCAAAAAAGAAAAACTGAGTGGCACAGGCTTTGTAGGAAATGACTTTGTCTCCCACGAGGAATCCAGCCATCACTTTGGGAGTGACGGCTGTGGAGTAAGCAAAGTCCATCAGGGAGAGGTGGCTGAGGAAGACGTACATGGGCATGTGGAGACGAGAGTCCAGCAGGATCAGCGTGATCACCCCCAGGTTCCCAACCAGGATGAGGAGGTAGATGAGCGTGAACGCTAAAAAGAGTGGGATCTGCAGTTGTGGGTCATCAGTTATCCCAGCAAGAATGAACTCAGTCACGACTGTACTGTTTTCCATGGGGGTTATTTATGCATTATGAAAATGCACTATATCAATGAGAAAAGAAGATATAGGTTGTAACTGTGCTTAGAAACATAATTACGTCCAAGGTATACCTTATATCAGAATTTGCTCAATTTAACATGGACATAACAACAAAAGTTAATTTTTAAATGATGGTAGAAACACAGAATGTTCTAGCTTAAAGAATTTTTAAGATAGTATAACCCAATCATCTATCCTCATAAATGATTTAAGTCCAGAATTGTAAACAGACATCTACAAGATGATTGCAGAGATTTCTTAAAATGAGATTTGTTAGCGGACTTACCTGGCGATTCAGTGGTTAAGATTCCATGTTCCCAAAGCAAGGGCACAGGTTTGATCCCTGGTTGGAGAACTAAAATACGACATGCCATTCAGTGTGGCCAAAAAATAAAAATAAATGTTAAAATGAGATATTTTTTTAGCCTCCCAATTCATATTTTCAAAAACAAAGAAATTCACACAATAAAATAGGTTACTATAATTTAATTCATTTCACTGCAATCACCACTATTGTATCAAGTTTAGAGTTAGTTGCTCAGTCATGCTCGACTCTTTACTATCCCATGGACTATAGCCTGCCAGGCTCCTCTGTCGACAGGATTCTTCAGGCAAGAATACTGGAGTGAATCGCCATTCCCTTCTCCAGAGGATCTTCCTAATCCAGGGACCGAACCCAGATCTCCTGTGTAGCCGGCAGATTCTTTACCCTTTCCGCTACAGGGAAGACCATTATATCAAGAACAACATTATATTCTAGCAACACGAATTTTAATATATCATTTTCTAGGTTTCAGTAGTCTCAGAGGATAATAGGATACATAGAATGTGTAATTCCCAGACAGTGGGATACTATAGAAATTCAGACATCAGAGAGGCATTGTTTAAAGTGTGACTCCAGGCTAGGGACACTTGGATGCAAATTCTAGCTCCATCTTGTACTAGATAACTGACTTTGGGTGTTACTCAATATCAGTTGGCCATCAGTTTTCCCTTGAACTCATTATCAAACTGAAGTGATAATGCAAACTGACACTGTAGGCTTTCACACATTATGACTAGGACAGAGTTAATGGTCTATGTATTGATTACAGAGCATATGTTGCAACTGAAGAATTCCAGATAACTGTGAAATTGAGCATTCTATATGCTCACTCATTCATTTGCTTCTTTGCCCAAATCTTTCAGTCTCATATTTGTCCATACTTTCCTGCAATTTTTCAAACACTCGTCCTCTTTTATTCAAGTTGTGCACAGACCAGCTATGCCAAATAAGATTTGATTATTTTCTGAGTCATCTTGGGTATTAATTAGAGTGTATGAGCCTCAATTTCTTAATGTGTCAAGTGGATATTACAATATCGCCTGGCACTTAACAGGATTCAATCAATGTAAATATTCTTACTATTAGAAGATAGTGACAAAATGTATCTAGGGACACAAAATGTAGGTGTCACAAGGAAAGATTCCATGTGAGAATGAAGTCTGGATTACTATGCTTTCACCCATTTCATTATTCTTTGTATTCATCTTATTAATCTGTGCAACAGTTAATGATGGCTTGGAGCAGACTCGCAGTGAGAAATTACCGAATTCTGAGTGCATTTCAAAATTAGAGCTTGCTGGATTTCCTGATACATTGAATGTAGGCATCAGAGAAAGAACAATAATGATTCCTTTTTTTTTGTATAGCCCTATAGGGAATGGTGTAGAAGAAGCAGATGTTTGAGAAAGAACATGAAAGACGATTGCAGGTTAGGTGTTGTGAATTTCAGATTCCTTCTGGCCATCTAACTTAGAAGGGCTGCATAAATAATTAAGCTAGTTGCATCAGATTTTAATTCCAACTATGTTGGCCATTTGGTATTGATTTAACCCTCTCATATCATATTGAATCCACAAAACTAAGTAAGATCACTTAAGGAAAGAGCTTGGAGAAAAAAAAAATCAAAGTATGAAAATATTACAAATTCAAAATCATGGAACAATAAAGCATTAAGAGGAAAGTGGGTAAGAAAATTTTCACCACTGAGATTGCTGCTGGGGAAGCCTTGTCTCAGAACACAGATTTCAGCTGGACAAGTAGTTAATGTAAACTTAAGGTTATATTAGGAGAAGGTGGCAAAGTTACTGTATATTAGGTTATGCTGATGACTGACTGTAGGTTCCAGAAGGAACAGTAGAATGATTTACAGAGTTGGACAGGAGGGCCTGCTGGGCTTAAGAAGAGAGATATGAAGAGCTGTGGACAGTATTTAACAGGGATTGAGGGCTTCCCTGAGATTCCTCAGCTTTGTGGTGAGTGACACAGCAATAAACAGAATCATGAGATTAGTCCTTAAGTCTCAACGTAGAGGACAAAATCCAGGCTATGAGGTTCTGGGGTGGGCAGGGAGGGTGGAGGTCCTGACAGAAGCCTGCAACACCCCACCCACCCCCGTACTCCTGTTATTGGTGGTGAGAGGGTAACAGGCGGGAAGGCCGGGGGCCTCAAACCAAGGAAATAGGCTGCAAGTGTCAGACATTTTTTATCTCTCCCTTAAGCGTCAGGCGGAAAAACCTACAAGGGTCAGTTGTTGTTTTTTTTTTTTCTCTTAAAATTATGTGTTGCCCTGACGACACCTGTTTCCACCTGAACTTAGCTTTTCTCAAACCTTGGGCTAACCAATGCATGTTTTTTTATGGAAATGTTTTTCTTAAACTATGTTAATGAAACTATGTATTTGCTTTGGAATTTGCCTTTCTTCAAAATGATTCCACCTAAAACTAACTTTTTTTCTTTTCTCAAACCTTGTGCTGATAATAGCTCAACAAACCAGTATTCATATTTTATGGCTGGGGGATGACCTCATGCCATCTTATCTCAAAGATGCATATTGTGGGAGAGGGGCCTGGGGAATCTCTGTCAGCCTTGAGGTGTCTCTCTTATCTGATGAACAGTTTTCTAAAAACATCTGACTAAAGACTAGCAAGGGGGCACTTTTTCTGCCCCCTTCTGATGTCTATGTCAGAAACTTTCTCTATCTCTTTTATACTTTAATAACTTTATTACACAAAAGCTCTGAGTGATCAAACCTTGTCACTGGGCCCAGATTGCATTCATCTCCTCCAGAGGCCAAGAATTCCTGCATCTTTCACATCTCAACAACAACCTTTCAGTGGTAGGGAGACCGGGAGGCCTTATTATCCAGAGAAGACATCTGCTTGGTTCTTACTTACCTTAATCAATACTTTTATTGCTGCTAAGTCGCTTCAGTTGTGTCCGACTCTGTGCGACCCCACAGATGGCAGCCCACCAGGCTCCCTCATCCCTGGGATTCTCCAGGCAAGAACATTGGAGTGGGTTGCCATTTCCTTCTCCAATGCATGAAAGTGAAAAGTGAGAGTGAAGTCGCTCAGTCGTGTCTGACTCTTAGCGACCCCATAGACTGCAGCCCACCGGGCTCCTACCGGGCTCCTCCGTCCATGGGAGTTTCCAGGCAAGAGTGCTGGAGTGGGGTGCCATTGCCTTCTCCAATCAATACTCTTATTAGATGTTCCTAAATCTGGGGAGGGAGATATACTGAAACTCATTTTATTTTATTTTGTAACCCTCTTTCTTCTCAACAAAGTGGAGGAGTAATTCTTAAGCCAGCATTTTCTTAAAAGGGGGAGAAAAGCTAGTTTCGGGCACATTGTTGCAATAAAGTTAATCTAATGGTGAGAATAAGAATGATAAAAAGTCTTCAAATCATTAACTGGCTTTTTTACCTTGTTTGTTTGAAGTTTTCATGGATTGTGCCACTTAAAATAACTGGTACCTAGTGGCACCCCACCCCAGTACTTTTGCCTGGAAAATCCCATGGACGGAGGAGCCTGGTAGGCTCCAGTCCATGGGGTCGCTAAGAGTCGGACACGACTGAACAACTTCACTTTCACTTTTCACTTTCATGCATTGGAGAAGGAAATGGCAACCCACTCCAGTATTCTTGCCTGGAGAATCCCAGGGACGGGGGAGCCTGGTGAGCTTCCGTCTATGGGGTCGCACAGAGTCGGACACGACTGAAGCGACTTAGCAGCAGCAGCAGCAGCAGATACTTTAAAAGTGCAGTCTTCCTGACAAGATGCTCTATGTCCTTGATAAAATTCAAATTTATTCTTCAAAGAATAACACGAGTTTTAAAACTTACACAAAGTCTTAAGTAACTTCTCCTCTCTAGATGCCGCCTTCCTGTTTTAACCTATGGAGCACCATTAATGACTCATAACTCATTTGTTACTCATAATAATTTGTTTTATCTTAGTTTAAGCTTCCTGTGAGCTTCTAAGAGTATGACATTTGATCTCAATTTGAAAATTCATTGTAATCTGGAGAAAACATGACAACATTAAAGAGAAGAAACAGAGAGAGAGGAATGAGGAAGACTCATGCTTATACAGCAATTATAAAAGTACACGAAAAGAAGAGATATAAATATCACACTAGAAAGAACAGTTTATGGGAATAAGGAAACCTGGACTCCAGCCGTCACTCTGAAATTTTACTGGCATTAGGCACCCAGAATAATGATTAATTACTAGGGACAAATGTGCGACTTAATAACTGAACAACAAAAAAATTAGGGACAAAAATAATGCTCTCTGCATGGGAATAAAGAATAACCGTACCCCACGTTGTTGCTGTTCAGTCACTCAGTCGTGTTGACCCTTTGAGACCCATGGACTCCAGCCCGCCAGGCTCCTCTGTCCATGGATTCTCCAGGCAAGAATACTGGGTGGCTTGTCATTCCCTTCTCCATCTCCCTGAGCCAGGGATAAGCCCATCTCCCCTGCATTGCAGGAGTTTTGTTTTGTGTTTGTTTGTTTTTTGTAACCACCGAGCCACCTGGAATACCTTGGGATTAGATGAAATAGCTAATATTTCCATATTCTAAAAGGGAAAACTGAAATTGAGATAGTCTGACAACTTGGCCCAGTGATACAAAGTCCTACGTGGCAGAGCAGGAACCCAAGAGCCTCTTGTTCCTTTCATTTCGCTATTAGACAAATACATATTCTCCTTAAAAAGTCCATGATGCATGTACCATATTATCTTGTTAAAAGTGACAGACACATAATAACATTTTCAAAGAGTTCAATATTGACTTAAACATAAATCAAAGGGAGACAGGTGCATTGATGTATTTTCCTAGAAAAATCTGACCCTGCAAATTTATACAGACTGTAGACTGAGCAGAGGCTTACTTGCTCCCTGAAAAATGCAACAGGCAAATGCAGTACATTCGCATGTGGGTCTCAAATCATAAACTCAGTCCATGGAAGAAAGGAGACATTCTACTGAGATTTTATTCTTAATCTTTGATCAAAAGGAAAAAAGTCCTCTGGATCAAGGTGATATTGAGAAAAAATATGTAATTCCATATGAAGTAGCTAATATGAATTACGTGGTAACACCTGCTGATCTCTCTTCTCAGATAAGTCACTTACTTGCTTTGAGATTCTATATGATCATAAAATGGAGATAGGAGAAATGTAGCTCCCAACAGCAGCTTCCGTGAAAGACTACTTCTGTCATGAGAAAATAAGAGAATTCCTGGAGTGTCCTGAAAGGGGGCCACCACTATAATCAAAATCAAAGTCATTATTTGCAGGTATTTGCCCTTGTCAAATACGGGCTCTCAGTATATCTCAATTTGGAGAAAGGCCATTATAGGTATTAGACAACTGTTGACAATCCCAGTGAGTTGGATGTTGGTCAAGGGACTCCAGCACTTGGTCTGCTACCTATAATATAGGGTCTAATGGAGTCATATGAGAGCTTGAAGAGAGAGAGAGTTATGTACCCATGGAATTCCCAGGGGGAAAGCCCCCATGAGAGCAATGACAAGTCCTAACCTCACCATTGGAGAATAAGTGATGAATATATCTATAGGGATCCAGCTGTGCTTATAGACAGAGACCATTGATAGAGAGTGTATTAATATAACTTCATTATCTCTTTGATCATGCTAAAATTGAGTTACATCATTACCTCCAGGAACCCATGAGACCATGAGTATGTTAATATAATTTGTCCTAATTCTCTTTGATAATGCTAAAATCAAGTTACCTCATTGCCTCTAGGAACCCATATTGACTTAAAGATGGGTAACAGGGATAGAAATATGTCATTAAGCCAATTAGAGCAGAAATTATTGCATGCCTTAAGTCGCTTGAGTATTTGTATCACTGATAAGGATTATTTATTCATTCAACTGTTAATTGGTCCCAGATGAGTTCAGTTGGTCGTGGCCCTGGCTGTTCTCATTCAACACAAAACAAACATGGTTCTTATCTCACGTGTGTAAGTTTACCGGAGAAGACACGCATGGAGCAAACACACAAATAAGGATTTAATTACGAATAGAACAAGATGTCCCTGTGAGTCAATAGTAAGACTCTACTTTGAATTGACTGGTCGGAATGCTTTTCTCAGGAGAATTAACACTTCTGTCAATACAGAAGGGATGAATAGATGTAACATGAGAACGACTACCGTAAAAAAGTGAAAAGCTATGGTAAGGCTTCAAGTGGTCAAAGAAGTTGGCAGAATCTAAAGAAGCCAAGTAACTATAGGATAATAAGCAAGATTTCTTTGGCGATTTAGCATTCTTTCCAGAAAAAAAAAAAAATCTTTAAAAAAATCCAAGCAAACAAAAATGCTCATCCCAAACACTGAGATTATCAGGAAGAAAGGCTGGTATAGATCATAGAATCAGTAAGGACAACTCGTAAGACAGCTCAGATCTTGTCCTGCATAAATCAATAACCCCTGGGACTGATGATTGTTTGCTGCTCAGACGCTCAGTCATGTCCAACTCTTTGCGACCCCATGAACTGCAGCACGCCAGGCTTCCCAGTGCTTCACCATCTCCCTGAATTTGCTAAAGCTCATGTCCAGTGAGTCAGTGATGCCATCCAACCATCTCATCCTGTCATCCCCTTCTCCTGCCTTCAATCCTTCCCAGCATCAGGGTCTTTTCTAATGAATCGGCTCTTCGCATGAGGTGGCCAAAGTATTGGAGCTTCAGCTTTAGCACCAGTCCTTCCAATGAACACCCAGGACTGAGCTCCTTTAGGATGGACTGCTTGGATCTCCTTGGAGTACAAGGGACTCTCAAGAGTCTTCCCCAACACCACAGTTCAAAAGCATCACTCCTTGAGTGCTCAACTTTCTTTATACTCTAACTCTTACATCCATACATGACTACTGGAAAAACCATAGCTTTGACTAGACGGACCTTTATTGGCAAGGTAATATCTCTGCTTTTTACTATGCTGTCTAGGTTGGTCATAACTTTTCTTCCAAGGAGCAAGCCTCTTTTAATTTCATGGTTGCAGCCACCATCTGCAGTGATTTTGGAGCTCCCAAAAATAAAGTCTGTGACTGTTCCCATTGTTTCCCCATCTATTTGCCATGCCACTCTCTTCAGTTCAGTTCAGTTGCTCAGTTGTGTCCAACTCTTTGCAACCCCATGAATCTCAGCACGCCAGGCCTCCCTGTCCATCACTAACTCCCATAGTTCACTCAGACTCACGTCCATCGAGTCAGTGATGCCGTCCAGCCATCTCATCCTCTGTCGTCCCCTTCTCCTCTTGCCCCCGATCCCTCCCAGCATCAGTCTTTTCCAATGAGTCAACTCTTTGCATGAGGTGGCCAAAGTACTGGAGTTTCAGCTTTAGCATCATTCCTTCCAAAGAACACCCAGGGCTGATCTCCTTCAGAATGGACTGGTTGGATCTCCTTGCAGTCCAAGGGACTCTCAAGAGTCTTCTCCAACATCACAGTTCAAAAGCATCAATTCTTCGGCGCTCAGACTTCTTCACAGTCCAGCTCTCACATCCATACATGACCACAGGAAAAACCATAGACTTGAGTAGACGGACCTTTGTTGGCAAAGTAATGTCGCTGCTTTTGAATGTGCTATCTAGGTTAGTCATAACTTTCCTTCCAAGGAGTAAGCGTCTTTTAATTTCATGGCTGCAATCATCATCTGCAGTGATTTTGGAGCCCAGAAAAATAAAGTCTGACACTGTTTCCACTGTTTCCTCATCTATTTCCCATGAATTGGTGGGACCGGATGCCATGATCTTTGTTTTCTGAATGTTGAGCTTTAAGCCAACTTTTTCACTTTCCACTTTCACCTTCATCAAGAGGCTTTTTAGTTACTCTTTACTTTCTGCCATAAGGGTGATGTCATCTGCATATCTGAGGTTATTGATATTTCTCCCAGCAATCTTGATTCCAGTTTGTATTTCTTCCAGTCCAGCATTTCTCGTCATGTACTCTGCATATAAGTTAAATAAGCAGGGTGACAATATACAGCCTTGATGTACTCCTTTTCCTATTTGGAACCAGTCTGTTGTTCTATGTCCAGTTCTAAGTGTTGCTTCCTGACCTGCATACAGATTTCTTAAGAGGCAGGTCAGGTGGTCTGGTATTCCCATCTCTTTCAGAATTTTCCACAGTTTATTGTGATCCACACAGTCAAAGGCTTTGGCATAGTCAATAAAGCAGAAATAGATGTTTTTCTGGAACTCTCTTGCTTTTTCCATGATCCAGCAGATGTTGGCAATTTGATCTCTGGTTCCTCTGCCTTTTCTAAAACCAGCTTGAACATCAGGAAGTTCACGGTTCACGTATTGCTGAAGCCTGGCTTGGAGAATTTTGAGCATTACTTTACTAGCGTGTGAGATGAGTGCAATTGTGTGGTAGTTTGAGCATTCTTTGGCATTGCCTTTCTTTGGGATTGGAATGAAAACTGACCTTTTCCAGTCCCGTGGCCACTGCTGAGTTTTCCAAATTTGCTGGCATATTGAGTGCAGCACTTTCACAGCATCATCTTTCAGGATTTGGAATAGCTCAACTAGAATTCCATCACCTCCACTAGCTTTGTTCATAATGATGCTTTCTAAGGCCCACTTGACTTCACATTCCAGGATGTCTGGCTCTAGGTCAGTGATCACACCACCGTGAGTATCTGGGTCATGAAGAACTTTTTTGTACAGTTCTTCTGTGTATTCTTGCCACCTCTTCTTAATATCGTCTACTTCTGTTAGGTCCACACCATTTCTGTCCTTTATTGTGCCCATCTTTGCATGAAATGTTCCCTTGGTACCTCTAATTTTCTTGAAGAGATCTCTAATCTTTCCCATTCTGTTGTTTTCCTCTATTTCTTTGCATTGATCGCTGAAGAAGGCTTTCTTAACTCTTCTTGCTATTCTTTGAAACTCTGCATTCAGATGCTTATCTTTCCTTTTCTCCTTTGCTTTTCACTTCTCTTCTTTTCACAGCTATTTGTAAGGCTTCCCCAGACAGCCATTTAGCTTTTTTGCATTTCTTTTCCATGGGGATGGTCTTGATCCTTGTCTGCTGTACAATGTCAGCGACTTTCAAATACACAATACAAGATTATTGACTATAGTCACCATGCTGTAGATTTTACCTCCATGACATTCATTGTATAACTGTAAGTTTGTATCTTCTGAATTATCTCATCCATTTGATTACACCTTTTGGGGCCATAATTGGATTCCTTGGCACTACCTGTCAAACCTCAGAATTCTAGATTTCTTGTTTCAGATGGGAATAAAATGAATTCTTTTACATCACTTAGCCTCTCTTTCTAAAACTTTTTAACAAAATTTCTAAGAACCACCGTTGATGTTTTACAGAGTGTTTTGAGGATGAAATAAAACAAAAGATGTGAAATGCTTAGCATATTCCTTAGTCTATATAAAAGATTCGTCTTGTTATCAGAAAATGCCATCCAAGGTCATGTTTACTGAAGAATCACAACAATGTCACTGTGAAGAAAAAGGCCTCCAGCACTGACACCCCCTTGTAATAAAATTAAGTGAACAAGGTTGCCCTGGACACCAGGTTTTTCTCACTATAGTGAGATTGAATAAAACTAGGTTTGGATCTAAGAGTCTGATGACAGATATCTTGAAGGGCATTACTATGACATGAAGCTCTCAGGAATAAGTCCTCCTGGGATCTATCCAGAGCTCCATTCTTCATGTACTGAATATTTTAATTAAAACCTTGCCTGTGGGGACCAAAAATTTAGGGAACTTCCTAAGGAAAGTCATGGGTGTATGAGTTGCTATTTCTTCTCTAATAAACCCATCTGTTCTCAAAAATAAAGAAAAAGATGCTATTGACATTCTTGGAAGCAGATGATGTGGACATCAGAGCAGGAAGTAACATACAGGCTGGGACACTGAACCAGTCATCAAGGCTTCAGACAACATTACTTCCATCAGTCCTGTGGTTCTTTTTTCTTTTCCCTTTGGAAGCAAATATCCTTCTGTGTCTATTGTGCCTTTTGAATTTGGAAGCCATAATATGACTAGAAGTAAAATCTAGCAAATCACAAGCATTCTAACTTTACTTTATTCACCCAACACTAATCTTACTTCCCTTTTATGCATATTGCACACCTTCTGATGAAATTTTATTTCTTGTTTTTCTTACAATCATATATGGATTGAGCAGTTTTCAAAAAATTCATTTCTAAGTAGTAAAGAGAGGAGGCCTTCTCATTCTTACACTTAGTAATGTTGACATCTTCCACAGGTGACTCCAAACATTTCTGCAGATGGAAGAAGAGAGTATGATAAAAATGCATTGTAGATAATCACCATATACTACTATCATTTTTCAAGGAAATTTCTTTGTGTGTAGAAGGAAAATTTTCAAAACAAGCATGTATTTGTTCTCTGCCACAATCCAAAAAGTTAGTGTCCATTAGAATTTTATCAATATGATTGTAAGGGAGCCTGAAATATACAGAAAACAAACAAGTAGTGAGAAATTTTTCCAAGGATAAACATACATTGACACATCATAACTACATAAAGTTAATTTACATCAGGGTTCACTCTTAGTGTTGTCTATTCTATGGATTTGGAAAAATACAAAATGATATTCAATTCAGTTCAGTTCAGTCACTCAGTCATGTCCGACTCTTTGCAACCCCATGGACTGCAGCACACCAGGCTTCCCTGTCCATCACCAACTTGCAGAGCTTGCTCTAACTCATGTCCATCAACTTGGTGATGCCATCCAACCATCTCATCCTCTGTCATCCCCTTCTCCTCCCACCTTCAGTCTTTCCCAGCATCAGGGTATTTTCCAATGAGTCAGTTCTTCACATCAGGTAGCCAAAGTATTGGAGTTTCAGCTCCAGCATTAGTCCTTCCAAAGAATATTCAGGACTGATTTCCATTAGGGTTGACTGGTTGCATCTCCTTGCAGTCAAAGGGACTCTCAAGAGTCTTCTCCAACACCGCAGTTCAAAAGCATCAGTTCTTCTGCATTCAATTTCTTTATAGTCCAACCCTCACATCCATACATGACTACTGGAAAAATCATAGCTTTGACTAGATAATGATATTATCCATCACTATTATACTATACTGAATAATTTTACTACACTAAAAATCCTTTGTATTCCATCTGCTTGTCCTTTCCAAAGCCCTAACTCCTAAAAAGCACTTATCTGTTTTACCATCTCCAATGCTTTACCTTTTCCAGGATGTCATATAACAAAATCACGTAGTTGATAGTCTTTTCAGACTGGTATCTTTCATTGAGAAACATGAATTTGTCTCCTCCATGTCCTTTCTGACCTGATAGGTCATTTCTTTCTAACATTGAGCAGCTTTCTATTGTTTGGATTTCACAGCTTATTAGTCCAACCATTTATTGAAGGACTAATTTTGAAGGACAGATTTTGGCAGTGATGAATGAAGATGCATAAATATCCTTGAACTAGCTTTTGCCTGAGCATAAGTTTTCAATTCCTCTGGGTAAATGCCAAGTAGAACAAGTGCTAGATTACATAGTAAGAGTGTGTTTAGTTTTGTAAGAAACTGACACTGTTTCCTGAGAGGCTGCACGAGTCTGCCCTCTGGCAATGAATGAGAGTTCCTGTTGCTCCACATCCTTAGTAGCACTTGGTGTTTCCATGTTCCGGACACCGGCCTTTCTAAAAGATGTGCAGTATTCTTCCATTGTTGCTTTAATTTGCATTTTCATGATGACATAAAATGTGGAGAATAACTTAATTTTAAACATTAATGGTTTGGGAATTTTTAAAAGATTTTATCTAAGATGAGGAGGACTCTTACAGGGCTGGCTTCATGAACGTAAATCCTGTGCATCACTCAGACCTTGTGCTTAGAAGGTTCTGCTGTGGGTTTAACACTCTGCTCTTGCCAACTTAATATTATCACACATCTTTAACAAAGGGCTCACATTTTGGTTTTTCCACTGGGAACTGCAAATTGTGTAGCAAAAATGATTCTTCACACTTAACATCTCCAAGGAGGTTTTTGCATTTTGTAAGGAAAACTCATAGAAAATGAAGAAGTCAGTTCCTTTTCCTTAAAAAGGAAATATCCCCTCCCTATCAGGAGAGATAATCTGTTGCTACATTTTTCACTTGGTTCATAGGGATACATACTTAATTATCTATGCCATTCCATGACGGGACGTGCTGGCACTTCAGGTCAAACCACAAGAGCCCTCGATGCTAGATTTTAGACAACACATGAAAAAATGATGTACTACACGCTTCCCATACATAAGTCCATGGTTTGAAACAAACATACATTTTCATATGTTTTCTATTATACATGTGTTCTAAATCATTTGACCTGGAAATAAATATTCACATAAAAACCAGTATATAGTGAATTGATAATTCAAAGAAATCTTTTTTAGACTCAATTAATTTCATACTGTTTTCTTTGTAAAATATATCTTTATAGTTATTAGATCTCTGAATTAGTCTTAGTGTTCTAATATACCCAAATTTAAAAGTCATGTGACACAATGGAACATGTGTACTCAGCCATTAAAAAGAATACATTTGAATCAGTTCTAATGAGGTAGATGAAACTGGAGCCTATTATACAGAGTGAAGTAAGCCAGAAAGAAAAACACCAATAGAGCATCAGATCAGATCAGATCAGTCGCTCAGTCATGTCCGACTCTTTGTGACCCCATGAACTGCAGCACGCCAGGCCTCCCTCTCCATCACCAACTCCCGGAGGTCACTTAGACTCACATCCATCGAGTTGGTGATGCCATCCAGCCATCTCATCCCCTGTCGTCCCCTTCTCCTCCTGCCCCCAATCCCTCCCAGCATCAGAGTCTTCTCCAATGAGTCAACTCTTCGCATGAGGTGGCCAAAATACTGGAGTTTCAGCTTTAGCATCATTCCCTCCAAAGAAATCCCAGGGCTGATCTCCTTCAGAATGGATTGGTTGGATCTCCTTGCAATCCAAGGGACTCCCAAGAGTCTTCTCCAACACCACAGTTCAAAAGCATCAATTCTTCGGCACTCAGCCTTCTTCACAGTCCAGCTCTCACATCCATACATGACCACAGGAAAGACCATAGCCTTGACTAGGCGAACCTTTGTTGGCAAAGTAATGTCTCTGCTTTTGAATATGCTATCTAGGTTGGTCACAACTTTCCTTCCAAGGAGTAAGCGTCTTTTAATTTCATGGCTGCAGTCACCATCTGCAGTGATTTTGGAGCCCAGAAAAATAAAGTCTGACACTGTTTCCACTGTTTCTCCATCTATTTCCCATGTAGTGATGGGACCAGATGCCATGATCTTCATTTTCTGAGTGTTGAGCTTTAAGCCAACCTTTACTAACGCATATATATGGAATTTAGAAAGATGGTAACGATAACCCTGTATGTGAGACAGCAAAAGAGACACAGATGTATAGAACAGTCTTTTGGACTCTGTGAGAGAGGGCAAGGGTGGTATGATTTGGGAGAACATGTATAACATCATATATGAAATGAGTCGCCAGTCCAGGTTCGATGCATGATACAGGATGCTTGGGACTAGTGCACTGCGATGACCCAGAGGGATGGTACGGGGAAGAAGGTGGGAAGTGGGAGGGGGGTTCAGGATGGGGAACACGTGTATACCCGTGGCAGATTTTGTGAAAGAAATCAGCCCTGGAATTTCTTTGGAGGGAATGATGCTGAAGCTGAAACTCCAGTACTTTGGCCACCTCATGCGAAGAGTTGATTCATCAGAAAAGAGTCTGATGCTTGGAGGGATTGGGGGCAGGAGGAGAAGGGGACGACAGAGGATGCTGAATGGCATCACTGACTCGATGGACGTGAGTCTGAGTGAACTCCAGGAGTTGGTGATGGACAGAGTCCTGGCGTGCTGTGATTCATGGGGTCGCAAAGAGTCGGACACGGCTGAGTGACTGAACTGAACTGAACTGAGGGCAAAACCAGTACAATATTGTAAAGTAATTAGCCTCCAATTAAAATAAATAAATTAAAAAATAATAATAAAATAAACAAATTAAATTTAAAAAGTCATGCTACGTTATTCTTAGAGTGTGGTAAGTATCAGTCAGCTTAGCCTCTAATTTGAGCCTGAACAGAGATCTATCAGTTGAAGACCTGACTGTTCAGTCATGTCCAATTCTGTGCGACTCCACAGACGGCAGCCCGCCAGGTTCTGCCATCCCTGGGATTCTCCAGGCAGGAGCACGGGAGTGGGTTGCCATTGCCTTCTCCAATGCATGAAAGTGAAAAGTGAAAGTGAAGTCGCTCAGTCGTGTTCGACTTTTAGCAACCCCATGGACTGCAGCCTACCAGGCACCTCCATCCATGGGATTTTCCAAGCAAGAATACTGGAGTGGGGTACCATTGCCTTCTCCCTGTATACAGGAAGGAAGGAACATAAAATGTATCCTGGGCTGAGCATCTGAAGACAAGGTCAAGGCTTACTATAAAACTAAAGGCTGGTGTTTTGTTTTTTTTTTTAATTTCAGTGAATTAAAATATGTTTTCTTTAGTTTCCTTTGTCTTATATGCTGCTATTCTTTTTTCTTGGATGCAATCTCAAAAACGACAGAATGATCTCTGTTCGTTTCCAAGGCACACCATTCAATGTCACAGTAATCCAAGTCTATGCCCCAACCAGTAATGCTGAAGAAACTGAAGTTGAACGGTTCTATGAAGACCTACAAGACCTTTTAGAACTAACACCCAAAAAAGATGTCCTTTTCATTATAGGGGACTGGAATGCAAAAGTAGAAAGTCAAGAAACACCTGGAGTAACAGGCAAATTTGGCCTTGGAACACGGAATGAAACAGGGCAAAGACTAACAGAGTTTTGCCAAGAAAATGCACTGGTCATAGCAAATACCCTCTTCCAAAAACACAAGAGAAGACTCTATACATGGACATCACCAGATGGTCAACACCGAAATCAGATCGATTATATTCTTTGCAGCCAAAGATGGAGAAGCTCTATACAATCAGCAAAAACAAGACCAGGAGCTGACTGTGGCTCAGACCATGAACTCCTTATTGCCAAATTCAGACTGAAATTGAAGAAAGTAGGGAAAACTACTAGACCATTCAGGTATGACCTAAATCAAATCCCTTATGATTATACAGTGGAAGTGAGAAATAGATTTAAGGGCCTAAATCTGATAGATAGAGTGCCTGATGAACTATGGAATGAGGTTCGTGACATTGTACAGGAGACAGGGATCAAGACCATCCCCATGGAAAAGAAATGCAAAAAAGCAAAATGGCTGTCTGGGGAGGCCTTGCAAATAGCTGCAAAAAGAAGAGAAGCGAAAAGCAAAGGAGAAAAGGAAAGATATAAACATCTGAATGCAGAGTTCCAAAGAATAGCAAGAAGAGATAAGAAAGCCTTCTTCAGCGATCAATGCAAAGAAATAGAGGAAAACAACAGAATGGGAAAGACTAAGGATCTCTTCAAGAAAATCAGAGATACCAAAGGAACATTTCATGCAAAAATGGGCTCGATAAAGGACAGAAATGGTGTGGACCTAACGGAAGCAGAAGATATTAAGAAGAGGTGGCAAGAATACACAGAAGAACTGTACAAAAAAGAGCTTCAAGACCCAGATAATCATGATGGTGTGATCACTGACCTAGAGCCAGACATCTTGGAATGTGAAGTCAAGTGGGCCTTAGAAAGCATCACTATGAACAAAGCTAGTGGAGGTGACGGAATTCCAGTGGAGCTATTCCAAATCCTGAAAGATGATGCTGTGAAAGTGCTGCACTCAATATGCCAGCAAATTTGGAAAACTCAGCAGTAGCCACAAGATTGGAAAAGGTCAGTTTTCATCCCAATCCCAAAGAAAGGCAATGCCAAAGAGTGCTCAAACTACCGCACAATTGCACTCATCTCACACGCTAGTAAAGTCATGCTCAAAATTCTCCAAGCCAGGCTTCAGCAATATGTGAACCGTGAACTTCCTGATGTTCAAGCTGGATTTAGAAAAGGCAGAGGAATCAGAGATCAAATTGCCAACATCCGCTGGATCATGGAAAAAGCAATAGAGTTCCAGAAAAACATCTATTTCTGCTTTATTGACTATGCCAAAGCCTTTGACTGTGTAGATCACAATAAACTGTGGAAAATTCTGAGAGAGATGGGAATACCAGACCACCTGATCTGCCTCTTGAGAAATCTGTATGCAGGTCAGGAAGCAACAGTTAGAACTGGTCATGGAACAACAGACTGGTTCCAAATAGGAAAAGGAGTACGTCAAGGCTGTATATTGTCACCATGTTTATTTAACTTATATGCAGAGTACATCATGAGAAATGCTGGACTGGAGGAAACACAAGCTGGAATCAAGATTGCCTGGAGAAATCTCAATAACCTCAGATATGCAGATGATACCACCCTTATGGCAGAAAGTGAAGAGGAACTCAAAAGCCTCTTAATGAAAGTGGAAGTGGAGAGTGAAAAGGTTGGCTTAAAGCTCAACATTCAGAAAACGAAGATCATGGCATCTGGTCCCATCACTACATGGGAAATAGATGGAGAAACAGTGGAAACAGTGTCAGACTTTATTTTTCTGGGCTCCAAAATCACTGCAGATGGTGACTGCAGCCATGAAATTAAAAGATGCTTACTCCGTGGAAGGAAAGTTATGACCAACCTAGATAGCATATTCAAAAGCAGAGACATCACTTTGCCAACAAAGGTTCATCTAGTCAAGGCTATGGTCTTTCCTGTGGTCATGTATGGATGTGAGAGCTGGACTGTGAAGAAGGCTGAGCGCCGAAGAATTGATGCTTTTGAACTGTGGTGTTGGAGAAGACTCTTGAGAGTCCCTTGGACTGCAAGGAGATCCAACCGGTCCATTCTGAAGGAGATCAGCCCTGGGATTTCTTTGGATGGAATGATGCTCAAGCTGAAACTCCAGTATTTTGGCCACCTCATGCGAAGGGTTGACTCATTGGAGAAGACTCTGATGCTGGGAGGGATTGAGGGCAGGAGGAGAAGGGGACGACAGAGGATGAGATGGCTGGATGGCATCACTGACTCGATGAATGTGAGTCTGGGTGACCTCCGAGAGCTGGTGATGGATAGGGAGGCCTGGCGTGCTGCAGTTCATGGGGTCGCAAAGAGTCGGACACGACTGAGCGACTGATCTGATCTCTGATTCTTTTTTCATTAAAGTTCGCACATGAAGATGTTACTCTGGGTAATGAGTCAATAAAGATGAATACGGAGCTAAATAGAGATGCTCATATGGTGACATCCCTGGGGGTCCAGTGGTCAAATGTCCACCTGCCAGGGCCGGGGACACAGGTCCCACCCTTGGTCTGGGAAGATCTCTCACGTGGGGGCAACTCAGCCCACAGATCACAACTGCTGAGCCTACATCCTGGAGTCCTAGAGCTGCAACTGCTGGAGCCCACATTCCCAGAGTCTGTGCTGCAAAATAAGAGAAGCCACCACAACGAGAAGCCTGTGCGTGGAAGTGAAGAGCAGTCCCCACTCACCACAACTACAGAAGCCAGCGTGAAGCAGTGAAGACCCAGCGGCCATAAAGAAATAAAATTGTTTTAAAAAGATGCTCATGTAATGATGCTTATCATCATTGAAAAAAGAATAAAACAAACAAAAGCACTCAGTAATAAATCTAGAATGAGGATGTTTGGTATAAATATTAACATGAAATTAGTTTATATTCAAGTAAAAAGTTTTAACAAATAAAAGTAATATCACATAGCAAATGAAAACTTCTATTTTAAAATATATAGGTTTACATTTAAGAATGTATTATCAGACACCAAAAGCATTTTTCAAATTATGCTATAAAACTAGACAAGTCTAGCTTGTCTCTTGAACTCATTTTTCTGTCCACCCATGAATCGTATGAGTTGCATGTGATTTGCATGAATAAAATGCATGTGAGCATGTACTTCAATAGGAGTGTGAGCATAAACGTGCATATGAATGTGGATGATCATGGAAACAAACGTACAATAAAATGTAATTCAAAAGAAATCTTAAAAATATAAATTACAGGTTCGTGGTTGACTCTTCCAAAGTTATTTTTCACGAGATCTCACTTTGCCCACACATTTACTTCACAGATTTAAAAATGACTTGAGAAGGTATGTCAAAATTGTACATAATTGTTGGCCTAGCAAGTCAGTACTTTCCCTAGCTTGATTGAACTATATCAAACCATCTTATTTGTTTCTATATAATTAAAATATGTATCTTAGAGAAGACGTTGCTTTCCCCACAGCCTTTTTTAGGGTGCTCTTGACCTCTTTGTTCCGCAGACTATAGATCAGTGGATTCAGCATGGGGATGACTATGGCGTAGAACACAGGCGCCATCTTGTCTGTGCTCATGGAATGGCGGGAGCCGGGCTGTAGGTACATGAAGGCGCCTGTCCCATAGAAAATGGAGATGGAAGTGAGGTGGGACGCACAGGTGGAAAAGGCCTTCTGATGTCCTTCAGATGAGCGCATCCTCAGAATGGTGACAAAGATAAACAGGTAAGAGATCAAGATGACCATAATAGTAAAGACGATATTGAAGCCTGCCAAAATAAAAAACACCATCTCACTTCTGATGCTGTCTGAGCATGAGAGAGCCAGGACAGGAGTAGCATCACAGAAGAAGTGATCGATCACACTGGATCTGCAGAAAGAGAGGCTGAACGCATTCCAAGTGTGAACAGAGGCCTCCAGAAAACCAAACACATAGCATCCTACAACCATCCAGGCACACACTCTTGGTGTCATGATGTCAGTGTAATGGAGTGGCTTACACACTGCAGCATGACGGTCATAGGCCATTGAGGCCAAGAGAAAAGTTTCTGAAATCAGAAAGACAGCAAAAAAATACAACTGAGCAGCACAAGCTTTGTAGGAAATGACCTTGTCTCCCACGAGGAATCCAGCCATCACTTTGGGAGTGACGGCTGTGGAGTAAGCAAAGTCCATCAGAGAGAGGTGGCTAAGGAAGAAGTACATGGGAGTGTGGAGACGAAAGTCCAGCAGGATCAGCGTGATCACGCCCAGGTTCCCAACCAGAGTGAGGAGGTAGATGAGTGTGAACACTAGAAAGAGTGGGATCTGCAGCTGTGGGTCATCAGTTATCCCGGCAAGAATGAACTCAGTCACGACTGTACTATTCTCCTTGGGGATCATTTGTGCAGTTTGTGAATGGCCTATAGCAATGAAAAAAGAAAGGCTGGTTAGTATCTGAACTTGGAACTAGCATGATGCCCAAGATCGCCTTATATCAGAATTTTCTGTATTAACTTATGCATAATAACAAAAGGTAATTTTTAAATATTGGTAAAAATATGGAATGCTCTACTTTTAAGGATTTTGAAGATACTATAACCCAATCTTCTATCCTCATAAATGATTGAAACTGACGTTCAGAGATGGAAAGAGACATGCAAAATCATCGGAAAAATCTGTTAAATGTGAGATTTGTTATAGGACTTCCCTGGCAGGTCAGTAGTTAAGACTCTGTGCTTTCAATGCAGGGGGAGGCAAATTCAATCCTTAGTCAGGGAACTAATATTTCACATTCAGTGCAGCATGGCTGATAAAGACAAAGGGGGAAAAAAGCCAATTCATTGGAAAAGACCCTGATACTGGGAAAGATTGAGGGTAGGAGAAGGGGCAAACAGAGGATGAGATGATTGGATGGCAACATCATCTCAATGGACATGAGTCTGAGCAGACTCCAGGAGATGGTGAAGGACAGAGAGGCCTTACGTGCTGCAGCCCATGGGTTTGCAAAGAGCTGGACACGACTGAGCGACTGAGCATTCGTGCACCCTCACTAGACACTGTTTTTCGGTTATAACCTGTGAAGTACCGTTGATCGTTTTGTTAGTCCTAATAATTTCTTTATCTTAAGCTTCCTATCCCATATAGATCATCAATCCCGTGTAAGTAGACCTAAGTAAAGAATTAAACTGTGATAGTTAGAAACTACTGAGCACTTTCTATTTTCAGGGCACCACATGCACGCTATATCCTCGTTGATTTATTACCTCACTATGTGAGATATTATCTCCATTTAATATATGGGAAACTGAAGCTTACTCACACGGAGTTACACACTGAAGTCCTTAAAACTAGTAAATTGCAGAGCTGGTATTTCAACACACATCATTTTGAATCAAAGCCTGAGTTCTCGATCACTAAGAAATATCCCCCTAATATTGTATATATAATCCAAATTCTCTACCACAGCCCTAGGCACAAAAAAGTTAGTGACTGCTTTATTGAGTCCGTACTTCATAAGCAGTGTGGGGAAATAAAAAGCATGGTCTTTGGAATCAATGCAACTTGCTAGTGGGAACTTGACTAATACACTATATTTCTAAATCCTAACTGAGTGACAAGAACTATATCTATACAGGTTTACAGTTGAATTCCTCTCCCTTCTCTACAAAAGAAGAAAATTTTTAAAATACTTCTACATTTAAAAGTAACATCAGATCAGATCAGATCAGTCACTCAGTCATGTCCTACTCTTTGCGACCCCATGAATCACAGCACGCCAGGCCTCCCTGTCCATCACCAACTCCCGGAGTTCACTCAGACTCATGTCCATCGAGTCAGTGATGCCATCCAGCCATCTCATCCTCTGGCGTCCCCTTCTCCTCCTGCCCCCAATCCCTCCCAGCATCAGAGTCTTCTCCAATGAGTCAACTCTTCACATGAGGTGGCCAAAATACTGGAGTTTCCGCTTTAGCATCATTCCTTCAAAAGAAATCCCAGGGCTGATCTCCTTCAGAATGGACTGATTGGATCTCCTTGCAGTCCAAGGGACTCTCAAGAGTCTTCTCCAACACCACAGTTCAAAAGCATCAATTCTTCAGAGCTCAGCCTTCTTCACAGTCCAGCTCTCACATCCATACATGACCACAGGAAAGACCATAGTCTTGACTAGACAAACTTTTGTTGGCAAAGTAATGTCTCTGCTTTTGAATGTGCTATCTAGGTTGATCATAACTTTCCTTCCAAGGAGTAAGTGTCTTTTAATTTCATGGCTGCAGTAACCATCTGCAGTGATTTTGGAGCCCAGAAAAATAAAGTCTGACACTGTTTCCACTGTTTCCCCATCTATTTCCCATGAAGTGATGGGACCGGATGCCACGATCTTCGTTTTCTGAATGTTGAGCTTTAAGCCAACTTTTTCACTCTCCACTTTCACTTTCATCAAGAGGCTTTTGAGTTCCTCTTCACTTTCTGCCATAGGGGTGGTGTCATCTGCATATTTAAGGTTATTGATATTTCTCCTGGCAATCTTGATTCCAGCTTCTGGTGTAACATCAATTAGTAGGCTCCATAAAGGGCTGGAATTTGTTCAGTAATCCTTCCAACATTCATTTCTCTTCCAGTACTAAGCAAGTGCTTATAGTGTATCAGGTTGTGTGCTAATTGTAAGGTCTACAATGAAATAAGAAACCTAGTCCCTGATCAGAAGTATAGAAGACCAAGAAAGATACACAAAATGATCATCACTGTAGGATAACTTATTCTTTACTCCCAAGCAGAGAGCTTTACTTTTGTCCTTCAGGCCACTGGGATCATACCATGGTCTCATGTACACTCTAGTTCAGGAAGGGCAACCCAGTCCAATATTCACGCCTGGAGAATCCCGTGGACAGGGGAGCCTGACAGGCTACAGTCCATGGAGTCTCAAAGAGTCGGACATGACTCAGAGGCTAACACTTTCACCAGACAATATATCTACTAGTCAATCATTCCAGATGCCCAATGCCAGCAAAGTTCCAGAATGATAACTGAGCTAACTGCGGGACTTCCCTTGTAGTCCAACAGCTAAGACTCCATACTCCCAAGGCAGGGGACTCGGGTTTGAACCCTGATCAGGAAGCTAGATCCCACACGCCACAACTAACAGTTTGCTCACTGCAAGGAAGATCCGATGTGCCGCAACCGAGACCTGGCACAGCCAAGTAAATAAAAATAAATAAGTATTTTAAAAAATTATAACTGGAGTCCAGGTCCTCTCTTTCCTGTAAATTGTTCCTTCCGGTGTGATGTTTACACCTTTTCTTTCCTTTTATAATTGTTCTCTTAATCTGGGTCCCCCTTATTTATTTCTCTCTGTTCTTATTCTTTTTAATGAATGATGTTATGTGCTCTCCAGATTATAATAAATTTTCAATTGAGACACAATTTGATACTCTCAAAGACTTTAGAATTAGCCAGCATAGCTAATATTTTGATAGTCCAAAAGAAGTAAAAAGTGGTTCAGTTTTAACAACTTGTTCAAATTCTACAAGCTCATGCATAGCAAAGCAAGGACTACTCAAGAATTTTTAACAAAAGTAAATACATATCCTCCTTAAGAATTTCTTTGATGTGTGTGACACAGTCTCCTTTGAAAAATCATAGACACATAATGACATTCAAAACATTCAGTATTCAGTTGTGAATAAATCGAGAGGGAAACAGGTGTCTTGCTGTATTTTCCTGGTTACCGCTACCCCTGAAAATTCATACAGATCATAGATTTGATCAGAGGCTTACCTGGCTCCCTGAACAATGAACAGGCAAATTCAGCACTTTCACATGTGAGTTTCAAATCAAAAATTCAATCCATAAAAGATAAGAAACATTTTACTGCAATGTATTTTAGTGTTAAATCAAAAGGGAAAAGTTCTCCAGAACAAAGAGATATTGAGAAAAAAAATTTATGCCAGGAAAGCAGCTAACACAAACTGTATGGTAAGAGCCACTGATCAGTCATCTCAGATAAGTCACTTACTTGCTTTAAGTCACTATATATTCATGTATATAATGGAGATATTAGAAAGGCAGCCCTCAAACAACATCCTTCCGGAAAGACCGAGAGACTCCTGTAATGTCCTGAAAAGGAGCACTCATCATCATCATGATCAAAGTCCTCATTATTTGCAGCTATCTGCCCTCTTCATTACTGCAGGCTCCCAGGAAATCTCATTTTGAGAGAAGACCATGGAAGGCAGTAGACGCCTACAACTCGAGGACATTGACGATCAGTAGATGAATGAAGGCTCACGGGGCTCTCGCCCTCGGCCTGTTACCTACAGTGTCAGGGCCGATCTGTAATACAAGGCCCGTCACCTGTAACGTGCTGTCAGGGGCGATCTGTAATATAAGGCCTGTCACCTGTAACGGGATGTCAGGGGCGATCTGTAATATAAGGCCTGTCACCTATAACATAAGGCCAAATGGAGTCATGAGAGAACGTGAAGAATGAAAGAGTCTCACAGCCACAGAGCTCCCAGGGGACAAAGTCCCCACGAGACCGTAAACAGGTCCCTTTCTCACAGTACTGGAGAACAAGCGAAGAATGTGTCTATAGGAGTCCAGTTCTGCTTGTTTCTGGGAGACCGTGAGTGTGTTACCATAAGTTGCATTAAGTCCCTTAGATAATGCTAACATTAAGTTATATCTTTACATCTAAGCATGAGGGGATGAGAGCAGAGGGTTGCCTCTAAGCCAAATGGATTATAGAAACTATTATTCCTTAGTTCACTTGAAACATTTGTACCGTTGATAAGAATTATTCATTCATTCAACTACTGATTTTTCTCAAAGGAATTTGGCCATACTCCTGGCTGTGGATGTACATATCCATGTAAAGCAAACTTGTTCTTGGGCTCATGTGCTTAAGTTTATTGGAGAAAACAAAACTTAAATGAACTCACTAATAAAGATATAAAATTATTAAAGAACAGGTGCTCATATGAGAGTGAGCAATAAAAATGATCTACTTTTAATTGACTGGTCAGAATCAGTTTTGGGGGGGACAATTTTTTTCTCAGGAGAATTTTTCTCAGGACAACTAATGAATGAACACCTCACTCAATACTGGAAGGATGAATATAGCAATGTGGGTAGACCCAGGTATTATCAGAATAAGTGAAGTCAGTTTGATAAAGACAAATATCCTATGACATCACTTATATGCGGATCTAAAAGAAATCACACAAATGGACTTACTTACAAAGCAGGACAGACTCACAGATTAGAAAACAAACTCATGTTTACCCAAGGAGAAAGACGAGGGGTAGGGATCAACTTGGGTTTAACTATAATAATTTATGGTCCATCTCTCACATCCATACATGACTACTGGAAAAACCAGAGCCTTGACAAGATGGACCTCTGTTGGCAAAGTAATGTCTCTGCTTTTCAATATGCTATCTAGGCTGGTCATAACTTTCCTTCCAAGAAGTAAGGGTCTTTAAATTTCATGGCTACAGTCAACATCTGCAGTGATTTTGGAGCCCAAGAAAACGAGGTCTGTCACTGTTTCCATTGTTTCCCCATCTATTTGCCATGAAGTGATGGGACCAGATGCCATGATCTTACTTTTCTGAATGTTGAGCTTTAAGCCAACTTTTTCACTTTCTTCTTTCACTTTCATCAAGAGACTCTTTAGTTCTTCTTCACGTTCTGCTACAACAGAGGTGTCATCTGCATATCTGAGGTTATTGATATTTCTCCCAGAAATCTTGATTCCAGCTTGTGTTTCATCCAGTTCAGCATTTCTCATGATGCACTCGGCATATAAGTTAAATAAGCAGGGGGACAGTACACAGCCTTGAGGTATTCCTTCTCCAATTTGGAAGCAGTCCATTGTTCCATGATCAGTCCTAACTGTTGCTTCTTGACCTGCATAGAGATTTCTCAGGAGACAGGTAAGGTGGTCTGGTATTCCCATCTTTTAAGAATTTTCCACAGTTTGTTTTGATCCACACAGTCAAAGGTTTTGGAATAGTCAATAAAGCAGAGGTAGATGTTTTTCTGGAACTCTCTTGCTTTTTCGATGATCTGATGGATGTTAGCAATTTGATCTCTGGTTCCTCTGTCTTTCCTAAATCCAGTTTGAACATATGGAAGTTCACAGTTCACATACTGTTGAATCCTGGCTTGGAGAATGTTGAGCATTACTTTGCTAGAATGTGAGATAAGTGCAGTTGTGCAGTAGTTTGAGCATTCTCGAGGCTTCCCTGGTGGCTCAGATGGTAAAGCACCTGTCTGCAATGCAGGAGACCTGGGTTCAATCCCTGGATTGGGAAGATCCCCTGGAGAAGGAAATGACAGCCCACTCCAGTAGTCTTGCCAGGAAAATCACATGGATGGAAGAGACTGGTAGGTGACAGTCCATGGGGTCACAAAGAGTCGGACAGGAGTGAGCGACTTCACTTTCTTTAAGCATTCCTTGGCATTGCCTTTCTTTGAGATTAAAACTGACCTTTTCCAGTCCTGTGGCCACTGCTGAGCTTTCCAGATTTGCTGGCACACTGAGCGCAGCGTTTTTACAGCATCATCTTTCAGGATTTGAAAGAGCTCAACTGGAATTTCATCACCTCCACTAGCTTTGCTCATAGTGATGCTTCTTAAGGCCCACTTGATTTCACATTCCAGGATGTCTGGCTCTAGGTGAGTGATCATACCATCGTGATTATCTGGGTCATGAAGATCTTTTTTGTACAGTTCTTTTGTGAATTCTTGCCACCTCTTCTTAATATCTTCTGCTTCCGTTAGGTCCATACCATTTCTGTCCTTTATTGAGCCCATCTTTGCCTGAAATGTTCCCTTGGTATCTCTAATTTTCTTGAAGAGATCTCTAGTATTTTGCATTCTATTGTTTTCCTCTATTTCTTTACATTGATTACTGAGGAAGGTTTTCTTATCTCTCTTCACTATTCTTTGGAACTCTACATTCGGATGAGTCTATCTTCCCTTTTCTCCTTTGCCTTTAGCTTCTCGTCTTTCCTCAGCTATTTGTAATGCCTCCTCAGACAATCATTTTGTCTTATTGTATTTTTTTCTTGGGGATGATCTTGATCACTGCCTCCTGTACAATGTCATGAACATCCATCCATAGTTCTTCAGGCACTCTGTGTATCAAATCTAATCCCTTGAATATTTGTCACTTCCACTGTATAATCATAAAGGATTTGATTCAGGTCGTACCTGAGTGGTCTAGTGGTTTTCCCTACTTTCTTCAATTTAAGGCTGAATTTGGCAATAAGGAGTTCATGGTCTGACCCACAGTCAGCTCCCAGTCTTGTTTTTGCTGACTGTATAGGGTTTCTCCATCTCTGGCTGCGAAGAATATAATTAATCTGATTTTGGTGTTGACCATCTGGTGATGTCCATGTATAGAGTCTTCTCTTGCATTGTTGGAAAAGGGTGTTTGCTATAACTCTGTTAGCCTTTGCCCTGTTTCATTATATACTCCAAGGCCAAACTTGTCTGTTACTCCAGGTATCACTTGACTTCCTCGTAAAGTCCAATGCTGTAAAAACCAATATTATGTAGGAACCTGGAATGCTAGGTCCATAAATCAAGGTAAATTAGAAGTGGTCCAACAAGAGGTGGCAAGAGTGAACATCAACATTTTAGGAATCAGTGAACTTAAATGGACTGAAATGGGTGAATTTAATTCAGATGACCATTATATCTACCTCTGTGAACAAGAATCCCTTAGAAGAAATGGAGTAGCCATCACAGTCAACAAAAGAATCTGAAATGCAGTACTTGGGTGCAATCTCAAAAATGACAGAATCATCTTTGTTCATTTCCAAGGCAAACCATTCAATATCACAGTAATCCAAGTCTATGCCCTGACCAGGGCATGCTGAAGAAGCTGAAGTTGATGGTTCTATGATGACTTACAAGACCTTCTAGAGCTAACACCAAAAAAAAAAAAGATGTCCTTTTCATCATAGGGGACTGGAATGCACCACCTCGGAAGCCCATAAAGAATGAATGGTTTCCCCGGTGGCTCAGACGGTAAAGACTCTGCCTCCAATGCAGGAGACACAGCTTCAGCCCCTGGGTCGGGAAGATCCCCGGAAGGAGCAAACGGCGACCCGCTCCGGCATTCTTCCGTGGAGAATCCCACGGAGAGGAGCCTGGAAAGCCCCAGTCCGTGGCCTTGCAAACAGTCAGACATGCCTGAGCGACTCACTTTCACTTTTCATTAAAATATTTTTTAAAAAAAGGATGAATAGAGGTGGTAACAATGATTGGCTCAAACAACATGAAGAGTTATGGTGAGGCCTCAAATTGCCCAAGTTGGCAGAATCTAAGTGCAAGAAAGTGCAGTGTAGCAAGCAAGACCTCTTCCTTGGCTCTTTGTATTGTGTTCTTTCTAGAACAAAATCTTGAACGCACCCAAACAAACACCTCCTCCCAAACACATATCCAGAGGAATGGCTGGACCATAGGGCCAGTATAGACAACTGGAAGCACAAATAACTCAAAGCTTGTCCAGCATAAAGCAGACCACTGGGATTTGTTATTAGTGTCAGACTGGAGTCCCTTTTATTCCATTCAGTTTGAGCACCTGCATGATTATAAGTCAAGTAATAATCTCTTTATTGAGAAGCATCCATCATATCTAAAAATTATTCCTTACAGCTTACAAGTCTAAAAGCCACAGAGGAGTAATTCCTAGAATGTATATATCAGATCAGATCAGTCGCTCAGTCGTGTCCGACTCTTTGCGACCCCATGAACCGCAGCACGCCAGGCCTCCCTGTCCATCACCAGCTCTCGGAGGTCACCCAGACTCACATTCATCGAGTCAGTGATGCCATCCAGCCATCTCATCCTCTGTCGTCCCCTTCTCCTCCTGCCCCCAGTCCCTCCCAGCATCAGAGTCTTCTCCAATGAGTAAACTCTTCACATGAGGTGGCCAAAATACTGGAGTTTCAGCTTGAGCATCATTCCTTCCAAAGAAATCCCAGGGCTGATCTCCTTCAGAATGGACCGGTTGGATCTCCTTGCAGTCCAAGGGACTCTCAAGAGTCTTCTCCAACACCACAGCTCAAAAGCATCAATTCTTCGGCGCTCAGCCTTCTTCACAGTCCAGCTCTCACATCCATACATGACCACAGGAAAGACCATAGCCTTGACTAGGCGAACCTTTGTTGGCAAAGTGATGTCTCTGCTTTTGAATATGCTATCTAGGTTGATCATAACTTTCCTTCCAAGGAGTAAGCGTCTTTTAATTTCATGGCTGCAGTCACCATCTGCAGTGATTTTAGAGCCCAGAAAAATAAAGTCTGACACTGTTTCCACTGTTTCTCCATCTATTTCCCATGTAGTGATGGGACCAGATGCCATGATCTTCGTTTTCTGAATGTTGAGCTTTAAGCCAACCTTTTCACTCTCCACTTTCACTTTCATCAAGAGGCTTTTTAGCCCCTCTTCACTTTCTGCCATAAGGGTGGTGTCATCTGTATATCTGAGGTTATTGAGATTTCTCCAGGCAATCTTGATTCCAGCTTGTGTTTCTTCCAGTCCAGCATTTCTCATGATGTACTCTGCATATAAGTTAAATAAACATGGTGACAATATACAGCCTTGACGTACTCCTTTTCCTATTTGGAACCAGTCTGTTGTTCCATGACCAGTTCTAACTGTTGCTTCCTGACCTGCATACAGATTTCTCAAGAGGCAGATCAGGTGGTCTGGTATTCCCATCTCTCTCAGAATTTTCCACAGTTTATTGTGATCTACACAGTCAAAGGCTTTGGCATAGTCAATAAAGCAGAAATAGATGTTTTTCTGGAACTCTCTTGCTTTTTCCATGTTCCAGTAGATGTTGGCAAGTTGATCTCTGGTTCCTCTGCCTTTTCTAAATCCAGCTTGAACATCAGGAAGTTCTCGGTTCACATATTGCTGAAGCCTGGCTTGGAGAATTTTGAGCATGACTTTACTAGCGTGTGAGATGAGTGCAATTGTGCGGTAGTTTGAGCACTCTTTGGCATTGCCTTTCTTTGGGATTGGGATGAAAACTGACCTTTTCCAGTCCTGTGGCCACTGCTGAGTTTTCCAAATTTGCTGGCATATTGAGTGCAGCACTTTCACAGCATCATCTTTCAGGATTTGGAATAGCTCACTGGAATTCCATCACCTCCACTAGCTTTGTTCGTAGTGATGCTTTCTAAGGCCCACTTGACTTCACATTCCAGGATGTCTGGCTCTAGGTCAGTGATCACACCATCATGATTATCTGGGTCTTGAAGCTCTTTTTGTACAGTTCTTCTGTGTATTCTTGCCACCTCTTCTTAATATCTTCTGCTTCCGTTAGGTCCATACCATTTCTGTCCTTTATCGAGCCCATTTTTGCATGAAATGTTCCTTTGGTATCTCTGATTTTCTTGAATGTATATATAGTTTGTTATTTTTTTTAGTAGTTAAAATCTACTATAAATTCCCAGGTGGCACTCGTGCTAAAGAACTGCCTGCCAGTGCAGGAGGTGTAAGAGATGCAGGGTCAATCCCTGGGTCGGGAAGATCCCCTGGAGCAGGAAACAGCAACCCATTCCAGTACTCCTGCCTGGAGATTCCCACGGGCAGAGGAGTCTGGTGGACCACAATGCAAAGTTTCACAAAGAGTCGGACACGACTGGAGTGACGTAGCACAGCACACATCTCCTGGACCGAAGCATGGCTGGATGGAATTCCCATACACCAAGGCTTCAGATTCTGCAAATATCATTCACCATCATCTTACACTATTAATGTTTCTGTTCTTTTTACTTCTCCTGAGAGAAAGAGCGGCTGCTCTTATTACTGGAAATGCTTTGAAATCTCTCTTTCCTCTAAGTTCATGTTTTTACCAGTGTCTATATAGTGTGGGAGATACGAACATAGAATGTGCAGACAGATGTATCTGGATTTAAATACCATTTTGTACTTAGGAAACCTTTAGTAAGCCCTTGAAATAAGATTGGCATGATGGTACTATGCTATGCTATGCTAAGTCACTTCAGTCGTGTCCGACTCTGTGTGACCCCATAGACGGCAGCCCACCAGGCTCTCCTGTCCCTGGGATTCTCCAGGCAAGAACACTGGAGTGGGTTGCCATTTCCTTCTCCAATACATGAAAGTGAAAAGAGAAAGTGAAGTTGCTCAGTCATGTCTAACTCTCAGTGACCTCATGGACTGCAGCCTACCAGGCTCCTCCGTCCGTGGGATTTTCCAGGCAAGAGTACTGGAGTGGGGTGCCATTGCTTTCTCCATGATGGTACTATAGGTATCACCATATCATAACATAGTTGGAAGGAGATTTTATATATAGAGATAGATAGATAGATAGATAGATATGTGTGTGTATATATATATATATATATAGTATAACCATAATGCCTAAAGTGATAATCACTCAAATATTTTATTATGATTGTTCTTATTCTTTCATTAACTCACAAATATCCCTTGAGAACCCATATATTAAATTCTTTTTTCCCAAGAACTACTGAAGCATACAGTTAAAATTGGAATATAAAACACTCATGGAATTATTATGCTACAAATGATGATTATGGTCGGTGAAGTATAAGTAGTTACTATTAAAATTTACAAAGATTGTGATGTTAATTTCACTAATAGTATACTGGGTGTGTGCGCGCACACGTGTGTGTGTGTGCGTGTAGTAAAGGGGCTTCCCAGGTGGCTCAAGTGGTAAGGAGCCCACCAGACACGGCAGAGGAGACTCAAGAGATATGAGTTAGATCCCTGGGTCAGGAAGATCCCCTGGAGTAGGGAACGGCAATTCCAGTATTATTGCCTAGAAAATTTCCTGAGCAGAGGAGCCTGGCAGGCTACAGTCCATGAGGTCACAAGTTGGACACAACTGAGCTACTGAGCAAAGCACGCACTATAGTGTAACACATAGTGAGCCTGACGGCTAATTTGTCAAAATAAACAGTAAGCTCAGAATTGAGTGGAATGACGTTTAGACGAGATTAAGATGATGGAGCCGCGCTCTGCTCTCCTGCTAGGGCACCAAGCTGCAGCTAGCTGTCGAACAACTGTCGACAGTGAGATGCCGGAACCGGCCAAGAGAAGATACCCCTCATCGGGGACAAATGGGAGCCACAGTGAACCGGTATGAGGGGAACAGTTACAGTAAAACCTATACGGTGAAAACTTGCCCACCTGGCGGGTCCTATACCCACCAGGTGGGCAAGTCACAAGCTGGAGAACAATGATACCAAAGAAGCTCTGGCACTGCTGTGAAGTTTCTAGGCCCCACATCAGGCTCTCCAGCCTGGGAACCCAGCCAAGGGACTGGGAGTCCCCAGGGAACCTGACTTTGAAGGCCAGCGGGCTTTGATTACAGTTTCCATAGAACTGGGGGACACAGAGACTCTTGGACGGCAGAATGGAGTGGAGTGACGTCTTTATTTTTTGTTTATTTTATTGATGTATAGTTGGTGTACAAAGTTGTGTTAATTTCTACTGCGCAGCAAAGTGACTCAGTTATACATGGAGTGATGCCTTTAAAAGTAAAAAGGATAAGTCACAATCTAGAATTTTGTAATCAAATATCATATCTTTCAAAAATGAAACAAAATCAAAACCTTTCAGACAACAGATGAAGAGGTTCGGTTGCTGACATATCTATACTGAAAGATACACTAAAGGAGGTCCTTGAAAGCCAAAAAAAAAAGCTCCAAAATGAAAATACAGGAGATTAGAATAGGCTCTGGAATTAGTCCTCTAGGAGGACTAATGTGTGCATAACAAAAATAAATACACTGACTTTTAAAATAATGTTGAAAAAATATTCTAAAGTTTTAATTATGTTTAAAGTTAGGGATGTGATGCAATCAGAATCAGAACGCTACACTGTCCTTTCTCGGTGAAGAAAAATAAAAATATTGGTGCACAATTTAATAAGTGAAGGATGAAAGTTTCAATAATAGGGGACAAAAAATAAAAATTAGTTAATTCCTTCCTGTGAGATACTGCTGCTGCTGCCGCTAAGTTGTTTCAGTCGTGTCTGACTCTGTGCGACCCCACAGATGGTAGCCCACCAGGCTCCCCCGTCCCTGGGATTCTCCAGGCAAGAACACTGGAGTGGGTTGCCATTGCCTTCTCCAATGCATGAAAGTGAAAAGTGAAAGTGAAGTCGCTCAGTTGTGCCCGACTCTTACCGACCCTGTGGACTGCAGCCTACCAGGATCCTCCATCCATGGGATTTTCCAGGCAAGAGTACGGGAGTCCTGTGAGATAACCTTATTCCAAAAGGAAGGAAAAAATGAAACAAAGAACAGGTGAGGCGAATATAAAACAAGAGGCAGACTGAAACCCAGCTGAACCAGTGATGAATTTGAGTGTTAAAGTTCAACAAGTTTAGGCAAAGATAAAAGGTTTTGAGCTGAAATATATTGAACTGAATACATAGATTTGGGTTTCAAAACGTGATAATATAAAACATTTGTTTTCTAATTGTTAAAAAAGAAAGAAAGAAATTAGATGGCTTCTGCTAGCCCTTAAGTTATGCTGTGCTGTGCTCGGTCACTCAGTTGCATCCGACTCTGCGACCCATGGTCTGCAGCCCGCCAGGCTCCTCTGTCCACAGGGATTCTCCAGGCAAGAATATTGGAGTGGGTTGCCATGCCCTCCTCCAGGGGATCTTCCCAACTCAGGGATCCAACTCAGGTCTGACACATTGCAGGCAGGTTCTTTACCATCTGAACCTCAGGGAAGCCCTAAGTTACACTAAGTAACATTGAAATTTCCTAAAGCTACCCAAAGATGTAATCCAAATGCCTCTTCTATTACTAATAGTTTTTCCTTCTCTGGTCAGAACACATAACCACCAACATCCTTACAAGATGAAGTCAAATGATAATAGGAGAAGCAGGTTATGGCTTCCTCTTTGTGCTGAGGTCTAAATTTCTTTTTTGAAGTATAATTGGTATATAACAATATGTTAGTTTCAATGGCTTGATATTTGTGTGTATTGCAAAATGATCACCACAATAAGTCTAGTTAATATCCATTCCCATACAGTTACAATTTTTTTTCTTGTGATGAGGACTTTTAAGATCTACTCTCTGAGCAGCTTTCAAATATGCCATACAAGATTATTGACTATAGTCACCATGCTATAGATTTCACCTCCAGGACATTTATTGTATAGCCATAAATTTGTACCTTCTGAATTATTTCATCCTCTTGATTAAACCTTTTGGGACCATAATTGTATTTCTTGGCACTGCATGTCAAACCTCAAAAGTCTTCAGTTCAAGATTTCTTGCTTCAGATGGGAACAGAATAAACTCCTTAACATCACTTAGGCTCACTTCCTAAAACTTTTTAATGGAATTACTAATAACCACTGTAGATGTTCTTACAGAGTGCTTTGAGGATGAAACAAAACAAAAGATGTGAAATGCTTAGTAAATCATTCAGTCTTTGTAAAAGATTCCTCTAGTTATCAGACACTGCTGCCCAAGGTCATCCTGACTGATGTGCCACAGCAACGTCCCTGTGAAGGTAAAGGCCTCCAGCTCTGAGACCCTGAAGACCACCTTGTGATAAAATGAAATCAAGTGAACAAGGTTGCCCTGGGCACCAGGGTTTCTCACTCTAGTGAGTTTGAATGAAGCCAGATTGGGATTTAAGGGTCTGGTGACTGATGTCTTGAAGGGGATTATTTGGACATGAAGCTCTCAGGAACTAGTTCTCCTGGGATCCATCCACAGCTCCATGCCTCATGTACTAAATATTTTAATTAAAACCTTGCCTGTGGGGACCAAGGCCTTAGGGAACTTACTAAGGAAATTCATGGCCGTATGAGTTGTTATTTCTTCTCCAGTATACCCACCTGTTCTCAAAAATCAAGAAAAGGAGGCTATTAACATCCTTGGAAGCAGCCGATGCGGACATCAGAGAGCAGGAAAAGGGACATGGGATGGGGCATAGAATCACAAAGGCCTCAGACAACATTATTTCCATCAGTCCTGTGGGGTCTCTTCCTTCTTTTTTTCTCTTTGGCTGTATCAATAAATACCTTTTTTTTTAAAATTAGGGTATAGTTGCTTTACAATGTTAAGTTAGTCTCTGCTGTGCAACAATGTGAATTAGTCATATGTACACATATGTGCCCTTAGACCTCCCTCCCAATCCGCCACCCCAGCCCGCAGGTCACCACAGAGCGCCAAGCTGAGCTCCCTGCACATACAGCAGGTTCCCACTAGTGATCTATTTAACACATGGCCGTGTATATATCGGAGACGGCAATGGCACCCCACTCCAGTACTCTTGCCCGGAAAATCCCATGGACAGAGGTGACTGGTAGGCTGCAGTCCATGGGGTCGCTAAGAGTCAGACAGGACTGACCGACTTCACTTTCACTTTACACTTTCATGCATTGGAGAAGGACATGGCAACCCACTCCAGTGTTCTTGCCTGGAGAATCCCAGGGATGGGGGAGCCTGGTGGGCTGCCGTCTATGGGGTCGCACAGAGTCAGACACGACTGAAGTGACTTAGCAGCAGCAGCAGTGTGTATATGTAAATCCTAATCTCCCAATCCACCCCTATTTACAGCAGCCAGGACATGGAAACAATCTAAACGTCCATCAACAGATGAATGGATAAAGAATATGTGGCACATGTATCAAGGAATACTACTCAGCCATTAAAAAGGAACGAAATAGGGTCACTTGTAGAGACATGGATGAACCTAGATTGAAGTTAATCAGAATAAGAAAAAGAAGTATTGCAAATATGCTTCTGTGTCTACTGTGCCCCTTGTATTCTGAAGTCATACCTGGCTATGAGTAAAATCTAGCAAATGACAGCTACTCCAACTTTACTCTCATCCAACACTAATCTTGGTTTCATTTTATGCACCTTCAGATGAAATTTCATTTCTTGGCTTTCTTAAAATTAGATATGAGTTGAGTGGTTTTGGAAGTAATTTATTTCTAAGTGGTAATGACCAAGACATTAATAACATTGATATTACAAGTGACTCCAAAGGTTTCTGTGGGTTGGAGGAAAGAGGGGGAATAAAAAAAGCATGTGGAGTGCATATATAATGTAGAGAGTGATATATAATATCTTATAATATATTGAATTTTAGAAGCCACAATCTAAACTATCATGATAAGCTACCTCTTATTAAATAAGATGATGCATGTCATAGCAAGCATTCTATATACACATAAATAATTCTTCATTTGTCTAAGCACTGCTTTTGAGCATTGCATACTATATGTCATGCTTATCTACACCAGTATTTCTGTCTTGGGTCAGAATTTATTTCAGCCTTTGCAGAGTTTTTCCATCTCTGAGGATATGAAGGCCCAAAATTCTCTTAGAGAATAAGATTTTTTAATTCCTCAGGAGACATAGCATCTCTCCAGTATGCCCTGCAAAATTCAAGGTACTAATTTGACTCCTTTATCCTCTGTGCATTTAAGTATTCATCAAATTCTGAAAGGAGGTTCATGAAACAAAAAAAGCTAAGGACCACTGATAGAACCATTATGACTGAAGCATAGCTGCTCTGTTTATGACGAGCTGAGATTTGGCACTTTTCTCCCCAGTCTGGGTTCTGTATGTTCAGTGCCAGATAATACCTAGATGGGCTTTTTTGTCAGAGCCCTGTGGAATGCTGGTATCATTCCATAAATCCTAAAAATAATCCAGTGTCGTCAAAATTTTTAAAGTTTGGAAACAGTATTTCAAACATCCCCATTCTAGAGTTCAAATACTCATCAGCCTAATAAAGATGCTGAGAAGTATTGCAGTCAAAGCTGTTTGACTCATCTCCTCATGGAAAAGCTTTTTCCTGTGTAAACCTATTAACTCCCGCACAGCACTAGTGTTTGGAGGGGAAAATCTTTATTAGACAGAAGTGTGCAGTCCGTGAATTTCGTACAAAGTATCCCCTGGGAGCAATTTGTTTCAGAGCTGTATTCTTTGAACATTTCATGCCAACTTTCAGAAGAACCGTGTATAATTTGCCATATATAATTCATGGTTCTCTCTCATTATGCTGAGCGTTTTGTAAGGGCTCATTTTTTGACATGTTTACCTTTCAAATGCCATCAAAATGCCTGAATGTTTTAGTTATCAATAAAGGCTTCATACATAAATAAATGACTCAGAACCTTTTGTTTGTTTTATTGATGGGGAAGCAAGTAACCAACCGACTGTTCCCATTTTCCCAGGACAGAGGTTTCCCAGGACTGGAGTCTTTCTACTAAATCTGGAAAATTCCAGGCAAACTGAGACGAGTTGAACGCAGTATTGCAGTGGACTCTGTATTGTCTGAGACACCAGGGAAGCCCAGTAGGTCACGCTCAGCAGTGGTAACTTTTTGTTTTGCTAATTTTTGTTTTCAGTAGTTCTATTTGTTCACTCTGGTGTGTATATGTGTGTGCGTGTGTGTTGGGAATTGAGCTAAACATCGGCCATGAATTTGTTCTTGGTGTTTAATCCTCACAATAATTCCAGGAAATAAGAGGTATTCTTTTGTCTCCATGTCAGTGACAAGGAAATTAGGACAACAGTTTCATACTTGGCTCAAGAATTACAGCCTTTCTCCAAAGAAAATCATATTTGAAAAGGTATATGCACCCCAGTGTTCATTGCAGTTCTATTGACATTAGCCAAGACGTGGAAGCAAACGATGTCTATCGACAGATGAATGGATAAAGACGTTATGTGGTACCTGACACACAACGGAACATGACTCAGTCATCACAAAGAATGAATAGCGCCGTTTGCAGCCACATGGAGGGACATAGAGATTATTATACCATGTGAAGTAAGACAGAGGCAAATAGCATATGATATGCAAAATATTACAATGATATGTAAAAGCTTAAAAAATGATACAAATGAAATTATTTAGAAAACAGAAACATACTCCCAGACTCTGAAAATAAACTCATGGCTACCAAAGGGGAAATGTCTGGGGGAAGGATAAATTAAGAGGTGGGTTAGGACTAACAGGCACACACTACTATATACTACTATAAAATATATAATCAACAAGGACCTACTGTGTAGCTCAGGGAACTATACTCAATATTTGGTAATAACCAATATGGGAAAAGAATCTGAAAAGGAATGGATATATGTATGTGTATAACTGAATCAGTTAGCTGTACATCTGAAACTAACACAAAAATTGTGTTAGTTTGCATGCATAATCAATTATGCACGCAAAGTCGCTTCAGTCGTGTCCTACTCTCGGCAAACCAATGGACTAGTATGGCTTACCCTTCGGAGTGTGGTAACCCACTGGACTCTTCTTTGTCCATGGGATTCTCCAGGCAAGAATACTGGAGTGGGTTGCCATGCCCTCCTCCAAGGGATCTTCCCTGGAGGGCATAGAACCAGGAGCTTGCAGTTACCAGATGCAAACGATCATATGCAGAATGAATAAACAATAAGGTCCTAGTGTATAGCATGGGGCACTATAGTCAATATCCTATGAAAAACCATAATGAGAAAGAATATGAAAAAGATCAATTACACTTCAGTATAAAATAAAAATTAAATTAAAAAAAAAAGAATACCTCTGGCCTTGGAGCCACTGCTGTCCTGCCTTCCAAACTGGATTCTGCAGGTCCAGCAAAGAGATAAGGTCATGAAATTCATCTTTGAAAATAAGCACGCGGTAATTCACGTGGGAAATAATGTGGACAAAGCTAATCCAAGGCTTCCTGCTGGGGGAGATAGAGGGAGAAAGAAAGAAACCTGGAAAGCCATCATCTTGACATTAATCCAAGAGGCGAGTAAATTTGAATATGAGTTTTTAATATGTGACAAACAGGCCAAGTGAGCCGAGAGATATCTTTAGCTCTGAGTTAACGAAACGCAGTCACATGGGAAGTGGCCTACATTTTCAGCCTTATATCCGGTGAGGAGTTTCACCACCTAAGTGAAAGTGACATTGTGCCAACCTGTTTGGCCAAGGCAGCTGGAGTCCTACAAATTCTGAGTGTGCTGGGCAGGAGTCTATTTGACGTTGAGGGGCGGGAGACGGGAAATCCGGGCCCACTCTCGGACAACACGTCTCAAGTGGAGCCACTTAAAGTTTCGGTACCTCAGTTTCCTCATCTGAGAAACAGGAGACGGTGGGAACATCAAGATACAGTAAGAGGTGTGGGGAGCCAACAGTGTGGGCTAGAATCCTGCTTCTATCCCTCAGTTCCTGTGCATCTGAACTTCAGTTTCACCATCTAGAAAATGAAAAAGAAAAAAATTAATTCACCCCTCACAGATTTAGTCTGAGTTTTGAAGAGATGATGTACATTAAAATATGGAAAACAACTGGCATGGTAAAAGTGCCCGATAAAATCATAAATGCCTCGCCCTGGATGTTCAGCCATCCATCCACTCAGGAAGACGTGCCGAGCACCTGCTGGTGCCAGGCACTAAGTCAGGTGCCAGGGACGCTCAGCAGAGATGACAGAGCGGCTGTTCTCAACCCACTCATCGCTTAGGAGGATGTGGTGACTCGCCTCCAGCTTTTCATCCTTCAGGAAGTCACTCCACATCTCTAATCCTTGGCTTTTATCAAGCATAAAATGAGAGAGGGAGTGGGAACTTGGAGTTAATCAGATGCAAACTATCACAGGTAGAATGGAAGAGCAACAGGATCCTCCTGTAGGACACAGGGAGCTATATTCAGTCCCATGACAAACCATCATGGGAAGAATGTGAAGAAGAATGTGCGTATGTGGACAGCTGAATCGCTTTGTTGTACAGCAGAAACCAACGCAACGTTGTGAGACAACTACACTCCAGTCAGAAATAAATAAAAAATAAAACTAGGATACCAGAGCTAATGCTGGTAGAGTAATTGGGGAAAACAAATATGCTCAGCAGCTTCTACAACACAGAAAACCCTCGGCAACATTTAAGGAAGGGCGGGGGTGGTCTCCGAGGCTCTTTACCTCTGTAGGGAATATGAATGCTGTGGGTACTACCCTCAGGACTGTTATTGTCTTCTCTCTTCAGAAAACAAGTCTGGAAGTTTACGATTCTAGCTCTGATAGTTAGCAATAGAAATCATGATCCTGAGGGAGGTAAAACAATATCTTTTGACCGTCAGAAACTATCATAGAATTAAGAGTGAGCGAGGAGACTTCTTGTATCATTTTCACTGAGAAACGGGCTCTGAGGCTAAGATCCACGTGCGTGTGGCTCAGTGGGGGTGCCTTAGGGTCAGCGCCTACGAGGGAGACGTGGCAGCCAGACCAGGGCGGTGATGCGTTTTCAGTGGGTGGTATCTGACTCTGTATGACCGTAGGGACTGCAGCTCGCCAGGCTCCTCTGTCCAAGGTCCTCCGCCAGTCCCTGCGCGAGCTCTGCAGTGGAGACGGCCCCGGGGAACTGTCAGCTGTCACAAGGTGACAAGGGGCCAAGCCTCTGTGTCCCGCACTGACCAGTCTTGGATGCGAGTTACCTTAAGGGAGGTGGCTCTCTTCAGCCGAACATAATTCCTGAAGGGAGTTCAAATATGAGGTTGAATCAGAGAAATGCAAATCCAAATCACAGAGGGGTACCATCCCACTCTGGTCAGAATGGGCAGGTTTTAAAAATCTACAAGTAACAGATGCTGCAGCGGGTGTGGAGAAAAGGGAGCCCTCCTGCAGCACTGGTGGGAATTCGGGCTGGTGCAGCCACTGTGGAGACCTGTATGGAAGCTCCTCAGGAAACTAAAACTAGAGCTACCAGATGATCTGTCTTCCCTTGTAGCTCAGTCGGTAAAGAGTCTGCTTGCAATGTAAGAGACCCTACCTGCAATTTAGGACACCTGGGTTCGATCCCTGCGTCGGGAAGATCCCTTGGAGAAGGAAAGGGCAACCCACTCCAGTATCCTTGCCTGGAGAAGCCCATGGACAGAGGAGCCTAACGGGCTACAGTCCGTGGCATTGCAAGAGTTGGGCACAACTTAGCAACTAAACCACCACCACCACCACCATATGATCCAGCAATCCCACTTCTGGGCATAGATCCAGACAAAACTAAAATTCAAAAAGATACATCCACCCCTACATTCACAGTGGCCCTATTGACAATGGCCAAGACATGGAAATAATCTAAATGTCCATCAACATATGAATAGATGAAGATGTGGTGCACATATTCAAAGGAATACTGCTAAGTCACTTCAGTCGTGTCCGACTCTGTGTGACCCCATAGACGTCAGCCCACCAGGCTCTCCTGCCCCTGGGATTCTCCAGGCAAGAACACTGGAGTGGGTTGCCATTTCCTTCTGCAATGCACAAAAGTGAAAAGTGAAAGTGAAGTCGCTCAGTCGTGTCTGACTCTTAGCGACCCCATGGACTGCAGCCTACCAGGCTCCTCCGTCCATGGGATTTTCCAGGCAAGAGTACTGGAGTGGGGCGCCATTGCCCTCTCGGCCACAAAAAATGAATGAAATAATGCCATCTGCAGGAACATGGATGCAGCTAGAGATTATCATACCAAATGAAGCAAGTCAGAAAAAGAAAGGCAGGCACCGTGGGATATCATTTATACGTGGGATCTAAAGTATGGCACAAATGAACTTATCTGTGAAACAGATTTACAGACTTACAGACCAGACTTGCCGCTGCCAAAGGGGAGTCGGGGGAGGGCGGCAGGGAGAGGGACAGACGGGGCGTTTGGGGTCAGTAGCTGCAAACTATTAGCTCTAGAATGAGGAGACAACAAGGTCATACTGTATAGCCGGAACTATACCCAGTCTTCTGGAGTAAATCGTAAATGAAACAATATAGAAAAGGATGTATACATATATATATATATATGTTGCTGTGTCAGTCGCTCAGTTGTGTCCGACTCTGTGACTCCATGGACTATAGCCTGCCAGGCTCCTCTGTCCATGGAATTTTCCAGGCAAGGGGACTGCAATGGGTTGCCATTTCCTTCTCCAGGGGATCTTCCCGACCCAGGGATCAAACCCGGGTCTCCTGCATTGCAGGCAGATTCTTTATCATCTGAGCCCCCTGGGAAGCTCCACATATTTATTTGGAGTCCAAGCAACTCACCGCAGCATCCGTTCTGGAAGACACTACCATTGACATAGAAGACGTTTGGAGCTGAAGAGAGGAAACATTAAGAGTAGCCAACTAGGGAACCAAAGAGAAGAAGATGCTGCAATTAACTTGAAACGCAGCAAGTTGGCTCTTGGATATGACTTTCTCCAGCTCTCGCTAGGCCCACATGTCACATAGGTATGAAGTGACGTTTTCTGAGAAGACAGCAAGAAACGTGTTTATAAGACAAAGGATGATGCTGTCAGAAACACCCAAGGAGAAGCAAAAGTGGGTGTTCCTGAGCACAGCCTGGGTGGAGGCCCCCAGCCAGGAGCGCTGTGTGGCATCAGCGGCGGTGGAGTATGCCCCAGGGTCTGCCCCCGCCACTTTCTGGACGAGAGACCACTTCCCCTCCCTGGGCCTAGACTTCCTCGTCTTAAACACACAACAGTGGATGGCACTAACGCTCAGGTCTCTTTTATTACTGTGTACAAATAACTCCAGACCTCAATCGACCTTGTCAGCAAGAAAATGTGGTTTAAAAAATGGATGACTTGGCAATTGCTTAGCTTTCTGCAGGAAGTTTAATTTTGTAGCAAGGCTTTCTCTGTATCATTCATTTTCCTTCTACTGTGCCCATTCAAATGCTTATGGACTTTGGTATTACTGAGTACTTTTTCCCTATTCTTTTGCCATTTTATATTTCTACTCTATTTTTCAATTTCTTGTCTCCTGTTCACTATACAGTCCCTGGATAAATTTTGCTCATGCAATAGATATATGTTATGCTTGTTACAGAGATCTGCTCAGGTGAACATGAAGGGGGAAGATGGAGGTAATTGAAAGGACATCAAGAGGCTCAAAGGCTCAAAGGGAAACTGGACCAAAGGCAGCGGGTTATTGCTATTGTTCGGTCGCTAAGTCCTGTCTGACTCTGTGCGACCCCATGGACCACAGCACACCAGGCTTCCCTGTCCTTCAGTATCTCCCAGAGTTTGCTCAAACTCGTGTCCGTTGAGTCAATGATGACATCCAGCCATCTCATCCTCTGTCATCCCCTTCTCCTCCTGCCTTCAATCTTGCCCAGCATTAGGGTCTTTTCCAATGAGTCAGCTCTTCACGTCAGGTGGCTAAAGTGTTGGAGCTTCAGCTTCAACATCAGAGGAACTAAAGTCGTTTTGGAGGCTAAGGAACAGTCCACAGCACAGAAACCATGGCATGACTACAATGGCCCAACCTGAATCCCACCAACGGGGCAAGTGACTCCAAGCCCACACGCTTCCCCCACTTCATTTGCTTCAGATTTAAGTTGGGGGCAATGAGAACCTGTTTTTGGCTGAACTGAGGAGTCCTGTGAGGCCCCTTTGCCCCCCACACGGCACAGCTCGCGGATCTCTCGACAGAAGGCAGGTGAGGAAAGACGCTCGTTGCCTCGGTGTCCATGGACTTGGGTGGGCGCAGGGATCCTCTCATCCATCCAGCAACTGAGACCACTCTCCAAGGAAGTCAGAACACTTTCAAGAAGGAATATGGATTCTGGACATATCGAGAAATGGTGACTCGGTATGACAGACTGTAGGCTCTATTATACTGAGTGAAGTAAGTCAGAGAAAAATAAGTATTGTATATTAACGTATATATATGGAATCTAGCGGGGAAGGCAATGGTACCCCACCCCAGTACTCTTGCCTGGAAAATCCCATGGACGGAGGAGCGTGCTAAGCTCCAGTCCATGGGGTCGCTAAGAGTCGGACACGACTGGGCGACTTCACTTTCACTTTTCACTTTCATGCATTGGAGAAGGAAATGGCAACCCACTCCAGTGTTCTTGCCTGGAGAATCCCAGGGACAGCCGTCTATGGGATCGCACAGAGTCGGACATGACTGAAGCGACTTAGCAGTAGCAATAGCAATGGAATCTAGAGAAACGGCATGGATGAATCCATCAGCAGGGCGGGAAGAGAGAGGCAGACGCTGAGAACAGACACACGGGGCGAACGAGAGAAGCTCTGACGTGTATACACGGCCGCGTGCAGAGCAGACAGCCGATGGGCGCTGCTGCAGAACACAGGGACCTCCGCCTGTGTGCTGCGATCACCGAGAGGGCTGGGGCGGGGCTGGGAAGGAGGTCGAGAGGGCGGGGACGTATGCATGCTTGTAGCTGGTTCACAGTGCTGTACAGCAGACACAACATTGTGAAGCGAGTCTACTCCAATTAAAAATAAATTTTAAAAGAAAGTATATAAAAAATGAATCAGTATGTCGGTCAACATCAAAAAAAAAAAAAACGATCAAAGGCTGCTCCAACAGGTGCTGAAACAACTTTTTAGGTGGCTATGTGCTCACACATAAAATGCTGGACAATTTGCCGAAAACGAACAAATGCTTCGTTTTAACATAGATGCAGAGGCAAAGCCATTTTAAATGTTCTCCCGCAGTAGCTGGGATTCTGCCTTGAGCTATGGCAGCTGCGCAATTTCTAAGCTTTCTTTAGTGGTGCTGGAATCTATAGTGTGAACTCGAAAGTCTTAATCTGAAAGAGAATGGTCTCCATGGTTGGGCACCAACTCACAGCCTTCCAAATTAATTTTCGATTATTTTTCCTCAAGAATATTACATTTCAGACAAACAAGACTGTTTGCTGAATCCATCTGCATACGGTCCTTGTCATGTCCCTGTACATCTCTTTTCTTGTCCAGAACAAATGTTGTGTTCTTCAAGTCTCCACCATGGGACTGAGCCTTCCTCTCTTCTACCACAGCATTTTATGTGCCTGTCTTGTAGTTGTTTATAATTTTCCACATAGAACTCAAGCTACTTATACCTAGATATTGTCTTCACCTTACTTTATACCATAAACTTCTTTAATACAGGAGCTGGTTGATATACTTTTTAAAAAAACATTTCTGTTGTGAAATACACACTATACAGAAAGCATAACCAAAATTTACACAAACTCCTTTAATATAGGAGCTATATTTGATTTACCTTGTTAACATTTTTACTGCGAGACATATATATATTTTAACTGCATAAAACATGTAGGTTCAGTTTAATAGTGGAAAACCCCAGTATATCTACCGTCCAAGTCAAAAATAGAACAGCAGCCTCTGTATACCCACTCCCAGACATCTGTTTGTATCCATTTGTGGTTTGCTGTCTTTTTATACAATAAAAGAAAAACGGCTGAAAGATCTGGGGGAAAAGAGTACATGTGTGTTTAATTTCATCAGGAATCAAATAAATGGAAATTAGGACAATAATAAAAACACTGACCTCTCTCCAAATTGGCATAATTTAAAAACCCAGTTATACCAAGCGTTGGCAGTGGGAATTCACACACTGTTGATGGGAAGATAAATTGGCACAACCACTTTGGAAAGTAACACATAATATTTAGTAAAGTTGAAACTGGATATAGCCTATGATTCAGCAATTACATTTTAAAATAGATACACCCTAGAGAACTGACTGCATATGTACACTGAAATACGCGATGAAAATGGTCACATCAACATAGCTCATCTTTACCCAAATTAACATGAACAGTAGATTGAGCAATTAAATTTTGTATTTTTCTATTGGGTTGTCTGACTTTTTCTCACTGATTTGTAAGAAGTTTAAAACAAACATTTTATACAAACACAAATGCAGACACACACTAATTTTTCGTTGGTTAGATCAGATCAGATCAGATCAGTCGCTCAGTCGTGTCCGACTCCTTGCGGCCCCATGAACCGCAGCACGCCAGGCCTCCCTGTCCATCACCAGCTCCCAGAGATCACCCAGACTCATATCCATCGAGTCAGTGATGCCATCCAGCCATCTCATCCTCTGTCGTCCCCTTCTCCTCCTGCCCTCAATCCCTCCCAGCATCAGAGTCTTCTCCAATGAGTCAACTCTTTGCATGAGGTGGCCAAAATACTGGAGTTTCAGCTTTAGCATCATTCCTTCTAAAGAACCCTAACTCATCTCACACGCTAGTAAAGTAATGCTCAAAATTCTCCAAGCCAGGCTTCACCAATATGTGAACCGTGAACTTCCTGATGTTCAAGCTGGTTTTAGAAAAGGCAGAGGAACCAGAGATCAAATTGCCAACATCCGCTGGATCATGGAAAAAGCAAGAGAGTTCCAGAAAAACATCTATTTCTGCTTTCTTGACTATGCCAAAGCCTTTGACTGTGTAGATCACAATAAACTGTGGAAAATTCTGAAAGAGACGGGAATACCAGACCACCTGATCTGCCTCTTGAGAAATCTGTATGCAGGTCAGGAAGCAACAGTTAGAACTGGTCATGGAACAACAGACTGGTTCCAAATAGGAAAAGGAGTACGTCAAGGCTGCATATTGTCACCATGTTTATTTAACTTCTATGCAGAGTACATCATGAGAAATGCTGGACTGGAAGAAACACAAGTTGGAATCAAGATTGCTGGGAGAAATATCAATAACCTCAGATATGCAGATGACACCACTCTTATGGCAGAAAGTGAAGAGGGGCTAAAAAGCCTCTTGATGAAAGTGAAAGTGGAGAGTGAAAAGGTTGGCTTAAAGCTCAACATTCGGAAAACGAAGATCATGGCATCTGGTCCCATCACTACATGGGAAATAGATGGGGAAACAGTGGAAACAGTGTCAGACTTTGTTTTTCTGGGCTCCAAAATCACTGCAGATGGTGACTGCAGTCATGAAATTAAAAGAAGCTTACTCCTTGGAAGGAAAGTTATGACCAACCTAGATAGCATATTCAAAAGCAGAGACATTACTTTACCAACAAAGGTTCGCCTAGTCAAGGCTATGGTCTTTCCTGTGGTCATGTATGGATGTGAGAGCTGGACTGTGAAGAAGGCTGAGCGCCGAAGAATTGATGCTTTTGAACTGTGGTGTTGGAGAAGACTTGAGAGTCCCTTGGACTGCAAGAAGATCCAACCAGTCCATTCTGAAGGAGATCAATCCTGGAATTTCGTTGGTTAAATACACTACAAAAATATTATCCAATCCACCTCCCCCAACACACACACCTTGCTTGTGAATCAATCACAGACCAGTGACTGAGAAATCCCATGTTACGAATGGGCAATAGGACTCCTGGGCTTGGATCTGGATAGGTGAGTGGTGATATACTACAGAAGTTTCCCCGTAAAGTGTAACTTTTCTGGGGGGAAAAGTTGTTCTTGTAAGTTCAGGTTCTTCACACAGGAGAAGAACCTGTCTTTACTGCAGCATCAACAGATGAAGGGATAAAGAAGATGTGGTATATATATACATATATATATATATGAATATTGCTCAGCCATAAAAAGTAATGAAACTGGGTCATTTGTAGTGATGTGGATGGACCTCGAGTCTGTCATACAGAGTGAAGAAAGTCAGAAAGAGAAAAACAAATATCACATATTAACACACATGTATGGAATCTAGAGAGATGGTCCCACCAGTAAGTGGTAGAGTTTTGACTAGAGGCTAATTCTTCCGTCTTGGAATTCTGGACGTTCTCATCATCCCTTCAGAGCCTGGCTCAAGTTCTAACCTCTTCCAGGGAGCTTTCCCCACCTTCAGGATTCTTTGTCACCTCTGAAGTGTTCTAAATATTATTTTCTAAGTATATAATTTATCAGATGCTTTCAAACTCAGTAAAACAAGCTGCGACCACAGAGTTTGGGAAGATCGATCCGCTAGCGACACTATGTGTAAAGTAGACAACTCGTGAGGATCTACTGCCGAGCACGGGAGATCTACTCGGTGCTCTGTGGTGACCTGAATGGGAGGGAAATCCAAAAGAGAGGAGATGTATCATGTGAGCTCTGTATTAGCTATACATATTGCTGTGCACTTTGCTGTACAACAGAAACTAGGACAACACTGCAAAGCAACTGCACTCCAGTAAAAACTCATTTTTTAAAAAAGACAAGAAATGAATTCCCGGGTCTTTCCCTTCCAACTGTATCACCACTGCCAGGATCTTTCGGTTTGTTTCTTTTCAAGCCTTGGTTAAAATGTCATTGCTTTAGGGGGCCCTCCTCCATCCATCATAGCTTCCTAAATGTTTTTTTCTATACTACTCCCTTAACAGTAATCGCAGGACTTCCCCGCCGGCACAGTGGTGAGACTCCCCCTGTCAATGCAGGGGGCACAGGTCCAGACCCTGGTCCGGGAAGATCCCAGAGGCCATGGAGCAACCAAGCCCATGCGCCCAACTCCTGAGCCCGGGTGCCTAGAGGCTGTGCTCCACGGGGAGAGAAGCCACCGCAGTGAGACGCCCGGCCATGGCAGTCACGAGCAGCCCTGCTCCCCGCAACTAGAGAAAGTCCAAGGACCCAGTGCAGCAAAAGTAAATAAACATCTTAAAAAAAAATAAATAACCACAAAAGCCTTGAGTGGTCATCCATCTCAAAGAATGTGTCTTGTTCCACCGCACTATTTGCAAGCTCCTTCCGAAGCAGGAACAGTGCAGTCTATTCCTGGTTCCTTCACGGACCTCACACCATGCCTTTCCTGCTGCTTGTACCCAGTAAATCCTGGCCGGGGTTTGGCTGTCTCCGCGGGATGCAGCATTCAAAGAGGCCAGAATGACAAGAATGCCATGCCCTGGTCCATGCAGCTTCCGTAAGACAGAGGAACACTTCCTGCCAACCAAGCCATTGAACACTGTCACGAATCCCGAAGTGCATCACATCAGTCATCACATATGCAGGAGGATTTGCTTTGTTGAAGTAGGAATTATATCTGATATCCTTAAATCTGTTTGTATTCTCCAGACTGCCTTGCCACACAGCAGGAACTTATCATGAAAGGCTGTCTTTAAATGATTTATACATCAAATAAGTCATCTATTGAAATTTACTACAATATAAGGCTACTTTTCTTTTCTCAGAAGATTGAGCAGGGACGTCAAGATTTATGTTCAAATCTGGGCTCCTTTTGTTACCACTCAGCAAGTAAGTCAACTTCTCAAAGGGTTGATTTCCTCAGCTGCCAAATGGAAGCACGAAAACCCATCTCCAAGTGAACCAATGAGAGTAAAACTTCCTTTTGATGCATCAGGGGTTTTACAGAAGGTACAGGGTGAACAAGAGTCAAGTAAGATTTGGTTCTTGTGAGGTGAAGCAAGTTAAACTGCAGGGATCAGTTTTCAATGGCAAAATGAGAGAATTGGTATGGATTATTTTTAAAGTCTGTCTTGGCTAAAGGGTCTATGAGTCTGTAATGTTCACTTCAATTGTCCAGGACTCTACATATTTTAATTTTCCTTTGTATATACATAAAAGCTAAACAAATTATCTCATGCACAAAGGGAGACTCTTATTTAAAATAATTCAGTCGTGAATCTTTATTCAAAAGGATAATCTACCCTGATGTATATAGTTGTCCCAATTTATGTGTGTTTTGCATTCTGCTTTTGGACATTTCAGGAAGGAATTCCTCCTGGGCCTTTATTGTGCTAACTTGAGTTGCAGGCCTTACCCACAGTGTCTGTCCTGCCTCGGACCACTCCTACAGGGAGAAGGTGGGGGTTGCTAATAACCAGATGAGCATATAGTCTCTGTTTGACAGATTTCCCATGTGGACATGAAAATTACTGTGTCCCCACAGTAACTGGAAACAAGACGTCTCCTTCTGAGTAGCTTGTCTTAATGAATTCTCATGTAATATCAGCTTGAAATGCGTCTGCTGCAGAACTGGGGGCTTGAGGGACAGGAAGGTAAGTAATGGATGGGCATAAAGGCTCGGACCCAAATAGCGTGGACAGAGTGGAGCAGCTCAGGAGCCAAAAGCAGAACATACAAGAATGGTTAAGTGAGAGCTATTACAGGAATCTCAACTGTATCAAACATGCACTCAATGTGATGGGCCTGTTGACATACTTTATTTTATGTTATCTTTACCGTTTAGGGCTTCCTGGTGGCTTGGTGGTAAAGAATCCACCTGCCAATACAGGAGATGCAGGAGACATGGGTTCAGTCCCTGGGTCGGTCAGGAAGATCCTCTGAAGGAGGAAACGGCAGCCCACTCCAGTGTTGTAGCCTGGAGAATCCCATGGGCGGAGGAGCCTGGCGGGCTACAGACCACAGGGTTGTAAAGAGCTGGACACGGCTGCGTGATCAAGCACACACACGTCTTTACAGTTCATCCCAGATGTTAGGTTCAAAGCGATCAAATGACTTTCTAGAAGTCATACCACTGAGAATGGTGAGAATTCTCATCCAGCCCTTGATACTAGAACTAGGACCTTTACGCTGATTTGCCGTCAACTGTAGCACTAGTCTGAGGTGACTCCAATTAAAAGAGAGGCGATATGCAGGCATTAGGCTTTTAACTCTTAGAGGAGCCACATACGTTTTTGGCCTAAACTGGGAGATAGAGGGGCAGAAAGAAACATGCCCAGAAACACATATTACTGGATACTGTCATAGTTTTAATACAAAAAAAACTTTAATTTTTCACAGAACCTAATTGCTTAGTGGTGAGAGAAGTTCTTGCCCAGGCTGAGGTTGAAAAGAGGATGAAAAGAAAAAGGAACACAAAACAGGAAGAGAAGGGAAAAAAGGAAGTAGGAAAAGAGGAGCAGGAAGAAGAGGAAAGGGACTTCCCTTGTGGTCCAAGGGGTAAGACTCTGCTCCCCGTGCAGGGGGCCCAGGTCTCATCCCTGGCTGGGGAACTAGGGCCCACATGCCTGCTCCAACTATGAGGCCACCGGCTGCAACTAAGACCCAGCACAGCCAAAATAAATATTTTTTAAAAGGGGAAGAAGAGGAAAATTTTAATGATATCTATCAAGGTAGGAAAAGAAACTGAGCTATGAGTGGAATAGACTCAATGCTCGCATAGCTGCTTGCAACACTCACCTCCAAATCAGGCACAGTGAGCCCTGTAACTCCTATGAGATGCTGAGAAGGACCCCTCGGTGAAGTGGATCCTGGCCAGTAAAGCCTGTCCTCTGGTGCGTGTGGCTGAACAGTCCTCCCTGCCCAGGCAGGGGGGCGGGAGGGTGGCGAGGCCCGTCCAGGCCGTCAAGGCTTTGCATCCACAAGAAGCCCCCCGTGCGTTCAGGTGATGGTGACCAGGTGCTACAGAAGGTCTCTCCTCCAGGTTGGACTCATGTCCGTTTCTGCTTCTCTCTCCACAAGACCCATGCTCAGCCCTCCTCAGACCAAGGCTGCCCTGTGCACGGTAGAGTTCGATCATCTCAAAGTCAACTTGACCTTCTAAGCTCCCTGATTTAGCCCACTGAGATTTCTGGTTTGGGACTTCCCTGGTGGTCCAGGGGCTAGGAATTCCCCTGCCAACAGGTTTGATCCCTGGCCTGTGAAGATTCCACGTTTGGTGGGGCAACTAAGCCCACACATCGCAATTCCTGAGCCCCTGTGCCCAAGTTAATGAAGCTTGTGGGCCCTGGAGACTGTGCTCTCAAACAAGAGGAGCCACTGCAAGGAGAAGCCTGCAGACCACAACTAGAGACTAGACCCTGCTCAGCGCAGCTGGTGAAAAGCCGAGGCATGGCCACAAAGAGCCACCATAGCCAAGAGTAAACAAATTAATAAAACCTTTTTAAAAAAAGATCTCTAGTTTTCACATTTAAGGTAAAAAAAAATATTGAGATCTTGAAAACATGAAGTATGTGACCACTTAGACTCCTTGTAACTATAAACATCAAGCAGTTGATGAGAAGTAAGATCAATCACCACTCCCTTCCCACCCACTCACATCCGTTCACACCGCCAAGCCCAGGAAAGCGGACATGAAGGTGGACTTTGGCTGTGAGTCATGGTCACTCCGATCTTAAGAAGTACATTTCTGCAGGCTTTTTAACTTTTGCTCATCTAATTACAGAACATCTGAAAGGAACAGATTTTCAGAGGTGAAGTGAATTATTGAAAAAGCAGAGGCAATGAGGGCACAAAAAACTATCGTGTGTATTCATGAGATTCGCCAAACTTAGGGATGGGAGACACGAGCGTTTCACTCAAAGACAAATATCCTTTCTCATAGCCCTTGGGCAAACTTTTTTTTTTTTTTTCTTTAAACCTTTTGCAACCTTTGGTAGTTATGTTAGATCAAGGCCAAAAGCATACAACGGAGTGCAAGCATTCAAAAAGGAGATATAGTTCTGCAAGTTAAACTGTAAACAATTTAACGACTGAAGCAAGGTGGCTTATTGTTTCCTACCAAGGTTGTGCTAACGCTTTAACGGGAGGGACTTCCCTGGTCGTCCAGCAGTTAAGACTCTGAGCTTCCAGTGCAGAGTGCCAGTCCTTGTTGTGGACCTAAGATCCCACAGGCTACGTGCTGCAGTCAATAAATAAATACCTTGTGGGGGACACTTTAGCTGAAGGAGATGGAGAATACAAAGGTGATCAACCTGTGAGTGAGGTTGGGAATGAGAGCAGGCAAGAAGGGTGCTGGGGGGAAGGACTGAATACTTTATCGCCCTATCCTTTCAACTACAACCTTCTCTGAGACGCTATTAAACATATTGAAACCTCCTTTGTCAGCATTAGAAACTTTTAACTTTCAAATCCGTGGATCAAAGAAATGAAAAGCATAATTCCATGGTCAATATAATTCAATGACAATGCAGTCCTTCTACCCAATTTTAGTAACAAATGGAAATTTCCTCCAATTAAAATGAGAGGGAAATTCAGTGCATTCAGTCTATGCTTTGATCTTCTGCTTTAAAGCATGTCAGAAAATGAATGCAAGAAAGATTTAAACATCCCAGGGTGTTGTTCACTAAATAGAAGGTTATTTCGTCTGAGGGGGACATTTCAAAGGACTGCTTTTTACTACTTCACCTAAGCGCAGAAATAAGCACTCTTCTTGGAGAAGAAAGAACTGAAATCTACCAAACCTCAAAGATGAGATGGCATCTAAGTCTGAGGGAAACTTCATCCATTATCACCTGCCTGCTGCCTCGTCGTTGCTGTTTTTCAGTTGCTCAGTCGTGTCCGACTCTTTGCGACCCCATGGACTGCAGCATGCCAGGCCTCCCTGTCCATCACCAACTCCCGGAGTTTGCTCAAACTCATGTCCACTGAGTTGGTGATGCCATCCAGCCATCTCATCCTCTGTCGTCCCCTTCTCCTCCTGCCTTCAAACTTTCCCAGCATCAGGGTCTTTTCTGATGAGTCAGCTCTCCGCATCAGGCAGCCTGTGTGTTGACCTACCTCCTGCTCACACTGAAAAACTGGGGATTGGGTTTGTTGAGTATTTTCCAGAGAGCACTTTTCACTTCTTTGTTCCTGAGACTGTAGATCAAGGGGTTCAGCGTGGGAATCACCCACCCCATAAAACACAGATAATGCCTTGTCCAGGTCCACCAACATGTGGAGCTGGGCTGTAAGTACGTAACGATGATTGTCCTGGAGAGCCGGGAGGTAGGATGCACAGATGGAGATGGCCTTCTTCCTTCCTTCTGCAGAATGTGTGTGTGCCACGGCAATGCACGTGAAGAGGGAGATGATGACTGGGAGGTTGAAAAAGCCATTAAAGCTCAAAAGGAAGAAAACTGCCAGCTGGCTGACGGCATGTGTCGGAGTGAGAGAGAGCCAGGGGTGGAGGGGTGTCACAGAAAAAGTGATTGATTTCATTTGAACCACAGGAGAGTCTGAAGGTGTCTGCATAATAGCCCACTGTCAAGAGGGCACACACGCCTGCGGTCAAGGTGTTGATGTGGTTAAGAGCCTACACGTGGCGGTCATAGGCCATGGAGGCCAGGAGGAAGCACTCAATGGTGGCAAATCCCCCAAAGAAGGAGGCCTGAGCAGCACATCCGTTTAAGAGATGACTTTGTTCCCTGAGGGCAGTGCAGCCACCATCTTAGGAGCTACGGCTGATCAGTAACCCAAATCTGCAAAGGAGAGGTTGCTAAGGAAGAAGTGCGTGCAGTGTAGAGGTGGGGGTCTGAGTAGAGGACCACCATAATCCCCCCATCCCCATGCAAAGTGATGAGGTAGATGGACTGAAATACCGGAAAGAGGGGAACCTGGAGGTTGGGGTCCTCTGTTAATCCCAAGAGGATGGACTCTGTTGCTTCCGTGCTGTCCTCCACTGAGGTTTACTTCAACTCAGCCTAAGAAAAGGAGCCGTAAACTCAGATGAAAGTATAGAGGAATGATATAAAAATAGAAAACGAACATCCATCGAGAAAGTCCTGTGTGTGAGGCAGATGCTAGACCTTTCTATTACATTGCAACAGTTAATCCTGTAAGGCAGGTGCTACAGAGGATGAGATGGCTGGATGACATCACTGACTCAACGGACACAAATTTGAGTAAACTCTGGGAGTTGGTGATGGACAGGCTTGATGTGCTGCAGTCCACGGGATCACAAAGAGTCGGACACGACTGAGCGACTGAACTGAACTGAACTGATTATGCCCACTTTACAGATGAGGAAGTTAAGGCCTGGGCGCTTAAGAGTGACCAGAACAACCTAATTAGTAGAGGTCAGAACTAAATTCCCATCTTTATACTTCTGAACCCAAAGTCTGTACACTCAAAATTTGAATTATTACCTGTTTACATCCTTGGAAAAACCACGATATGTCTGATAAACTAATTTTTGAGATTTTATTTATTTGGTTTTAAGATGTGGAGGAAGGAGAGAAAGGGAGAAAGAAGGAATTCAAGGGAGAAAACGCTTCAGCTCTGCGTGACCTTGGTTTATCTGCAACTGCAGCAATCAGACTGATAAGGAGCCTTTCTTATTACATGAAAGGAGACAGTCCAGCCTCTTGAGTTCAGATTATAATTACACACACGAGTGGCAGCTGGCATCAGAAGATGGGCTCAGCTAGCCTGAGAAACGCTAGCACTCAGGAACCATGGTAATACTCCAGTCCTAGCATCCACTTTCCACCATCATAAACAGTGCTCCAAGGAATACCCTCATAGATGTTTCTCAAACCTCTTTCTTTCCCTTAAGATAAATTCCTAGAATTTTCTATTTTTATCTTTCCCTTGTTTATTAACAGATTTCCATTCAATAATGTACCAATTAACTTCCCAACCTGCACCACTTTCTATCATGTTTCAGTTCAGTTCAATTCAGTTGCTCAGTTGCGTCCGACTCTTTGTGACCCTGTGAATCACAGCACACCAGGCCTCCCTGTCCATCACCAACTCCCAGAGTTTACCCAAACTCATGTCCATTGAGTCGGTGATGCCATCCAACCATCTCATCCTCTGTTATCCCCTTCTCCTCCCACCCTCAATCTTTCCCAGCATCGGGGTCTTTTCAAATGAGTCAGCTCTTCGCATCAGGTGGCCAAAGTATTGGAGTTTCAGCTTCAGCATCAGTCCTTCCAATGAATATTCAGGACTGATTTCCTTTAGGATGAACTGGTTTGATCTCATTGCAGTCCAAGGACTCTCAAGAGTCTTCTCTAACACCACAGTTCAAAAGCATCAATTCTTCAGCGCTCAGCTTTCTTCACAGTCCAACTCTCACATCCATACATGACTACTGGAAAAACCATAGCCTTGACTAGACGGACCTTTGTTGACAAAATAATGCCTCTGCTTTTGAATATGCTGTCCAGGTTGGTCATAACTTTCCTTCCAGGGAGCTAGCGTCTTTTCATTTCATGGCTGCAGTCACCGGCCACAGGACTGTTAGGTTTAGCCAGTCCTTTTTATTCTCTTTTTTCCCTTTCGACATTTGGCACGTGTGTGTGCTCTCTAAGTGAGCAGACACAATATCCTACCATCTACAGGAGGCAGTTCCCTGATAGCACACGTGAGAACACTGGGGCCTCTTAATTGCAGTATCTGTACAAAGTCCCTGAGCGGGATTTATCAACCACAGCGCCGTTAATATTATGAGCTGAACAGTCGTTTGGTTGTAGGTGGCAGTGGTGGCGGGGAAAAGCGTGTCCTGTGCTTTGTAGGAGGTTTACAGTATCCCTGGCCTCTGCCCACTAGATGCCAGGAACACAACCCCTTCCTTAGTTGTGACAACCAGCAATGTCTCCAGACCCTGCCAGAAGTCCCAAAGGTCCATACATCATCCCTGGTTGAGAAACGCTGTTCAAGAGATTATAAAACTCTACATGTGTTCACAGTTCATGTGACCACAATGTCATGATTTATGTGTGTTTTGTATTTCACGGCGTACATATATATTATAGACCATATTCAGGTATATGTGGTGTGTGTACTCAGTCACCAGGTCATGTCCGACTCTTGCACACCCATGGCCTGTAGCTCGCCAGGCCCCTCTGTCCATGGGATTCTCCATGTTCTTGTATAAATGCCTATGTATGAAGAAACTGAGACTTGGTGAGATAAACTGACTAGTTCAAGATCCAGAGCTCCAGCAAACATCGCTGCTCACTGGTGTGGGAGTCCAAGAAGGGAAAACTGCTTGCCAAGTACCTTGGTCCCTCAACTAAAGAGATACCGCCCTCCTATTTCATAAACCAAACGTCTTCCCCAACAAGAGGTATGATAAACAAGATGGAAAAACTTCAAGAATTAAAGGCAGCTGACTTAGCGTGGTCTCTGAATTCTATTCCAAAACATCTTCTCAAATGCTTAGTCAATTTTCTTGGTTAATGCTGATCATCCAATTATATGTACCTAAGCTGTAGGTCAGATTTTATTTTCGGGGGCTCCAAAATCACTGCAGATGGTGATTGCAGTCATGAAATTAAAAGGCGCTTACTCCTTGGAAGGAAAGTTATGACCAACCTAGATATTGAAAAGCAGAGACATTACTTTGCCAACAAAGGTCCATCTAGTCAAGGCTATGGTTTTTCCAGTAGTCATGTATGGATGTGAGAGTTGGACTGTGAAGAAAGCTGAGGGCTGAAGAATTGATGCTTTTGAACTGTGGTGTTGGAGAAGACTCTTGAGAGTCCCTTGGACTGCAAGGAGATCCAATCAGTCCATTCTAAAGGAGATCAGTCCTGGTGTTCTTTGGAAGGAATGATGCTGAAGCTGAAACTCCAATACTTTGGCCACCCCATGCAAAGAGTTGACTCATTGGAAAAGACTCTGATGCTGGGAGGGATTGGGGGCAGGAGGAGAACGGGACGACAGAGGATGAAATGGCTGAATGGCCTCACCAACTCGATGGACGTGAATTTGAGTGAACTCCAGGAGTTGGTGATGGACAGAGAGGCCTGGCCTGCTGTGATTCATGGGGTCACAAAGAGTCAGACATAACTGAGTGACTGAACTCAACTGAAGTGAACTGAAGCTGTAGGTCTGATCCTAACCTTTATTACCCACTCCCCATATTGAATTGCTCCACATAGCCTTCAAAGTGTTTCTGTTCTCCCGATGGACAGTCCTTTCCATTATGCATTGCCATCACTGTTCATAAATGTGTCCGGACCCAGAGCAGCAGAGAGAATCCAGAGTCAGGGCAGAGACAGAAAGGCTCTACTTGTCCCCAGCACCCTCCCTCATGGCCTGAATCCACACCCCATTGCTGAGTGCTGTGCCCTTCCCACCAAAGCCCTCCAGAGGACAAGCTTTTCTGCATAGCCCTGAAATAAATACCAGAAGGAGCCTTGAAAAAGCAAAGACATGTTAACAAATATTAAGGATATTGCTTTATTTAATAAGTAACAAATAAAAGGCAATTCCCTGGTGGTCCAGTGGTCAAGAGGCTGCCATTTCACTGCCAAGGGCCCAGGTCCAATCACTGGTCAGGGAACTAAGATCCTACAAGCCGTGCAGTGTGGCCAAATAAATAAAAAACAAATAAGAAAGTGTGTTGAAAACTGGAAAACATTAAAACTTTACGGATGAAGGGATTATAAAGTTGAAATCAGCAAGATAGATAATCTGCAAATAAAAGTGTTATCAAAATTGCTTCTAAAGGGGTTTGAGGAATGTCCCTCAGCCATCACATTCCATGGGGGAATCTTCCAAAGAAGAATCTCAGTGGAAAACTACTAGACTAAATTGCATGAAAAAGAGATAAAGCGTGTACCTGTTCTGTGCGTCAATCTCCATGGCCTAGGCCAGTGCCAGGAGCAGAGTAGATTCTTAAATATTTGTTAAATGAATGGATGGACTAGAAACTCAACAGCTGAGTGAGAATCATAGCTTTAATGCTTATGAGTGTGAGACTGTAGGCAAGCCAATTTCCTCTAATAACAGAGAATTAAGTAAGATAAAATATGAGAAAATCTAGCTACTGTGTGGTCTATGGTGGGTCCTCAATACAACTGAATTTACCTTTTTATTAAATTGTTGGTCAATCAAGAGAAAGCAAACTTATGGTTACCAAATGGGGCAGGAGGTTGGGAGGGATACATTAGGAGTCTGGGATTAACAAATACACACTACTGTATGTAAAGTAGATAAACAAGGTCCTACCATTCAGCACAGGGAGCTATACTAACATTCTTGTAATAAACCATAATGAAAAAGAATACATATGTATATATGAAAGAATATATATGTGTATACACGTACACATAATTGGATCACTTTGCTGTATACCAGAAGCTAGCACAGCACTGTAAATCAACTACACTTCAATTAAAAAACTAAAAAAATTTTAAAAACCAACTGGTCAATCATATAACCTCGGTTCCTGGATTTTATTAACACCAGCTGGTAGCAGCATTCTACATAGAAACTACTGCGTCATTTTCTGTTTAAGAAAAAGTGACCAAAAAATTGCATAGGTGATTTTGTCTCATCTCAGGTTTTCACACGGCAGAGTAAAGTGGGGAAAATGGAATTGAGTCCTTTTTACACCTTCTTCTGAGCCCCTTCTTCTTAGACAAACCCATTATTTTTATCAACATTATGAAGAAGCCTGGGGGAAAAAAAGTCAGAGAAATCAAACCCAGTTTCTTGGGAATTTTGAGGTCTTAACTCAGAGCTGCCTTCAACTACAGGGTTTTTGAAGTCTGCAAAAGAAAAGAAGCGCTGTTCAGTCTCTGAAGGCCTCAAATTTCAAAAAGTGAAAGATTTCCTGAGGCTACGGAGTGAGCGTAAAGGCAGTTCAGCCGCCGTTACAGTTTGTTTCAGAGCTTAAGTGAGTGGTACCAAACTACAGGTGAGGCTTGGGACCTCTTGTGTAGATGTGGAATCCTCTGGGAGGATGTTCCCTACGTTCTCAACCCCAACCCAGGGCTCAGAACCGCGCAAACAAGGGATCAAAGCACTGCTTTCCCGAGGGAATGAGACATCACTGTGACACGAAAGAGGCTGCGAGGCCCAGGGGACGGCCAGGCCTTCGAGCAAAGGCTGAAATGACTGATGATCAAGATCCGTCAAATTGACTTCTGCGGGGTCCGACCATCCCCACTCTGCCCATGGAAGACTTCCTGTGAGTGTCAGGATTTGGCTCTAAAACTTAAAGAGAGGTAGTGTGGTTGAGTGGTCTAGGGCCCTGGATTTAGGCTCCAGTCATTTTGATGGTGTGGCTTCGAATCCCGCCGCGGCCACACCTTGAGGGTGTAACTTTCGGGACTTCTCTGGTGGTCCAGGGGCTAAGACTGCATGCTGCAAAGGCGGGGGGTGGGTTCTATTCCTGGTCAGGGAGCTAGATCCCACACGCCACAAATACGAGTTTGCATGCCACAACTAAGACCCAGCACAGCCAAATAAATAAATATTTCTGGTCTTCCCTGGTGGCTCAGACGGTAAGGAGGCTACCTGGAGTGCTGGTAGACCCAGGTTCGATCCCTGGATAGGGAAGATTGCCTGGAGAAGAAAATGGCAACTCACTCCAGTATCCTTGCCTGGAAAACTCCATGGACAGAGGAGTCTGGCAGGCTACAGTCCATGGGGTCACAAAAAGTCGGACACGACTGAGTGACTTCACTTCCTTTTAAGACTAAATGGGGAGAAATTTTAATTGTTATTTCACTTAATGTTCACTCAATTCTGTAAGAACTCTATTACGTCTCCAGTCTTACAGTTGTAAAAACTCCAGTTTATACCTAGCACCCCAATCTTTGTTTCTAATAATAATCACTAATAAAGGAACCAGGGCTCCTTGGAGAGATGATTGCTTCCAAGATTAGAGCAAAGACTACACCAGTCAAACCTGGAGCATATCGTCACTCCGGAAGGAGATGCTCGAGCCTGGCTCGCTCCGTCTGCACTTCAGCAATGTGCTCTATTAGTCTACACTTCAGCGATGTGCTCTATTACTCCCTTCCGGGGTCCACGCACAGGAGCAGGGATGTTCTCAGAATCTAGAAAAGCGTCCTCTTTTCCACAGGGACTCACAGATGCATTCTCCAATAGAGTCAGCTAAGAGCGCGGCCGAGTGCTCTTAGCTTAATAAGTTTCACTTAATAAGTGAAATAAGTTTCACTTAATAAGTTTCACTTAATAAGCTTCACTTAATAAGTGAAGCTTATTAACCTGTTTCTTATAGGAAAATATTTTGCTTTACAAAAATAATTTGTGTTAGAATAAATTTAAACTTTTATAAAAAACAATAAATGGCCAAAGTAAGTGGCAAGCTAGATGCTGAAAGGGCAAGGATGTTTTTGCACCAGTCTTGGAATCTTGTGGATCTCAGCTTCTTGCACATCCTAATCTGAAGACCAGACCTTCCTCATCGCTCTTTTATTTGATCACTAGGACAATCAAGGGGGGAATGGACAGAGAAAGAGGGAGAGAGATTTAAAAAGAGAGACAGAGAAGGGAGAAGAATGGAAGGAAGGAGAAGAAGAGAAAGGAGAAGGAGGAGGAGGGGGGAAGGAAGTGCGAGAAGGGGAAGGGAGGGATGAGGGGGAGGGAAGGAGGGGGGAGGAGGAAAAGGGGGAGGGGAGGAGGGGGAGGGGGAGGGGGGAGGAGGGGGAGGGGAGGGGGAGGAGGGGGAGGGGGAGGGGGAGGAGGGGGGGGGGGGAGGGGAGGGAGAAGGGGGAGGGGGAGGAAGGGGGAGGGGGAGGGGGGAGGAGGGGAGGGGAGGGGAGGGGAGGAAGGAGAACAAGAAGGAAAAGGGAAGAGAAGAGGCAGAGGGAGTGGAAAGAAGGGAAAGAGAAAACTTCACCCTGTACGTCTAGCATCCTAACTGAGACAGTCTAGTCAGGACATCTGTTTCCATAAAATAATTTAGTTCTCCCCTTTATTTGTGTTTAATATTATAGACAAATTAAACAGCTTAAAATGGAGACTGTTAGCGAGGTAAAATGGAATAGTCTTGGGTGTTGGTGACAGAGAAGCCGCTGCTCATCAGTCCCTCGTGGCCCTGAATTTACCTCCCTCCTCTTCTCTCCCAAAGGCTCTGAGTTCCCAGCGGGAACACTTCCGCTTGGACTCCTGTGGCTCCTCCACTGTTGGGAACCTCAGAAGATCAAGCCCAGACTTCACCATCAAACGGGTATACTCGGGGCTTTTAGAAAAGTGAAGAAGGAGGGGGCCAATCCTGACTTTTCAGTTAGCTCAAGGCCATGTATCTGTGATTGAATGCTGCCACCTCGCGGCCACTGCGAGGCTTTCCTGCGATGAGTTTACTGGGGTGCCGGCTGGGGGACCAGAGCCTACATTCCCCGGCACCCTGACCAGTGAGTTCACTGAGGAAAGACGCTTTAGACTTACAAAGAGTGAAGAAGCTACTAGTCTTCTTAAAATGCTAATTTTGTGGGCTCATGGATGTCAGTGCCTTTTAAGACTCAGGAGATACGTGGGGTTAAGGTACCCAAGACGGTGGTGGCCCAGTGGAGACAAGGACCGTCCCTAGAGCCAGATGTACAGGTTCAAACCCTAGCTCTCCCCGTCCCCAAGCACCCTGTGCCTGGAAGTCTTGGTCAAGTCACTCAGCCTCTCCATACCTCTCTTTCTCATTATGGGGTTGTTGTAAGAATCAAGTTAACAGACATAAAGTACCTATAAATATGTGTTATTTTGTAAATATCGAATTTGACTGAGGATTAAACAGATTTATAGAGATGAAGTGATCCACCCAAAGCCACAAAACTGATTAGCAATATATTTGAAACTCAGTGGACATGGTTGAGTTTAGGAGATACTGAAGGACAGGGAAGCCTGGCATGCTGCAGTTCATGGGGTGGCAAAGAATCGGACGCCTGGGTTCCTGTGCCTTCCTCCAGGGGATCTTCCCAGCCCAGGGATCAAATCCACATTTCTTATGTCTCCTGCATTGACGGGTGGGTTCTTTACCTCTAGCACCTCCTGGAAAGCCCATATAGTAGTACGTACATGCTAATTCTCTTTTATTACTACCAAGTACCCTACTTCATCCTACACACCCGAAAAGGCTCACAGTGGATCCTCAGTAAAGGAACCCCTCTCTCCACCTACACACCAAGCACTTTTCCCCTTTGCTTACTTCTTGCCTTTCCCCTTGGGGTTGGAATGCCCCAGTTTTCCTTTCCAATTTTCATTTGAAGATTCAAATTAAAGCCATCTCCACCATGAAGCTTTTTGCTGAGATTATGAAAAACATGTGTGTCCTTCTATTTATAACACTTTTCCAAATTGCCTTGTAATATTTTGTTGTTGTTGTTCAGTCGCTAAGTCGTGTCCGATTCTTCGCAACCCCACGGACTGTAGCACTCCAGGCTCCTCTATCCTCCACTATCTCCCAGAGTTTGTTCAAATTCACGTCCCCTGAGTCAGTGATGTTATCCAACCGCCTGTTTAGCTCTGTGCATCGTCTGCCTCCTCTCGTTTTCCTTCCTAGTTCCTCTGTCTCGCACTGCCCTGACCTCTGCTGCCAGGCAAGAAGTCCTTCTGTACAGACAAGCCCATATTAGGCCTGGATATGTGACTTGCCTAGGCTGTAAGCTCCTCGAAGATAAAGACTAAGGCTTACTCATCTTAGATTTTCTTCAGGAGCCTAGAACTGTGCCTGAAAACAGAATGAGCCTACCGAATTTTGCACCTTCTATCTGATTTTCAGTTTAATAAAGTGGACTAGGAACAGAGATGTCATTTGAGGAGCCCAACTTAAAAGAAATGTATTTGTCTCTAACTCACCAAACTAGCATTCAGATCATCAGACGTGGTAATCTTAAAAAAGCACTGTATGCTTCTCATTAGGAATGAAAATGGAAAAGTATCTATTTGTAGGTTTGCAAACCCTGAGGGCTTGTTTGTGAAAAATAAAAAAGAGCAGCTTAAACTGGTGCTTTGAAACATCTCTCCCCCTCGCCTTTAAGAGAGAAACCAGCTCTGTCCGCTGTGTCCCAGAACATCGGCGTGTGTACACGCACAGAAGCTGGACCCTTCCTGTAATGTCTCATCTCAGCCTCCATCTCAGCTGTTCCCTTTAGTATCATCTTCATCTTAAGATGCATTCGTGCTAAGATGCTTCAGTCGTGTCCGGCTCTGTGCAACCCCATGGACCCATGGGATTCTCCAGGTAAGAATACAGGAGTGGGTCGCCGTGCCCTCCGCTGGGGGATCGTCCCAACCCAGGGATCACACCCGTGTCTTTTACGTCTCCTGCACCGGCAGGAGGGTTCCGCGTACCACTAGCGTTGCCTGAGAAGCCCTGGAGATAGAGCTGATGTAGGTTAAATGAGGCCATAAGGGTGGGACCCTAAACAACAGCACTATTGTTCTTACAAGAAGAGGAGGAAACAGCAGGGAGACACACGCACAGAGCAAAGGGCACACGGGGACAGCAGGGAGGAGGCGGCCACCGGCAAGACACAGCGAGGCCTTAGGAGACACCAAACCCGTGGACGCCTGGATCGCGGACTTCTGGCCTCTAGAACCATAAGAAAAAAAATGTCCGTTCTTTCTGCCACCCAGGCTGTGGTATTTTGGTATAGCACCCCTGGCAATACAAGTGATAATGATGGCAAGGACTTCCCCGGAATTTTGTTTGAATTATGGTCAGGCCATTGACAGGCACTGCCTACCACCGCCTTGGAAGGGCCCTGAACTCTTTTCCTCTTGGCTCTGCTTCCTTAACCTGGGCTCACTGTTTTCTATCTACAGGAAGCAGCTAACAGAATGGATTTCCTGTACTGTGGAAATGATTTCGTCTTGAGCACTACTTTGTCAATATGTTGCTGCAAAGGGAGATTATCAGCTCACACTCAAGTTCTTCTCCTAATCTCCCAGCGTTTTCAATTCCACCAGCTTTCATCCTGAGCCCCGAAAAAGATTTATAAAATCATATAAATACAACTAAAAGCCTGCTATATTTTCATAGTCTCCATGGAGATGCCAGCGACGGAAGCTGTCCTGACTTCCTCACGTACCTCTTGGACTATTTTCTTAATGCCTTTTATGTGTGGTTCTTGGAGATTTACAAAGATCTTTCACACTTATTATCTTGGTTAATCCTCAGAGCAAACCCACATGGGATTATTACCCACATTTAGCATATTGTGAAACTGAAGTTTGGAGAAGATGAATAACTTAACTAAGGTTGACGCCATCTGTAAATGGTACACTCAGCCTCTGAACTTGGGTTTGTCTGATGTCAAGGCTACCGTTCTGGCCACTATATCCCAAACAACACAGGTTACATGACGGGGTCACCTTTCTTGCCCCAGGGCCCTCAGCCATCCTTGAAAATTCACTTCATGGGCCTTATTTCTGAGATGTCTTTCACCCTGTTGAAGTAAAGCCTAAGAGAAAGTGTCCCAGGCAAGGGACTGGATGAGCACGCACGGGCCCGTTCTAGTGCTACCACTAAAACTGAGTGATCTTGGCCAAGTTGCGTAATTGTCATTTTTCATGGGTAAAATGGAAACGCCCACTCTTTTCCTCCCTAAATCCCCTCAACCATGGCTACAGTTGATGAAATGCATTAAGCTTTCTAGAACTGGGGACATTTTATTTTATTTTAATTGGGGTATTGTTGCTTTACAATGTTGGGTTGGTTTCTGCTGTACAACAAAGTGAATCGGCTTACGTAAACAGATGTCCCCTCCCTCTTGGACCTCCCGGCCAACCACTCACCCTTCTAGCTCATCACAGAGCCCCAGGCTAAGCAACCTGTGCGATGCAGCAGCACCCCCCAGCTGTCTGCTGTACACACAGTTGTATATATATATGTCAATCCCAATTTTCCAACTCACCCTAGCCCCCGTCAGCACTGCCATGCCCACACATCTGTGGTCTACATCCCTGTCTCCATTCCTGCCCTGTAAATAGGATCTAGATTTCACAGGTATGCATTAATATACAATATCTGTTGTTCCCTTTCTGACTTACTTCACTCTGTGTGACAGACTCTAGCTAGGTCCATCCACCTCACCATAAATGACTCAGTTGTGTCCGTTTTTATGGCTGAGTAATATTCTACTGCATACATGTACCTTACTAAAGTTCTGAAAACAAACGGTTTACTATACATCCCAACTGCAGGAGGTCATAACCCACTCCAGGATTCTTGCCAGGAAGATGCCATTGACGGAGGAGCCTGGTGGGCTACAGTCCACAGGGTCACACAACGGAGCAACCAAGTACAAGCCTGCACTCCAACTGTGGTTTGAAGACGCTTCCAGTGAATTTCTTCTAACCGGCTTACCTCCTCATGAGCCTCCCCCACCGATGCTCTGAGTTCCTGTGTCTGCTGGTCCTCACTACCTGGAGCAAGCTGATGCTTCCTACTGAAAGCACCTCTCACTCAGATTAAGGGCTTTCTTTGGTCAGAAGCGTATCCAGCCTGTGTAGAGGGCAGGCCAGAGGCAGCAGAGGTCGGGTAGGGGATTGGTTGTCATCTCGTGTGGTCTAATAAACCCCAGAAGTAGTCGAGAGTTTTGAGCTCCGACTTTCCACCCCAGTAAGCTGTTAGTGTGTGTTAGTCCCTGCCTCACTTCCTACTCTCCTGCCTGTACACCCACACGCTTCTAAATAAACTACTGCGCGCAAATCCTAGGCTCGGGCCCACTTCCAGGAGAACCAAAACTAAGAGGCCCTCCAGGCCGAGTTTGTGTAAGAGGATTAGCTGGATGCTGGGGCCCAGCCCCACCACTGTCTCTCTTTCGCCCACAGAGAGCGTGCTATATGCCACCGTTCTTGTTTCCCCATGTTTCCTGGAAGCACCGGAATTTTCAACTTGTTCAACTCACACATTCACAAATAGAGCCCATAACTCCCTTCCCTTCTTTTTTTCCCCTTCTCTTTCAAAAATTTCAGATTATTTTAGGAAAACCTCTCACCCTCTAAGCACCCCTTAGAGGCACACCTTAAGCACACCTTACTTCTGAGCTTCCAATATCTCTGAACTCGTGTCTGAAAATGGAAGAGCAACCAGACAGGGAAAGTCATATTTTCCAAGTGTCATTGGACATAATGAAAACCTTCACCCTCAACCTCTAAAATGTTACAAAGTGTCCCTACAAGCTCCTCTCAGAATTACTATAAATATCTTCTTTCTCTTCCTCAACTCTTTCTAACCCAATTTTCTTCAAGTACCAATTTTCAGAATAAAGGTAAATATAACAATTCTGTTACAATTTTACAAATTGTCTTTCTTTCTTTTTTTGCAAGTAAGACATTAAGTTTTTAGAACGTTTTCTCACCACAAATACACAGTATTACAGTGACATTCAAGATTGAGCCGTTTTCTACGGAGGCGCACCAGACAAAGCAGCATGTGCAGCAGGAATTTCAGCTCGTGTGTTACTGGCGTGTAACTGCTCCGGTGTGTGGTGCTACTCTCTGTTGTACAGTGACACAGTTGTGTGCATACACGTTTGGCCTCCCTCTTCCACCCTCCTCGCACCCCGCGAGGCCATCACCGGGCGCGGAGCTGAGCCCCCTGTGCTACACGGAGGCGGTCTCCATCCTACACGTGGCGCAGTGCACACGTCAGCCCCACTCTCCCAACCCGTCCCACCCAGCCCTTCGCCCCATGTGTCCACACGTGTCTGCGTCTCTACCCCTGCCCTGCAGAGAGGTGCATCAGTACCATTTTACTAGAGTCCACCTGCTGCTGCTGCTGCTGCTAAGTCGCTTCAGTCGTGTCCAACTCTGTGCGACCCCATAGACGGCAGCCCACCAGGCTCCCCCGTCCCTGGGATTCTCCAGGCAAGAACACTGGAGTGGGTTGCCATGTCCTTCTCCAATGCGTGAAAGTGAAAAGTGAAAGTGAAGTCGCTCAGTCGTGTCCGCCTCTTAGCGACCCCATGGACTGCAGCCCACCAGGCTCCTCCGTCCATGGGATTTTCCAGGCAAGAGTACTGGAGTGGGGTCTATATGTGTTAATACACGATATTTGTTTTTCTCCTCTGACTTACCTCGCTCTGTATAGATTTGAGAATAGATTTGAGACACTGCTGCCTTCTGGCTAAGTTGTACATCTGTAACAAGAGCAGCTCAAGCTCCAGCACTGGTCTGAGGATTCTTTCCTCCTGATCCAGGGTCTCCCAGCAGATTTCCATTTCCCCTTTCACCTCTGGGTTCTCAGCAAGTACGGGCTGCTCTTATGGAGAGTCTTATCTAATAACACTAACCTCACAGCATTTTGAGGGTAAGCAGTCACTTTCTCAGTCTCATATTTTAATGACTGCCACCTCTGTTCTTATTAAGGACCTGCTGACACCTAATGGGCTTCCCTTGTAGCTCAGAGGGTAAAGAATCTGCTTGCCACGTAGGACACCCGGGTTCAATCCCTAGGTTGGGAGGATCCAATTGAAAAGGGCATGGCAACCCTCTCCAAGTGTTCTTGCCTGCAGAATCCCATGGACAGAAGAGCCTGGTAGGCTACAGTCCATGGGGTCACAGAGAGTCAGACACATCTGAGTGACTAACAGACTCAGTATTCTTGCCTGAAAAACTCCCCTGACGGAGGAGACTGGTGAGTTACAGTCCACAGGGTCGCAGAGAGTCGGACACGACTGAGTGACTGAACACACGCACACACAGCTGCGACGCTCGCCCCTAAACACGGTCGTCACTCCTCACTTTTATTTCAGCTAGAAGATCTCCTTTCTCAGATTCTGTTTCTTAATGCTGTGCCCACCCCCACCGCCCACCCAGGCCCCAGGCAAGGTCAGTATCTGCCACGTGTTTCCGTCACACCCTCACTCCGGGCTCCCCTCCGCTTTTACACTCTGTGACATTCTCGGGCACGTTCCCCCAGGGCACTGGAAAGATCCACTCGGTTATCTTCCGTATTATCTTGAAACTCCTTTGCTCTTCAACGTATATACTCAGACAGAGCCAAGAGTCACTGACCTCTTTTGGTCAGTCCCCAGATTTTTTAAGTATCCACATCTCTTGCACAGGGCCCTTGTGTTTTTAAAAACTCAGTTCAGACTCTAACTCTGGAAATGATCTAGTTTGGTTTAAGGGCTGCATAATACAATTCCCCCAGCAAAAGTCACTGGTGAGTATGTGGGCTTCCCTGGTGGCTAAGACAATAAAGAATCTGAGAGTAACGTAGTAGATATGAGTTCAATCCTGGATTGGGAAGACCACCCGCCCCCACCCTCCAGCCTGACCTACCCCCAAGCCCCGGAAAAGGGAAAGGCTACCCACTCGAGTATTCTTGCCTGGGAAATCTCATGGACAGAGGAGCCTGGCAGGCTACAGTCCTTGAGGTTGCAGAGTGGAACATGACTGAGTGATTTTTTTTCTTTTTTAATGTGATCTAAGCTAGTGCAGTTAGGATGAATCTCAGGACTTTCACTTGCAAAGCTAGAGAAAAGCACTCTGTCTCCCTCTACTGCTCACAAACAGGGAGCTTATGCCCAGTAGCCATCCTACAAGGTTACGTGCTAGAACTCGTAGGGGATAGGGCTGTTGTCTTTGTCTAAGTATCGCCTTGGAGGACTCGATTCCAAAGGACCACTGGTGAAACTGAGTGATTCCCCCCTGAGAATAGAATTCTCAATCAATGGCACATTCTTCTATAAAAATATATACCCTCATGGGCAGGAAAACCCCTGTCTTTTGAGAGTAGGTTTTATATTTTATTTTACTTAACTTTACAATATTGTATTGGTTTTGCCATACATCAAAATGAATCCGCCACAGGTATACAAGTGTTCCCCATCCTGAACCCTCCTCCCTCCCCTCTCCCCATACCATCCCTCTGGGTCGTCCCAGTGCAGCAGCCCCAGGCATCCGGTATCAGGCATCAAACCTGGACTGGCGACTCGTTTCATATATGAAATTATACTTATTTCAATGCCATTCTCCCAAATCATCCCACCCTCTCCCTCTCCCAGAGTCCAAAAGACTGTTCTATACATCAGTGTCTCTTTTGCTGTCTCATAAGCAGGGTGATTGTTACCATCTTTCTAAATTCCATATATATGTGTTAGTATACTGTATTGGTGTTGGTGTTTTTCTTTCTGGCTTACTTCACTCTGTATAATAGGCTCCAGTTCCATCCACCTCATTAGAACTGATTCAAATGTATTCTTTTTAATGGCTGAGTAATACTCCATTGTGTATATGTACCACAGCTTTCTTATCCATTCATCTGCTGATGCACATCTAGGTTGCTTCCATGTCCTGGCTATTGTGAACAGTGCTGCGATGAACATTGGGGTACCCGTGTCTCTTTCAGTTCTGGTTTCCCCCGTGTGTGTGCCCGGCAGTGGGACCGCTGGGTCAGGTTGTATATTTTAAAGGCTGTAAGGGGCCTTGGCTGGCAGCTCAGTGGCTGAGACCCGACGCTTCCACTGCAGGGGGCACACTTTCAGTCCTCGGCCAGAAAACGAAGCTCCCTCGTGCTGCATGGCACGGCCGAAAAATAAAAGCAAAATTTTGGAGACTTCCCTGGCAGTCTGGTGGTTAAGACTCTGTACTTTCATGCAGGGGGCTTGGGTTCAATCCCTGGTTGGGAAATGAAGGTCCTGCAAGCCACGTGGCACAGCCAAAAAAAACAAAACTAATCACTATAATAAAACCTCTACTCAGAACCAAGTAAACAGGTATATTATCAGTATGAGAAAAGCATTATTTTTTAAAAAAGGAGAACTTTTAACTTTTCAGCGGTTTCCTTGTTGCTTAAACACTAGTCCAGAAGACAGAATCCCCTTTTGGACAATTATAAAACCACTTTCGTTATGAAAATAAAATTTTTCACTTCTTAATTTTATCTTAGTAAACTGCGGTTTTTCTTTGACATTTTTGAATAAATAGGTTCTACTGAAATCTCAAAATAGCCAACCCTTAAAAAAAAAAAGGCACCACCTGAACGTTCTTTCTGGTTAAAACCCCAAGTTTCTTTTGTCAAACCCCAAAACAACCATGAACACCACCATATTAACACCTGCAAACACCATCACAGAGTCATATGCAGTCAAGAGGATGTTTAGAAACGGAATATGTATTTTGCTTAGTCTGGTACTCGGCCAGCAGGACAAAGGGCCAGCTGGCTCCCTGTCTCATCAGCCTCCTCACAGCTCGGGTGCATTTGGAGTCCCCATTTTGTCAAATTTCACTGTTCCCACTTCCTTTTAACCCTCAAATCCCCCTTACCATTCACTCCAATAAAGGGGGCCAACAGGATAAAGCTTGGCAAGAATCATTTCATCCATTCCTGCCCTCCTAGAAGTTCTGTCTCCATACTAATAATCTAAAGACATCAGTCTATTTTAAAAATTCAGTCCTATTTTAAAAAATACCTCCAGGGAAGGGGATTTCCTCAGTGATTTAAAAACTTTTCATAACAAATAATCGTACGGTTATTTTTACTATCATGGTAAGAGAGACACGTTACAGAGCATACCAAGATCACTTTTGGGGAAGCATGACTCCCTTTAAAACTGACTTGAGATAGAACTTGAGCAAGTCAGACTCTTGAATAGTCTGACAAGCTTTTCTACAGGTTTACTCATTTTTCAGAGGAACAAATACTTAGGTGGAGCTTTTTTTAGGGGAGTGGGGGTTGAATTTCCTAATCCAAACTGGAAAATGGTGAAGTGAGATTTAAAGCGTCCTTCTTCAGAGATGCTCTAAGAACAGCCACCCTGCGTGTTTTCGTGCGACCACTGTGAAGTTGAAGGAAAATGCACATTTCATTTTTTAAAATAGCTTTATTGAGATATAGTTGACATACAAGAAAACTGGACAAATACCTACAACTTTATGAGTTTGGAGATATGCATCCATATGCAAATATGAATTTGCAACAGCCTAGTGGAAATTATCTTCCTCTGAAGGCAAATGAAGCAATGAAAAAACTTTTAAGAAGCTTTGCCATCTTTTGATCAATCACTTAAGTGCAAAAAAATCAACTGGAAGCTACGGGCCCATATTAAAAGTCAATGACTAGGAATCCCTCCTTTTCATTTCTTCTGATGTAAACAAAAGGGCCCGTTTTATGGAAGTAAACATGAGGTATGATACAAACTTAACTGCGTATTGTGCCTGCATACAACATGGGAAGCAGAAAATTTATTTACCAAGCTAATATGACACTGAGTCATTAAAACCACAAGTTCCTTCATTTATCCATGATGTCAGGAGTCAAAGTTTTCCAGTTAAAATCTACTTTCTCTTGAAAAGGAGAAATACACTGAAGGGAAATACAAGGAACTTAAGAGTGACACCGTGACTCCTGACAGCAAGAATGAGCCCTGCAGCAGTGACCACCACGACCTGTAATTATCCTCCTGCTAAAAAAAAACAAACAGGAACAAAGCCCACAGCAGGGATTGTGGGAAAGTCAGCCACAGGGAAATGGGGGTAGCTTAAAAGACCCAGTTCCTAAGGCTAAACAGACAAGACCTATCTGTAGGACCATCAACAGAGGTGAAAGTGTAGAAAGCTGAGGAAGGCAGGAATGGAACGGATGTGTGCATGTGAAAATACATGTGCAGAGGCGCTAGTCAGCAGGTCCCAGATCAAAATTCAACTGCATTTAAAAAAAAAAAAAAAGGCTTGAGGTCAAAACTTAAAGCCGGAAGCCTCGTCACGTCACCTCTAGACGCTGCCTTCTCTGTCCATCACCTTTGCTTTCCCTCTAAGCCTACTGAGCAGGTGAAGGTCAGGAACTAGAAATGTACTCTTCCTTCTCTTGGCTTAAATTTTCCAGCAGATCAGAAGAGGGCGCGTGTGGGTTCAGCTGAGGTTACATCGGGAAGAGCTTGTTGAAGCAGGGATGGCAGTAGGTCTTGTCATTCTGCTCCTTGAAGACCCCCTTGGACAGCTGCGTCAGGCAGAAAGCACACACGAAGTGCTCGGGGTGGAACTTGTAGCCCATGGCGCTGATGCAGCGGCCCGTGATGGGCTGTCCGCACCCGTGGCAGAGGGTTCCTCGACGCTGATGGTAGTGGAGCTCACAGAAGGGACGCCCATCCAGTTCAAAGAAGGAGCCGGTAGAAAAACCGCTAAAGCACTCCTGGGAGGTGGGGGGAAGAGAAAGACAAGGGGTGCAGATGTCAAGAAGTAAAGTATCAGCAAAATTTCAGCCTGGAAATCCCTGTCGGTTTCCTGCCAGTGGACACACAGAGGTTAGAATATGGCCCCTCTGCAAACCAGACGAGCAAATGCCCACATGGATGATGTGTCTCGTGTTTCTTTTTTTAAAGAAACTTTAAATTTTGTATTGGAGTATAGCCGATGAACTAGATGGTGATAGTGTCAGGCAGACGGCAGAGGAACTCAGCCATACATAAACACGTATCCATTTCCTCCCAAACTCCCCTCCCATCCAGGCTGCCACGTAACACTGAGCAGAGTTCTCTGTGCTATTAGGTAGGTCCTTGCTGTTTATCCATTTTCAGTATAGCAGGGTGTACATGTCCATCCCAGATTCCCTAACTTTGCCTCCTCCTCAGCCTCCCCACCTCCTCGGCAAGCATAAATTCACTCTCGAAGTCTGTGAGTTTGCTTCTGCTTTGTAAATAAATTCATTTCTTCTGTTTTTGTTCAGTTGCTGAGTTTTTGTGACCCATGGACACAGCCTATTTCTTTTTAGATTCCGCATAGAAGGATGTCATACTGTATTTCTCCTTCTCTGTCTGACTTCACTCAGTAAGACAATCTCTAGGTCCACCCATGTGGCTGCAAATGGCATTATTTCATTCCTTCTAATGGCCGAGAAAAACTTGTATTTCTTTTACGAAGCCCCTGTCAAATTCTCTTCTGGAGCTGTGAACCCTCTTACCAGCTGTGCCCCAGAAAGAAGAACCCTGCCTTTCCCGAAACCCAAAAGATAAGCAGGGATACCCACCCCACACACGAAGCACTCTGGGTGCCAGACGGTGCCCATGGCCGAAAGGTAGTTTTCCAGCACTGGCCGGTTGCAGCCCCCACACCTGGGTGCGAACATGCCCAGGAAGTCCTTCCGGCAATACGGCTTCTTGTCCTTCTCGTGAAAGCCTGGAGAGAGGGAAAGCAAGGGTTTGCTCTTGCGGTTTGAGACCTTAAACCAAGTTACAGACAGAGAAGAGGGCAATGATGTAAACTCTCCCACATTGAAAATGCGCTAATAGACACCTACGGCAAGGGGCTGTTGTAAGACATGCACGAGGCGGTGCAGCCACAGTGTTTCTGAATCGGGCCTGAGTCTGTGCAATTCCATGAGCTGCAGCCCACGAGGCTCCTCTGTCCATGGGATTTTCCAGGTGAGAATACTGGAATGGGCTGCCATTTCCTTCTCCAGGGGATCTTCCCAACCCAGGGATCAAACCCATGTCTCCTCTTTACCACTCAGCCACCAGGGAAACCTGTCTGATTTGCCCAAGCATTTAATAAGCGTTAAGGTCTGTTCCTCCTCAACGCCTTTGCACTAAATATTCCGTCGGCCTCTGCATTCCCAGGCCTTGATATGGTGAGCCCCGCCTCGTGTTTCAGAAATCAACTCAAATATCCTCTAATCAGAGAGAATCTCTGCAGCCTGTATCTATCTCTTCATCTTTTCTCCATTGCCTTTTCTCTCTCACTGGAATGTTTGCTCTGAAGGAAACTAAGTATTTTGGTCTGGTCACTTTATAATCCCCAGTAGCTAAAACAGTATCTGGGGGAAGGGGGGGTTGAAAAGTGCCTAATATTTAAAAAGAAAGCAATATTAAATAATAATTTCCAAATTGATGCAGAAATCCAAACGTAATCATTCAAACCAAACGAACACATGAATTAGAAATGGATGGGGGCTTCCTTGGTGGCTGAGCGGTAAAGACTCCACCTGCCAATGCAGGAGACACAGTTAGACCCCTGATCTGGGAAGACCCCATGTGTCACAGAGCAACTAAGCCCAAGCGCCACAACTTCTGCGTCTGCGCTCTAGAGCCGGGGCTGCAGCTGCTGCAGCCTCAGCGCTCTGAGCCCGTCTTCCCCGACAAGAGAAGCCACTGCGGGGAGAGGCCCGCGCCCCGCAGTTAGAGAGGGGCCCCGCCTGCCGAGGCTGGAGAGACGCCCTCACAGTGAGGAAGACCCAGCACAGCCCTAAATAAACAAATACTGTGTTTTTTTTAATGGATAGGTTCCTTTTTAACTGGAGGATAGAAAACTGTGATAAAATTGGCTCAAATTTCAAAAGGAAGTTAAAGATGAATAAATTTAGCTACATTAAAAATATATAGGAATGACTTACGTATGGCCAAAAAAGATCATTAGCAAAGACAAAGACAAACGAGAAACTGAGGAAAATATTTGCTACCTATGTATCCGAAAAATATAACTAAATCAAGGAGCTCCAAACTGGGTATATGATTTCAATTATTGTTTTATAAAATGTAAAAAAAAAAAAAATTGAAAAATCAATCTCTAAAATTTTAATCAAGTTTTAGCAAATTAACCATATATCAAATTGATAACATGACTAAATAAGGCAACAATTAATTCAATGGCTCTAAAACACAGTATTTTGACTGTATAATTTATTTATACATAGGCTGTATTCTTAAAAGAGCTACAAAAATCTTTTAAACTTTTTTCAATAAGGTTATAAAAACATTTATTCATAGTAAAACATTTTTTCAGTTTTCCTGTATGAGATGTATTTCAAGATAACTAAATAGTTCATGATGAAATGGTACTGTTTATATAATCCCATCTAATAAATGCTGAAAGAGTGATGGAAAAGTCACCATTTTACAACTGAGATCACTGGTGATAGGCAACGATTATCAACAGGGAACTTGAAAATGGGGAGGTGAGGCTGACTCTGCTTGCCACCAGTGGTCAATCTTAGCATCAGTAAAAGTAGGTCAGGCTTCCCTGGTGGCTCAGACGGTAAAGACTCCGCCTGCAATACTTGGGTTCAATCCCTGCGTCGGGAAAATACCCTGGAGAAGGGAATGACAACCCACTCCAGTATTCTTGCCTGGAGAATTCCATGGTCATAGGAGCTTAGCGGGCTACAGTCCATAGGGTAGTAAAGAGTCAGACACGACTGAGCAAGTAACACTTTCACTTTTCAAAAGTAGGTCAACCAGTCATTACATACCTCTAGACATGACTCAACAAGAAGTATCTATGACCTGTTCTCCCCTAAATACTAAACCTAAACTGAATCAAGTCTCCAGGTCTAAATTAACAATTTACAGAAAATACAGAAGAAGGCAGGGTAAGATGAAGATAGAGTAAATAAGGTAAACTTCATCATGAGGCGGCAGCCGATCAAATCAAGACTATGGGACATTTTATAGAACATAGGTTCCAGTTTCTTAATGAATCAGTGCTACAAAAAATTGAGGAAGAGAGGATTGTTACAGAATTCAAAAATTTTGAGGGATAAGCAGTCAAAGGCAGTACATAAAGGATCTTGCTTGGATCCTGATTCAAACAAAGCAACTGAATAACACCATTCAGAAACTTGAGAAATTGGGATGTGGGTTTTAAATGAAAATAAGGAACTGTTAATTTTGAGAAGTATGAAGGGTGTTTATCAGTTGGAGATGATGTGTGCTGAAGTATTTAATGGTGAGATAATATGATTTTTAGGATTTGCTTTTAAATTATTCCCTCAGAAGAAAAGGCTAGGTCATTTAGTAGTGGTTGGAAGAAATTTGTTTGGCAAAATGTTGGTATTTATTGAAATTCCCATAATAAAAAGCTTAAAACTAAATGTGTTGAGGTATCAGGGCTTTCGTTTTAATTCTTGAAATGTTCATTGCTGGGTGCAGAGTAGAAAACCCCTGGCTCTTACAGATCCTGTGTCCAGATAATGTGAGATAAGAAACCCTGGTGACTGCTTTTAAAAGTCTTTGAAATAAGTCTGCTTCAGAAATAGACAACTAGCCCAAGAAGAAATACTTTTAGGGGTACTGTGTTCAACATTATGGTTAAGAATGAAACATAAAAGAAAGTACTGAAGTTCCAAGTTTTGCTGATTAGTAGTTTAATTTCTAATTAGCTAAGTAGTAAAAACAGTGTTAAATAAATATATACACAATGCCGCAAAACATATGGAGGTATTCACGTATTTTTATATTCCTAGTGACAAAGATAAATGTTACTATTCCATTATTCTTTTAGGAATTGATATGTGTATCAATATTTTAAAAATATATAAATATCTCGATTCTAGAAATTAATCTACATAAATAATTCAATAGAAGAAAGTTCTATGTTTAAAGATAATCATTACAGCTCTACTAAGACAGCAGAAGCAATCTAAATATATTGTTACAAATACATTTAGTCATTTTCAGTATTTGGAACTATAAATACTGCTTTAGTAAACATTTTCAGGCATATAATCTTTTAAAATTTATCTACGTGGAGCCCCGATGGAGCAACTGATATTATTAAAATTATTATAAAACTATTAAACAACATGGGAAAATGCTTAAGTGGAAAAAAAGGAGTTTCAGGTATACTGTAACTTTTATATATACTTAAATATTAACAAATGTAGAAAAATATTGGTAGGACAAATTTTTTGTTGCCCTAGGTTAAGAAGTTAATAGATTACAAATAAAATTTTGTGCAAGGTCTTATTGTCTTCACATTAAAAAAAAAAGAAAAATATAATAAACTGATTCATCCTTCAAGCACTTATGCGTGTGATATATTCCCTCTGCTTCAAAAATCATTTCCTAAGACACCCAGATAGTTTGGTTCTTCACTTAACTCAGGGGTCTGCTTAAGGGAACAACAGCTAGACCACTTTATTTCAAGTAGAACCCTGTTACTCTCCCTCACCCCCTCTCCTAAGGTACAGAGTAAGGTAGTTAATCAGTTAGTTGGCTAGTTTGATCACCGTCTGTCTTTCTCACTGGGACACACGCACCACGAACGCAGGGACTTCGTTTTTTGCCACTGTCTCCCTCGTTCCTAGAATAGGACCTGATACATGTATAGAAGCTGCTCAAAAAACATGCACCGAATTAGCAGACCTGTGAACAGTACTGCAACAGAAGGTTGAGACCATCGGCTTCAGAAGAGGGTCGCCTCGTGTCAAGATTAACTAGAACATGTATAAACAGGTGAACTTTTCTAGAAGGAACTCTCCTTAGAGATTCCACCCAAAACAAAGAGGACCAGAAGCAACCCCGTTTTTGCAACACCTACGGTTTTACTGGTTCCAATTGAGGGCTCTCTCTGCGGGACTAAATCCAAATTAGATTCTTCATAGCAACCCTCCCATTTTACAAGGGAGAAAAGGGAAGCTCAGCGAAATTACAAATAACCAGCTAGGCGGTGGAGGAAATGATTCAAATCTAGGCCTAGCTTCAAAGTCTAACTTGGATGTCACATCCCTGACCTTAAACGCGTTGTCACCTTGATCTCTCCGTGGGAACTGCGAGTATCAGCTGAGCTTAAATATCATAACCCAATAATTTGGTAAGTAGAAGAGTGCTCTAAATGTGCCCCACTCAAACAGCATGTAAGCAAAACACAAGAAACATTATTTCTAGAAACACACTTTGACCAGATCCAAAAAAGGCAATAGGAGGAGCCCGGGGTCCAAACCCAAATCGTGCAGCCGCAGTGGGTCATAGCCTCGGGTCACTCTGTGATATGCCTTGCCGTGTTCAACTGTGCTTTCTCTGAAAAGCAGACGATTTAATAGATCTCTGAGGCCTCTAGACCTACGAATGTAAACCAGTCATTTTTTAGGCTATCCTGTGTCCTCCTTCTCTGCCTCTGAGACAAAGAAAAGCTCAGTTGTTCTCTTTGTCAAAGAACGTCTAGAGTCTGCTCAAGGACAGCTGAAAGCGGGCATGCCAAGTCACTTCAGTCGTGCCCGACTCCTTGTGACCCTTTGCACTGTATCCCGCCAGGCTCCTCTGTCCGTGGGATTTTGCAGGCAAGAATTCTGGAGTGGGGTGCCATTTCCTCCTCCAGGAGATCCTCCCGACCCAGGGACTGAACCCGCGTTTCCTGCGTCACCGGCACTGCAGACCGATTCTTCACCTGCTGAGCCGTCAGGGGGAGCCAAGCAAACCAACACCCACAGCCATCCCTCTTGCTTCTGCGGCACACAGACTATAGCACACATCCGTCACCTGGAGAATCGGTCAATACGCTGACTGCGTGGCTCCACCCCACCCAGGGCTTCTGATTCAGTAGGTCTGGGTTGGCGCTCGAAACCATGCATCCTTGACAAGTCCCCAAGCTGATGGTGATGTTTCATAAAACAAATGGGGTAGAACTGAGCTTGCCTAGAAGTAGGTGTTACTTGAGAAAATTGTGAGACAGGCCGACTGCCCTAGGAATGACCCTCGTCTAGGCATTTACAGAGTAGCTGGTTTCAAGAGTGAGACAGTAGGGAAGTAACAGCCTCTGTTTCAGCTCAGGTGAGCCCCAGGAGAGGACTCAAAAGCAATCAGCCCAACTCACTGTGAACCCCTGCAGTGAGTAATCCAACAAATTGAGAAAGTTTCAGCACTTAACTTTCCGGGAGGCTCTCTCCGGGGCCAATGACTCTGGAGGACAGATAAGAAACACTAACAATTTGCAAAAGTACCTTCGAGAGAAGAAGGGTGTTTGTACTCTGGTGAGGCTCGCAGCCACCGGGGAAATTAGGGGGCACCGGCGTGGCCTGGATAATGAACAATTATAGAGAAAGACACGGGCACTGGGGACCCGGTCCCTATGGGAGGATGCTAAGGGCTGGTGTGCTTAGCAACGTGAGCCTTAGAGAGGAATCCTCTGAACTGAAACAAAAATGCAGATGAATTTAATTTCCCAGGAGGCTCAGCGGTTGCGCTGTCATTACCGAAACTTCGTGTGTGACTATGTGACTTGGGGCCAGGCGGGATGCCACCTAATTAATGGACTAACCATATGGCAGGAGGCGTGTGTACAGAAAACAATGGATGAAAGCAGCCATACAACCCAAGAGGAGCTTCTGCTTAGTAAAGGGCCTTTTTTGTCACTTGTCTCAATAAATATGCTTTAAGCGTGGCTTCATATCGATTATATAAAGTCATAAATGACCAGTTCAGCCTTGTCTTGTTAGAAGGGGCCCAAGCCAAAAACAATACGAGCTAGCTACCTTCAAGGCATTTCCTGGTTATCCTATGGATTGGGGTATTTTTCTTTTGTATTTAACTTCTTAAAATATGTATGCACTGGTGTCTGCTCTCAGGCACCTTCCACGTCATAATTATCCATGGGCAGTATTCACTTGCTGACTCTTTTACCCAACACCCCTGCAGACTTCTATGGCAACCAGTGCAATATAAACTGACCATGACTTAGATTAAATCTCAATGACAAATGCTGTTTAACTAAAGTGCAATCTAAACGTGAAAGACCTAATGATTTGTGAAAAGCACTGAACAAGCTTCAGTGAGCAAGCAAATCGCTACAAAGCACTTCGCTAGTGGGTTTTATCAGTCCTACTCTACCCAGGTCTGTCTTCAAATAAACTGTCCCGTGTCTATACCAAGAAAGCAAAGAGACCCAACAGCAGAAGAGGGAGTCAGTCTCCATCAAGGGGCAGTTACAATGGTGCAGAAAAAACATGGAATGTGTAGAAATGAAACCTGAGTCTAAATTCCAGTTCTTTGATTTTCTAGCTGCATGACGTAAAAAAAAAAAGTGACTTTACCTCCCTGATGCTCAGTGCTTCCCTCTAATAATACTTGGTAAAATTATTCTCCCAAAGTTGTGCTGGGGATTAAGTGAATAATAGTCAGGAATATGCACAGAGTTTCCCAGGTCGCACTAGTGGTAAGAAGCTGCCTGCCGAAGCAAGGAGCATAAGGCATGTGGGTTTGATCCCTGGGTCGGGTTCCGTCCCTAGAAAAGGGCATAGCAACCCACTTCAGTGTTCTCGCCTGGAGAATTCCATGAGCAGAGGAGCCTGGAGGGCTGGAGTCCACGGCATCACAAAGAGCTGGACCCGACTGAAGCAATGTAGCTCACATACATGTTAACCTGCCTGATATTTAAGACCTGACCTCCAGGAGAACCAGCATAACAGGGGGCTTATCTTCATACCCTTTATTTAAAACAGAAAAATCACAGGAAAAAGGAGAAGAGGGAAGACCATGTCACAGGTGAAATATCAAAATCGTCTAAAATTTAAAGTAGGTGTTAGAGTGGCACCTAGCTTGGCAAAAACAAAGCAAAACAGACAAACAGCAACAACAAAAACCTGAAACCTGATCATTAAAGAGGGAGATGCTGGTAAAACCGAAGCCATCCTGGGCTTCCTGGTGGTGCGGTGGTTAGCACTCTGCACTTCCACTGCAGGGCGCATGGGTCTGGGGCCTAGTCAGGGAACGAAGATCCCACGTTCCTCATGCTGAGTAACACAGCCAAAAAAGCCCTCAACCACCCTGAGCTCCAAAACGTCAAAGGCGCTCAGGCTCGGATTATTTTAAGTTCATGAAATAGTCTTCAAGGCTGGAAGCAAGATTGGTCGAAAGTCTGAAGAACTGTCAGAAAATCAGATTCCCCATCTGAACCATAAGATGCAACGATTATTTCTGTAAATTTCAAGTCAGAGGGTCTCAATGTTCAGGGATACTGGACATTTGTTGTAAGAAAAGAAGTCATGCTCTTCACTAGAAGTGTTAGTCACTCAGCCATGACTAACTCTATGGACAAGAGCCCGTCAGGCTCCTCTGTCCATGGATTCTCTTGGCAAGAACACTGGAGTGGGTTGCCGTTCCCTTCTCCAGGGGATCTTCCTGACCCAGGGATCGAACCTGGGTCTCCTGAGTTGCAGGCAGAGCCACGAGGCAGCTCAGAGCCATGACCGTCTGAGCCACCAGGGAAGCCTATTGGAATTAAAGTTCTACGTTTTTTAGTGAAAAATGGGAATTAAATAAAAGTTGGCATACTGAATGGTAAAAACCCCACCCCCAACCCCTTTTACTAATTTTTGTAAAGCTGACAGAGAGCACAACTCTTTGGTAAAATTTATTCAAGACAGAAGACCTAAAATATTAATATTCAAGGGTCCTGCAGCGCCCTGCCTGAGTACCAGCCCACCAGTCAGTGCATTCTGCCTCACCCACAGAGCTTCCGGTTAGCATTCAAGTGTCTCATTCATTCTTAAATAAAGAATGGGCAAGCAAAGGTCAGCAGCACTTGGCAAAGACCAGTGCAACGGGATAGAGGGCATCAAGATGTGATAGATGTCAAAGTTCAAAGTGGGTGGCAAGACGTCCCTCAGAGTAGATAGCCATGGACTATCTGCACAAATCTTGGACTCTTCACTTACACCTAGGATATAAAACATGTAAAGAGAAAGGATCTTTTCCCTCATGCTGGAAAGATTGAAGGCAAGAGGAGAAGGGGAGACGGAGGATGAGATAGTTGGATGGCATCACCAACTCAATGTCCATGAGTCTGAGCAAATTCCAGGAGATGGTGAAGGACAAGGAAACCTGGCGTGCTGCAGACCATGGGGTCTCGAAGAGTGGGACACAACTGAGCCACTGAACAACAACCAAGAGAAAGGGAAGTTGAGACAGGGATTTCTTTGAGAAAGCTATGCTAAGTATGCTCCACCACCATCGCCAAGAGGCATGAGGGATGGTCCCGGGAACCTCAAGTCAAGAAAGGGACTGCAACAGGACCACTCTGAGAGCTGGGTATGGGTGCTCTGCCAGGCGTGGGGTACAGTTGATGATATTTGACTCATCCCCAGAAAAGATCCACAGGTGAGAGTCTGGTTAAAGGGCCTACGGCCGCTGAATAGAGAGAGGCACCTGAAATTAAGTGTAGTCATTCTAGCCAGCTTCCCTGGTGGCTCAGACGATAAAGGGTCTGCCTGCAACACGGGAGACCCAGGTTCAATCCCTGGGTCGGGAAGATCCCCTGGAGAAGGAAATGCAACCCACTCCAGTACTTTTGCTTGGAGAATCTCATGGTCAGAGGAGCCTGGCAGACTACAGTCCACGGGATCACAAAAGAGTCAGACACGACTTGAGAACTAAACAATAACAAAAAGAAAGTCAGAGTGAAATATACACCAAGCCCAGAGAGGTCAGAGCAAATTAAACAACTTAGAACCTTTCTGCCCTCCAGGCTAAACCCTTCCACCCCTGTTTCAACCTGGGAGGGGTCAGCTATGGAGAGATTAGCAGTGTGTGTGAGAATAAAAGCAAGAAAGGACCAGTGACCAGCCACAGCCCTCTTTCCTGGCCTCCTGCAGCTTAAAGGCCCCACCAGGGGAGAGAGTAGCTGTCACTTTAAATTGGAGTTGGAGGCTTTAGTTATTATACAGAATGAATTACCTAAGGATTTAGACTTGTGTTTTGTGTCTTAAATTTACTTTTCTATTTAGAGTAGTTCATTAAGAATAATCAAAAAAGACATAAGACTGCCTCAAATTTTTATTTAGAAGAAAACTTTCCCTGTGAGTTAATTCTAAAAGGACAGAAAAAGAAAAATAAGCTTCCTGATTTCATACATGAGTCATATTGGTTCAAAACAAATATAAAAAGAAGAAGTCAGGAAAGAAAAATCAAGACAATGCAGAAAACAGAAGGGAGTAAAAAACCTGCAACGCGGGCAAAACAGGTCACACAGAAAGGGTCAGGGGCAGGAACAGCATCTTAATAAAAGACTTTCAGCCACGGAGGCAGGAAGACAGTGAAGCACTGTCTTCAGAATGATGAGGGAAATAGCTTCTACCTAGAATTCTATGTCCAGGACACTTAAGGCAGACAAGATATTTTCAGATGCTCAAGGTTTCAAAGCTTCTACCAGGAGCTACTGGAGGGTGTGCTCCACCAAAATAAAAGCAATAATACATATTCAAAGGCGGAGGAAAAGATTTAGTACAAGGGATTCCCGAGATAAAGTATTGCTTCTCAGCAGGCAGGCTGGAGCAGAAGGATGAAAGTCTCCTGGACAGAGGTCTCCAAGAAAAAAAAAAAAAAAACGAATGGAACTGATGTATTACCAGAAGCAGATGACCATTTTGAGAAGGATTTCGCAGCTCTGTCAGATAAATCAGTGATAATTACAATGAGAATTAAGCTAATGAAAAAGGGACCCAGACGTTAATTTCAGGAAATAACACACGTGTATGAAAAGGACACCTTGATAATGATCGTCATCTTCATTATCAGCCTTCAGGTGCCAGGCACTGTTGCAAATCCTACATCGATATTGTCTCTTAAAATCCTCATAATGACCCGTGTTATACAGTAAGCATTATCATTTTTTCTTACTTAAAAAAATCTTTTTGGTCGCGCCACATGGCATGTGAGAGCTTAGATTCCCAAGCAGGAATCAAAGCCACGTTCCTGCATAGGAAGTGCAGAGTCTTAACCACTGGACCACGAGGGAAGTCCTAAAGTAAGCATTATTATTAGGTCCATTTTACTCATGAGGAAAGTGAGCTCCAAAGATGCCTTTAACATCGTGTGGCTAATAAATGCCACAGCCCAGATCTGAACCAGGCAGACGAGCCCCAAGTCCTCACTGTACTATACCACCGTGTGTTACATGCCTCAATGGTGAGCAATATTTATGCAACTGTCAACTTGTACACATTGAATACTGATCTGATTTGTAATTATGACCTAATTATAACTGAGAAAATAGGGGAGGGGAATTATGTTGGGGGTGGGTGGAGAAGTAATAACATTTCTAAATCCTTATCTCTCTTGGTAGAAAGTTAACATGTAATGGCTAAAATTGGACAAAAAAATCAACATAGAGGAGTATACTGTTTAAAATATACAAATAATGTGCTGTGCTGTGCTTAGTGGCTCAGTCATGTCTGACTCTTTGCAACCACATGAGCTGTAGCCCGCCAGGCTCCTCTGTCCATGGGACTCTCCAGGCAAGAATACTGGAGTGGGGTGCCGTGCCCTCCTCCAGGGGATCTTCCCGATCCAGGGATGGAACCTGCATCTCCCGCATCAGCAGGCAGGTTCTTTACCACTAGTGCCGCCTGGAAAGCCCCACAAGTAAATAATAGAAGAAGCTAAAATATTTAGAGAGGAGAACTGGACTTGGGGGTGGAAAAAGGAAAAGCAAGGGAGTGTTTTTTAGTATTACTCTTGGCATAGTATTTGCATTTTAAACTATGCATTTGTACGACTTTGATTTAAAATTTTCATTTAAGCAAAAGGTATCAATGTCAGATCAGGTAGGAAGAGATGGCATTTGGTACCAAAATGGGCACCTAGGTGGTCAAGGCAGGAACCAGGACCAGCAGAGAAGATCAGGGAAAAGCCCTGCTGGTCCTCTTGTAGCCCAGGCCGTACCTTCTTCACCGAACACCTCTCCACAGTGAGCGCAGAAGAAGTGCTCGGGGTGCCAGGTTTGGTTCATGGCCGTCAGCACTTTCTGGAAAGGCAACGGAGAGCGATTAGGAGGCTGCAGAGCTGTAAAACACGTGCCGGGCTCTAACAAAAACTGCACGAAGGCAAGGGCAGTGGGGCTCACTCACGTCCAGGATGGGGGCGGCGCAGTACGCACAGCGCGGAGAGAAGAGATGGTGGTAGTCCTCAGCGCAGTAGGCCAGGCCGCTCCGCTCGAAGAAGGGGCTGGAGCCGATCTCCCCTTTGCAGTGGGTGCACACGAAGTGCTCGGGATGCCACGCCTGCCCCAGCGCGTGGATCACCTGCAGGGTGAAGCAAAGCTTGGCGTGGGGGCCCGGGCACTCGGGGGTCCGCAGTGTGCACGACTCTGAGGCATGCTCTTTCAACAGCATCCATGGAAACGACACCCCCTGCAGTTACGCCACACTGAGGCCAAGACCTCGGGTGCACTCATGCGGGCTGTGGTCCAAGGGTATGTGTGTATGTGTGAGTTGCTCAGTCGTGTCTGACTCTCTGTGACCCCATGGACTGTAGCCCGCCAGGCTCCTCTGTCCCTGGGATTCTCCAGGCAAGAGTACCGGAGTGGGCTGCCATCCCCTTCTCCACCTGTGGTCCATACTTCACGGATAATGGCATGGTGTCTGCTTTCCCAACTTAATAAATGCTCATTCTGCTATACTGGCCCAGAAAATTACAGACACGAAATAGAGCACAGTGGTGACGGAAGACACGCTCGGCCTGGAAGGGATCCCGGGAACAGGAGACCAATGACAATTTTTATTCCTCTGATTTGGACACCTCATCTCACACCCTGTGGAAAGTCAGGTCTCGACGCCCTTTATAATGCCTTGGATGAAGGGTGTTGCCCAAGCAGTAAATCTGTGGTCATGCTACGATGCTGGGAGTGGCTGAAAGTCATAATCAGTCACTTTGCACTGGGGAGATTTGAACCAAGGGAGCAGAGGGAAATTTATTCTCCATAAGGCAGTAGAGGAAAACGGTTAGGAGCTCGAACTCTCAAGCCAGAGTCTCCTGGATGTGGGTCTTACATCGAGCTCTTACTAGACCTTGGACATGTCAGTTAGTGACCCTGAGCCCTCAGTCTCCTCATATTTACAAAGAGCTTGCAACCACTGAAGGGCTGTGTGTGTGTGTGTGTGTGTGTGTGTGCGCACGCTCAGTAACTCAGTCATGCCTGACTCTCTGTGACCCCATGGACTGCAGCCTGCCAGCCTCCTCTGTCCATGGGATTCTCCAGGCAAGAACATTGGAGTGGGCTTCCATGCCCTCCTCCAGGGGCTCTTCCCGATTCAGGATTGAAGGGATAATGCAACCATTAGATAAAAGAAGACTTGTACGGTGCTTAGTCCCACACTCGGAGCACAGTGAAAGATCGGTAAGTATCACTACATTGTCTTAGGTCATAAGAAGAAAGAGCAGTCCTTGGAGGGTGGAGACCGACACACAGACACGGATGGCCATAGCATCAGTGTCTTGGCGCGCCCCACCTTTCCAGCGATCGGTTTCTGGCAGGAGGCACAGTGACCCTTGGGTACTGTGGCAATTCCCAGGTTCTGCAAGTCCTGCTCCAAGCCCCCCAGCATGGAGTCCAGGGAGGCCTTGTGATCCTGCTTGTCGGATACCGGTTTCTTGCTGGCATCTGCTTTCGCTGTGACCTGTACCAGGAAGAGAACCACAAAGAGAGTCATGCTCACTGGCCTCGTCTGCACCATTGCCCAGTCTTTCCCTGAGCTTCCTCCAAGGCGCTGGAAGAATCCAACACTGCAACACCAAAAAAGAAAAATGCTTTCATCTCCCCTTCACTCTAAGTTCCTCAGGCTGAACGAACGCTGACTAGTCTTCCTGTTTGCCAGTCTCTTCTGGCAGTAGGAAACTTAAGGTAGGAAGAGCATGCCTCATCTCTTGTGATGAGCGCAGGTCAACAGTTCATCTTTTTATGCATTTATGTTGCAGTGTTTGTTGGGCAGCTGGTTTCTGCCACTCACTGCTCTAGGCTCGTGGTGCAGAGCAAGTGTCTGCCCTCATGGAATTTATTTTCTCTGAGTAACAGACAGTAAGCAATTAAAGAAATAACAGATGATGTGATGTCAGGTTAGAGATATGAATTATATATTGAAACAAAAGAGAGTGCGATGGTGAGGAAGAATGGGTTCAGATGAGGGCAATCCGAGAATGCTATAAGGAGCTGATACCTGAGCAGATATTTGAGTGGTACACTGAGACCCAGAAATATTGATAATTGTGAGAACAGCATTCTAGAGGGAAGGAAGGCCGGAGGTATGAGATAGTCTGACACATAAGAAGTTAAAATAGGTCAGGAGAGCCAGAACAGAGTGGGTGAGGATGAGTGAGGCAGGAGAAAACAATGGAGAAAGAGGCAATGATCACACAGAGCCCGCAGGACAAAGCTTCGGTCTTATTAATAAAAACAAATAACTGTTATTACTTAATAAAGCTCCGGTTTTATTCCAAGGGTGATGGAACCATTAGGGCGCTTCAAGCGTGAGAGGGAAAGAATCTGATTCACAAGATCCCCGCGCTAGCTGAGTGAGGAATTAGGTGTGGGCAGAGCAAGAGGAATCAGAGGCGCTCATTAGACAGGAGACTTTCAAAACAGCTGGATCAGAGATGACTTAGGCCACTGACAGTGCAGAAGGCGGTCAGAGGTGGTCAGATAAAACTTGGTGGCGGGTTGGATTTATTAAAGAGGAACTCCAATGCAGCTGCGATAAAACACTCAACGGGAAAACTTCAAGTGACAGAACCATTGCCCAGCTCGTCTCCCCCAACTCCCAGTTTCCAGAGGACCGCACCCTCCGGACCAGGGGGCTGCAGTGCTTCTCCAGGCTTCCAGCACTGAAGTCGCAGCATCAGATGGACGCTGCGTCTCCCGTCCACTGCCCACACTTCACCTTTCTCATTTCATCTTTGATTACTCAGTAAAAAGCCCCCATTGTGTGAAGCCAGCCAGGCTCCCAGCACTCTCCCGAAAGTGACCCGTTACCCTTTGCCTTCAGGCCTCTGCCTGGGACAACCTCCCACTATCTCACTAAGCCAAAATGCTCATTTCCCTTCGAGAAACTTATCATTTGACACACTTCCTTCCTCTCCTACTATATAATGTTAGTTCATGCTCAAGAGATTCGTGTTCTAAAGGTTAACATCGAAAACGCCTGGAAATAACTCAGTAAAAACACAGCAGTGTGTCTGTGTCTATATATACAATTGCATCTATTTGCTGGTATATTATACAGTGCTTCTGAAAGGATTATGTGAAAAATAGAAAATACTGAATACCTCCAGGGGGCAGAACTGGATGGCTGGGAACACTTCACTTTACACTGCTGTACTAGATTTTTGTATAGTATAAAGGTATGGCTATGCCAAAGCCTTTGACTGTGTGGATCACAATAAACTGTGGAAAATTCTGAAAGAGATGGGAATACCAGACCACCTGACCCGCCTCTTGAGAAACCTATATGCAGGTCAGGAAGCAACAGTTAGAACTGGACATGGAACAACAGACTGATTCCAAATAGGAAAAGGAGTACGTCAAGGCTGTATATTGTCACCCTGCTTATTTAACTTATATGCAGAGTACATCATGAGAAACGCTGGGCTGGAAAAAGCACAAGCTGGAATCAAGACTGCCGGGAGAAATATCAATAACCTCAGATATGCAGATGACACCACCCTTATGGCAGAAAGTGAAGAGGAACTCAAAAGCTTCTTGATGAAAGTGAAAGTGGAGAGTGAAAAGGTTGGCTTAAAGCTCAACATTCAGAAAACGAAGATCATGGCATCCGGTCCCATAACTTCATGGGAAATAGATGGAGAAACAGTGGAAACAGTGTCAGACTTTATTTTGGGGGGCTCCAAAATCACTGCAGATGGTGATTGCAGCCATGAAATTAAAAGACACTTACTCCTTGGAAGGAAAGTTATGACCAACCTAGATAGCATATTCAAAAGCAGAGACATTACTTTGCCAACAAAGGTTCGTCTAGTCAAGGCTATGGTTTTTCCAGTGGTCATATATGGATGTGAGAGTTGGACTGTAAAGAAAGCTGAGCACTGAAGAATTGAGGCTTTTGAACTGTGGTGTTGGAGAAGACTCTTGAGAGTCCCTTGGACTGCAAGGAGATCCAACCAGTCCATCCTAAAGGAGACCAGTCCTGGGTGTTCTTTGGAAGGAATGATGCTAAACTGAAACTCCAGTAGTTTGGCCACCTCATGTGAAGAGCTGACTCATTGGAAAAGACTCTGACGCTGGGAGGGATTGGGGGCAAGAGGAGAAGGGGACGACAGAGGATGAGATGGCTGGATGGCATCACCGACTCGATGGACTTGAGTCTGAGTGAATTCCGGGAGTTGGTAACGGACACAGAGGCTTGGTGTGCTGCGATTCATGGGGTCGCAAAGAGTTGGACACAACTGAGTGACTGAACTGAACTCAAAGTTATGGCTAATTCAAAAAATAAACATAAATTTTTAAATGTAAATAAACTAAAACACCCGTTAAATCAATTTTAAAACATCACACAATTAAAATTGCTAATGTAGGTTTTTTTTTTCTAGTATTTTCAGGTATGGGCTTCCCTGGTGGCTCAGTGGTAAAGAATCTGCCTGCCGCTTCAGGAGATGCAGGTTCCACTCTGGAGTCGGGATGATCCCCTGGAGAAGGAAATAGCAACCCACTCCAATATTCTTGCCTGGGAAGTCCCAAGGACAAAGGCTCCTGGTGGGCTATAGTCCATGGAATTGTAAAATAGTTGGCACGATTTAGCAACTAAACAACAATTTTCAGATATACAGTGTGATATGCACTCAGCTTTATTATAAATATTAAAAAAACTTGTTTCAAATATTTTTTGTCTCTCTAATAATATGCATTATTCATAATGCATCAGAAACAGCACTGGAGAGCCAAAGGTGAGCCACAGAGATAAGATTCCTGCCCTTCAAATCACACACATTTTTATACACTGCCTTGAAATTACTTCATAGTCACTTCAAGTGTGCATAGCAAATACCCCAACCAACTCAGAATGGTTGGATTCTCTACCTTAGGAATTCTAGCTCAGTAACCTAAATGGGAAGAGTTTGAAAAAGGATACGTGTGTGTATATATAACGGAACCACTTTGCTGTGCGCCTGAAATCACCACATTGCTGATCAGCTGTGGTGGTGGTGGTTTAGCTGCTCAGCCATGTCCAACTCTTGTGACCCCGTGGACTGTAGCCAGCCAGGTTCCTCTGTCCATGGGATTCTCCAGGCAAGAAAACTGGAGTGGGTTGCCGTTCCCTTCTCCAGGAGATCTTCCTGACCCAGGGATCAAACCCGGGTCTCCCGCATTGCAGGTATATCTTTACCAACTGAGCCAGCAGCGAAGCCCAGAGACTAGACCAAGAGGGGTGGATTTTCTGTCGGTAAGAGTTTAGGACTCGTCCTTCCTTTCAGAGCCATGCTTGTGCTCCCTTGCTATGCTCCAGCTTGCCGTGGGTCTCCTCTATCTAACTCAGGGAGGTCTCTTTAACAGCCCTCCCACACTTTATCCAGCTTTGGTGGCAAACAGTCTGCCTTTTAGTCTAATAAATGTCACCTCGTCTTATGTCTCATTTTATCAAGCACACTCCAAGCCCCTTGAAATCAGAACCTGTATCACAGAGTCTTTTATATCCAGATAAGACATCTAAAAAAAACCCAGCACAAATAAACTTATATACAAAACAGAAATAAACACATAGACTAAAAAAAAAATTATGGTAACCAAGCGGGTAAAAGGCTTCCCCGGTGGCGCTAATGACAAATAACTGCCTGCCAGTGCAGGAAACGTAAGAGATGAGGGTGCGATCCCTGGGTTGGGAAGATCCCTGGAGGAGGAAATGACAACCACTCCAGTCTTCTGGCCTGGAGAATCCCATGGACAGAGGAGCCTGTCCAGGGGGTTGCAGAGTCGGACATGACTGAAGCTGCTTAGCACATTTGGGGGTAAAGGGTGGGAGGGATAACTTAGGAGTTTGGGATTACCATGGACACATTGCTGCTGCTGCTGCTGCTGCTAAGTTGCTTCAGTCGTGTCCGACTCTGTGCGACCCCACAGACAGAAGCCCACCAGGCTCCCCTGTCCCTGGGATTCTCCAGGCAAGAATACTGGAGTGGGTTGCCATTTCCTTCTCCAACGTATGAAAGTGGAAAGCGAAAGTGAAGTCGCTCAGTCGTGTCCGACTCCTAGCGACCCCGTGGACTGGAGCCTACCAGGCTCCTCCGTCCATGGGATTTTCCAGGCAAGAGTACTGGGGTGGGGTGCCACTGCCTTCCCCGATGGACACATTACCATATATAAAACATAACCAACAAGGACCTACCGCTGTACAGCACAGGGATCTGTGCTCAATATTTTGTAATAACCTCTAACAGAAAAAAGTCAGATAGAGTTATAAATGGAGTTACAGAACTGAATCGTTCTGCTGAACACCGGAAACAAATACAACACGTTGTAAATCAGCTGCACTTCAGTGAGCTCATCCACTGAGTTAAATTGAGTCCAGCAGAATCAGTAAGGACTTGGGGGAGTTTCTAAAGCGGGAGGGCAGGGCGGACGTCCACAGAGAGAAGCCCTGCGGGACTGTGTTCACCTGATGCTGCATCTCACACAGATGGGCCATCAGCTCATCCAGCTGTGCGGCTGCTGAGGTTTTAGAAGCTGGTTGCGATTCCTTTGGCTCTTCAATCTCACTGTAAGGAGGAAAGAAAAAAATCAAACCAACACACCAAAACTCAAATAAGCTGTGCTGCTGCTGCTAAGTCACTTCAGTCGTGTCCGACTCTGTGTGACCCCATAGACGTCAGCCCACCAGGCTCTCCTGCCCTTGGGATTCTCCAGGCAAGAAAACTGGAGTGGGTTGCCATTTCCTTCTCCAATGCATGAAAGCGAAAAAGTGAAAGTGAAGTCGCTCAGTCGTGTCCAACTCTTAGCGACCCCATGGACTGCAGCCCACCAGGCTCCTCCATCCATGGGATTTTCCAGGCAAGAGTACTGGAGTGGGGTGCCATTGCCTTCTCCGACAAATAAGCTGTAGATCGTGCCTAAAATACCAGAAAATGCAGTTTTAACCATTAGCCCTTTGCATGCATGCTAAGTCGCTTCAGTCATCTCTGACTCTTTGAGACCCCATGGACTGTAGCCCGCCAGGCTACTCTCTCCATGGGATTCTCCAGGCAAGAACGCTAGAGTGGGTTGCCATTTCCTTTTCCAAGGGATCTTCCTGACCCAGGGATTGAACCTGCATCTCTTATGTCTCCTGCATTGGCAGGTGGGTTCTTTCCCACCGTGCCACCTGGTTAGACCCACTAATCCCTTAGATATGACTAAAACTAGACCAATTCAGCAGTTTTACTTCCGAGACTCTATCCTACAGAAAAATTGGACATATGCCCCGATTCATGGGGTTGCAAAGAGTCGGACACGACTGAGCGACTGATCTGATCTGATCTGATAATGATATATGCACAAAGACATTCCTTGAAACACAAAAGCAGTATAGTTTTATGAGCAAATTAAAACTAAATGGAGATACAGTCACATAAATTATGGTCCACCCACACTATAAAATACCCTGTGGCTAAAAAAAAAAACGTCAACAGATTTATATGAACTAAGGAAAACTTCTAATTTATACTGCTAACTTAAAAACCAAGGCCCAGAACAATATGAAAACTATCCTTCCATTGACATCATTTCATAAACACGAATCCGTACGTCTGGAGCTGCACACACAAAGATCTGTCAGAAGACAGGCCTGACAGTAGTTACCTGTCGGGCTGGTAATTAGGTGGGGGAGGAGAGACGCTGCTGGAGGTGGTCTCGCAGTTCACCCTGGATATTTCTGGTTTGTCTGACTTTCTTTGGTTTGCGCTTGGCTGCGCTGCGAGCCTTGTGGAATCTTGGTTCTCTGACCAGGGACTGAAGCTGGGCCCGGCAGTGAAAGCACGAGTCCTAAGCACTGGGCAGCCAGGGAATTCTCTGCTCTGGTTTTTTTTTTTTTTAAGACTATTTTTCAAAGCAGTTTTAGGTTTATACGCAGTAGTGAGCAGAAGATATCTCTTTCACTTTTTACAACGTGAGTTCATAAAATAATTGTGTATGTGAAGTTATATTTTCAAAACAAAGGTCAGCTATACTAGGAAAGAGACACTGAGAGAAATCGGTGAGACGGCAGGAGCGGCAGGCTGGGCATCAGCAGCACGATTCTCACGCGCGTGTGTAGCGCAGTCGTGTCCAACCCTTAGCGACCCCATGGACTGCAGTCCACCAGGCTCCTCCATCCATGGATTTTCCAGGCACGAGTACTGGAGTGGGGTGCTATTGCCTTCTCCGGTATATAACACTAGGCCCTCTGTAAAGGGTTTTTCATGGGTTCTCTTTCAATCCTCATAAAAACAGTAAGAGATAAGTAGTACCACCCCCAGATGAAGAAACTGGGGCCTAGGGATGTTAAAACCTTTGCTCTACCTTCTACAAAAGGCAAACAGCAGAGTTTGGGCTGCAGACTGCTCAGCTGGTGCTCTCTGTCACCAAGTCATCTTTTGAAAGATGTATAAAGGCTATACAGTGTGTGCTGTAAGCTATTGAACTGATCATTTATTGTGAGATACCTAGAGTGTTTCTGATTTTCACTGTTGTAGTCAACACTGCTAAATCAATGTCTGATACCTTCACTTCCACAGAGTACATCCTGAGAAGTGGAATCACTGCCTTATACAAGCAACAGAATCTGGAGTAGTGTTTGTCATCAAGTTAATCAAGAAGCTTAGCTAACAACCCACCAAACGTGTGTGTGTGTATGAGAGAGAAAGAGAGAGACACACACATAAAGCCATAAATAAAGTCAAATATTCTAAATCACTCAGTAAATGTGTTTTCATACATGACAACAAAAATCTTACTATTTTACTTATTTTATATATTTATCAACTAGGGAAAAAGTAGAAGAAAGATGGACATCTTCCTCTCTTAAAAAAGACCATCTCTTGGGTGCAACATGTTGTGCTACTGGTTCACGTACATTTGAACATCTAACAGCAAGGGCAATGTTGGAGGAAAGTGGATCTTTTCCCCTCTTAAAAGACTTTGTCCTTTAGGTACAATATGGCTTCCTGCCAGACACAGGTTTGGGTTTTTTTTTTTCTTTTTTTCGAAGAACAAAAATGGTCAGGTATGCAAGTGAGGGAGTCAGTTCTTGGAGGTTTCCAAGGACAAAGTGCAAAGGCACTCTCTCTCTCTCAGCGCTTTTCAGTCTTAATCCCTCAGAACTGCTGCCACAGGCACGTGTCTCAGGAACACAATAGGTGGCCGGACTGAACACCTCTCTCCTGCGTCCCAGCGTAGAACAAATGCAGCTTCTCACGCGGCCCTGCATAATCCAGAAACCTGTTCCTCCTGCAGAGGGGCATCCCTGTTCTTAGTTAAAGGACTCGCGCTGGTTTGCCCCCCATTTTTTTTTTTTGGCTGTGGTATGTGGCGTGCAGAGGCCTAGTCCCCCAGCCAGGGATCAGCCCCGCGCCCCTGCACTGGGAGTGCAAGCCCTCCACTGCTGCCTGCCGGGGGAGTCCCTCGCACTAGCTGCTAACTAGACGCCCAGTGCAGCATAGAAAGAAAGAGAGATCGTTGTCAGAATACCCTAGGAGAACTTAGTCAACAGTATCAACTTCTAAATAAGAAAGACCTCTTGAAGTGTCAATGATGACTTCACTACAGGAAACGCTCCTGAAAAGAGAGAAACCCTCAGATCAGAGCTCCTTGGATTTGTCCCTCCATCGCTAAGATGATGCGTGCTTGCTAAGTCGCTTCAGTCGTGCCTGACTCTGTGATCCCCCGGACTATAGCCCCACTTCCCCGCCCAGGCTCCTCTGTTCATGGGGCTCTCCAGGCAAGAACACTGGAGTGGGTGGCCAAGCCCTTCTCCAGGGGGTCTTCCCAACCCAGGGATTGAACCCGTGTCTCCTAGTCTCCTACACCGGCAGGCGGGTTCTTTACCACGGGCGCCACGTGCTAAAGTACGTAAGTACGCCGTCAGTAACAACTTCATTACGCAGAAGTCTTAATAACACCAAGAGGGCTGTCAGGATGGCCGAGGGGTCTAAGGCACCAGATTTCCTGCATGGCACAGGGAGCTCGGCTGGGTGCTCTGGATGACCAAGAGGGGTGGGCTGCAGTGGGGAAGGGTCCAGAGGGAGGAGACGTATGTATACTCAGAGCCGACTCACGTTGTTGTTCAGCAGAAACAAACACAACTTTGTGAAGCAAGCATCCTCCAATTAAAAATAAAAATCCTATGATAAACCATAAAAAATACAAGTATAAAAGTTGAGTTCAAGACTTATCAAGTGAAGGGCTTTATTTTTTCCCCTATTGATTCCTCTGCAATATGTTTATGAAGTGTCCCTCCCTATTCTTAACTAAAATTATTATTTTGGGTCATACAAAAGATACATTTCTAACAATCATCATATCGTTATATCCACACCCAGTATTGAACATACTTTCAAGGTTGAAAATAATGTTTGGTTAATTTAAGCAAGTCAGAGGGAATGGTGGAAAGAGCATGCAGGAATCTTGCTTCTGTGTCTCACGCTGAATCTGCACACGGAAGCCTTGTGGGCTCTGAATTTTACCAGCCTCTGGTTTGGATCAGCTTGTTACATATTGACTAGGTCACCTGGATTTCATATCACTCTCCTACACATATTGACACGGCGAGTATCGTTCAGTAGTGGTATTTGCATCGATTGAGATCTGCTCAGGAAAATTCTAAGACTGAGAGTAAGCAGAAGGAATTTAATTCAGCAATTTAGTTACCCAGGTGATGGAGAGCTCAGAAGCAGACAGGCAACACGGAGGGAACCCAGAGATCAGGTTCAGCAAGACGCCATTAGGTCAAAGGCACAGAACCAAGAGGCAAAGTTACCAGCCCCCAGAGCCCAGGTTCCCAGGCAGAGGAGGGAATCAGGAGCCACAAAAGGAGATACAACTGCTGTCAGAGACACTGTGGAGAGAGAGAGAGACTGGGCGAGCACACGCCCTAAACGGCCTTGCCTTGCACCCAGCACCCCCACCCGCCCGGCCCAGTCTCCGCACAGCGCCTTCCATTGTTTGCAGCCGGTGGGAGCCTAGGACCCTGGAGCCGGTAAAACCCGACCCGCAGGGGTCAGCTCTCCTGGCCCAGAGATGTGTGTGTGTGTGAGTCACTCAGTCATGTCCGACTCGAGCCTACGGACCCTGGAGCCAGTAAAACCCAACCCGCCGGGGTCAGCTCTCCTGGCCCAGAAATCTGTGTGTGTGTGTGTGAGTCACTCAGTCGTGTCCGACTCTTTGTGACCCCATGGACTCGTACTTAATGTTTTGCTTTTTTTTTTGTTTTCCTTTTTACAAAGGAGAGAGACGGGAAGGCCTAAGGGGCACACCCCGCAGGCAGCTTCCTAGGACTGGAATAAGCTGGTGATACGTATTAGTAAATTGGCTTCACTCTCACATGAACGAAAGCCCCCTAAGATGGGAAGTCGTGCCAAGGCTTCAGAAGAGAGCACAGGCCCTCCTTGTATCTTTCTGCCACGTGTGCGCCACTGGTTGCAATTCTGAAACCACGCTAATATGGTGTAGTTCTCTTCACCAAGCGTGAAGCTTTAGCATTTACATTTTAAACCCTTTGATTTGTTTCCCAGAATGCTGTCTGAATTTTTTTTTTTTTTAATTTCTAGCTATAACTGAAGAGAGAACAGAGACAGTGGCCCTTTAATTTTTTAGATCGTCAAACTCTGCCTTGGCCAGAAAAGATCATTTAGTAAGTAGAATCTGCAGCAATATGTAACTTTTATTAAAAGGAAATCCCTCCACCGCTAAATAAATGTTGAGTAACCCTGAAAGTTCACTGGAAGGATTGCTACTGAAGCTAAAGTTCCGATACTTTGGCCACCTGATGCAAGGAGCCGGCTCATTGGAAAAGACCCTGATGCTGGGAAAGATTGAAGGCAAAGGAGAAGGGGGCGACAGAGGATGAGATGGTTGGGTGGCATCACTGACTCAATGGACATGAATTTGAGCAAGCTCCAGGAGATGGTAAAGGACAGAGGAGCCTGGCGAGCTGCATGGGGCTGCAGAGTCAGACACGACTTAGCAGCAGAACAAAAACAACATGTATTCATCAATCTGCCATGGAAACCCACTGTCTTAGTTCAGCCCTGATCCTAGCTCTGATTTTGTCAGCATCTTTCTGACATTTCTTTGGCTGTTTTCTCTTTAGTGAACGGAAGCACGGTATCTGGAATAGCTGGGTCGAAGCACCTGTCATGACTCGGGCTGTTTACATTTTTTCAGGAGGTGAAGGAAACAACAGCACCCACCGGCGCGGATTCATAGATGACCCGTCTGGAAGCCAGGCTCCCTGAGAAACTGCCACGTGTCAGCTGGCAGAATTCCACCACTGCTCACAGACCAGGGAATGAGGGGGAGGGAAACAGGAATGCTAGTAACAAACACTTGAGAAAGCAAATGATAGCCCAAACATAGGTTGGTAACAATTCTCTAGTATCCTTAATTTTTAAAATATTTAATTAAAAAGAAAAATACCTGTAGACGGCGGGTCCCTGGATTTCGGTAGTATACACAAGCTGCACCTAAGACATGCAAGTGACAGAGGAGGAGGAAGAATGAATTTCTCATTATCTGAAATCACTGAATCACTGAAATCACTGAAAACACTTCTCATTATCTGAATGTTGGATAAACAGCAAAGTCCCACGGTAAAGCACAGGGAGCTATATTCAGGATCCTGTGATAAACCGTCACAGCAAAGCATATGAAAAAGAAATAGATAAAACATACATACATGTGTGTAGATGATAACTGAATCCCGTTGCTACACATCAGGAATTAACACAACATTGTAGATCAACTATGCTTCAATACAATTTTTTAATAAAAGATAAATTTAAAAAGAATGCTAGTACTTACCCACAGCCAGAGTTAGAAGATGTTTGGAGCTTCTAAAGGGGACTGATGACTAGCATGTCAGATCTTTCACAAGGCAGAGGAGTAGCAGCCATCCCATAGAGAAAGGCCAAATTCTCAGCACAGTAGCTGGCTTGTGAACAATTACGGGGAACACCCCCCCCACCCTGCCCTCAAAGCACTGAAACAAGGACGTCACCCCTCTCAGAGAAGAACCACAGAACAACACGAGTCAGGGTGAAGCCCCTCGAACTACACAGGACAGAGTCAGGGAAGAGTACAACGCGGTTCAATTTAACACACGGGAAGAAATAAGGAGTGACTTCAAAGGGTAACTGACTGGTAGTTTATTTCATGAGCAAGTATTTATTGAGTGCCTGTCAGGTGTGAGGGCTAGGGGATGCAGGAGTCAAAAAACAAAAGAATAGAAATTGTTCCTGAGCCTCATGATGATGAGAGACAGATGATAAACTAATATGTAAAAAAATAATCAACATTAATGATGGGCAGGAGGTAAGAAAGGGGCTTCCCTGGGGGTTCGCTGCTAAAGAATCACCTGCCGACGCAGGACATGCAGGTGTGATCGCTGAGTCAGGAAGTCCCCCTGGAGAAGGAGAAGACCGCCCGACTGAGCGACTGACCTGATCTGATCTGATCTGATTTTTATTTTATCATATTGGTGGACCTATCAACTAATTCTACTCTAAGTAAAATTTTCTAGAACATTTTAAAATGACACATAGCTATGAACATGAAAGCAAAAATTTTTTTAGACTTTTCATATTGATTACTCGAGCATTTTAAATGGCACAAGTAACTGTTTTTGGATATCTGTATGCATATCTTAATTGGCTACTTAGCCATTGTTGTCTTTAACATCGTGATGCTAAAATTTTTCTGAAAAAAAAAAATGCCTTTTTTCAACATGATCTTATTTATTTTTACACTTTTTATTAAATTGCAGTCTTCTGCGAAGCTGTGTTTTACAGTTAATATATCTGAAATTGTTGACACTGTTTCTCCATAGCCCATAATAAGTTTAATTGAGAAGATACTCCCTGTCTAGATGGTGATGAACCTTTAAGTTTGGAGCAAATTCTGCTGAGTGGAAGATATTCTCAATCCTATTTTTTATATTTAAATATGTAAATATTTCAGCTCCAATATTTTCACACATGCAGTATTTCTGCCTCCATTCAGCACAACTTTCTTCGATATTTTTATAAGACAGAGGTCTTAAATGATGCCTTCTAACGTTTCACCAAATGTAGATACTGCAAAATCATAGGCCTTCACAATTTCATCCCATTCTGATGGGAATATAAATTTATTCAACTAAAATCAGGAGGTCCATCAAAGTTGAGATGTTTCCAAAACGTGATTTTCAAGTTGGGTCATTGAAATGATTGAGGGCTCATCTTTTGATTGGTTCATTTCCTCCCAGGCTTTTGTAAAGAGAAATCTGAGCTACTTCCTTTTTGCAAACTTTGTTGCACATAATTGCAACTTGTTTAAAAACTTCAAAAGCTGAATTTACATGCATTAAATAATCTGATTAAATATTTCCAACTGATTTTGCACATAATGTGGCCTCCATTGAGGTTGCTTTACAAAGTGACTTTTCAAAGGCTCAGACATTTCTAAAACCCAGTAGATGGCAGGCAATGAATAGAGAAAATATATACAGCCATGCTAATATATATTTTTAGATTCAACAATAGCTTCTGTCACTAAAGTTTTGTAGATGAGATACACACACACACACACACACCCTGATTGTGTGTGTGTTCACATAAGTTGCTCAGGCATGTCTGACTCTTTGTGACCCCACGGACTGTAGCTCACCAGGCTCCTCTGTCCTTGGGATTTCTCAGGCAAGAATACTGAAGTGGGTTGCCTTCTCCACTGATTGTGTGTGAATATATATATAGAGAGACTTCGTAAATTTTAACAACCACAGTTTCTATTCTGATTGGTAGAATACAGAAGCTTATTTGGATGCAGTCATGAATTTGGGCACATCACAACCAGTTCCAACTACCTATCTGCTACACAGGCTTTCAAGTATGAAAAAAACATTCATTTTACCATTAGGCTGTGCTCAATCAAAATTTGTATTAGCATTATCACCCCATCAAAACAACATTGATCTCCACTGTTGAACTTCTCAACTAAATTTACAATGGCATTAGCAATGTCAGATGTTTCATTTTAGACAGAAGAATAAACTTCTAAGTACTTTTCTGTGGTCCTTTGAATGAGCTGTAACAATTAAACCAATTTGCAAATAAAGTTCTAATTGAGGCCTCTAACTGATTTAATCTGACATTATCTGGTGGCCTGCAAAAGGAGTCAATTAATTATCACTAGTTCACTTTAGTTACAAGCACAAGAAAACTTAGACTTGAAAATGAGCAAAATTAAGTGAGGAGAGTCATTTGATCCGTATGGAAGGGGTGTATCCCAATGGCGTGTAAACACACCTCCTGCAGCTTCACATATTGAATCATCACCTGGCACGTTCCTCTTAAGTATTAACTTCTCAAAACCAAAACTACACGTTTAATTCTCTCAAGAAAGTTGATGACTGGACTCCTCTGGTGATCCAGTGGTTAAGGATCTGCCTGCCAAGCAGGGAACACGGGTTCAATCCTTGGACAGATACTGAGCCCAGGTGCCCCGATCTTGAAGCCTGCACTCCCTACAGCCCATGTTCCTTGATGAGAGAAAGCCCACCGGAACCAGAGAAAAACCAACACGCAGCAGAAGACCCAGCACAACCAATAAATAAATCATAAAGCTTTTTTAAAAACAAGAGATGATGATGGGTGTGTATGCTGCACAAAGTATTTGTTCAACTTTGTTAATATTTACCATGGGGGGGTGGGGAGTAGAAATATCATTGTCGGTTCAAAAACCAGAAGACACAAATATTATGAAGAAGTATCAAGATCTACTCAAAAGTTAAGCATAAATAGATCCCACTTAGGGGGCAGATGTTAACCACTAGACCACCAGAGGAGTCCCAAACGTCAGCTTCATTGAGACAGACAGTTAAACGTGTGGTTTGGGTTTCAGTTTGGATTTGAGCCAAATGCTGCTGGAAGTGTTCATTACAGAATTTAAAAGCATTACCAAATAATAAAACTAACATCTTTAATATACAATTAGTGACAAGACTGCTGTAACAAGAACATTTAGATCACACTGTACCCTATGGCAAGAGTGCTCAGCCTCCATTTCTTCAACAAGATGTATATGACGTTAAGCCACAGTTTCCTGTATTTCTCTCTGACCCTGAGGAGACTCTCATCTCTGCATCTCACAGATCATCTCATGGACCACAGCAGGGCATGAGCAGTGCCATGGCAAGTGGCCAGCAGGGGGAACAATCCCTTATCACTTTTCTTGCCACCACTTAACACCAGAGGAGTCAGCTGCCACTGACCGCTGTGCTTGAGCTCTAGCTATAACAGCCAGCACCCTGAGTATCACCCTTCAAAGGGTGCTGCCAGTTAGATTTTGCCTTAACGGGATCAGGAAATGAGAGACGAGTCATTGTCATTAGTCATCTCTTAGATCCCAGACCTTGCTTGTAGCTCAGTTGGCAAAGAATTCACCTACAGTGCAGGAGACCCAGGCTCGATCCCTGTGTGGCAAAGATCCCCTGGAGGAGGAAATGGTACCCCCACTCCAGTGTTCTTGCCTGGAGAATCCCATGGACAGAGGAGCCTGGTGGTTACAGTCCGTGGGGTCACCAAGAGTCGATCATGACTTAGCAACTAAGCCACATCTATTAGATCCAGCTATAATTAAAACTGAACATTCAAAAAACAAAGATCATGTCATCCGGTCCCATCATTTCATGGCAAATAGATGGGGAAAAAATGGAAACAGTGACAGATTTTGTTTTCTTGGGCTCCAAAATCACTGTGGACGGTGACTGCAGCCATGAAATTAAGAGATCCTTGCTCCTTGGAAGAAAAGCTATGACAAGCCTAAACAGTGTATTAAAAAGCAGAGACACACCGTTTTGCTGATAAAGGTCCATATAGTCAAAGTTATGGTTTTTCCAGTAGTCATGTACAGATGTGAGAGGTGGACCATAAAGAAGGCTGAGCATGAAGAACTGAGGCTTTTGAACTGTGGTGTTGGAGAAGACTCTTGAGAGTCCCTTGGACTGCAAGGAGATCCATCCAGTCTATTCTGAAGGAGATCAGTCCTGGGTGTTCATTGGAAAGACTGATGTTGAAGCTGAAACTCCAATACTTTGGCCATCTGATTTGAAGAGCTGACTCATTTTAAAAGACCGTGATGCCGGGAAAGATTGAGGGCAGGAGGAGAAGGGGACAACAGAGGATGGCTGGCTGGCATCACCCACTCGATGGACACGAGTATGAGCAAGCTACAGGAGAGCGTGAACAGGGAAGCCAGGCGTGCTGCAGTCTATAGGGTTGCAAAGGGTCAGACAGAACTGAGCGACTGAACAGCAGCAGTAATAAACTAAGGCCTCTGCTCACGGCACATGTGTTTTATATACTACCACAGGAGACTGTGAGAGAAGCCAGAAGAACCAAATAGGGTTTATAATCCATGCTGGCTTACTTTAAAGCTAATACCAATTTTTAAAATTTCACAAAAATATGGAAAATCTGGGGTAAAAGGTAAGGTCAATAATAGGATGTCAAGAAAATAAGCAAAAACCCAGGTTCTTCCAAGTGAACCAAGACATATGGTCACCCCATGAATAGGGTCGGTGTAAAGACTGTGGCTTTTTACTGCAAATGAGATGAGAACTCATCAGGTGGTTCTGAGTAGGAGAATGAGGTGATCTGATTTAAGTGTTACAGGATTATCCTGACTGCAATTTGGAGAAGAAATTGCAGGGGGTCACATTAGGGGGCCAGTTAGGAGTCTATGGCTATACCTCACAGTGAGAACAGAGACAATGGCTCCCTAGAAAAGAGAGAAATGTGTGTCCTGAAAACTGTACCAGCAGAGCTGGGAGGAGGAGCGGTTAAAGAGGAAGGCTTCCCACAGGCCGGATTTCAAGTCTGTGCTACTGGTGACTTCATACGGTGTGCAAGGATGGGTCAGAATACCATAGTTCAGGGACTTCCCTGTGCCACAGTGCTTAAGATTCCGCTCTTCCAGTGCAGGACACACAGGTTCAATCCCTGGTTGGGAAACTAAGATCTCACATGCAGAACAGTGTGGCCAAAAAGAAAAAAAAAATCATCATTCAGAAACACCAGATATGAAAAGCATCTTCTGGATTCCTCCTATACTAATCCATTCTCACCAAGTAAGCTTCTAATTATAAAGTAGATGCATGTAGACTTATCCATAGGAAAGGATATATATCAACATGTATCAACAAATGTTATTCATATCCTTTAAATTCTAACCAGAAGTTAGTAAGTTGGATTTCCGGGGAGGTTAATTCATAATCTTTACTGAGCGTAGTTTTCTTGTGTTGGTTCCCTAGAGCTTCCTAACCTCTGGATATACAAATAATTGAATTTCCTAATATATTCAGCAGAAAAGAAGAGCCAGAAAGTGAATACCCTAAAAAAGCCATCCTGACAAGATTTAGCTAAACTGTTGCCTGGCCTTGCCCGGGTGATCTCTGGCCTTCCTGAGGACGTTCCAGTCAGACTGCAGCATGCACATCTGACACCCAGATGGTGCTATCAGAGTATCTCAAGGGAATTACGCACTACTCTGCCAGCTTTCCAAAGACGTATTCTTCTACAACGCTTTTCTCAGTGCTCCTCCTCTTTCTAAAAACCACCACCTTTATCATTTAAAAAAATTTTTTTTTAATTTTTAAGGAGGTTTTTCTCTCTCTTGCATATGTGATTCTCCTTTTTGCATAATTTTATTTGAGATACAATTAACTTTCAGAAATGCACTCAAATATGTATATTCAAGGTACTTCAATAAATGAAAACTTACCGGAAAGGGATTCGTGTCATCAGGAACGGAAGGGACCTTTGAAGTCTCAGCAAGGTTACTCTCCTTTCTGGAATGCTGATCCAGGGGAGGAGAAGCTGCCTTGGAGTATTCATCACTTTCCTGGAAGGTAGAGTATTCCAGTTCCTCCAACAAGGCATCTGTATCAAAAGATACAAGGGAATCATAATATGAAGTATGCACATCTTCTAGAATAATTGTCCTCTCGAGTATCCCCAATATGCCGCCATTTATCTCCCTCTTTTCTTAGCTTAAGAGTTAAATCTAAATTCAAACATCCTCCCTTACTCCTTATTTTTCTTCAAGAATATGGTCTGTTTTACCAGATGTTCAATGCCCTCTGCATACTGTAGCCCATTTCTTATTTCCGACAGCTGCGTTCATTGTCTCACTTTACAGTTTGACTCTCTATTGCCCCATATTCATTTTATCATTGAGAGTCGATCACCCACGAGGATCTCCAATTAGAGAAATGTAAAGGGGGACGTCCCTGGGGGTCCAGTGGCTAAGACCCCGCACTCCCGATGCAGGGGCCCTGGTTTCAAGCCCTGGTTGGGAAACTAGATCCCACACCCCGCACTGAAGATCAAAGATCCCATGTGAGCAACTAAGACTCGGCACAGCCAAGGAAATGAGTAAATTTAAAATATATTTTCAAGTTACTTATTTTATTATTTTTTTCAAGTTACTTATTTTTGATTGAAGGATAGTTGCTTTACAATATTGTGTTGGTTTCTGCCATATAGCAACACGAATCAGCCATAGGTATACACACGGCCCCCGCCTGGAACCTCCTTCCCACCTCCCTCCCCACCCCACCCTGCTAGGCTGTCTCAGAGCAATGGATTTGAGCTCCCTGCGTCATACAGTGAATTTCCGCCGGCCATCTGATTTCACATAGGCTAACTTATATGCTTCCATGCCACTCTCAGTTTTTCCCAACGTCTCCAGCCCCCGCTGCGTCCACAGCATGTTCTCTACGTCTGCGTCTCCTGCTGCCCTGCAAACACGTTCGTCAGTGCCATCTTTCTAGATTCCGGATACATGCGTTAATATTTGATGTTTTTCTTTCTCTTTCTGACTTACTTTGCCCTGTATAATAGACTCTAGGTGTAAATGCTACCTGTTTTTCCTATCAGAAAAATATAAGAAATTATTTTACAGTTTTCCCAAACATACCAGTACAGTAAAACTGATTCTTAATCCTGATGGCTTTTTTTCCTTATATCCCCAGCATGTAACAAAATTCTCAAGGTATTGGTCCTCTGTCTTTTAAAGTGTGGGGAGAAAAATGGATTGATTGGAAACATACTGCAAAATCGAACAAGATGCTGCAGTCCAAACAGTTGAAATGTGTTTCTCTTGTAGTTTTCTTAGGAGAAACCAACGGACTTTCTTGTATGAGTATTACACTATCAACTTTCTGTTTTCAGGAAATTAATAGTAATAATAAAATCAACACATGACACATATTTATTTATATTATTCATATAAATATAAATTAAACATAATGTTAATGTATTATATGATATATAATAGTTATATATTTATGTATTAGTTATCCTAATACTTTGAGTCAAGTGATAGCATTGTCCTTATTTTGCAGATTAAGAAAGAGAAAACTGTCTTGTGTAAGGTCACACTGCTCCTGAGTGCCAGCTGACGGCTCGGAGGGGAAGGAGGCCTCCTGCCAATGCAGAAGATTCAGCTTCAATCCCTGGATTGGGAAGATCCCCTGCAGCAGGAAATGGCAACCAAGTCCAGTATTCTCGCCTGGAGAATCCCATGGACAGAGGAGCCTGGCGGGCTGCAGGCCGCAGGGTTGCAAAGGGTCAGATATGACTGAGAGACTAAGCACAGTCTACTGAATGCAGAACCTGACTGATCCTGAACTATCTGATCCCTGGCGTCTGCAAGTCTGAAATGCCAGACCTCTTTTCCATGTGGATTCTCTGGGTCATCTTTCCATGACATGTGCTTCTCTGAGGCTGTTCTCTCATCCACATAATAAAGCAATTGTATCACAATAGTATTTTTTAAATTGCAGATCCACACCCAGGAGTGAACCTCCAGTGAATTTCTTATCAGAGACTGTAGCATTTTAAACTTTACAAAACACTGGATTATATTATTCTTAAGGATCTACCTATTGGGGAAGGAAATGGCAACCCACTCCAGTGTTCTTGCCTAGAGAATCCCAGGGACAGTGAAGCCTGGTTGGCTGTGGTCTATGGGGTCGCACAGAGTTGGACACGACTGAAGCATTCAGCAAACAAAGATCATGGCATCTGGTCCCATCACTTCATAGGAAATAGATGGGTAAACAGTGTCAGACTTTATTTTTTTGTGCTCCAAAATCACTGCAGACAGTGACTGCAGCCTTGAAATTAAAAGACACTTACTCCTTGGAAGGAAAGTTGTGACCAACCTAGATAGCATATTCAAAAGCAGAGACATTACTTCGCCAACAAATGTTCGTCTAGTCAAGGCTATGGTTTTTGCAGTAGCCATGTATGGATGTGAGAGTTGGACTGTGAAGAAGGCTGAGCGTCGAAGAATTGATGCTTTTGAACTGTGGTGTTGGAGAAGACTCTTGAGAGTGCCTTGGACTGCAAGGAGATCCAACCAGTCCATTCTGAAGGAGATCAGCCCTGGGATTTCTTTGGAAGGAATGATGCTAAAGCTGAAACTGCAGTGCTTTGGCCACCCCATGCAAAGAGTTGACTCACTGGAAAAGACTCTGATGCTGGGAAGGATTGGGGGCCGGAGGAGAAGTGGAAGATAGAGGATGAGATGGCTGGATGGCATCACTGACTCGATGGAAGTGAGTCTGGGTGAACTCCGGGAGTTGGTGATGGACAGGGAGGCCTGGGGTGCTGTGATTCATGGGGTCACAGAGAGTCGGACACGACTGAGTGACTCAACTGAACTGAACTGAAGCAACTTAGCAACAGCAAGGATCTACCTAGCTCTAAAGTCTTCAGATGGGGAAAATGAACTTTACAGGTTATTAAAAAATGATTTCATGTTTGATGTTGGGGGATGGGTATTTCTTAATGGCATAAGAAAAGATCTGATCATTTTTTTTTACAAATGGAATCTTCTACAGATCTTTCTCAAGCATCTGTCTCACAAATATATTGAATTGTATGCACCATTTTGGAGATAAACAAACTGAGCTAAATTCTTCAGGGCTAATGATCCTTGGTCACTTAGTCGTGTCTGACTCTTTGTGACCCCATGAATTGCAGCACGCCAGGCCTCCCTGTCCATCCGGAATTACTATTAAGAATTTTATGGATATGATATTAAGGTTACTTGCATAATGATATATATATTTATAGATGAAATCACACAATGCCTGAAATTAAAATAATCTAGGAGGAGAAGGAATGGGTGGATGTTTAAATGAAGTAAGACTGACCAAGAGTTGTTAACTGTTTAAGGTGACTCAGGGCTGTATCAGATTTAAATTTTTTTTTCTCTTGTAAATTTTAAAATTCTCATAAAAGGTTTTTTCTTAAATTTTTAAAGAAAACTAAGGTAGAAATAGAAAATAAAACTTTTTCTCTGACTGAATGCCAAATTTCTGAGTTACATATTTTTATTCTGTAGCCCTCTATTAAGATACAGCTTCTTTCTTTTCTATTTCCTAAGCTTTACTGCAAACAGAAATCATGGTTCCTCTCGGATTCAAAATAAAAAGGCATTTACAATAAAGATGAGGGGAGAGAGAGGGGGGTTCAGGATGGGGAACACATGTACACAAATGGGTGATTCATGTTAATGTATGGCAGAAACCACTACAATATTGTAAAGTAATTAGCCTCCAATTAAAATAAATAAATTTAAGAAAAGATGAGGGGAGAGGGAAGACCCTCTACAAGAGAAACAAACCATCCCGCTAAAAGTAGGTTACCCTTACAAGCACCAGCTAACCAGAGTTACTAAAACTTCTTTCAGTCATGAGTTAACGTCCCTTTCTCTTCCTGTTTCCTATGTGTATACGTATCACCAACACTCTGAGATTATCTTGCCTTTTGGCTAGTTTCTGTAATTTGAAGATGACTAATTTCAGAGGATGAGATGGTTGGATGGCATCACCAACTTAATGGACATGAGTTTGAGCAAGCTCCTTGAGTTACTGATGGACAGGGAGGCCTGGCGTGCTGCAGTCCTCGGGGTCGCAACTAGTTGGACACGACTGAGTGACTGAACTGAACTGAACTGAATTTCAAATATATGACAAATAAGGGATTACTGCTGCAGGGTTGGGGGTATCGGACTGAAAACTCTACCATCCATTTTTATAGCCCTTTGTCTGAGGAAATCCAGCAACGTCAACATTCACAGGAAAAGAATTGCTTCCCTGGTAGCTGGGAGGTTAAAGCATCTGCCCGCAATGCGGGAGACCTGGGTTCGATTCCTGGGTCAGGAAGATCCCCTGGAGAAGGAAATGGCAACCCACTCCAGTGTTCTTGCCTTGAGAATCCCATGGACGGAAGAGCCTGGTAGGCTACAGTCCTCGGGGTCCCAAAGAGTCGGACACGACTGAGCGACTTCACTTTCACTTTTTTGAGTGTCTCGGTGGACTGTAATGACTTCGTGCAGAGCTACAGTTTGCTCCTGGTTCCCCCTTACGTAGCAGCCTCCCATAATGGGGGCTTGGGTGAAATCTCCCGAGTGGACATAAACTACCCACCTTGGGGGCGACGCTGCCAAGAGGAAATACTGGCCCGCTGGGCTGACTTGTCCTCCCCACTGCTTCCCCAGGCGGGAGAAGACAGACCCACCCCAAGTCTCCCTGCTGGATGTTGCGCTGCCGGCCGTCTGAAGCAGTGGCTGAGCTGCGGTTGTTAACGGCCTGGTGAGGTCCGGCAGCCCGGCTGGCACGCGTGAGCGCTGCCTCCAGGCCACCTGGAACTTTCTGTATTTCAGGACCAAACTCCTCTGCCATTCATCCTGCTGAGGAAATGTGAAACGGCACCAATCTATCTTTTTTTTAATCTTTTAATTATCTGGGTTGTCCTATTGGCTGGAACACCAGGGCCGACAGACTTCTAAAGGAACGCCTTGTCACTTGATCAGGTCAGGGTTTAGTCATTTAGTCAGGTGTTCCTACGGGTGACGCTGGACAAGTTGTTTTGTTTTTTGATTCCTTATTTGAAAAAAAAAAAAAGACCTGGATAATATGTATTTCAGAGGGGTGTTTGGAACACTAACGTGATTAACATATATAAAGATGTAGAGTTTCAGCTTAAGTCGCTGAATAAGGATTAGTTCCCTTTCCAATTATGACATGAGAGCCATCTCTCTCTTTAGTGGCTCAGTCGTGTCTGACTCTTGCTACTCCGCTGACTGTAGCCCACCAGGCTCCTCTGACCATGGGATTCTCCAGGCAAGAATACTGGAGTGGGTTGCCATTTCCTTCTCCATGAAAGCCATGCTGCTAAGTCGCTTCAGTCATGTCCAACTCTGTGCGACCCCATAGACAGCAGCCCATCAGGCTCCCCCATCCGTCCCTGGGATTCTCCAGGCAAGAACACTGGAGTGGGCTGCCATTTCCTTCTCCAATGCATGCAAGTGAAAAGGGAAAGTGAAGTTGCTCAGTCGTGTCCAACTCTTAGCAACCCCATGGACTGCAGCCCACCAGGCTCCTCCATCCATGGGATTTTCCAGGCAAGAGTGCTGGAGTAGGGTGCCATTGCCTTCTCCTTGAAAGCCATGACATATCCCTAAAAAAGCAGAGCTGGATTCGGGTGGAACTCAGCTAAAAACATGAATCTCTCCAACCCTCACACAGGATAAGAATTGGGATTCTACCCCAAGTTCAAAATATATTCTACTCCACATATTAAAATAGACTTTACTTCCAAAACAGTTCACATTTTAATATTAAATACCCTTTTCCTTTACATTAACATCGCTTCCCTTCTGTAATTTGCCTTTCTTCCTTCCTCTACTCCTCTAGCTCTCAAAACATGTTTTTAAAAAAAGACAATATGCAAGATTTTTTGTTGCTGTCATTTGCACTTTTGACATACAACCACCCCAGACACCATGGAATTATACAGCTTGGACACCGGGTGAAGTTTAGTGACTCAGCGTTTGTAAGCATGATGGCAACAAAAACTGGCAAAGGATATGGCACGAGCCCCGAGAATGACAAGCCTGACGGCACGCCCAAGGTCTGAAGTCAGGGGTCTCTCTGAGTAACGCGGCCCACGGTTTCAGCGCTGGTTTCAGTTGCTTTGGAGTGGAAGGAGGTATCATATTTGCAGTCCGTGGGCATCTGTTCCTTCAGAGCTGCTCTCAATAAAAAGCTTAGCAATGAAAGCGCTGGAGTAACAGTGCCGTGTCTTTTTGATTTAATGCTCAACGATGGAACAGATGAAAAACTCTGGCCTTTCTCCACCCTTTGCGGATCCCTCATTCTCACACTTCTAGTCCATTTCTTTTCCTTGTAACATCCTTTACCCAGTCCCCCCTATTTCCCACTCCCCCCGCCGCCAAATCACATTTCTGAACTTACCAACTCTGTAGCCCCCCTATGATCTCCTCACAGCCCTCCAAGGAGCTAAAACACTCCTAACAAAATCACAATTTCAAGCACAATTCAGTTTGAAAATATTTGTGCAGAGTTTACTCTGTGGTTAGTACCAAATTCTTTGCCTATTGTGCCTCTAAAAACAGCAAACCCATAGTTCCCCAAAATAACATAGTTCCTCATGCTTCACTCTTGGTTGGCCTGAGGTCAGGAAAGCAATGAAAAGAAAATCTTCCAACACTATCCTCCATCTGGCTAGAAGTACACCCCGCCACACATGGAGATGGCAGAGTCTTCAATCCCTTAGAGTTGCTCCTCCAAGAAGCTCCGCACTCACCCAATTCTTCCATTGTCTCACAGCCGAGATGCCCTCGTACCACACACAGGTTGTAGAGCACTGCGTTGGCATGTGCTGGAGAAGAGGACCACAAAGGGACTGAATGTGCCGGGTGAAGCAGCCTCTATAACCCTTTTTTGGTTCCTGTATTTGCTTTGCACTTCCTCTCTTTAACCTCTGAGCTTCTTCCCTGGTAGCTCAGCGGTTAAAGCATCTGCCTGCAATGCAGTGAGGCCTGGGTTTGATCCCTATGTCAGGAAGATCCCCTGGAGAAGGAAATGTCAACCCATTCCAGTATTCTTGCCTAGAGAATCCCATGGACGGAGGAGCCTGGTGGGCTACAGTCCACAGAGTCACAAAGAGTTGGACACGACCGAACGACTTCACTTTCCTCTCTTTTGATGAGTTTTTTTTTTTTTTTTTTCTTTTTTCTAAGTCAGAGTTTTAAAAAATGAGACATAGAAAGATGGGTTGTTGGATTTGAGTTCTGGTTGTGCATTGGCCAAGGTGATAAAGAAACAAAATTAATTTTGAAAAATTTGAGAACCTACTATGTGCCTGGATTTATCTTGAATGCATGAGAATGGCAGATTTGCATTTGTGTTTCTTTCCCAGAGTGGGTAGGGTAGCCTGCTGTGAAAGATTCTGATTTTTTTTTCTATGATGCTGAAAGGCCATGGAAGCATAATCTCCTTCATAAAATTTCCATCAGAGTTAACTAGCACTCAATTCATTTTGCTGTCTTTATTTACCCAATTATCCAGAAATTATACTTATTTGCTTTTCTGAATAGATCATCAACCCATTATAGGCAGTGCAGGATTCTCTGGACCAGGCTTACAGTTGGATTCTCCAGCCAGGTTTCTTTCAGTGGTTTAAAATGCAATCGTCTAGCCGTGTCATGAAGAATGAAACTGGAGGATTTGACACCAGGTTCTCAGGGGCAGATGTTTCAGTCATGCACACTTGCTGTCTAGTTATATGGCCTTAATTTCTCTCAAAAGTGACACTGGGGTCAACTTTCCCTCTTTTTTGGCTACTGGGATTTTATTCACCTTGAATAAAATAAAGCAATTTCAAAAGGTCTGCTATAAGGTGGCAGTACATAAAGAAGTAAAACTATGGTCTTGTTAAATAGATATTATCCCCATTTTTACCAGTAGTGAAATAGAAATTTGCTCAAGTTAACAGAATTACTTACTATAATACATATAATACAGATTTAATGTCAAAGCCTGTATTCTTTCCTCTGCAACCCAATGGTCTTTTTTTTTTAAGGTTAACTGAAAGGAATCACTCATTCTCCCTTCCTTTGTGACCCTTAAAAACTTTCTTATTTTTTAACGTAAAGGAGATCCCACCTCTGCGTTACTTTTCGCAGCCATTGGGTGTCAGCGTCATTCCAAAAGTCTGCTCACTGCAAACAGCTTTGAAAAACTCCCATCCACACTATGCCAGTTTTTACAACTGAAATGCCTTTAGGCCCAGCAAAGAGCAAAACACTCCACAGAGAAGATGAACATTTGCCCAATCTGAAGTGGTAACTGAGCCAAAACACTGTTAGGAAAAAGGCTCTTCAGCACTTGGCTTGCAAAATATTGGACTCCACCTGCAGTTTAACTAAATGATTCATGTGAAATGTAGAATTGGATTCTGAGAGCTTGTTTCCAGCCACTCACTCTGGAGATTTTTAACCCTGGGTGCTTTCGTTTCCGGGACTGAGGAGCATTCCTGCAGATCGCTCCTTCATTATAATGGAGGAAAGGAAAAAAAGGGCGGCGGGGGGCGGGGGTAGGGGGTGGGGGTGGGGGGGTAAGCAATGCAAGAAGTTCAGAGACATCACCAAAGGCAACTTGGTAGATATGCAAATGGAAACTCCCGTTTGATGCACTAGTCATTTAGTTGCACACGCTGGTGGAAAAAGAAATTCTGACAAAGCTGCTGTCCTGACCGTGCTTCCTGTGTAGCAGCGACATTTAAAAACCGCAGAAGCAGATGGTTTCGGGGGTGGGGAGTGGCGGGAGGTGGTGGTGGGAAGCCTTCAGATATCTGGGGAGGTCACAAGAGTCACGCTAACAAGGCTTCACCACTCTCCCTTCCAACCCAGGGGGCACCGGCAAGCGTAAGCAGCGGGTGCCAGTCCTTAGCCCTGATATCCAGGGGGAAGAAAGCAATTCCATGAGTCATTCCACAAACTTTTATTAAGGATTGGACGAGGGGCAGGAATTGTGCGGGACCAGTCAACTCCTGACCTCCAGACGTGCACAGAAGATGGGATAATGCAGGAGATGTATGTGAACGCTAGCCGGTCCCCGCGGCGGCTTCGTCTCACCAGAGGTGAGGGCTACTGCATGGCCATCCTGACATGGTTCGCCGACACCGAGCGAAAAGTTACAGGAAACTCTGCCAGGCGACTCCAACCAGCGACTGGCTCGGTAGGCGTACCCGGATGGGGGCGGGCACTCAGGCCCAGCCCGGAAACACCGCCTCCCGGAAGAGCGAATTCGAACTAACGGGACAATCGACTACCTCTCCCAGCGCGCAACGGTCAAAGCCTCCCAGCATCCTCTCCGCCTCGGGGTTCCCATCTGTCTTCCGAAGGCTCAGGGGGAAGCGGAACTTCACTTCCCAGGATGCCTCGGAGCGAGCCGAGCACGCGCATGCGCCAGAAGGCGGGTCCTCCTTGCCCTCACGACCCCGCCTCTGTTCCACCGCCGCCATTTTTTCAGAGACTTTCATCCGGCGGCCGACGGGGCTTTTTTTCTTAAAGGAGAAGCAACAGCTCAAAAAAAAAAAAATTCCCCCCTTCTTCCCCGCAAGACCTCGCGGCGCTGGGGACAGAAAGGCCACAGACAGGAAAGTGGGGCCGGGGTGGAGGCGGAAGGACGCCGAGGCTCCCTCCGCGGCTTAAGGGAGAAGGATAGAAAGCCCTTGTGGCGTTAGCGGCTCCTTAGGGCGGCAGGTGCGCGCGCAGCCAGCCCAGGGTGCGCGCGAGGCGGGGAAGTAGGTGCGCTTCCCACCCGCCCCCTCGCGAGGCCTGCCCCTCCCACCGCCCCGGGCGCGGGTTGAGCTCCGGAGGTGGGGGGGGAAAAAAGGTCACTTTGGGATTGTCGCGAGACGCAGCCGTTTAACGGTGAGAACGGGTGCGCGGGGAAGGAAACCTCGCGCGCTCCCTTGGAGCCGTTTCCTGATTGGTGAAAGGCCGGGGTGGGGGTGGGCGGAAGCCCGGGACGCCGCGACGTGAAAACCCGCGAGGGGCGGGGCCAAGTAGCCGCTCCTTCCCCCTGATTGGCCCGCTGCGCGCCTGTGGCGGGCGCGCGCGCGCGCCGCCAGCGGTACCGGCCCTTGAGTGGCAGGGGGCGGGGGGGGCGCCCTCGGAGCCGGGCGGAGGGGAGGGGGGAGAGAGGCGCGCAGAGTGAGTGAGCCGGCCGCTCCGGGGGGCGGGGGGAGCAGCGCCGCGGCCGCCGCCGCCGCCGCCTCCGCCGCCGGGACCAGGGGGTGGGGGGGCGGACGCGTCCCGATGCCGGGGGAGACGGAAGAGCCGCGACCCCCGGAGCGGCAGGGCCAAGGAGGGGGGCCGGCGGCGGCCGAGCCCCAGCCACAGCCCCCTGAGGCGGCGGCTGCGCCGCCCGCGGGGCCCCCCAGCAGCCGCGTGCTGAGGGGGAGGCCGGGACCGGGGCCGCGCCGCCGCGGCCGCCGCCGCCGCCGCCGCCGTGTCCCGCCGGAGGAAGGCCGAGTACCCGCGCCGGCGGAGGAGCAGCCCCAGCGCCAGGCCCGCCGACGCCCCGGGGCAGCCGGCCCAGGCCGCGAAGCCGCCGTCCCCGGCCCAGGGCAAGAGGAGCCCGCGCCTGCTGTGAGTAACGCCGTCTCCGCGGCGGTGGGAGCGACCCCCCTCCGCCCGCGCAGCCCTCGCGGCTCCCGTAGCGGCCGCCCCACGTGACGCGCCGCCGCGCTGCCCCCTGCCGGCCGGCCCGCGCCCCGCCGCCCGCTCCCGCCGCCGCGGCCCCCGCGGGGCGCGCCCCTGCCGCCCGGCCCGCCGGCCCCTTCCCCGGCGCGGCCGCCTGCGCGGTCTCGGGGCCTCGGGCTGGGACACCGGCGGCGGGCTTCGCTCTCAGCGCGCAGGATGAGGTCGTTCCCCCACCCTTCCCTCCTGATCAGTCTCGGTTGTACTAGGATCGTTAGGCAGTTTGTTTGTTTTTTCAAACGTACTAAATTTTTACATTACTTTTCACTGAGTAATGAATTTTTACATTCACTTTTCTCCTATAGTTAAAACTGAGGCACACGAAGTGTGTGTTTTTGGATGTGTTTTAATATAGGGATTTCGTCCTTAAAATTTTGAATAATATGAAAGGAATTCTTCCCGAGAGGTCGTAGAGGAACCAAGATGACCAGGAATCTACATATTTTTTAAGTGGTTCGTTAAAACGTCTCTGTGCCTAAAGTAGTGAAGCACACGTGTTTGTACATTGTACAAATGAAGAACATTAGCCATGGAATTAGTTGCTGAAGACTTTTGTGTCTTTTTGAGTTTCAAGTGGAAAAAAAAAAAAAAAAGTAAAAGCGGGAAAAATTGGAGGTGAGGGGAGAACTTAGTTTTGAACGCCCCGGCGGCCGGCGCCGCCGCCCTACCTCCCCAGTAGAGATCCTGACAATATTTGGCCTACACAGGCCCGGTCTATTTAAAATTTGAAACACACCTACTCCACAGTTAAGAGTGAGGTCTGACCGTGGCGTACTTGTCTTGGAAGACTCTCAGAAAGAAGTAACATTCAAAGGTATATTGTGCTTTAGATGTGCTTTCAGGTTATTGGATGTTATTTGTTTAACATGTGGCTCAGCTGGTAAAGTGGAGGAGGTGGCTACCCACTGCCGCACTCTTGCCTGAAAATCCCATGGACAGAGGAGCCTGGTAGGCTGCAGTCCATGGGGTTGCAAAAAGTCGGACACGACTGAGCGACTTCACTTTCTTTAACCTGGTAAAGAATCCGCCCGCATTGCCGGAGAGCTGGTTCGATCCCTGGGTTGGGAAGATCCCCTGGAGAAGGGAAAGGCTACGCACTTCTGTATTCTGGCCTGGAGGATTCCATGGACTGTATGGTCCATGGCGTCACAAAGAGTCGGACAGTTGAGCGACTTTCACCAATTAATATAATTTAGAAAATTGTGTAAATTAAATTTCTGTGGACAACAAAAGTTTGTACTTAGAAATGATTGAGCTGCAGTTAGGATTCGATTAATAATTGCTGTAAATGAATTTCATAGACAAAAAATTTAAACAGTTTTTACTATCATAAATTTGAAAAGATGTCATTGGCCTTATTTGGATATAAATTCCTTGGACAGGTTAAACTGCTTGTGCCTCAGTTTTATTATCTATAGGAGATAATGTTAAGCTCAATGAGATGAATTTGTGAGACTTAAGTGCAGCACTTAATACAAAGCATGATACGTAGGAAATACTGAAAGTGTTTTGAGCAGTGATATGCTACCTATTATACACCTCTACTATGTGTAGTTACATAGTAAACCTCTACTGTAGTTACACAGTAGAGGTATAACTACTGTGTATTGGAGTTTTTCATGTAAATTCTGCCAAATTGGATTTTTAATTTTTTTTATAACCATACACAGGAAGGTTAATAACTTAATCTTTTAAAATTTCCTTCCATTTTCACCTACCCCTTTGAAAGTTATATATGGCTATATCTCCTTAGCACCTTTCCCTCCCACTGATTTCATCAGTTTTACTTAGAGAAAATCTTAAGTGTTAGTTTTACCAGCTCTCATGGTTTATTAATGTTCCCTGCTACGGCTAAGTCGCTTCAGTCGTGTCCGACTCTGTGCGACCCCACAGACAGAAGCCCACCAGGCTCCCCTGTCCCTGGGATTCTCTAGGCAAGAATACTGGAGTGGGTTGCCATTTCCTTCTCCAACGTATGAAAGTGGAAAGCGAAAGTGAAGTCGCTCAGTCGTGTCGGACTCTTAGCGACCCCGTGGACTGGAGCCTACCAGGCTCCTCCGTCCATGGGATTTTCCAGGCAAAAGTACTGGGGTGGGGTGCCACTGCCTTCCCCGAATGTTCCCTAACTTGTGTCAAAAGAGTACGGAGTACTTTTATTTACACAATGTAAATGTTACAACAGTTCAAGTTGGATAAGGATGACTTAATTAAATCCCTTCAGTTTTTTTCTCCGCAGCATTCCTTGTGGGGAGAAAAGAAAAGTCTTAAAAGTCCGTCTCTCTCTCATCCAGTATCGTAAAAGATCATAGTGTTCTTTAAGCCTCAGAACTATTTCTTAACTGTATATTTTAAATTATGCAGTTTTGATTGGATTGTTCGATAAATTTTCACTTTAATAATTTTTTTGTTACACGTTTTCAATTTACTACATACCCTGGAAATCGAAGAACTCCTACAGCATTTCAGCTCTGTAAACCTTGATTTAGCAAATAATTGGGTCTGGTAGTGTGCTGAGCCAGGATTTATAAAGAAAAATGAGACATGGATTTCAGTAAAGGGGGGATGATGCATGGATTAGTGGAGGTTTGTCAGATGTATGCATGGTTTACAGATTTTCAGAGTGATACATTTTAAAAAGTAATTGAGAAACTTTTTCCTTTAAGACATTTCAAGTTTTGAAATGTGTGATCACTGAACCCTGGTCAGGTGCCTTCTGACCTTGATTTCAGCTCTGTTTTCCAAGTAACATTTCTCCCAATAAATCCCAATAATCAACTGTTTAACTTATCTTTGTCTTTCTTGATCAAGGAAACAGCAAAGTGACTGGTACAGTAGCTTCAGGTGTCAGTAAATAGACTTGGATTGATTGTAATTGCTTCCTCTTACAAGGCAAAATAGAAAAAAAGCATTGCTTTTTACTGCTTACTAAGTAAGTGACCTTGGGCAAGTCACTTAATCTCCTTGAATATGCTTCTTCATCTTTAGCTGATAATATATGATTTGTGGAATGAGCTTTACAGTTAGATGGCAATTACTGTTTTTATAAACTTTCCTAATCTTATAACAATTTTTCTATTTGCATTGACATACTCAGGAATTAATGAAAAGAATAGGAACTCTTTGTGAAGGGGAATAAAAAGAATTTTTCAGTGAATGTGCTTAAGCAAAAGGTATTAAGTTAAATCTACAATCATTTTAAATTAAAAGCTTAAAGGCTAATAGTAAGGAAAACCAAATTTGAAGAAAGGTTATATATTAGTACTAAGACTTAGGCTCTTTATTTGCTGTATTTTAGCCAATAAATTCCAGAGTTAAGATTGTTATGCTTCAAATGCAGATGTTTATAGGTATCTATGTATGGGTATATACAGGTATCTGTGTATACATACACACACTCCAGCTTATTTCTGATTTAGAAGTTAAAAGATCCATTCTCTACTAATAGGGAAACACTGTAATTGTTAAAATAAGATTACTTTAAATGCAGAAGACTTATTTTCTTCCTGCTGTGTGATAATAAGTCCTTTGATTATCTGATGCATTTCAGAATTTAATACTTAAATACTTTTTTTTTAATTTCTCACTTAGCTGTTGAGAAAAGCTGTTCTTTCCTCACCATAAGGAATATAGGCTAGAACAGTATTCCTAGTGGTAAACCTACAGGTTCAGATGGGTTACAAATGAAACAAATACTGCACTGTTTTACAGTATATGGAATTCCATTTGTGGTTTGTTTTCTTGCAGAAAGTAAAATGGTAGTAAGCCTTTGCGTCACACTGTCTTTTTGTAAAAGGAGAAGGTGATGGTCATGACAGTGAGGATGAAGAGGCAGTAATACTCTGAATTGGAAAAAATTCTGGATTTTGTGGCTCTTTAGAGAAGGCTTCAATTGTATAAGCCCGAAATCTGAGTTTTCCTTTTGCGGTGATCTTGGTAAAGGAAATACTGAACCATTCCCATAGGCTTTCAGAAAGTTTATTGCATAGTGTTTCAACATCTAACAATGATTTATGTAGGATGATGAGCAATATTCCTGTGTTGTTAATTGGGACATTAAAAATATAATAAATTATAATACCAAGCTTTAAAAAAAATGAGATGAGAAAAATGATATCTAGTCTGTCTAAAGAGAACAGAATTTATATTCTGCTGTGGCTTCAGTATGTGTTTGGATATTCTTTGTAAGAGTCTTCGTTTGTATTAGGTTTATTTTCAAAAAAGAATAAAAAGGAGAAAACTTTATACTGCTCAGAGATGCTGTTTGGCATCTTCGGAAAGATCCAAGACAGGTCAACTTTGACTTTGGGTAAGGGCTGTAGAGGAGAGTCATTATCCTGCACTCAGCAGTTAGCATTTGATAGAAATTTCCTCGAATTAAAAACATGTGAATGACATTTTTTTTAACTGCCAGTTTATTACACACAAGACTGTTTACTCTTCCCATCTAATTTGTAAAGTTCAAGTTACATTTATTTCTAGGTCCAGTCTGCTGCCATTTTAGAAATAGATTTTGATTTTAGTTAAAAAAACGAATAATTTTAGGATTTTCTTTTAGGTTCGTTAACTTTTTACTATGAGAATTGTCATATATATCCAAAGTAGAGATAATAATGAACCCTCAGTATTTATCACCTGGATTTAACAGTTACCGAGGTTTTGCCATTCTGTTTTGCCACTCTTATTACGTTTATCCTTCTTCCCTGTTTTTCTTTTGGCAGAAGTATTTTAGAGGATATCTCACATACTTCATTGCACCACTAGTTACTGCATTTGTGTAAAATAAAGACATTTTTCTTCCATGACCATTTAATACAACAAAATTAGCCGTAGTTTCTTTGTATCGATATTTTTTTACAGTTAAAAACAACTATTTTGAATGATACTCTAGTTATGTGCTGTCAAATATGATAGCAACTTGTGGCTATTTAAATGATATTAATCAAAATCAGTTCCTCAACTACACAGCTATTTCAGTCGCTCAGGAGACTACCATATTGGATAGTACAGATGTAGAATATTTTTTATCATGGCAGAAAGTTCAGCTGGGACAGTGCTGCTCTAGATGTATCACTCTGGAGATGAACCTGAAAAGGATAAATGTTTCTATTTTAAGAAAATGTGCAAGATTATTCATTTACCATTTGATTCTCTTTTCTTTCAGATGCATAGAAAAAGTATCAACTGAGAAAGGTAAGATGGGTCCTTCTTAGCACTCAAACCTTACTTTATAAAGTGACCACTTTATAATCTGATAGAAAATAGAATGAGCTTCAACTTAATCATTCAAATTGCTCCAATTTAAAAGTGACTTATTTAGTAATGAACTGTTGGAATAGATAGGCCATATTTAAGTAGTGGCAGGTTTGGGCAAGTGGAACATTTTAGTATTATTTAAAAACCTAATAATGGGAAATCAGATTATTTGATGTTACTTTATTGTAATTTTTAAAGTTACTTGGTTTTTCAGTTAAGTAGCATAGTGGAATGATACACGGTATACAGAGTACAGTGTAGATTCTTGTGGAGAGTCATAAATGCATTTTGAAGAATGCAGAAAGAAAAGTGTTCTAAGATTGCAGCCTGGTGAATAATGAAATGGGCTCATTAGGTTATTTCAAATAGCAAACCAGATATATGTATTAAAAGTATTCTTATCTGGATTATGAAGGGAAGCTAATGTTCAGGTTTTTTTTTTAACGCTTTATTAAAAAGACTGTTCTGGCTTTGCAGATTGGATTATTAAAATTGCCCATATCGTGTTGAGCCGGTTGCTCATTTATTAAATTTTGTTCCTAGTTATTGACTTTGTTCCTTGATACTACGTTGAAATACATAGCATCCGTCTTAAAACTAAAACAAAGATACATTTAAGCATATTTCATTTACTTTGTCTAATCTTGGTCCAGATCAGATCAGATCAGTTGCTCAGTCGTATCCGACTCTTTGCGACCCCATGAACAGCAGCATGCCAGGCCTCCCTGTCCATCACCAACTCCCGGAGGTCACTCAGACTCGCATCCATCGAGTCAGTGATGCCATCCAGCCATCTCATCCTCTGTTGTCCCCTTCTCCTCCTGCCCCCAATCCCTCCCAGCATCAGAGTCTTCTCCAACTCTTCGCATGAGGTGGCCAAAATACTGGAGTTTCAGCTTTAGCATCATTCCTTCGAAAGAAATCCCAGGGCTGATCTCCTTCAAATGGACTGGTTGAATCTCCTTGCAGTCCAAGGGACTCTCAAGAGGCTTCTCCAACACCACAGTTCAAAAGCATCAATTCTTCGGCGCTCAGCCTTCTTCACAGTCCAGCTCTCACATCCATACATGACCACAGGAAAGACCATAGCCTTGACTAGGCGAACCTTTGTTGGCAAAGTGATGTCTCTGCTTTTGAATATGCTATCTAGGTTGGTCATAACTTTCCTTCCAAGGGGTAAGCGTCTTTTAATTTCATAGCTGCAGTCACCATCTGCAGTGATTTTGGAGCCCAGAAAAATAAAGTCTGACACTGTTTCCCCATCTATTTCCCATGTAGTGATGGGACCAGATGCCATGATCTTCGTTTTCTGAATGTTGAGCTTTAAGCCAATCTTTTCACTCTCCACTTTCACTTTCATCAAGAGGCTTTTGAGTTCCTCTTCACTTTCTGCTATAAGGGTGGTGTCATCTGCATATCTGAGGTTATTGATATTTCTCCCGGCAATCTTGATTCCAGCTTGTGTTTCTTCCAGTCCAGCATTTCTCATGATGTACTCTGCATATAAGTTAAATAAACATGGTGACAATATACAGCCTTGACGTACTTCTTTTCCTATTTGGAACCAGTCTGCTGTCCCATGTCCAGTTGTTAGAACTGTTAGTGTTGCTTCCTGATCTGCATACAGATTTCTCAAGAGGCAGATCAGGTGGTCTGGTATTCCCATCTCTTTCAGAATTTTCCACAGTTTATTGTGATCCACACAGTCAAAGGCTTTGGCATAGTCAAGAAAGCAGAAATAGATGTTTTTCTGGAACTCTCTTGCTTTTTCCATGATCCAGCCCATGTTGGCAATTTGATCTCTGGTTCCTCTGCCTTTTCTAAAACCAGCTTGAACATCAGGAAGTTCACAGTTCACATATTGCTGAAGCCTGGCTTGGAGAATTTTGAGCATGACTTTACTAGCGTGTGAGATGAGTTCAATTGTGTGGTAGTTTGAGCACTCTTTGGCATTGCCTTTCTTTGGGATTGGGATGAAAACTGACCTTTTCCAATCTTGTGGCTACTGCTGAGTTTTCCAAATTTGCTGGCATATTGAGTGCAGCACTTTCACAGCATCATCTTTCAGAATTTAAAATAGCTCCACTGGAATTCTATCACCTCCACTAGCTTTGTTCGTAGTGATGCTTTCTAAGGCTCACTTGACTTCGCATTCCAGGATGTCTGGCTCTAGGTCAGTGATCATACCATCATGATTATCTGGGTCGTGAGCATCTTTTTTGTACAGTTCTTCTGTGTATTCTTGCCACCTCTTCTTAATATCTTCTGCTTCCGTTAGGTCCATACCATTTCTGTCCTTTATCGAGCCCATCTTTGCATGAAATGTTCCCTTGGTATCTCTCATTTTCTTGAATAGATCCTTAGTCTTTCCCATTCTGTTGTTTTCCTCTATTTCTTTGCATTGATCGCTGAAGAAGGCTTTCTTATCTCTTCTTGCTATTCTTTGGGACTCTGCATTCAGATGTTTATATCTTTCCTTTTCTCCTTTGCTTTTCACTTCTCTTCTTTTCACAGCTATTTGTAAGGCCTCCCCAGACAGCCATTTTGCTTTTTTGCATTTCTTTTCCATGGGGATGATCTTAATCCCTGTCTCCTGTACAATGTCACGAACCTCCATCCATAGTTCATCAGGCACTCTATCTATGAGATCTAGGCCCTTAAATCTATTTCTCACTTCCACTGTATAATCATAAGGGATTTGATTGAGGTCATACCTGAATGGTCTAGTGGTTTTCCCTACTTTCTTCAATTTCAGTCTGAATTTGGCGATAAGGAGTTCATGGTCTGAGCCACAGTCAGCTCCTGGTCTTGTTTTTGCTGATTGTATAGAGCTTCTCCATCTTTGGCTGCAAAGAATATAATCAATCAGCTTTCGGAGTTGACCATCTGGTGATGTCCATGTATAGAGTCTTCTCTTGTATTGTTGGAAGAGGGTATTTGCTATGACCAGTGCATTTTCTTGGCAAAACTCTATTAGTCTTTGCCATGCTTCATTCCGTATTCCAAGGCCAAATTTGCCTGTTACTCCTGGTGTTTCTTAACTTCCTACTTTTGCATTCCAGTCCCCTATAATGAAAAGGATGTCTTTTTTGGGTGTTAGTTCTAAAAGGTCTTGTGAGTCTTCATAGAACTGTTCAACTTCAGCTTCTTCAGCGTTACTGGTTGGGTCATAGACTTGGATTGCTGTGATATTGAATGATTTGCCTTGGAAACGAACAGAGATCATTCTGTCGTTTTTGAGATTGCATCCAAGTACTGCATTTCGGACTCTTTTGTTGACCATGATGGCTACTCTATTTCTTCTGAGGGATTCCTGCCCGCAGTAGTAAATATAATGGTCCTCTGAGTTAAATTCACCCATTCCAGTCCATTTTAGTTCGCTAATTCCTAGAACGTCAACATTCACTCTTGCCATCTCTTGTTTGACCACGTCCAATTTGCCTTGATTCGTGGACCTGACATTCCAGGTTCCTATGCAATATTGCTCTTTACCGCATTAGACTTTGCTTCTATCACCAGACACATCTACAGCTGGGTATTCTTTTTGCTTTGGTTCCATCCCTTCGTTCTTTCTGGAGTTATTTCTCCATTGATCTCCAGTAGCATATTGGGCCCCTACTGACCTGGGGAGTTTCTCTTTCAGTACCCTATCATTTTGCCTTTTCATACTGTTCATGAGGTTCTCAAGGCAAGAATACTGAAGTGGTTTGCCATTCCCTTCTCCAGGAGACCACACCCTGTCAGATCTCTCCACCATAACCTGCCCATCTTGGGTGGCCCCACACAGCATGGCTTAATTTCGTTGAGTTAGACAAGGCTGTGGTCCTGGTGTGATTAGATTGACTAGTTTTCTGTGAGTATGGTTTCAGTGTATTTGCCCTCTGATGCCCTCTTGCAAGACCCACCGTCTTACTTGGGTTTGTCTTACCTTGGGCGTGGGATATCTCTTCCCGGCTGCTCCAGCAAAGCACAGCCATCGCACCTTACCTTGGACGAGGGGTCTCTCCTCACCGCTGCCCTTCCTGACCTCAGTCGTGGAGTAGCTCCTCTTGACCGTGCTTAGTGCGACGGTACTCACCGCCGTCCTTCCTCGGTTGTGGGATAGCTCCTCTCGGCCGCGAAGTATTAATCAGTTAATTTGTTATGTAATATGAATACATGGAGAAGGCAATGGCACCCCACTCCGGTACTCTTTCCTGGAGAATCCCAGGGACAGGGGAGCCTGGTGGGCTGCCGTCTATGGGGTCACACAGAGTTGGACACGACTGAAGTGACTTAGCAAAAGCAATAGCAGTATCCTCAATGTGGACTTTTCTGTTTTAAAGAATGCTTTGCAATATGCATGTATAGGTCAAGTGTAAAACCTGAATTTATGCCATTTAGAAAAATGGTAGTATGGTTAGGAACCAGTAACCTCTGAGTAATTAGGTATCAGTGACCAGCTTTTTTTTTTCCTCTGAATTTTAGAATCTGCTAGTATTTCATTTCATAGTATACCAGGCAGAAGTATTTCATACTAAGCAGGTTTTTGTGTAGAAAGCTTTGTGTGACTGTTTTGTTTAGGAAGTTTTGGGTTTTGTTGCTGTTGATACTTGGACATTAGAATATGTCTGCCAAGAATGGAAGTTCTTGTGTTCCTTATTCAGAGATCATTTTGGAAATTTTAGGATGTGGCGGGAATGTTGTGACAGGTGACAAGTAACAGCAGTTTCTATTAAGACAAAAGCCACAACCTGCATCTGTCAGCTACACTTATCTTCTGGGTCTAAAGACTAATGTCTTTAGTTTTGGGTTGCCTTGCAGTGAGCTCACAGAATGTGGTGGAAATTAAGAACTCTGTTGTAGATGACTTTTTAATTGATCTTTTGTGTCGATTTCTTAAACCAGAAGTTGGCATGTTATGTAAAGTTTTGCATTGAGGAGAGATTAAAACTGCATTGTGGGTAATTCCACCAGGACTTCCCTGGTGGCTCAGATGCTAAAGCGTCTGTCTACGATGCGGGAGACCTCGGTTTGATTCCTGGGTTGGGAAGATCCCTTGGAGAAGGAAATGGCAATCCACTCCAGTACTGTTGCCTGGAAAATCTCAGGCAACAGTACTGTTCAGTCTCCGTCAGTACGACTTTAATCCACTTGTTAAATGCCCTGGATTTAGAGTTAGAGCTCAGAGTTTGAATTCAATTTCTGTGTTTTATTGCAAATAAACTCTGCACGGCAACTATTAGAGTTGATAAATTGAGCAAGGTAGTGGGATACAAGAGTAACATACAGAAACCTGTTGTACTAACAGATTTCTTTATGTTAACATTGAAATATCAGAAAGAGAAAGTTAAAAAAAATCCCTCTTAAAATTGCCTCAGAAAGATAAAATATCCAGGAAAAACCTTGACCAAGGAAGTAAAAGACTTAAATGTGGAGAAGTGTAAAATGTTGATAAAGGAAATTGAAGGTGATTCAAAGAAATAAATGTGGAACCACAAAAGATTCAGAATTACCAGATGAATTCTCAGAGAAAAGAGCAAAGCTGGAAGCATAACCCTTCCATACTTTAGACTGTACTACAAAGCTACAGTCAAAACAGTGATATCGGCACAAAAACAGATGTGAATCAATAGAGCAGAATAGAGAGCCTGGAAATAAACACATACACCTGTGGTCAGTTAATCTTCAGTAAAGAGGCAAGAATATCCAGGGAAGAAAAGACAATCTCTGCAGCAGTGGGGTTGGGGAAGCTGGGCAGCTGCATGTATATCAGTGAAGTTAGAGCACTTGTTCACATTATCAGTTCAGTTCAGTCGCTCAGTCTTGTCAGACTCTGTGCAACCCCATGAATCACAGCACACCAGGCCTCCCTGTCTATCACCAACTCCCGGAGTTCACTCAGACTCAAGTCCATCGAGTCAGTGATGCCATCCAGCCATCTCATCCTCTGTCATCCCCTTCTCTTTTTGCCCCCAATCTCTCCCAGCATCAGAGTCTTTTCCAGTGAGTCAACTCTTGGCATGAGGTGGCCAAAGTACTGGAGTTTAGCTTCAGCATCATTCCCTCCAAAGAAATCCCAGGGCTGATCTCCTTCATAATGGACTGGCTGGATCTCCTTGCAGTCCAAGGGACTCTCAAGAGTCTTCTCCAACACCACAGTTCAAAAGCATCAATTCTTTGGCGCTCAGCCTTCTTCACAGTCCAGCTCTCACATCCATACATGACCACAGGAAAAACCACAGCCTTGACTAGACGAACCTTTGTTGGCAAAATAATGTCTCTGCTTTTGAATATGCTATCTAGGTTGGTCATAACTTTCCTTCCAAGGGGTAAGCATCTTTTAATTTCATGGCTTCAGTCACCATCTGCAGTGATTTTGGAGCCCAGAAAAATAAAGTCTGACACTGTTTCCACTGTTTCCCCATCTATTTCCCATGAAGTGATGGGACCAGATGCCATGATTTTCATTTTCTGAATGTTGAGCTTTAAGCCAACTTTTTCACTCTCCACTTTCACTTTCATCAAGAGGCTTTTGAGTTCCTCTTCACTTTCTGCCATAAGGGTGGTGTCATCTGCATATCTGAGGTTATTGATATTTCTCCCTGCAGTCTTGATTCCAGCTTGTTTCTTCCAGTCCAGAGTTTCTCATGATGTACTCTGCATAGAAGTTAAATAAACAGGGTGACAATATACAGCCTTGACATACTCCTTTTCCTATATGGAACCCATCTGTTGTTCCGTGTCCAGTTCTAACTGTTGCTTCCTGACCTGCATACAGATTTCTCAAGAGGCAGATCAGGTGGTCTGGAATTCCCATCTCTTTCAGAATTTTCCACAGTTTATTGTGATCCACACAGTCAAAGGCTTTGGCATAGTCAAGAAAGCAGAAATAGATGTTTTACTGGAACTCTCTTGTTTTTTCCATGATCCAGCCCATGTTGGCAATTTGATCTCTGGTTCCTCTGCCTTTTCTAAAACCAGCTTGAACATCTGGAAGTTCATGGTTCACATATTGCTGAAGCCTGGCTTGAGAATTTTAAGCATTACTTTACTAGCGTGTGAGATGAGTGCAATTGTGCAGTAGTTTGAGCATTCTTTGGCATTGCCTTTCTTTGAGATTGGAATGAAAAGTAACCTTTTCCAGTCCTGTGGCCACTGCTGAGTTTTCCAAATTTGCTGGCATATTGAGTGCAGCACTTTCACAGCATCATCTTTCAGGATTTGGAATAGCTCAACTGGAATTCCATCACCTCCACTAGCTTAGTTTGTAGCGATGCTTTCTAAGGCCCACTTGACTTCACATTCCAGGATGTCTGGCTCTAGATCAGTGATCACACCATTGTGATTATCTGGGTCTTGAACATCTTTTTTGTACAGTTCTTCTGTGTATTCTTGTCATTTCTTCTTAATATCTTCTGCTTCACAGTATACTTAAACTCAAATTGGCTTAAAATGTAAATATCAGATATGACACCATAAAACTCAGAGAAGGTAGGCAAAAAAACATCCTCTTATGTAAATGATAGTAGTGTGGACTGGGAGAAAATATTTCCAAACGTTGCAACTGACAAGGGTTTAATTTCCAAAAAAATACAAACAGTTCATGCAGCTCAATATCAAAAAAAACAATCAAAAAATGGGCTGAAGACCTAAACAGACATTTATCTGAAAAAGATGTACAGATGACTTAACGAGCACATGAAAAGATACTCATCAGAGTTAATTATTCGGGAAATGGAAATAAAGCTGTAATGAGGTACTGCCTCATACTGGTCAGAATCACCATCATCTGAAAGTCTATAATAGTAAATGCTGGGGAGAGTGTGAAGAAAGGGGGGACCTTCCACACCATTGGTGGGAGTGTGACTTAGTGCAGCCACTGTGGAGGGCAGTATGGATGTTTGTTTAAAAGCTAAACATAGAGGTGTCATGATCCAGCACTCCCTCTCCTGGGTGTATTTTCAGAAAAAGATGAAAACTCTTAATTCAAAAAGATACACATGCCCAGTGTCACGCAGCTCTGTTTACAATTGCCAAGAGATGAAAGCAACCCAAATGTCCCTCCACAGATGAATGGATACAGAAGATGTGTATTGTGATTGTGTGTGTGTGTTTGTATATATATATGTATATTTTCCAGTGTATGTGCATGCATGGGTGCACACACACACTGAAATATTACTCAGCCATAAAAACATATGAAATAATGACTTTTGCAGCAACATGAATAGACCTAGAATTATCATACTAAGTAAGTCAGACAAATATAAATAACACATAACGCTTATATGTGGAATCTGGGAAAAAAAAAAAAAAAGATAGAAATGAACTTTAATTTATGGTTACCAAACGGGAAAGGAGGGTGGAATCAGGAGTTTGGGATTAACAGATACACATACTACGTATAAAATAGGTAACCAACAAGGACCGGTTGTCTAGCACAGGGAAGCACAGTCAGTGTCTAGTTAGGATGGAAAAGAGCCTGAGACAAAGGCCCACTTTAATCCCCTAGATAAATGCTCTGGATCTGGAGTTAGAGCTCAGGGGTTGAATTCAAGTTCTGCCTTTTATTGCCTAGTTAGTACTTGGATGTGATAAATTCTGCCTTTTATTGCAAATAATCTAGTAAACTGAATCCAGTAAAGACTCAATAAAAAGTAATTGTTGTTAAGCTTATAAAATTTCAAAGAAATCCTCTCCAGCTCCCATCTCAGTCTCTGTGTAAGTTCAGTTACTGCAGTAGTCATTCATCTCTGAGCTGCATATGTAGGTATGTGCTGGGGACCAGCCCCAGCTGATCCAGGGAGTTCAAGGTGTAGACAGCGTCGGTGAGGATCAGGATACAATAGTTATAATTAGAGATATAAAGAATAATAGAATGAGGATAGCTCAGTAGGAAAATTCAGTGGAGAAAAGAGGCTGAGTAGCTTGGTTTACGCGGGAGACCAATAAAACTTCAAGACAAGAAGTTTGCACCACTTATGTAGGCCGCAGGTGTCTTTCCGTTCTCCCGAAGGAGAGGAGACACTGAGGCCTCCCTGGTCCGATCTTAGAAGCCCAGGCATAATTAGTAAGCATGGTGGGTTCCGTGCTCCAGATGGAGACTCAGCCAGAATTTGAGAGAGAGAGCGACATGGGGAGACCAGTCTTTCGAGGAACTCATCCCAATTCTTTATTTTCCATGGTCTACTTTTATACACTGAGATGGTATACAAAAGTCACGCGGGTTCAGCAGCCCTGACTTTTATGAAAGTCAGGTGCTTCTTACAAATGTATACAGAGGTCTTAGGGGTGTTACATCATCATCTGGCCAGGGGGCCTGTTGACAATTTATGACCCTCTCCTTGTGACAGTGGTCAATCCAGAACATTTATTTCTCCAGGGGTGATTATTCTTAAAACAGACTCCACCAGATAAATTTACATTCCTGTAGGGTGTGGAGAAGGCAGTGGCACCCCACTCCAGTACTCTTGCCTGGAAAATCCCATGGATGGAGGAGCCTGGTAGGCTGCAGTCCATGGGATCACTACAAGTCAGACACAACTGAGCGACTTCACTTTGACTTTTCACTTTTCATGCGTTGGAGAAGGACATGGCAACCCACTCCAGTATTCTTGCCTGGAGAATCCCAGGGATGGGGGAGCCTGGTGGGCTGCCATCTATGGGGTCGCACAGAGTCGGACACGACTGAAGTGACTTAGTAGCAGCAGCAGCAGGGTGAGGGTGTAGTGGGTTTTAGTCAGGGGAAGAATTTACTTAGCCTAAGGTCTAACATGAATAATATCAAAGGTTAATACTTATTTCTTCTATATGTTCATCAGTGTGTGTAAGGGTAGGCGATGTGGAGACTTAGCAGCAAACATTGGCTCAACAAATGAAAAACCCTTCACCAATACAATATCTAATCAGCCCACCACACTTATCCTAATAGTTTTCTGACTTCTCTAAAGAACCTGTTTTTAGAAGGTTAAGAGCATCTTGTGCCTCCCACTGTTGGGAGGCTGTGAGCAATCACATGTGGCCGGACTAGCCTGTCAGGTAGGCTAGAGAACCTTCAGAGGAGTTTGTAGGTTAAAACACTCCTGTCATGCCCAGGAATTTTTATTAACTGGAGCTCTAAGTTAACTCTTTTCAGAGAGAGGTAGTGGGGGACAGCCCACCGTAAAGTCAGAGGTGTAGGTGAGAGCACAAAGCAGAAAGTAGGCAGACTCTGGTTTTGGGGGTAGATGCTCGAAGATTTCTAGGGGGACTCCTGAGGCTCGACCCCACCTTTGTGTATGTCAAGCCTCCTTCCTCATGACCTTTGCCGTGGGTGGAGGTCCTCTTGCCGGCTCCCGGCAGGTATGTAAGTGTCTTATAGTTCTACAACTAGATCACTGAATATAGAAATGGAGACGATTTTCTAAAGATAGCTCTGTTTCATTAGTATTGAAAAGATGTTTTCAGAATTATTTTTACTCCTCCTCCAAACAGCTTGGGAATTAAGTGCTCTCCTTAGATTAAAGGTGAGAACTCTGGACATGTTTGAATAAATGATAATGCACACTCAAAAAAGGAACTGGCTGTTGTTTTAAAATTATTAAATTGCAGAGTGCCATGGTCATTTTTCAAGCTGAAATAGTAGTAAAGAAGTGCATTAGGTCCCTGTGCCTACTGTGTTTATTTAACCCTGGTGGGTGTGTCTGGAACACAGTAGAAAATTGCTTCGCGAATAGTTCATTCAGCAAGTGATGGTTGAAATAGCATTCGCTGTGTGTCCAGCACCATCCTAGATACTAGGCTGTGTGGTAAATAAGTGTAGGGGTGAAGACATTCTAACAGTGTGACACAGTGAAGGTAAAGGAATGGTTTGCTCCAGTGTAGTTACTAATAATCCCAGTGTTGCTTTACCTGCTAATTTGAATCTCTACAGACTTTTGTTTCTGGGTCGTATGCAATGTAGATACCACGACACACAGTAGTTGCATGTAGGACAGCCCCTCCTTTTTTTCCCTTCAAGAATATCTCATGAAATTAGAGCTTGGAGGAAAGAGTTTGGAATCCTGGTTGTTTAAAATTTTGATTGTCTTAAAGTGTGGGCTTCATCCTTTATTTAATATCATTTTGCTGTTTTTAGTTACTCTTTCTGTTGTAGTGATGTTTGGAAAAGATTGCCTAGACAGAATCACCAAATGAGTTAATCAGATCTAGGGATTTATTTAGATTGTTTTCATCAGAGTATTTCTGTTTTCCTGTGGTGGTACATAAATTCTTAATTTTTACCATTTGAGTTTCTGCACAAAGGATGTACAAAAAACATTATCTTCACAATGATACTCTTCTAAAGTTGTCTTAAATAACTAGTTTTTGTTTTCATTTTTTAAAAAAGCAAAGGACTTGCTTTCCCTGACTTCTTTAAATATGTTGAGATCGACCAATATTAATATTTCAAAATGCACTATACCAATTATTTATGGAAAACAAAGTAGAGCTAATTATAGAAGTACATAGTCACACGATCAGGCTTCTGAGACTCCAGTTCTAACTATTGTAATGCTTATGTCTCAGAGGCTGACAGTACACTAGATAGTCATTTTATCTGTCCTTTTTCCTTCCTTGCCCTTTATCTTAAGGTGACAGGAAGCAGATTATTCCTCTCAGGGTGAGAAAGATCTGCTCAACAACTTGTTCCTTGTTAGGAATGCCTCGTAGCCTTCAGATATTTTTCTGCTTCAAATATCCAGATTTCCGATGCTTCTTCCTTTCTCTTCTAGTTTCCTAGACGTGCAGACCTACCTGCTGATTACTGTGGATTGTGACATGGGCTTAGAAAGCCTTGATGATCAGTTCCTTTCGGTTATGGGATGTTTTATCAATCAGGTCAATGAGTCTTTCTGTCCCTTACATATAAAGAAGATAGGTGTATAATAATTTGCTTATTATGATTCAACATATCAGAACCATCTTGACACAGTTATAAGTTTATCTTGTTATATATAATCAGATCAGATCTGTCGCTCAGTCGTGTCTGACTCCTTGTGACCCCATGAATTGCAGCACACCATGCCTCCCTGTCCATCACCAACTCCCGGAGTTCACCCAGACTCACGTCCATCGAGTCAGTGATGCCATCCAGCCATCTCATCCTCTGTCATCCCCTTCTCCTCTTGCCCCCAATCCCTCCCAGCATCAGAGTCTTTTACAGTGAGTCAACTCTTCACATGAGGTGGCCAGAGTACTGGAGTTTCAGCTTCAGCATCATTCCCTCCAAAGAAATCCCAGGGCTGATTTCCTTCCGAATGGACTGGCTGGATCTCCTTGCAGTCCAAGGGACTCTCAAGAGTCTTCTCCAACACCATAGTTCAAAAGCATCAATTCTTCGGCGCTCAGCCTTCTTCACAGTCCGGCTCTCACATCCATACATGACCACAGGAAAAACCACAGCCTTGACTAGACGAACCTTTGTTGGCAAAATAATGTCTCTGCTTTTGAATATGCTATCTAGGTTGGTCATAACTTTCCTTCCAAGGAGTAAGCGTCTTTTAATTTCATGGCTGCAGTCACCATCTGCAGTGATTTTGGAGCCCAGAAAAATAAAGTCTGACACTGTTTCCACTGTTTCCCCATCTATTTCCCATGAAGTGATGGGACCAGATGCCATGATCTTCATTTTCTAAATGTTGAGCTTTAAGCCAACTTTTTCACTCTCCACTTTCACTTTCATCAAGAGGCTTTTTAGTTCCTCTTCACTTTCTGCTATAAGGGTGGTGTCATCTGCATATCTGAGGTTACTGATATTTCTCCGGGCAATCTTGATTCCAGCTTGTGTTTCTTCCAGTCCAGCGATTCTCATGATATATGCTGCATATAAGTTAAATAAACAGGGTGACAATATACAGCCTTGACGTACTCCTTTTCCTATTTGGAACCAGTCTGCTGTCCCATGTCCAGTTGTTAGAACTGTTAGTGTTGCTTCCTGATCTGCATACAGATTTCTCAAGAGGCAGATCAGGTGGTCTGGTATTCCCATCTCTTTCAGAATTTTCCACAGTTTATTGTGATCCACACAGTCAAAGGCTTTGGCATAGTCAAGAAAGCAGAAATAGATGTTTTTCTGGAACTCTCTTGTTTTTTCCATGATCCAGCCCATGTTGGCAATTTGATCTCTGGTTCCTCTTCCTTTTTCTAAAACTAGCTTGAACATCAGGAAGTTCACGGTTCACATATTGCTGAAGCCTGGCTTGGAGAATTTTGAGCATGACTTTACTAGCGTGTGAGATGAGTGCAATTGTGCAGTAGTCTGAGCATTCTTTGGCATTGCCTTTCTTTGGGATTGGAACAAAAACTGACCTTTTCCAGTCCTGTGGCAACTGCCAAGTTTTCCAAATTTACTGGCATATTGAGTGCAACACTTTCACAGCATCATCTTTTAGAATGTGAAAGAGCTCAACTGGAATTCCATCACCTCCACTAGCTTTGTAGTGATGCTTTCTAAGGCTCACTTGACTTCACATTCCAGGATGTCTGGCTCTAGGTCAGTGATCACACCATCGTGATTATCTGGGTCGTGAAGATCTTTTTTGTACAGTTCTTCTGTGTATTCTTGCCACCTCTTCTTAATATCTTCTGCTTCTGTTAGGTCCATACCATTTCTGTCCTTTATCGAGCCCATCTTTGCATGAAATGTTCCCTTGGTATCTCTCATTTTCTTGAAGAGATCTCTAGTCTTTCCCATTCTGTTGTTTTCCTCTATTTCTTTGCATTGATCGCTGAAGAAGGCTTTCTTATCTCTTCTTGCTATTCTTTGGAACTCTGCATTCAGATGTTTATATCTTTCCTTTTCTCCTTTGCTTTTCGCTTCTCTTCTTTTCACAGCTATTTGTAAGGCTTCCCCAGACAGCCATTTTGCTTTTTTGCATTTCTTTTCCATGGGGATGGTCTTGATCCCTGTCTCCTGTACAATGTCACGAACCTCCATCCATAGTTCATCAGGCACTCTATCTATGAGATCTAGGCCCTTAAATCTATTTCTCACTTCCACTGTATAATCATAAGGGATTTGATTGAGGTCATACCTGAATGGTCTAGTGGTTTTCCCTACTTTCTTCAATTTAAGTCGGAATTTGTCAATAAGGAGTTCATGGTCTGAGCCATAGTCAACTCCTGGTCTTGTTTTTGCTGACTGTATAGAGCTTCTCCATCTTTGGCTGCAAAGAATATAATCAATCAGCTTTCGGAGTTGACCATCTGGTGATGTCCATGTATAGAGTCTTCTCTTGTGTCGTTGGAAGAGGGTGTTTGTTATGACCAGTGCATTTCCTTGGCAAAACTCTTTTAGTCTTTGTTGTGCTTCATTCCGTATTCCAAGGCCAAATTTGCCTATTACTCCAGGTATTTCTTGACTTCCTACTTTTGCATTCCAGTCCCCTATAATGAAAAGGATATCTCTTTGGGGTGTTAGTTCTAAAAGGTCTTGTGGGTCTTCATAGAACCGTTCAACTTCAGCTTCTTCAGCGTTACTGGTTGGGCATAGACTTGGATTACTGTGATCCTGAATGGTTTGCCTTGGAAACGAACAGAGATCATTCTGTCGTTTTTGAGATTGCATGCAAGTACTGCATTTTGGTCTGGTATTCCCATCTCTTTCAGAATTTTCCATAGTTTATTGTGATCCACACAGTCAAAGGCTTTGGCATAGTCAATAAAGCAGAAATAGATGTTTTTCTGGAACTCTCTTGCTTTTTCCATGATCCAGCGGATGTTGGCAATTTGATCTCTGGTTCCTCTGCCTTTTCTAAAACCAGCTTGAACATCAGGAAGTTCACGGTTCACATATTGCTGAAGCCTGGCTTGGAGAATTTTGAGCATGACTTTACTAGCGTGTGAGATGAGTTCAATTGTGTGGTAGTTTGAGCACTCTTTGGCATTGCCTTTCTTTGGGATTGGGATGAAAACTGACCTTTTCCAATCTTGTGGCCACTGCTGAGTTTTCCAAATTTGCTGGCATATTGAGTGTAGCACTTTCACAGCATCATCATTCAGGACTTGGAATAGCTCCACTGGAATTCCATCACCTCCACTAGCTTTGTTCGTAGTGATGCTTTCTAAGGCCCATTTGACTTCACATTCCAAGATGTCTGGCTCTAGGTCAGTGATCACATCATCATGATTATCTAGGTCTTGAAGCTCTTTTTTGTACAGTTCTTCTGTGTATTCCTGCCACCTCTTCTTAATATCTTCTGCTTCTGTTAGGTCCACACCATCTCTGTCCTTTATCGTGCCCATCTTTGCATGAAATGTTCCTTTGGTATCTCTGATTTTCTTGAAGAGATCCCTAGTCTTTCCCATTCTGTTGTTTTCCTCTATTTCTTTGCATTGATCACTGAAGAAGGCTTTCTTATCTCTTCTTGCTATTCTTTGGAACTGAAGAAGGCTGAGCGCCTAAGAATTGATGCTTTTGAACTGTGGTGTTGGAGAAGACTCTTGAGAGTCCCTTGGACTGCAAGGAGATCCAACCAGTCCATTCTGAAGGAGATCAATCCTGGAATTTCTTTAAAAGGAATGATGCTAAAGCTGAAACTCCAGTAGTTTGGCCACCTCATGCGAAGAGCTGACTCATTGAAGAAGACTCTGATGCTGGGAGGGATTGAGGGCAGGAGGAGAAGGGGACGACAGAGGATGAGATGGCTGGATGGCATCACTGACTCGATGGATGCGAGTCTGAGTGACCTCCGGGAGCTGGTGATGGACAGGGAGGCCTGGCGTGCTGCGGTTCATGGGGTCGCAAAGAGTCGGACACGACTGAGTGACTGATCTGATCTGATCTGATCTGACTGCATTTTGGACTCTTTTTGTTGACCATGATGGCTACTCCATTTCTTCTGAGGGATTCCTGCCCATAGTAGTAGATATAATGGTTATATATAATAGTTATATTGAGATCCCTCTTCCTCCACAACCAGTTGAGAGTTACAACAGAACACCCTGGCAGAAGAGGCCCAGGGACCTGAGTGGGCAGATCTCCACTCAGCAGATAAGAATCGGAAACCCCTAAGAGATACTCATCTCAACCTGTGGACATAATCTTATCCTTACACCGAGATTATGGGTGGGCAAGATCGTCTGACACAAAGAAATTAGCTCTGAATTAATGACCCCTGATCTTTTCAGTCCCAAGAAGGATGAAGCTCCTCTGAAATAAAACAAGCCAGGTTGCTCTAACTGTTAATATACGGAGGCAAGTAGTCCCTTTAGCTTTAGTACAGTTAATTCCCTACTGAGAATTCCTGAGGGTCTGTCTTTTGCTTACATATCTCCTTAAATGTGGCTGGCTTGTTTGATCCTAGACTCCCAATATCCTACCTTCTTATTGATTGATTCTGTTTGTAACTTTAACTGAGAATTTCTAAACCCCATTTTCTTTACTGTGACTCTCTGTATAAACTTCTATGTCAGTTATATATTGTATAACAAACCATCCAAAAGCTTAGTGGTTTAAAAGACAATAGTTTGTTATTTCTCATTTGGGCCATTCTCATCAGTGGTCTTCCTGTTCAGACATTTTCATGTCGTGTGGTCTCAGGATAGTGGTCCAAAAGCTGCAAGGCCTCTTGAAGTCATCCCACAGAAAACAAGATCAACATACAAAAATCAGTTGTATTCGTGTGTAAAAATACTGCTTACGACAGTGCCAGAAGTGTGAATTACTTAGAAAGGTGACAGACGGTGTGAAGTATACACCGAAAAGTACGAAACACCGCTGAGGGAAGTTAGTAATAAAACCTAAGTTGCTGAGAGGGACTGGAGGCAGGAGGAGAAGGGGATGACAGAGGGTGAGATGGCTGGATGGCATCACTGACTCGATGGACGTGAGTCTGAGTCAACTCCGGGAGTTGGTGATGGACAGGGAGGCCTGGCGTGCTGCGATTCACGGGGTCGCAAATGCGTCGGATGCGACTGAACTGAACTGAAAGAGTGGTGTGCCCTGTTTATGAGTTTGAAGACTCATTGTTAAGATTTTATTTCTCTCCATATTGATCTGTAAGTGCAGTATAATCAAAATCCCAACAGGTTTTTTGGTGACCAGTTTTGACTTTGAAAACTTCTTGAAAGAGTATTGGGGACCCATAGGAGTTTGCAAACTACAGTGTGAAAACCTTAGTTTCCACTCAAATCCCAACATGTTTTTAGCAGTGGGATTGATTCTCTAAGGAAAGAGAGATGGCTGACTTCATGGGCTTCCAGCTGTGACTGCCACACCTAGATGTTCCGTGTTTATTTAACTGTTACTTGATTGAAGGACGTTTGGTATTTTTCAGGTTCTCCCCCAAGCCCCAGGAGGGATGGGGTAGATTACAGGTGATTGTTTGTTTGTTTGTTTGTTTTTAAGAAATTATTAAGATACACCATACATATATAAAAGCACACTTATAGAAGTGTACAGCATCGTGTATCCACAAAGCAAGTCCAGTTGGGTAAACATTACCCAGCTCAAGCAACAACACGGTCAACCATCTCTGAGTGTAACCACTGTGGTTACTTTGAACAGCACAAAGTAGTTTTGCCAATTTTTGAGTTTTATGTAAGTGGAGTACTCCGTTTGTACTCTCTGTAGGGCCTCTTTTGCTCCCCATTATGTGACATTCTTCTGTGTTGGATTTGTTATGGACTGATTATTTTCATTGGTATGTACTGTTCCATCAGAGTTTATCTATTTTTACTACTGAGGGGCGTTTGGGTAGTTTGAGTTACTGGCCTTTATGACTCAGTGCTGCAATACCTATTTTATTAACACAGTTTTATTGAGGCACAGTTTACATATTGATAGTTTAAAATACACATGTTTTTAAGTGTGTAATTCTGTCTGTGTAGATACGTGTTTTCTGACATGTTGTATACAGACTTGTACTTAACAATATGTAAAGTTTTCTGTTTTGAGTCTGACTTCTTTCACTTGGCACAAAATTTTTTAGGTTACTCCATGTTGTAGCATGTATAAATATTTTCATTCCTTTGTGTGAATATACTCCATTTGATCTAAACAGATTGTTCATCACTTGATCTGCTTTTTAAATAGCTACTGTGAATAATGATGGTGTGAATGTTCGCTACAGTTTTAGATTAAGAATTCACTTTCTTGAAATAATTCTTCTTGTGGTCTTTTAGTATCTTACATAAATAAGCCGCTTTTTTGGCACTTGAACCTGAGACTTGGTGGAAATGAACCAGCTCTCAAATCTGAATTCAGCTCTTGGACTGGCACTTTCCCATTTCTTTTTTATATGAGAGGTGTGGTGTAGTGGAATGAATGTACACTTTGGACTTAGATATACCTGGGTTCCAATCTTAGCTCCACCATTTAATATGTGAGCTTGTGAAAGTCAGTTACTTGTTTTCCTCAACTATTAAAAAAAATATTATTTGGCAAGATTATGAGGACTAAGTTTAGAAAAAGGGAGAAAATATTAGGCATTTAACAAGTATTTAAGGTTTGTTAGTTTTCCTCCAAAAATGTAAATATTTAATTAGAGATAAGACTTACACTCTAATTTGTTCCAGCCTGTTAACCAGCCATTCCCTGTTCACCACATCAGTGTTAGCTCTGTAATCTTGAGTAAGTTGTTTAATTTCTCTCAGCCTCAATTAGAAAAGTGAGGAGCCAGTCTGAAGGAGGACCAGATCATATTAGGGTAAAACTTAGAACTTGAAGTGTTTTATCGTGATGAAATGGCTGTCGCCTTTTGGATTTGATGTTAGATTGTTTTAAAAGGATTGTCGGCTGCTCTCAGATTGAGAAAATTCACTTTCTGTTTCATCTTGGCCCCTAGAAGAGTGGGGAGACGCACGCCTGCCAGCAGCACCAGTGTCTTTCTGTCTCAGTCATAGCCTCCCTCGCTCTCGGTTTGTCCGCTCTTCCTCGTCCCACCGTGTCGTATTCACGGCACTCACAGTGGCTGCCTGGTACCTTACTCATGGAACAGAGTGAAGCATCATGAAACATAGAATTCAGTGCCATTTAGTACATTGACAGTGCTGTGCTCCCATCACCTCGATCTGCAGAGGCCCTGTACCCATTAAAGGGAGTCATTTCCCACCCGGCCCCTCTCCAGCCTCTAACAAACACTAACTTAGTTTTATTTTTTATATAGGAGTTCTGTTTAACAATATTATGTTCATTTCAGGTGTACAGCAAAGTGATTAAGTTATACATGTATCAGTGATTCAGTTATACATGTATCTTTTTCATTTGCAGTTAGGTTGTTACAGAATACTGACCAGAGTTCCCTGTACTGCACAGTAGGTCCTTGTTACTTATCTATTTTAAATATAATGGTGTGTATCTGTCAATCCCAAAGGTGCTTGATTCCTCCTTATGAGTAATACTGCATTTTGTTTGTCCATTTGGTGTTGGACAGATGTCTTGGTTGTTTGCAAATTTGTGGATTGTACTTTACAGACATCCATGTACAAGTATTTGAATACCTGTTTTCAACTTTGAGGGTATATATGTAGGAGTGGAGTTGACAGGTACTTTGGCCTCCTGATGCAAAGAGCTGACTCATTAGAAAAGACCCAGGTGCTGGGAAGGACTGAGGGCAAGAGGAGAAGGGAGCGACAGGATGAGATGGTTGGATGGCATCATCGACTCAATCAGTGATCATGAATTTGAGCAATCTTAGGCATGTTTGTTTAACTTATATGCAGAGTACATCATGAGAAATGCTGGACTGGAAGAAACACAAGATGGAATCAAGATTGCTGGGAGAAATATCAATAACCTCAGATATGCGGATGACACCACCCTTATGGCAGAAAGTGAAGAGGAACTAAAAAGCCTCTTGATGAAAGTGAAAGTGGAGAGTGAAAAGGTTGGCTTAAAGCTCAACATTCAGAAAACAAAGATCATGGCATCCGGTCCCATCACTACATAGGAAATAGATGGAGAAACAGAGGAAACAGTGTCAGACTTTATTTTTCTGGGCTCCAGAATCACTGCAGATGGTGACTGCAGCCATGAAATTAAAAGACGCTTACTCCTTGGAAGGAAAGTTATGACCAACCTAAATAGCATATTCAAAAGCAGAGATATCACTTTGCCAACAAAGGTTCGTCTAGTCAAGGCTATGGTCTTTCCTGTGGTCATGTATGGATGTGAGAGCTGGACTGTGAAGAAGGCTGAGCGCCGAAGAATTGATGCTTTTGAACTGTGGTGTTGGAGAAGACTCTTGCGAGTCCCTTGGACTGCAAGGAGATCCAACCAGTCCATTCTGAAGGAGATCAGCCCTGGGATTTCTTTGGAAGGAATGATGCTAAAGCTGAAACTCCAGTATTTTGGCCACCTCATGAGAAGAGTTGACTCATTGGAGAAGACTCTGATGCTGGGAGGGATTGGGGGCAGGAGGAGAAGGGGACGACAGAGGATGAGATGGCTGGATGGCATCACTGACTCGATGGATGTGAGTCTGGGTGACCTCCGGGAGTTGGTGATGGACAGGGAGGCCTGGCGTGCTGCAGTTCATGGGGTCGCAAAGAGTCGGACACGACTGAGCGACTGATCTCATCTGATCTGAGGGAGACAATGAAGGACTAGAAAGCCTGGCATGCTGCAGTTCTTGGGGGTCGCAAAAAGTCGGGCATGACTTAGCAGCTGAACAGCAACCAATGGTAATTTTGTTTTTTGGGGGTTTTTTTGAGGAACTATGAAATATTTTCCACAGTGGCTGCATCATTTTACATTCCCACTGCTGCTGCTGCTGCTAAGTCGCTTCAGTCGTGTCCGACTCTGTGCGACCCCATAGACGGCAGCCCACCAGGCTCCCCCGTCCCTGGGATTCTCTAGGCAAGAACACTGGAGTGGGTTGCCATTTCCTTCTCCAATGCATGAAAGTGAAAAGTGAAAGTCAAGTCACTCAGTCGTGTCCGACTCTTAGTGACCCCATGGACTGCGGCCTACCAGGGTCCTCTGTCCATGGGATTTTCCAGGCAAGAGTACTGGGGTGGGGTGCCATTGCCTTCCCCATTACATTCCCACTAGCAGTGTACAAAGAGTTCCAGTTTCTCTACATTCTGATACTTGTTATTTCCCATTTTTAAAATTGCTATGGTTGTAGGCATTATAGTGTGTATGAAGTAGTAGTCTCATTGTGGTTGTGATTTACATTTCACTGATGACTTACAGTGAGCGTCTTTTGTGTGATTTTTGAGCATTTGTTTGTCTTTGGATAAATATCTGTTCAAGCCCTTTGCCCATTTTTTAATTGGATGGTTTGTCTTTTGTTGTTAAATTGAGTTTTTTTATATTCTGGATATTAGACTCCTATAAGATATGTGACTTGCAAATACTTTGTTCCATTCTATAGACTTCACTTCTAAGTTATTTAGTTCTAGCTCTTCACATTTAGGTCTCTGATCCATTTTGAGTTAATCTTGGTGTATGGTGTAAAGTTAGGATCGTGCTTCATTCATTGCATGTATCTCCATTTGTTGAAGAAGCTATTCTTTTCCCACAAACGGTCTTGGCAACCTTGTCAAATTATTTGACCATAGGTGTTTGGGTTTTGGGGGCTTTCCCAGTGGTTGGGTGGTGAAGTATCCCCCGCAGTGTGGGAGCCAGATTAGATGCGAGTTCCATCCCTGTTTGGGAAGATCCCCTGGAGGAGGTAAAGCATCCCAGTCTGGTGTTCTTGCTGGGACAATCCCGTGGACAGAGGAGCCTGGTGGGCAACAGAGACAGGACGGCGCGCACAGAGAGCACGGGTGCACATCTGGACGTCCACGTGGTTTCCTGGCTGTGACTCTCCACCCTTTTCCAGTCCCACACTGTACTATAGCTTTGTAGTAAGTTTTGAGATTGGACAGAGTACTCCAAATTCACTTTCAAGATTGTTTTGACTAGACTGCTTGCTTTTTCATATGAATTTTAGGATCACATTGTCAATTTCTACAAAAAAGGAAGCTGAAATTTTTGATAGGGATTCTATTTAATTTGTAGATCTTTTGGGGGAGTATTGCCATTTTAGCAGTATTTAAGTATGTTTTTCTTTTTGATTGAATTGTAAGTGGAATCATTTTCTTAATTCTCCTTTTTGGATTGCTCATTGCTGGTATAGTTTAAAAAATTAATTTTTGCCTGTTGATCTTGTATTCTGCAACTCTGCTCAATTTTTGTTACGTTTAATAGTTCTTCTTTGCAGATTCTTTAGAAATAAGGTCATTTTATTTGCAGATAGATTTAGCTTTACTCTCTCCTGTTTGTGTGCCTTTCGTCTCTTGCCCAAGGCCAGCGGCTAGAACTTCTAGTACAGAGTTAAATGATGAGGAAGAAAAAGGCATCGATACTTCTGTTTCTGATTTTAGGGAAGGAGCTTTTGCCAGTAAGTATCTTAGCTCTGGAGTTTTGATAAATGTCCTTTACCCCATCTGCTGTGATTCTGGAGCCCCCCAAAATAAAGTCAACCACTGTTTCCCATTCTGTTTTGGCATATTGAGACAGTGCAGCACATTAAAACTATGACCAAGTGATCCCAGGATCAGGTGCGTGGTTCAGCACACAAAAATCAATCCCAATTGATGTAGTTTAAAGGCATTTGACAAAATCAACAAACTTTCAAGATCAGATCAGATCAGTCGCTCAGTCGTGTCCGACTCTTTGTGACCCCATGAATCACAGCACACCAGGCCTCCCTGTCCATCACCAACTCCCAGAGTTCACTGAGACTCACGTCCATCGAGTCAGTGATGCCATCCAGACATCTCATCCTCTGTCAACCCCTTCTCCTCCTGCCCCCAATCCCTCCCAGCATCAGAGTCTTCTCCAGTGAGTCAACTCTTCGCATCAGGTGGCCAAAGTACTGGAGTTTCAGCTTTAGCATCATTCCTTCCAAAGAAATCCCAGGGCTGATCTCCTTCAGAATGGACTGGTTGGATCTCCTTGCAGTCCAAGGGACTCTCAAGAGTCTTCTCCAACACCATAGTTCAAAAGCATCAATTCTTCAGTGCTCAGCCTTCTTCACAGACCAACTCTCACAACCATACATGACCACAGGAAAAACCATAGCCTTGACTAGACGGACCTTTGTTGACAAAGTAATGTCTCTGCTTTTGAATATGCTATCTAGGTTGGTCATAACTTTCCTTCCAAGGAGTAAGCGTCTTTTAATTTCATGGCTTCAGTCACCATCTGCAGTGATTTCTGGAGCCCAGAAAAATAAAGTCTGACACTGTTTCCACTGTTTTTCCATCTATTTCCCATGAAGTGATGGGACCAGATGCCATGATCTTTGTTTTCTGAATGTTGAGCTTTAAACCAACTTTTTCACTCTCCACTTTCACCTTCATCAAGAGGCTTTTTAGTTCCTCTTCACTTTCTGCCATAAGGGTGGTGTCATCTGCATATCTGAGGTTATTGATATTTCTCCCAGCAGTCTTGATTCCATCTTGTGTTTCTTCCAGTCCAGCATTTCTCATGATGTACTCTGCATATAAGTTAAGTAAGCAGGGTGACAATATACAGCCTTGATGGGCTCCTTTTCCTCTTTGAAACCAGTCTGTTGGTCCATGTCCAGTTCTCTTGCTTCCTGACCTTGTATAAAGCTAGGTTATTGATTAGACATGTGTTTGTTTGTTTGTTTTTGTTTTAATGTAGCTGCTTATGCCACTCTGCTGCTTTTGCTGCAGTCCATGTTTTGTGATATGTTGTGGGCTTTGTTGGGCGAGTGCTGTTGCCTCTGTAGGTGCAAACCCAGAACACCAGGGAATTCACTCAATGTTTTTAAATATCTTAAGTGGCCTAATATATGGTCTTTTCTGGATAATCTTCCGTGTGTACTTGAGAAAGTTGTATATTCTGTTGTTTTTGTATCTGTTAGGTCTTTTTTTTTTTCTTGTTTTAATTATTTTAAATACTGTTGTGCAGGTCCTCTATTTCCTAGTTGAATTTCTGAGTAGTCGTTTTATCCATTACTGAAAGTAAGATATTGAAGTTTCTAACTTGTTTTAGTAACACCTGTTTTCCCCTTCAGATCTGTCGTTTTTCCTTCATTTATTACGTGTGTAAGATTTACAATTCTCACATTGTTTTGATTGACTTTAATACACAGAGTCTGACTCTGTGTCCTCACAGCAGTCTTTGACTTGAAGTATATTTTGTCCGATACTGTAGAGCCATTTTCTGTTGATTGGATTGTTTGCTCTCAAAAGGTGGTGAGAACCTGTGAATGTAAGATTGTTTGGATGGGATCATGGAGCTTCTTGTTTGCATGGATTTGTGGCTTAGACTTGGTCAGGGTGTTTTGCCCTTTATTTCTCTGAGTATTCTTTCTGCTACAGTTACTGAAAACTAACCAAACTGATCATGTGGATCAGTCTAACTCAATGAAACTATGAGCCATGCCATGTGGGGCCACCTCAGACGCATGGGCCATGGTAGAGAGTTCTGACAAAGCACGGTCCACTGTGAAGGGAGTGGCAAATCACTTCAGCATTCCTGCCTTGAGAACCCCATGAATAGTACGAAGAGGGAAAAAAATACGACACTGAAAAATGAACTCCCCTGGTTGGTAGGTGCCAAATATACTACGGGAGAAGAGTGGAGAGATCACTCCAGAAAGAATGAAGAGGCGGAGCCAAAGGGAAAACAACACCCAACTGTAGATGTGACTGGTGATGGAAGTTAAGTCTGATGCTGTGAAGAATGATACTGCATAGGAGCCTGGAATGTGAGGTCCATGAATCAAGATAAATTGGAAGTGATCAACAGGAAATGGCAAGAGTAAACATCGACATTCTAGGAATCAGTGAACTAAAGTGGACTTGAATGGGTGAATTTAACTCAGATGACCATTATATCTACTACTGTGGGCAAGAATACCTTTGAAGAAATAGAGTAGTCATCATAGACAACGAAAGAGTCTGAAATGCAGTACTTAGGTGCAGTCTCAAAAACCACAGAATGATCTCTGTTCGTTTCCAAGGCAAATGATTCAGTATCACAGTAATCCAAGTCTATGCCCTGACCAGTAATGCAGAAGAAGCTGAGGTTGAATGGTTCTGTGATGACCTTGTTACAAGACCTTCTAGAACTAACACCCCAAAAAGATGTCCTTTTCATCATAGGGACTGAAATGCAAAAGTAGGAAGTCAAGAGATCCCTGGAGTAACAGGCAAGTTTGGCCTTAGACTATAAAATGAAGCAGGGCAAAGGCTAACAGTTTTGCCAAGAAAATGCCCTGGTCATAGCAAACACCCTCTTCCAACAACACAAGAGAAGACAACACATGGACATCAGCAGATGGTCAACACCGAAATCAGATTGATTATATTCTTTGTAGCTAAAATGGAGAACCTCCATATAGTCAGCAAAAACAAGACTAGGAGTTGACTATGGCTCAGATCATGAACTCCTTATTGCCAAATTCAGACTTAAATTGAAGAAATTAGGGAAAACCACGAGACCATTCAGGTATGACCTAAATCAAATCCCTTAAGATTATACAGTGGAAGTGAGAAATAGATTCAAGGGATTAGATCGGATAGACAGAGTGCCTGAAGAACTATGGATGGAGGTTTGTGAAATTACAAGAGGCGGTGATTAAGACCATCCCCAAGGAAAAGAAATCCAAAAAAGGCAAAATGGTTGTCTGAGGAGACCTTACAGATAGCTGAGAAAAAAGAGAAACAAAAGGCAAAGGAGAAAAGGAAAGATGTACCCATCTGAATGCAGAGTTCCAGAGAATAGCAAGGAGAGATAAGAAAGCCTTCCTCAGTGACCATTGCAAAGAATTGAGGAAAACAACAGAATGGGAAAAACTAGAGATCTCTTCTGGAGAAGGCAATGGCACCCCACTCCAGTGCTCTTGCTTGGAGAATCCCAGGGATGGGGGGAGCTTGGTGGGCTGCTGTCTATGGGGTCGCAGAGTCACACGACTGAAGCAACTTAGCAGCAGCAGAGATCTCTTCAATAAAATTGGAGTTACCAAGGGAACATTTAACACAAATCTGGGCACAATAAAGGACAGAAACAGTATGGACCTAACAGAAGCAGAGGATACTAAGAAGAGGTGGCAAGAATACACAGAAAAACCATACCCAAAAAAGATCTTAATGACCCAGACAACCATGATAGTGTGATCACTCACCTAGAGCCAGATATCCTGGAATGCAAAGTCAAGTGGGCATCAAAGCTAGTGGAGGTGATGGTGTCCCAGCTAAGTTACTTAAAATCCTAAAAGATGATGCTGTTAAAATGTTGCACTCAATATGCCAGAAAGAAAAACTCAGCAGTGCCCACAGGACTGGAAAAGGTCAGTTTCCATTCCATGGCAGTGCCAAAGAATGTTCAGACTACTCCCCAATTGCACTCATCTCACACACTAGTAAAGTAATGCTCAAAATTCCCCAATTGAGGCTTCAGCAGTATGTGAACCGAGAACTTCCAGATGCTCCAGCTCAATTTAGAAAAGACAGAGGAAACAGATCAGATTGCCAGCATCCGCTGGATCATAGAAAAAGCAAGAGACTTCCAGAAAAACATGTGCTTTATTGACTATGCCAAAGCCTCTGACTATGTGGATCACAACAAATTGTGGAAAATTCTTAAAGAGATGGGAATCCCAACCCACCTTGCCGGCCTCCTGAGAAATCTGTATGCAGGTCAAGAAGCAACAGTTAGAACTAGACGTGGAACAACAGACTGGTTCCAAATTGGGAAAGGAGTACTTCAAGGCTGTATATTGTCACCCTGCTTATTTAACTTCTATATAGAGTACATCATGTGAAATGCAGGGCTGGAGAAGGCAATGGCACCCCACTCCAGTACTCTCGCCTGGAAAATCCCACGGATGGAGGAGCCTGGTAGGCTGCAGTCCATGGGGTCGCTAAGAGTCGGACACGACTGAGCGACTTCACTTTCTCTTTTCACTTTCATGCATTGGAGAAGGAAATGTGGCAACCCACTCCAGTGTTCTTGCCTGGAGAATCCCAGGGATCGGGGAGCCTAGTGGGCTGCCATCTATGGGGTCACACACAGTCGGACATGACTGAAGTGACTTAGCATAGCATTAGCAGATATGCAGATGACACTGCCCTTAAGGTAGAAAGGGAAGAGGAACTAAAGAGCCTCTTGGTGAAACTGAAAGAGGAGAGTGAAAAGGCTGGCTTAAAACTCAGGATCTAAGACCATGACATCAGGTCCCATCACTTCATGGTTAATAGATGGGGAAGCAATGGAAACAGTGACAGCTTTATTTTCTTGGGTTCCAAAATCACTTTAGATGGTGATTGCAGCCATGAAATTAAAATTTTGAGGTTTACTCCTTGGAAGAAAAGTTATGACCAACCTAGACAGCATATTAAAAAGCAGAAACATTATTTTACCAGCACACATTCATCTAGTCATAGCTATGGTTTTTCCAGTAAAAGCTGTGGTTTTTCCAGTGGTCATGTAGGATGTGATAGTTGGACCATAAAGAAAGCTGAATGCTGAAGAATTTATGCTTTTGAACTGTGGTGATGAAGACTCTTGAGAGGCCCTTGGACTGCAAGGAGATCCAACCAGTCCATCCTAAAGGAATCAGTCCTGGGTGTTCATTGGAAGGACTGGTGTTGAAGCTGAAGCTCCAATACTTTGGCCACCTGATGCGAAGAGCTGACTCATTTGAAAAGACCCTGATGCTGGGAAAGATTGAAGGCAGGAGAAGGGGACGACAGAGGATGTCATGGTTGAATGGCATCACCGACTTGATGGACATGGGTTTGGGTAAACTCTGGGCCTTGGTGATGGACGGGGAGGCCTGGCGTGCTGTGCTCCATGGGGTCGCAAGTAGTAGGACACAATTGAGTGGCTGAACTGAAGAGATTCCTTCTGCTCCATTCTGTACTCTCCTTCTGGGACTGGGTATATTGGTTTGTTTTAATGGTCCGCCACTGATCTCTTAGTCTCTGTTAATTTTTCTTCATTTTTTTCTGTTCTCCAGAGTGGATGCTCTCAGTTGACCTAAGTTTGCTAATGTGTCTCCTTTCTCAATCTGCTGTTTAATGAAACTGTCTAATGAATTTTTCATTTCAGATATTCCTTTTACCCCCAGAATTTGATTCGTTTTTATAATTGCTATCTTTTTGTTGGCATTTTTTCTATTTGTTGAGCCATCATTCTTTTGATATCCTTTAGTTTCGTAAGATTTCCTTTAGCTGTTTGAGCATATTTTGAAAAACCATGTTCTTTGTCTTATGTGGTCTGTCTGAAGGCTGCTTGCTTGTGCTCAGCTCATGACCTACAGAGGGTTCCTTACTTGGCTTCTGTAGCTTGTTTCTTGCTTCGGTGTTTACTTGGTTGTTGTAAACCTTTGACTGTATCGCAGAGTTCTTAGAGTTGATTGTGGCAGGTGGTATGTGTGTGCATTTCTGATGAGGGACATTTTTGCTGTTGTCACTCTGACAATGTTTTTTTAAAAAACTATAGAGTTTTAGGTGATGTGTGGGTTATTCAATAAAACAGGCTGCTGTGCTTTATTTGTAAAGATAAGCAGTTCTCATCAGATTACCATCATTTGTCCTGTGGATAATACCCAGGGAGAAGATGTGGGCATATCCTTTGATCATGAAGTAGAGAAGAGCTTTACTGAGTATAGGAGGTTATGGAATAGGTTTCAAGCCCACATTAGTGTAGCTAGGTTGAGTAAAAGAAATACTTTTAATTTTCTCTTTATTATTAAATGTTGCAGTACTTTATAATGGGTTTTGAGTGTCTCCCTTTGAAGAAATTTTCTTAAAAGCAGTGGTGACCTAGATGTAAAAGTCCTTGATTACTAGCCCAAGACAGGATTTTTAATTTTAGGTCTACTTAGATAATTTTGTGATCTTGAACAAGTTGAAGTTCCCACTGCTATTCATCTCTGCATTTCAAGTGAATTCTATTTCATTACTTTAATATGGTCTCATAAAACTTTCAAACCAGTGTAGTTAAAACTGAAACAACTCCCAGTCACCACCTTGCTCTGCAGTAAAGGAAGCTGATTTTTCGTATTTTTAATGGAGTGGATTGCCATTTCCTTCTCCAGGGGATCTTCCTGACCCAGGGATCGAACCGAGGTCTCCCACATTGTAGACAGATGCTTAACTGTCTTAGCCACCAGGGAAGTCTTTTTAATAAGCACTTTCCCCTAAATATGGAAAGTTACATTGTTTCCGTTTTTTATTTTAAACATGCTATAGTGAGCCTCCATGTGCCAGTTTCTCTTCATAGGGTAGATAGTGTGAGGCGGAATTACTGGAAGTGTTTTTAGATTTTCCCTGGAAGGTGGCAAGTATTTATGTTTCTTTATAATCTGTACAGAAGTGTTATGATATATATAGATTGATAGGTAGATAGGTAGATTTATAGTATCTATATATACACATATATAATATTTAGGCATTTTATGGATGGGGGTTTTATAAGTGTGATCTTAGTTTTGTAGGATAAATTCCTAGTAGTTGAACTTGATGGGAAAGGTATATGTACTTAAAATTTTGATAGATATTGCCAAATTGTTCATTATAGAAAGGTTTTACTGACGTCCACATGTTGATCTCTATCAAGACTTCCTATTTTCCTACAACCTTGCCGATACAGTGTGTTGGCAGACATTTCGATCGTTGCTAGTATTCTAAGGGAACACTGCCACGGCACTGGTGGCTTCATTGGAGTCTCTCCTGTTATGAGTGGGTTGAGCTTTGTTGTCATTGTTTTTGTTTGTTCACACGTTTGAAAACTATTTTTACTGAGTTGCTATCTTTCTATTGGGCCGTTATGTTAGACTTTGATTATAGTGAAATTTGCCATGCTGAAAACTTTTTATGTTTATAAAGTTGGATGTATCAGTCTTAAGACCTAAAATCCTGTGCTGTTCTTACAAAGGACTTTTCCTTTCTGAGATTATTGAAAGGATCTTCCATGGTCAAAATAGGCTCACTTTTAATATACTAAGTAAAATTGAATAGATGCAAAGCAATTCCTCTTGATGGAACTGCTCTTTTGCACTTACTTGCAACATTGTTTGATTGTTAAACCATCTAGAACTGTGCTTCTTTCTTGCTCATGTGTCTGTAGATCTGGTCATCTTTTGGGGACCACTCTCTTCTATCTTAGATTTAACGTTAAAATATAGAAGGTTTATTTCTCCTACCATTTTATTTTTTAGTATATATATAAACTACACATATAAAATTGCTGCTTTGCAACCTACAAAGCTGTTTCTTTAGACTGATGACAGTAAGGATAAATTTTTATCACATTTTCCCCTCATCTTGCTTCTATTATATCAGTAAAATTCTGTCCACAGGTGGTGGGGGGTGAGTGTTATCTTCAGAGATACACAGAGAGGATTATTGGCCACCTGTAAACTCTAAAAGAATGGTATATGTTTTCCTCTAGATCCCAAGGAAGAGAAAGAGGAGGAAGAGTCTGCCCTCGCTCAGGAAGCTGCTGCGGCAACAGCTCGGCCTAGCCGGGGCTGGCGCGGCAGCAGCCGCACATCCGTCTCTCGGCATCGCGACGCAGAGAACACCCGCAGCTCTCGGTCCAAGACTGGTTCCCTGCAGCTCATCTGCAAGTCAGAGCCAAACACAGATCAGCTCGATTATGGTACAGTGCCATAGACTGTGATTGTTGGATCACCAGTTGCCTGTTGATTTTTATGTCATGTTGAACATTTACCAGAACAGCCTGACTTTTAGGGTCACATGTGGTGTTATAGGAAGGATCTTTTTTGATAGCTTACAAAGAATTCTCCATTTGTGTAATAACCCTGAACTGTAATTTGATTTGAGTCTCTTGGCTGCAGAGAGAAAATATCTGTACCTTCATACCACAAGTTCTGTTTATACCTTTTCTAGGTGCTGCAGAAGAGCATGGGTCTCCAGGCGGCATTAGGTAAGAGACTGTGCAGTGTTTCATATTTAAGCCCTTGGGGACGTAAAGGGAATGGAGACTGGTCGTCGGGTCACGTGACTCGGAGCTTTGCCGCCTGAGTGAGCGCGGCAGCCGTCTGTCCACTGTCGGTGCCGTGGGGCCGCCTTCGCCCCGCCTTTCAAATAAGAACATGTCTAGGATTTCTTTTAGTTCCAGTTATTCTGCGGGAAAGAGCTGGGTTGCAGTCCAGCTAGATCATTAGAATGAAAATCCTAGATGAGGCTGGGAATCTTTGGCTGCATCTAAGTAAATTGCTGAATAAAATCAGTCAGATAGACTTACAACAGCTGGGATTTCTAATCTCTGTTGGCTTCTTTTTAGCAGTGATGAGGAAGAGGAGGAGGAAGAAGAGATGTTGATCAGTGAAGAAGAAATACCGTTCAAAGATGATCCAAGAGATGAGACCTACAAACCCCACTTAGAAAGGCATGTCTCGGGTTTGTTGGTGAAAAATAAGTTAGGAAAGTATTTTTGCATGCTTTTATTTCACCTTGTTGCCAAACTAATGGATATGGACTGAATTTTTAAAGGAGTAATTTTGCACCTGTTTACAAGCCTAGCATTATCCTGTTACTCCCTGCTACAGCACACTCTTCCATCTGTAGAACTTTGTTTTGCTCGTATTCAAATTATTATGACATCTGCCTGATTTAAGATGTCATCAGTTTACTCAATACTTAGAATTTTTTTACTTTTGTTTTTCTTTACATCTATAGTGGGATTTGATTCTAAGGCTTTGTTAGCTTGGGGGTGGGGGTCATCTCATTGGCTTTAAATATATGTATGGTTACTGTCCGTTTGACGAATAGTGGCTGGAAACCACATTTCGTATCCCAAGAAGCATAATTTTATAATAAATCAGCGATAACTCCAGGCTTTACCCTTCTATCACAGATGTTCTTGAAAGGGTCCTTTGTTCGATGCCAGTGTTGAAATATGTTTGTATTTTCAGGGAAACCCCAAAGCCACGGAGAAAATCAGGGAAAGTGAAAGAAGAGAAAGAGAAGAAGGAAATAAAAGTGGAAGTCGAGGTAGAGGTGAAAGAAGAGGAGAATGAAATCAGGGAAGACGAGGAGCCTCCTAGGAAGTGAGTAGGCTCCTGAAAATGGAGGCTTAGCAGATTTTCAGGTCACTAGTGGAAAAAAGGGTAGGAGTGGGAGGGAAGATGTTGACCTGTACACATTGCTGTCTCAAGCAGCTGACAGTTTGATTGGAAAAGCTTATCTCAAAAGCTTGAAAAGTTTCATTCACAGCAGTACTTAAAGATGTTCCATTGAGTACAGTAGGTCAGTGGCTGCAGGGACGCAGAGAGGGGAGTAAAGAGAGCAAAACAAGTCTGGCAAATAAGGCACATGATGGATGGCTTTGATCAGGTAAAAGTGCCTGCCTGGCAGTTAGTTTCTGTTGCAGAGAGAGCTGTTTTTAAGTGTGTGGGCTTTTGTCTCTGTTACAAGGAGAGTATGCTTTATATTCCTAGGGCTTTTAGATAATAGACTAATTTCTTCTACTTTTTCAGTTAACTTGTGGTGCGGTCTTATTTATAGGTAAAGTTGCTTCCGAGTGAAATCTTTGGTTTTGCAGGATTTGTCTTTGGCTTTCTGTGTTGTGGGTTATCCGCTATTTCTGCCACCAGCTGTGCAGTCTTGAGTGTGTGTCCTCAGTTAATCTTTTACCGTATAAGCTTCAATCTGGACTATGTGGACAGTTACTCTGTTCTTTAATTACAGGAGAGGAAGAAGGCGAAAAGATGACAAAAGCCCACGATTACCCAAAAGGAGGTGAGTGATGTACAGTCCTGCAGGCTTATGCTTGTGCTTCTTGCTGGCAGTGGACCCTTCACGCATATGTTAAGCCCTTGGGATTATCCTGTGGGAATGACTAGTTAAGAATTTCACAAAAGCAGCTTCATTGGTGTCCTTGATGTAAAGCTACTATGTTTTAACTTCCATTGCAGGATCTTAAAGTTTCTAAAAACTTTAACACTTCTTTGCCTTTGGGGGAGTTACTGGTTTATTTTGTGCTCTTTTTAAAAAACTTAACATTTGGCAGTCTCTGATTATTTCTAACATAAATTCTGTGCAAGCTATATGCTAGTAGGAGATTGTAATTCTTGGTACTGTAGCATAGCTGTCCCCTGCAGTGCAGTCGGAGTGAGAGGCCAGTGTGCGCACTGCCTCCTGCTGCTGCTGACTTTCCCTTCCGTGTTGTTACCAGAAAGAAGCCGCCCATCCAGTATGTGCGCTGCGAGATGGAAGGCTGCGGCACCGTCCTCGCCCACCCGCGCTACCTGCAGGTCAGTGGGCTGCGCAGAGGAGGTGGGGCGCAGGGCGCTGCCCGCACCAGTGCCCGTGCTCACGGAGACGTGCTAGGTTGTGAGCTGGGGCAGGCTGCATCGCTACTGTGTAATGTCAGCAACGGTCATTTATTAAGCATCAAATGACTTGAGTTGGGCTTTTGTTGTTGTTTTAAGTGATGAAGACCCTGAATGTGAATGTTTCCTTGGAATCTTGGGGTATCCCAGTGTTCTCGTGCTGTGACTCGCCCGATACAGTAGGTGATTGTGTGATAACAAACCAAGGCTCAGTTCGGCAGGTTTTGTTTCTAGTGTCTGTTATTAAAAAATACGGGTAACAGCTGAAACGTAAGATTTCTTGATTACTATTTTGAATAAATTTTTAGTTTGAGGTTTTTAAGTGAGTTTTTTTAATGAGTAATGTATTTAGGTGTGGCAGAAGACATGAAATATTAATTACTAAAGCTTAAGTGTTTGGTCTTTAGCAGCAAGTATAACCTACGGCTAAGGCCTTACCCCTGATTCTGGTTCTGTTCTAATAATGATGGCTGTGACTCTGGCCATGTCACCTCCCTGCTACACGTGGGGCCTGGAGCTTGCAGTGTGTCTTCTGGGGTCACGCGCGTGCGAGCGACAGAGCCAGGCGCTGAAGCACTCCATGGCGGTGCTCCCTGTTCACGTACAGAGGGCTTGGTTTTCCTTCAATACTTTTGACTTTGCAAAGGAATGAGCCAAGCTTTCTGGAAGCCCTAATTTTTCTCTCCCTTTACTTTGTTTTACTCTTTCAGCACCACATTAAATACCAGCATTTGCTGAAGAAGAAATATGTATGTCCCCATCCTTCCTGTGGACGACTCTTCAGGCTCCAGAAACAACTTCTCCGACATGCCAAACATCATACAGGTACTTTCTTAGAATGTTTATCAAGTAGCTAAATGCTCTGTTAAGTGTGTAGATTGGTAACAACATTTTTTTCTAACCTATCCATCATCACCAAGTTTGTTTATAGTACTCTTTGTTTTACAGCCAATAAACCACAGGCTGAGCAGCATTAGGTAATCAGTGGTTACACAGCAGGTTTTTAGCAAAAAAAAATAATAGTTTGGGGGTGGTTTCTACTTCTGCTTCAGGTAGATAGACACTTGTAGTAACTGCCTGGACTGAAAGCGAGGAGTGTGTAGAGAAGGCCTTAGTGGTTTGCTCACGGTTTCTGTTACCTCCTAACAATCTCCCAAGACTTCTGCTGCTCTTGGAATCACAAAGGCTAGCTGTTGAATCCACATGTAGCCTCCTGTGGGGCGTCCCCAGTGGCTCAGTGGTAAAGAATCCACCTGCCAGTGCAGGAGCCACGGGAGGCACGGGTTCAACGTCTGGGTCAGGAAGATCCCCTGGAGGAGGCATTGGCAACCTGTTCCAGTGTTCTTGCTGGAAAATCTCACGGACAAAGGAGCCTGGCAGACTATAGTCTGTGCGGGCATGAAGACTTGGACACTGCTGAGCAACTGTGCGCGCATGTAGCCTCCTACAGGAGCTGGTGACTGGAGAAGAGAAGCTGAACACCTGTGTGACACATGTCAAAGGAGTTCAGACAGCGTTCATTTTCAGCCATCGGTCAAGTGCAGCTAAATAGGAACAGATTGGGCTGGGTAAGGTTAGTGATGGTTCCAGTAATGCTGCGTTATTATAAGGATGAAATGGGGCGACGTGTAAGGTGCTGTGTGCTGCAGAGCCGGGCACCTGGTGGGCCCGGTGCTGGGGGGTAAGCTGAGGTCTCCATGGCTCCACAGGCTGCAGTCCCTGCCTCCCGCTGTGTCTCTGCAGTGAGGACGCTGCACCTACTGTTCTCTAAAGGAGCTGCCATGCCTCTGCCCCTTCTCCCTGTTACCCTGTTTCATTCCATAGAAAGTAATTTCCGACAGCCAGTTTAGACTACTTTAGCTAGGTTTTATAAGCTGACTATGACAAACACTGGTTTAGAAATTAAGTCCTTTCCAAATATTTGTATGTAGTTGATACAATTTTATGATGTCAGTGTTAGAGAGTTTTACTTTTCCAAATGAGTGTGAATTGGCTTCCTTTGAAAATATAATTTCCTGAAGTATGTGAAATGCCCCACATGGGTTCGTCATGCTCCCGTGGAGCTGGGAATGTGGCCCAGACCTGAGAAATGGTAAGCTTTGTCCCTGGGTTAGGAGTGTGCATTTCAGACCCTACTGTTCATGAGGAATGCAGACGGACAGGCCTGGTGTCGTGAGCTCCCTGCTAGAGACGGCGTGTCTCAGGCACCACCTCGACCTGCTGAGTCCACCTCTGCGTCTCCTAGAGCCCCAGGTGCCGCCTCCGTGTGGTCAGGTGGGAGAGACGTGGCTCTTCTCCCACACTTGCTTTTAGAACTGTTTGGGATGGAGGGTAGGATTACATAGGATGTTGTTTGCCTCTTGTTTTCACTGTGACTGTTTCTGGTCATTTTAAGTGAAAGGCATACGAAGAGTGTAGTGGCCATTTGTTCAACATTAGACATTGAGCATCTGTTGGTGCACTTTCTCCCCTGCTGCTGCTAAGTCGTTTCAGTCGTGTCCGACTCTGTGCGACCCCACAGACAGAAGCCCACCAGGCTCCCCTGTCCCTGGGATTCTCCAGGCAAGAATACTGGAGTGGGTTGCCATTTCCTTCTCCAACGTATGAAAGTGAAATTGCTCAGTCGTGTCCGACTCTTAGCGATCCCATGGACTGGAGCCTACCAGGCTCCTCAGTCCATGGGATACTCCAGGCAAAAGTACTGGGGTGGGGTGCCATTGCCTTCCTCGACTTTCTCCCCAACCAGCTGATAAAGAAGAAAATAAGTCCAGTGCTCCTTTGCCCCATAGGATTTTTTGAGAGAAGTTTAAATTGTTTATCTTGGGTAACATTATTTTGTTTTAAACCTGAAACAGAAGCTCTGAGTACCACTTTCTGTATGAATCAGTTTTCTTTAGGTGATGTCAAATTCTTTTTTTTTAATGCTGTTGTTCGTTGAACGCCAGCTTCTTTGTATGTAACCATTCAGCTTTCACAATCTGTGAAAAAAGCTGTTTTAAGAATAAAAGCTATGAGAAATAAAATTGTTTACTTGCTAAGCAATTTATCCTGCATCTGATCTACTGGTAAAACTGAGATTAGGATTCACATTCTCATATTTCTCTCTAGCTGTGTTTTTTATTTTTGTTACTGTAAACACAGTCCTATGTTAATGAATGGCTAGACTGGGGGAAAAAAAAAGATGAAAATGATACTTTTCTGAGTGTGCTGTGCAGTCTGTGCGGGATTTCACTTGCCCCACCAGGAACTGCTCTTGGCCAAGAAGCTAAACCACTGGGTTGCCAGGGAATTCCCTCCTGCTGTTTATTTTTGTTTTGTTTATCCAGGGTGCTTACACTCTACATTGCTTTTGCTCTAAATTCACCTGCCTGATTATCTGCTTACTTTTTGTAAGCTAGGAAAAAATACTTAAGAGGGATTCCAAATGGAACACTAACTAATCACACTGTTTTTCTCAGATCAAAGAGATTACATCTGTGAATATTGTGCTCGAGCCTTCAAGAGTTCCCACAACCTGGCAGTGCACCGGATGATTCACACCGGCGAGAAGCCGCTCCAGTAAGTACTCGTTCCTGGGGCGCGCCCCGCTGGAGGAAGCCCCTCTCCTGGCGCCCGGCTTTTCCCCATGTGAGAGTGGGCGCTGACTGGGGGGTCATGCCTAGGGACCTCTTTGGATGACTGAGTCGTTTGCACATGCGACCCTGACCCTGGACGAGAGGGGCCCTTCCTCCCTTTGATGAGCTGTTTCCTTTCTCACTTTCTCAGATGCGAGATCTGTGGCTTTACTTGTCGGCAAAAGGCATCACTTAACTGGCACATGAAGAAACACGATGCAGACTCCTTCTACCAATTTTCTTGCAATATCTGCGGCAAAAAGTTTGAGAAGAAGGACAGCGTGGTGGCGCACAAAGCGAAGAGCCACCCCGAGGTGCTGATTGCCGAGGCCCTGGCCGCCAACGCCGGCGCGCTCATCACCAGCACAGACATCCTGGGCGCAAGCCCCGAGGCCCTCAGCCCGCCCGCCGGCGGCCAGGGTCTGCCGCTGCTCCCCGAGCCGCTGGGGAGCCCCGCCCCTGGAGAGTGCCTGCTGCTGGAGGCCGAGGGCGTGTCCAAGTCCTTCTGTGGCGGGGCCGAGCGGGTGAGCCTGGTGACCGACGGCAAGCTCTTCGTGGGCGGTGGGGGCGGCACGGGCGCAGACGGGCTGGTCATGAACTCGGATATCCTCGGTGCTACCGCAGAGGTCCTGATCGAAGACTCGGACTCGGCGGGGCCATAGCCAGGGGCGGACCGGGCGCTGGGACGGCTCAGACTTTGTATTTAAAAGACAAAAAGGACAAAAAAAAAAATTTAAAGCATTTAAAATCTAGTGAAATAACTGAAGGGCCTGCTCTTTCCATTGGGTCACAGCACACACACACACGCACACACACACGCGCACACACACACACACACACGCACACACACACACGCACACACACGCACACACACACACACACACACGCACCCCCTCTTCTCCCTCTGTTGTCCCCTTTATAAAATTGACGTTGCCTTTCCCAGAAAGCTCCGCAAAGAAGCCGCTGCAGCAGCTCTTAAAGGAAGGGTTCTTTCTAAACTCTTTTCTAACCAGGCAGACTTCCTGCTCATCAGCAGACCCCCCTTTCACCCTGTAACTTCAATGTGCTCTGGATCAGCTTTTAACTCTTAATAGTATATTGATATTCTCTCTACCCCTCCTCCTCCTCTCCTGCCGCCCTGTGGTTCCAGCTTCTACCCGGCAGCACATGTATCTTCCGAGTATCATATACGTCTAATCTCCGGAGGCTGGCAGCTTGACTTGGCACTTTAGGGCCCCTGAGCAGGGTGAGCTGTTAAAACAGCGCACATCTCTCACCCCCTCCCTCGACTCTCTCCAGGTGAAGGAAGGCAGGCAGGCTGCGTGGGGACCACCTCCCTCCTCTTGGCCTTCTCCGTCTTCCTCGCCCCCTGCCCTCCCCCCGCCCGGTCCCTCTATAAGGTTCTCAATGGTGCTCACTTGCTCGCAAGCAGGCTCCCGGCAAGGAGGGGCCGCCCGCCCCATGGTCTCCAACCATAGACAGGGCTCTATCGGTGAGAAGTCCCAAACTGATGACAGAAATTTGCACTTTGAACATGTGTGTTTTTGTGTTGTGGAACCTGAGATTCCTTATTTATTAATGGAAAGTCTGATTTTTTTTTTTTTGTCTTTGTTGCTATATTTTGTGGGGCTGGGCAAGATTACATTATTCTGACGTGGGGTCCTTTGCATAGGAGGTACTTGTAGAAGGCAAGATAGAGGGTTGAAGAAGCACAGCCAGCCCCTGAAATCATAGCGCTCCAGTGGCCTTTGCAGAGAGCTGGTCCTCAGCACCAACAGAATCACTACAGTGCTTTTCTGGAAGCCTCTTCAGGGAAAGACAGTGGGGTGTGGTAACGTGCGCTCTTTGAGCTTGCAGAGCATCGAGGTTCAGGAATTTTGAGGGGACGAAGGTTATTCAGGGTCTGAACTACGGAGGCAAGGTTTTCTCCTGAGAGTTCTTCATTTGCTTCTCTGTGCCCATCATCTCTCTGTACACACCCCCGTCAGCCCGGCTCTGGCCCCTCTGCCTTCGCTGTGTTGCATCATGGGTTCGTCTCCGCTCCCAGTTGGTGAAGGGCACTGCTGTCAGAGGAGGAATCGTCCGAGTCAGTCGGTTTTAAGTCACGGGAACTTGTTCTGTTGTGTTTCCCTTGTAATGACACTTCAGAAGAAGGACATCTTCAGCACAGTGGATAGTCCGCACGATGCTTTGGCCTTCACCTGAGATTCCAGGGATTACCATTGCCCTTGAGGTAGGGATTTTCATGGATGGATCACTTACTACTGTCCATGGGAGAGAGACAGTTTTGTACAACTTCATAACTTCCAGAAGACTAAAGACCTACTTTGGCTCATTTTTAGAGAACCGGAAGGGCAGTTTCTATCCTACATACCTCAGAAACTGGAATTAAAGGCTTGCCCTGTTCATTGTTTGTTAGAAATGTGTAATGGCTGTTGGAAAGAATGAAGCTTTGCTGAGAACAGAATAAGGAACAGCTTGTTTTTCACAAACACTAAAACTACAAAGTTTATCAGTTTTCTCTGATTTTTCCCCCCTCCTAAAAAGAAGGGTAACAAAATACCATCTCTGAAAGAGGCTTGCTCTGCACCCACTGGGTGTGAGTGTTGGAATGCCAGGGGCCAGGGAGGGAAGCGTCTTGGACGTGCTGCTGTTGTGTTCCCTGTGGAGGCTTTGCCCTCGCCTCCAGGGCTGGGCAGAGAGTGGAGTAAGGATGGAAGGATACGGAATGTGCTTTCCTGGCCGCAGTGAGGACTTGGAGTTGGCTTTGGTGTGTGGAGTAGATGTGAAACTACTATAAGATTAACCGGACGGGTCTACAACGACGTTCTTTCCCTAGAAGTCCACTGGTGCACTAGCAGGCGGCGCAGCCGGCACTGCTTGTCACGGGCACGTCTGTCTTGTTCTTGGTCTCCGTGAATCACACCTGCAGCGGTTGGTCATCAAAGGCTTTAGCCACCTACACAAGAGCAAGCTGCATTTCTAACAGAAAACTCGGAGACAGAGGGGAATGTTTTCGTCCCTGTATCACACTCCTCCCCACCAAAAGCAGCTCATCAGTTCTCAGGATTTGAACTCCTCTTCTCACTCTTCATAGCTACCGTTTGCCCGTAATTTGCTTCAATAAATTATTGTAGCAGATTGCGGTGAATTTTCAGGTATTTTTCACAGGTTTAGTTTGTTTTTTTTTCCTTTTGAGAAAGGGATGCCAGCAAAGAAAAGAGTTGCTTTAAGTGACTGTCACCAGTTTCTCTTCCCTTTTAACTTTCTGCTCCTCAGATGTTTACGTCACCATCCTTCTAAGGAACTCGGTCTTACAATTCTCCGTTTCCTACTCTTAATCAAATTCTGGTACATTTTTAATACCTTCTCCCCACAGCATATTCTCCGTCTTTAATGGGCAGTTCTGAATTCTGGAAACGTACTTGAAACAGGCGCTGTTTCTCCAGGGTGTGCTTCCCCCTTGTTTGTGGTTGCCCGGGGTTATTTTGCATAATTGAGACTTAATATGTTTCAGAGAATTTAGATAAACACTGGCCAGGATGACTGTGAGTAAAAAATAGATACATTAAGGTATGGAAAAGCACCCACATAGAGCACTTGAACCTCCTTAGAACCTGTTTGGAGAAAAATATAGAGTGTACTAAACCCCACCAAGGCTATTACGGTCAGGCTGTTTGAAGCACCATCTTTCCCTCCTGCCTTTTTCCCACCTTCCGATGTACTCAAGAAAATTGAAAAATTGTAATGAATCAATTTAAAATATTTTATTTCCTAAAAGCCTTTTTTGCCTGTTGTAACGTGCAGGACCCTTCTCCTTTGATGGGAGAGAGACCTGAATCTAGGTCGAAAAGGTTATGTAAAAAGAAACTATAATAAAAGGGATACTCTGCTTTTCAAATCCTTGTTTTCTCTTAATCTAGCTAAGGCATATCCAAAATAAAATGTAAAGAAGAAAAATAAAAACTGTCTTCATGGAAGCAGCTGGTCTTCCTTGGTTGTACTGAGTTATAATTACACTGGGGTGAAGTAATTGATGCTGCTCAATGAGAAAGTCAAGTGCCCTCAGAGCAGGTTGATGTGGCAGAAATGTTGTTTGCACTTGTTTCGAATCAGGTAGTTAGCTTTTGACTCTGTTTAGTTTTTGATTTCTAATACTGAGATGCCATTCTGATCATTTGGCAAAATTGGAAATCCTTTCCATGTTTCAACGATCTGGAAAAGGTGGCCATTTTAATGTAGTAAAGGAAGCTGTGGGGTTAATTTTACTCTGATGATGACAATACCTTGATAGCATTTAATATCAATGCTCCCTCACAAAACTCCATGTCCATAAAAGTACAGAGTTAAAAAAGACAAGACTCCTGCTGCTTCCTTAAAGGTCTGCTGTGACAGTCCCCCAGCCCATTTCTTTCCCTCTGTGTCCCTCGATCGTTGTTTGTGGGACTTTTCCCCTGAGAAGGCATTTGTTTCGATCCACAGGAGTGTCTGTGGTAAAATAGAACTGCTTGATTCATTTGGGGATGAAACATGTGACTCTTAACCCAGTTGGCATCACCCTGGAACCTACAGCTACAAGCGATAGAGCGACACTGTGAGCACTTAAACTCTGCCTTCGCTTCGCAGTCCTGTTTATTCTGCTATGAATTTTGTTAAGAATTTTCATTTTGTTAAGAAGCAATGTGGTATGACTGGGATAAGGAAGAAGAAGAAAAGCGTGTTGTCACTTGAGTGAGACTGCCTCAGAAATGTTACCAAGTCAGGGTTGGGTGTTTCCTGTCCTTTGGAAGAGAACAGGCCTAGACAGTCCCTGCCTCATCCTGGACAGGGAGGCACCATGATTGAGATGATAGTGGTGCTCCCTTAGCTGACTTGTAATCAAGTGCAAATTCAATTTTAAACAGAGCAAAAGGCTGGGAGTGGGGAAAGTGCCGTATTTTTACAGAATCTATTTCATGTAAACTTTGTGTCTTGAACAAAATATGAACCACCCAAAGAATGAAATTGGAAAGTCAGTGGGAGAAACAGCTGTAGAATCAAAGACCTATATTTAAATTTTGAACCTAGGTACTGGATTTTGTGCACATGAAGTAACTTCTTTAAGCCTGCCTTTCATATGTAAAATAAGAAAACTATCTTGTAGAACTATTCTAAAGATCAAATAAAGGCTTTAAAGCAGGTAACCATGTCTGGCACAGGGTAGATGCTTGATGAACAGCAGCTGTATCAGTAATAGTAACAATATTGTATACCAGGTCAAAGAGGAGAGAGGGACCTGGGGGGGCACAGGGCGGGTGGTAATGAGATGGACTGATCGAACGTGTGTATGAAATAGGTCGAATTAGGCAGGGCGTCCTGAGAGTTCGTGTGACAGCGACGTTGTTGCTAAGTGCAAAAGCAAAACAGAGTGCCGTGAGAAAAGTACACGAGGCGCTGAGGAGGAGAGGGATGGAGGCGGACGCTGCAGGACAAAAAGCCGATTGAGAAGGGGCCTCTGATTCCACGGGTGCGAAAATCCACAGCCAGGAATTCACTGCCGCCTCTGAGCCAGGCCGGGGGTGGGGGTGCACAGTCCCTTTAGGAGAGAGATGCCCAGTGCATTTGGCCCACGAGGCACATTTCTGATTGGGACCAGTGTGGACAGACCCAGCTCCCTCGTTTGCTGGGCCTGGCCGTTGAGTTAGGGGATGGCTTTCTCGGAGCATTCCCTGCTCCCCCTTCGCCACCGGGACCTGTGTAGCCGCTCCATCTGGCTAGCACGGAAGATCCGTTCAGACCTGACTGCTCTGGTGGACTCTTACGTAAGTTGCCGACCTTGCTGTTGTTTGTTTTCACTACTTCTGACCCCGCCCTTCATCATATTTCTGCCCCGTTATCCGTTACAGAAGCCCTAACCAAGCAGTTGTTGTATACACTGGGCACCTGTCGTTTGACACGGCCCTTTCCCTGGAGAGAAGTCCTTTAAGACGTTTCTTTCTATATGCTATTTAGGAAACATGCTCTTTAAATAAGGAAGTATACGTGGGGTTCTAGGTAGATTTGTCTGTATGTCTTGGAGGCTGTTCCTAATTTGAATACCTGTCTGAATTCTTCCAGAGATGAACCATGAGCCCTCCTAAGTTTGGGTTCTTCATATATACGTTGTTCTGACTTTTCTAACTCTGTAAACAAAAGTCTGAGTGAGGTGTATAGAGTTGGGTGAAGAGCAGTATAAACCAACCAACTTTTCCTATTACAGTATTAGGACCCTATACAATCAGAAGTATTTGTGTGTCTAAATAGAAAGGTCACCTGTAAAAAAAAAGTCTCCTGGAAGAAACCCTGGGGAACTGGGGAGGGTGTCCAATTCTTAAGGAGCTAACCATGGAGTTAGGTACATTTTCTGTAGAGGAAGATACCTGTCAGTCTTCACCTAGGGCCTGCTGTGAGAACTGCAGGCTCCCGTGGAGAGCTCTGATTTTAAGTTCTCCGAGGGTGGGTTTCTCTTCCTAAAGCCCCAACATTCAGAAATCAGACTTTAAAATACAAATTAAATATATATATGTAGAGAGAGAGCTATTGACTTCTCTAATAAATGACTGTCCTCACCAGTGAGAGTGGGCAGTGGAGAGAGCTGTTAGAACAATTCTTTCAAGGCTGTATTTTAGAGCTGCTTAGGTATGGCCAGTGTCTTCAGGTGTATTTAAAATACTTAAACTCCAGTATGATGGTAATATTCTAGGTGCTAGCAGGGAGTGTCAAGTGGGGAGGAAAAGCTATTCTAGACCAGACAGTAGCTTTCAGCCTTTGCACCTAGCAAAAGCTATAGATTCCCCCAAGAAAAGTGAACAGGTAGTCCAAGTGGTGTGTGTAAATTCTGGGAGGATAGGGTCTTCCTAACGCCAGTCATGGATCCCAAAGGAAGAATTCCTCTTGTAGACTGTTGGGCCCTTGACCAGGGACGAGAGCAGCGTGCGTGTGGGGCTGAGAGGTGACGTGGGGACGGTGGAGTGCCTGCAGGAGGGTGACGTTTCCCTGTATCCTTGGCCAGATGAAGCATCAGGGTCTGAACGGGAGCATGAACCTGGACACCCTGGAAGGCGTGCCGACGGCCAGCTCCAGCAGATGGAGCGAGCTGACTGAGGCGGAGCGGCTCCAAGAGAACCTCCAGGCCTACCGCGCCTTCCACGGGATGTTGGCCCGGCTGTTGGAAGACCAGCGGGCACACTTCACCCCGGCCGAAGAAGACTTCCACCAGGCGATACACGCCGTCCTCCTCCAGGTGGCGGCCTTCGCGTACCAGCTGGAGGAGTTGATGGCGCTGCTGGAGCACAGGGTGCCCCCCAGGGAGGCCGCAGGGCCGCCCCTTCTCGCTGGGGACGCTGGTCTCTTTGAGAAGAAGCTGTGGGGCCTAAAGGTGCTGCAAGAGCTTTGTCGGTGGACGGTGAGGTCCGTGCATGACCTGCGGACCATCTCTCGACAAAGTGGGGTCCCCACACGTGGGAGCCATGGTGCCACCAAGGACAAGAAAATGTAGCGGTTACGCTCCCTCTTGCTTGCTTGCTTTCCTGACGACATAGACACTGCTCTCTGAGGCCTCAGCTCCCCAGTCTTAGCTTTGAAAACCTCTAAAACCACAGCCATTTTCACAGGGTTGGAGACACGGACAGATGGGCATACAGGTTTATTCTGGGGTGAGTTTGTGTACGCGTGTGTGTGCGTGTGCGTGAGCGTGCCATAAAGGAATGATGGGCACACAGGTTTATTCTGGGGTGCGTGCGTGTGTGTGTCCGTGTGTGTGCACGCGCGTGCCATAAAGGAACGCGGGCAGGGGCAGCACCCCGCCACCGCAGTGTTCCCATCTTTCCTACCCACTCAATAACCTCTGCAGGCGTGTAACAGCCTCACAGGATAAATACATTTTTTAACTCCAGTCGTGGATGACTCTTCTGAGAAGACTGAAAGAGTAAATTAAAAGTCATGGACTCTCGCCAGATCAGACTCGGATAATAAAGATCGTGATTAGCGTGTGTTGAGTATCTGCTGTATTGAGCCCTGCCGGGGGCTTTACGGGAATCACGACCTCGCACAGCCCCGCTGCGGAGGCGGTGGCATCTCCGTTTGGCAGATGAGAAGACAGGCTCGCAGGAGTGGGTACCGCTCGTTCAGGGCTCCCCGCCCGGCAGACCCAGACGTCCCGCGTCCCGAAGCCCGCGCCCCCTCACTGCAGAGCCTGCTCACCGGCCTCTCACGGCTCCTCTCTGCCGCAGAGGGCTGGGCAGGGCGTCCTCTGTCCCCGGGGCTGAGGAGACCGCCCCAGCCGTGTCCTGAGGGCGCCAGAGGCCGCGTTAGCACTTGCCGCCGGGACTCGGCCGGGAAGAGGACCCTCAGGTCGGCCCGCCGCGCCGCCCGAGGCTGGCGCTGCGCAGGCCCGCGGGGCGCCCTCGAGAAGGCGCTGGTGCCCCGGAGTGTGGGCTTGGGCACAGCGTCCCGCAGGCCGCTCCGTCCGCGGCAGTCAGCGCCGCGCTGAGTGACGCAGGCCCTGCAGCCCGGACCGCCCTGAAACAGTCCAAACCCCCCTCCGCCGCCGCCCTCTGGCCTTGGCCGCGCGGAGGGAGGGCGTGAGGCCCGCGGTGCTCCCGGCGGGGCTTCCGGGGCCACGCAGCTCGGCCCTCCCGCGCCTCCGCGAAGGGCGCGCTCTGCGCCAACGCTCCCGAGAGGAACTCTGACTCCGACCCGCGAACGCGGGTGTTTCAGCAAAGGCCACCTACAGCCGGGCTTGTGAGCGAGCGGGGCGGGGCGCCACAAGTTCACGACGCCAGCGGATGCACGCTCAGGGCTGGGGCCCCGATCAATCTGGCTTCCTTACTTGGGCCTTCATTTCTTTAAAAGACCACCTCCTTTTCTTCTTAAAACACTGCGAGTCAGAGAGGGCTGGCTGCCTGTGGGTCTGTGCCCGCGCCCTGTGACCTCAGGGTGCACAGCGCTCGGGTCGGGCTCTGGCACAGGGAAGGCGGGGTGCGCGCCCCGCAGGCCAGACGGGACTGGGGTCTGAGCTGCGTGCAAGGGGCACGCGGCCGAAGGCCGGCGGGGTGCAGACAGCACTTCCCGGGGAGGCAGGGGGAGGAACAGAGAAACCACGAGAAGAACCAGGGAAGAGTGTCCTTACCAGAAGGCAATGAGGCACTAATGCGCAGCTGGGTCCAGTCAGCACTAGAAATGTATTGCTGTGTCTATAACGCTGGCTGTGACATCACTTTGCAGTGAATGCATAGAGGCGCATTTCATTCAAGCTTTTCCTTGTTTCAATGGTTTCTTCTGCTTAAGAGCAGTATTTTGATAAAACACTTGCTTACTGATATGAAATGCTTAGATTTATCTGTACAGTACATTAGGCTCTTTTGGTTTAATGAAGAATGATCTGACTGACATTTCTTACTGAGAAGCACTGATTACACCTTTAAGTCCCCCAACGGGTACAATATTTTGAACAAGATTTTGTGTAGGGGGTGGGGGAGGAGGGCGTTTTTAAAGCCTTAATTGAATTTGTTACAATATTGCTTCTGTTTTAAGTTTGGGTTTTTTGGCCAGGAGGCATGCAGGCTCTTAGCTCCCCAGCCAGGGGTGGAACCCACACTCCCTGCACTGAAAGGTGAAGTTTTAACGACTGGACTGCCAGGGAAGTCCCTGTGCAATTTTTAAAATGTATTTTTCTGGCTTCTTCGGGTCTTGTGCGGCGCCCAGGATCTTCGGTCTTCGTGGTGGCGTGTGGGATCTTTAGGTGGGGCCTACGGAATCTCATTCCCCGACCAGGGATCGAACCTGGGCCCCTGCATCGGGAGCGTGGCGTCTTAGCCACTGGACCTCCAGGGACGTCCCTGCCCTGTGCCTACATTGAGCGGACGTGGCAGGGCAGACATCTGCAGGAGTTTCAGACGCCGGGGAGCGTGGCTTCAGCTCTGCTGAGTCGCACCTGAAGGAATTTCTATCTACTAGATGCACATCTGAAGTGGCAGCGGATCCGGGAAAGGTGTAAGTCCTAACTACTGGATGGGAAGGGGAAAGGTCAGGTCACAGAAGAGGCGTGCCTTCTGAGGGCATTCCCTGGCAGTGTGCCAGGAGCTGGTGTCACTTTCTCCTGCAGGAAACGGGACAGACTTCTTAGAAAAGGATAAAGGGGAAATGGGCACTTGTCCATAATAACAAAGACATAAACACGTGGATCTGAATGTGCAGACGCTGCATCATGCTTATCTGAAATGGATGCAATGGACTAAGGGACTGACAATATTTTGTACATATATATGCTGCTGCTGCTGCTGCTAAGTCACTTCAGTCGTGTCCAGCTCTGTGCGACCCCGTAGACGGCAGCCCACCAGGTTCCCTCGTCCCTGGGATTCTCCAGGCAAGAACACTGGAGTGGGTTGGCATTTCCTTCTCCAATGCATGAAAGTGAAAAGTGAAAGGGAAGTCGCTCAGTTGTGCCGACTCTTAGCCACCCCATGGACTGCAGCCTACCAGGCTCCTCTGTCCATGGGATTTTCCAGGCAAAAGTACTGGAGTGGGGTGCCATTGCCTTCTCCAGTACATATATATAATGCTACATATAATAAGGCCTCTTTTACATTTATTTTTAATTGGAGGGTAATTGCTCTACAATGTTGAGTTGGTTTCTGCGGTACGTCAACATGGATCAGCCATGGGCGTGCAGACGACCCCTCCCTCTTGAACCTCCCTCCCACCCGCCACCCCAGCCCACTGCTTTAGGTCATCACAGAGCACCAGGCTTAATAAGGTCTGAAAAGGCAAAAATTTAGTTCACAGCCCCTAACTCCTATTTTGTAAAGAGAACTGGGACTCCCTTGATGGTCAGGTGGTAAAGAATCTACCTTCCAATGCAGGGGACATGGGTTCAACCCCTGGTCAGGGAATTAGGATCCCACGTGCTGCCAGACACCTAAGCCGCGTTCCACAGCCCGAGAAGCCTTCTCCCCGCAGTGAGGAGCCCGCATGCAGCGGTGAAAACCCCCGCACCGCAGAAGTAAGGAAACACACTACCGCCGGAGCAGGCCTCTCTGTGGGGACACACTCCTGGAACTGTCCAGGAACTGCATGGCTGGGAGTCGGCAAATTCTTCATGCACTGATTTCCAAAGGTAATTTGGAAAAAGACTCGAAAAGTAGCACAAACTGAAAGTCCACGCCTGGAAGAAAATTGACGTTAAGACAGCCAGGTTCGAGGGAAGTGAGAGTTTTAATACAAATGGAAAGTGTGAGGTCGCAGCCCTAAGAGTTGCAGTTGTTTCAGGCGGCTGTGGACTCAAGCCCAATGGGTGACTCATCACTGTGACCGCCGGTCAAAGAGGGACAGGACCGGTAAACAGCCGAAAAGCCGTTTGGAAGGATTTCTGTCTGTGAACCCTCACCTCATGACGTAGCTGGGCGCCTTCTCTTTCTTTTGGGTAAAATAGAAATGCAGGAAGCAGGGGGATGAGAAAGGGATTGGTGACGAGAAAAAAGGGGAAAAAGAAAGATGTGGATGTCACTCCAATTGATGCATCGTGTGTGTGTGTGTGTGTGTGTGTGTGTGTGTGTGAGTGTTCGGGCCAGGGCATTTAAAAAAGCATGCTTTGGCCTCCTGCTTCTCATCCTGCCTCAGCTTCAAGCCTCAGACCCAAGAATGAGCCACCCAAATGGCAGTACATTTACAAAGTGAAAACAAGGGACTTCCCTGGTGGTCCAGTGGCTGAGAGTCCAAGCTCCAAGCGCAGGGGGCCTGGCTTTGACCCCTGGTCCTGGAATTAGATCCCGCATGCCGCAACCCAAGAGTCTGCCTGCCACGGTGAAGACCAAAGACCCCCAGTGCCGCACCTAACACCTGGTGCAGCCAAATAAATACTTTTTAAAAAATGAAGATAAAAAAGAAAGTCATCATTTCATTCAGAAGCTTCTATTGAACTCTAAGGTCTACAGATAAAAACGATAAAAATATAATTTGATCTTTTGATGAAATACGTGTGGGGTGTGAGGTATGAAAATCCGCACGCGTGTGGCTCTTAAAATACCCTATTTTGACAACAGTCTATTTTTGGCAGATGGATGCCAGAGTGAAAGAATAAGGGATCCAGTAACGCTAACAATAAAGATTTTGCCTCAGCAAGACCACGAGTTGCTGCTTTTATTTCTGTATCTGGATGAACAGGGGGAATTTCAAGTGATTTCAACACGGGATGAAACGTAATCCCTCCGGCCAGGGCCAGGCTCACTCGAGCGTGCTGGGTAAAGCTCTGTGATGCCAGGCCACTGGGCACAGCTCCCAAGGCCGGCCAGGCAGCCTCAAAAAGGTAGATTTCCCCTATGTTTACCAGCTTGCCTGCAGCTGATGGATATTTTCTTTTATCCGGCTTTACATGCGACAGAAGAAACCTTAGGCAGAAACCAAGTTGAGGAAAATCCACGGTGTTAAGACACGCCTGTGAGATTCTGCATTTTTCTCCACATGTTCACAGTCATATGGAAGGGGGCACTGCACCGACTCACGTTAGACGCCTTCACGCTGTTTTATGTCATCGACTCAGTCTTCTGAAGCCCCTGATGCTGGGAAAGACCGAAGGCAGAAGGAGAAGGGGGCAGCAGAGGATGAGATGGTTCGACAGCGTCACTGACTCAGTGGACATGAGTTTGAGCAACTCCGGGAGACAGTGGTGGACAGAGGAGCCTGGTGTGCTGCGGTCCGTGGGGGTCACAAAGAGTTGAACAGAACTTAGCGACTGAACAACAATAAGTCCCCTGAAATACGTTCACTAACAGGGCAAACACCAGTGAGTGTTACCTTGTCTGAGTTCCCTCCTCTGGTGTACGAGAGGTTTGGAGAGTTCTGGCTCCAAAGCTCACCCCAGTACCCCTGGCTGCCGTGGGACCCCTAGGAATCAAGATTGCTCCATCCCGAAATATCCATTCTCCATCCCTGTGATTCACTCTCCTTGCACACGGCCAGTGACAGACTTTACACAGTCTCTGTAACAAACTGTGCTGAGTTTACAAACTCGGGAGCAAGTCAGCTTCTCCTGAGCTGAAACGGCAATGGCAACTCACTTCACAGGATTTTATGCAGCGCAGACACGTGTGAGTATCTGAAAGTATTTGTCAGTGACATGCGGACATCGAGTATACTTAACGCCTCCAACAGCTTGGACTAATGGCAGATTTCTTGCTGAGAAGAGAGCTCTGCGAGTGTCTCAGGGGTAAGTCCTGGGGGCTTCCTAGGGGTCCTTCGGCCAGAGCCTAGACGTCACCGGCTTGTTGCACTGTGCGCCTTTGGCCACTAGAGGCCGATGTGGTTTCACGCAGAGCCTCCAGGAAATCACCCACCTCCCTGGAGAGCTGAGACCAGGCTGTCCACTGCATCCAAACGATGGTTTCCACCAGCATCACACACGTTCTGGAGATGCGTGGTAAAGAGCCAAGGGAACATGCAAACCCAGGCACCCTCCAGGAGCACTGTTAGTCGCTCAGTCGTGTGTGACGCCATGGACTGTAGCCGACCAGGCTCCTCTGTCCATGGGGTTCTCCAGGCAAGGATACTGGAGTGGGTAGCCATGCCCTCCTCCAGAGGATCTTCCTGACCCAGGGATCAAACTCAGGTCTCCAGCATTGCAGGCAGACGCTTTACCACCTGAGCTAGAGGGAAGATTCAAGACACCCCCAGGACGCGTTAAAGCAGGCGTTTAGACCTGGCGTCATCCTGCCGCATACCACCACCCTCCTCCTCACACGGGAGGGAACTCAAACTTCATTTAGTTTAATTGCATCATTAAATGCATTACAGGAGGACTTCCCTGGTGGCCCAGGGGTTAAGAATCTTTGCCCTGCAATGCCAGGAACACGGGTACAACCCCTGGTCCAGAGCGATCCCGCATGCTGTAGATCAAGTGAGTGTATGCCCCACACCTACTGAAGGCCTGGCGCCCTGTTCCACCACCAGAGGAGCCGCCCACCAAGATGAGAAGTCTGCACCGCAATTAAGAGTAGCTCCTGCTTGCTGGCGACTAGGGAGAGACCCTCAGACAGCAGTAATGACCCAGGGCAGCCAAAAATAAGTGAATGCAAAGCAAACAAAAGACTCACTGCGCAAGGAAGCCAGAGGCGCGCCCGCTGCCCCAGCTGCGCACTAGGAGAGCGCGTCTGGTCCAGGCATTCTGCACTGGGCTCCCCAGCTTCTCCATCACACCGGCCTCGTCTTAGGGAGCCTCTGGGTGGCCTCTCTGCATGTATTCACTCTTTCACACTCAGAGTGGCAGGCACCTCCCAAGAACCCGGTGAGGTAGGTACTGAGGTTCCGATGTTACAGCTGGAGAAACAGAGGCCTGAAGGATTGACGGTCCCCTGCCCCAGAAACACGCATATTCTCCTGAGAAAAGACAACCAAAAATGGGGTGCAGATTCAGTCATTCCAGAGTCTAACCAAGACCTGGAGGAGCCCCAAGGAAGGAGGGGTGCAGAGCCGCTTAAAAGAGCTTCTTTGTGAGCCAGGCTTTGAAAAATGGCCAGGATTTTGCCCTCAGGAAAAAATATAAGCTGGGCGGGGGGTGGGGGTGGGCAGGGTAGGGGATGGGCAAGAACGTCTTGGATAGAAGCAGCAGCCCTTGTCAAGGTCTGGCCGCCAGAAGGCATGTGGCATATTCCAGAATGTTCTCCATGCCTGCAGCTTGGGGTTCTCCAAGAGCCCCCGTGGGAGGTTCGGCAAGAGGAGCAAGTGGATGACGCCTTGTAGAAGGACTCTAGGAAACGTTTGTGAAGACCCGTAGCACTGGCACCTGCCCTTTGTTTTAGAAAACAGACTCAGACAGCAGTCAGAGGTGGGAGCTGCCAGAAACAGAGACTTGTTAAAAAGATGCTCCTCTGCTCCCGGTAAGGTACGTCTGGCTCTTTGTGCCAATGTTAGAGGCTTCCCTAATCCCTTAGACCCGGTGCTTGGGTGGGGGTGAGGCAGGCAGCACACAGTGATGTCACCGAGGGGCTTCCCTGGTGGGCCCAGTGGTTACGCATCTGCCCACCAGTTCAGGGGACACAGGCTCGCTTCCAGGTCTGGGAAGATCCCACGGGCCCAGGGTCGGTAAGCCCAGGGGCGCAACTCCTGAGCCTGTCTCTGAGCCTGCGGTCTGCAGCGGAGAAGCAAGCACAGCGAGAAGCCCGCACCGTCGGCAGAGAGAGCCCACGTGCACCAGCGTCCAGCACGGCCAAAGGCAAAGGTGACGTGTTAAAGATGGCCTCTAAAGAGTGATAGTACTGTGACCAAGAGAGTCATAAAATGCATATAGAAGCTTGAAAATGTGATGCACAGTCACTGAGAGGGAAGCCATCAAGGCCTTTCTCAACCGGTTATGTCCCCCCGAGACCTGAATGCTGACCCGAGCCAGTCGCCAGGAGACCTGCGGGGAAAGCACCGACGTCAAAGGGAGCGTTACCCGCGGATCCCGAGGAAGAGAGAGCTTCCTGTCCTCAAGGCACTGCTGGAGAGAGCCTGGTGTAGCACGCAGGCTTTGGCTGGGGGGTCAGGGGAGAGCGGGAAGGAATCAGAGGTTTGCTCTGGTCTGGATGCTCTCACAAGGTCAGGGCCAGCTGGGGCTTCCCTGGTGGCCCGGGGCAAAGCCACCCAGCTCCCGGAGCAGGGGGCCCGGGCTCCGTGTCTGGTCAAGGCGCTAGCTCCCACCCACCGCAACTAAGGGGTCCTCACGCCACAGAGAAGCCGGGAGGCTTCACGCGCCACCAGATGAAAAGGTTTAGCTTCTCGGGGAAAAGTGTGTCTGCAAAGCCAAGCTTCAAGAGAGTTTTAAGAAAAAATAAAGTCTGTCTATGTGAGCGAGAAGGTGCAGCCAAATAAATAAATAAATATTTTTTAAAAGGAAAGAAAGTGAGGCAAGTCCACACCTGATTATTCTGTGGACGGCATGGCGATCTTACTTTTGTGTGTGATTAGAAAAATCCATGCAGTGACCCCATTCTGTGGCGTGTCTCACGGGCTCAGGATGACTCTGTGCAAGGTTTCAACTCCATGAGATTGTTGAAACGTCTAGGGTCACTGGCTGTGAGCCTCAGACCGACCTGTGAGAGGGTCACAGTCCTGGGGGGTCGTCGTTTCCATCTGGACATCCCTGGACACCAGGGTTACTTTCTTCCTCCATCCCTAATAGTAAGAGTCTGTGAGGACAGGGAGCTGAGCTTTCTTCGCACTGCTGACCACAGACAACGGGCTGACAGCCGACGCTGACGGGAGTGTGTGTGACGAGCTAACGGATGGCTCCTTTCAGATACAGGTGACCAAGACGTCAGTCACAGAGCCAGCCCTGCTTTCTAACAGACTCCGATTCCAGAACAAACGACCCCTGATTGAATCCTTCCCCAAACTAACCAACCTGTTGGGAGCCGGTTTGAATTAGTGCTCCGCCCATGGCAAAGGTCATGAGGAAGGAGGCTTGACGTACACAAAGGTGGGGTCTAGCCTCAGGAGCCCCTTGGAGGTTCTCGAGCATCTACCCCCAAAATCAGAGCCTGCCTGCTTTACTACTTGTGCTCTCACCTACACCTCTGACTTTACGGGGGGCTGTCCCCCACTACCTCTCTCTGAAAAAAGAGTTAACTTAAAGCTTCAGTTAATAAAAATTCCTGGGTGTGACAGGAGTGTTTTAACCTACAAACTCCTCTGAAGGTTCTTTAGCCCACCTGACAGGCTTGTCCAGCCACATGTGATTACTCACAGCCTCCCAACAGTGGGAGGCACGAGATGCTCTTAACCTTCTAAAAACAGGTTCTTTAGAGAAGTCAAAAAACTATTAGCATAAGTATCAGATCAGATCAGATCAGTCGCTCAGTCGTGTCCGACTCTTTGCGACCCCATGAACCGCAGCACGCCAGGCCTCCCTGTCCATCACCAGCTCCCGGAGGTCACTCAGACTCGCATCCATCGAGTCAGTGATGCCATCCAGCCATCTCATCCTCTGTCGTCCCCTTCTCCTCCTGCTCTCAATTCCTCCCAGCATCAGAGTCTTCTCCAATGAGTCAACTCTTCGCATGAGGTGGCCAAAATACTGGAGTTTCAGCTTTAGCATCATTCCTTCTAAAGAAATTCCAGGATTGATCTCCTTCAGAATGGACTGGTTGGATCTCCTTGCAGTCCAAGGGACTCTCAAGAGTCTTCTCCAACACCACAGTTCAAAAGCATCAATTCTTCGGCGCTCAGCCTTCTTCACAGTCCAGCTCTCACATCCATACATGACCACAGGAAAGACCATAGCCTTGACTAGGCGAACCTTTGTTGGTAAAGTAATGTCTCTGCTTTTGAATATGCTATCTAGGTTGGTCATAACTTTCCTTCCAAGGAGCAAGCGTCTTTTAATTTCATGGCTGCAGTCACCATCTGCAGTGATTTTGGAGCCCAGAAAAACAAAGTCTGACGCTGTTTCCACTGTTTCCCCATCTATTTCCCATGCAGTGATGGGACCAGATGCCATGATCTTCGTTTTCTGAATGTTGAGCTTTAAGCCAACCTTTTCACTCTCCACTTTCACTTTCATCAAGAGGCTTTTTAGCCCCTCTTCACTTTCTGCCATAAGAGTGGTGTCATCTGCATATCTGAGGTTATTGATATTTCTCCCGGCAATCTTGATTCCAACTTGTGTTTCTTCCAGTCCAGCATTTCTCTTGATGTACTCTGCATATAAGTTAAATAAACATGGTGACAATATGCAGCCTTGACGTACTCCTTTTCCTATTTGGAACCAGTCTGTTGTTCCATGACCAGTTCTAACTGTTGCTTCCTGACCTGCATACAGATTTTTTAAGAGGCAGATCAGGTGGTCTGGTATTCCCATCTCTTTCAGAGTTTTCCACAGTTTATTGTGATCCACACAGTCAAAGGCTTTGGCATAGTCAATAAAGCAGAAATAGATGTTTTTCTGGAACTCTCTTGCTTTTTCCATGATCCAGCGAAGAAATAGAGGAAAACAACAGAATGGGAAAGACTAGGGATCTCTTCAAGAAAATCAGAGATACCAAAGGAACATTTCATGCAAAGATGGGCACAATAAAGGACAGAGATGGTGTGGACCTAACAGAAGCAGAAGATATTAAGAAGAGGTGGCAAGAATACACAGAAGAACTGTACAAAAAAGAGCTTCAAGACCCAGATAATCATGATGATGTGATCACTGACCTAGAGCCAGACATCTTGGAATGTGAAGTCAAATGGGCCTTAGAAAGCATCACTACGAACAAAGCTAGTGGAGGTGATGGAATTCCAGTGGAGCTATTCCAAGTCCTGAATGATGATGCTGTGAAAGTGCTACACTCAATATGCCAGCAAATTTGGAAAACTCAGCAGTGGCCACAAGATTGGAAAAGGTCAGTTTTCATCCCAATCCCAAAGAAAGGCAATGCCAAGGAGTGCTCAAACTACCGCACAATTGCACTCATCTCACACGCTAGTAAAGTAATGCTCAAAATTCTCCAAGCCAGGCTTCAGCAATATGTGAACCGTGAACTTCCTGATGTTCAAGCTGGTTTTAGAAAAGGCAGAGGAACCAGAGATCAAATTGCCAACATCCGCTGGATCATGGAAAAAGCAAGAGAGTTCCAGAAAAAGCATAAGTATAATGGGCTGATTAAAAATTGTATTGGTGAAGGGTTTTTCATTTGTTGAGCCAATGATTGCTGCTAAGTCTCCACTTCCCCTGCCCTTATACACATTAATGAATAGAAGAGATAAGTATTAACCTTTGATATTAATCACGTTAGACTTTAGGCTAAGTAAATTCTTTCCCTGACTAAAACCCACTACACCCTCACCCTATAGGAATGTAAATTTATCTAGTGGAATCTGTTTTAAGAATAATCACCCTGGCCAGAAGATGATGTAACACCCCTAAAACCTCTGTATACATTTGATAAAAGTCAGGGCTGCTGACCCTGCGTGACTTTTGTATAACATCTCAGTGTATAAAAGTAAACCAGGGAAAATAAAGGATGGGATCAGTTCCTGGAAAGACTGGTCTCCCCATGTCTCTCTCTCTCTCTCTCTCTCTCTCTCAAATTCTGGCTGAGTCTCCATCTGGAGCGCGGAACTCACCATGCTTACTAATTATGCCTGGGCTTCTAAGATCGGACCGGGGAGGCCTCAGTGTCTCCTCTTCTTCGGGAGAACGGAAAGACGCCTGCGGCCTACGTAAGTGGTGCAAACTTCTTGTCTTGAAGTTTTATTGGTCCCCCGCGTAAACCAAGCTACTCAGCCTCTTTTCTTCACTGAGTTTTCCTACTGAGCTATCCTCGTTCTATTATTCTTTATATCTCTAATTATAACTATTGTATTCTGATCCTCACCGACACCGTCTACACCTTGAACTCCCTGGATCAGCTGGGGCTGGTCCCCAGCACCAACCCAAGGCCAAGGCCTGTGGCTTCGAACCCCCCTAACACGTCCATTCTGAGGTGCCTGTTGCAACAAACCAATAAACCCGGCTTTGGTTACTCCAAGTGCTGGTCTGGTGGTCTTTGGCTAAAGAATAGCAATCCTGCAAAGAGAAAGCATTGGAAAAGTTTTCAGCTGTAAAGTGACATGTGTTAGGGTCTGCATTTTAAAATGAGCAATCAAACCACTATGCACAGATGGGACTATGGGGGCAAGACCAGAAAGAAACAGGAAAATCCAGACGATGGAAAACCTGAATTAAAAGTGACAATGGGGATGGAGCACAGAGCACGTCTCTGAAGACCAGCACAGAGGGCCTGGGGCGGGGAGATGGCGATAAGGCCAGTGAGCCCTGGAAAGAGGGAGAGCCCACAAAGCACCCTCCCAACCAGGAGGGGAGGGAACACAGGAGCATCCCTGTCTGCAGACGCTGGGCCGGACACGAAGGAAAGTGAAGGGAAAGTCGCACAGTCATGTCTAACTCTCTGCAACCCTGTGGGCTGTACAGTGCATGGGATTCTCCAGGCCAGAACACTGGAGTGGGGAGCCTTTCCCTTCTCCCGGGGATCTTCCGAACCCAGCGATGGAACCCAGGTCTCCCGCTTTGTGGGCAGATTCTTTACCAGCTGGGCCACCACAGAAGCCCAAGAATAATGGAGTGGGTAGCCTATCCCTTCTCCAGGGGATCTTCCCAACCAGGGAATCGAACTGGGGTCTCCAGCACTGTGGGCGGATTCTTTACCGACTGAGCTACCAGGGGTAACGTAGGAGATGGGAAGCCTGTTTTTTAAATACGTTGAGTTGAGTGTGGAGCACAGAAGCAGGCTGCAAGGGGTGGGGGAGAAGGAAGCTGAAAGGGAAAGTTGGGCTCAACTACGAGAGTCTCGGTTTAGATCAGTGACCCTCTTCAAAGTCAACATAAAAGAGACCTGGACAAGAAGGAAGGAGAAGAAAGATAAACCCCCCAGGGGTCAGGTTAGTTCTTCTGCCTTCGTCCTAAGGGCACCTGAAAGGGTCCCCTTGTCCACGTCCAAGCGCAGACCCCCCCCCCCTTATTCTAATGGTCACAACTGCTGGAGTAGACTTAGGGTGCATCAGAAAATCACCCTGTTCTGCATTTCCCATCTTTGACAAATTTGCATCATGCAAGAAGGGTTTCAACGTATTCCTTTTATCCTACCTGTACCCACACCTCCCTTTCCACACGACTGCCTCCTGGTCTTGCGTCAAGGCCCAGGTCACAGACCATGTTCTTTGTGAAAGCCTCTCTGTGTGTGCACCGTGTCCCGTCCCTCTCCTCTCCGCCGCCACCTCCCTGGCACATCGGTGACCGTCACGACGGCGTCTGTCACTGACTGCCATGAGGACCGCTGCAGCAGCGAGCACTGGCGCTGAACTGGGTGCTCTGCACAAAGCAACTCGTCTCACCCCCAGGAAACCCACCGCTCTGGAGGTCAGTGTTGTTTCTACCGTAGAGGAGAGAACTGGAGTTCAGAAAGGCCACGTGACTCCCCCAGTGTGGCAGAGCTGGGAACTGGCTGAGGCACGATTCAGACCGAACTATTTGAATATAAAAGCCATCAGTTCAGTTCAGTTCAGCCGTTCAGTCGTGTCTGACTCTTTGCGACCCCATGGACTGCAGCACACCAGGCCTCCCTGTCCATCACCAACTCCCAGAGTTTATTCAAACTCATGTCCATCACGTCAGTGATGCCATCCAACCATCTCATCCCCTGTCGTCCCCTTCTCCTCCTGCCTTCAATAAAAGCCATACATTTTTATTAAATTTTAAAAAATTTGTACAGGGATATAGCTGATTAACAAACTGTGACAATTTTAGGTGAACAGGGGAGGGACTCAGCCACACGCAGACATACATCTATTCTCCCCCAGCTCCCCTCCCGTCCCGGCCGACACATCACTCTGAGCGGAGTTCCCTGCGCTGTACAGAAGGTCCTTGTTGGTCACCCATTTAAAACACAGCACGGTGTACAAGCCATCAAAAGCTCGTTCTGCCACTCTGTGCATCTCCAGCCATGCTTTCTCTTTACATAGCTGTTACATGACTCAGCACACCACACAGTGTTACTTATGTCTATGCCTCTGCTCTGCGGGAAGGTGGGCTCCTTGAAGGCCCAGGCTGTGTCTTCCCTGGAATAATGCAGACGCTCAGCCAAGGTTACCAGGACGAGAGGAGGGAGGTGGCCAGAGCCAGAGATGAAGAGAAGGGAAGGTGGCAAGCACCAGGGTGATCGCTGTTCACATCGATGGTCCCCTAACGTTTTCACGGAAGTGATGCCGCCTGTCGGGCACACTGGGCTAGCTTGGAGGGGGTCTGGATTCCAGGAGAGAGGCACTCTGGGCTGGAGGGAAGTGGGGGAGCACGGCAAGGACTGTGTGTGGCAGCCTTGTCCTCAGTCACTCTAGTGCTGAAGGGTCAGTAGCTCTTGGTGGCCGTTAGACATTCTGTGCTTTATATGAAGGCTTAACCGACTATTTCCTAAAGACTGTATATTAAGTATTTTAGACTTTTGTGTTACAAGGTCTCTGTTGCAACTGTTCAACTCTGCCATTGCAAAGTGGTCTTTGGCTAAAGGGCATCAATACTGCAAAGAGAAAGCACTGGAAGTTTTAAGCTGTAAGGTGGTGACGTGTTAGGGTCTACAGTTTTATAAAATCGACAGTTATAGGTGAGACAAAAACAAGTGAACAGGGCCATGTTACGATAAAATTTTATTGACAAGAAACAGGTCCCAGACTGTGGGCCACGTCTGCTGACCCCAGATTTATATGAATTTTATGTTTCGAGCTTTGGTTCCGTCTCCTCTCAGCCCAGTTTTTAAACTTTGATGAAGTTGTAGGGAAGGCAAAACTTTACTTCCACCCACCTTAGATTTTCAGCCGAAGCTTTTTTTTTTTTTTTAACAGTTTATTACAGCACGCACTGCACTTTACTCAGGAGAAAATTGAACCAAAAGTAATTCAAAATAGTGGCTTAAAATTCCAATTTCTGTAGCATCTTCAGCAAGAATAAGACATCTGTAGAGAAAGGACGGGATGAACAAAGCTTAGGCTTCCGAGGGGAGCAAACCACGGGAAGGCAAATCTGTGTGGGTTGAAAGGGAACTAACGGAGGAAAGTTCACCTGCAGATTCCTCTGGTGCCCTCTCGGCTGACGAGAGCCTGACTTAGAAAAAGTAGAATTTAAATCCTGCCCTTAGGCAGAAAAGCAGAAGCTGCTTCTGTGTTTGCTGCTTCTTAACGACCTTGCAAAGAATGCTCAAACTACCGCACAATTGCATTCATCTCACATGCTAATAAAGTCATGCTCAAAATTCTGCAAGCCAGGCTTCAGCAATATGTGAACCGTGAACTTCCTGATGTTCAGCTGGTTTTAGAAAAGGAAGAGGAACCAGAGATCAAATTGCAAACATCCGCTGGATCATGGAAAAAGCAAGAGAGTTCCAGAAAAACATCTATTTCTGCTTTATTGACTATGCCAAAGCCTTTGACTGTGTGGATCACAATAAACTGTGGAAAATTCTGAAAGAGATGAGAATACCAGACCACCTGATTTGCCTCTTGAGAAATTTGTATGCAGGTCAGGAAGCAACACTTAGAACTGGACATGGAACAACAGACTGGTTCCAAATAGGAAAAGGAGTACGTCAAGGCTGTATATTGTCACCCTGCTTATTTAACTTGTATGCAGAGTACATCATGAGAAACACTGGGCTGGAAGAAGCACAAGCTGGAATGAAGACTGCAGGGAGAAATATCAATAACCTCAGATATGTAGATGACACCACCCTTATGGCAGAAAGTGAAGAGGAACTAAAAAGCCTCTTGATGAAAGTGAAACTGGAGAGTGGAAATTTTTGGCTTAAAGCTCAACATTCAGAAAATGAAGATCATGGCATCCGGTCCCATCACTTCATCGGAAATAGATAAGGAAACAGTGGACACAGTGTCAGACTTTATTTTGGGGGGCTCCAAAATCACTGCAGATGGTGATTGCACCCAAATTAAAAGATGCTTACTCCTTGGAAGGAAAGTTATGACCAACCTAGATAGTATATTGAAAAGTAGAGACATTACTTTGCCAACAAAGGTCTGTCTGGTCAAGGCTATATTTTTTCCAGTGGTCATGTATGGATGTGAGAGTTGGACTGTGAAGAAGGCTGAGTGCAGAAGAATTGATGCCTTTGAACTGTGGTGTTGGGGAAGACTCTTGAGAGTCCCTTGGACTGCAAGCAGATCCAACCAGTCCATTCTGAAGGAGATCAGTCCTGGAATTTCTTTGGAAGGAATGATGCTAAAGCTGAAACTCCAGTACTTTAGCCACGTGATGCGAAGAGTTGACTCAGTGGAAAAGACCCTGATGCTGGGAGGATTTGGGGGCAGGAGGAGAAGGGGACGACAGAGTGTGAGATGGCTGGATGGCATCACTAACTCGATGGATGTGAGTCTGAGTGACCTCCGGGAGTTGGTGATGGATAGGGAGGCCTGATGTGCTGCGATTCATGGGGTCGCAAAGAGTCGGACACGACTGAGCAACTGAAATGACTGACTGACTGACTGGACTGTAGCCCACCAGGCTCCTCTGTCCAGGGGATTCTCTAGCAAGAACACTGGCGATCTTTAGATGTAGAGATAGAGGCCGTGTGTCTTGCGTCTCCTGCACTGGCAGGTGGGTTCTTTACCACTAGTGCCACCTGTGAAGCCCAAAGAAGGGACACATGAATGATTGAAGTGAAAGAACGGAAAACCCTTCTTTCTTTCACATCTTATCTCCAACTCTCCCCACTCAGGACTCTCTGGACCATGACACTCAGCAGAGATTCCTCAAAATCCAGTCTGAGTTTTGAACCCCCAACTTTGCTGATTTATTTGCCTATGACTTAGTGATTGCCAGCCTTTCAATGCTGCAACACTCTATTCAGAAGAAACACACAGTCCATATTTATTTGCACCTCCAACTTGTTTTAAAAACAACATCATAATTTTAAAATTAAATTTAAAATTAATTTTCATTGTAAAATTCTCAGGAACTCCATGAGCTAACTAGTGACTATCTGGTTTGCACCAGTCTGTCTTCTGTAAAGTACAGGATGGTTTAGACCAAGTCCAAAGCTACAGGTAGTGAGATTGTGGCTGAAATAAGGAATGGGCATGGAAGCTGGGGCTCAGAATTTACCAGGTTCACCCTTGTGAATTTCCCTCCACAACTGCTCAGTTCTGTTATCTATTTCTTTATTTTTTAAAAATAATATGTGGTATTTTATGTAAATGCATATCTCATAAAATTTTGAAAAAGTGAGGTAATTAAGAGGGAACATAAGTGTTGAAAAGTTGGAACTAAGATTGAGTTTAGCATCAAGAATGTTGTAGAAGGAGCCAAATTTACTCTGAGCTCTCTGGAAGTCAAAATAATGATAAAGACCTCTTTGTTCTACACAACTTACAGTATCCATGAGATCACAGCAACCCAGTGTCCAAGAGACATGACTCACAGTGTCCCTGAGATCACAACAATCCTGTTCAGAAGAGACACGACTCACAGGGCCCACAAGATCACAATCCAGTGTACGAGAGACACGACACTCAGTGTCCATGAGATCACAGCGACCCAGTGCACAAGGGACACGTCTCACAGCGCCCACGAGATCATAGTGACCCAGTGCACAAGGGACATTAATCACAGCACCCATGAGATTACAGCGACCCAGTGCACAAGAGACACGACTCACAGTGCCCGTGCACAAGAGACATGACTCAGTGCCCACGAGATCACAACGATCCAGTGTCCAAGAGACATGACTCAGTGCCCACGAGATCACAACGATCCAGTGTCCAAGAGACACGACTCACAGTGCCCATGAGATCGCAGTGACCCAGTGTCCCAGAGAAGCCAGTTTCGGGGGGGACGCTGTGTGATGTCCAATAGCAGCTCCCGGGCAGCACGTTGTCCATCAGGCCCCGTTCTGTGCTCGGCTGGGATGAGTTTCAGCAGCCCCTCCACCCTGTTTCTGAGGGTTCTGAAAGGAACTTGGAGACTCAGGGGTTCCCCATGTCGCCACCTCCCCTTTTCCCATCCTTTTTGTCTTTATTTTTTGTCTGCTTGCCTCCAATATTTGGAAACAACGAAAACAGAGTTGTATTGATCATTGCATTACTTCAAGCACTTATACTAGGCAAAATGAAGCTTAAAACTGTTTCACACACGAAATAATAATACATTTATGAATCCCAGAAGGGCAGGTGACCTAAAAGGATTCAAGAGCTGAGTCATATATTCGAGGCCTCCCAAGAGCTCTTCTGCTTTTCTCCAATCAGCAAGCTTACAGAGCATCTGCTGGGATTCCGCTCATTTCCTGAGCTCTGGAAATGATTCTGATGAGCACAGCACCTTCCCTCTTGCCATTTAAAGAGTTCCTGATCAGGTTGGATGAAGAACTCATGCAAAGGGACAGGCTCAGTTTCATGCTGCTAAAGACGTTAGCAAAGGAACCAGAGATCAAGGAACCAGAGATCAAACAGCCAACTTTGGTCGCATCATAGAGAAAGCAAGAGAATTCCAAAAAGCATCTAATTATTCTTCATTGACTATGCTATCTGTGGGAACTGTGGGAAATTTTTAGAGATGGGAATACCAGACCACCTTACCTGCCTCCTGAGAAACCTGCATGCAGATCAAGAAGCAACAGTCAGAACCGGACATAGAATGGACTGTTTCCAAGTTGGGAAAGGAGTATGTCAAGGCTGTATATTGTGACCCTGCTAATTTAACTCATATGTATAGTACATCATGAGAAATGCTGGGATGGATGAAACACAAGCTGGAATCAAGATTGCTGGGAGAAACATCAACAACCTCAGAAGTGCAGATTATACTACCGTTATGGCAGAAAGTGAAGAGGAGCTAAAGAGCCTCTTGATGAAGGTGAAAGAGGAGAGTGAAAAAGCTGGCTTAAAACTCAACATTCAGAAAACTAAGATCATGGCATCCGGTTCCATCACTTCATGGCAAATAGATGGGAAACAGTGAGAGACTTAATTTTCTTGGGCTCCAAAATCATGGTGGATGGTGACTGCAGCTATGAAATTAAAAGAGCCTTGCTCCTTGGAAGAAAATCTATGACAAACCTAGACAGTGTATTAAAAAGCAGAGACATCGCTTTGCCAACAGTCATGTACGGATGTGAGGGTTGGGCCATAAGGAAGGCTGAGTGACAAAGAATTGATGCTTCTGAACCGTGATGTTGGAGAAGACGCGTGAGAGTCCCTTGCACTGCAAGGAGGTCAAATCAGTCAATTCTAAAGGAGATCAGTCCTGAATATTCATTGGAAGGACTCATGCAGAAGCTGAAGCTTGAATACTTCAGCCATCTGATATGAAGAGCCAACTCATTGGAAAAGACCCTGATGCTGGGAAAGATTGAGGGCAGGAGGAGAAGGGGACGACAGAGGATGAGATGGTTGGATGACATCATTGACTCGATGGACACAAGTTTGAGCAAACCCTGGGAGACAGTGAAGGACAGGGGAGCCTGGCATGCTGCAGTCCATGGGGTCACAAAGAGTTGGACATGGCTGAGTGACGGAACAACAACGAAACATCAGTGTGAATCTGCCTGCAGTGCAGGAGACGCGGTTCAATCCCTGGGTCAGGAAGACCCCCTGGAGAAGGAAATGTCAACCCACTCCACTATGCTTGCCTGGAGAATGTCATGGACAGAGGAGCCTGGCGGGCTGCAGTCCATGGTTTGGACACAACTGAGCACTAGCACTAACCAACACAAAACAAAATTTTTAATTGTAGTTTTTCACAGTGGCTCCAGATATGAGATTGAGATGTGAAATCATCAAGGAGACCAATTCCTATCAAGCAAAGTGCAAGTCTAATAGCCAGAGCAGACCAGGGCACATTGGTTTGCTTCTGAAGGTCATGGGCTCCCTGTTCTCAAGCTGTTCAAGCAGACACCACTGGGTGAACAGGCTGCACATAGACCCCAACCCCGGCAGCCCTGAATGTCTAGGAATTAATCTCCAGGTTTGTCCACAGACACGGGATGCTCTGTGACCCTCTCCCAACGTCTTAACTCTCCCCAGTCTTTGGGCTGCTCCAGGTTTGTGATACCCTTTTCCACAGAAACAGGATCAGCCCATTCAAGCTTCGGGCGCTGGTGGACAGATGGACCAATTTTAACACAGGATCATCTGGCCACCGAAACAGGGAAGCGTGTGTGTTCTTTTGTGGAAACCCCACTTCATTGCCCTGTGATATTTACACCAGGGCTGAAATGAACAAGCGCTCTGTTTGCATAGATCCCCTAGTATTTTGGAGACTCTTCTTTTTCTCTTTTTCTAATCATCCAGAAAATGACGGATAACCTTAATCATGACACCAACACTTACCAAGTCCGTTTGAAAGATCCAGGGCCTTGGTAAGAGGGCCCTGTCTGGCAAAGGATTTTCAGCTAGAAGTAGCATTTACAGATTCAAGGGGAAAGCATCTTTGGGGACATCTGTGGAAAAAAAAGATGGGTTCTTTGGAAGCACAGCCCCTGGAAACCAAGGTAATCGGGTCAAACTTTATTCTTTTCTGGCTTATGAATAACCCATCTAGAAGAGTGCTAGGACACTCTTCTACCCACTCTCTGCCTGAGTAGATTGTGTTCTTCCTTGACGTTTTAGCCTAAAGCCCACGTTCCCTTTTCTTGTATACTTACTGATGTATTTGGCAGGGCTGAGTCCTAGGTGTAACATGCGGGATCTTCGACCTTCATGGTGGCATGTGGCATCTTGAGTTTCAGCACACCAACACTTAGTTGAAGCATGGGGATTCTAGTTCCCTGGCCAGGGATTGAACCCATGGCCCCTGCACTGAGAGCTTAGAGTCCTAGCCTCTGGAGCTGCAGGGGCTTAAAGCCCACTTTCTAAGAGAGGCCCTTCTTATTCCCAAGCAGAGTACAGAGCTGGGGCAAACGGTGCAGCAGCGCCCAAAGGGGCAGCAGCTGGAGGCGGCCAGCCCCCTGCCGCCCGCAGAGCCGGCTCTCTCACAGGAGGTGTGAGAGCTACGCTGCCATTCTTGCCTCCATGCAAGTTTGTTGAACGTGAATACTGTGTTCCTCCTTGAGTGATTTCTTTGGAATAAATTCCCAGACACAGAGACGTTGAATTAAGGAAGGAGTATGAACAATGGCCAGATTCTGAGACCCAGAACCAGGACGCCCTGCTGAGGGGCAGCCCAGCGAGGGCGTCAGCTTCCCGTTCTCTGCTCCATAGAACCCCATGAACGCAGCCCATGCACGTAAACAAGTATATGTGGCCCGCCCAGGAAGAAACTGGCGGGAGACGCTGACGCCCCCACTTGCAGATAGATGAACGCTAGCTCGCATCACTCACGTCTGCCTCTCTGCGACCCCATGGACGGTCGCCCGCCAGGCTCCTCTGTCCATGGCATTGTCCAGCAAGAACACTGGCGTGGGCTGCCTGACGTACCGTGAAGTGCTGAATCAAGAAAGAGACGACAGGATTTACCTGCTGGAACAGTGGGTGAGAACCTGCCTCCCAATCCAAGGGCAAATGGTTCGATCCCTGGTCTGGGAAGATTCCACATGCCCAGAAGCAACTTAGCCCAAGCACCACAACGACTGAGCCCGAGTGCCTAGGACCCAAGCTCTGCAACAGGAGAAGCCACCACGATGAGAAGCGGGGCGTCACATAACATAGTCCCTGCTTGCTGCAGCTAGAGAAAGCAGGTGTGCAGCAATGAACGACCAGCACAGCCAAAAATAAATAAAAAGATGAATAAAATTACCAAAAAAATGCCCTGTAACCCTTAGATTAAAGAGAAAAGGAAAGAGAGAGAAGACATATGCAAAAATAGCTGCTGCAAAAAGGAAGGAGACTCTCAGGCACTGCTGCTGCTGTTCAGCTGCTCAGTCGTATCCGACTCTCTGCGACCCTGTGGACTGCAGCACGCCAGGCCTCCCTGTCCTTCACCAACTCCCGGAGTTTGCTCAAACTCATGTCCACTGAGTCGGTGATGCCATCCAACCATCTCATCCTCTGTCGCCCCCTTCCCCTCCTGCCTTCAGTCTTTCCCAGCATCAGGGTCTTTTCCAATGAGTCAGCTCTTCACATCAGGTGGGCAAAGTGTTGGAGTTTCAGCTTCAGCATCAGTACCTCCAATGAATATTCAGGGTTGATTTTCTTTAGGATGGACTGGTACATGCTACAGCAGAGATGAAACTTGAAGACGTTAAGCTAACTGACATACATTAAGTGGCTTGAAACAAGCCAGTCACAAAAAGGAACATGATGTGTGGTTCCACTTACCTTGGGTATCTAATATAATCAATTCTTAGAGACAGAAAGTAGAGAGCTGTCCCAGGGACTGAGGTGGGCAGAGTGGGGGCCGGGAGGTGCTACATGAGGGTGGAGCTTCAGTTTTGCAAGAGGAAAAGTTCTGGACGCTGGTTCCACAACACTGAATATACTTAACACTACGGAACAACATGATCAGAAAAGGGGAAGATGGTAAATCTGCTACGTGTTTTTCACCGTAATTGAGGGAAAAGGAAAAAGACTTTCTGGCTCACAAAACAGCCTGCCAGGTGCTGTCTGCACTGCCTTCTGCCGGGTACTACCCGCTTTCAGAATAAAATACCACCGGGGGAGCCATTCCACACTGTGCGTGGAAACTCAACATTCAGGAAACGAAGATCATGGCATCTGGTCCCATCACTACATGGGAAATAGATGGGGAAACAGTGGAAACAGTGTCAGACTTTCTTTTTCTGGGCTCCAAAATCACTGCAGATAGTGACTGCAGCCATGAAATTAAAAGACGCTTACTCCTTGGAAGGAAAGTTATGACCAACCTAGATAGCATATTCAAAAGCAGAGACATTACTTTGCCAACAAAAGTTTGCCTAGTCAAGGCTATGGTTTTTCCTGTGGTCATGTATGGATGTGAGAGCTGGACTGTGAAGAAGGCTGAGCGCCAAAGAATTGATGCTTTTGAACTGTGGTGTTGGAGAAGACTCTTGAGAGTCCCTTGGACTGCAAGGAGATCCAACCAGTCCATCCTAAAGGAAATCAGTCCTGAATATTCATTGGAAGGACTGATGGTGAAGCTGAAACTCCAATACTCTGGCCACCTGATGCGAAGAACCAACTCTTTGGAAAAGACCCCGATGCTGGGAAAGATTGAAAGCAGGAGGAGAAGGGGACGACAGAGGATGAGATTGTTGGATGGCATCACTGACTCGATGGACATGAGTTTGGGTAAACTCCGGGAGTTGGTGACGGACAAGGAGGCCTGGCTGAGGTCCATGGGGTTGTAAAGAGTCGGACACGACTGAGCACTGAACTGAACTGAGGGGGAGCCATTTACTCTCATTGTCAGGGCTTTTAAATACAGGCAGAGAAGGAGAAAAAAATGGTTGAAAGAGCTCAGTGGGGAGAGCGTTAGACTGAAGACCTAAAGGTCCCTGGTTCGGTCCCAGGTTTCGGCAGTGGTTTGGGCTTCTCTCGGGGCTCAACTGGTAAAGCAACCACCTGCAACACGGTGGACCTGGCTGGGTTCGATCCCTGGGTTGAGAAGATGCCCTGGAGAAGGGAAGTCTACCCTCTCCAGTACTCTGGCCTGGGTCAGAAAGAGTCGGACAGGACTGAGAGACTTTCCCTTTCGTTTCACTTTCAGAGGAGAGCTGGGGGAATCGAGAAAGCAGCGCTCACACGCGCTCAGTATCGTGTGCTAACAGGCCGCTAGCGGGAAGTTGCCGCCCAGCACAGGGAGCCCCGCTCGGCGCTCTGTGATGACCTGGGGGGGCTCCAGAGGGAGGGAGGGGTGTGTGTTCAGGGCTGATTCATACTGCTGCACAGTGAAAGCAGTGCAGCATCATCAAGCAAACACATCTCATCAAAAACCTGCAGCACAAACCAAAAGGGCTGGAAGCCACCCCTCACTTTTCCCCCTTACATTTGTGCCTGTGGCCATATGTTCACATCATCTCAAAAGTCATCCCAGCCTCTATCAGATAACTGTAACTTGAGTGATTTGAAACATAAAAAGCTAGATTCCAGGGGAAAGAGAGGGGAATAAATTAGGAGTTGCTAATATGGGGATGAATATGCTGGCACACTTTTGTTCTTCTCGCTCATTGTTGGTCAGTGGTGAAGTGTGTCCGGCTCTTTGGAATCCGATGGACGGCAGCACGCCAGACTTCCCTGTCCTTCACTATCTCCCTGAGTTTGCTCAAGCTCAAGTGCACCGAGTCGGTGATGCCACCCAACCATCTCAGCCTCTGTGGCCCCTTTCCCTTCTTGCTCTCAATCCTTCCTGGCATCAGGGTCTTTGCAATGAGTTGGTTCTTCACGTCAGGTGGCCAAGCATACGAAACAGATAAACAACAGGAGCCCCTGTACGGCAGAGGGAGCCACAGGGCTTCCCTCTTGGCTCAGATGGTGACAAATCTGCCTGCCACGTGGGAGAAGCGGGCCCAGTCCCTGGGTCGGGAAGATCCCCTGGAGAGGGGAACAGCGACCCACTCCAGTCCTCTTGCCTGGAGAGAGGAGCCTGACAGGCTCTGGTCCACGGGGTTGCAGAGGCCATCAATAAGTTTATAATGGGAAAGCATCTCTCTCTTTTCTCTTTCTTTAGTCGCTAAGTTGTGTCCGACTTGTGACCCCATGGACTGTAGCCCGCCAGGCTCCTCTGTCCATGAGATTCTCCGGCCAAGAATACTGGATTGAGTTGCCACTTCCTTCTCCAGGGGATCTTCCCTACCCAGGGATTGAACGTGGGTCTCCTGACTCCACAAATCTTGACTTCCCTGGTGACTCACAGGGTAAAGAATCTGCCTACAATGCACGAGACCCCGAGTTCGATCCCTGGGTCAGGAAAATCTCCTGGAGAAGGAAATGGCAACCCATTTCAGTATCCTTGTCTGGAGAAACCCATGGACAGAGGAGCTGGGGGCTACAATCCATACTCTCCATGGGGTCACAAGGACTGAGCGACTAACACTTTCTCTTTCCAGGATTCTGCTGCAGGGGGTGTAGTTCAGCCCCTGATATGGAGACTAAGTCTGCACACAGCACTCTGTGTGGTCAAAAAAATGAAAAATGAAAAAGATTTTAAAGGAAAAGCTGTCGGGCTTTCCCAGGTGCAGCTAGTGGTAAAGAACCCACCTACAATGAAGAAGACTAATAAGACATGGATTTGATCTCTGGGTTGGGAAGACCCCCTGGAGAAGGGAATGGTTACCCACTCCAGTATTCCTGCCTGGAGAATCCCATGGATGGAAGAGCCTGGCAGGCTGCAGTCCACGGGGTCACAAGGAGTCGGGCAGGACTGAAGCACTTGGCACGTGTATCCTTAAATATTCTAGTAGACATTAATCACAGTAAAATCAAACAGTTGAAAGTAATAAAAGAAAAGTGATTTAATTTCTGTAAGGCAAGACATGATCTCCTGGCAGGAGTGTATATCATAAATTTTTCTGATCCTTGGCAGAGTTTTTCCTAAACCGCCGTCTCACCTAAAAAGGCCCACTGGCCATAAAACAGGCTGAATTTATGGAAGGCGCTTCAGGAGGAGGCCAGGAAAAGCTGGAAAGTTCCATTCCGGAAGCTGCATGTGTTCTTGCCCACTCCAGCAGGGAGCTGGGTGATCTCTGCTTCTCCCTCTGGCCACGGGAAGGCAGTGGAGTGAGACAATGCAAAAAAGCTCCACCAAGGAGTGGCTCTCAAGGTAAGTCTAAAAAACGTGTATTTGGTGGTCGGCTGCTTTGTGACAATGACCCCCACAACTGCTGGCTTAGGATAGCAATTCTGTATGATTAACCATTCTGGATTGAGCTGAATGCTTTTTTTTTAAAAATTAAGTAATTAATTTTGTTGTACAGTTCTTAGCTGAGGCATGCGAGGTCTTGTTCCCTCACCCAGGATCCAACTCCGGCCCCCTGAGTCTTAGCCACTGGGCCCCCAGGGAAGCCCCTGGACACTCTTTCCATCCAGGGGATGTTGGCTGGGAGCTCACCTACGTAGTCTCCACAGAGATGACGCAAGGGCTGACCGAAGCCGGGATGCTGGCAGAGCAGTCCTGCAGCTGTCCAGTCGTTCCCCGGTCCGGCCCGCTCTGCATGGCGTCCACAGGAGACGAGCTGGATGGCTCAGGGCTCTGGGGACGGCTCTTTGGAATCCGATGGACGGCAGCACACCAGCTTCCTTGTTTCTGGGTCTTACATTTGGGCCCAGTGATGGCCCAGCTGAATGCCGACCACGTTGAATCAGTTACAGCAAGGCACAGTGCCAGTGTGGGTTCACTTCGGGTTAGGACCTCACAGGGTGCGTGAATCCTGGGAGGGCTGGGTAATCAAGGACCCCTGGAGACTGGTTCCAAGAACAGGTATGGAAAAGACGCTGAGACACAGAAGGACGAGCAGAGAGAAAAGCATGGAGAAAAACACAGAGTGTCTAAAGACACAAAAGAACGAGGGCCGGTGGATGGCTTCTTAAAAAGAGCCCGTGGGCAATGGGTTTGTGTAATAAGTGAGGCAACTGTCAACTCTGAGGGACCTTGTACCTTAGGCTCAGCAATTTGGACACGATTTTGTCCAGTAGTTCTCTGATCAAACTGCGCCCTGGAATCTCCTGGAGACCAGGGAATGCCAGCTCCCCAAATATTATCAAAACAACCCTCTGATGAGACGAGGAGAACTCCATCTCTGCAGAGATTTGGCAGCCTCTCAGAGGAGGAAGGGCAAGGTTAGAATTGATTGAAAATGGGAAGTTTGGTTTAAGGCATGTCCCTCACCGGGGGAGTGGGGAAGGTCCTTTTAAAAATTTATCCATTCGTCTACTCCTGGCCTTATGTGACCAGCTAGTTGCAGCATGCCAACTCTTAGCTGTGACATGGCGGGTCCAGTTCCCTGACCAGGCGTGGAGCCTGGGATCCCTGCCCTGGGAGCAGACTTAGCTGTGACGGGGTGGGTCCAGGTCCCTGACCCGGCGTGGAGCCTGGGATTCCTGCACTGGGAGCAGACTTAGCTGTGACATGAGGGGTCCAGTTCCCTGACCCGGCGTGGAGCCTGGGATCCCTGCACTGGGAGCAGACTTAGCTGTGACATGGGGGGTCTAGTCCCCTGACCAGGTGTGGAACCTGGGATCCCTGCACTGGGAGCAGAGTCTTACCCACTGGGGCACTAGGGAGCTCCTGGGATGGAGGTGGGGTCTCGATTCAGATTGAGCAGAAATCAGAATGCAATAGTCGAAGGCTGGCAGCAGAAGCAAGGGAAGGCAGAGAAATTCCCTAACCTTAGGGCACAAACTGGTGATGCTATGCTGGAGGAGTTGAGGAATACTTTGGAATATTTCAGTGGTGAATAACTAGGCCACTTGTCTAGGGAAGAACCTCCTGGAACAGTAAAGTTATGCTAATGAGAGGATGGAGTGGTGGGTTACGATCAAGAGTAAGCTCTGTTGAGCGTAGGTAGTATGGGTCTCAGAACATGGTCAACATACAGATTCTCAGAACTCATCTTCAAAAGCTCCTGTTCGATGGAACCCAAAACCCTCTATTTTTCACAGGCTTGGAATCAAGGTTATAAGCTGGTGGGTAGCAGGGCAGGTCCCCACAAACAGGGAGCTTTGGCATTTTGCTTATTTTGAGCTAAAGGCATTTTAAAAATAGCAAATGCTGGAAGAGACTCCTTTTGACCTTTCCTTATTTGCCTGAAGACAGATAATCTTAAAGGAACTTTATCATAATAAACCCCCTCCTGAGGAGTTCATCATCCAGGGAAGATGGACTCGACACAGGTTAACACCGGACAGACCCAGATGAACTTTATCACAATCACATCTCCCACTTGTCTCCTGAGGGCTCATTCACCTTTCCTAAAAATCACTTGCTGTTTCTGAAGACAGCTGTCCCCAAACCGTTTGGCACCCAGGACTGGTGTTGTGGAAGATAAGTTTTCCATGGTCCAGAGAGCATGGGGGGATAGTTTTCTGATGATTGAAGATTGTGACATTTGTGTGCATTTTGTTTCTATTGTTATTGCATCAGCTTCACCTCAGATCATCAGGTATTAGATCCTAGAAGTTGCAGATCCTTGCCCTAAGGAGTCTCCATGGGGCACTCCTCTTTTCCTATTAAGAGGATATCTAAAGCCAACCTCTTTAAGCTATTCATTTCCCCCTAGCTCTCTCTCACACATACATGAAGTAGACATGTTTTAAATGTGTCTTTCTCTTGTCGATCCATCTTTTATTACAGAGGGTCACAGTCAAGCTCTGAAAGGTGGAGGGAAATTATTTCCCTCTTCTACCAAGCTACAAACCACTGTGTGTGCACGCACAGCCATGTCAACTCTTTGTGACCCCATGGACTGTAATCCACCAGGCTCCTCTGTCCATGAGATTTTCCCAGCAAGAGCACTGCAGTGGGTTGCTGTTTCCTCCTCCGGGAGATCTTCCTGACCCAAGAATTGAACCTGAGTCTCCTGCTTCTCTTACACGGGCAGGTGGACTCTTTACCACTGAGCCGCTTTGGAATCCTATGAACCACTGTAGGTGGAGATATAATGATTCTGGGTAGGGCTGGTCCCAGTGGTGAAGACTCCAAGCTTCCACTGCAGGGGACCACAGTTTCATCCCTGGTGGGGGAAGTTCTACCAGCTACAAGGTTCAGCCCAAACAAACAAATAAAAAAATATATATAATGATGGTATAAATACAGGTTAAATCAGGGATGTGGTCAGGGTTTTCCTGGACTTTATGTCCCGTGTCAGGTTCCTCAAGTCTTTGATGATTCTAGGTCTTCTCCAAGCTGCCAGTGACCAGTGAAGTTGCTCAGTCGTGTCCAACTCTGCGACCCCATGAACTGTAGCCTACCAGGCTCCTCCACCTATGGGATTTTCCAGGCAAGAATACTGGAATGGGTTGCCATTTCTTTCTTGAGGGGATCTTCCTGACCCAGGGATCGAACCTAGGTCTCCCACATTGCAGGCAGATGCTTTACCGTCTGAGCTTTCCAAGCTAAGCTGCAGACAATACACATATCCATTGCCAGGTGAGGCAAACCCAGGAAGAATCCTTAGGGAAAAGTATCACAGGAAAGGCAGGGAGAATTCAAAAGGCAGTGATTCCAGGGTGCCTGGGCAGGGAGGGAAGGAGGGGGGCTGGTCTTTGATCCTGCAAGTCCCTTGGTCAGGTGACTCGTAGGTGTGGATGGCAGGGTGGGGGTGGGGGTGCTCCCAGAGGAGACAGGAGTTACTCAGATAACTCATAGTCCCCATCAGCTCAAATTCAGGATGTTGAAATCCTGAAGTCTGGTCTGCCCCTGATACTGGGGCTTCTCAGGTGACTGAGCGATAAAGAATCTACCTGCTAATGCAGGGTTCTATCCCTGGGTCAGGAAGATACCCTGGAGGGGGTATCCACTCCAGTCTTCTTGCCTGGAGAATTCCATGGACAGAGGAGCCTGGTGGGCTACAGGCCACAGGGTTGCAAAGAGTCAGCTACAGCTGAGCAAATGAGCATGCAAACCCTTGGTGCTGAAGTATAAACAGAACACACTAAAAGTCCCCCGGACCCTTTGGCGTATCTGACCCTTAGTTGGTATCAGTTCAGTTCAGTTCAGTTCAGTCGCTCAGTCGTGTCCGACTCTTTGCAACCCCATGAATTGCAGCACGCCAGGCCTGCCTGTCCATCACCTACTCCCGGAGTTCACTCAGACTCACGTCCATCGAGTCAATGATGCTATCATTGGCTGATGAGCCAGCCATCTCATCCTCTGTTGTCCACTTCTCCTCCTGCCTCCAATCCCTCCCAGCATCAGAGTCTTTTCCAATGAGTCAAATCTTCGCATGAGGTGGCCAAAATACTAGAGTTTCAGCTTTAGCATCATTCCTTCCAAAGAAATCCCAGGGTTGATCTCCTTTAGAATGGACTGGTTGGATCTCCTTGCAGTCCAAGGGACTCTCAAGAGTCTTCTCCAACACCACAGTTCAAAAGCATCAATTCTTCAGTGCTTAGCTTTCTTCACAGTTCAACTCTCACATCCATACATGACCACAGGAAAGACCATAGCCTTGACTAGATGGACCTTTCTTGGCAATGTCTCTGCTTTTCAATATGCCATCAAAATTGGTCATAACTTTCCTTCCAAGAAGTAAGTGTCTTTTAATTTCATGGCTGCAGTCACCATCTGCAGTGGTTTTGGAGCCCCCCCCCAAATAAAGTCAGCCACTGTTTCCACTGTTTCCCCATCTATTTCCATGAAGTGATGGGACCTGATGCCATGATCTTCATTTTCTGAATGGTGAGCTTTAAGCCAACTTTTTCACTCTCCTCTTTCACTTTCATCAAGAGGCTTTTTAGTTCCTCTTCACTTTCTGCCATAAGGGTGGTGTCATCTGCATATCTGAGGTTACTGATATTTCTCCCGGCAATCTTCATTCCAGCTTGTGCTTCATCCAGTCCAGTGTTTCTCATGATGTACTCTGCGTAGAAGTTAAATAAGCAGGGTGACAATATACAGCCTTGATGTACTCCTTTTCCTATCTGGAACCAATTTGTTGTTCCATGTCCAGTTCTAACTGTTGCTTCCTGACCTGCATATAGGTTTCTCAAGAGATGGTCTGGTATTCACATCTCTTTCAGAATTTTCCACAGTTTATTGTGATCCACACAGTCAAAGGCTTTGCCATAGTCAATCAAACAGAAGTAGATATTTTTTATGGAACTCTCTTGCTTTTACCATGATCCAGAGGATGTTGGCAATCTGATCTCTGGTTCCTCTGCCTTTTCTAAAACCAGCTTGAACATCTGGAAGTTCACAGTTCACATATTGCTGAAGCCTGGCTTGGAGAATTTTGAGCATTACTTTACTAGCGTGTGAGATGAGTGCAATTGTGCAGTAGTTTGAGCATTCTTTGGCATTGCCTTTCTTTGGTATTGGAATGAAAACTGACCCTTTACAGTCCTGAGGCCACTGCTGAGTTTTCCAAATTTGCTGGCATATTGAGTGCAGCACTTTCACAGCATCATCTTTCAGGATTTGAAATAGCTCGACTGGAAATCCATCACCTCCACTAGCTTTGTTCGTAGTGATGCTTTCTAAGGCCCACTTGACTTCACATTCCAGGATGTCTGGCTCTAGATGAGTGATCATACCATTGTAATTATCTTGATTGTGAAGATTTTTTTGTACAGTTCTTCTATGTATTCTTGCCACCTTTTCTTAATATCTTCTGCTTCTGTTAGGTCCATACCATTTCTATCCTTTATTGAGCCCATCTTTGCATGAAATGTTCCTTTGGTATCTCTAATTTTCTTGGAGAGATCTCTAGTCTTTTCCATTCTGTTGTTTTTCTCTGTTTCTTTGCATTGATCGCTGATGAAGGCTTTCTTATCTCTATTCTTTGGAACTCTGCATTCAGATGTTTATATCTTTCCTTTTCTCCTTTGCTTTTCGCTTCTCTTCTTTTCACAGCTATCTGTAAGGCCTCCCCAGACAGCCATTTTGCTGTTTTGCATTTCTTTTCCATGAGGATGGTCTTGATCCCTGTCTCCTGTACAATGTCACGAACCTCCATCCATAGTTCATCAGGCACTCTATCTATCCGATCTAGTCATTTAAATCTATTTCTCACTTCCACTGTATAATCATAAGGAATTTGATTTAGGTCATACGTGAATGGTCTAGTGGTTTTCCCTACTTTCTTCAATTTCAGTCTGAATTTGGCAATAAGGAGTTCATGATCTGAGCCACAGCCAGCTCCCAGTCTTGTTTTTGCTGACTATATAGAGCTTCTTCATCTTTGGCTGCAAAGAATATAATCAATCTGATTTCGGTGTTGACCATCTGGTGATGTCCATGTATAGAGTCTTCTCGTGTTGTTGGAAGAGGGTGTTTGCTATGACCAGTGCATTTTCTTGGCAAAACTCTATTAGTCTTTGCCCTGCTTCATCCCGTATTCCAAGGCCAAAGTTGCCTGTTACTCCAGGTGTTTCTTGACTTCCTACTTTTGCATTCCAGTCCCCTATAATGAAAAGGACATCTGTTTTGGGTGTTAGTTCTAAAGAGTCTTGTAGGTCTTCATAGAACCATTTAGCTTCTTCAGCATTACTGGTTGGGGCATAGGCTTGGATTACTGTGATATTGAATGGTTTGCCTTGGAAACGAAGGAAATGAATTCTGTCGTTTTTGAGATTGCACCCAAGTACTGCATTTCGGACTCTTTTGTTGACCATGATGGCCACTCCATTTCTTCTGAGGGATTCCTGCCCGCAGTAGTAGATATAATGGTCATCTGAATTAAATTCACCCATTCCAGTCCATTTTAGTTCGCTGATTTCTAGAATGTCGACGTTCACTCTTGCCATCTCTTGTTTGACCACTTCCAATTTGCCTTGATTCATGGACCTGACATTCCAGGTTCCTATGCAGTATTGCTCTTTACAGCATCGGACCTTGCTTCTATCACCAGTCACATCCACAACTGGGTATTGTTTTTGTTTTGGCTCCATCCCTTCATTCTTTCTGGAGTTATTTCTCCACTGATCTCCAGTAGCATATTGGGCCCCTACTGACCTGGGGAGTTCCTCTTTCAGTATCCTATCATTTTGCCTTTTCGTACTGTTCATGGGGTTCTCAAGGCAAGAATACTGAAGTGGTTTGCCATTCCCTTCTCCAGTACACCACATTCTGTCAGATCTCTCCACCATGACCCGCCCATCTTGGTTTGCCTCATGGGCATGGCTTAGTTTCACTGAGTTAGACAAGGCTGTGGTCCTAGTGTGATTAGATTGACTAGTTTTCTGTGATTATGGTTTCAGTGTGTCTGCCCTCTGATGCCCTCTTGCAACACCTACCGTCTTACTTGGGTTTCTCTTACCTTAGACGTGGGGTATCTCTTTACAGCTGCTCCAGCAAAGTGCAGCCACTGCTCCTTACCTTGGACGAGGGGTATCTCCTCACCCGCCACCCCTCCTGACCTTGAACATGGAATAGCTCCTCTAGGCCCTCCTGCACCCACGCAGCCACCATTATATACCATTAGTTGGTATAATCTTGCTTAAATCACTGTGTTCCTCTCCTCCCCCTCATATTCACAGAGGTTTCAGAAAAGAAGTTCAAGGAGATGAAGTCACTTGTCCAAGATCACAGAGCCACTAAATGGCATGAAAGTGAGAGTGTGAATGTGTGAGTTGCTCAGTCGTGTCTGACTCTTTGCCATTCCAGGGACTGTATCCCACCCCAGGCTCCTCTGTCCATGGGATTCTCCAGGCCAGAATACTAGAGTGGGTTGCCATTCCACAGAATCTTCCCAACCCAGGGATTGAACCCAGATCTCCTGCACTGTGGGCAGATTCTTTACCATCTGAGCCACAGAGAAGCCCTAGCAATATGGTGTGATTAGCTTTTATGGGCGGGGGAATTTCACAGGCCAGTGAGTGGAAACTGTTAGTCACTTAGTCATGTCCAACTCTTTTCAACCCCATGGACTGCAGCCCACCAGGCTTCTCTGTCCATGGAATTCTCCAGGCAAGAATACTGGAGTGGATTGTCATTTCCTTCTCCAGGGGGTCTTCTCGACCCAGGATTGAACTCGGGTCTCCTGAGCCGCAGGCAGAATCTTTACCATCTGAGCCAGCAGGGACTAAGCGCCATGCTCTGCCCCAAACCCTGCTCTGATGAACTTCAACTCCCCTGACTACTTCTTTATCTTTACTGCCTCCTTCTCTTTGACAAGCAGCACGATATTTTTCAAGCAGCAGGATTACTTGGCGTATTTAAAAAATACATACATATGTAATGCTGCAGTTAATAATACTGCGGTTCTATTGAAAGGGATTTCTTCCTTATTGGTGCCATTTAAGATCACTTTGCTTCATCCTTATTCATTCTGTTCTGTTCTCAACTAAGCATCTAGAGACACGTAGGGAGTGAAATGAGACCGAAATTAAACAGGACCCCGAGGAGCTCTCTTGGATATAAAACTTCCTACCTGTCCCCAGTTTCTTATTTTAAAAAGTAAATAAGAAAGAAAGGACTTTCTTAGTGGTCCAGTGGTCAGGAATCCACCTGCCACTCCAGGTGACACAGCTTTGATCCCTGGCCCAGGAAGATCCCACATGCCATGAGCACCCGAGACTGTGTGCTGCTACTACCGAAACCCATGCACCCTAGCACCTGAGCTCCGCAACAGAAGGCACTGCAACGAGAGCAGTCCCTTCTCCCCACAACTAGAAGCCCGCAGGCAGCAGCGAAGACCAGCACAGCCAAAGTAAAAGAAATACATAATTTCAAATTTTAGAAAGATTTTTAAAAATTAAAAAAAAAATGTTTTTAATCTTCTAGGCTTTCCCCGAGTTCCAAAGAGCAGGCTCAAGCAGTTATTAGGCAGAGAATCACAGGACCCTGAGCTCCTCCTGAAGGGCTGTAGATAACAGTCCGATACGCATCTCTCAGTTACTCTCCCTCCTCCCCCCGACTCTGCCTGCTGGAGGATGAGGAACACTTGCGGACCACAAGATTGCAGGTGCATAGATCCAGGCTGGTTGGAACCAGAAGGTGGAGATTCCTGAGATTCCTGTTACCCCACCACCAACCCATCAGAAGAAACTCATGCACTCTGAGGTCCTCGCCCCAAATTTAGGCTTTGAAATGCTAACCGGAAAACTGCGGGGGAGTGCGGGTCTTTTCAGTGTGAATTGCCCGTTCTCCTGGCCCGGCAACTTGGAACAACCCTTTCTGAGCTCCAGACTCGGGACTTCTGTGCTGGCTCAGTGGGTAAGCATCCTCCTGGCAATACGGGGACATGGGTTTGAGCCCTGATCCGACGATCCCACAAGCTTCAGAGTAACTACACCCACATGCCACTCTACGGAGCCTGCACTGGAGCCCGAGAGCCACAGCGACCGAGCCTGTGCATAGCAGCCACTGAAGCCCGAGCTCCTCCAGCCTGCGGTTCCCAAGAGCAGCCAGGCCACTGCGACGAAGGGCAGCACCGGCTCACTGCAGCCAGAGAAGGGCCGCACCAGGCAACAAAGACCCAGGGTAGCCGTGAAGAAATACTAAACAGATAAAAACGCAAACCTCTGATTCTTAGGGTCACAGCATTGCACACTGGAACTTGGGTCTGACCAGACGACCCCTCCAGGCAGGGGCCAATATTCAGCCAGTAACCTCGGGAGGCCCACTTGCAGCCAGTGAGTTCTCCTGGCTTCCCCTGCCATGTGCAGGGTGTGAGGGATTCGGACGGCTTCTCCTGCCCGTGTACCAGGGTACTCACTTGTGAGTCCTCTCCAGGCTCTAAGCTGGAATCCCCATGGCCCACGGCTGTGAGGCAGGGTGGGGAGTGGATTTAGCCTGCGAATCGGGACCTGGGGACTTAGATTGGTTCCTTTCCAAGTCTATCTCTATGTGACCCCATTTTCCCTGCGAACCCCTTTCTCCGCAGTAAAATCAACATACGGCCCAGCACCAGACATGCAAAGATGTCCCTGTGCCTGGGTGCACAGGGCTGAAAGGATATACACCCAGCTGATCACAATGCCTATTTATGGAAAGCAGAACTGGGCGAAGGAGGCTTTTGCATTTATCTAATCTCTTGACTCTTTTCATTTTCCATAAGAATCATTTCTTGTGATTTTTAAAAGTGAATGGGCTTCCCTGATAGTTCAATTGGTAAAGAATCCGCCTGCAATGCAGGAGACCCGGGTTAGAGTCCTGGGTCGGGAAGATCCACTGGAGAAGGGATAGGCTACCCATTCCAGTATTCTCGGGCTTCCCTGGTGGCTCAGATGGTAAAGAATCCTCCTGCAGTGCGGGCGACCTGGGTTCGATCCCTGGGTTGGGACGATCCCCGGGAGAAGGGAAAGGGTACCCACTCCAGTATTCTGGCCTGGAAAATTCCAGGGACTGTATAGTCCATGGCGTCGCAAAAAGTCAGACTACGACTGAGTGACTTTAACTTTTACTTAAAAGTGAATAGCTAGAAAAGTCCCATTCGTCCCTGTTTTACAGGAAGTCACATTTTTTGTCTAAGGTCCCACAGGGCAATGGCATCTGACTCAAGGCCATCCTGCCCGTGTCTGCCTTGGGCTGCCTTGCGACAACTGGGGGTGGAAGCACTGGGCACCCGCTGACCCTTTTAACCCCCGAGTCTCCACCAGTCTTACTTGCCCAGGCCGGTAAGAAAACATCCTCACCGTTTCTTTGCTTTCCTCCTGCTGGCATCTGATTCCCACTGGCAAATGCTTAGCTACCATTCCGCCGAAGCAGGTCTATCTTTTCTCGGATCCACTGCTATCAAATGTAAGAGCTATCACCCAACATGGTAAATACCCAGCTGCTTTTGAATTTATGACATGAGGTGCTTGTTCCTAAGTCACAAGTCCAGAATGTGGGAAAGCAGCGTGAGGACTTGTCCTTGTCACAGGAAGATACACTCAGAGCCAGGGGAGAGCTCTACTGCTTACTCTGAGAACAGTCTTCTCCCTAGCAAATCATCCCTCCCAAATTATCTTATGATAAACCGGTGACACTTTCGGATCAAAGAAATGCAAACATAAGCACACAAAGAGATGGGAGGGAACCCCATGGGCTAGATGGGGCACTGGGCTTTAGATTCACACCAACTCGGTGAAAACGCAGACCTTGAGCCAGCCCCTGAACCCATTCCACTGAATGAACATCCTATTTTGTGCCAGAAAATGTGCTGGGCATCTTTCATTAGTGGCTGGACCCTGAACAGCTTTGTATCGCTTTCATCGTGGGGCAGACGAGGGAAGCAGACTCAGAGGAGAAAACCATGCCAGTGGGAGCACCCAACTGATGAAATGACAGAGTCTGGGCTCCAACTCAGATCTCAGGAAGGTGAGGGCGGTATCCATTCCTCAGGGAAGGGAGAGTCTTGCATCTCCCACACAAGGTAGGGTGAATAAACCTCTGCTCCCAACACATCACTGCCAACAGGTGTAACTGGTAGGGACATCACTGGGTCAGGTGATTCCCTATGCCCTCTCCAAGAGCCTTCTTAGGACCAGAAGTCCTAGGAGAGACAAAAACCAAGAAGACCCCGAGAGGCAGCTGCAGCGCCGAGCAGGAGCTGGGTGGGCCCACGACCGGGATCAGCACCATTGAGGTGGTGAAGCAGGAGGTCCAGGTTCCACAGCAGCAGGCTGGTGATGCAGGCGAGAGCACTGAGTGCCTCCAAAGGGAGGTGCAGGGAGAGAGAGGCGGGCCCAGGGCAGGGGAGGCTGAGGTGGCTTCCTTGAACCTAGGATCCAGCTGGTTCAAGAGGAGCTGGACTGAGCTCAAGAGCGTCTGGCCCCTGCCCTGCAAGAGCTGGAGGAAGCTGAGAGAGCTGTGGAGGAGATCGAGAGAGGTATGAAGGTATGAAGATGAAGAAAGAGCTGGAACTCTGGGGAAATCCAACTCAAAGATGCTAAGCACACTGCAGAAGAGGCAGACAGGAAACAGGAAGAGGTGGCTCGTAAGCTCGGGATGCGAAGCACTGACTCCTTGGAAAAGACCATGATGCTGGGAGAGACTGAAGGCGGGAGGAGAAGGAGACGACAGGATGAGATGGTTGGATGGCATCACTGACGCGATGCACATGAGTTTGAGTAAACTCTGGGAGTTGGTGATGGACAGGGAGGCGTGGCATGCTGCAGTCCATGAGGTCGCTGGGGATTATTGGGGGAGACCTGGCACGTACAGAGGAGCGAGCTGAGCTGGCAGACTGCCATCACCGAGAGATGGATGAGCGAATCAGACTGATGGAGCTGAACCTGAAGTGTCTAAGAGCTGCTGAAGAGAAGTACTCTCAAAAAGGAGACAAATATGAGGAAGAGATAAAGATTCCTATAAACTCAAGGAGGCAGACAGGGGTTGAGTTTGTTGAGAGATCAGTAACAGCTGGAAAAGACAATGGACGATTTGGAAGAGAAAGTGAAATGTGATCAAGAGGAGCACCTCTGTAAGCAAAGGATGCTGGAGCAGATGTTGCTCGACCTGAACGAGATGAAGAGCACCCGGTCGGCCCCTGCCACTAGCAGCTCTGCCCTCGACCCCAACTCTGCTGAGAACACTCTGCCCGAAGCTCACCTGCAAACTAGGGCTGATCTTAATTCAACTGAAAGTCTGCTTCAGGGGTGGGGGAGCCTGGTGGGCTGCTGTCTCTGGGGTCGCACAGAGTCGGACACGGCTGAAGCGACATAACAGCAGCAGCAGCTGCTGTTTCTCTCCTCTCGCAACCTCTCCCATCCCCACCCCTGTGTCCCTTTCGCCAAACTATCTCTGCCTTTCCCCAGAGACCCCAGCTGGGCTAGAGGCGGAACACCTTTGGGGACAAAATTTAAGGGAATGTGAGCACAGTTCGAGGTGTCTTTAAAAGCCTGCTGTGATGTACACATTTTGTAATTACCTTTTTCTGTTGTTGATGTAACAACCATTTGTAAAAATGTTCCAGACAATTCCATGGTTCTGAAGCAACAATCTAACCCCTTTCTCACTTTTGGAAGGTAACGTTTCGGCTTAATGCATGTCGCGTTCTCCATCAGTTCAGTTCAGTCGCTCAGACGTGTCCAACTCTTTGTGACCCCATGGACTGCAGCATGCCAGGCCTCTCTGTCCATCACCAACTCCTAGAGCTTACTCAGACTCATGTCCATTGAGTCGGTGACGCCATCCAACCATCTCATCCTCTGTCGTCCCCTTCTCCATCCGCCTTCAATCTTTCCCAGCATCAAGGTCTTTTCAAAGACCTTCTCCATAGGGGAAGGGAAAAGGTATGGGCCTGCCTTACTGAGAGCCTCACAGCCTAGAGAAAGTCTCCATTTGGGGAAACCTCATTGCTCTGGGAAAAGTACCCCCTAAAGCATAAAGATGATTGCAGGAGGAGTTAGCAAAAAAAAAAAAGTTCTGTTCCAGTTTTCAGCTTTACGGTATCGTTGAAACTTTTTTTTTTCCTCTTTTTTCATCAGAAGCGACCCAACAAATTTAAGACGGTGAAACCTCTGAGACCAAATCCTTATCCCAGCTTTACCCCATTCCTAACCTGAGCTCACAGAATGGATCCTGTGGCCCTTATGTTGAGGCGAACACATTTGCTCTCCTGCCTCCTTGAAAGAAAGGAAAGTATGTTTTGCCACTGATTTAGCCACAAGAAACTCTTCTCATCACCCTTTTCTGGGTCTGAAGCTGCTGTCTAAAAGTGCCATCTCATTGTGCTTTGTATTGGTTACTGCTGGAGAAAGCATGAAGAGCTTATGTACAAACCTGTTTTAAAATTTCATATTATTGGGGTACGTTGCTTCCTTGGGGTTGGGGCACACCAGTGAGCCCTCTGGCTGTGAGAGCGCTCTACGGTCTGTGGGCTGGCAGTGTGCTGGTCTTTTAAAGTTTCTTTCCCGACCCAGTCCTCCGTTTTGGATGAGGTTCCAGTGAGCTCTGCTAGGTGAGTTCGCTGCAGCTTAATTGGCTTAAAACGTTCTCTCCTTCGGTGTGGTCTCTGTAGGGATCAATTGGGAGAAAAAAAAAACAAACAAACAATAGTGTAGCTGTTCTGATACTGAAAATTGATAAAACATTGTTTTGAAATACAGAACGACCTCCTCCCTGATGGCTCGGATGGTAAAGAACCTGCCTGCAGTGCAGGAGACCCGGGTTCGATCCCTGGGTTGGGAAGATCTCCTGGAGAAGGGAATGGCCACCCACTCCAGTGTTCTTGGCTGAGAAATCCCATGGACAGAGGAGCGCGGTGGGCTTCAGGCCATTCCCTGGTCTAATCTACCCAGCTCTGACCTCAAGCCTGGAATCAGCTTCACGTGCCTCGGTGCTTCTGATAAGAGACTGCCTTGCTCCTCTGTTGGGAGGACTTCCAGCAGAGGCACCTGGGAGGGGCCGTCAGCTTGGGGAGGGGCCTGAGCAGGGCTGAGTCCCTCCGGGCTTTGAGGCTGAGCCTATTTCAGCTCCAGGCCGGGACGGTCCCCCTCAGCGACCTCGGGGTCCTGGAGGAGATGAGGGGCGGCAAGCTGCACCGGCGAAGCTCGCCCCCGGCCCTGGGGCTGGGCCTGGTGCCCCTGCTGGTCCTGCTCTGGGTGGGGCCGGGCGGCAGGGCGGACGGCGGGCCTTGGGGCTTCCAAGGCTGCAAGCAGCAGCTGAACGTGTCGGTGCTGGGGGCGCTGCCCGGGGCGGGCTGGGACAACCTGCGCAACACGGAGCTGGGGCTGGTGCTCGGGCGCGCCTACTCGCAGTGCCTGACCACCGAGGACGGCGAGTACCTCATCCCCGACGGCATGCTGGCGGTGCCGCGGCGCGAGACCGTGGTGCAGACCCGCGCCGACCTGATGGACAGCTGGGTAAACTACACCGACACCTGGGCGGCCTCGGTCAATGCGGAGTTCTCCTTCCTCTCCTTCCTCAACGGCAAGTTCTCCGTGGAGTGCCAGAACGTCCGGAGGTACAGCCTGCAGTACCAGACGATCACCACCCGCGTGCAGCGGCGGCACAGCATCTACTCCGTGAGGGTCCGGGGGACCCCCGACTTCCACTCCGACTTCCGGCAGCGTCTGCTGACCCTCAGCGACCACCTGGAGAACAACCAGACCCTCGAGGCAGAGTACCTGGCCGAGATGCTCGTGTTGGCATACGGCACGCACGTCCTCACCGAGGTGGAGGTGGGGGCCACCCTGGTGCAGGAGGACCAGGTGAGTCGGGAGCTTGTGGGCAACGAGGACAAGGACAGGCTCAACGTCACCTTTGCCGCCTCTGTCTTGTTTGACCGGAAGGTCGGGGTGGGCGACGCGGTTTCCTGGGACAAGGAGAGCCAGCTGGTGCAGGCATACCAGAGGGGCACAGTGGCTTCCAAGATACACAGCCGCGGGGGCCCGCCCTTCTACGAGGGCCTCACTCTGCAGAAGTGGCAGGAGGGCGTCGCCAACAGGCTGGTGGCCATCGGCCGCTCGGGCCTGCCGCTGCCCGCGCTGCTGCAGCCCGAGGCCCTGCCCGAGCTCCCGGCGCCCGCCGTGCGCCGCGTGGAGGCGGCCGTGAGCCACGCCATCGGCCGCTACTACGAGGTCAACATGCACCCCGGGTGCGTGAAGCGCGGGGCCCCCAACTTCGACCCGCTGGCCAACGTGGATGACGGCTCGTGCACCGACGGCCAGCACGCCAACTTCAGCTTCGGGGGCGTCTTCCAGGAGTGCGAGGCGATCACGGGCCCCGAGGGTGGCCGCCTGTGCAAGCCCTACACCATCCTGAACCCGCTCACAGGCCAGACCTCCTGCCCGGCCAACTACACGGCCAGCCTGCTGAGCAGCGAGGTCAAGGTGTGGAGCGAGAGGAGCTACGAGTGCTGGCTGCACTGCCAGAGCTGCTGGCTGATCTTCACCTGCTGCCACAGGATGTGCGGCAACGTGGAGATCCAGCGCGTCGTGCGCGCCAACGCGTCCTGGTGCGCGCCCCTCGGGGGCCGCCCCGACAGCCGCGGCCGGCCTCCTCTTCGGAGGCCTCTACAGCCCCGGCCGCCCCAACGCCCGCACCGGAGCCCAGGCCTGCCCCTCGTCCTTCTTCCCGCTGACCCTCCTGGGTGACCTCAAGGTGTGCGTCAGCAGTGACTGGGAGCTGGGCGCGGCCCACGCGGTCCCCTTCGGGGGTTTCTTCAGCTGCCAGGTGGGCAACCCCTTGGCGGCCCGGGCAAGGGGCCAGGGCTCCGAATTCCTGAAGGAGGTCTTCAACCTGAACGTCACCACGGATCACCCCATGACCTGCCCCGCGGGCTACAGCCAACACCCGGCTTACCTCAGCAGCGGCTGCCAGATCCTCTACTGCCTCCGGGCCGGGTTCCTCTTGAACCCGCAGCAGCTCATGGTCCGGCTGCCGCCCTTTGTGGCCCGCCCCGGCCTGCTGGGCAACAGCAGCGGCCGCGGGGCCTCGGTCCTGGTGGACGCCGGCGGGCAGCGGGCCTGGGTGAAGCTGCAGGGCTCCGGCCGCTGGCGGCAGGCCGATATCCACGACCCATCCGTGGCAGCCCAGCTCCGGGATCAGGGGGGGTCCCGGCCCAGTGCTGGGGCCATCGTGGGCGCCTGCCTCGGGGCCGTCTTGGGCGTGGTGGCTCTGGCTCTGGGGGTAACCTGGGGCTTCAGGCGCTACCAGAAGCGGGGTTACAGGAGGCTGCCGGAGGGAATCCTGGCCGAGGAGCAGACAGTCTATGGGACTGCAGAGACCGCTGAGAGCCCAGCTCTGTCCGGCTACTCAGAGAATGCCAGCAATTCTGTCTAGACTTGGACCAAACGGCAGCATCCTTCGTCCCTGGTCAGAGCTTCAGTCCACTCTGTTTCTCCCGCTGCCTGGGTAACCAGATGTACGATACCTACTCGTAGAATGGGCCTGCTTTCTCAAGGTACAGGGACTGAACTGTGCTTTCTCAAGTCGTGCCCCAAATCACCTCATACAAGCTCAATTCCTGGAATAACCTCTTTCCCTAAAGCCCTCTTGTTGAGAGCAACGCCCCCCCCCCCCCATTCTTCTTGCCATATTCTTATGTTGGGCACTTTCTTTGTTGCAAAGAGCCAATAAATCCAACTTTGTTCAAATACAGGTGTGTTCCTGGTGTTCTTTGACAGGGGATGGGATGGGTAGGAGGGGAAGCAATGGAGAAGGTAGAATCAGTAATGACCCAGGATGTATGATGTAGCTTTTTGTGTTATTTATTTTTTATTTTTTTGTAATTGTTATAAAATTCATTTTATCCATTTGTTTTCCCAGAATCATTGCCTTGAACCCCAAAAGTTCCCTCTTGGACTCGTTTTAAGTCAGGTCTGTTATTTTTATTTTCCAAATGGGGCCTGACCTACTTGTGGATGATGGAATGGATTAGGTTTTTTTTTTTTTTTAATCAAATTTTTTAAACAATTTTTTAAATGACAGAAAACACAGTATATTGCTGAAACAGCTATAATGATTATTTTGTGAAATAAGTTAGTCACATAAAATTGCCCAAATCTAACCATTTTGACTCAGCCTAAAATGGCAGGTATATATACACACACATATATATGGGATCACAATGTAAAATATGATACAAGCTGTGATCGCACTCAAAAGACTTGAAACCCATGGGAGAACGCTTCCATTTCATCCTCCATTCTGTGAAACTCAGCTTTGGAGAACTGAGTCCTCACCCATGGTGGAAAAGGTCTCCCTTTGCATATTCTATTTATCTCCAGTACACTGAGTAAACGTCATTCTTTAATCCAAGACAAGTCTCTTGGGGCCAGTGTTCCATTTGTAATGTCCTGCAACAAAAGCCTCATCACGATTTAAGCCCAGAGTGTGGGTGGGTCTGTAGTTGTCACAAGGACAAACCCAGAGTGTCCCATTACCCCCTAAGACCTGGAGGACCAAGTCCAGATGATTCCCTCATGTGGAAATTTTAGAGCCAAATCTGAAGGCACTTGGAGAGACCCTAGGTAGCAGCAAGTGTTGCCCCCGGAGGGTGGACAAGACCTGTATTTCCATGGCCTGAGTGACCTAGGTGAGTCGTTGTACTTCTTGCTGTTTCACCAACTCTAGCTACACAGTGGACTATTCCAGGATCCTGATGGGGTGGTACTGATGCAAAGTCTGAGTCCTGAGAGGGCAGACAATAGAAATCCAAGTGATTCCAGCATCTTTGAACTATTTCTCCTGGTCCGATGTGTGCACACTGGAGAAGGCTGTCAGCTAAGAACTGACTGACCAGTGTCTCTCCTGAGCTTTCTCCAGATTTGTGGTTATTACCATGTATAGAGGCTTTCTTTTGGAGAAGGCAATGGCAAGCCACTCCAGTACTCTTGCCTAGAAAATCCCATGGATGGAGGAGCCTGGTGGGCTGCAGTCCATGGGGTCGCTATGAGTCGGACACGACTGAGCGACTTCACTTTCACTTTTCACTTTCATGCATTGGAGAAGGAAATGGCAACGCACTCCAGTGTTCTTGCCTGGAGAATCCCAGGGACGGGGGAGCCTGGTGGGCTGCCGTCTATGGGGTCGCACAGAGTCGGACACGACTGAAGCGACTTAGCAGCAGCAGCAGCAGCAGCAGAGGCTTTCTTTACGTGAAACTTACCTTTATGATAGCATCTCACTTCGTCTTCACAAATCTTAAGTAGGTAAGTAGTTCTCATGATATGAGTGAGGAAACTGAGGTTCAGATGTTGACCTGCTCAAAGTTACATGACTCAAATATTAAGAACAGTAATTGTGGGACACTGCTGGCTGCCCAGAGGCTAAGACTCTATGCCATGAATGCAGGAGGCATGGGGTCAATCCCTTGTTGGGAAACTAAGATCCCACATGCCTTGTGGCATGGTCTGAAAATTAAAGAAAAGAAGAATGAAAAAATGGCTCGCGGCTTCTGAGTATTTAGATTTTACCCTTTGGAAAGATTATTTCATTTAATTATTTGCTGAGGACCACAATAAATCTACAGGCTTGGTCTGGGGCAGATATGCGCCTCCGGAAATTCCCTGTACCTCAGTTTGGTCTTCTGTTAAATGTAGATAGCATGTTAAATTCTCAGGTTATTTGAGAAGATTAAATTAGCTAATGGATGCAAAGTCCCTTGAAATAGCTTGTTGTTGTTTTTCAGTAGCTCAGTTGTGTCTGACTCTTTGCAACTCCATGGACTCCAGCACTCCAGGCGTCCCTGTCCATCACCAACTCCTGAAGCTTACTCAAACTCATGTCCATTGAGTCGGTGATGCCATCCAACCATCTTATCCTCTGTTGTCCCCTTCTCCTCCCATTCCCAGCATCAGGGTCTTTTCCAGTGAGTTGGTTCTTCACATCAGGTGGCCAACATTAAATAGCCTGGCCTTTCTCAATCTGGAACTGTTAACACCAGCATTATGGGGTCTGACTTGCCACTGCCTTAAGAGTGGCATTCCAGAATCAAATCAGACAAACTGGGTTTGAGTCCCAGCACAGCTGCTTCCTACCGTGACTATGAGAAAACGGTCCCGCCTCTCTGAGAACTAATCTCAGCTGGTAAATGGGGATGACCGTAGACTGATGTCATACGTTGTTATGAGGATTAAATGAGAAAAGTGTGGAAGTCCCTGGTATGGGGCCTCTCATCTGGCAGCTCTCAGTGAGCTGCCTCATCATGAGTCCGCGGGACACAAAGGTGTATGTTTGGGGCTCAGTTGAGTGGGTAAGACACCTACAAAACACAAATCACCTGCAGTAACAATGTCATAGAACTTCAAACGAAACTTTATGGGAAAGTGAGTTAGGGTGACAAATTCTAGCTGGGGGCGAGGCACTCATAGGAATTCTGGCATGGGACTGGACTCTGGGGTCAGCTTGGCGTATTTTCAGGTTAGTTCTGTTCTACTGGCCTGGGAGGATCTTTTCAACAGAAACTGAATGCCCATTTCTGATGGTCTCAATTCATTTCCTGCATCCGTCCTCCAGGCTTCAAAAACAGCTCTCTCCAAGCAGGGGGGTAGGTTGGGGCATAATAAAAGGATTTGGTGTGGAATAAATAGGAAGGGGGCAAGATGGACCGCCCTTTAAGACTGACTATGTGACTGATCATCCAAATCTGGACCCTTGTGGAGACCAAAAAGAAGCACTATAAATAATACACAAAAGTGAAAGTGAAGTCGCTCAGTCTGGTCCAGCTCTCTGTGACCCCATGGACTGTAGCCCATCAGCCTCCACTGTCCATGGAATTCTCCAGGCCAGAACACTGAAGTGGGTGGCCATTCCCTTCTCCCGGGGATCTTCCTGACCCAAGGATCGAACCTGACTCTTCTTCATTGCAGGCAGATGCTTTACCATCTGAGCTACCAGAGAAGCCCAAATAATAATTACCTAGGGCCCGTTAATTGAAAGATGCGTCGCTCTATATTTTTAAAAACTATTTGTTGATTTTGTTCTTGGCTGCACTGGGTCTTTGCTGGGCTTGGGCTTTCCCCAGTTATGGTGAGCGGGGCCTATGCTAGCTGCGGTGCAGGGGCGTCTCTCTGAAATGACGTTCATGGAGTCGGGCTCCAGGCCCCCGGCTTCAGTCGTCGCGCACAGACCCAGCTGCCCCGCGGCCTGCAGCATCATCCTGCACCAGGGAGCGGACCTCTGTCCCCTGTGTGGGCAGGTGGGTGCCCAACCCCTGGCCAGCTGGGAAGTCCTCATCCCACTTTTGGAGGTGGCTGTATCAGCGGGCCGGAGAAGGCAATGGCACCCCACTCCAGGACTCTTGCCTAGAAAATCCCATGGATGGAGGAGCTGGTGGGCTGCAGTCCATGGAGTCGCCAAGAGTTGGGCACAACTGAGCGACTTCACTTTCATTTTTCACTTTCATGCATTGGAGAAGGAAATGGCAACCCACTCCAGTGTTCTTGCCTGGAGAATCCCAGGGATGGGGGAGCCTGGTGGGCTGCCATCAATGGGGTCACACAGAGTCGAACACGACTGAAGCGACTTAGCAGCAGCAGCAGTATCAGCGGGCACAGGGCGGCTCTGTCACCCTGAGCATCTCCTCGTGTCGCACACTCTCTCTGCTGCACACGCTGACTTCCACGGCATGTCCAGGGATGACAGATGAAATCCTGCTTATCAATCCAGACTGGGTTCAGGGCCCAAGAGCCCAGGCTCTGCAACAAGAGAAGCCACCACGCTGAGAGGCCCGTGCCCGGCAACCAGTCAGTAGCCCTGCTCACAGCAACTGGAGAACGCCCGTGGGTGGCAGCGGAGACCCAGCACAGCCAAAGGCGAACAAAGGAAGAAAAGAAGGACTAGGGTCAAAGGTCACCTCCCTGGGGACGCAAGAGAATGCATTTCTGGTTGCCCTCTCTCCCCCACCCCACATCACCGTCTCATCAGGTAGTCGCTCGGTCTTGCCTGAGTCTTTGCCACCCCATGGTCCTCCAGGCTCCTCTGTCCGTGGGGTTCTCCAGGCAAGAACACTGTAGTGGGTTGCCAGTTCCTTCTCCAGGGGATTTTCCCGACCCAGGGATCGAACCCATGTCTCCCACATTGCAGGGAGATTCCTTACCATCTGAGCCACCAGGGAAGCCACACATTCCTTCCATCTCCCAGGAAGAATTTGTCTCCTACTCCTCCTAACCTCTTTAGCATGTAATTGTGAGCCTGTCCCTTGGCGTGAGTTCTTCATCCAACCTGATCAGGAGCTCGCTGAATCGGGGAAGGGAGGGTGCTGTGCTCATTGGACTTATTCCAGAGCGCAGTGTCAGACAGAACATGCATTATTGCTCTACAAGTTTGCTGGATGAACGAAAACCGGAAGAGATCTTGGGGCACTCCAGGTGATAAGACTCAGCCATCAAATCCTTCCAGGTTCCTTGCCCTTCTGGGATACTTACATGTATTACGTCATGAATGAGTGAGTTTTAAGCCTCATTTTGCCCAGTATAAGTGCTTGAATAAATACAATGATCAATATAACTCAGTTTTCACTGACTCAAGATATTCAAGGCAGATAGACAAAAAACAAAAAACATGGGGAAAGGGGAGGTGCTGGCCGGGGGCCCCCGAGTCTCCAGGTTCCTTTCAGAACTCTGAGGAGCAGGGTGGGGGGGCTGCTGAAACTCCATCCCAGCCGAGCACAGAACGCAGACTGACCGACCACGTGCCGCCCGGGTGGCGCTCTTGGACATCACACAGCACCTCCTCCTGAAACAGGCTTCTCGGGGACACTGGGTGCTTGGGATCTCATGGAAAGTCCCACAGAACAAAGAGGCCTCTCTGCTTATTTTGACCTTATGTGAGCTTCGAGCCAAATTTGGGCCTGTCTACAGCATTCTTGTTACTAAACTCCATCTGAGTTCTAATTTTTCTGCATTTTTATTTCCTCTTAACTCATTTTTTTTCAAATTTTATACGATTTATTTTTTATTTACATAAAAAAACCAATGTGATTTTAAAATACAAAGAAACGGATAACAGCTGAGCAGTCACAGGGGTGAATCTGGTCAATTCTGAGCCCCGGCTTCCACCCCCACCTTACCTCAGCCACAGTCTCACCACCTGCAGCTCTGGGCTCGGTCCGACTCGTCTTGTGCTGACTGACTTGTACTGTGCTGACTCCATAGAGACGGACTTGTAAATCAGATAGCTTCTGGTTATCTCAAGGAGTTCCTGAAAATTTGACAATGAAGACTAATTTTAAATTTAATTGCAAAGCTATGATGTTGTTTTTTAAACAGCTTAGAGGAGCAAAAAAGAAGGCTGTGTGTTTGTTGTAAAAAGAATGTTGCGGCATTGAAAGTTCGAGAATCATTAAATTCAGTCATTCAGTTCAGTCGCTCAGTTGTGTCTGACTCTTTTGTGACCCCATGGACTGCAACACGCCAGGCCTCCCTGTCCATCACCAACTCCCAGAGTTTACTCAGACTCACGTCCTTTGAGTCAGTGATGCCATCCAACCATCTCATCCTCTGTCTTCCCCTCCTCCTCCCACCTTCAATCTTTCCTAGCATCAGGGTCTTTTCCAGTGAGTCAGTTCTTCACATCAGGTGGCCAAAGTATTGGAGTTTCAGCTTCGGCATCAGTCCTTCCAATGAATATTCAGGACTGATTTCCTTCAGGATGGACTGGTTGGATCTCCTTGCAGTCCAAGGGGCTCTCAAGAGTCTTCTTCAACACAGTTCAGAAGCATCAGTTCTTTGGCGCTCAGCTTCTTTATGGTCCAACTCTCACATCCATACATGACCACTGGAAAAACCATCGCCTTGACTAGATGGACCTTTGTTGGCAAAGTAATGTCTCTGCTTTTTAATACGCTATCTAGGTTGGTCATAGCTTTTTTCCCAAACAGCAAGAGTCTTTTAATTTTGTGGCTCCAGTCACCATCTGCAGTAATTTTGGAACCCAAGAAGATAAAGTCTGTCACTGTTTCCACATCTATTTGCCATGAAGTGATGGGACCAGATGCCATGATCTTAGTTTTTTTAATGTTGAGCTTTAAGCCAGCTTTTTCACTCTCCTCTTTCACTTTCGACTTTCGTCAAGAGGCTGTTTAGTTCCTCTTCACTTTCTGCCATAAGGGTGGTGTCATCTGCATATCTGAGGTTATAGGCAATCATTATGTTATAGGCAAACATATCAGCAAAATGTTGGGACCTCAAAAATCAGACTGGGTTTTGAGGACTCTTCGCTGCACTTCACGGTTTGGAGAGTCCAGAGTAGGGAAGCGGGTGTGTGTGTTGGTCACTCAGTTGTTTCCAGCTCCTTGTGACCCCATGCACGTCCCCACGGGGTTCTTCAGCTAAGAGTACTGGGGTGCGTTGCCATGACCTTGTCCTGCGGATCTTCCTGACCCAGGGATCGAACCTGGGTCTCCTGAATTCCAGGCAGATTGTTTACTATGTGAGGCGTTAGGGTAGGGAGAGTAGCAGCTAAGGAAGATGTGGAAGAATTTTCCACTCTTTATTTAAACCATTGCTGCATTCATTCTCAAGGTGCTTCTAAGGTGGATGACACTCTACCAAATGAGGAAGATGAAAACCACTGAAGAAAATATAGGAAAGAAATCATTGCAACTTGAGTAGGAAAAAGACTTTTCCATGGGATACCAAAAGCACCATTTATAAAAGAACAAATTAATAAGTTGACTTTGAAGAAAACCAGAATGCTATCCCAAATAAGCTCTTTGACATAATTATTTTGAATTAAATTCAATTATTGACTCATTTGAAAAGACCCTGATGCTGGGAAAGATTGAAGGCAAGAGAAGAAGGGGATGACAGAGGATGAGATGGTTGGATGGCATCAGTGACTCAATGGACATGAGTTTGGGTAAACTCCGGGAGTTGGTGACGGACAGGGAGGCCTGGAGTGCTGCAGTCCATGGGGTCGCAAAGAGTCGGACACGACTGAGCGATTGGACTGAACTGAACTGAAGAAGCAGCAAACAGAAATTGTCTGTGTTGGTCAGTTAATCGTTTCCAACTCTTTGTGACCCCATGGACTGTAGCCTACCAGGCTCCTGTCTATGGGACTCTCCAGGCAAGAATACTGGAGTGGGTTGCCATTTCCTTCTCCAGAGGATCTTTCTGACCCACGTATCGAACGCAGATCTCCTGCACTCAGGCAGATTCTTTATCATATGAGCTATAGGGAAGTCCCAGCAAACAGAAAAGCTCCTCTTTTTCTGCCTAAAGGCGGAATATAAATTCTACTTTTTCCAAGCCAGATTCTTATCAGCCCAGAGGAGTCTGCAAACAAACTTTGCCCCATAACTTTCCTCCCATATATTTAACTTCTCATATTTTGCCCTCCTTGGAAGCCTAACTTCCTTCACCCTGTCATTTCTCTACAAATTTGTTATTCTTGCTGGAAGACACTACGTACGTCGGAGTCCAAGGGCATCATTTTGAGTTACTTTTGGTTTAGGTCTCTCCTGAACGATGTGAACTTTATGTTTTACTAAACTTTATGTTTTTCTATTTTGGGGTTAACATTCTGTTTTCCTTCAAAGTCAACTTATTAATTTGTGCTTTAATGAATGGTGCTTTTGTTATCCCATGGAAAAATCTTTTCCCTACTCAAGTTGCAATGGTTTCTTTCCTATATTTTCTTCAGTGGTTTTCATCTTCGTCACTTGGTAAAGTGTCATCCACCTTAGAAGCACCTTAAGAATGACTACAGCAATAATTTAAAATACCAAACGTCTGGTTCTCAAGAAATGGCTTGTTAGCTCTTCATGTAGAGCACAGACTGTCCAATGGTTGCCAAGAGGTCCTGATCCCTTCAGCACTACAGTCACTAACTGGGGACTGAGTTTGCCGGACATACGCTCCTCATCATGGTGCACAGTGGGTTCAGATTATGCATTCTGTCACCATCCTACCTTCGTCTCTGTGTCCTACTCGCTCCAGGGAAACTCAGTCTCCCCCTCCCCCTTTCAAGTTTGGGTTTTATTTATTTATTTTAATTGGGGGATAATTGCTTTGCAATCACGTATTGGTTTCTGCTGTACAACAACGCAAATCAGCTGTATGTATGCACACATTCCCTGCCTCGTGAGCCTCCCTCCACACCTCGATTCCTCCCCTCCAGTCAGCACAGCGCTCAGAGCTGAGCTCCCCGTGCTGAACCGCGGCTTCCCACCAGCCGCCTGCTTTGCGCGCGGCCGTGCGGATGTGCCACTGCGTCTCTCTCTGTTTGCCCTGCTGCCGCCTTCCTCCACGGCGTCCACAAGCGTGTTTTCTCGGCCTGTGTCTCCGTTCTTGCCCTGTAAATAGGCTCACCAGTACCGTGTTGCTGATTCCACATGTAGGCATCACTACACTGTATTTATCTTTCTCTTCCTGACTCACTTCACTTTGTACAGCACAGCCCCTTTCCTCTGTTCTCTAACAAAGTCAAGAATCACACGAGAACTTTCGGCGTGTAGCAGGCTTCCTGGTATTTGAGGTCGCAGAGCCTCATCCAGTGGGCGACCGAGAGCCGCCTCTTAGGTGTGTCTGTGCCTCCCGCGTACGGTGCGACTTACTCACAGGCTCCTGCTCCCCACATCGTCTCCCCTCCACGCTTTCACCCTGCGGGGTCTGCGAGTAGAACTCCAAGGCCTTCTCCCGCTGCCGTGCCCGGGAGGTTGGCTCTTGTGTGTCACTAACTCAAGTTAGGTCCTATCACTTTGCCGTTTCAACAGCTATCAGGATACCCAGCTTAAAAAAAGAAAAGGTTTTGCAGAGACCCTGCAGTTTCTCCTATATATTTTCTCCTCTTCAAACAGCAATTATAATTTAAGGGGGGGAAATTTTCCATCTGTTAAATGTTTTTTTATGTTTGCATTTATTTCAAGTAAAAACATACTTTATCGCAGCATAGCTGACTTACAATACTTATTACTTTCAGGTGTACTGCGTAGTGGTCCAAAGGTTTTGTAGATTGTGCTCCATTTAGAGTTGTTACAAAAGAATGGCCACATTCCCTTTGCTGTACAACACGTCTCCGTAGCTCCTTTATTTTGCACACCATAGTTTGTAACTCCTAACTCCCTACCCTATCCTTCCCCCTTTCCTCATCCCCGTGGGGAACCACAAGTTTGTTCTCTGTATCTGTGACCCGTTTCTGTTTCGTTATATCTGCTCCCTTTGTTTTATGTTTACTGCTGCTGCTAAGTCGCTTCAGTCGTGTCCGACTCTGCGATCCCATGGACGGCAGTCCACCAGGCTCCTCTGTCCCTGGGATTCTCCAGGCAAGAATACTGGAGTGGGTTGCCATTTCCTCCTCCAATGCATGAAAGTGAAAAGAGAAAGTGAAGTCGCTCAGTCGTGTCCAACTCTAGTGACCCCATGGACTGCAGCCCACCAGGCTCCTCCATCCATGGGATTTGCCAGGCAAGAGAACTGAAGTGGGGTGCCATCGCCTTCTCATTGTCAGGCAGGAGCACTGGAGTGGGGCACCATCGCCTTCTCATTGCCTTCTCTTTTACTTTTAGGTTCCGCATATAAGTGATTACACACAGCATTTGTCTCTCTTTGTCTGACTTATTTCACTAAGCACAATACCCTCCAATTCCTTCATTTAATTTTTTAAGTTTTTTTTTTTTTCTTTTTTGGATGTGGACCATTTTAAAAGGGTTTTTATTAATTTCTTACAATATTGCTCCTGTTTCATGTTTTGCGTTTTTTTGGCCCAGAGGCACGTGACATCTTGGCTCCCTAACCAGGGGTCTAACCTGCACTCCCAGCATTGGAAGAAGAGATTCCAACTACTGAACGCCAACAAGGCGCCTCCATCCGTGTAACTAGCAAGATCCCTCTGTTTATGGCTGAATATTACTCCACTTCTGCTGCACTCTTATTAATGTTGTTGCCTATTGTACTACCACACCGTGAGCTCCTTGAGGTCAACAAGCTGTCCTATTCTTCTGGGTCTTCCTTCACTTCCTGCGGAACCACACCACCAGCAACTAACACACCAAGCAGAAATATGCAAGGAGAAAGTGCTTGGCAACAAAGGAGCAGGTGGTGGAGAGGAAGGAAGCCCATCCTCCAAAGCTCTCGAGTCTGTGGATGAGGTCCGTGTAGTGTTTCAGGAAACAGTTGGTTCAGATGCTAACATTTTTTAAAATAGGTCATTTTGATGCAGAATTTCACTAACAGTTCTCTTGAAATCTCAGATCTGGCCAAAGCAGACCTTCTGCCCGTGAGGCAATCATCAGCCAGAGCTCAGTAAGCTGCTGTCCCTCAGGTGGGTCACGTGTTGTCCTGAATGCCATGGAGTGGAGGTGAGCCCACCACACTCACACCACTGCTTAGTAATTCATCCCCTGTCCGCCACCAGGAGGAATGTGTTTCTTCCACTTATGCCCTGGAGGAAAGTCTGACGTGAGTCCAATGAAGCTTTCTAAATTTACCTTCTTAAAGAAATGTTCTGCCTCTGCCAGGTTTTTTCTGTTTTTGCAATGTATCCTGCATTGGAAAGCAAAAGTCGCTCAGTAGTGTCTGACTGTTTGTGATCCCATGGACTAAGCAAAGACAAACCAAAAGAGTTGAAGTAACTCTTAAGAACAGGAGACACACACATACACTAACTTCAATAAAAGAAACAAATACATATAAATAACCCACAACATGAACTGATGAAAGGAAATAACATGATCACACTTAATAAACGAAGGAGAAGCCTTTGATGAAACTGAATGCTTATTCAGGGCTTCCCTGACAGCCCGGTTGGTAAAGAATCCGCCTGCAGTGCGGGAGACCTGGGTTCGATCCCTGGGTGGGGAAGGCCTGCTGGCACAGGGCACAGCTGACCGCTCTGGCAGGGCACGGCTGCCCGCTCCAGTGTTCTTGGGCTTCCCTGTGGCTCAGCTCTGCTACCGATTTGCTCACCTTGTTGGTGTCTAATCGCTCAGTCATGTCTGATCCTTTCTGACCCCATGGACTGTAGCTCACCAGGCTCCTTTGTCCATGGGGTTTCCCAGGCAAGAATATGGGAGTGGGCACCCATTTCCTTTTCCAGGGGATCTTCCCGACCCAGGGATCGACCCTGTGGCTCCTGCATTGGCAGGCAAGCTCCTATCCACTGAGCTGCCTCACTAGACAAGGTCAATTTGTCTTTCACTTGTTTACCTTTGGGGAATATCCTGCTTAAACATAGCAAAGGGTGATTTTATATAAGTCCCCCTCCGCCCCCCAAAAAGACCCAGTTTATTCAGGCATTGCAGAAGAGTCACATTTCAAGACAAGCAAACTGTGGTTAACAAATAGGCAAGTCCAGAGAGTGAAAGGAGAGCATTCTTTTGTAGAAGAAAGAAGAAGGTTCGGAGGGGTCGCTCTGAGCAGAAATTCACTGGAGAACGCGGTGGAGGCCCTAGCTGGCTGCAGAGCAGGGCAGCCTGCTGTTGCTGGGTGAGAGGGGACATCCTCCTCGTCCCTGCTGACCCACGCAGGCCGCAGGGACAAGCCCGGGCCTGCATGCCCTCCCTTCACGGCTTCCAACCCCAGCTTTGAGTAAGCATTCTTTAATTCATCTTCATACTCATGAGGTGTCAGGGGACCTACCCTGGCCGCATCATGACTGCATTTCCTATCTGGAGCAATTAGCCAAGCTCAGACCTACTGAGTTTGTGGTTCCATGGTCAATGCAGTTTTCCAAGAGAACAGGTGGCAAATTCAGGTCTTGCAGGAAAGCAGTTTTTATTTGTCCTGAATCAGGGTAAGACAGGGCCCAGCTCACCAGATTCTGCAGATTCAACGTGCACCAACAAAATGCCTTTCACTTGGAAAACACCTACGAAGGCTGGAAAGCTGGACACACGTGACTCGTGCGGTTCACCCAGATCATGCTTGGAGCCTTCGTGTGTGGTGACCTGAGATTCTCAGGGGAAGCGGAGCGAGGGAGGCGTGCACAGAATCTCTGCAGAGGCTGTGATGCTGTGAGTCGTTGCACAGGCCAGACTCGTGGTGCTGCAATCGTATGAGAACCGCGGGCAGTTTATCCTTAGTCCCTCATCTCTCTCCTCCTCGTCTCCTCAGGCTTCTCTCAAGGATCTCAGGGTCTTTATGCCACCCATTCTGCTAAGTGTGTGCAAAGTTATAAATTCCTCCTGGAACCCTCACATTGCCTCAGAATAGCTCATCTGGGGATAATGAAAGGAATATGGTAAAAAGAAGATTCTAGCCTGTCAAATGCGTGAGTATGGACTTCCCTGGTGGTCCTGTACCTAACTAAGACTATGTGCTCCCAATTCAGGGGCCCAGGTTCGATCCCTGGTCAGAGAACGAGATCCCCCCTGCCACAAGTGGAAGACCCCACAGGCTGCAACTAAAGACCCTTCACGCTGCTGTGAAAAACTGCACAACCAAATGAATGACTGACTGACTAAATGAAGAAAAAAATGCATGAGTCGTGAGTGGAGATAAGGGCGGTGAAGTGACCCGCAGAGGCGGAGAACGTCAAGACGAAAAAGCTGCCCTCGCCAGTGGAATCCCCTTCATGGATCTAGAGCCCCACTTAATGGTCCCAGAGAAGGAAATGGTGTTGCTGGGGGCCTGGACATTACACAGGGTGATCCTGAGCCTCTCTTCTCCCAGCTCCTCTCATTTCCCTAAGGTTCCTTGACCCTTTGTCTAGAATAAAGCTTCAGCCAAAAGGCTTGCCTTAGATGGTATCCAGATGCTGAGAACATTGGAGAAATCCCAGAGGGGAAAAAAAGTCAAAGACAATATCATATGTTACCTGCTATACACAGAATTCATATGAGAATTTCTATAAGAGACCTCTAAACTTTCATCCCTGGATGTCACTGGGGCTGCCTTGCTGAGTGAATTTTGGCATTTTGGTGGGGATGGGAGGAGCCTGAGATCCAAGATGTATAGGATCCAGATCTTCCACAGCTGCTGCCTGCTGGGATTTGATGGGAATCCTGAGACCTGAACCCCGAGTGACCACCCTGAGAGCTGTGAATGCCTGGGTACCCAGGACCTTACCCTGTATCTTCTCCTCTCCCATAACTTCTACTGTATCAGATCCAGCCTCTGAATAAGCTGAGCTTTCCCATGTATTCCCATGTGGACCAGGACACCTACTTACACAGAACGTCTGCTAAACTTGAAGTAGGTGGAAGTGCTCTGTGGATGGCGCCTGAGGAACTGTGTGCCCTCGGAAATTTCTCCAGGGAAACCAGGGATGCCAGATGAGGACCTGAGGGTTGGGGAGCAGTTCCCTGGAGGCCCAGGGGTTAGGATTTGCTGCTTTCATGGCTGCGGCCTGGGTTCAATCCCTGCTTGGGGAACTAAGATTCTGCAAGAGGCATGGTGTAACCAAAAAAAATTTAAAAGTAAACAACACAGACCTGGCACTGCCATGTAATGAATGGACATGTAGGTAAATGAGCGTCTCCACGGATGGCTCACTGATGAAGAATCTGCTTGCCAACATAGGAGATGCAGGTTCGATGCCTGGGTCAGGAAGATCCTTTGGAGATCCCTTGGAGAAGGACGTGGCAACCCACTGCAGGATTCTTACCTGAGAAATCCCATGGATAGAAGGGCCTGGTGGGCTACAGTTCTTGGGTCACAAAGAGTTGGACACAACTTAGCGACTATACAACATATAAGTAAATATGGAAGACACTAAACTTTCTTACTTGGGTTTCTAGAGTTCTTAGCTAGTGTTTCTCATATAGCTGGTGTTCAATAAATCTTCCGGAGAAGGCAATGGCACCCCACTCCAGTACTCTTGCCTGGAAAATCCCATGGACGGAGGAGCCTGGTAGGCTGCAGTCCATGGGGTCACTAGGAGTCAGACACGACTGAGCGACTTCCCTTTCACTTTTCACTCTCATGCATTGGAGAAGGAAATGGCAAGCCACTCCAGCGTTCTTGCCTGGAGAATCCCAGGGACAGGCGAGCCTGGTGGGCTGCCGTCTATGGAGTTGCACAGAGTCGGACACGACTAAAACGACTTAGCAGCAATAAATCTTCTCTAGTGAAAAACATTTAACTAAAAGAAATATTTGCTTAATGTAATTTAAGAACCCTCTACGCACTGTGGATACATATAAAAAACAGCATAAGCAGAGTATGTTGATTTCCTTGAACAAACAACATCTTGGGATCAAGATGATGTGCAAGCTGTATTTAAGCCAAGATGAGATTAAAAACATCCCTGCAGGTAGAACCTGGACCCTGGAGCCTCTGGGCCAGATAGATTGCTGTGTATCCCTGGGATGCTTCAACTGTGATCAGTAAGTATTGGTTGGAAGGAACTTTCATTTATCTTTTCTGGGAAGAAGAAGGTGTGTTCTATGAGTCAGAAGAAAAATAACATGGTTTGGTAACAAAAAAATGACAGGTTATGACAGAGACAATGATCTATGTGCATATGATTTTCTTTCTTTTAATTGTGGCAAAAGTCATTTTCTGTTTTCATTTATTTTTTACTAAAAGAATGGGGGAGATATTACATTTCCCAGTAACTCACATAGTTAAAGAGCCTGTGGTTAATTACTTGCCAAGGGGGACTTCCCTGGTGGCCAGTGGCTAAAACTCCACCCTCCCAATGAAGAGGTCCTGGTTCAATCCTTGGTCCAAGGAACTGAATCCCACGCGTGGCAACTATGAGCTTTTGTGGTGCAATGAAGACCCGGCGCAGGCAAATGAACCAATATTAAACAAACAAGCAAACAAACAACAACAACCAAAAAAAAAAAAAAAAAAAAGGAGGAAGCAAAGAGAGCCAGAGCGAGACTGTGGGCAAGACACAGTTCAGTTCAGTTCAGATCAGTCGCTCAGTCGTGTCCGACTCCTTGTGACTCCATGAAGCGCAGCACGCCAGGCCACCCTGTCCATCACCAACTCCCAGAGTTCACCCAAACTCACGTCCATTGAGTTGGTGATGCCATCCAGCCATCTCATCCTCTGTCGTTCCCTTCTCCCCCCATCCTCAATCTTTCCCAGCATCAGGGTCTTTTACAATAAGCCAGATCTTTGCATCAGTTGGCCAAAGTATTGGAGTTTCAGCTTCAGCATCAGTCCTTCCAATGAACACCCAGGGCTGATCTCCTTTAGAATGGACTAGCTGGATCTTCTTGCAGTCCAAGGGACTCTCAAGAGTCTTCTCCAACACCATAGTTCAAAAGCATCAATTCTTCAGCGCTCAGCTTTCTTCACAGTCCAACTCTCACATCCATACATGACCACTGGAAAAACCATAGCCTTGACTAGACGGACTTTTGTTGGCAAAGTAATGTCTCTGCTTTTTAATATGCTGTCTAGGTTGGTCATAACTTTCCTTCCAAGGAGTAAGCGTCTTTTAGTTTCATGGCTGCACTCACCATCTGCAGTGATTTTGGAGCCCAGAAAAATAAAGTCCGACACTGTTTCCCCATCTATTTGCCGTGAAGTGATGTGACCAGATGCAGTGATCTAGACATAAATCCCTTACCTAATCTTCGGAGGGACTTCCTTTCGCTCTTGCTGTGCTCTGTTCCAAAGGAATGAACAAATGTTCACTGTATGAAATGAACAAATGAACAAATTTTCATAGTGAAAACCGAGCTATAAAATACAAGTGACGGGTCACTTCAGCTGCCAAGCAGTTCAGAGTGGATGTACAGTTTTCCACACTCTGTCTCCACTCACATGGCTGAAATAAAAAAAAGCTTTGCAGGAGGTGATGGCGAGCACTGTGGATTCTGTTCCAAGTTGGAAAATGAGAAAGTCCCGGGCTCACCGAACAGCCTGCCAAGTGGGGTCGCTTGCTGTCTGCACTGCCCTCTGCTGGTCAGTGGTGCCCATGACATGGAGGAGCATTCCGGGCTTTCAGAATGGAATCCACTGGGTCATTTACTTCATTGTCACTCGACTTTTAAACACGGCGAGGGGGTGGGGAGGAGAGGTGGGGAACGAGAGGGTGGGATATTTACCATGTTGGGTGATAGCTCAGAATTCCCATCAGATCCCAACATATAGAAGCTGAAAGGTCTGGATCCTGTCCATCATAAATCTCAGGCTCCTCTCATTTCAGTTTGGTTCAGTCGCCCCATGGACTGCAGCACGCCAGGCCTCTCTGTCCATCACCAACTCCCGGAGTTCACTCAGACTCATGTCCATCGAGTCACTGATGCCATCCAGCCATCTCATCCTCTGTCATCCCCTTCTCCTCCCGCCTTCAATCTTTCCCAGCATCAGGGTCTTTTCCAATGAGTCAGCTTTTTGCATCAGGTGGCCAAAGTATTGGAGTTTCAGCTTCAGCATCAGTCCTTCCAACGAATATTCAGGACTGATGTCCTTTGGGATGGACTGGTTGGATCTCCTTGCAGTCCAAGGGATTCTCAAGAGTCTTCTCCAACACCACAGATCAAAAACATTAATTATTCAGTGCTCAACTTTCTGTCCTTCCCACCAAAATGCCAAAAAGCACTCACCAAGGCAGCGCAGGAATATCCAGGGATGAAAGTTTAGAGAAACCTTGCATAAATTCAACATGTAAGAGCTAGCCCGTGGTACTTGTCGTCTCTGTCTGACTTACTGCATTTAGTGTAATCATCTCTAGGTCTACCCGTGTTGCTGCAAGTAACGTTGCCTCATACTTTCTTTATGGCTGATAAATATTCCAAACTTTTTATGACCGAGAAATGCTACATCTCCTTTAGCCATCCATTTGTTGTTGGACATTTAGGTTGGAGAAGGAAGATGTTTTCTTTGGCCCCGGGGCAGTTTTCAAAGGCCATTCCTGCTGATCCCTACCAAAACTCTTGAGTTCTGAGCAGGAAGAGAACGATAGCATTACTATCTTTGAAATGAAGATGCTAGATGATGAAGGAGAAGAGTGATTTGGCCTAACTCCCATAATTAACAAGTGGCAGAATCAGTCCTTAAAAGACAGAATTATTGAATGCTAGTCCTGGAAAAAGTGTGCAAATCATCTGACCCACACACTTTGTAATATACAGAAACAGATCTCTGGAGAAAGGAAGTAACTTTTTGTGGTCTCAGATCTAGTTTTAGAATTTTTTTTTAATGGCTATTTATGTAAAATAAAATGCTCCCTCCTTAGCGCCTGGCACCGAGTCTGGCTATTAGCAGGCATTGAATGAGGACCAACTGAGCACCAGTGATTCTAAAGTCTCCTCCCATGACCCCCTCAGTCCAGAGAATATTGATCGTAGCTGACGCCCATACAGACGTTGTTTGGAAAATGCTGGTATATGATTTGGCACATTATTTAGATAAATACCATGTCAGTATGTACTGTGTGCTAAGTTGCTTCAATCGTGTCTGACTCTTTGTGATCCTATGGACTATAGCCTGCCAGGCTCCTCTGTCCATGGGATTCTCCAGACAAGAACACTGGAATGGGTTGCCATGCTCTCCTCCAGGGCATCTTCCCAACCCAGGGATCAATCAGCTTCTCTCACATCTCCTTCATTGGCAGATGGGTTCTTCACCACTAGCGCTTGCCTGGGAAGCCCTACCCTATCGGTATATCGTCCCTAATATCTGAGGCAATAACCAAAGCTAATGCTGGACATACGTGTGCACACGGGTTTGACTTGAGAACCTGTAAAAATCACCGCTGACTTGAAATCTCATCAGAAACAGGGGGGAATGTTTCAGAGTCAGATAAATGGGAATCGGGCAAGCCTCAGCTCTACAATTTACAAGTCTTTGCTCATCCTTTCTAGGCCTCTGCTCCTTTGTTCATAACCACTGAAAATTGGTATCTCCTTCCAGGGATATTATGAGGGTAAGGTGAATGGACATGACTCAGGGGGTGCTGGCCCCCATGGACTGCGTTAGAAGTTGAGTCTCACACTTCCCCACAGAAGGTCGCATCTCCACCTTCATGAACTCAGGACTTTTTTTGTTTTCACGCATGGATTTCTCCTATGTCCTCAGCATCTGGATACCATCTAAAGCAAGCATTTTGGCTGAAGCTTTATAAAGGACCGAGAAACTTTAGGGAAATGAGAAAAGCTGAGAGAAGGGAGACTCAGAATCACCCTGCGTCATCATTTCCTTCCCTGGGACCGTTTAGTGGGTCTCCAGATCCATAAAGGGGATCCCACTGGTGAGTGACAGCTTTTCCCTCTTGAAGCTCCCCCTTCGTCAGGTATTTCACTGCCCTTATCTCACGAGCGACGCCCACGTTTGTTTTGTTGGCTCACTCGGTCCTGCTGTTCTTCACTGCAGCCTGCAGGGTCCTTAGCTGCAGGATGTGGACTCTGTCAGCTGTGTTGTGTGGGGTCTCGTTCTCCAACCAGGCATTGAATCTGAGCCCCCTACTTTGGGGTCCTGGAGTCTTAGGCACTGGACCCCTAGGAAAGTCAACACTCATGCATTTGAAAGGATAGAACTTTATTATTACTTTTTATATCAACTCTCCTTTCATTATCCCCAGATAAGCTATTCTGAGGGAATGTTCCAGGAGGAATTTGTAACTTTGCACACACTTAGCAGAATGGGCGGCATAAAGACCCTGAGATCCTTGAGAGAAGCCTGAAGAGACGAGGAGAGAGATGAGGGACTAAGGATAGACGGCCCGCGGTTCTCATACGATTGCAGCACCGCGAGTCTGGCCTGTGCAATGATTCACAGCATCACAGCCTCTGCAGAGATTCTATGCACGCCCCCTCACTCCGCTTCTCCTGAGAATCTCAGGTCACCACACATGAAGGCTCCCTTTCTTTTGGCCAAGTGTGTTTTGGGCCACACTTGGCCCAAACTGAGTGAGGCGTGTGTATGCAGCTTTCCAGCCTTCGCAGGTATTTTCCAAGTGAAAGGTATTTCGTTGATGCACACTGAGTCTGCAGGATCTGGTGAGCTGGGCCTTGTCTGACCCTGATTCAGGACAAATAAAAAATGTTTTCCTGTAAGAACTGGTTTTGCAATCTGTTCTCTTGGAAAGCTGTGCATTGTCCCCTGAACCACAAACTCAGTAAGTCTTTCCTCAGTGCGTGCACGCTCAGTCGTATCTGACTCTTTGTGACCCCATGCATGTACTGTAGCCTGCCAGGCTCCTTTGTCCTTGGAATTCTCCAGGCAAGAATAATGGAATGGGTAGCCATTCTCTGGGATCTTCCCCACCCAGGGATCGAACCCGAGTCTCCCACATTGCAGACAGATTCTTTACCATCTGAGTCACTAGGGAAGTCCTCAGTAGGTCTGAGCTGGGCTAATTGCTCCAGATCAGAAATGCAGGCATTATGTGGTCAGTGTAGTTCCCCTGACATGTCATGAGATGAATTAAAGAATGCTTACTCAAAGCTGGAGTTGGGAAGCTGTGAAGGGAGGGCGCTCAGGCCCATGCTCGTCACGGCAGCTTGCATGGATCAGCAGGGACAAGGAGGATTTCCTCTCTCACCCAGCAACAGCAGGCTGCCCTGGTCTGCAGCCAGTTATGGAGAAGGCACTGGCGACCCACTCCAGTACTCTTGCCTGGAAAATCCCATGGATGGAGGAGCCTGGTGGGCTGCAGTCCATGGGGTCGCTAAGAATCGGACACGACTGAGTGACTTCACTTTCACTTTTCACTTTCATGCATTGGAGAAGACAATGGCAACCCACTCCAGTGTTCGTGCCTGGAGAATCCCAGGGACAGAGGAGCCTGGTGGGCTGCTGTCTATGGGGTCGCACAGAGTCGGACACGACTGAAGCGACTTAGCAGCAGCAGCAGCCAGTTAGGGCCTCCACCGCTTCCAACTCTCCTTTTCTCCAATGAATTTCTATTCAGAGCAACCCCTCTTAACTTTTTCCTTTCTTCAATAAAGGAATGCTCTCCTTTTATCCTCTGGGTTGTCTCTGTTTTAACCACTTTGCTTCTCCTGAAATTCCTCACTGTATCCGCAATCAGTTGATCAGTCATTGCGACCCCATGGACTGTAACCTTCCAGGCTCCTCTGTCCATGGGATTTCCCAGGGGAGAATACTGGGAGTGGGTTTCCATTTCTTTCATCAGGGTCTTCCTGACCTGGGGATCGAACCCACGTCTCTTGCATCTTCTGCTTTGGCAGGCAGATTCTTTATTACTGATCCACTTGGGAGGCCTCAGTTCCTCTGCTATTCTGGAATAAACTCTCTTGCTCTCTCTCTTTTTTTAAAACATAAACTTGCCCTTTGCTATGTTTAAGGTTGATATTTCAAAAAGAAGAGCAAGTGAAAGGGCAAATTGACCTTGTCTAGTGAGCAAATAGTCAAACAGGAATGTATAATGTATTGCAAAAATATCTTTACCAGGAGAAAACTTAACAGGGACAGAAAATTTAAAAAGGTGGGGGTAGACAAGTAAATTTAGAAAGCTTCATTGGACTCACGTCAGACTTTCCTCCAGGGCATAAGTGGAAGAAACACATTCCTCCTGGTGGCGGACAGGGGATGAATTACTAAGCAGTGGTGTGAGTGTGGTGGGCTCACCTCCACTCCATGGCATTCAGGACAACACATGACCCACCTGAGGGACAGCAGCTTACTGAGCTCTGGCTGATGGTTGCCTCACGGGCAGAAGGTCTGCTTTGGCCAGATCTGAGATTTCAAGAGAACTGTTAGTGAAATTCTGCATCAAAATGACCTATTTTAAAAAATGTTAGCATCTGAACCAACTGTTTCCTGAAACACTACACGGACCTCATCCACAGACTCGAGAGCTTTGGAGGATGGGCTTCCTTCCTCTCCACCACCTGCTCCTTTGTTGCCAAGCACCTTCTCCTTGCATATTTCTGCTTGGTGTGTTAGTTGCTGGTGGTGTGGCTCCACAGTAAGCGAAGGAAGACCCAGAAGAATAGGACAGCTGGTTGACCTTAAGGAGCTCACGGTGTAGGATAAGGGCAACAACTTTAATAAGAGTGCAACAGAAGTGGAGTAATATTCAGCCATAAACAGAGGGATCTTGCTAGTTACACGGATGGAGGGACTTCCCTGATGGTTCAGTGTCTGGGATTTCTCCTTCCAACGCAGGGGGTGCAGCTTGGATCCCTGGTTGGGGAGCTAGGATCCCATGTGCCTCTGGGCCAAACAACCAAAATATAAAGCAGAAGCAATATTGCAACAAATTCAACAAAGACTTTTAAAATGGTCCACATAATAATAATAATAATAAAAAACTTCAAAAAAGGCAGATGGAATTGGAGGGTTTTATGCTCAGTGAAATAAGTCAGAGAAAGACAAGTACAGTATGCTGCCACATAAAGGCTGTTGTTCAGTCACTTGGTCGTGTCCTGCTCTTTGTGACCCCGTGAACTGCAGCAGGCTAGGTTTCCCTGTCCTTCACGATCTCTTGGAGTTTGCTCAAACTCATGTCCATTAAGTCGATGATGCCATCTAGCCATCTCAGCCTCTGTCGCCCCCTTCTCCTCCTGCCTTCAACCTTTCCCAGCATCAAGGTCTTTTCCAATGAGTTGCTCTTCGCATCAGGTGACCAAAGTCTTGGAGCTTCAGCTTCAGCCTCAGTCCTTCCAATGAAAGACTGAGCTCCCTTAGGATGGACTGGTTGGATCTCCTTGCAGTCCAAGGGACTCTCAAGAGTTTTCTCCAGCTCCACAGTTCGGAAGCGTCAGTTCTTCAGCTCTCAGCCTTCTTTATGACTCAGAGAGAGAGTAGGTAAATTGTCCAAAGCCCCACAGCTTGTCCAAACCCCAAAGCCCCAGGAGTTTCAGGTGAAGCAGTCTGGCTCTAGAGGCTGTGCGTTCATCCACCACACTTGACTCTCCAGGGTCACAAATATTTGGCTCACAAGTACCAAAAATTGGGTAGATTCGAATACATTTATTTTTTCACAGTTCTGGAATCTAACAGGCCAAAATCAAGGTGTGGGCAGGGTGATGCTTCCTCTGAAAGCTTTAGGGGAGAAGCCTGCCTTGCCTCTTCCAAGCACCTGGCTGCCACCAGTCCTCAGTGCTCCTGGGTTGGCTGATGCCCCGTTCCAGTCTCGCCTGCGCCATGCCACGGAGCTCTCCCTGTGTGCCCGTGTCCCCGCGTGGCCCCCTCCCCTCTGCATGTCTCTCCCCTCTTATGAAGACACTAATCAGTTCAACCCAATATCACTGCAGCCTAACCACCCACCGCAAGGAACTCTGCACTTGTGCCTTATTGAACGACCTGTGTTTTCTCGTTTTATTCTATCCCTTTGCCGTGTGTCCAAATGTACAGGACTTATGTGATATCATGGAGCTGCATCATAGTTGATATTTCCTTCCCTATTGCTGGACCCTCGGATTTTGTTCAGTCCTTCCTTATGTTTGGGTAGCTTTCTCAAAATCTGCTGAGAGCTCTTTTCATTTTTGAATTGTTTTCCTTGGATGAATTTCCTCTTCTGGGAATAATTGGGTCAAAGATTCTGAGTTCCACCCCGAAGGCATTGCCTGTTGCTCTCCTCTGCCAGCTCACAGTGAGTGTGTCCAGTGTCATGAACAACCTCAGTCTCAGCTGTTTTCAATCTACCTTTTTTCATGAGGCCCAATGCTTGGCTGCTGGTTTGAGTGGGCATCCCTGGAGGGTGCTTTCGAATCCTATACTTTTCAGGAAATTCATTACTATCACACCCCACAGATTTATCTGGAAGGTTATTGGAGTATAGTTGATTTACTATACTTGTGTTGTGTTAATTTCTGTGTTAATTTCTGCTGTACAGCAAAACGATTGATATACATATACATAAATATGCCTTTTCCTATTCTTTTCTCTTGCGGTTTATCGCAGCATGTTGACTATCTTTCCATGTGCGGTACAATAAGATCTTGTTTATTCATTCTATATAAAGTAGTTTGCCTCCGCTAATGCCAACTCCCAATCCATTCCTCTTCTCCTCCTCCTAGCAAGCGAAGGTCTGCTCTTGCTGTCTATGACTCTTTCTATTTCATAGATACATTCATTTGTATTGTATTTTAGGTTCCACCGGTAAGTGATACCATACTGTATTTGTCTTTCTCTTCCTGCCTTACTCTGCTTTACATGACAATTTCTAGGTCCATTCATGTTGCCGCAAATGGCTCTATTTCATTCTTTTTCATGACCGAGTAACATTCCATTATGTGTGTATTTCCCACATCATTTTTATGCATTCATCTCTTGGAGGACATTTCGGTTGTCCATGTCTTAACTATGCCAATAGTGCTGCTATGAACACAGGACTGCATGTATCTTTCTGAATTATAATTTTTTGGGGTATATGCCCAGGAGTGAGATTGTTGGGCCAAATGGCATCTCTGTTTTTAGTTTTATGAGAAACCCTCATACTGTTTTCCAGAGGAGCTTCATCAATTACATTTACCTTCCCACCAACAGTGCAGGAGGGTTCCCTCTTCTCCACACCCTCTCCAGCATTTATTATTTGCAGACTTTGTAATGATGGGTATTCTGACCTCCCAGATTTGACTTGCATCTCTGCATCTTATATTTATGTAACTTTCTTGTGAATTACCCTGAGATAAAAGATAAGATTGGCCTTTACGAATTCTATATTTTTTATTAGTCTTCAGTTCAGTTCAGTTGCTCAGTCGTGTCTGACTCTTTGGGACCCCATGAACCACAGCATGCCAGGCCTCCCTGTCCATCACCAACTCCCAGAGTCCATCCAAACCCATGTCCATTAAGCTGGTGATGCCATCCAACCATCTCGTCCTCTGTGTCCCCTTCTCCTCTTGCCCTCAATCTTCCCCAGCATCAGGGTCTTTTCAAATGAGTCAGCTCTCCGCATCAGGTGGCCAAAGTATTGGAGTTTCAGCTTCAACATCAGTCCTTCCAATGAACACCCACGACTGATCTCCTTTAGGATGGACTGGTTGGATCTCCTTGCAGTCCAAGGGATTCTCAAGAGTCTTCTCCAACACCACAGTTCAAAAGCATCAATTCTTCGGAGCTCAGCTTTCTTTATAGTCCAACTCTCACATCAATACATGACTACTGGAAAAACCATAGTCTTGACTAGATGGGCCATTGTTGGCAAAGTAATGTCTCTGCTTTTCAACATGCTGTCTAGGTTGGTAATAACTTTCTTTCCAAGGAGTAAGCGTCTTTTAATTTCATGGCTGCAATCACCACTTGTAGTGATTTTGGAGCCCCCCAAAATAAAGTCTGACACTGTTTCCACTGTTTCTCCATCTATCTGCCATGAAGTGATGGAACCGGATGCCATATCTTAGTTTTCTGAATGTTGATCTTTCAGCCAACTTTTTCACTTTCTTCTTTCACTTTCATCAAGAGGCTCTTTAGTTCTTCTTCACTTTCTGCCATAAGGGTGGTGTCATCTGCATATCTGAGTTTATTGATATTTCTCCCAGCAATCTTGATTCCAGCTTGTGCTTTTTCCAGCCCAGCATTTCTCATGATGTACTCTGCATATAAGTTAAATAAGCAGGGTAACAATATACAGCCTAGACGTACTCCTTTTCCTATTTGGAACCAGTCTGTTGTTCCATGTCCAGTTCTAACTGTTGCTTCCTGACCTGCATACAAATTTCTCAAGAGGCAGATCAGGTGGTCTGGTATTCCCATCTCTTTCAGAATTTTCCACAGTTTATTGGGATCCACATAGTCAAAGGCTTTGGCATAGTCCATAAAGCAGAAATAGATGTTTTTCTGGAACTCTCTCCCTTTTTCCATGATCCAGCGGATGTTGGCAATTTGATCTCTGGTTCCTCTGCCTTTTCTAAAACCAGCTTGAACATCTGGAAGTTCATGGTTCACGTATTATTGAAGCCTGGCTTTGAGAATTTTGAGCATTACTTTACTAGTGTGTGAGATGAGTGCAATTGTGTGGTAGTTTGAGCATTCTTTGGCATTGCCTTTCTTTGGGATTGGAACAAAAACTGACCTTTTCCGGTCCTGTGGACACTGCTGAGTTTCCCAGATTTGCTGGCATATTGAGTGCAGCACTTTCACAGCATCATCTTTCAGGATTTGGAATAACTCAACTGGAATTCCATCATTTCCATTAGCTTTGTTCATAGTGATGCTTCCTAAGGCCCACCTGACTTCACATTCTAGGATATCCAGCTCTAGGTGAGTGGGAGTGATCACACCATCGTGATTATCTGGGTCGTGAAGCTCTTTTTTGTACAGTTCTTCTGTGTATTCTTGCCACCTCTTCTTAATATCTTCTGCTTCTGTTAGGTCCATACAATTTCTGTCCTTTATTGATCCCATCTTTGCATGGAATGTTCCCTTGGTATCTCTAATTTTCTTGAAGAGATCTCTAGTCTTTCCCATTCTCTTGTTTTCCTCTATTTCTTTGCATTGATCTCTGATAGTCTTAAGATCCTCAGATGCTTTATGGTCTTAAGATTCTCAGAAACAAGACAAGGGTGCCTGCACGTTGGTCTGGACTTTTCTTCAAGACATAGCATAGTACAATGTAACTGAAAATATTCCCCATATCCAGCATATATCTATACACTCAATAGGTATATTTTGATTGGATTAATCAGTCTATCTATCTATGCCTCTGGAAGTTAGAATAATTGAGCAGGTGATTAGAAGCATTTTGTGCTTTAAGTCATTCTCACCACCCACCTACTGAGGGCATATTACGTGCCAGGTACAGTGATAAGTATAATGGGTAGGATAAGAAGAGCTTCCTGCCCCAGAAGAGAACACGGTCTGGAAAAACAAACTCTAGTCTCTTCTGACATGGAGATATGCATAAGTGCCTGTGAGAGCAGAGAAAAGGGAGTGGTTACTCTGTCTAAAGTAAGAAATAAGAGGATTTCCCTAAGTGGTCCAGTGGTTAAAAATCCATCTGCTAATGCTCTGGGAAGATCTGCTTTGGGAAGAGCCCACATTTTGCGGGGCAACTAAGCCTACAACTACTGAGTCCACATACTCAAACGACGGAAGTTTGCATGCCTAGAGCTCATCCTTCACAACAAGAGAAGCCACCACAAGGAGGAGCCCGCAACCAGAGAGCGGCCCCTGCTAAACCGATCGAGAGAAAGCCCGCAGCAGCTTTGAAGGCTCCGTGCAGCCAAAAAATAAATTAAAAATTTTAAAAAGTAAAAAAAGGAAAGGGAGTCAGTAGGGGTGACAGGCCTTTCAGCTCGACTTGGATGAAGGGTGATTGGAAGCTGAACTCAGAAGAGAGGAATTAGGTAATTCCAAACAAGGAGCAAAATGCAGACGGAACAGAGGTGCTGAAAAAGCAGATACCACCCTGAAGAAACGTCCTGCGGCCTGATGTGGTGAGGAGCAGCCACAGCAGAGTCTAGGAAAGTAGGCCGGAGCCAGGTGGCAAATAAGACCCGCCTACATTTCCTAAGTGGATCTCAGGGAGTTCAGGGGCCACGGTCAAGGTGACCGCAGCCTTCATGATCTGGCTAAGTCTCTTCCCACCTCAAGAAGGAGATCCAAGGGTAAATCAAGCATGTGCCGTTCTTGTCAAACGATGGACAAGAAGCTGGAAAGGAGACGGGGGCACACACACGAAAAAATCAGGGACATTCTCCAGTCCTCACATTGCCCAACCTGGTAAGGCAGCAGGATCCAAAAATGGAGTGAAGTCTTTGTAGCGTAGAGATGGTTTTCCATAGAAGTGAACTGATATTGGTTTCATTTCTGCAAATCAAACCTTCCACCACCATCCTGAAGAAATCAGGAGGAGCAGAGCTGAAAGGAAGAGGCTCTGGGAAGTCAAAGTAAATGAAGAACAAGCCAGTAGGAACTGATGGCTCGGAGCTAAACCCTTAATTCTGTAGATAACTTGTAGTCAAAGGCCCTGTGAACACAGGAGAACTCCGACAAAATCAGCTGCATTTTCTGTTGCAGCGGGAGGGACAGTGCATTAGCCAGGAAAGAGGGCGCATCTCAGGAAGAGGACGTCAGAAGGGGCTTGAGAGGCAGCTGATGGGAAAAGGGTCCACGCTTTGAGAGCCACATGGCTTGGATACTGCTAGGAAGCATTGCAGTTCTGTTTAAGGCTGTTATCCATGAAGCAGGAGGCAAAAATCAGAGGGAGAGGAGTAGCAGCCTCTTGTTACCTGCTTGGAACCCCAGAACCTTCAGAATTTGTGGTTAGGGCTGAAAGAGCTATTATAACAGACTAATTTCTACCATAATGTTGTGGGGAAGAGCCAATTCTGTCTCTCCCTACTGCAGGGTCCCCAAGCCCCTCTTCCCTTGCTGACTTCAGGGCCTTTGTGGGAGCAATGCTTTAGCTGGTGCTCAAGTATAAAAAGCAGAGCTTTTATTCTGATGTGTTAAGAAAGCTGTGGTTGTGGTGTTAAGGACCATGGTGGTCCCAAGTCTTAAGCTGATATCATTCTCTTTCCTTCTATTTCCCTTCAAGTAGGCACTCTTCCTCTGGCAGTGTTGGGGCAGTCTTCCCAGAGAGACTCAGAGATGAATTGTCTGGTGGCCTCACCAATGAGACTCCCACAAGACCCTTAGTCATGTTACAGAGGATTCAAATATCTTGGAATAATGTGCTGCTGCCAAGTGAGAGCCCAGTCTCCTCCCTACACAGAGCCTCCCCAACTTCTGTCCCTGGTAAGCCGAACTCCTTTCTCTGGTCTGGGTGCACCCACTCCCTCCTCTTCCTCTACTGCTTTCATGGACCACATAGATTAAGCTTCCACAACCAGAGAATCTCTTTATTATATGTGGATGGGAGGAGGGAGATTAAGAAAGCTCAGCTTTCAGAAATGTAATAAAACCTGTCACTTGCTATCTGGTTCTAAAGGATGGCCATTAGCCACTGTAGTTGCTGACCTTCAACACACCCCTTGAAAAGATTTCAGGGTGGAGATCAAGAATGAGGCACTCATGCTCTGGGAAAGTTGGCAGAACAGGTCTTCAGAGAGTTAGACATTTTCAGGGAAAATGTTTATGAACTCCAATTCCTGTGTCTTTCCATACTCCTAAAATCACTAAAATCATTCACCGAGGTATCTGTTCATCATGCCTAACAGTGATCTACCAGGAAGCGTGCTTGGCTGCAAGTGCCCCTGCTCTAAAATCACATACACGCTGGCCTCCCCCTTTACCTTTTCATTTTTTAAAACTTTTTTTAAAAAATTATTTTGAAGCATAATTGATTGGACTGCAAGGAGATCCAGCCAGTCCATCCTAAAGGAGGTCAGTCCTGAATATTCATTTGAGATACTGATGCTGAAACTCCAATACTTTGGCCACCTGATGCAAAGAACTGACTCATTTGAAAAGACCCTGATGCTGGGAAAGATTGAAGGCGGGAGGAGAAGGGGACGACAGAGGATGAGATGGCTGGATGGCATCACTGACTTGATGGACATGAGTCTCAGTGAACTCCGGGGGTTGGTGATGGACAGGGAGGCCTGGCGTGCTGCAGTCCACAGGGTTGCAAAGAGTCGGACACGACTGAGCAACTGAACTGAACTGATTATGTTAGTTTCAGTCGTACAACAAAATGATTCAATTAGACATGCACGTGTATCTATTCCTTATCAAATTCTTTTACCAGTTGGAGTGTTACATAGCATCAAGCGGAGTCCTCTGTGTTGTACAGTAAGGCCTGTTGGTCATCCATTTTAAATACAGCAGTGTGCACCTGTCAACCCCAAATTCCCTCTCCCTCTCCCCCACCCCCACAGTAACCATAAGTTCTTTCTCTAAGCCTGTGAGTCTGTTTCTGTTTTGCAAATAGGTTCATCTGTTTCATTTCCCTCACCCCAACCCCCTTACCTCTTTGGAGGAATGCCTCAGAGTTATCTGAGGGGCTGTCTCACAGACTAGTCCTCAGAAAATCCCACGGTAAATCTGAAACCCACAGCTTTCACCTTGTGAATTTTTATTGATATTTCCGTCGACAGGAACAATGTTTTTCTCGACTGAGTTGGGTCTCCCTCATAGTGTGCGGGCTCTTCCTGATGTCTGGACTCTTTGTTGGGGGCATGCGGTCTTTCTCTAGCTGTAGCATGAGGGCTTAGCTGCCTCTTGGCATGTGGGATCATAGTTCCCTGACCAGGCATCAAACCTATGGCCCCTGCATTGGAAGGCAGACTCTTAATCACATGACCAGTGGGAAAGTCTTGACAGAAACAACATTAGTATCTTTTCCTGGGACAGTGTTGCTGAAACTCAGCCTCTGTTCCCTGGTGCCAAACAGCAACGTGCAGAGTTCTGAGTGAAGCAGAAACGAGTAGCTTTCGTTGCTTGACCAGACAAAGGAGGCCAGAGTGGGCTACTGCCTTGGAGACCACGTGGCCCATGCTGGACAGGGCAGTGAGGGGCTTTGTAGTGTTCAGGGGCAGGGTGTGGTCAGCGTGCACAGTTCTTGGATCAGCTGGCATCAAAGTGAAGTTTCAAGCATCATCAACCTTCTTGTTTCAACCGGTCTAGGATCTTCATTCTTGTGGTCAGTGGTTTTCATTTGGAGGGGGTCTTCTTCCTGTAAAAACCCCCTAGGAATATGTGTCAGGCCTTTATCTATACCTTTCAGGGAACTGGGAGTTCAGTGATTCTTTTATGTGGCAGAATTTTATTCTAAATTGTTACCCGTTCCCTAATCCAACAGACAGGTTCCAAATAGGAAAAGGAGTACGTCAAGGCTGTATATTGTCACTGGGCTTATTTAACTTGTATGCAGAGGACATCATGAGAAATGCTGGACTGGAAGAAGCACAAGCTGGAATCAAGATTGCTGGGAGAAATATCAATAACCTCAGATATGCAGATGACACCACCCTTATGGCAGAAAGTGAAGAGGAACTCAAAAGCCTCTTGATGAAAGTGAAACTGGAGAGTGAAAAAGTTGGCTTAAAGCTCACCATTCAGAAAACGAAGATCATGGCATCCGGTCCCATCACTTCATGGCAAATAGATGGGAAAACAGTGGAAACAGTGTCAGACTTTATTTTTTTTAGCTCCAAAATCACTGTAGATGGTGACTGCAGCCATGAAATTAAAAGACGCTTACTCCTTGGAAGGAAAGTTATGACCAACCTAGATAGCATATCGAAAAGCAGAGACATTATTTTGCCAACAAAGGTCCATCTAGTCAAGGCTATGGTTTTACCTGTGGTCATGTATGAAGGTGAGAGTTGGACTGTGAAGAAGGCTGAGCACCAAAGAACTGATGCTTTTGAACTGTGGTGTTGGAGAAGACTCTTGAGAGTCCCTTGGACTGCAAGGAGATCCAACCAGTCCATTCTGAAGGAGATCAGCCCTGGGATTTCTTTGGAAGGAATGATGCTAAAGCTGAAACTCCAGTACTTTGGCCAACTCATGCAAAGAGTTGACTCATTGGAGAAGACTCTGATGCTGGGAGGGATTGGGGGCAGGAGGAGAAGGGGATGACAGAGGATGAGATGGCTGGATGGCATCACTGACTCGATGGACATGAGTCTGAGTGAACTCCGGGAGTTGGTGATGGACAAGGAGGCCTGGCATGCTGCGGTTCATGGGGTCGCAAAGAGTTGGACACGACTGAGCGACTGAACTGAACTGAACCAAACCCAACAGTTATTCTTTGTTTCCACATCTTCACATTTTCCAATCATTAACTCTTGAGTTAGCATTTTACTTCAAAAGACAAGGGCACAGGGGTTTGCACAGTTTCAATAGATGTTGCAAGAAAGGATACTGATACCAGTCAATCTTTCTCTTTTAATTTTTTATGCTGCATTATGTGTGTGTGTGTGTGTGTGTGTGTGTGTGTGTGTGTGTGTGTAAATGGCTTCTCTGGTGGCTCAGTGGTAAGGAATCTGCTTTCCACACAGAGTACTCAGGTTTGATCCCTGGGTTGGGAAGATCCCCTGGAGAAGGACATTGTAACTCAATCCAGTATCCTTGCTGGGAAATCCCATGAACAGAGCTACCTGGGGGGCTACAGTCCATGGGGTCACAAAAGAGTCAGATATGACTTAGTGAGTAAACAATAACAATACCTTTATAGATAAATAGAGAAATGCATAGTGTATTTGTATAATATATTTCATGTGATTATAATATAAGGCTTAAGAAATGATCTGAGATAGGAGGATCTTCAAAGATCTACTTAATGGACCGGTCACTCTCCAGCCAATTAAAAAGTCATAGAAAGCCAGAGGGAAAAAAATAATCATAAAACCCCCAAAATATTACAATCCTTCTGGCAAACTGAAGTTAATGAGCTAGGAGTTCCAGGAAGACCAATGTAGAAAAGCGTGCAACTAAGTATAAACCATGACAAGGATGATGAAAGCACCCAGGTACCGACATCCGGGTACCTGGTCTGTTTCCTACTGAGGAAACAAGGAAATGCTGGGACGTATTTGAGCACAGAGACTGAGTCTGTCCTGTTCACCACCCATCGCTGCTTGCTCAGAGCTCAGGCCATCATTGCCCTTCATTGCTCTGTATTCTTTCTCTCCGTTGGCTCCTCCAGCCTCATTCTCCATTCGTTCCATGCTCTCTTGTGCTCAGGGCAGCTTTACAGAGGCACAAAGTTCCACTGGTTCCAGCCGTGGGGCACGAAGATACTCTGCATGTTGGAGCACACTTTTTGCATGATGTGATTGGCCTTGTCTACGTGGGAATACAAGGGGAAGCCAAGTTTGTCCAGAGTCTGGACCTGGACACAGGAGATGTAGGAGATGAGCCCCTGGGCCCGGTACTTAGGCAGGGTGCCTGCCATCCGCAGCTCTCCCGTCTGGTCCATCAGCATCCAGGACACAGGGATCCCCTTGGGCCCCAGCAGACATATGCTGGGAAAGGTCTGGATACAGCGCTCGATGAACCTCTGGCTCCTTTCGTTGCCACCGAAGTACCAGAGTTTATTCACCAAGACAGCATGGGCAGGATCCAGGGCTGAGAGTGTCAACATCTTTTGGTGGCTGTTGGGAATTAAAGGAAAGAATAGCCCACAACATCGACACGGTGCACAAGCCCTTGTGGCCCTGTCCTTTGAAGTCAAAGCCTTTTACTGTAGCCTCCCAGGCTTCCCCAGAGTCTCAGAGGACCGTCTCAAGGGTTCGTGGTCACGGGGGCCCCCTGGTGGCTCAGTGGTAAAGAATCCACCTGCCGATGCAGGAGATGCGGGTTTCGGTCCCTGGCCTGGAAGAGCCCATGTGCATGGAACAGTCTAGGCTTTGTGCCACAAACATGGAACCCACACTCTAGAGCTCATGGGCAACTGCTGAGTCCACACACCCTAGAGCCACGCTCTGCACAGAGAGAAGAGAAGCCTGTGTACTATGACGACAGAGTAACCCCCAGTCACCACACTGAGAGAAAACCCGCACAGCAACAGTGACCCAGCACAGCCAAAAATAAATAATTAATAAAATCTTTTCTTTTAAAGAGTTAATGGAGAGATCAAATCACGATGGAGGAATAGAAGGACAAGCACTCATCTCCTACTGCAAGGGCACCAAAATTTCCACTAGCTTTTGAACACCATTGACAGGAGGACACTGAAACCCACCAAAAACAGGATGCCTATGCTGAAGAAGCTGAAGTTGAATGGTTTTACAAAGACCTACAAGAGCTTCTAGAACTAACACCCCAAAAAAGATGTCCTTTTTATTATAGGGGACTGGAATGCAAAAGTGGGAAGTCAAGAGCTACCTGGAGTAATAGGCAAGTTTGGCCTTGAAGTACAGAATGAAGCAGGGCAAAGGCTAATAGAGTTTTGCTAAGGGAACACACTGGTCATAGCAAACACCCTCTTCCAACAATACAAGAGATGACTCTACACATGGACATCACCAGATGGTCAACACTGAAATCAGATAGATTATATTCTTTGCAGCCAAAGATGGAGAAGCTCTATACAGTCAGCAAAAACAAGACCAGGAGCTGACTGTGGCTCTGATCATGAATTCCTTATTGCAAAATTCAGACTTAAATTTAAGAAAGTGGGAAGACCAGTAGGCCATTTATGTATGTATGTTACTCACTCAGTCATGTCCAACTCTTTGCGATCCGATGGACTGTAGCCCACCAGGCTTCTCTGTCCATGAAATTCTCCAGGCAAGAATACTGGAGTGGATTGCCATTCCCTTCTCCAGAGGAACTTCCCAACCCAGGAATTGAACCCTGGTTTCCCGCATGGCAGGCAGATTCTTTACTGTTTGAGCTACAGGGAAGTCTTTAGGCCATTCAGGTATGATCTAAATCAAATCCCTTATGATTATACAGTGGAAATGATAAATAGATTCAAAGGATTAGATCTGATAGACAGAGTGCCTGAAGAACTATGGACTGTACAGGAGGCAGTGACCAAAACCATCCCCAAGAAAGAGAAATGCAAAAACCAAAATGGTCATCTGAGGAGGCCTTACAAACAGCTGAGAAAAGAAGAGAAGGAAAGGGCAAAAGATGCCGGGGTCCAGCCCCAACTGATCCAGGGAGTTCGAGGTGCAGACGACGTTGGTGAGGGTCAGGAAACAATTGCTTAAATAAATATTAATTAAAGATATAAAGAATAATAGAATGAGGATAGCTCAGTGGGAAAATTTAGTGGAGAAAAGAGGCTGAATAATTCAGCCAGAAGGTAAGAGAAAGAATGACATGGGGAGACCAAGCTTCGGTGAACAAGGCCCCACACTTTATCCTTCAAAGTAGTTTTTATACCTTAAGTTATGCATAGAGGATAATGGGGGAAGGGGTAGAGTAAGCCAGGCTTTCTTCCTGCAAACTTATCATATGCAAAGTTTAGGTGATTTGTATCATCTTCTGGCCTGGAGGCCTGTCAACATTTTAAGACCCTTTCTTCAGAAAACTTATTTTTCTCTAAAGGTGATTAGTCAGGCGCCACACTCCAAAGGCATTGGAGTTGCATTTCTATAGGACAAAGGTGTGGTGGGTTATAATAAGAAAGAATTAACTCAAGGGTCCAAGGTTACAAACATTAAAGCTACTACTTACATTTCTATAAACCAATTATATCAATCAATACACTGCCAAGGACACAGTAGGTAAGGGATATGGAGACTTAGCAGCAAACATTGGCCCAACAAGTGAAAAACCCTTCACCAATACAATTTCTAATCAATCTTTTAACTGCTCAATGAAATCTGTACTTATACAGTTTAGAACATCTCATGCCTCTCACAGTTGGGAGGCTCTGAACAATCACACATGGCCGGAAAAGCCTATTCAGGCAGGCTAGAGGATTTCCAAAAGAGTTTGTAGGTTGAAACACTGTCACACCCAGGAATTATTAACTGGAGCTGTAAGTTAATTCTTTTTTCAGAGAGAGGTAGTAGAGGACAGCCCCCCCCCACCCCGTAAAGTCAGAGGTGTAGGTGAGAACACAAAACAGAAAATAGGCAGACTCTGGTTTTTGGGGGTCGATGCTCGAGAATTTCCAGGGGGGCTCCTGAGGCTTAATCCCACATTTGCATATGCCGAGCCTCCTTCCTCATGACCTTTGTCATGGGTGGAGCGCTGATCCACGCTGGCTCCCGACAAAAAGAGAAAAGGAAAAATATACCCACCTGAATGCAGAGTTCCAAAGAATAGCAAGGAGAGACAAGAAAACCTTCCTCAGTGATCAATGCAAAGAAATAGAGGAAAATAATACAATGGGAAAGATTAGGTATCTCTTCAATAAAATTGGAGATACGAAGGAAACATTTCAAGCAAAGATGGGCACAATAAAGGACAGAAACAGCAAGTACTTAACAGAAGCAGAAGAGATTGACAAAAGTTGGCAAGAATATACAGAACTATGCGAAAAAGGTCTTTATGACCCATATAACCACAGAGGTGTGATCGCTCATCTAGAGCCAGACATCTTGGAGTACAAAGTCAAGTGGGCCTTAGGAAGCATTACAATGAACAAAGCAAGTGGAAGTGATGGAATTCCAATTGAGTTATTTAATATCCTAAAATATGATGCTGTGAAAGTGCTGCACTCAATATGACAGCAAATTTGGAAAACTCAGCATTGTCCATAGGACTGGAAAAGGTCAGTTTTCATTTCAATCCCAAAGAAAGGCAATGCCAAAGAATGTATAAACTATCACACAATTGTACTCATTTCACATGCTAGCAAGGTAATGCTCAAAATCCTTCAAGCTAGACTCTAACAGTACGTGAACTGAGAACTTCCAGATGTACAATCTGGATTTAGAAAACGCAGAGGAACCAGAAATCAAATGGTCAACGCGTCTGTTGGACCATAGAAAAAGCAAGAGAATTCCAGAAAAACATCTACATCTGCTTCATTGACTACATTAAAGCCGTTGACTGTGTGGATCACAACAAACTCTGGAAAATTCTTAAAGAGGTCTGAATACCAGACCACCTTACCTGCCTCCTGAGAAACCTATATGCAGATCAAGAAGGAACAGTTAGAACCAAACATGGAATAACAGACTGGTTCAAAGTTGGAAAAAGAGTATGTCAAGACTATATATTTTCATCACGTGGAATGCCAGGCTGGATGAAGCACAAGCTAGAATTAAGAGTGACAGGAGAAATATCAACAACTTCAGATATACAGATGACACCACCTTAATGGCAGAAAGCAAAAAGGAACTGAAGAGCCTCTTGATCAACGTGAAAAAGGAGAGTGAAAAAGCTGGGTTAAAACTCAACATTAAGAAAAACTAAGATTATGGCATTTGGTCCCATCACTTCATGGCAAATAGATGTGGGAAAAGTGGAAAAAGTGACTGACTTTGTTTTCTTGGGCTCCAAAATCACTGCAGATGGTGACTGCAGCCATGAAATTAATAGACGCTTGCTCCTTGGAAGAAAAGCTATGATCAACCTAGACAGCATATTAAAAAGCAAAGACATCACTTTGCCAACAAAGTGGTGCATATAATCAAAGCTATGGTTTTTCCAGTAGTCATGTACAGATGTGAGAATTAGACCATAAAGAAGGCTGAGTATTGAAGATTTGATGCTTTTGAACTGTGGTGCTGGAAATGACTCTTGATAGTCCCTTGGACAGCAAGGAGATCAAAACAGTCAATTTTAAAAGACATCAATCCTGACTATTCATTGGAAGGAGTGATACTGAAGCTGAAGCTCCAACACTTTGGCCACTTAATGTTAAGAGCCAACTCATTGGAAAATACCCTGATGCTGGGAAAGATTGAGGGCAGGAGGAGAAGGGGGCAACAGAGGATGAGATGGTTGGATGGCATCACTTGGACATGAATTAACCAAATTCTGGAAGACAGTGAAGAATGGGGTGCTGTAGTCCATGGGGTGGCAAAGAGCTGGACACCTGTTAGTGGCTGAACAGCAAGAGGAGCCTGTAGACTCCAGGACCGGTTCACCCCAGGCTAAACAACTAACAGGGAGGGCCCACAGCACCACCCATCAGCTGATAGGCAGACTGAAGTTTCACTGAGAGCCAGAAAATCTGGTTTCTTCCACCACCAGTCCCTGCCATCAGCCTCATCCACCAGAGGGCGTGTAGAAGAAGTGATAAGTCAGTCCCGCAGCCTCCAGAACAAAGTCACAACCACAGAAAGTCAATCAGAATGAAAAGGGGGCGAATTATCTCTCAGATGAAAGAACAAGATAAAACCCCAGGAAAATAACTAAATGAAGTGGAGATAGGCAGCCTTGCAGAAAAATAATTCAAAATAATGATAATGCAGATGATCTACATTCTTGGGAAAGGGAAGGAGAAGATGCAAGAAGTGCTTACAAGAGACCCAGAAGAACTAAAGCACAAACCAACAGGGATGAGCAGTACACTGGGAGAAATCAACAGCAGAATAAATGCGGCAGGGGAACAGGTAAGTGACCTGGAAGACAGAATGGTGGAAGTCACTGCTGTAAAATAGAATACAGAAAAAAGAAGGAAAAAAAAAATTAAGATAGCCTGAGTCCTCAGGGACAGCATTAAACACACCAACATTTGCATTAGAGAGGTCCTAGAAAGAGGAGAGAGAGAGAGAAAGGACCTGAGAAAATATCTGAAGACATAATAGCTGACAACTCCTCTAAAATGGGAAAAGGAATAGTCAACCAAGTCCAGGAAGCACAGAGTCCCAGGCAGGCTAAACCCAAGGAGGAACACACTGAAACACATAGGAATCAAACTGCTGACCAAAATTACAAAGATAAAATATTAAAAGCAACATGAGAAAAAATGACAAATGACATACAGGGGAACTCCCATAAGGTTATCAGCTGATTTGTCAACAGAAACTCTGTAAACCAGAAGGGAATGGCATGGTATGTTTAAATTGATGAATAGGAATAACCTACAACCAAGAATATGCTACCCAACAAGACTCTCATTCGGATTTCACGGAGAAATCAAAAGCTTTCCAGACAAGCAAAAGTTAAGAGAATTCAGCACCACCAAAACAGCTTCACAGCAAATGCTAAAGGAGCTTCTCTAGGCAGGAAGCCCAAGAGAAGGAAGAGACCTAAGCAATTAAGAAAATGACAATAGGGTCCTACATATCAATAATCACATTAAATGTAAGTGGATTAAATGCAACAACAAGAAGACATAGATTGGCTGGATAAAGGCAAACACGTGCATGTATCCACTTCCACTTACCACATCACTCCACTTAACCCCCCAAATTGTATGCAATTATTTCATACTCATAGATTAATCATGCTTCCACTGTGGCTTGCAAGTATAATTATCTTTTATTTTTAGTCTGGCTCTTACTTGTGAAAACTGATAAACATCTTTTACTACTGTGATTACGTAGCTAGTGTTCATTTTAATACCATTGCATCATGATCGGTCAACAGAAAATAACAGCCTTCTCTATCACTAAAACTACCACTTAATAGAAAAACTTGTAATCACTTTTTAAAATCCAGCTGCATATCAGAATTATCTTGGAATTTCTTGGACAACACAAATCTGCCCAAAGTTCCAGATGTGATTTTAATGAGCTGCCATGTTTAGAAACAGCTGGACTATATGATGTTTCACTTTTATCCAGTTTGTTTCACTTTTTCTATTTCATAGTCAGTGATCCCATTTCATTCAGCTTATGGTTTCCAATTTCTCCATCTCTCTTTTTGTTGTTCTTTCTCTAGCCTTTATCAAGTGCAGTAGAAAAGCTTTCGTATACTATATATACATTTATATATATTCAGTTCAGTTCAGTCGCTCAGTCGTGTCTGACTCTTTGCAATCCCATGAATCGCAGCACGCCAGGCCTCCATTAAGCATGATATATATATTTTAGAAAACATGAAATTTTGCTGAGATAAATATTTGACATTTTTGGTTCCATTTGTTTGACTAGGTATGAATAGAATGTTAGGTTTCTAATTTATATTCACTCAAAATTTTGATATAGTTTCATATATTCCAGCATCTAGTATTATTGCTAAAAATCTAGAAAGCTTATTATTTTGTGACATTAAAAAAATCTGAATGAGGCTTAAAACTTTTAATCCGATTCTGAAAATATAAATAGGTATTATGTTGTAAAAGAACAACCGGAGATTAACATGTAATACAGTATTACAAAAGTATAGATTTTATTCAAACTTTACAAAATTTTGCGCTAGTGTCTATTATTTATTTTCATACCTATTCTAGATTCTACATTGCGTTTAGTTGCCTTGAGTAGCTTCAGCTGCATGCAGAGATAAATTCCCTTTTATTCTTTTGCTAATGTTTTCTAATTTTCCTTGTCATGGTTTTTTAGATACACTCATCATATAAAAGTGGACGTTTAATTTCTAAATACATGGGGTTTTTAAATTATCCTTGGTATTAAATATTAATTTCTTGTTTAAATGCTTTCTTCTCTGCAATCACCCCCTGTGCTTTTTCAGTCTTTTAACCTTCCTGAGGCTTTCAATGGCTCAGTCAAGATCTCTCTCAGTAAATGTCCCATTGCTTGGAAAACATGTGGGTTATTTTCAAACTTATTTCGATATTGACTCAGAATATGATTCCACAGTGAGAAGAGAACAGACTCCGTATGATTTCAATACCTTTAGACCATGAAACTTTCTCACCTTGTTATATTTCCCTGGATATGTCCCACTGTCTCCTCGTTTATAATCTATAGGAACTTGAATGGAATTTGTACCCTGCTGCTGTGTGAAAATTGTATAAATCTTAATCATGTTGAATTGGTTTATAGTGATTTTCAGGTCTACTATATCCTTCTAATTTTGTGTCTATTCATTTAGTAATTTTTAATAGTTTGATGTTGAAACTCCAGCTAAAAATCTTAGTTTATCTACTTAAACTACTTGTGATGTGCAGTGGAGCAATGGGTAACTTTGTTCTGTACTTTCCAAGTCCTCTGTAAACGTGTCATCATACTGTCATAATTTTAAAAATAAAAACAATTTTTAAAGAGTTAATGATTAGGATCTGTGCAGCCACAGAAACAGAACAGCTGTTGACTTAGAAACTGTTAACAGTTTAGACTACAGACTGGCCAGGTAGCCGAATCAGGGAAGTGACATAAGTGACATAGATAAAGGCCTGATGCACATTCCCAAGCCGTCTTTACAGGAAGCAGACCTCTCCAGATGAGCACTTCTGACCGCAAGAACATAGACCCAGACTGGTCAAAACCAGAAGGTTGATTTTGCTTGTAACTTCACCTGATGGCAACCAGAGAACTGCACACAAGGTAACTGTGCAGTCTGCAGCCCTCCTGCTCACACTGCCTTAGAACCCCTTCCCTGAAAACCATTGAGGAATCGAGTCTTTTGAGCTCGAGCTGCCCATCTGACCCTGGACACACTGCTCCCCCACCCCATATAAGGAACCAGCTCCCCACCCTCAGCAAGCAAGCAAGGGAAACCGTTGCTTGATTTCACCCCCACCTGCTGCAACAGGGGCATCAGTGAAGCTCTGCCTGAATTTCTTGTCGGGCTTCTAATCAATGTCTGTTGCTTGGAGAAGGCCAAGCACCCTGGTCAGTATCAAAGTCACAAGTCAAGCAATGCCCAGAGCCACCAGAAGAAGAAGCAAGGATGGATTCTCTCCTAGGGGCTCTGAAGGGAACATAGGTTTGCCAACTCCTAGACTTGGGAACCTGGCCTCCACAACTAGAAGGATAACTTTCTGCTGTTTGAATCCATCCCAGTCTGTTGTGTCTTTTTGTGACTGTCCTAAGAGACTAATGCGCTGGCTACTTCAGTGGTAACACATATGACGTCTTTGGTTTGGTTTTGTTTTATCCTGCCATGTGGCTTGTGGGTGCGATCTTAACAACTTCTCAGACCGGAGGGACTAAACTTCGGCAGGCAGTGAAAGTGCGGAGTCCTAACCGCTGGACCGCCAGGGGTTCCCCAGAGCAGATTCGGTCAGACTTACCTGGGTTTGTGTTTATCACCATTGACTGATACGTTTTTTGCCTCCAGCAGAGAAGTAGCCAATTTCTTTCCGGACTCAGAGGCCATATAGAGAAAGCACTGTGTCTGCTTGACCTTGCCCGATTTAGTGGCTGCAAGACTTTTTATCACGTCATCCAAGCTGGACTGTGAACCTAGATGGAGGAAATGAAGAATCATATGAGATATCATTGTTCATTTAAACGTCAGGAAAAAGCCGTCCAATGACTGCAAGATTTGTGGGTTTCGAATGATTAGAACTCGCGTTCCATCATGAAAAGACCTCTATGGGATAATAGTAAGTCACTCTCATATTTAAAAGAAATTCATTTGCAAAGTTGAAATAGGGACACAGACATAGAGAACAACCATACAAATTCCAAAGGGTCAAAGTGGAGGATGGGATTAGCTGGGAGACTGGGGTTGCCACATACACAGTACTATGTATGAAATCGATGCCTAACGAGAGCCTGCCTTAGAGCACAGACAGGAAAGCACTTGGTGCTCTGTGGTGATCTAAACAGAAAGGAAATCCAGAAAGGGGTGACGCGTGTGCACACATGTGGCCCAGAACCTGACAGAGCAGGATAAAGCAGCTAAACTCCGATTAAAAAACTAAAGTTGGGATAACACCACAATTCCTGAACACATCAGAGTACAGTTATGCTCATCAAAGGAGATGAGGTTAAGATAATAACCAGCATCTATTGAATGTATTTAACAATTCTACGCTGTAGGCTGTTGCTATAATGGTCCCAGTTTTTTCTTCTTTGCTATCTAGACTTTTTCTGCTGACCTGACTTCTGGGATTGATTGTGAAACTTATTTGGGCCAATGGAGCAACAGCAAGGGTGAATGAATAAGAAGCTTGAAAAGTGACTATGTGTGAAGTTTGCCTTTTCTCTCTGCTCTTAAGAACCTTGGGTGACTTCTGTATATCACCCAAGCCACTTCACTGGCACAGCCAGTAGCCAGTACAGACGAAGCCAGCGTTAACAGCCGGCCTCCAGATTGTGGCTAACTTAGTCCTGCCAGTTCATGGACAGCCCCAGCTGACTGCAGTCACATGGGTGAACCCAGGAGAGACCAGTGGAAGAATCACCCAGCTGAGTCTTGTACAAACTGCTGACCCACAACATGTGAGCTAATGAACGATTGTGTTTTGCAGTCACTACTTTGGGGTGGTTTCAAAACCCCACTGATAAAACCAGGCATAGGGCCAAGCGTTTCTTAGTCAAGATTTCACTTCATCTTTAAATAGCCCTATGTTTGGGGTACTATTATAATTACTATTTTTACTCATCAGAAGACCGATCCACAGAGCCGTTGTTCCTTATCTTAGACCACAAACTACTAACAGGTCTAACAAGGTCACAACTTCAGCTAATCTGACTCCAGAGAACACATTTTTTTTTCTTTTTTTGGCTACACTACAAGGCTTATGGGATCTTAATTCCCTCACCAGGGATCGAACCTGGTTCCCTGGCAGTGAGAGCTCAGAGTCCTAACCACTGACTGCAGGGAGTTCCCAAACATATTTGTAGTCACTAAATTCCTCCTCTGTAAGTATGATATATGGGCACCATGGAGGTGAGGCACAACAGAAGCTCTGCTCCCATATCATCGATCCTGGAATAAACATGAATTTTTGTTGTTGTTCAGTCGCTAAGTCGTGTCTGACTCTTTACGGCCTGTGGACTGTAGCATGCCAGGCTCCTCTGTCCTCCACTGTCTCCCAGAGTTTGATCAAATCCATGTCCGTTGAGTTGGTGGTGCTTTCTAACCATCTCATCCTCTGCCACTGTCTTCTCCTTTTGCCTTCAGTCTTTCCCAGCATCAGGTCTTAATTCCAATGAGTTGAATCAGGTAGCTGTGAATTTTTAACTATTAAGAAATTCTATTGCTTATGATTTGCTGTGTAAACCCCCATACACGGCAGTCTTTAAGTTCAAATTCACTATTGTTGGAGGAGGTCGTCAAGAAGACATGTTGCCCTTGACTCCGGAGCCAACTGGAGGCTTCCCCCGCCCTCCCCTGTCCTTGGAACGGGTATTCCACTTGCCTTCCAGAAACTGCTCCAAGGACACAGCCTTGAGATAGAAATGTGGTGTTCACATATCTGGATTGGGCACGTGACTAAACCCAGATGAGGCCACTATAGACCTTTTTAAGATTCTGGCAGATGAGGGGATTCCCTCATCCTGCAGTCTCACAGGACAAGCCTGGAGGTAAGTTCTCCTGCCTATTAACTTGCCACCCGCCAGTCTGGAGTGTCTGGGGTTGCAGTAAAGATGTAGAAGGCGTGTGTGTGTGTGAGTGTGTGAGAGGGAGTGTGTGAATGTTAGTCACTCAGTCGTGTCAGACTCTTGCGACCCCATGGACTGTAGCCCACCAGACTCCTCTGTCCCTGGAATTGTCCAGGAAGAACACTGGAGTGGGTTGCCATTCCCTTCTCCAGGGGATCTTCCCGATCCAGTGATCAGACCCAGGTCTCCTGCATTGCAGGCAGATTCTTTACCTTCTGAACCACCCAGGAAGCCTGCTACAGAGGATACAGGGGCATCACTCCAGAGGTAAAGGGACCCTACATGTCCGACACAGGAGAGTCCGGCAGCCCGCCCACATCCCTTACTTTGAATCTGCAGATGTTGTTTCCAGTTGATGACTTCTGGTGAGCCAAGGAACTCCTGACATTTCTTAGGGTCCTTGGAGTAGACTTGATAAGTATTGGTGTAGTGATCAAGGTCATCTGTCATCTCCTGTTTGGGTCAGGAAAGTAGAATCAACCAAAACGCATCTACTTAGTGACTGCCAAGCTAGTTCTCAGTGTTCCGTTACATTATGATATTTTAAAGATACTAAAATATTAGCATTTTTTGTTGTATTGATTTTATTGAAGGATTGTTTACATTATGAGATCAAGTCAAGGACTCCCTTATTCAATTAATAATGAAAAATGTCTGGAACAAAACTACTTCCAACTCAGTTATTGCTCTAAATTTTCAAACCCAACAAAAATAATCTATTTAAAATTACTTTCCACCCCTCCATGAAACACATGAAGAAGTTTGAAGAGTGACTGAGTGCTGAATCTTGCTGTTTCCCGCTGCTCTTGAGAACCCTGAGGCTTCTGTGTGTGCCCAATCCACTTCCATAAGTGTGGTCAATAAACAGCAAAAATCAAGCTAGCAGGTATGGCCAGACTTGGGACTGCGACTTATCCAGTTCTACTTATCCAGTTCTCAGTAAAATGACAACTGAGAAGCGAAATATTTGGCCAAAAGAATACACCCTGCTTTAGGGCAAAGATGTTTAGATTATGTGGGCTATGAGCATGTCTTTATTGAAACAGAGAAAGGCAACAGGTCAGACGATTCTTCTATACATTGTGAAACCAAGAAAAAGATGATGAAATAGATTTGCTTTCTTTAAAAAATACTCAAGGGCTTGCACGGGTTGGACTGGGGGACATTTGTTCCATCCCTGGTCGGGGACCTAAGATCCCACATGCTGCACAGAACGGCCAAAAAACAAAAATCACGCTGTTGTAAAACCAACAACAATCCCATCAGTAAACAAGCATACTCATTTAAGTGTATCTAGTGAAATTATTGGAGAAGGTAAAGGCACCCCACTCCAGTACTCTTGCCTGGAAAATCCCAGGGATGGGGGAGCCTGGTAGGCTGCAGTCCATGGGGTCGCTAAGAGTTGGACACGACTGAGCGACTTCACTTTCACTTTTCACTTTCATGCATTGGAGAAGGAAATGGCAACCCACTCCAGTGTTCTTGCCTGGAGAATCCCAGGGATGGGGGAGCCTGGTGGGCTGCCGTCTATGGGGTTGCACAGAGTCAGACACGACTGAAGCGACTTAGCAGCAACAGCAGCAGCAGTGAAATTATTAAAACTGACACAGGAGTATAAAGGACTTGATAAGAGGAGAAACTTCCTTTACTCAGTGCAGAATCGGAAAGCTTTTCCCCCTATAACTAGAAAATATGCCACACAACTGCACTTCCTATTCAGCAAGGGTTACATCTGATCAAACTGTATTTTTAAGAGTAATGCCACCAAAAATGTTGGTATAGGAGTCCCCAGACTCTGTCCCTCACAAAGATCAATAATTAGACAGATCAATAATTAGACCAATTTTGCCTGCTACCCACACACACACAAAAAGCCATGAGAGAGCCCTGGAGTCCCGCAACACAGGAGAATTAAAAAAAAAAATTGAGACTAGCTGCCCCCAAAGAGAAGAAAGATAGTCCCATTTCGCCTGCATCATCCCATTCACCAAGCCAGCATTGCCCAGTGCCAGGAGGGAACACCCCAGCTAGAAAGAGCTCTCTCTCACCAAGAGAGGAAGTACAGGAGGAAGAGGCAGCTTCCCCAGCCTTGTAGCGCACCACACCAAGGTCCTACTCTGGTTTCATCCCACCCAGACTGGCAAAACTGAGATAAACAGAGGTGGTTAGAAATGAGAAAGAAATGCAGGGGCCACCAGCAGCAGCCATGTCACGGGGTGACGCACAGTTCACCCTGACCTGCTCTGCAGGAAAACCCAGCAGTGTTTGCCCTGCAGAAATCAGCAGTTAGCACTGGACCACTGCAGACATCATCAAATTTTGCCCCACCAGTATTCACATGCTCTGTGTCAGCCACCTGAGACCCTCCTCCCACCCTCTCCGACCGGCTGCTACCGGAACAAGGTCACCAAACCCACAGTCAGCTCTGCAGCTGCATGAATACAAGCTGACATCCATCACCGAGCACACGCTGGGGGCTGGCCCCGCAGCTGTGTACTTGTGTGCCACTCAACAGGTGACTGTCACTGGCCCGCACTGTCATTCGCACAGTGAGAGACAGACTGTGCATTCATGAGAAAGCCCCCCAATAGCTAGGGTCCCCACAGCTGTCTGTGGGCCTGGATCGGGCCCGCACCCCTGCACTGACCTGCAGCTGACCCCCCAACTGCCCGCCTGCATGACCCCATCCCCAGTCTCCAACTGCTGCGCCCTCATGGCAAGACCCAGTAAACACTGTACTGAGTGCCAATAGCTAGGCCCCCAGGCCACCAGTGCGCCTGCAGTCGGTCCTGGCCCTGCTGCCTGCGGGGCCCCCACCATCACGTGCCTGTTTGCAAACGGCCCAGCCCCTACCTGAGAGTCTGCCGCTGGCCCCCACAGCTGTGTCTGAACACACCACTGACAGCAGCCACTACCGCGCCTGCCCTGGCCTGTAGCCACTGGACTTGGAGGCGTCACTGAGGACCCCAAAAGCCTTGAAGCCACTGTTGAGCCCCTTGAAATGCTCACCAAGGATCACACAGTTGTCAGTGTGAATTCCAGTAGCCTGAATGGAAACGCCATCACCCCCTGGCCCTGAAGATCAGTGCCACCACAAGCCCCTGAAACTCAATGCCCTGCACCGCTAGACCTGGGGCCACAGCACGTGCTAGAGAGCCCCAGAAAGTCACTCAGTCATGTCTGACTCCTTGTGACTCCGTGGACTGCAGCCAAATCTCTTCTGTCCATGAGATTTCCCAGGCAAGAATACTGGACTGGGTAGCCATTCCCTTCTCCAGGGGATGGAACTCGAGTCGCCTGCATTGCAGGCAGATTCTTTACCATCTGAGCCACCAGGGAAGCTCCTACCCACGGGAAAATTTTCCTTTACCAAAGTCAGTCCATAAAGTATGGAAGGTTGTTTCTTCAAAAGTTCAGGCACCTGTGTAAGGATATAGGGCTCATAAAGAACCCGATGTGAAGAACTGACTCCTTGGAAAAGACCCTGATGCTGGGAAAGATTGAAGGCGGGAGGAGAAGGGTACGGCAGAGCATGAGATGATTGGATGGCATCACTGACTGGATGGACGTGAGTTTGAGCAAGCTCCAGGAGTTGGTGATGGACAGGGAGGCCTGGTGTGCTGCAGTCCATGGGATCACAAAGAGTTGGACACAACTGAGCAACTGAACTGAAAAAATCAGGGAAATATGAAACCACCAAAAGAACACAGTAAACCCCAGCAATTGACTCCAAAGCAATGATACCCAGGAATTTTCTAACAAAGAATTCAAAATAGTTTTTCAAAAGATGCTCAGAGAGCTGTAAGAGAACACAGAAAAACAATTTAACAGTATTAGGACAACAATACAAGAACCAAATGAGACGTTCAGAGATGGAAAACATAAAAAAGAACCAAAGAAAAATTTTGGAAGTGAAGAATAGTAGGAGTACACAGAAGAATTCAATAGAGCACTTCAACAACAAACTAAACCAAACAGAAGAAAGAATCAGAGCTCAAAGTTAGACCAAGTGAAATTATCTAATTAGAAGAGCAAAAAGTAAAAGAATAAAAAACAGTGAGGAAAGCCTGTGTGGCCTGTGAAAGTGAAGTGCAAGTCATTCAGTCGTGTCTGACTCTGCCACCCCACGGACTGTACAGTCCAGGGGATCCTCCAGGCCAGACTCCTGAGTGAGTAGCCACTGCCTTCTCCAGGGGATCTTCCCAACCCAGGGATCGAACCCAGGTCTCCTGCACTGCAGGTGGATTCTTTACCACTGAGTCACCAGGGAAGCCCATATGTCTTGAATACACCTAAATTAATTTCATGAAACCCCTTATCTATCAGATGAGATCAGTCGCTCAGTCGTGTCCGACTCTTTGCAACCCCATGAACTGCAGCACACCAGGCCTTAAGAACCAATTTGTGAATTTATTAATTTCCAGAAGTAAAAGAAAGGGAAAGAGAGAAGAAAGTTTATTTAAAGAAATAATGGCTGAGAACTTCCGAATTCTTGTAAGAAATTCGGATATACAAGTTTGAGAAGCTAATAGGTCACCAGACAACTTAAAGAGGACCTCACTTAGATACATTAGAATAATATTGTTGAAAATCCCTTAAGGTGGCTATCAGTTGGTTTCTCAGAGACCTTGCAAGCCAGGAGAAAATAGGGCAATATATTTAAAGTGTGGAAAGAAAGAAACTGTCAGCCAAAACTATTTTACCCATCAGATTTGTTCTTCAGAGACAAGACAGACTTTCACTAACAAATAAAAACTGAAGAAATTCATCACCAAAAGGCTTGCCTTATAAGAAATGTCAAAATGGGGACAGTTCTCAGAACAGTTCCAAATAATCCTCTTAAAATAGGCATAGGAATTGAATGGACATTTTTCCAAAGAAGATGTACAAATGGCCAGCAGATACATGAAAAAGTGCTCTATATCACGAATTAGCAGGTAAATGCAAACCAGTACCACATACACAGCAGAACAGTTACCATCAAAAAGACAAGAGATAACAAGCATTGGGGTGGGGGGCGGTGGAGCAAAAGGAACCCTCGTGCACTGTTGCTGGGAATGTAAATTGGTATAGCCACTATAGAAATGGTATGGTGGTCTCCGCCCACATTTAAAACAGAACTGTCCTAGTAATTGGGAATCCCATTCTGGGTGTGCATCCAAAGGAAATGAAAACGGGACCTGGAAGAGACACGTGCGCTCCGTGCTCAATGCAGTGGTGTTCGCAATAGCCACGACATGGAGACAACGAATGAACGGACAGAGGGCATGTGGCACGTCTGTCAGTGGAACACCAGTCAGCCGGGAGAAAGAAGCAGATCCTGCCATGACGGGTGGGTAGACCCTGTGTGCCTTGTGCTACGTGAAATGGGCCGATGGAGGAAGGCAAGTGCTGCGTGATGGCTTCCATGTGTGGATTTTAAAACACTGAATCACAGAAACAGAGGTTCCTAGAGGCTGGGATGCCGGGAGCGGGCAGTGGGGAGATGTTGGTCAAAGGGTACAAACTTCCAGTTATAAGACAAATAAGTTCTGAGGATAAAAGGCACAGAATGAGGACTAGAGATAATGCTGTTTTATATGCAGTTGAGCATTGAATGAAGCAGGAGTTAGGGACCCCCACTCTCCACACAGCTGAAAATCTGCGTATAACTTTAGTCATCCTTTGTATCTGCTATTCTGCATCCACAGATTCAAACATCGTCAGATGGTGGAGTACTGTAGCATGTAATTACTGGGGAAAAAAATATTTAAGTGGACTTGTGCAGTTCCAACCCATGTTGTTCAAGGTTAACTGTACTTAAAGGTTGCCGAGAGAGCAGATTTTGGATGTTTTCACTAAAAAACAGAATGGTAATTATGAGACAGGATGGAGTGTTAGCTACAGTTATGGAGGGAATCATCGTACTGTACGTGTATATCAAATCTGCAATGTCATAGATCTGACACAATCTTATATATCAATGATCGTTCTTCAAGTTGGAAAAGTCTTATTTTTAAGACTGTATTTTTGAAAGTAGCTCAGATTTCTATCAATAATTAAAAGTCTTCGTTTTAAACTGTTATTTAATTTGGTTTCTTGAATATTTATTACCCGTTTCACTTCTGTATCAGTCAGATCAGATCTGATTAGTCACTCAGTCGTGTCCGACTCTTTGCGACCCCATGAATCGCAGCATGCCAGGCCTCCCTGTCCATCACCAACTCTCAGAGTTCACCGAGACTCAAGTCCATCGAGTCAGTGATGCCACCCAGCCATCTCATCCTCTGTCGTCCCCTTCTCCTCCTGCCCCCAATCCCTCCCAGCATCAGAGTCTTTTCCAATGAGTATTTCACTTCTATATAAGTTATATTAAGTGATAATATAAGTATATAATTATACATTACTTGATATTTTACTTGATATTTTAAAATATAATTATACGTTTTATTTTTGAATAAACTTAACTATTCAATTTCACTAATTAAAAAATTATCATACAATATGTAACCAAAAATTCCAACTATGTAATTTGCTCCTTAATTTTCCTTAATTCACTCTTGTTTCAGACGTTATCTCTTGCAACTGCTTTGAATGAAGTTCTGCTCTGCAACCGTGTAAAAAATCCTATTTATATATCCAACATCCAATTTTGGTAAAATTTCTACTAAGAATCATTCCTCTCCCTGCAACCTCTACCACATGCTTCTCCCCCCCCCCGCCCCCACCCCTGCCTGGTTTTATTTGCTTAACTGATGACCATAGATTATAACATGGTGCAGCATCTCAACGGGAAGAGACCATCACAATGAGAAGTTTTGAGCTAGCATGAATGAGTTGATGTGGTTTCAAAACTGATGTTTTTACAAGGTATGAAATATTTTTTCCCCTTAGGTTAAGAGTTTAAAATGGGCTTGATTTATTACATGTAGAAATCCAGCCTGGGAAATGCTTCTTTGATGCCTTTCACAAAAGATCAAGCTCTTGTCTACGCCATCAACATAGTCCTACATTAGCACAGCCTCCCACTGGTTGCCTCTATTCCCACACACTGGATGCGAGAAATGACAGTGTTTGGTTCTAAGCAGCAGCAGGATGCCATGTGGGTTTTGATTCTGCCCATTTCACACCACGGGGCCCTAGCGGCTCAGACAGTAAAGAATCCACCTGCAAGGCAGGAGACATGGGTTCAATCCCTGGGTTGGGAAGATCCCCTGGAAAAGGGAATGGCAGCCCACTCCAGTATTCTTGCCTGGAGAATCCTATGGGCAGAGGAGCCTGGCGGGCTACAGTCCACAAGGTCGCAAAGAGTCAGACACGACTGAGCAACTAACCATTTCACACCATCCTGTCATTTCCCTATGGATTTATCTATAATCTCCTCCAGGCTGTGGACTTTTTGAAGATAAGGACATGTTCACTATATCACCTTGATTTATTTCTATATTCCCAGGGTCTACCATATTGCCAAGTGCATGGTAAGTACATAGCCAATATGAATATAGATACCTATTCATTCCATATCTGGCCCCTTACCTGCTCCTGAGGGCGGATAACCACTGTATTAAAATCAGGCCACTTGTCCACCAGAGCCTTTAGCTTGAAAGGGTTTCCCTGGTTTATGTGGAAGACGGTCCCATAAACCTGCAGTATTATAAGAAAGTGAGAGGATGATCTTATTAGGAAGAGATGGCAAAATGTCGTGCTTGCATAGGACAAGGTTTATTTTTATGAAATAACGGAATTTTTTGATTGGAAGGTACCTAGTAAGAACTTCAGCAGACCACTGGTGAGATTCTAAGTTTCACCCCAATAAATATATCTTTAAAAAATATTCACATAGAAGATATGGAAACCAATGGAATTTATGAACAGAAATCATGAACTCTCCCATTATGGAATTTAATAAGATCTTTAATCAGATCAGATCAGTCGCCCAGTCGTGTCTGACTCTTTGCAACCCCATGAATCACAGCACACCAGGCCTCCCTGTCCATCACCAACTCCGGGAGTTCACTCAGACTCACGTCCATTGAGTCAGTGATGCCATCCAGCCATCTCATCCTCTGTTGTCCCCTTCTCCTCTTGCCCTCAATCCCTCCCAGCATCAGAGTCTTTTCCAAAGAGTCAACTCTTCGCATGAGGTGGCCAAAGTACTGGAGTTTCAGCTTTATCATCAGTCCTTCCAAAGAAATCCCAGGGCTGATCTCCTTCAGAATGGACTGGTTGGATCTCCTTGCAGTCCAAGGGACTCTCAAGAGTCTTCTCCAACACCACAGTTCAAAAGCATCAATTCTTCTGCACTCAGCCTTCTTCACAGTCCAACTCTCACATCCATACGTGACCACAGGAAAAACCATAGCCTTGACTAGACGGACCTTTGTTGGCAAAGTAATGTCTCTGCTTTTGAATATGCTATCTAGGCTGGTCATAACTTTCCTTTCAAGGAGTAAGCGTCTTTTAATTTCATGGCTTCAGTCACCATCTGCAGTGATTTTGGAGCCCAGAAAAATAAAGTCTGACACTGTTTCCACTATTTCCCCATAATAGATTTACATTTGTTCACATACGTGTGTACGTGCTAAGTCCCTTCAGTCATGTCTGACTCTTTGTGACCCCATGGACTGTAGCCCACCAGGTTCCTCTGTCCATGGGATTCTCCAGGCACACACAACAAATTTCACAAAACTGGAGAATATCAGATACACTCCACTCCAGGTGTTTCCAACTTCTTGAAGCAAAAAAAGTACTCTTCAAAGAATATCTTTTTTGCTGAAATCTTTTGCATTTGTACCTGATACTTGCTTAGGGAAGGTTTTTAGAAGGGAGATTGCTGGATTTAATGCTATTTACATGTTTAAGGCTTTTCAACACATATTTTCAGATTAACCTCTGGTAAAGGTAACTATTTCCTACAAATAAGTGGAGGCTATAGTACTCTTGCATGGAAAATCCCGTGGATGGAGGAGCCTGGTAGGCTGCAGTCCATGGGGTCGCTCAGAGTCGGACACGACTGAGTGACTTCACTTTCACTTTTCACTTTCATGCATTGGAGAAGGAAATGGCAACCCACTCCAGTGTTCTTGCCTGGAGAATCCCAGGGATGGGGGAGCCTGGTGGGCTGCCATCTATGGGGTCGCACAGAGTCGGACACAACTGAAACGACTTAGCAGCAGCAGCAGCATAATAACTAAAGGTCATGGAAAATTGTCTCTTCGGTCCCTTTACAGTAAATATAAACAAAACCAGATAGGCTATCTATAAAAGAATGCTTACCTTTCTCTTCCCCAGAGTAAAAGGATGGTTTACAAATGGTTAAGACTGAGGAAGGTGAAGATATTCAACTCATCCCAAATTATGCCAAGTCTTTCAAAGTATTGGCCTCAAATGAGATAAACCGATGTAGCCACAATTCGCCCCACTGTAAGTTTATGGTCTGATCTATACCCACAGTGGCCAATATTGGCCCAGCTTCTCTGTGTGCAAGGCACAGCCTGCCTGTTCCCCATCAAGTCTTCTCATCTGACAACAACCCCAAGAGACTGGAGGTCCTGTTACTCCCCATCCTCTTTTATGGTGGCTGTGCAGCCTGTGGGATCTTTGCTTCAACCTCAGGCATCCAGGGATCGAACCCGGGCCCTAGGCAATGAAAGTACCAAGTCTCAACCCCTGGGGTCACCAGGGAATCCCTTCATGACTCCCATTCTGTGTGAGAAAGCCAAGGCACATAAAAGTTAAGTAACAGGGCGGGGAGACACAGGCTGCTGGTGAAAGGGGCGGGTACTGACCCAGGCAGGCTGCCCTTTTAGCCGTAGAACCAAGGAGAAGTCACCGTCATCAAGATAACCCCGACAGTGGGATGAGGGTGCATATTCTAGATGAAACTGTAGGATAGGAACTGATATGTATAATTTATTGACCAAAGTCCAAGGCTTTGTGCTAAGCAGATGAGCATAAGGGTTAGGACTTGGCTTCAAATGTTCAGTTGCCTGGAGTAAAATCCTGGCTGCTTACTGTGTAAACTTGGTGAAGCACAGAGACCTACTGGACGTTAGAAGCAACACCACAACAGGATTTTGACCCCCATACAGTCCAGATGCAGAGCACTTCCCTCATCATGAGGGTGGCTCCTGAGGCTCTTATCATCACGTCCACTCTCTTTCCATTGCCCCTCCTCGTTCACCTCCAGAAGTGTGTTCTCTGTTGCTGTATTTGGTTATTTCAAGGATTTTGTATAAATGGACTTATATAGTGTGGAACCCTTTGGGACTGCCTTTTTTCACTCAGCATAATTTTCTGGCTGCTGCTGCTACATCACTTCAGTCGTGTCCGACTCTGTGCAACTCCATAGACGGCAGCCCACCAGGTCCCCCCGTCCCAGAGATTCTCCAGGCAAGAACACTGGAGTGGGTTGCCATTCCCTTCTCCAATGTATGAAAGTGAAAAGTGAGAGTCAAGTTGCTCAGTCGTGTCCGACTCTTAGCAACCCCATGGACTGCAGCCCACCAGGCTCCTCTGTCCATGGGATTTTCCAGGCCAGAGTACTGGAGTGGGGGTGCCATTGCCTTCTCCAGTAATTTTCTGAGGATTCCTACAAATTGCTGCAGGTATCCCTGGGTCATTTCTTCTTTATCACTTAGTAGTATCCCACAGTATGGATGTACCACAGTTCATTTAGCCACTCAACTATAGGAGGACATGTGAGTTGTTTCCAGCTTTTGACTATCATGGATCAGATTGCTACAGACATTACGGTACATAGTTTTGTGTGGACATAAACTTGCATTTCTCTGGTGCAAATTTGTATGCAGGTCAGGAAGCAACAGTTAGAACTGGACATGAAACAACAGACTGGTTCCAAATAGGAAAAAGAGTACATCAAGGCTGAATATTGTCACCCGTTTGTTTAACTTCTATGCAGAGTACATCATGAGAAACGCTGGACTGGAAGAAACACAAGTTGAAATCAAGATTGCTGGGAGAAATATCAATAACCTCAGATATGCAGATGACACCACCCTTATGGCAGAAAGTGAAGAGGAAGTAAAAAGCCTCTTGATGAAAGTGAAAGAGGAGAGTGAAAAAGTTGGCTTAAAACTCAACATTCAGAAAAGGAAGATCATGGCATCCGGTCCCATCACTTAATGGGAAATAGATGGGGAAACAGTGGAAACAGTGTCAGACTTTATTTTTCTGGGCTCCAAAATCACTGCAGATGGTGACTGCAGCCATGAAATTAAAAGACGCTTACTCCTTGGAAGGAAAGTTATGACCAACCTAGATAGCATATTAAAAAGCAGAGACATTACTTTGCCAACAAAGGTTCGTCTAGTCAAGGCTATGGTTTTTCCAGTGGTCATATACGGATGGGAGAGTTGGACTGTGAAGAAGGCTGAGTGCAGAAGAATTGATGCTTTTGAACTGTGGTATTGGAGAAGACTCTTGAGAGTCCCTTGGACTGCAAGGAGATCCAACCAGTCCATTCTGAAGGAGATCAGCCCTGGGATTTCTTTGGAAGGACTGATGCTAAAGCTGAAACTCCAGTACTTTGGCCACCTCATGCAAAGAGTTGACTCATTGGAAAAGACTCTGATGCTGGGAGGGATTAGGGGCAAGAGGAGAAGGGGACAACAGAGGATGAGATGGCTGGATGGCATCACTGACTCGATGGATGTGAGTCTGAGTGACCTCTGGGAGTTGGTGATGGACAGGGAGGCCTGGCGTGCTGCGATTCGTGGGGTCGCAAACAGTCGGACATGACTGAGCGACTGATCTGATCTGATCTGAGTGTAAATGCTCAAGGTTGTCTTCTCTGGCTGTGCCCTGGTTGCACGATTGATTAGACACTTACAAATGGCTTTTTAAGAGGGGCTGTACCATCTCACATTCCCAGCAGTGATGTATGAGAGTTCCAGTTTATTCTCTCAATAGGATCTGAAGTTGAGGGCCTGTTTTGCTCAAAACATGTAGGTAGGCTCTGGAGAGTTAAAACAGAATAAATGGATTATATTTATGGCTCCAGGAGTAACCAGGTGGGCAAGTTATTAAGCTTTCCTGGCCTCAGAGCCATCTTCCACAGCATAGGGAGAAGACCGACTGCCCCTCCGACGGGAGTTTTGAGGCTGACATGAATCCACAGATCAAGCCCGGCGGCTGCGGTGAAGTGAGGGCTGGAAGTGCTTTCCATTGCCAATGACGACCACGCTGCCATTGTTCTGGCCTTGAGGCCCCTCTGGCGCTGGTGCTGGCAGTGGTTCTGTAATTAAACTTCTATCTTTAGATGTGAAAGGTGCTTTTAAAAGCAGTTCAGGGAATTCCCTGGTGGTCCATAGTTAGGACTCATGCTTTCTCTGTCGAGGACCTCGATTCAATCTCTAGTTAGGGAACTGAGATCTGACAACTCATACAGACAAAAAAAGAAAAAGAAAAAAATGAAAGAAAAAGCATTTTCCTCCTTCCATCAATCCTCTGAAGGTTAAACGTGAAAATATAAATAAATCTGCATAAATCCAGCCATTCTGTAACAAATACTATTGCCTTAAAGTAATGAATAGTAGATAATTAGATCTCTTCCATGCACACTTGGATTTCAAAGAAATAAGATTTGACCTGTTAAATATTCCAAGAAGATACATGGTGGTTAACTTCACCTCGGGCACAAATGTTTAAAAATTAGTATGTACTTAGATTGACCTTTTAAAGAGAAATCAAGAAAATATTTTTGAGTCTCCAGAGGGCAGTGTTTTTGTAACTTAAAATTATTGGGCAAGTCATATAACTGAGAACTCTTCCCTCTTCCAGGACATGAGTTAATACACTTCTTTTGCCAAGAGATGGTGTGAACTGTGTGCGATGTGGTGTGAGGGAGTTCTTACCACAGAACACACACTTGGTAAGAGCTCAATCTCCTCCTGACCTCTTTGGTTCCCTAAGAATGCAACCCTCTGCTTCCCTAAGAATGTCCCAAGCTCACCTTTAAGGATTCAGGGATGCTCTTCCTTAAGGACTTTTCTAGCATCTGCAGCATCTGCGGGCCTTGTAAATGGAGCATCGTGGCAGGTACCTTAGCCTACTGAGGACCAACAAATAACCAGGAATGAGAAGATGCTGAGCCAATAGGAAAAGATTCACACAGCTTTACCTGAGTTTTAGAAGGTAACAGGGAAGATAAATTTGCCTAGAATAACTGCCTTGGGAGAGGAAGAGATATTTAGATTGTTTCCATGTCTTGCTGTTCTACGATTACAAAAATGTCCTCTTATATTTTCTTTCAGAAGTCGTATAGGTTTAGTTCCTATATTTGGGTCTACAAAAATTTCAAGTTAACTTTTTGTAAGTGGTATGATGTAAGAGTGGATATTCTTTTCCCCAGGGTAGATTTGTTGTTGATCAGTTGCAAACCTATGGACTGCAGCACGCCAGGCTTCCCTGTCCTTCACTATCTCCTGGGGTAGAAACCAGTTATTTAATTACTAGTTATTGCAAGGACTGTCCTTTGTCTTTAGAGTTGCTTTGATGTAATTGTTGAAAAGCAATTGAGTTTGTATGTATGCATGCAACTCTCAAGTTTCTATTAGTTTAATTGATCTATATATCTATTCTTATGATTTTTTTTTTACTACTGTTTTTGAGTACTATGGCTTTATACTAAGCATTGAAATCTGATAGTGTGGGTCCACCAACTTTTTTAGATACTTTTTGCTTGGGTTTTTTGCATTTCTATTTAAACTTTGTAATAATCTTGTGAATTTTTATTAAAAATTTTCTGGCACTTATGTTGAGATTGCAATGAATCTGTAGCTTAGTTATATAAGAAGTAATATCTGAAAAATATTGAATATTTTAGTCTATGAATGTGATGTATCTCTTCATTATTTTAGGTCTTCTTTAAATTTTTTAGCAAAGTACTTTAGTTTTTGGCTATCTTCTGTTAAACTTATCCCCATTCATTCCCTCCTTTGGATGTCATTATGAATAAATACAAGACTTCCTAGGTGTCAGTAGTGGTAAATAACCCACCTGCCAATTCAGGAGAACTAAGAGACACCAGTTAGATCCTGGGTGAAGAAGAGCCTCTGGAGAAGGAAATGGCAACTCATTCCAGTATTCTTGCCTGGAAAATCCCATGGACAGAGAAATTTGGCGGGCTACAGTCTGTGGGGTTGCAAAGAGCTGGACACAACTAAAGTGACGTAGCACATAAATAAACATATAACTGTAAATTACATTATATTTTGAAGTTTTAAAAAATTTGTTGTTTGTTTATAGAAGTGCAATTTTTCTATATTGGCTTTGTGTAGTGTGATCTTATCAGATTAACTTATCACCTTTAGTGTTGTTCAATGGCCAAGTTGCGTCCCGCTCTTTGTTACCACATAGATTGCAGCACGCCAGGCTCCCCTGTCCTTCACTGTCTCCTGGAGTCCACCCAAACCCATTTCCATCGAGTTGGTGATGCCATCCAACCATCTCATCCTCTGTCATCCCCTTCTCCTCCCACCTTCAATCTTTCCCAGCATCAGGGTCTTTTCCAATGAATCAGCTCTTCCCATTAGGTGGCCAAAGTACCGGAGCTTCAGCTTCAGCATCAGTCCTTCCAATGACTATTCAGGGTTGATTTTCTTTAGGATGGACTGGATGGATCTTGCAGTCCAAGGGACTCTCAAGAGTCTTTTTCAGTACCACAGTTCGAAAGCATCAGTTCTTCGGTGTTCAGCTTTCTTTTATGGTCCAACTCTCACATCCATACATGACTACAGGGAAAACCATAGTTTTGACTCTATGGACCTTTGTTGACAAAGAAAGGTCTCTGCTTTTTAATATGCTGTCTGAGTTTGTTATAGCTTTCCTTCTAAGGAGCAAGTGTCTTTTAATTTCATGGCTGCAGTCACCATCTGCAGTGATTCTGGAGCCCAAGAAAAGAAAATCTGTCAATGCTTCTACTTTTCCCCTTCTTCATGCCATGAAGTAATGGGACCAGATGCCATGATCTTCATTTTTTAAATGTTGGGTTTTAAGCCAGATTTTAACTCCTCTCTTTCACACTCATCCAGCAGCTCTTTAGTTCCTCTTCGCTTTCTGCCATTAAATTGATATCATCTGTCTATCTGAGGTTATTGATATTTCTCCCAGCAATCTTGAATCCAGCTTGTGATTCATCCAGCCAGGCGTTTTGTACTATCTACTCTACACAGAAGTTACTTGAGCAAGGTGACAATATTGAGCCTTGACGTACTCCTTTTCCAATTCTGAACCAGTCAGTTGTTCCATGTCTGGTTCTAACTGTTGCTTCTTGACTCTCACACAGGTTTCTCAGGAGACAAGTAAGGTGGTCTGGTACTCCCATCTCTTTAAGTGTTTTCCACAGTTTGTTTTGATCCACACAATCAAAGACTTTAGCGTAATCAGTGAAACAGAAGCAGATGTTTTTCTGGAATTTCCTTGCTTTCTCTATGATCCTACCAATGTTGGCAATTTGATACTGGTTCCTCTGCCTTTTCTAAACCCAGTTTATACACCTGGAAACTCTGGGTTCATGTACTGCTAAAGCCTAGCTTGAAGGATTTTGAGCATTACCTTCTGGCATGTGAAATGAGTGCAATTGTACAATCTTTGGCAGTTTGAGTGTTCTTTGGCATTGGAATGAAAACTAATCTTTCCCACAATTACCTTTAGTAGTTGTGTATTTTTGCAATTAAAATTTTCTATATATGTGATCAAATTTTTTTTGCAAATGAAAATAATTTTATTTCCTCCATCTGTATGTGTTTTATTCCTCTTCTTTGTCTTATTGTACCACTTAGAACTTGCAGGAAAATATTTTATAGGAGGTACTATATGAGCATTCTTCTTGGTATTAGGGAAAAGTATTTATTTTCTTACTTAAGCTTAGCTGTTAATTTTTCATCAATCGCCTTTGCCATGTTGAAAAAGTTGCTTGTTAAGGGGTTTTTTAAAAATCATAAATTAATGTTGATATTTGTCAGCCATTTTAAATATATCTATTGGGATAATTATATGATTTTTTTCTTGTTGACATGTTGAATTTTAATTATTTATTTTTGAATGCTAAATGAATAATATATTTTTAGTATAAACCCATTATTCATAAGGTATTATTTTTATATATTGTTGGATCAATTTTCTATTATTTTAAAGGATTTTTGCACCTATGTTTGTAAATGGTTGATCTATATTGATCTATATTCTTATTTTCTAGTAAAGTTTTTATTCATTTTGATATAACATTTATGTTCAGAAAATGCAAATTGGGAAAGAGTTTCCTCCTCCTCTATTTTCTTAAGAGAATTAATATTTCTTCATCAAGTATTTGTTGATTTCAACAGTGAAGCCATCTGGGACTTGGAAATATTTTTACTTGGAATTAAATTTCTCTGTGGAAATGTTTTAACTACAAATTCAAATTCCTTTGTAAATATATGGCTTTTCTGATTTTTGAGGTAACTTCTGGTTATTTAGTTCGGTCTTCTCTGGTGGCTCAGACAGTAAAGAATCTGCTTGCAATGCAGGAGACCCAGGTTTGATCCAAGGGTTGAGAAGATCCTCTGGAGAAGGGAATGGCAACCCACTCCAGTATTCTTGCCTGGAGAATTCCATGGACAGAGAAGCCTGGTGGGCTACAGTCCATGCTGTTGCAGAGTCAGACGCATCTGGCTATTTATTTAGGTCATTAGAGGCATTTTTTTTCCATTTCATCTAAGCTGTAGAATTTATTGCACAAAGTCCTCTATATTTTCTCATCCTTTAAATGTCTGGGATCTATAGTAGTGTTCCTCACTCATTACTGATCGTCCTGGTAATTCATGTTCTTTTTCAAAATTTCTTGATCAGTTTAGAGTAGGGTTCCCTAAATTTAGCACTATTTATATTTCAGTCCAGATACGTCTTTGTTGGGGGAGGCAATTCTATGCACCGTAGAACGTATAATAACATCACTGGACTCTACTAACTGGCTCTCAGTAGTAACGCTTCCACTCTCAGTCGTGAGAAACGAAACGTCTCTGGGTGTTTATCTCATCTTCCTGAGAGCCTCAGGATTTGTTGTTGTTCAGTCTCTAGGTCGTGTCCAACCCTTTGAGACCCCGTGGACTGCAGCACACCAGGCTTCTCTGTCCTCCACTATCTCCCAGAGTTTGCTCAAATTCATCTCCATTGAGTCGGTGATGCTATCTAACCATCTCAGCCTCTGCCCCCTTCTCCTTTTGCCTTCAATCCTTCCCAGCATCAAGTAGAAGTCCAGCATTCCAAGAGGCAAATGTGACCTTTAGTCTGAAAGCCTCCTGTAAGAGGCAAAATGAGTTTGATGCCAAATTTCTAGGGTTGTAACATTGTTACAATACTGCAAGCCATTTAATATGAAACTGTTCTGTTAGGCAGGCGGGCACACACACCCAGTGAAAAGTACCACCAGCCCCAGCAGCAACAGCAAAACATGTTGCCCTGTTATTGACTCGATTGAAAACCTAAGAGGCTCTAGAAGACTGCCCAGTCATCATGAGCTTTTAGCGTTGGCAAAGGGCAAAGTCCACACATATACATGCATACAAAGCACTTCAGACCCAGCCATCCTGACTGGAAATATTTGCAAAATATTGAGCAATTTAAACAAAGAAAGCAAACTCTAAAGAGTAGTTGTAATAAACAACACAAATAGGAACAAGCACGGCACATCCTTGATGTCTAGCACTAGGAGCCATTAACATAATAACTATGACACGCACGGGAGAATCCTAACACCAAAGGAGAAAATGTAGAACACAAAACAGTACCCGATCCTCGATTATAATGTGTAAATCTCTGCTTAGACATATTCAATATGCAACATATATGAGAACTGGGAGGAGGTAGAAAGATAAAGTTAGAAGGGAAAACAAGTTGTGGGAGATCCAACATGGGGTGGGCGGGCTCAGCTCAGTGCTGTGTGATGACTTACGGGGGGATGGGGTGGGCGGGGAGCCTCACGAGGAAGGACACCTCATGAGCTAGTGAGCACTGGTCCGTGTCCGACTCTGCGACCCCGTGGGCTGCAGCCCGCCAGGCTCCTCTGTCCAAGGAATTCTCCAGGCAAGAATACTGGAGTGGGTTGCCATTTCCTCCTCCAGGGCATCTTCCCGACCCAGGGAGTGAACCCAGGATGATTGCATTGTAGGCAGATTCCTTACCATCTGAGCCACCAACAAAGCCCAGGAAAGGGATACATGCGTACAGATAGCTGATTCACTTTGTTGTACAACAGGAACTGACACAACGTTGTAAAGCAGTTATATTTCAACTAAAAAATAAAACTAAAAAAAACATTTTATGGCCACAACATTATTGATAAAATATTTTATATTAACTTTCGTTTTCACAGGATCTGAATTAATGGTTAACCTAGCGTGCAGAGTCGGACACGACTGAAGTGACTTAGCAGTAGCAGTAGCAGTAGCGTGCATTCTAGTCCATGTTCCTCTGCGTATTTCCCCTCTGACTTTGAACCGACTACTTTGCTTTCTTGGTTAACCTTTATCTAAGGAACAAGCTACCTCCTGTAGAATGTTTCCTAAGGGAGTAAACAGAACCACGTTTGCCTCGCGTCTCGGCACTGTAGGTATGTTAGGTGAATGCTGCCTGGGTCAGCATCCTTCCTGCAAATGTTATTACGTCTCCACTCACCCACCAACTCCCAAAGCCCTCCGTACTATTCATCTGCTCGGAATGGAAAGCTGGCTTCGTCCTTCCAAGAAGTTTTTTTTTTTTTAACCCCACAGTACGTCTATCATATACACAGTAGAAAGTGAAAGTGAAGTCGCTCAGTCGTGTCTGACTCTTTGCAGCCCCGTGAACTGCAGCCTACCAGGCTCCTCCGTCCATGATATTCTCCAGGCAAGAATACTGGAATGGGTTGCCATTTCCTTCTCCAGGGAATCTTCCTGACCCAGGGATTGAACCCAGGTCTCCCGCATTGGAGGCAGACGCTTTAACCTCTGAGCCACCAGGGAAGCCATAGTAGAGGCAATGCATTATTTGTCACATCAAATAGGCACTCTCCCCTTTGGCATAAATATCAATCAATAAGGTTGGCACTTCCTGTCTAAAACCGAAAAGCATTTGATTTTTCCTACCCTCTTGTGGGAAGAAAAGGAAGGAGGTGAGTGTCACAGAGCAGCGATTCTCTCTGCTGAGGTGAGTCCTCACCTGGAAAGCTGTCTGCACAGAGAAGAGTCCCCAGGAGCCAGTGAGAAGCAGCAGCCTTTTCCAGAATGTGAAGTGCTCGTTGTCCTGGGACACCCAGCCAGAAGCTGCAAAGTGTGTTGTGGTAGTTTTTCTACAGAAACAACTAAGTTGGAGCTGTCAGTGTGGACCTTTCCTCCTTAAAAAGGAAGGGAGAAAGTTCAGGGAGCTGGTGCAGCCTCTCCTGGACTTCTGGGTCACATGTTCTGCTGTTTCTGCAAATCTGGGAGTCTGGTTGTAACTCAGCGTTTGCAATCCTACCATTTACCAGTTGTGTCTCTATGACCAAAGCAGCTAATATCTCTTTGCCTCTGTTTCCTTATCTATAGGTGAAATTAATAACAGTGCCTACACTTACTTACTACGTTTCTGCTTTGTTAAGTTAAACAGGCTAACATTTGTGAGCTGCTGAGGGAAGTACCTGACAAATGCAAGATATGTATATGAATGTCTCTTAAATGAAAGAGAGCAAAACAAAGTTACGCACATATATAGTGTAAGCTGCCTGAGTAATGTTTTTTCACTCAAAAAACATTGAGTGAAAGCCTTTTTTCCCTGTGGTCATAGATCCAACCCCTTTTGATACGATCATTCTAATGTGAGGCGCTGAAGAGAAGAATGTTGGAAAGAGGGGATATGTTGTTCTACTACCCCGTCCTAAACAGTCCTGCCTGGTGTGAGTTTTTCTTATAAACGTCCCCACCAAAGTCCTCGTTTATGTTGACTCCAGGTGGCTCTTCATAACTACCCCATTATATATGAGTGAAGATGCTCATGTACAGGGTTAGATAAGGTTTTGCCTTCACTTGGGATTCCTGGTATTCAAGGAAAACAAATTCATGTTTAAACATTATCAAGGGATATCCCTCGGGGTCCAGAGGTTAAGAATCCACTTTGCAGGGGAAGCAGGTTCAATCCCCGATTAGGGAACCAAGCCCACACAACTAGAGATGGCGAACCGCAATGAAGACGCTGAGCGTGATTAGGGAACCAAGCCCACACAACTAGAGATGGTGCACCTCAATGAAGACGCTGAGTAAGGCAGCCAAGACCCCTCGTGTTGCAACTAGGGCCCAACAGGACCAAATAAGCAAATAAATATTAAAACACACACACACCAAAACCACAAAGAAAATTTTAAAAATTATCAGCAGTCAGATAGCTTAGCTTGCAAACAGAGATAAAAGCATGAGGCAAGTTACTTTTATGTTATCCGGGATAGGGCTTCCCTTGTGGCTCAGCTGATAAGGAATCTGCCCGCAGTGCAGGAGACTCAGGTTCGATCCCTGGGTTGGAAGATCCCCTGGAGGAGGGAAAGGTTCCCCACTCCAGTGTTCTGGCCTGGAGGATTCCGTGGACAGTACAGCCCATGGGGCTGCAAAGAGTTGGACGCAACAGAGTCACTTTCACTTATCAGTGATCTGACTTAGGAAAAGAAACAAGAAACAGCTTCTTGCTGTAAAAGCATTGAAATCTGGGGACATTTAATTTATTTTACATATAGATGGCTCCAGCGCATTTTTGGAGTTAATCCTGTGTGTTTGCAATGGCACAGACTCTTACCAGTCAGTCAAGTAAAATTCAAACTCTGGGCTAAAAAACATAATGTGTGATTTGACACGGTTGCAGAGCCTGAAGTGTGTTCTTTCTGACAAGGCTAGAGGTGTCCCATTAGCTGGCAGGCAGAACTTCAGGTGCACTTGACAGCTCCAGACTCTAGAAAAGACGGATAGTCCACTGAGGGAGTTGAGAAAGAAATACATGGGCACGGTCTAAGATTCCCATGATCCTGATTTAGAAAAGAACCTGATTCCCCTGTAGGATAAGAATCCAAGAGCCTCTTGTGAGGTGTGGTTAAAATGACTAATTCGGTAGGGTCTCCATGTCTGGGTTATGTCACAAAATACAGTTCCCGATTCTCAGGAATATGTATATGTTTGTCTTCACAGCACAAGGACACTTACTTTTTGTAGTATTGTCCCCCCAAAAAGGAGTCATTATTGGTAAAATTAATGTAACACAGTTTAGCACCATCCTTTTTTTTTTTTTTTCTATGTCTAAGAAATTTGAAATCCCGTGGACAGAGGAGCCTGGCGGGCTACAGTCTAGGGTCACGAAGAGTCGGACACAACTGAAGTGACTTGGCACGCACACACATTAGTAGACAGGAAATGCCTCTGAACACTGACAAAGGGCTAGTCTGGCTGAGGATGGAGTGATTGAAATGATTAGGTAGAAAGATAATATTTTTATAATCTTGAACAAATGTAATCGTCTTATCAACATGACTTACCAAAAGTGTTGGTCCAGGGCCTTTTCTGGTGATCCGCTGGTTCAGACTTCACTCTTCCAATTCAAGGGGGCACGGATTCCATCGCTGGTTGGGGAGCTACAATTCCACATGCTATGGGGTGCAGTCAAAAAAAAATGTTCCAGAAACTATTCCATGAATGCTTATTAACGGTGTCTTTCTAACATTCCTAAAATCTAGCTGTTGATCAGAATATCCTTGTTAAATTTAGTAGCATCAGTTAAATATATGTCCATTATTTATGGATTCTTTTTTTTTAGGAGCTATCAAGTGCAGACATTCTTTAAGTTGACTGAACCAGCAATGACTTGGAAGAAGTAATTTATAGAGTCAGGATGGGATTGTCTTTAAAACCTAACCAAGTTATTACTGGAGAAGGCAATGGCACCCCACTCCAGTACTCTTGCCTGGAGAATCCCAGGGATGGGGGAGCCTGGTGGGCTGCAGTCTATGGGGTCGCACAGAGTTGGACACGACTGAAGTGACTTAGCAGCAGCAGCAGCAAGTTATTATTTGGAGTTAAGCGAAACCCACACACGGAGCTAGTGGAACTCACCTGCCCATGCAGGGGACGTAAGAGATGTGGGCTCAAACCCTGGGTCGAGAAGATTCTCCAGAGAAGAAAATGGCAACCCACCCCAGGGTTCTTGCCTGGAGAATCCCATGGATAGAGGAGCCTGGTGGGGTACCGTCTGTGGGGTCACAAAGAGCTGGACACGACTTAAGTGACTCAGCACACGGCAAGGGAAACATTCTGTGGAGAATTAGAATTGCATAACCTTAACCTGGAAAAGAGAAGAATATAGTCCAAACAACAAAGGACAAAGTGATGTAAACAGAATAGAACTCTCAGTACTTGGGAGACATCTGGGAGAATTTGGTTCAATGGTTTTTGGTGGAAGCTAATTCATGTAGATTTCTGGTTTGGGTTTTGTTTGTTTTGAGGCAATTTTGTGAACCATCTACTTTCAGAGGCTCCCTAAAAAGTGAATTTTAAGACTTTTGATGCTTTTCTAATTCTTATTATTTGAAGATCAGTCCATGGAGCCTTCTAGAGGAATTGGTCATCAGGAATACCCATAGAGTCCCTTCCAGAGAGGCTCCAAGGAAGTAATTCTCAGATTTCTTTGCCAGAATCACATGCTTTATAGCTCAGGCAGGGATTGGTCATGTAGCCTGCTCCTATTGAAGACAGCTTGGATTGTAGTAAAGATATCTTCGGCTTTTCAACATTTACCCTGGTCAGGTTGTAAAATACTGGGGTTTAGTACTGATGGAGCTATTTTCTGTGACACAGAGCTACCAATGAAGGGATCAGACCCACATAGGATGAGACATTATTGAATAACATTCAGCAATAAAATGAATGAAATACTGACACACACATCACACATTAATAACACATTTTAAGAGAGAGAATCTGTGTATTAAATATCTTAAGTTTTTGTATGTCCAACTATTTCTTTAATTTGATCTTTTAATTAGAGCCTGTTTTCCCTGTCTTTATGATGGTGGATTTAAGACCTTTTCTGAGAATCTCCATGGTATCACTTCTCTGTTTACTAAGTGTCTGGGATTGTTAATGAGAAGTCTGAAGTCAGGAAGATTCTTATTTTTCTCATCATAACCAGGTCATCCCCTCTCTCCAAGACCTTGCAGGATCTTGTCTTCTCCTCTGGTGCTGAGAAATTTCACAGTGATATATCTGAGGAGTTCTTTTCACACTCAGTTTTAAGTGAGTTATTTCAGTCTTAAGCCATTCCTCCTTTTTGGAAAATCAGCCTCGTCTTCCGAAAAAGGCATTGGCACCCCCACTCCAGTACTCTCGCCTGGAGAAGCCCATGGACGGAGGAGCCTGGAAGGCTGCAATCCATGGGATCTCGAAGAGTCAGACACGACTGAGCAACTTCACTTTCACTTTTCACTTTCATGCATTGGAAAGGGCAATGGCAACCCACTCCAGTGTTCTTGCCTGGGGAATCCAGGGGACGGGGGAGCCTGCTGGGCTGCCACCTATGGGGTCGCACAGAGTTGGACACAACTGAAGCGACTTAGCAGCAGCAGCATTCACAATTTTAAAAGAACTGTTACTCCACATCCCTGGTATTTTGGAGGATGGGAGTGGAATGTTACAGATTGTGGAAGTCATTTGCCCTCTTTATGTGAGGCCCTCCCCTCTTGCAAAGGTCATAGCTCTCTGTTGCTTCCAGTCCTCAAAGCCCCTCCTCTACCATCTCCACCCCCCAATTGCCTTCTGCTCCAGTAACACATTTGCAAACTACTCAGCAAAAAATCAGCATGGAACCAAAGATCAACCAGCAAGTTTACATAATCTAGCTCTGAACCTGGGTTAGGATTTTTCCAGTTTGCTTGCTCAGGGCTGATTCTGCCCTGTATGATCTTCTGGTTGACATTTCACACGTGTGTTACAGGGAGCCGTTTCTTAGACTTTTATTTCAGCCTGGTCTTGGTCCTTCTCCTTCAGCTTACAGGAAATCCTCAACACATCTGGAGTGTCAACAGATTACTTTTGCTCTTCAAGTAGTGTTAATTTAATCACACAATGAAAAGCTTAGGCAAATGATTACTGGTCTCCATCTGGAATCTTGAGCCAGTTCTCTAGCTTGTATTTCCACAATCCTTTTCATATCTGTTTTTACAGGTGCATGCATTTTTATCTGCATTAAAAAAAAAATAGGAAACAAAAATCCACAGTGTTGATGAGATTTGCCCAGTATCACCCACTGAGTGGCTGAATGTTGTAATTCAGACACACTTCTGACCCCTAACCTTATGTTTTCACCACATTACCCAAGGTACTAGACTTAGGTATACTAAACCAATTGTCTCTAAGTATATAACATGTAGCAGTTATAAAGCACTTTCACTTGCATTGTGTTAACTTTTCCTCACAGAAGTCCTTGCTATAGTGTTACTGCTTACCCTAGACAGGAAACGCTGCAATTAAAACAAATTACAAACTTATATGACAACTGAGGGTTATGCGACAGTTGTCGTGACAAATGACAACTGGGCAATGAGTCTCAGGGTCTGGAAACCTGAAGACTCTGGACAGGCACAGGTATAAACCTTGGGGCATCCTGCCCATTTCTTTACCATCTACCTCAAACAATATGACAATCAGCCTGTTAAAAGAATGTCCAAATAAACCCACCTAAGGCTGGACAATCTTGTTCCCATAAAATACCTTTTTATCTGTAAGGACACCTGGATTGCTCCTTTTCATTCCTTTTTCTATTCAGTGGCAGTGATTTCCACCACTCTGTCTTCCAGCTCACCGATCTGTTCCTTTGCGTCATTTAGTCTACTAGGCAGTGATTTCCACCGCTCCGTCTTTCAGCTCACTGATCTGTTCCTGTGCAGTGGCAGTGATTTCCACCGCTCTGTCTCCCAGCTCACTGATCGGTTCCTGTGCAGTGGCAGTGATTTCCACCGCTCTGTCTCCCAGCTCACTGATCTGTTCCTTTCGTCATTTAATCTACTATTGATTCCTTCCAGTGTATTTTCCATTGCAGTTAGTGTATTCTTCATCTCTGTTTGGTTGTTCCTTATATTTTTAAACTCTTTGTTAAATATTTCCAGCTCCTGGTTTTGTGTATCCTCTCTCCTTCCGAGTTCCCTGATCATCTTCACGGTCACTACACTGAAGTCTTTTCAGGATAGATTGCCTGTCTCCACATCACTCACTGCTGGGATCCAGCCCCAGTGGATCCAGGGAAATTTGAAGGAGAGACGGCTTCAGCTATCAGGATACGATAGCTTTAATTAAATATTAATTAGAGATATAAAGAGTAATAGAATGAGGATAGCTCAGTAGGAAAATTCAGTGGAGAAAAGAGGCTGAATAGCTTGGTTTACGTACTTGGTTGGAAAGCTAGTAAAATTCCAAGGCAAGGAATTTACATCACCTACATAGGCCGCAGGCATCCTCCCATTCTCCCGAAGGAGAGGAAACACTAAGGCCTTCCCAGTCAGATCTTAGAAGCCCAGGCATAATTAGTAGGCTTGACGAGCCTCCACATTCCGGATAGGGATTTAGCCATAAGGTGAGAGAAAGAACGACATGGGGAGACCAGTCTTTCGAGGGACTGATCCCATTTTTTATTTTTCTAGGGTCTGTTTTTATACACTGAGATGTTATACAATAGTCACGCAGGGTCAGCAGTCTTGACTTTTATTAAAGTCAGGTGCTTCATACAAATGTATACAGAGGTCTTAGGGGTGTTACATCATCTTCTGGCCAGGGGGCCTGCTGACAATTTATGACCCTCTCCTTGTGACAGCAGTCAGTCAACACTTATTTCTAAAGGTGATTATTCTTAAAACAGACGCCACCCAGATAAAGTTACATTCCTATAGGGTGAGGGTGTAGTGGGTTTTAATTAAGGAAAGAATTTACTTAGCCTAAGGTCTAATGTGATTAATATCAAAGGTTAATACTTATTTCTTCTATATATTCATTAATGTGTGTAAGGGCAGGGGATGTGGATGGAGACTTAGCAGCAAACATTGGCTCAACAAATGAAAAACCCTTCACCAATACAATTTCTAATCAGCCCACTATACTTATACTAATAGTTTTCTAACTTCTCTAAGGAATCTGTTTTTTAGAAGGTTTAAAGCATCTCCTGCCTCTCACGGTTGGGAGGCAGTGAGCAATCACATGTGGCCAGACAAGCCTGTCAGGCAGGCTAGAGAACCTTCAGAGGAGTTTGTAAGTTTGGAACACTCCTGTCACACCCAGGAATTATTATTAACTGGAGCTCTAAGTTAACTCTTTCTCCGAAAGATGTGGTGGGGGACAGCTCCCCATAAAGTCAGAGGTGTAGGTGAGAGCACAAAGTAGTAAAGTAGGCAGGCTCTGGTTATGGGGGTAGATGGCTTGAGGATTTCCAGGGGGACTCCTGAGTCTTGATCCCGCCTTTGTGTATGTCAAGCCTCCTTCCTCATGACCTTTGCCACGGGTGGAGGACCTCATGCTGGCTCCCAACATCTCCCCCTTTTTTATTTCTTAAAATAGCCAGGTGCAGCTCAGTCGCAAGCTTCTGAATGCTCTGCCGAAGAATCCTGACAATACAAGGCAGAATGACTAGGAGAAGTAGGATTAGAGCACCAACGGCAGCATTAACTAAGGATATTAGAATATTTTTTCCAGAAATAAAGTTAGAGAAGGTGTGAAAAAAGTCATTAGCTGCTCCAGCGGCGGTAAAATCCAGTCGAGAGTGTTCCAAGGTCTGTATTTGATTACGAAGTTTCCCTAAGTCCAGGCCAATATCAGAACCGTTCCAAACACCTGAGATATGATTTTTAATCTTTTCCCATTCATAATCTGTCTCGTTTGCCTTCAAAGATGTCACACATATCCACTTGTAATCAACGTGGCATGTGAAAGCCATTTTCACCTTTAAAGCCTGTAACTCAGTCCCAATATGCATAATTGCCTCTTCCAAGGCATCTACCCTCACCTCCAACTTTCTGTCTATAGCTTCCTGTGTTGTTAGAGTTAAACAAACATTTTTAGACATGGCATCAACATATTGGGCAGTATGCACTTGTTGAGTCAATGATATTGCTGCCACAGTAACAGAAGTAATTGTGGTTATTAAAACTGATATTTCTAAAATAAGTAAGCCCACAAACCGTCATGATCACATTAAATCCTGTAGTTGTTGTAACACAGCAAGACCATAGCTATCATATAGGCACCATAAGATAGGGTGGGCATTGTAACACCACAAAGGAGCAAACGTTACATTGGGGGTTTAAACAAGATGAGAGCATACATTGTTCACAAGTCGCTACATTGGATCCACCAGTGAAAGTCATATGTACTTTAAGTTTTCCAGAATTGTTGGTAAAGAGAAAAACATAAGGAGAGGGTAGACAAGCCAAAACATAATAAGTAGAATTATTTTCTGGTTGGAGTTCGCGCTGCAGCAGCTCTGTCAGTCTCGCGGGGATCTCGATGTTCATCTTGCTTCCCGTGCAGGCAGGTGCTGCCCCGGCTCCCTCACTGAACCGGCCTGGGGCTCAGCAGCAGCCAGGTGAGCACAGACAGACGCTGGCGGGGCTTCTGTGTGCTGGGCCCCCGGCAGCCAGGCTGGTCCAGCCCGCGGCTCCCGAAGTGCGGCTGCTCCGTGCGGTGGTGGAGGCAGGGTCAGAGGAGCAGCCCTCTTCTTTTGTGATGGAAGCACTGGGGGAATTGGATGTCTGGGGGACTGCATGGCGAATCAGCCTGTCCGGGATCTAAATTGGAGAATCTGCGTCCTGCGGAAAAATACAAGCACATCCTCGACCTCTAGTTAACAATGGGTCAGGACCCTTCCATTGTCCAGAGAGGAGGTCCTTCCATTTCACCAACAGCTTTGTATTTGTTGTTCTGGACGAATCAGCATTTAGGTTATTTATTACAAAGAGAGCATGTTGTAAGATCTGATGGGGGGAACTATACTTAAATTCCCCTTCCTTTAATTTTTTGAACTTGTATTTTTAATGTTTAGTGTGCTCTATCTACTATAGCTTGTCCCTGGGGATAATAAGGGATGCCCGTGTTATGTTTTATTTGAAATTTTATACAACATTTTTGGCATCTGGAAGAGGGAACTGTTTGTATCTAACAGGGAAAATAACTGGGTGTCTAGATATAAAATTTAACAAAACATTGGAGGGTAAATAATGCAAAAATTTGACCAAAATAAATTCCTATAGCAATCGGTCAATTTTTATCAAACATTAGAATAGCATCAAGTTGTTCCTTATTATATGGAATTATAATCTCTGCTGGCTCTTTGCCGAACAATTCAATGCTCCTCTTTCTTCCTTTTAATATCAACGTGGCTATCAGTCCTGGATAAGAAGCTACTACCTTTTTAGCTTGGGCGGGGAGATGGACCCACTCTAGGGGGCCGTTTTTCCATAAAACCAATTTTTTGTCTGGCTACCCCAATTACACCTATGGGGGTTTTATGGAAAAGGAATTGTCAAGCAGTTGTCAATTTAATTTTTAAAATTTTTAAAATTTACATTTTAACAACATAAATTTAGGGTATGTTAATTTAGGTCTAATGTTTAGTTTAGGTCTCTGTAAAAATTTAAATAATAAACGTATAACCTCTTTATCTCGTTTTGGTATACAGATATACCTAAATGAAAAATGTATTTATATATGTATTTATATATGGCAACAAGTATAAACTTATTGACATATAATATGTATAAATCAATATACTTGAATTAATATTTATAATTAATATATTATATATTAATTATAAATATATAATATATATTTTTATATATTTTATTATAATATATTATATATAATATTATATAATATATTATATATTTATATATATATTTTATTATAATATATAATTATAATATATAATATATTAATATCAATTAATATATTAATTGATATATATTACAGCAATACAACATGTACAATATAATATATTATATATATTATATAATATATATTTATATATTTTATTATAATATATAATTATAATATATAATATATTAATATCAATTAATATATTAATTGATATATATTACAGCAATACAACATGTACACAGCTAATACCAACCAACACAAACCAATGTACTGTAATAATACATGTCACACATATATAATATAATTATATAGTATATAGAACATATATTATCACAGCATATCAATCCATACCAATTAATATCAGCCACACACATTATATTACTGCAATATATATTTAATTATATATATATAATATCCATATATAGTATGCACATTAATTTATATACAAATTAATTAAGTATAGACAAAGATCATGGCATCTGGTCCCATCACTACATGGGAAATAGATGGGGAAACAGTGGAAACAGTGTCAGACTTTATTTTTCTGGGCTCCAAAATCACTGCAGATGGTGAGTGCAGCCATGAAATTAAAAGACGCTTACTCCTTGGAAGGAAAGTTATGGCCAACCTAGATAGCATATTCAAAAGCAGAGACATCACTTTGCCAACAAAGGTTCGCCTAGTCAAGGCTATGGTCTTTCCTGTGGTCATGTATGGATGTGAGAGCTGGACTGTGAAGAAGGCTGAGCGCTGAAGAATTGCTGCTTTTGAACTGTGGTGTTGGAGAAGACTCTTGAGAGTCCCTTGGACTGCAAGGAGATCCAACCAGTCCATTCTGAAGGAGATCAGCCCTGGGATTTCTTTGGAAGGAATGATGCTCAAGCTGAAACTCCAGTATTTTGGCCACCTCATGCGAAGAGTTGACTCATTGGAGAAGACTCTGATGCTGGGAGGGATTGAGGGCAGGAGGAGACGGGGACGACAGAGGATGAGATGGCTGGATTGCATCACTGACTCGATGGATGTGAGTCTGGGTGACCTCCGAGAGCTGGTGATGGATAGGGAGGCCTGGCGTGCTGCGGTTCATGGGGTCGCAAAGAGTTGGACACGACTGAGCGACTGATCTGATCTGATCTGATAGATCTATAAATAGAATTAGGTATACCTTTATTTTATCCGCTGGATCATCGAAAAAGCAAGAGAGTTCCAGAAAAACATCTATTTCTGCTTTCTTGACTATGCCAAAGCCTTTGACTGTGTAGATCACAATAAACTGTGGAAAATTTTGAGAGAGATGGGAATACCGGACCACCTGATCTGCCTCTTGAGAAATCTGTATGCAGGTCAGGAAGCAACAGTTAGAACTGGTCATGGAACAACAGACTAGTTCCAAATAGGAAAAGGAGTACGTCAAGGCTGTATATTGTCACCCTGCTTATTTAACTTATATGCAGAGTACATCATGAGAAATGCTGGACTGGAAGAAACACAAGCTGGAATCAAGATTGCCGGGAGAAATATCAATAACCTCAGATATGCAGATGATACCACCCTTATGGCAGAAAGTGAAGAGGAAGTAAAAAGCCTCTTGATAAAAGTGAAAGTGGAGAGTGAAAAGGTTGGCTTAAAGCTCAACATTCAGAAAATGAAGATCATGGCATATGGTCCCATCACTACATGGGAAATAGATGGAGAAACAGTGGAAACAGTGTCAGACTTTATTTTTCTGGGCTCCAAAATCACTGCAGATGGTGACTGCAGCCATGAAATTAGGAGACGCTTACTCCTTGGAAGGAAAGTTATGACCAACCTAGATAGCATATTGAAAAGCAGAGACATTACTTTGCCAACAAAGGTTTGCCTAGTCAAGGCTATGGTCTTTCCTGTGATCATGTATGGATGTGAGAGCTGGACTGTGAAGAAGGCTGAGCGCTGAAGAATTGATGCTTTTGAAGTGTGGTGTTGGAGAAGACTCTTGAGAGTCCCTTGGACTGCAAGGAGATCCAACCAGTCCATTCTGAAGGAGATCAATCCTGGAATTTCTTTGGAAGGAATGATGCTAAAGCTGAAACTCCAGTATTTTGGCCACCTCATGCAAAGAGTTGACTCATTGGAGAAGACTCTGATGCTGGGAGGGATTGAGGGCAAGAGGAGAAGGGGACGACAGAGGATGAGATGGCTGGATGGCATCACTGACTCAATGGATGTGAGTCTGAGTGACCTCCGAGAGCTGATGATGGACAGGGAGGCCTGGCGTGCTGCAGTTCATGGGGTCGCAAAGAGTTGGACACGACTCAGCGACTGATCTAATCTGATACCCAATTAGGCAAACTGTAATTAGGCAAATATATTTATATTATGTATTTATAACAATATATAACGTATTGTTAATTGTACCACCTGTTGATAACTAAGAAATTGAGGAAACCCTTCTCTGAGTATCTCCTATTTGAGACAGCACGTCCCTCCCCCATAGGGTAAAGGGGAACATAGGAACTACATAGGGTTGGAAAGTTCCACAGGTATCCTCAAACTGCCAATCTAACATTTTTGAACTTTTAACTACTGTGGGGGCTTGAGGGCAAATGAAACAAAATTTGATCCCTGAAATCTATCAGGACAACTTGCCAGTCATCACTATTTTGTAAAAGACTTGCATTTGATCTTTATTGAATGGAATTACTATATTTGCTACTTCTTTTCTAAAAAGTTCCACACTTCTTTTTTCCTCCTTTCATAATTAATTGTGCCACCAAGCTGGGATAAGATAAAACTATTTTTCTTGGGGTCACTGGTAGATGGAACCAATGGGCCTTTTTGTCACAAGCACAGTGTAGGTGTATGTTTTATGGCAAGAATAATTTAATCTCATCTTATGGTAATGTTAATCCTAATTAACTGATCATTTAAAAAATCTCATCTACTTTAACAAGACTCTATCACATTAGTCAACTTTTCTCTTAGAACTGGAATTAGGATCACTTTTTAAGCAATCAAACAAAGGCTTTAAATCTGCAGCGACTGATCTGATCTGATCTGAGTCAGTTTTAGATGTGGGTGTATCCAATTAATGTCCCCTGATAATTTTTGGAAATAATTTAAAGTTAGTAAACAATTTATCCCCAGCTTCAAAGGGGCATTATCAGTTTTCAAAACTTTTGGCAGACCTAAATATGAGAAGCAAGTAAAGAGGTGTTGCACAACATCTTTATAAGCTTCTCCAGTTGTCGTTTTGTAACCTAAATCTGGTCTATAGCTTTTTAGATGACAAGCAACCATCTAATCTTTGCTTAAATACTTCCAGCAACGGGGAACTCACTACTCTTCAAGGTTTTAAACTTTCCCTCACCTTTTTCTCTACAACATTTCCACCCTGCATACCACTTTCTCTAATCCCACCAACATATTTTCAGTAGTATGCGTGGGCCAGGAATTGGGCCAGTATTTCCCAGCAATGTTAAGAGACGTCTGTTCTTGGGTCTAATAGCCCTGACATTTTATTTTCTTGAATTAAAAGATTTTTTAAAGGCCTTGGAGCTGTAATTTCCTGCACCCAAAAGGCTAGATCACTAGATCTAAATGCTCTGTGGCTCTTAGCTTGAGAAGTCAAGTTTTTTCCTGTCTGATAAGGTAAAAGTAAAAGCTGTGTTACTTTTAGACCTTTATCAATTTGCACAGTTTTGGTAGGCGGTGAGATCAAGACTTTAATTTCTCCAATATAATCAGAATGTACTACACCAGGCACCACTGAAAAAAATTTTTTTTTTTTTTTTGAAAAGTAAGCGAGCTACACCTCAGCACAAATCTTACAATGCCCTCAGGTAGGAGGCCAGCCACTCCCGTTGGAATTGGAGTAACCGGTTTGTCAGGGGTTAGTATCCCTGAACTTCATGATGTTCAAGCTGGTTTTAGAAAAGGCAGAGGAACCAGAGATCAAATTGCCAACATCCGCTGGATCATGGAAAAAGCAAGAGAGTTCCAGAAAAACATCTATTTCTGCTTTCTTGACTATGCCAAAGCCTTTGACTGTGTGGATCACAACCAACTGTGGGAAATTCTGAAAGAGATGGGAATACCAGACCACCTGACCTGCCTCTTGAGAAATTTGTATGCAGGTCAGGAAGCAACAGTTAGAATTGGACATGGAACAACAGACTAGTTCCAAATAGGAAAAGGAGTACGTCAAGGCTGTATATTGTCACCATGTTTATTTAACTTCTATGCAGAGTACATCATGAGAAACGCTGGACTGGAAGAAACACAAGTTGAAATCAAGATTGCCGGGAGAAATATCAATAACCTCAGATATGCAGATGACATCACCCTTAGGGCAGAAAGTGAAGAGGAACTAAAAAGCCTCTTGATAAAAGTGAAAGTGGAAAGTGAAAAGGTTGGCTTAAAGCTCAACATTCAGAAAATGAAGATCATGGCATCTGGTCCCATCACTACATGGGAAATAGATGGGGAAACAGTGGAAACAGTGTCAGACTTTATTTTTCTGGGCTCCAAAATCACTGCAGATGGTGACTGCAGCCATGAAATTAGGAGACACTTACTCCTTGGAAGGAAAGTTATGACCAACCTAGATAGCATATTAAAAAGCAGAGACATTACTTTACCAACAAAGGTTCGCCTAGTCAAGGCTATGGTCTTTCCTGTGGTCATGTATGGATGTGAGAGTTGGACTGTGAAGAAGGCTGAGCTCTGAAGAATTGATGCTTTTGAACTGTGGTGTTGGAGAAGACTCTTGCGAGTCCCTTGGACTGCAAGGAGATCCAACCAGTCCATTCTGAAGGAGATCAGCCCTGGGATTTCTTTTGAAGGAATGATGCTAAAGCTGAAACTCCAGTATTTTGGCCACCTCATGCGAAGAGTTGACTCATTGGAGAAGACTCTGATGCTGGGAGGGATTGGGGGCAGAAGGAGAAGGGGACGACAGAGGATGAGATGGCTGGATGGCATCACTGACTCGATGGATGTGAGTCTGAGTGACCTCCGGGAGTTGGTGATGGACAGGGAGGCCTGGCGAGCTGCAATTCATGGGGTCGCAAAGAGTTGGACACGACTGAGCGACTGATCTGATCTGATCTGATCGGATACTATTTTTTTTTTTTTTTAACCTTCATCCAAGTATCTAAATTAACAGTACCCTCTTCTAGAAACCAAGGACACTATTCTTGTTCAAATGAAAAAAATGACTGCTTTTTCTGGGTTTTATCTTCTTCCTTCATCTGAAACATAATCTTCCACTGCTTCATTTATCTAACTTACTACTTGTATTTTTAAGTATCATGTGAAATAGCAGGCTGGATGAAGCACATGCTGGCATCAAGATTGCCAGGAGAAATATCAGTAACCTCAGATATTCAGATGACACTGGCCTTATGGCAGAAAGTGAAGAGGAACTAAAGAGCCTCTGATGAAAGTGAAAGAGGAGAGTGAAAAAGCTGGCTTAAAAGTCAACATTCAAAAAACTAAGATCATGGTATCCACTCCCATCACTTCCTGGCAAATAGATAGGAAAACATTGGAAACAGTGACAGACTTTATTTTCTTGGGCTCCAAAATCACTGCAGATGGTGCCAGCAGCTATGACATTAAATGACGCTTACTCCTTGGAAGAAAAGCTATGACCAACCTAGACAACATATTAAAAAGCAGAGACATTGCTTTGCTGACAAAGGTCCATCTAGTCAAAGCTATAATTTTTCTAGCAGTCATGTATGGGTGTGAGATTTGGACCATAAAGAAGGCTGAGCACTGAAGAATTGATGCTTTTGAACTGTGGCACTGGAGAAAACTCTTGAGAGTCCCTTGGGGTGCAAGGATATCCAACCAGTCAATCCTAAAAGAAATCAATCCTGAACATTCATTGGAAGGACTGATGCTGAAGCTGAAACTCTAATACTTTGGCCAATTGATGTGAAGAACTGACTCATTGGAAAAGACCCTGATGCTGGGAAAGGTTGAAGGCATGAAGAGAAGGGGACGACAGAGGATGAGGTGGTTGGATGGCATCACTGACTCAATGGACATGAGTTTGAGCCAGCGCCAGCAGATGGTGAAGGACAGGGAGGCCTGGTGTGCCGCAATCCACGGGGTCGCAGAGTCAGACGCGACTGAGTGACTGAACAACAAGGCTGTTTACATTTCTCGGCTTTGGAGAAGTGGCCTCTGTAGGAAGCTCCTTTCTCATGAAGGGGCTGCAGAGGTATTCTGAGTACATGTTCTCTTAAAACCTGCCATGCGTGACTGCCATGCTCCAGGCCAGAACTGGACAAAATGTGGTTTTCACACAGTAAATATGCTTCTGCTTCCGGCCAAAACAAAGAAACAGGATGTGACTATTTATCTTCTCTCCTCAAGCTATGACAAAACTCAACAAAGTAAATGAAACAGTTTTCATATGTTGGACATCAGGCACTGTAGAAATACGATCCCTCACAAAAGAGAAAATGTGAGCCTTAGGACTGAATCAACTCACTGTGTGAAGGCTGCAGCTCAGGGAGCTAGAACCGACCAGAGCACAGGGACTCACCGAGCTGTGCTTGCAGAGACTGGAGGCTGGGGAGACCCAGGCGGAGCTTTGTAGGGAGACAGACGGACGGACAGACAGAGGGAGGGGTATCTGGAGAGTTCTTGGGGAAAGCAACCTCCTAGACTCCCGTAGACTTTAACCTAGGGGAAGGTCACTCAGAAGGAGTAGGTGGGAAATTTCCCCTAGGTCCCACATGTCAGGGAGCATGTAACAGGAGGCTTCCTGTGTGCTGTTTTGGATCTGTCAGGAACTCCCTGTTCCTTATTAATTCCTGAATACTCAGGAATTAAGAGGAGAGGCAAGCCTGTCCCGGGGGCTGAGGAATCCAGGCATTTCCTTCATTAGCATTTCTATATGGTGATAAGTACCCTCTTCCTTCTTGTGAACCATACTGTAGAAGTGACTGTTTACAATTCTCTCTCTCTTTAATACGGATTGCCTATGTTTTGTAAGTCTGGAATTTTAATCTTTATCTTTACTGAGAATAACTACTTTGTAAGACAGTATATATGCCCATATCATGTTGATTAAAACACCTTTGCTCCATCAGAGCTCTGGTCCGTGTCTTTCTTTCTTTCTCTCTCTTTCTCTCTTTTTCAGGCTGATCCCCTGGAGTGCAGAGGCTCTCTGAGTTCACTTTCTTGCCCGGGCTTCTAAGACCCTCTCCAGAAGGCACTCTGCATCTTCATCCAATCGAGAGGGTGCCTGAGGCCTCCGTGAACAGAGCAAGTCCCGTGTCAGGGGCTTTACTGGCTTTCTGTGTAAACCAAGGAATATCAGCCTCTTTCTCTTCTTTACTTTCTTATCATCAACTCCAGACCACCCGATTCCAGTCCATTAAAGGACCTCAACACCACAAGGCTGAAAATACTTTGTGTTCTTATGAGTTGACATGAAAATATCTCATAACATAGAGCATCAGGTAAAATGCTCAGGCTTAGTAGGGAATGAAATTCAGCCTTGCCTCTTCTAGATTCACCCTAACTCTGGTTAAAAGCAAGCCTTGACATTATCCAACTGATTCCAATAACTTCACCAGGCACCAGGACAAGAGACAGTATTAAAAATATGTGTGACAAAACCTAGCAACTAACAGCCTATGACTCAAATTTGTTGTGATGCACACAGTCAAAGACTTTAGCGCAGTGAATGAAGCAGAAGTAGATGTTTTTCTGGAATTTCCTTTGATCCAATGGATGTTGGAAATTTGATATCTGGTTCTTCTGCCTTTTCTAAATCCAGATTGTACATCTGGAAATTCTCAGTTCACACCCTGTTGAAGCCTCTGCTAAGTCTGCTAAGTCACTTCAGTCGTGTCCAACTCTGTGCCACCCCATAGACGGCAGCCCACCAGGCTCCCCCGTCCCTGGGATTCTCCAGGCAAGAACACTGGAGTGGGTTGCCATTTCCTTCTCCAATGCATGAAAGTGAAAAGTGAAAGTGAAGTCGCTTAGTCGCATCTGATTTTTAGCGACCCCATGGACTGCAGCCCACCAGGCTCCTCTGCCCATGGGATTTTCCAAGTAAGAGTACTGGAGTGGGGTGCCATTGCTGAAGCCTAGCTTGGAGAATTTTGAGTATTACTTTGCTAGCGTGTGAGATGAGTGCAATTGTGTGGTAGTTGAGCATTCTTTGGCATTGCCTTTCTTTGGGATTGGAATGAAAACTGACGTTTTCCAGCCTTGTGGCCACTGCTGAGTCTTCCAAATTTGCTGGCATATCGAGTGCAACATTTTAGCAGCACCATATTTCAGGATTTGAAATAACTCAGCTAGAATTCCATCACCTCCACTAGCTTTGTTCATAGTAATGCTTTCTAATCTATCCTCTGGCTCAGATGGTAAAGAACCCACATGCCAATGCAGGAGATATAAGAGATGCGGATTCAATCTCCGGTTCAGGACAATCCCCTGGAGAAAGGAATGGCAACCCACTCCAGTGCTCTTGCCTGGGAAACCCCATGGGCAGAGGAGCCTATAGGGCTATAACCCATGGGGTGACAAAGAGTAGGGCAAGACTGAACACCCAATACTTTCACTTTACTAGAGAAGAGAATGGCAAACTGCTTCAGTACTCTTGCCTTGAGAAGTTCATGAACAGGCAAGAAGATTGGGGTTGTAGAGTAAATTGAAAACATAGTCTACTTAGTGTGAAGGCCATGTGCAAGGAAATCTCCTTCATGTGGACTTGTCGTTGTAACCTAGAGCTAATCATTTAGTAATCAGCCCGTAAATAACTGTTCATGAAATTATGTTATGAAATTATGCCCTATGACCAAGAGAGTTACTGATAAACCTCTATAAACTCCTAGCATTCATTGGAAATGCTAATTTATCATCAAAATATGTGCTGTGCTGTGTTTTCTATTGTCCTTTCATAAGATAAAGTGTTACACTGGACAGAATGTGGGCTTTGGAATTCAGCACGCTGGGGTTTGAATATAATAATGAAACCTCTGTGTGTATGTGTGTGTGTGTGTGTGTGTGTGTGTGTGTGTGTGTGTGTGTGAACTTAGCCACTCTGAACCTCAGTGTCTTCATCAATAAGGTGTCAATAATAATATTCCTATACAGTGCCCTGCAGTAAGAACCAGACATGGCACAACTGACTGGTTCAAAATTGGGAAAAGAGTATGACAAGGCTGCATATTGCCACCCTGTTTATTTAACTTATAAGCAGAGTACATCAGGTGAAATGCCAAGCCGGATGAAGCACAGTTTGGAATGAATACTGAGGGAAGAAATATCAACAACCTCAGATATGCAGATGGCAGAACTCTAATGGTAGAGAGCAAAGAGGAAGTAAAGAGTCTCTTGATATGGGTGAAAGAGGAGAGTGAAAACGCTGGCTCCAAACTCAACATAGAAAAACTGAGATCATGGCATCTGGTCCCATCAGTTCAGTTCAGTTCAGTTCAATTCAGTCACTCAGTCGTGTCCGACTCTTTGCCACCCCATGAATCGCGGCACACCAGGCCTACCTGTCCATCACACTTCATGGCAAATAGATGGGCAAAAGTGGAAGCAGTGACAAATTTTCTTTTCTGAGCAGACAGACTCACTGCGGACAGTGACTGCAGCCATGAAATTAAGGCTCTTGCTCCTGGAAGAAAAACTATGTCAAACCTAGATAGCATATTAAAAGGCAGAGACATCACTTTCCTGACAAAGATCCATCTAGTCAAAGCTATGGTTTTGCCAGTAATCATGTAGGGTTGTGAGAGTTGGACCATAAAGTCGCCTGAGTGCCGAAGAACTGAAGTTTTCAAGCAGTGGTGCTGGAGAAGACACAAGGAGATCAAATCAAGTCAGTCTTAAAGGAAATCAGTCCTGAATATTCATTGGGAGGACTGATGCTGAAGCTGAAGCTCCAATACTTTGGCCACCTGACGGGAAGAGCCGACTCTTTGGAAGAGACCTTGATGCTGGGAAAGATTGAAGGCAGGAGGAGAAGAGGGTGGCAGAGGATGAGATGGTTAGGCAGCATCACTGGCTCAATGGACATGAATTTGAGCAAATTCTTGGAGACAGTGAAGGACAGAGGGGCCTGGGTTGCAGCAGTCCATGGGGTTGCAAAGAGCTGGAAACAACTTCCTGATGGGACAACAAAGAACAGTATTTCCCCACACTAGACTTGCCATCAGGAAGGAAGGTGGCCTCCATCAGTTTTCCTTCGTTGGCCCACCTCCTCTCCATTGTGACTGGGTTTTAATGGACTGAGTACTGGGAGCCAAAGAACCGTGGCTTTGGTCCTGACTGACTATCACCCAGCTCTGCCTGATAGTAGAATCCATTTGCCTCCTAGGGCCTTCAGTTCATTTGAGCTGGATAATCTCTGCGATCTCTGAGCGCTCAAGTTCTCTACGCAGGGGGTATGACTCACCCCCTCAAACTCAGGACTCCAAGTTACTCAATCACTTGGAGATTTTGAATACTCCTTTAGTGAGGCTGGGGTAGAGGAAACTCAAGTCCCCAAGGAAGAATGGACTGGGTCATTACATGTGATTATATCTCAGGAATAAAGATGGCCAGAAGAAGTAATTAAAAAAAAAGTCGAGAGGCAAAAAAAAAATAATAGTAAAAAAATTTTTTAAAAAAAGCAAAACCTTACTTCTGCATTGCAGGTCTAACACTTTCTTGGGCAGCTGCAGCCTCTGAGCACAATTTTCCCTGTGTCCTATGTGAATCCTTTGGGGTTGATGATGTTGGCAAACAGATGATCAAATTCCCACTCACTCTTCACCCAGCCTCAGGGGCACGCAGGTATCTGTTTTGCTGATCTATTGAGGCCAACTCATCTTGACTGAAAAAAATGCACAACTTAGAAGTTTAGAATTATGTTTTATTCATCAGATTTTTCTGAGAATTTCAAGCCTAGGAGACAGTGTCTCAGAGAGCTCTAAGGGACTGCTCTGAAGAGGGAGTAAAAAGCCAGGATGTATGGGAGTCTGGAACAAAAACCAGGCGGTGAGCCGGTTGGAAGATTACTATTAATTAGAGAAAATCAGACCCCTGGCTAATGAATTTAGTGGTTTCTTGGAAACTTGACAGATACTTAATTTACAGTGCTGTAGTAGTTCAAGTGTACAGCAAAGTGATTCAGTCCTCTCTATATATTCTTTTCAGATTCTCCTCCATTATAGGTTACAAGGTGCTGAGTATAGTTCCCTGTGCTGTATGATAGCACCTTGCTATTTACCTGTTACATATCAGTCCAGTCATTCGGTCGCATCTGACTCTTTGCGACCCCATGGACTGCAGCACACCAGGCCTCCCTGTCCGTCACCAACTCCCAGAACTTGCTCAAACTCACGTCCATTGAGTCAGTGATGACATCCAACCACCTCATCCTCTGTTGTCCCCTTCTCCTCCTGCCCTCAGTCTTTCCCAGCATCAAGGTCTCTTCCAAAGAGTTGGATCTTCCCATCAGGTGGCCAAAGTATTGAAGCTTCAGCATCAGTTCTTCTAAATCAATATTCAGAATTTATTTCCTTTAGGATTGACTGGTTTGATCTCCTGCCAGTCCAAGGGACTCTCAAGAGTCTTCTCTAGCACCACAGTTCGAAAGCATCAATTCTTTGGTGCTCAGCCTTCTTTATGGCCCGACTGTCATATCCATACTTGACTACTGAGGAATAGCTGTTGGGAGCATTATAATGATTGGAAAAGTCTGACAGTATCTGGACCTACATCCATCTGATCATCGGAAAAGAGAAACAAACACACTTGACATTCACCCTAATGTGGCGCAGTACTAAGTGCATGAACACAATCATGAGATTGTAGAATTAAACCCGAGCCTGATCAAGACTCTTGATCTAACTGCAAGTTTACAGGAGATGCAGATGGTAGAGAACAGGTTAAATAACAAGTAGGCTTTGGAAAAGTAAATAAAATTCAGAATTTGGGAAAATCTACAGGACAAACAACCCAATTTTTTTCAACACATAAGTGGTGATAAAAAGAGAGAAAAAAATGGTGGAGCTCTTGTTTGAATTTTATCCAAGCAAATCAACTATAAAGAGACGCTTATAGGTAAATCAAATGCTAAATAGACATTCTAAAACAGCAAGAAACTGCTAATTAGTTTATCTGTGTTAACTGCACTAAGTATATATGTATATTTTATTTTATTTTTTTAATATATATTTTAAAGATTTGTTTATTTATCTTTTGGCTGTGCTGGGTCTTTGCTGATGCTCCTGGACTTTTTTTCTAGTAGTGGCAAGCGGGAGGCTGCTCTCTCTAGTTGCAGTGCAAGGGCTTATCCTCGTGGTGGCTTCTCGTTGCAGATGCCCTAGAGTGCAGGCCAGCAATATTTGTGCACGTCTCCTATCTTGAGGGACATACTTGCTTCAAGAGTTTCCCGAATGTTTCCAGTGAAATTGTAACAACAATGATAAGAATTTGTTGAGTATTTACAAAGAATCAGACTCTGTGTTCCGTAGTTTATAGAAATTCTTTAATTTGTCCTTAAAGCAAGTCAGTAGGAAGTGTGGCATATCTGTTCAGATTCTACAGATGATAATCTGTAAAGATTCTGGTCTCAAATACCATTTTAACACTGGAACATGGAAAAGTGGCTGATTCCATTTTTGGGGAAAGCAGGTTCTTCATAAGACTTAACTAATTTTTTAATTTTTTTTAGTGTTAGAAATTTTCATGGTGCAAAGCAAGAAAATACTTAAAAATTAGTAGATCAGATCAGATCAGATCAGTCGCTCAGTCGTGTCCGACTCTATGCAACCCCATGAATCACAGCACACCAGGCCTCCTTGTCCATCACCAACTCTCAGAGTTCACTGAGACTCACGTCCATCGAGTCAGTGATATCATCCATCCATCTCATCCTCTGTCGTCCCCTTCTCCTCTTGCCCCCAATCCCTCCCAGCATCAGAGTCTTTTCCAATGAGTCAACTCTTTGCATGAGGTGGCCAAAACACTGGAGTTTCAGCTTCAGCATCGTTCCTTCCAAAGAAATCCCAGGGCTGATCTTCTTCAGAATGGACTGGCTGGATCTCCTTGCAGTCCAAGGGACTCTCAAGAGTCTTCTTCAACACCACAGTTCAAAAGCATCAGTTCTTCAGCGCTCAGCTTTCTTCACAGTTCAACTCTCACATCCATACGTGACCACAGGAAAAACCATAGCCTTGACTAGATGGACATTTGCTGACAAAGTAATGTCTCTGCTTTTGAATATGCTATCTAGGTTGGTCATAAATTTCCTTCCAAGAAGTAAGTGTCCTTTAATTTCATGGCTGCAGTCACCATCTGCAGTGATTTTGGAGCCCAGAGAAATAAAGTCTGACACTGTTTCCACTGTTTCTCCATCTATTTCCCATGAAGTGATGGGACCAGATGCCATGATCTTAGTTTTCTGAATGTTGAGCTTTAAGCCAACTTTTTCCACTTTCCTCTTTCACTTTCATCAAGAGGCTTTAGGCTTTTGAATTCCTCTTCACTTTCTGCCATAAAGGTGGTGTCATCTGCATATCTGAGGTCATTGATATTTCTCCCGGCAATCTTGATTCCAGCTTGTGTTTCCTCCAGTCCAGCGTTTCTCATGATGCACTCTGCATCTGTTTATTTAAAAATTAATAAGATCATGTCAAATGAACTCAGCAGTTGACCTATAAGGGAAACCCCTGGCCAAAGTTGTAATTTGAGTGTGAAAAGAAGACTAATGCTTGTAAAACACAGAAATGCATTCACCTGAACCCACCATAATACACAGAAAATTACAGAAAGAAAATTAACAGAAATGAGTCTAAAAGAAGTTGATGAATATTATTGATTATTCTTATCAAAGGATAAACTGAAAGCTTCTAATGCTTAATAATGCTTTAAAAATTATATGTTGGAAGAATTTCAAACTTATTAAAGTTGAAGAATTGTACAATGAACACCAAGTACTCTTTACCTAGAGTCACATTGTTAATGTTCGGAACATTTTCAGACTTCACCTTTTAATCTTTAAATATGTCATGTATCTTATAGGAACAAGGGTGTTTTCTCATATAACCACAAAAACAGGAGACTTTATTAGACTTTGTCTTTTAGAGGAGTCTTGGGTGGAGTCTAAGAATTCTCGAATAACACCAATGATGCTATTTTGGGGACCAAACTTTAAGCGAGTAAAATAAGTGTGTGCACACGAAGTTGAGGCAAATTATGGACAAAAGACCACAAACACCCAACTGCTGTTGTTAAAAGCTGGGAGCCAAACCAGAGTCCTGAGCATGTGTGCATGCATGCATTCGTGTACTGAGTATGTGTGCATGTGTGTGAGTGGGGGTCTTAACCTCCGATTGCAGAGCTGAGTTTCAGGCTTAGATGGACCAGCTCAAGCAGGTTCTTGACCGAGTGACCACCCTCGTGCAGGGGCTGGTTGCTGCCAACTCTGGTGCTCAGGCTGCTGCAGGGCTGGGGCAGGAAGCTCTCCCCCTAACCCGTCCCGACCAGGAGGAACAGCTCAGCACACCAGAAATCAGACTCTCCCCTGAGACAACAGTCGACCAGCACAGAACTGGGCATCCTGAAGTGAGGTGCCAAGCTCAAGAGAAGCAGCGGAAATGCACACTGTGCCACCCTCACCCTTAGCTGCATTCTCAATAAGTCCCTGCCTCGCTGAGTCTGGCTGTGCCCACTGTCCTCTCCCCAAACTCACTCATGCTGTCCCCATCATGAATGGCTGAGCTTCAACTTGTACAATTAAACACAACACAGCATCTCTTTATTGTTTGAGGGCATCTGGTGGCTTTAAGAAGCTCAGTTTTCAGAAACAATATTGAATCGTTTTCTCTGGAGTGACAGTAGGGAGTGGGCAGGCTAACAGTTACGTTTTTTCTTAGTAAGGCTCCCTGCTATATCACACATATGGTGTTTAACGTAGTATCTCATGTATCCTTGCATGTAACATGTTTAATGTACCTGTGAAGCAGAAAGAATAGAGGTAACCTCAACAGACCTAATGTGTAGTCTACTTGCTCTTCACTAAGGGAAGAGCCACAGAAACTCAAGACTAGGTCACAAAGGCCAGGAGGTATTATCCTTCCGGAAAAAGTGGTGAGGCTCTCCCCACTCCTGCCCTAAGAGTCCCAGGGGAATCCATTCAGGGCAACATGTGGCTGATGAGGAAGCCTGGCAGGGATGCCAGGAGTGTGGGGAGAAGGATGTGTGCACCCACCACAGGACTGGACGCTCCTCATGCGGAGACCTCTGAGGCAAGCCCATCGCGACCTGAGTGCAGGGCAGGAGCAGGCCTGCTGGCCATTCACACGGCCTCCCCAGGGCTCCAAGCACACACGCCTTCCCAGTGATCACAGCCACAGGCCTTCACAGGCGTCACAGCCACAGGCCTTCACAGGGATTGCAGCCACAAACCTTCACAAGATCACAGCCACACGCCTTCACACGATCACAGCCACACACCTTCACAGTGACCACAGCCACACGCTTAACACGATCACAGCCACATGCCTTCACACGATCACAGTCATATGCCTTCACATGATCACAGCCACACGGCTTCACATGATCACAGCCACACGCCTTCACATGATCACAGCCACACGCCTTCACATGATCACAGCCACATGCCTTCACAGTGGTCACAGCCACATGCCTTCACATGATCACAGCCACACACATTCACAGTGGTCACAGCCACACGCCTTCACAGTGACCGCAGCCACATGCCTTCACAGGGATCACAGCCACACGCCTTCACACGATCACAGCCACACGCCTTCACAGTGATCACAGCCACATGCCTTCACACGATCACAGCCACACGCCTTCACAGTGATCACAGCCACACGCCTTCACACGATCACAGCCACATGCCTTCACAGTGATCACAGCCACATGCCTTCACACGATCACAGCCACACTCCTTCACAGTGATCACAGCCACATGCCTTCTCATGATCACAGCCACACATCTTCACAGTGATCACAGCCACACGCCTTCACATGATCACAGCCACATGCCTTCACAGTGACCGCAGCCACACGCCTTCACATGGTCACAGTCACATGTCTTCACAGTGACCGCAGCCACATGCCTTCACAGGGATCACAGCCACATGCCTTCACAGTGGTCACAGCCACACGCCTTCACACGATCACAGCCACATGCCTTCACAGTGACCGCAGCCACACAGTGATCACAGCCACATGCCTTCACATGGTCACAGTCACGTCTTCACAGTGACCGCAGCCACATGCCTTCACAGGGATTACAGCCACACGCCTTCACAGTGGTCACAGCCACACGCCTTCACACGATCACAGCCACATGCCTTCACAGTGACCGCACACCTTCACATGGTCACAGTCACACGCCTTCACAGTGACCGCAGCCACATGCCTTCACAGTGATCACAGCCACACGCCTTCACATGGTCACAGCCACACGCCTTCACAGTGACCGCAGCTACATGCCTTCACAGGGATCACAGCCACACACCTTCACACGATCACAGCCACATGCCTTCACAGTGACCGCAGACACATGCCTTCACAGGGATCACAGCCACACGCCTTCACATGGTCACAGTCACATGTCTTCACAGTGACCGCAGACACATGCCTTCACAGTGATCACAGCCACACGCCTTCACATGGTCACAGTCACATGTCTTCACAGTGACTGCAGACACATGCCTTCACAGTGACCGCAGCCACATGCCTTCACAGTGGTCACAGCCACATGCCTTCACAGTGGTCACAGCCACACACCTTCACACGATCACAGCCACATGCCTTCACAGTGACCGCATGCCTTCACATGGTCACAGTCACACGCCTTCACAGTGACCGCAGCCACATGCCTTCACAGTGAGCACAGCCACACGCCTTCACATGGTCACAGTCACATGCCTTCACAGTGACCGCAGCCACATGCCTTCACAGGGATCACAGCCACACGCCTTCACATGGTCACAGCCACATGCCTTCACAGTGACCGCAGCCACACAGTGATCACAGCCACACGCCTTCACATGGTCACAGTCACATGTCTTCACAGTGACCGCAGCCACATGCCTTCACAGGGATCACAGCCACATGCCTTCACAGTGGTCACAGCCACACGCCTTCACACGATCACAGCCATATGCCTTCACAGTGATCACAGCCACACGCCTTCACATGGTCACAGTCACATGTCTTCACAGTGACTGCAGCCACATGCCTTCACAGGGATCACAGCCACACGCCTTCACAGTGGTCACAGTCACACACCTTCACAGTGACTGCAGCCACACGCCTTCACAGGGATTGCAGCCATAGGCCTTCACAGTGACCATAGCCACACGCCTTCACAGCAACTGCAGCTACACGTCTACATGGCAATCACAGCCACAATGCCTTCATGGTGATCGCAGCCACAATTTATTCTTCCCTCCACCGCGCTCTGCCCCCGTCACGTCCTGGCTCCTGCTCAGGGCCGCTCACAGAGGCTCACAGTTCCACTGGTTCCAGTCGCAGGGCATGGGCACGTGATTGAGGCTCTGACTCATCTTCTGCATGATCTGGTTCTTGGGATCCACATGGGAGTACACGGGGGAAGCCCCGCTTGAGCAGACACTGGGCCTGGTGGTAGATGGCGTGGGTGACGAGCCCCTGGGCCCGGTACTCAGGCAGGGTGCCTGCCATCCGCATCTCTCCTGTCTGGTCCATAAGGGACCAGGACACAGGGGTCCCCTCGGGCCCCAGCAGGCAGAAGTTGGGGAAGCTCCGGATACAGCGCTCGATGAACCTCAGGCTCCTCTCGTTGCCACCGAAAAGCCAGAATCTGTTCACCACAGCCGCGTGGCTAGGATCCGCAGACGAGAGCTTAAACATCTCTGGGTCGCTGTGGGTGTTCCAAGAGAAAAGCACAGTCTGTGAGTTTAGAGGTTTGCATCTGTCCCCACCTCTACTGTCCTGAGAGACAGAGCAGGCAGAGGAGAGGGCACACAGAGTCGTGGACTGTGGCTGAGCTTGTGAGGATGGAGGACGAGAAAGAGGCTGCTGCTGCTGGACTGAGTGAGCTAGAAGGGCAAGACAGGTCAGAGAGGGCCATGCAGGCCTGACACGCTTCAGAGGAGAGGGCCTGGTGGCCTATTTTAAGCAGGGAGAAACATGGCTTGAATTACATTTTTTAAAAAGCTTATTCTGGCTGCCTTGAAGAAGATGGATTGTGGGGAGCCAGGGTAAAAGCAGGCAGAGAAAGCTGGAGGCTACTCGCATATGAGAGGTGTAAGTGGTGAGAGTAGCTTTTATCAAACTCACATGGCCTTGGGTTTGCCATCGCCGACTGGTAAATTCTTTACATCCAGCAGGGAGGGAGTCAGTTCCTGTATTGTCTCAAATGCCATATAGAGAATGTTTTTTGATCTCTTGACTTTGAAGGATTTCGTGGCTGCAAGATTTTGTATTACTTCATTCAGGCTGGACTGTGTACCTAGATGGGATAATAAGGAGACATGCCATGATTTAAGTCCATTCTAAGGAAAAGCTCTCCAGTGGAGTAGGAGTATCTGAAGATTTATAGACAGAGAACTTTGGGGATGGGCTTGGGGCTGCTTCCCTGGTGGCCCAGCCAGTAAAGAATCCGCCTGCAATGCCGGAGACCCAGATTCGATCCCAAGGTCGGGACGATCCCCTGGAGAAAGGAATGGCAACCCACTTCAGTATTCTTGCCTAGAGAATTCCACTGACAGAGAAGTCTGAAAATCTACAGTCCATAGTGTCACAGAGAGTTGGACAGGTCTGAGCCGCTCACACGTTGGTGGTGCTACTGTATGACTAGGGTTATGTAGTCAAGATCTGTACAATTTTCCTTGTTTTACAAAATTGAAACCATGTCTAGGAATTCATTCAGTCATGGTCATACCAAGACTTAAGTTTCCTGGGCTACATAACCACGTGGTTCTGATAACCAAAGAAAGTGAGCTATCATCATTATAGTTGCCACCATCTGTGGAGAACTTACTGTGTTTCCAGTATGGTAGATGATTTCAGAGATGACTGCAGGACTGGTCCTCAGTTTTCCCACATGTCCTTGTATCCATTCCCTGGAATAATCCCCCTCTGGCACTGCATCTGACCTTGACCATATGACTGGATTTCACCAAGTGGGAAAGAGTATATTGATGCAGGGAGGGGCTTAAAAATGCTTGCACATTGTGGCTCACCACGTCTTTGCATTTCTGTTTCCTTGAGATCAACACCGCGTGAATAGGCCTAGGCTAGCTCGCCAAGGATGCATGCGCCTGTTGTATGACCACAAGTAGCCAGCCCTGACAGACGATCATTCAGACATACACTAAGCCATGCTAGAGAAACCAGGCCATGGCCCACACATCAGCTGAGTGCAGGTGCATATGAAAACCCAGAGGAGATCAACAGAACAACCGCCTTGCCAAGCCCAGCCCACCTGTCAGTTCACAGATTTATGAGCTTTCTTATGCAGTGAAATGAACTGAAGCATCTGGGCATTGTACTCAGCAATTCCTGGTCAAGATTTCATTGAATCTTTTCAACACTGCTGTGTTTTGGGTCCTTCATTGAAAGGACTGATGCTGAAGCTGAAACTCCAATACTTTGGCCACCTGATGCGAAGAACTGACTTGTTTGAAAAGACCTTGATGCTGGGAAAGATCGAAGGTGGGAGGAGAAGGGGACGACAGAAGATAAGATAGTTGAATGGCATCATTGGCTCAATGGACATGAGTTTGAGCAAGCTCCAGAAGTTGGTGATGGACAGGGAGGCCTAGCATGCTGCAGTCTATGGGGCCACAAAGAGTCGGACACAACTGAGCAACTGAACTGAACTGAACTGATTATTCTCAATTCTATATACATGAGTCATGATCTCAGACAATGTCTCTGGCTAGGATCACAAGGCAAAGTCACAGGCAAGTGCCATCCTAGGTGGGGCTGACTCTGGAGGGGATGCTCATAACCACGAGAGCTGTTCTCTGTGACCTGAGAGGTGATCTAAGAATGGAAGTCTCCGGGGCAAGCTCTGCTCTGATATCCAGCCATCCTAAGGCACCCTGCAAGTGAAGGGTGACAGTCTGCAAGTGAGGTGAAAGTCACTCAGCCGTGTCTGACTCTTGGTGACACTGTATGGACTGTACAGTCCATGGGATTCTCCAGGCCAGAACACTGGAGTGGGTAGCCGTTCCCTTCTCCAGGGGATCTTCCCAACCCAGGGATTGAATCCAGGTCTCCTGCATTGGAGGGGGATTCTTTCCTGACTGAGCCACAGGAAAGTCCCTGGGGAAAGTTCTGCTCTGATATCCTAAGATATTCTGCTTATGTCTGCAAAGTGTGGCGCAAGTCCTTGGCTATCTGGGGACTGTGTACAGTCCTCTGTAGAAGCCCATACAAGCTTGGAGGGTGTTTCTTCCCCTGTAGTTGAGCAACAAGAACAAAAATGTTGACAGCAGGCTGAGGGTCTGGAGCTTGGAGAAAGGACACAGATGACAAGAAGGAATTGCCAGGATGGAGATGTGAGTCCATTCCTGTTACTTACTTTGGATCTGCAAATGCTGTTTCCAATTGATGACTTCTGGTAAGTCAAGGAATTCCTGACAATTCTTAAGATCTTCAGAGTAGACATGGTAAGTATTAGTGTAGTGATCAAGGTCATCTTTCATGTCCTGTTATCATAAGGAAATGGAGGACAAAATAAATTTCTTATTTTTCATAATTTTAATGCTTTTTTTCCTAAAATCTACTAAACTGTGGTATTTTTCAGTATCAAAATATTGCTGTCTGTATTTGTGCACTGCAAATTTTTCTGAATCATTTAACCTATGAGATATAAGCTATAAACTATTCAGGTATTCAAATTATGATGAAAAAACTGAAGAATATTAAATACATGGTGTCAAAATTTCCACTCAAACAAAGGCATAACTATCTAGAAACCACTTTTCTATATTTTCATTTCCTCAACAGGGATAAAAACAATTGACAAGGAAAAGTTTCTGTTGCAAGAATAAATTTTTCTTATTTCAAATACTTGTTGAATACACCAACTAGAGCATGACAATATTAAATTTAGATATTGATAATTCTGGGTTGAAATTTCTATCTATACTTAATTAGGACAAAGAAGATGAAAACCTATTAGAAATGCTTACTTACAATATTAAACTAGTTGGACAAACTATAATTACAGAGAAACAATGAAATCACTTATGCAGAAAAACCGTGTCAAATTATTAAAAAAGGGGTGAGATTATTTGGAAGAAAAAGTCACAGAAAAACATAACAGCTAGTGCAGAATTATAGAATTTAAAAAATGTTTGGAATATGTTTCATAAAAATACATTCACAACTCAGCAATGACACCACTAACAAATTTTGTTTATTAATATCTCATTGAAGATAAAAGATCAAATAATTTTATTTCAGTTCAGTTTTTATCAATATAAGCTTATTTATTAAATATGTTTTTTGTTTCCAGTTTTTAAATAACATTATTTTTAGGAAAAGTATATTTGTATATTTATAAAGCTATAATTTTGATGGATATTTTTAATGAAGTTAGAATGTTTTGTCTTTGAAATGTATTAACTTTTTAGTTTTACTACTTTTTAATATTTTTCCAAAATGCATACAGAAATTCTAATATAAGTTCGCTTTTATAATCACCTTAGCTAACTGTCTTATTTTATGTCTTCCTATTTTTGTCCTTGCTACTTTCTCTGGTTAGAATGTCCTCCATTCTTTTTTGGCCTAACAAAGATGTATTTATCAACAAAGTCCAGTTCCAGTGAAACACCCATTCAGAGGTGTCTCTCACCTGATTCTGTAACTTTCGTCTTCAGCTTCCCCAGTTCATCAGTTTTCACCAGTGATTTCTTTGTATGCTATACATTTTCTGTTCTTGTACACTTTGTGCTAAATTATAATTTATTTATCTATCTATGTTTCCCTCCAGACTCTGAGGTTCTTGAGGACAGGGGCCTGTTGACTATCACTGCATTTCATCTCCATATCTCCAGGGTCCACCACACTGCCAGGCACATGCTAGGCACACAGCAAAGATAAACATAACACACTCATTCCACACCTGGTCCCTTACCTGCTCCTGAGGGCGGATAACCACTGTCTTGAAATCAGGCCACTTGTCCACCAGGGCCTTTAGATTGAATGGATTTCCATGGTTCATGTGCATGACGGTCCCATAAACCTGCAGTGTGCAGAGAAAGTGAGGGGGTCAGCCTATCAAGAAGGGACGGCAAAGCACCTTCTTTGATCAGGACAAGGTTTATTTCTATGAAATCATGAAATCTTATAGTGGAAAAAAGACAAATAGGGCATCTATGTCAAAAATCTCCACGTGAAACCTTTTTTTTTTACCTGAAATGAGAAATTTTTCTGCCCATCTAACATAAATCAAATTGCCAACATCTATTGGATCATAGAAAAAGCAAGAGAATTCCAGAAAAACACCTAATTCTGCTTCATTGATTACACTAAATTCTTTGACTATGTGGATCACAACAAACTGTGGAAAATTCTTCAAGAGATGGGAATACCACACCACCTTACCTGCCTCTTGAGAAACCTGTATGCAGGTCATGAAGCAATAGTTAGAACCGGACATGGAACAATGGACTTGTTCCAAATTGAGAAAGGAGTATATCAAGGCTATATATTGTTGCCCTGCTTATTTAACTCATATGCAGAGTACATCATGTGAAATGCCAGGCTGGATGAAGCACAAGCTGGAATCAATATTTCCAGGAGAAGTATCAATAACCTTACATATGCAGATGACACTATCCTTATGGCAGAAAGTGAAAAGAAACTAAAGAGCTTCTTGATGAAAGTGAAAGAGAAGAGTGAAAATGCTGGTTTTAAACCCAGCGTTCAAAAAACTAAGATCATGGCATCCGGTCCCATCACTTCATAGCAAATAGATGGGAAAACAATGAAAGCAGTGGCAGATTTTCTTTTCTTGGGCTCTGAAATCATTGTGGATGGTGGCTGCAGCCATAAACTTAAAAGATTGTCCCTTGGAAGAAAAGCTATGACATACCTAGACAGCATATTAAAAAGTAAAAGCATCACTTTGCTGACAAAGGTCTGTCTAGTCAAAGCTATGGTTTCTCCAATAGTCATGTATGGTTGTGAGAGTTGGACCACAAAGAAGGTTGAACACCAAAAAACTGATGCTTTCAAAGTGTGGTGCTGCAGAAGACTCTTGAAAGTCACTTGACCAGCAAGAAGATCAAACCAGTCAATCCTAAAGGAAATCAACCCCAAATATTCATTGGAAGGACTGATGTTAAAGCTGGAGTGCCAATACTTTGGCCAATTGATGTGAAGAGCTACTCATTGGAAAAGACCCTGATGCTGGGACGGATTGGGGGCAGGAGGATGAGATGGTTGGATGGCATCACTGACTCAATGGAGGTGAGTTTGAGCAATCTCTGGGAGATAGCGAAGTACAGGGAAGCCTGGTGTGCTGCAGTCCACGGGCACCCGAAGAGTTGGACACGACTGAGCAACTGAACAACAACAAATATAAATCATACATGCATATGGCAAAATATTTGGACAAATACAGTTAGTGATCTTAAGAACATCACTCTTTTTTTTTTTTTTTTTTTAATGTAGGATTTGTTATCTTTTCCCAGACTGTCTTCTAGTCATACTCATGTGCTATGCTTAGTCACTCAGTCGTGTTTGACTCTTGGCCACCTCATTGACTCTTGACACCTCATGTTTGACTCTTTGCCACCCGCCAGGCTCCTCTGTCCAGGGGATTCTCCAGGCAAGAATACTGGGATGGGTTTCCATGCCCTCCTCGAGGGGATCTTGCCAAACCAGGGATCGAATCCCAGTCTCCCACATTGCAGGTGGATTCTTTACCATCTGAGCCACCAGGGAACTTCATGGACATACACAATCTTACAAATGTAAAATAATCAAATACATGATCTTTCCCCCCACTGAATAAATCCTGGAAGTACTTCTATGTTCATAAATATAAAAAATTTCAAATTATGTTCTAATTGCTGCCGAGGATTCCATTATATAGAATCAGTACCACAGTTCATTCGTACCTTTGCCTGTTAAAGGTCATTTCAGCTGGTTCCAAATTTTCCTTTTAACAGATAGTTCTTCAAAAAGCATGCCTGCACAGACATCTTTGCATGGACACTTGCTATTTCCTTACATTATCCAGGAGGTAATTACTAGTTGAAAGGTTATGGACACATTTAAAACTCTTTCACATGTCTTCATAACCCCTTGGTGGCAATTTCCTCCCACAGATAAGCAAAGGCTACAGAAAATGCTCAAGAGAATGGATTGTGGAATCTGGTGGCCTGAGTCCAGTCTTGGAATCCCAGCCCCACCGTGTTGCACAGGCTGCTGAGACAGAGGGAAAAGCAAGGAGAGAATGTATGAGGGCACCTGTGGATCTTAAATACTCTAGTTGTTTGGGGGTTGGGGAATGCAGCAGTGAATGAATTCCACCATGGGCCTCGTGACTCTTGTGGACATGAAACCTCTGCAGATACCAGCATGGAAACTGCCAGAGCAAAGGTGAAACAAAACAAAACAAAACATACAAAACAAAACAAGTTATCCAGTTGAATGACTTCTACCGTGGTTAATGATGACCAAAGATTTTCAACATCTTTCCCTCCTACCACTCTGCACCTCACGTGAACTATTGATGTTAGATCATGGAGAAAGAGGAGAAAAGTCTATGTTGACTGATCTTACCTGAATGTATTGTTTTCAGCCATGAATGGAGGCTTGAAATAGAAATTCAGTGGAGTCTGGCAAAGTACAGGTGTTTTTACACATCGGCATCTGGGGGGCGTCAAACTGTTTTATGTGCTTGTGTTTACTCGCTCAGTCGTGTCTGACTCTTGCAGCCCCGTGGACTGCAGCCCACCAGGCTCCTCCGTCCATGGGATTCTCCAGGCAAGAAGACTGGAGCGACTTGTCATTTTCCTACTCTAGAGGATCTTCCCAACCCAGGGGTCGAATCTGCGTCTCTTGAGTCTCCTGCATTAGCAGGAGGATTTTTTACCACTAGCACCACCTGGGAAGTCTGTAAAACCATTTTATATTAATATATGATTCATTACAAGATCTGAAAATACGTGTAACTGTTACTCTTTTTTATTCCTCTGGCTGAATTAATGAAAACCTTTTTGCTATTGAACTCGGAACATAGTGAGTCAGGCAACTACTCTAAATTGACTCAACGGGAGTTCACACACAATAAAATGTTCTGAATATCCAACACTTAGAAGGGCAGATGGACATCATCTGAACTGATACTCAAGTGCTGAGTTCCAGGTTACAGTTCCATTAAAAGTACCTGGCAAACAACTACCGTAGATTTGAATGAGGGTATAATGTGCATCTCCAATATACAACCAACGCTGTTTCCTCAGAAAAGCTGGGGACCCAAAAGGACCACCGTTTCTTAACACAGAGATGCTCCAAATAAGGGCCCTTGGACCCACCAACAGTTTTCTCGAAATGTTTGGAGTCCACTTAACTTGAGGAGAAAGTTTTAGGCTGAAGAATATTAAAAAATAGCTACTCACCATAAAAAATATCTTAAGCAAATGTTCTTAAAATGTGTGACTGATGTTGTCTCTAGGAAAAAATTGACTGTTTCTCTGAGACTTTGCCTGGATCTTAAGGATTTATCAAGTGAAAGAAGTTCACTAAAACTAGGAAACAGAGATTTGTATTTAGTGGGATCCACTGAAGGGGGTGGTTTTTTAGTTTTAAAACTAAGTTGATCTGGAGTCATTTTCAGGCAGTAATTTAAAGACAGGGTGAGTTGTTTCATTAGTCTATTTCGCTCTTTTTCAACACTTATTTCGCTGTCCCAGATCTGAGTTGCAGCATGCATATCTCTGGTTGTTGCCTGTGCCCCTTTAGCTTGGCACAGGGGATCCAGTTCCCTGGCCAGGGATCGGAACTGGGCCCCCGCCTCAGAGTGTGGTGTCTGAACCACTGGACCATTAGGGAGTACCCCCATTAGTCCATTTCTAAAAAATGAAGCCATATGATCTAGAAATAAAATACTGCTCACATTTTCCACCTTTATACTGAAAGAAGGAGTAGAAAAACCTATTAGAGAGTGAGGGGGTGAGAAATGTATTTACCTAATCTCAACTGTATGCATTGTGTAGGAGTGTCTGACAAAACTGTAGAAATCTAGTTTCTAATCTGACCTAAGAAACAAAAAATATTTCAGGGAAAAACACTTGTTACACACACACACACTGTTGCTGTTGTGCAGTCACTCAGTCATATCTGACTCTTTGCAACCCCATGGACTGCAGCACAGCAGACCTCCCTGTCCTTCATGATGGCCCAGAATTTGCTCAAACTCCCCACAGACACATGGTTGCATTTAAGTTCCACTGGAATGGACACCATCCCTTTCATTGCTAAAGAAAAACATAGGCGAGGATCTCGGCCAATCAATAGAGCTTCTGTGGAACAGTTCTGGATAGGGGCATTTATGCTGCTGCTGCTGCTGCTGCTACTAAGTCGCTTCAGTCGTGTTTGACTCTGTGCGACCCCATAGATGACAGCTCACCAGGCTCCCCCGTCCCTGGGATTCTCCAGGCAAGAACACTGGAGTGGGTTGCCATTTCCTTCTCCAATGCATGAAAGTGAAAAGTGAAAGTGAAGTCACTCAGTCGTGTCTGACTCCTAGTGACCCCATGGACTGCAGCCTACCAGGCTCCTCCATCTATGGGATTTTCCAGGCAAGAGTACTGGAGTGGGGTGCCATTGCCTTCTCCGGGGGCGTTTATGAGTATTCCCTATTTAATCCTAACATTTCTGATCAATTGTACTAGGTGAACAGAGATCCTCAGTGTCAGCCTGACTATCAAAATAGTCTGATATGCAGTATGTTCAGAGAAACTTGGAAATTTAAGTCAAATAGAAATTGATTCTTTCGTGATTTCAAAGGCGGCTCATGATCTGGCAACTGTTCCTTTAGGGAGAAAAAGTTAAAAATTAACATGCAGTCTTAGCTAATTTTGTAGGAGAGCTCTGGGCGAATTCCCAGTGCTATTACGGAATGTTTCTTAAAAAGGAGCAAGGGAACACTTTTTTATTCACTAACTTGGAGAAAAAAAGCAATGTTAGGTGTCAGGCATTCCTACTTTCGTACCATAGCACTGCAGCTCACTATCTGGGGTACTGGGCAAATCACTTCACCAAGCCTCCATCTTCACAGCAGTGATGTGGGCATAACAGCGAACATCTTGCAGAGAAGAAACATGCTTTAAGGCCTGGCACAGAATAGGCACTTAGCAAACACTAGTCTCTCTTCTTCATTCGCAGGAACTCCCTAGTCCTCACTCCCCAAGGGGAAAACTCCCCAAGAATTTGCCATTCTCACCTTTAAGGACACAGGAAGGCTCTTCCTCAAGGATTTCTCCAGCATCTGCAGCATCTGGGCACCTTGCAGCAGAAACATCATGCAAGACACGTAAGCCTAGAGAGATAACCAGGAAACAGCCATGAGTGAGAGGAGCAGGAGGAGATTCAGGAGCAAGAGTAGCGAGTTCTGTGCTGATTGCCAGGGCCCTCTTCAGTGTCTCTCTTCTATTTCTCACGTGTATACAGCTTATAGTCTCATCATCTCTAGTTATAAACCTATTTACACATAATGATATAGGAAAACCACGCAAATACATAGTCCCATTTTCAATACCTAAAAATGAAATGTCTATATTGATCCACGTGGCAAAGAACTGGCTCATTCACTCACATTGTATTTGTTTTTAAAATTTTTTGTTGGCGTGTCACTGGTTGTATTGATTGATATAATTGGTTTATAGAAATGTAAGTAGTAGCTTTAATGTTTGTAACCTTGGACCCTTGAGTTAATTCTTTCTCTTGTTATAACCCACCACACCTTTGCCCTATAGAAATGCAACTCCAATGCCTTTGGAGGGTGGTGCCTGACTAATCACCTAAACTTTGCATATGATAAGTTTGCAGGAAGAAAGCCTGGCTTACTGCATGACTCTATGCCTTCCCCCATTATCCTCTATGCATAACTTAAGGTATAAAAACTACTTTGAAAAATAAAGTGTGGGGCCTTGTTCACCGAAACTTGGTCTCCCCATGTCGTTCTTTTTACCTTCTGGCTGAATTATTCAGCCTCCTCTCTCCACAAAATGTTCTCACTGAGCTATCCTTATTTCATCCGCCTTTCTTCACTGAATTTCCTCCTCACTGAGCTATCCTCATTTCTATTATTCTTTATATCTTTAATTAATACTTAATTAAGCAATTGTTTCCTGATCGTCGCTAATGCCGTCCCCGCTTTGAATTCCCTGGATCCACAGGGGCTGGACCCCGGCATGTGGGCTTCTCACTGCCCAGCGGGAGTTTCTCCCTGCACTGAGTGGGCTTCTCACTGCCCAGCGGGAGTTTCTCCCTGCAGTGTGCGGGCTTCTCACGGCAGTGTGCGAGTTTCTCCCTGCAGTGGGCGGGTTTCTCACTGCAGTGGCTTCTCTTGTCATAGACCATGGTTTCTAGGGTGCATGGGCTCAGTAGTCATGGCCCCAGGCTCCAGAGCACAGGCTCAGCAGTGGTGGTGCACAGGCTTACTTGTTCCGTGGCATGGGGGATCTTCCAGGAACAGGGGTAACACCCCTGTTGCCTGCATTGGCATGCAGTATCTTTACAAAGGTTTGCCTAGTCAAGGCTATGGTCTTTCCTGTGGTCATGTATGGATGTGAGAGCTGGACTGTGAAGAAGGCTGAGCGCTGAAGAATTGATGCTTTTGAACTGTGGTGTTGGAGAAGACTCTTGAGAGTCCCTTGGACTGCAAGAAGATCCAACCAGTCCATTCTGAAGGAGATCAATCCTGGAATTTCTTTGGAAGGAATGATGCTAAAGCTGAAACTCCAGTATTTTGGCCACCTCATGCGAAGAGTTGACTCATTGGAGAAGACTCTGATGCTGGGAGGGATTGAGGGCAGGAGGAGAAGGGGACGACAGAGGATGAGATGGCTGGATGGCATCACTAACTCGATGGATGTGAGTCTGAGTGACCTCCGGGAGCTGGTGATGGACAGGGAGGCCTGGCATGCTGCAGTTCATGGGGTCGCAAAGAGTCGGACACGACTGAGCAACTGATCTGATCTGATCTGATCTTTACCACTGAGTCACAAGAGAAGCCCTATTTCAAGATCTTAGGACTGTAAAAAGGATAGCATTCCTGAAAGCTAATTTTACCTTTTATCTCGAGGCAACTCATAAGGAGTTACCCGAGTATAAGATGACCCCTGTGGGGTGAGGTCAGAATAGCCATCATTAAAAAGTCTACGAATAATAAATGTTGGAGAGGCTATGGAGAAAAGCGAACCCTCCTCCACTTCTGGTAGGACTGTAAATGGATGTAGCCGCTATGGAAAGCAGCATGGAGGTTCCTCAAAAAACTAAAAATAGGGCTGCCCTTTGATCCAGCAATCCCACTCATGGGCACATATTCACACAAAACGGTAATTCAGGAAGATGTCACAGAGCAATGATTACCCTATTTTTTTTTGGAATGGGTACTTACCTGGAAAGCTGTCTTCACACCAAGCTTTGTGGGAACACCTGAAGAGGAGCACTCTGTAGATGACGAAATTTCTCTTTGATGCAGTCAGTTTGGTGGTGTCTTGCTGAGTGCCTTTAGGGATGCTTTCTGCAGAAATTGCTAAGCAGAGGCTTGCGATGTAGACCTTGCACTGAGGCAAACAGTTAGGAGCTAGTGTTCATGAAATCCAGCCCTTGCTGTCTGGGTCTCATGTTGCAGGAATGAGTTCTGAAAGGTTGGGAGGCTGCCAGTGTGCATGTGAGCTCCTCTTCGTGAAACACCAGGCTGCTCTTTGCCCACAGGCCCTGCTGTTACTCTGAAATCCAAGGTGCAGGAAACCAGTAGGCCAGATCCCGGGTCATGCTTGGTAGGCAGTACGTCTCTCCTCCCCTTTCTGGTCTCTGTTGTCACTGTTGTTTAGTTGCTAACTCGTGTCCAACTCTTTTGCAACCCCATGGACTGTAGCCTCCCAGGCTCTTCTGTCCAAGCAAGAAACTGGAGTGAGTTGCCATTCCCTTCGTCAGGGGATCTTCCCCACCCAGGGATCAAACCTGCGTCCCCTGCATTGGCAGGTGGATTCTTTACCGCTGAACCCTCAGGGAAGCACTTTGCATTCTCAAGCACCTTCAATGAGTAAGATATTAGGAAAGACAGGGCTTCAGTGTGATTTGCATCATTTGATCTCCCTTTTTACCAGGGCTTCCCTGGTGGCTAAGAGGTTAAAGCGTCTGCCTGGAATGCGGGAGACCCAGGTTCGATCCCTGGGTGGGGAAGATCCCCTGGAGAAGGAAATGGCAATCCACTCCAGTACTCCTGCCTGAAGAATCCCATGGAGAGAGGAGCCTGGTAGGCTACAGTCCATGGGGTTGACTTTTTACGTATATTCAGAGCAGATCATTTGCAAGAATCCTAAAGCTGTTGGGATCCTCCTTTTCCTAGGATGAGCTGTGTTCTCTTCCCTGTCCATTCTGAGGCCACAGTTGAACATCCCCACAATGGGTCAACTTGGGCCTGAGTTTCACTTTTATCCAAAAGGAAACTAAAGCTCAGTGTGGCTGAGTTCGATAGAATTTCAGTCCAGAGCCTTTCACGCCAAAGTGCCCTGGATCCCACGTGAACACCTGTCCTGCCACCCTCAGAAAGGAAAGTCGAGTTCATAGAGAAGATAGTCCACTGGGTGAAACAACCAAGGAAGGACGTTTGAATTATCTGGATCCTTGTCCTCGTCACTCTTATCCTTGTTTATGGGTCAGTGGAAGGAGTCACTCTGATCAGAGGAGCAGGGACAAGGGTGATTAATGTCTAGAAAGTTGAAAAAGCTTATACGCCCCTTCAGTCCATAGACCAGCACAGCACAAGTTTACACACAGTTACCTCTGCCTTCCTAGAATATTATTGCTCCATCTTGTCTCCTAGGGTTAAAATTTGCTAAATTATTCATTACTCTTCCTCCAAGGTTAAAGGTTGTTGAAGCGCTTTTGTCTCAGAATGGCCATCATCAAAATGTCTACAAATAACAAACGTTGGAGAGAATGTGGAGAAAAAGGAGCCCCTCCTACATTTTGGTGAGAATGTAAATTGGTGCAGACACCATGGATGATGGTATGGAGGTTCCTTAAAAAAACTAATGGATGGACCATATGATCCTGCAGTCCCACTCCTGATCATATACATGGACAAGACAGAAACTCTAATTCAGAAGGGTACGTTCACCTTGGTGTTCATAGCAGCACTATTTACAATATCCAGGACATAGAATCAACCTAAATGTCCATTGACAGATGAAATGAAGAAGACATGGAATAGCTGTCTTCACTCCCATGTTCGTTCCAACAGTATTTACAATAGCCAAGATAGGGAAGCAACCTAAATGTCAGAATGATGGATAAAGAAAGTGTGGTACATACAGCGGAGTATTACTCAGCCTTGAAAAAGGATGAAACGCAGCAATATATGACAACGTGGATGAAACTTGAGGACTTTATGCTGCGTGAAATAAGCTGGTCCCAGAGGGACATGACTCCACTTACACACGGTATCTAAAGTAATGCTGCTCATGGAAGCAAAAAATGGAGAGTAGTGAGGAGGAGAGGGAAACAGGATGAGCTGCTTATCATTGAACATGAAGTATCCACTGTGTAAGATGAAAAAGTTCTAGAGGCCCGCTTTACGATACTGTGTTCACAGATAACAACACTGTCCCATACACTGAAATATTTGTTAAGATCTCATACTATTTTTTAACTACAGCAAAATAAATACATAAAGTTTAAAAGTAGGGGGACAAAGCAGTCAGAGACACAAAAGACATATTACATTGAGGGAACAACAATTGCCCTTGGCTTCTTATCATTACAAAGTTAGAAAGCACTTCATCAACAGCATAAAAAAGGCTTCAGGAAAAACACTGAAGAAATACTACATTCAGTAAAAATATCCTTCAAAGTAAGCAGTCAATGTAATTTACTACTGGAATCTGTGCTGTTTTATGTTTTCAGTACTCAGGAAATTCCAGTGATATGATGATGATCACAGATGTGATATAGAAATCCTATCTTAGATCAGCAGTTTCAGTTCATCTTCCTGAAATGAGGAAGGACTTCTTCCTCAATGTATCGGCTTGGAGAATTTTTTTTTTCTACCACTGATACATCCCCAGTATCTCTCTTCTCCGATAATCATACCTGTGTTACACTAATTCATTAGAGATGTGAGCATTTTGTTGTCTTAAAGTTTTTTGCTGTGCTGTGCTTAGTTGCTCAGTCATGTCTGACTCTCCGCGATCCCATGGACTGTAGCCTGCCAGGCTCCTTTGTCCATGGAATTCCCCAGGCAAGAACACTGGAGTGGGTTGCTGTTTTCCCTCCAGGGGATCTTCCTGACCCAGGGATTGGCAGGCGGGTTCTTCACTACTGAGCTACTGGGGAAGCCCCATATACTCTAAATAGAGAGAAATTCGACAGTGCTGGAAACAGTAGTGGAACACTTGAATAGGGACTTGCATTCATCCTTTATTGATTATGGGCACTTCCTTACTAGCCGTAAGTGTTATAAGAAACTTATGAACCTGTGAAATAAACCAGACAGGAACAGGGATACTGCCAGATGATATCACTTAGACATTTTTTTAATCTTTCTTCAAAGCATTAACTTTATTCTTTTAATTTATTTCTTAATTGGAGGAAAATTGCCTTACAAAGTTGTGTTGGTTTCTGCCATACAACAGCACAAATCAGCCACAATTACACAAGTATCACCTCCCTCTTTATACATGGGGTCTTAGAAAGAAAAAAAGGTGAACTCATAGAAGCACAGAAGAGCGTGGTGGGTGCCAGGGTTGGAATGTGGAGGAAGTAGGAAGGTGTGCAGGACCCAAAGGGAAGTCCGTGGCTGAGCAGTGAGCAGGGACTCTGGGGTCCTGTTGACCGTCCACCACTCTCCCGCCCCAAACAGCCCACGCTGCCTCTCCGCTGATGAGGATCCATTCTTCCTTCCCGCCCAGTCCTCTGCCTCACTGGCCATGTGCCCAGCCCATCCGGCGCTGTCTTGGGTGGAGGCCCACTTCACAGGGGCTCACAGTTCCACTGGTTCCACCCATGGGGGATGGCAATGTGATGCAGCTTGCGACTGACTCTCTGCACGATTTTGTTGGCTTTGTCCGTGTGGTTATACACGGGGACACCGAGCTGGTCCAGAGCCTGGGTGTGGACAGCCAGCATGTGGGAGATGAGCCCGTGGCCACGGTACTTGGGCAGCGTGGCCCCCATCCGGATCTCTCCCGTCTGGTCCATCAGGGACCAGGAGGCAGGGGTCCCCTTGGGCCCCAGCAGGCAGAAGGTGGGGAAGGCCCGGATACAGCGCTCGATGAACCTCTGGCTCCTCTCATTGCCACCAAAATGCCAGAATTTATTCACCAAAGCGGCATGGGTAGGATCCATGGATGAGAGCTTAAACATCTCCTGGTTACTATTGACAAAAAGGAAAAAAAAAAAAAAAAAACTCGTAAGTCACACATACTGAGAAGTATTATACATAGTTTGCCCTCAAATGGTCTTCGATGATGCATTTGAGAGCACAGGGAAAGGTACAGATTCTGCAAAAAGGCTACCCAGATTCATAATTCAAAAGCTGTGTGATTTCAAACAGGAAACATACTATCTCTCTGCCTCCTTCCTTTATAAAGTGAGCCTATCAATCATCAGATCAGATCAGTCGCTCAGTCGTGTCCGACTCTTTGCGACCCCATGAACCGCAGCACGCCAGGCCTCCCTGTCCATCACCAGCTTCCGGAGGTCACCCAGACTCGCATCCATCGAGTCAGTGATGCCATCCAGCCATCTCATCCTCTGTCGTCCCCTTCTCCTCCTGCCCGCAATCCCTCCCAGCATCAGAGTCTTCTCCAATGAGTCAACTCTTCGCATGAGGTGGCCAAAATACTGGAGTTTCAGCTTTAGCATCATTCCTTCCAAAGAAATTCCAGGATTGATTTCCTTCAGAATGGACTGGTTGGATCTTCTTGCACTCCAAGGGACTCTCAAGAGTCTTCTCCAACACCACAGTTCAAAAGCATCAATTCTTCGGCGCTCAGCCTTCTTCACAGTCCAGCTCTCACATCCATACATGACCACAGGAAAGACCATAGCCTTGACTAGGCGAACCTTTGTTGGCAAAGTAATGTCTCTGCTTTTGAATATGCTATCTAGGTTGGTCATAACTTTCCTTCCAAGGAGTAAGCGTCTTTTAATTTCATGGCTACAGTCACCATCTGCAGTGATTTTGGAGCCCAGAAAAACAAAGTCTGACACTGTTTCCACTGTTTCCCCATCTATTTCCCATGCAGTGATGGGACCAGATGCCATGATCTTCGTTTTCTGAATGTTGAGCTTTAAGCCAACCTTTTCACTCTCCACTTTCACTTTCATCAAGAGGCTTTTTAGCCCCTCTTCCCTTTCTGCCATAAGGGTGGTGTCATCTGCATATCTGAGGTTATTGATATTTCTCCCGGCAATCTTGATTCCAACTTCTGTTTCTTCCAGTCCAGCATTTCTCATTATGTACTCTGCATATAAGTTAAATAAACATGGTGACAATATACAGCCTTGACGTACTCCTTTTCCTATTTGGAACCAGTCTGTTGTTCCATGACCAGTTCTAACTGTTGCTTCCTGACCTGCATACAGATTTCTTAAGAGGCAGATCAGGTGGTCTGGTATTCCCATCTCTTTCAGAATTTTCCATAGTTTATTGTGATCCACACAGTCAAAGGCTTTGGCATAGTCAATAAAGCAGAAATAGATGTTTTTCTGGAACTCTCTTGCTTTTTCCATGATCCAGCGGATGTTGGCAATTTGATCTCTGGTTCCTCTGCCTTTTCTAAAACCAGCTTGAACGTCAGGAAGTTCACGGTTCACATATTGCTGAAGCCTGGCTTGGAGAATTTTGAGCATTACTTTACTAGCGTGTGAGATGAGTGCAATTGTTCGGTAGTTTGAGCACTCCTTGGCATTGCCTTTCTTTGGGATTGGGATGAAAACTGACCTTTTCCAATCTTGTGGCCACTGCTGAGTTTTCCAAATTTGCTGGCATATTGAGTGTAGCACTTTCACAGCATCATCATTCAGGATTTGGAATAGCTCCACTGGAATTCCATCACCTCCACTAGCTTTGTTTGTAGTGATGCTTTCTAAGGCCCACTTGACTTCACATTCCAGGATGTCTGGCTCTAGGTGAGTGATCACACCACTGTGATTATCTGGGTCATGAAGCTTTTTTTTGTACAGTTCTTCTGTGTATTCTTGCCACCTCTTCTTAATATCTTCTGCTTCTGTTAGGTCCATACCATTTCTGTCCTTTATCGAGCCCATCTTTGCATGAAATGTTCCTTCAGTATCTCTGATTTTCTTGAAGAGATCCCTAGTCTTTCGCATTCTGTTGTTTTCCTCTATTTCTTTGCATTGATCGCTGAAGAAGGCTTTCTTATTTCTTCTTGCTATTCTTTGGAACTCTGCATCCAGATGTTTATATCTTTCCTTTTCTCCTTTGCTTTTCGCTTCTCTTCTTTTCGCAGCTATTTGTAAGGCCTCCCCAGACAGCCATTTTGCTTTTTTGCATTTCTTTTCCATGGGGATGGTCTTGATCCCTGTCTCCTGTACAATGTCACTAACCTCCATCCATAGTTCATTAGGCACTCTATCTATCAGATCTAGGCCCTTAAATCTATTTCTCACTTCTACTGTATAATCATAAGGGATTTGATTTAGGTCATACCTGAATGGTCTCATGGTTTTCCCCACTTTCTTCAATTTAAGTCTGAATTTGGCAATAAGGCATTCATGATCTGAGCCACAGTCAGCTCCCGGTCTTGTTTTTGCTGACTGTATAGAGCTTCTCCATCTTTAGCTGCAAAGAATGCAATCAATCTGATTTCGGTATTGACCATCTGGTGATGTCCATGTATAGAGTCTTTTCTTGTGTTGTTGGAAGAGGGTGTTATGACCAGTGCATTCTCTTGGCAAAACTCTATTAGCCTTTGCCCTGCTTCATTCAGTACTCCAAGGCCAAATTTGCCTGTTACTCCGGTAAGAAGTATCTAAAAGTTAGATATGGTTGCTGTCGGCAAAGTAGCGACTCAGCATTTAATGAGGGAATTGATAAGACCCCATTTTACTGATAAGAAAACTAGGTAAACAGAAAATAGATGAGTGCCCCAAAGCACATGCTAGCAACTGTAGGTAAAGCCAGAGCTTAGGAATCATGGAATTGTAGAATGTTGCTGTCAGAGGGTCCTTGGCCACTATGGGAACTGAAGTCCAGAGAAGGGGTGTGATGTGGAGTGCAGACAGCCCCAGATGCACAGAACACTGAGCCTGAAGTTGTCTTCAGGCTGTAAAGGGCTTTGGAAAGGGTCTCGAGATGGGGAACTAGGAGATCTGTACTCAAGCCCATCACATCCTTAACTATCCATGTGACCTGAACAAGCTATTTCATCATCCAAGCCTGTTTCTGTCAGGCAAATAGGGATAATGTCTCCTATCTTGTCTACCTCCAGGGTGGACAACAGAATCAAATGAGACTATAGATGTGGAGGCATTTTCAGGTGTAACGTGGGATTGTTGCTCAGTTGCTAAGTCATGTCCAACACCTTAGTGCCTCTATGGACTGTAGCACGCCAGGCTCCTCTGTCCTCCACCATCTCCTGGAGTTTGCTCAAATTCAAGCCCATTAAGTCAGCCATGCTGTCTAACCATCTCATCCTCTGCTGCCCCTACATCCCTTCATGAATCACAGCCTTGTCATGGTGAAGGATCTTTCATAACTCAATAAACCTATGAGCCATGCTGTGCAGAACCAGCCAAAATGGACGGGACATGGCGAAGTGTTCTGATGTAACATGATCCACTAGAGAAGGAAATGGCAACCCACTCTAGTATTCTTGCCTGGAGAAATCCATGGGCAGTGATGTGTGATACTGTGAGTAAAACATTTCCAGTCATTTTAACACACAGAGGACCATAGGACTGGGCATCTCTGAAGAAATGGTATTTGAGAGTATGAATGACAATAAAGAGGCAAGTATATAAAGATCAGAGGGAAGGACATTGTGGGAAGACAAAGTGCAAACGCAACAGCCCAAAGCCATGCGTGGATACATGAGATCGAGTTGTATAAAGAGGGTCAGAGCCACTGGTGGGAGTGAGCAAGGGTGACAGGATAAAGTCCGAGAGGTGATGAATTCCAGATCTTATAGGACCTTGGAAGTTCATAGAGGAGTTTGACTTTGATTTTATTTTCTTGGGCTCCAAAATCACTACAGATGGTAACTGCGGCCACAAAAAAAAAAAATCTTTCTCATTGGAGGAAAAGCTATGACAAACCTAGAAAGAATATTAAAAAACAGAGATACCACTTTCCTCACAAAGGTCTGTCTAGTCAAGGCTATGGTTTTTCCAGTGGTCACGTATGGATGTGAGAGTTGGACTGTAAAGAATGCTGAGTGCCAAAGAATTGATGCTTTTGAACTGTGGTGTTGGAGAAGACTCTTGAGAATCCCTTGGACTGCAAGGAGATCCAACCAGTCCATCCTAAAGGAAATCAGTCCTGAATATTCATTGGAAGGACTGATGCTGAAACTCCAATACTTTGGCCACTTAATGTGAGGAGCTGACTCATTGGAAAAGACTCTGATGCTGGGAAAGATTGAGAGCAGGGGAGAAGGGGACAACAGAGGATGAAATGGTTAGATAGCATCATCAACTCAATGGACATAAGTTTGAGCAAACTCCTGGAGATGGTGAAGGACAGGGAAGCCTGGCGTGCTGTATGTAGTCTGTGGAGTTGCAAAAAGTCAGACACGATTTAGTGACTGAACAACAACAGCAAGCTGAGAAACCTCAATGGCTTTGAGGTAATCCACATTACACTCTAAAAGCATTGCTCTGGAAATGGATTGCGGGGAGCCAAGAGTGAATACGGGGAGAGAAGCTGGGAGGCTACTGCAATGGTGAAAGAGCATCTTTTTTCAAACTCACATGGCTTTGGGTGGGCCATATCCAACAGGTAAGTTCTTTGTCTCTGGCAGGGAAGGAAGAAGTTTCCTTGCTGTCTCAGGCATCACGTAGAGAATGCACTGTGTGTGCTCAACCTTAACAAATTTAGTGGCTGCAAGATTCTGTATCACCTCATTCAGACTGAACTGTGAACCTAGTGAGGGGTAAAGTTAGGGGAGAAGTAATTGCCCTCATAGATGATTCTGGAAGCTTCCCAACAGACAATGTCCAGGATTGAGTCAGCAACTTTGCTTCTGGTGTTGCAAGCGACCATGTGACCATGGCCTCATCCCTGCCTCAACCTGTTTGCTCTTACCCAATACAGAGATAACACTAGAAATACTGTGGAATCAAGGACACATGGCATTAAAAAAATCATAGCCAAACTTGGGCTTCCTTGGTAGTCCAGTGGTTAAGAATGTGCCTGCCTACGTGGAGGCCATGGGTTCAGTCCCTGATCCGGGCAGATGCCTTGGAGAGACTGAGCCCGTGTGCTGCAGCTCCTGAAGCCTGCTTTCTTAGAACTCGTGGTCCACAACAAGAGGAGCCACGGCAATGGGAAGCCCGTACACTGCAACGAAGAGCAGCCCCTACTTGCTGCAACTAGAGAAAGCCTGTGGGCAGCAACAAAGACCCAGCACAGCCAAAATAAATTTAAAAACCATAGTAGCCAACCTTCAACAGGCCCTGGTACTGGTCTAATACTGCATTTAATCCTACGTTAACCATAAGTATTGCATGCATGCTCAGTCATGTGCAACTCTTCGAAACCACACGGACCACAGCCCGCCAGGCTCCTCTGTTCATGGGATTCTCCAGGCAAGAATACTGGAGTGGGTTGCCTCCTCCAGGGGGATCTTCCCAACCCAGGGATTGAACCCACGTCTCCTGCATCGGCAGGTGGTTTCTTTACCACTGTGCCCCTTGGGAAGCCCAGCCGCAAGTTTCAGGTACTTCTATTATCTTCACTGTTTATATGTGAGGGGACTGAATAATAGATATGTTACACTACTTGCTCAAGATCACGAAGCAAATAGTAGGCAGAACAGGGACGTCACCCAAGGGAATCCGATTCCAACAGTGACCGGTTTTCCTGTGACTGGGGACGTGCTCTATGGCACAAGGACTTATCATTCCAATTGTGGCTCAGTGGCAAAGAGTCCACCTGCCAGTGCAGGAGACACAAGAGCTGCAGGTTCGATTCCTGGGTCAGGAGGATCCCCTGGAGAAGGAAATGCAACCCGCTCCAGTATTCTTGCCTGGAAAATCTCATGGACAGAGGAGCCTGGCGGGCTGCAGTCCCTGAGATTGCAGAGTTGGACATGGTTTAGCAACTAAACAACAAACAGCAAGAAGGCCAGAGGGGGAGCTCTGCTCTCACACCCAGTCACCCTAAGGGACCTTCAATATGTCTGCAAAACATATCAGGAATCCTCATCTAACAAGAACTCACATTTCTCACATGTTCTTAAAAGAACCCTCTAGATTCAAAATTGCAATGTTTGAATTCAACTCCACTGAAGAGATGGTGTTAGCTGACACAGGGAGTGACCATCAAGCTGAATGTCTGGGGTCTAGTAGGAAATACTGATTGTAGGGAATGTGCTCAGGATAAAGTGACGCTGCAGGTACAGATATGAGCAGTCCCCTCAGTGGGCAGACCCCAGATCTCTTACGTACTTTGGATCTGCAAATGTTGTTTCCAGTTGATGACATCTGATGTGGCAAGGGACTCTTGACAGTTGTTGAGATCCTTAGAATAGATTTGGTAGGTGTTGGTATAATGGTCAAAGTCATCTGTCATCTCCTGTGTGGTTGGGTAATATAAATAAATCAAACTGATCATATCCAGTGATTGGAATACTTGTTTGGTATTTCATTATACAGTGCTATTTTACAAACTAAATATCGCTATTCTTCTTGGTTGTGCTATCATCATTTCTGAATCATTTTCACCATATGACTAATTCAGAGATTGAATGAATGATTCCACTTACAAGTAAGAAAAACTTGATGAAGGTATTTTTCTGTTGCATGACAATTTCAAATCAACCAAACACTTACCAGTTTAGAATGCATTCTTTAGTAATTCTACAATCCTCAGGAGAAAGAATGAAATTTTGTTAAAGACAAGCTTCCGTTGCAAGAGTAAATGTTAGTCTGTTTCAAAGAGTCTTAGAACAAATGGATTCTGAGGACAGTGTTGAAACAGACACAGGCAACCTTGCGTTAGAATTCTCACGTGTGATAAAGCTGTGCAGAGTGAAGATCCAGGATGCCTTAAAAATGTAAACTGCAATGCACTGTTTAAAAAATAATTCATATTTCCTTTTTTTTGCTTTCTACCAAAAAACTAAATATGATTTATTTTGTATTTAACACTTTAACATTTATGTATTTGACATATAACATATAACATGTCATTTCCATTTGTTTGGTATGATTGGTATGGTTGATATTTCCAAAAAAGCTAAAACTAAATTTGCTCAAAAATATTGTCTCAAAATTAACAAATAAAAGATGATGGGATTATTTTGAAGCTGAAGGAAGAAATCAAAGAACAACTACCCAACAAGGGCAGAAGAGCTGGAAATTGTTGCCTCCAAATGCCCTTCCCGTTAATACTACCAACAGTCTGTTTTTTAAGGATTGCATTAAAAAGTGAATATTATTCCCTTTTTAGATTTCAATAATTAAAGTATCTTTACTTTTGTATTCTGTTTAATTTGGTACTTTATAAAAAATCACTATACATGTAAATTTTACTTCCAAATAATTCATCAAATAATACTATACGGTTACATATTTTTGCACGTGGGAATTTTTATACTTTATTTTCAATATGCTTATAACATATTTATATTTGAAACAGATTAACAATTTAGTCTGAGTGACTTTTAAAAGTCTAATACTGAAAATATATTCCCAAATATAAGCATCATAATTTGTTATTTTTATTTCCCTAATGTTATCATTGGAGAAGGAAATGGCAACCCACTCCAGCGTTCTTGCCTGGAGAATCCCATGGACAGAGGAGCCTGGTGGGCTGCCGTCCATGGGGTCGCAGAGAGTCAGACACGACCGAAGCGGCTTCGCACACAACGTTATCATGTTTACCTTCACACAGGTTGGGGTGGTCCTTTCTCTGCTTAGAACGCAACCTCTGTTCTCGTCAACTTGACAAAAACCTATTCTTCTTCAAAATTCCCTTTTGGCAAAACGTCTTCCGTGAAAGCTCTCTGGTCCTTGCTCCGCATCCTGACATCTGTAGCCTAACGGTCTCTTGGCCAGTGCTACTCCTGTATCTCTGATATTTATTGTACCTTGTCACACCTTGCTGTATTTGCTTTGCTTGTCCACTTCCCTCCAGACTCTGAGGTTCTTGAGCACAGGAGGCTGTTCACTGTCACTGCATTTCGTTTCTGTATCCACAGGACCTCCCACATTGCCAGGCACTTGATGGGCGCACAGTGAATACAAACACAGACGCACATTCACTCTGCCCCTGGCCCCTTACCTGCTCCTGAGGGCGGATAACCACTGTCTTAAAATCAGGCCACTTGTCCACCAAGGCCTTTAGATTGAATGGGTTTCCCTGGTTCATGTGGAAGACAGTCCCGTAAACCTGCCATATCCCAAGAAAGTGAGAGGGTCAGCTTATCAGGAAGGAATGGTGAAGCACCCTGTTTGATCAGGACAAGGCTTATTTCTATGAAATCAGGTTAAGTACCTAATAGGGCCTTGATTTTGGTCTTCAGGTTCTACTTTATTACTCCAAATGGAAATAGACTTTGGGGTCAAACAGTGAGAACATTATATTGTGTGTGTGTGTTAGTCACTCACTCATGTCCAACTATTTTTGAACCCACGGACTGTAGCCTGCCAGGCTCCTCTGTCCATTGGATTCTCCAGGCAAGAATACTAGAGTAGGTTGCCATTTCCTTCTCCAGGGGATCTTCCCAACCCAGGAATCAAACCCAGATCTCTGCCTTGAAGGCAGATTCCTTACTGTCTGAGCCACCAGGGAAGATCAAAAATTTTATTAGTATATTTTAAAATCCAGATAAATAAAATGCATAAATTAAAATCATCTACTAACACATTGTCGGGGAAGGCTATGGCACCCCACCCCAGTACTTTTGCCTGGAAAATCCCATGGATGGAGGATCCTGGTAGGCTCCAGTCCACGGGGTCACTAAGAGTCAGACACGACTGAGCGACTTCACTTTCACTTTTCACTTTCATGCATTGGGGAAGGAAATGGCAACCCACTCCAGTATTCTTGCCTGGAGAATCCCAGGGATGGGGGAGCCTGGTGGGCTTCCGTCTATGGGGTCGCACAGAGTCGGACATGACTGAAGTGACTTAGCATAGCATAAACTAACACATTGTAGAATTTATTGTTATATCTTTCTATTTTATTCCATTTATTTACACACACACACATAGTTTTCAGGGTTCCCTGATGGCTCAGTCAGGGAAACTAAAGAAACTGCCTGCAACGCCAGAGACCCGGGTTCAATCCCTGGGTCAGGAAAATCCCCTGGAGAAGGGAATGGCAACCCACTCCAGTATTCTTGCCTGGAAAATTCCATGGACAGAGAAGCCTGGTGGGCTACAGTCCACGAGGTCACAAAGAGTTGGACATGACTGAGTGACTAAGACACACACATACAGTCCTTAAACACGAAATTAATTACCTAATACATATTAATTTAACATCTGTCCCCCCCACATACACATACACACTATACTATGAGCTTATTTCCACATCAATGGACAGAAATCTTTATGATCATTTTTAATGGCTGCATAATATCCATTATATGGAAGGACGACTTCAAGTTTACTGTCTTATTGCTGGTCATTTCAGCATTTTCTAATTTTTAACAGTTTATTTTTCAATGAACATTGCTTCTGCATAAATCTTTGCAAATATGTCTAATATTACAAATTCTAGGAGGGGAATTTCTGGGTCAAAAATCAACTGTTGTTTAAATATTTTATTTTTCTTGCACACATCTCCAAATCACCTTCCAAAGGTTAAATGAATTCCCATCTATGTAAAAAGTAGAGACAGAGCATGGTGTTAACAACACAAGCTTTGGTGGCCAAGGTCCAAGGGCAACACTTATTAGGCAATGTTTTTTAATCTTTGCAACCATCTGTTCAAACATTGGTGCCCTCAAAACATTGACAAGGCTGAGAAAGAGACTGTCGAAACTGGAGTGAGCCACGTGGTTGTGAGGAGAAGAAAAACAGCAGTCCATACCAGGGTGGACCTTAGGACCTAGATGCATTGAAACAAGATGCCTTAGCAGAAGGCATGGAAGAATGCCGAAGCCCGGGGCCGACGGAATGGTGGCTATTTCAGTGACAGAGGACCGCCCCTCACCCTGTGCTTCCCTACTCCTGCCACGATACGTTAATGCCAGACTAAGGCGGAAGAGGAGGAGGCAAACTTTGACTTTTTTTTTCAAACTTTGACTTTAGTGAGTTTTTATAAATTAAATTTCTGCCATTAGCAGATGCTCAATATAGAAATTAAATGCAGTTTTAAGGAAAATAAAATACATGCTTTTCCACATGACGTTTGGAAGCAGTGGCATTTGTATACACATTTCTGTGCCCGTGATAGTGTCATTTAACTGGAACGTAGTAACTCAGGCAGCCACTACAGATGAAAGGGATGAAGCTAACAGGTGAGATAAACCCACTTCGTCTCCTCTGCTTGGGAGATAGGTGGGCAGTCCTTCAGGCTGCGATACCCAGATTTTTCTCTCACCTGAGACTTATTAGCAACTACTCAATGAGTTTTAGGTCATACATTTGTAACAAGAATAAATTTTACAAATATCCTAGATTTCTGCTTATAGGGGAAAAGCTATGTCATCAAAGAATCAGGTGAGTAGAGAGGAAAAGAACCTCATTAAAACTGAGTATCTCATACTGAGAGTTACTTTGCCTTACAGTAGAGCTGGGCTAAGACTAGTCATGCCAAGAATTTTCTCCAAAAAGTTGAGATCCACTTAACACAAAAAGTAAATAACAATTCAAACCCCAGACATAGAGCATAAAAGAAAACAATTATTAATTACAAAGAACCATAATGGATAACTTTTCACCAGGCACTTGATTGTTGGCTAAGAATAAACTTTGACTTTGCCAATTCTGGAAAAAAAAACAAACCACAAAACTTCCCGAGTTACATAACATGAGCTGAAGGGCAGGAGGGAAGGCTTTGGCATCATTTTTGTCACAACAAAGATCACGATGGGTTCAAATCACAGCCCTGCTGCTCACCACTGGCATGATCTTGGTCAAGTCCTGTGACTGAGCCTCCCTTTCCCCTTTGGTTCTACAGACATGACATAGCTGCCTTGCAGATAGGTGAGGTAAACCAAACGAGCAGCCAGGTGGGTGAGCTTGGCACAGAGTAGCGCTCAGGGATTCCTTGTTCTCCTTCCCACCTTCCCTCAAGCTGTCCCTAGCCCTTTTCCCCTTAAGAATGTTCCACTCTCACCTTTAAGGACTCAGGGAGACTCTTCCTCAAGGATTTCTCTAACATCTGCAGCAATTGTGGGCCTTGTAAGTGAAACATCTTGGCAGGTCCCTTAACCTAAGACAGGATTGACAGACAAGGAATGAGAAGTGCTGGAAGACACACACAGATGCCCGAGTCCCTGTTTCCTGGGAAACAGCAATGGTTAAAAAGCAAAACAGAACAAAAAACCCTCCACTCCCTTCGTGCTTCTGAGTGTTTTCCTGCAAGGAACTGTCCTTCTCCCATTAGGCTTAAGACTCACCATGACCCTCACGTTGTCTGTGACAAGGCCAGGTACTAATCCTTCAAACTCCCCATCTTCAACAGCTCATAGAAGTCAACATAAAAAAAAACTTCAAACAAACACAAAGCCAAACAACCCCATTAAAAGGGCAAAGAATTGGATTCTTTGTAACTGCTTACTCTCCCTTCCTACATGGTTAGGTCCCGGCTTAACAATTGTAACAAAGAGTTCTAACGGCTTAACAAAGGTTTTTGTCTTGACAAAACATTAATCCGTCTTCTCTCCTGCACACCAGTCCTCTGTGCTCTGATCCACCCTCAGCGCAAGCCAACACTGGCATTCAGAATGATCCTCCATGAAACTTTGCCGACTCCTTTCCATGAAATAACCCCTTTCTGCCTGACCTTTCAGATGTTTGTAGATCTTACCGAGAGTTCTTCTGTTGAAATAATACCCTCTTCCTATTTCAGCACTCCTTTTCCCTCTTGAAATAATCCTTTCAAATAAAGTCTCTCCTTACCAAAGTCTGGCTTTGATTTTTTATTTAATGGTATTTTGGTATAGTTTCATTATCATTTAAATAGACTTTTGTGACTAGAATGGAAACCTAAGGATTGATTTATTCATCTATGCAGTCATTCACTTATTCAATCACTCAATAAGTGTTAATATTTATTGAGAACTTAATGTATTCAACAAATGAGGTGTCACCTCAGCTAAGCTGAACTACATTTCCCAGAATTCCCTTCCCTTTATGTTTCCATTTAGAGCGGACCACAGAGATACTCTGGTAGGTCAGCTGATAAAGAATCTGTCTGCAATGCAGGAGACCCCAGTTTGATTCCTGGGTTGGGAAGACTCCCTGGAGAAGGGATAGGCTACCCACTCTAGTGTTCTTGGGCATCCCTGGTGGCTCAGTTGGTAACAAATCCACCTGCAACGAGGGAGACCTGGGTTCGATCTCTGGGTTGGGAAGATCCTCTGGAGGAAGGCATGGCAACCCACTCCAGTATTCTTGCCTGGAGAATCGCCATAGACAGAGGTGCCTGGCAGGCTACAGTCCATGGGGTCACAAAGAGCTGGCCATGACTGAGTGACTAAGCACAGCATGGCACGGAGAGATTCCTGTGGAAAGCCTGGCTGTTGTTGTTCAGTTGCTCAGTGGTGTCTGGCTCTTTGTGACCCAATGGACTGCAGTACGCCAGGTTTCCCTGTCCCTCACTATCTCCTGGAGTTTGCTCAAACTCATGTCCATTGAGTTGGTGATGCCATCCAACCATCTCATCCTCTGTTGCCTCCTTCTCCTCCTGCCCTCAATATTTCCCAGTGGAAAACCCTGAGAGCAAAATTAAAGCAGCGGGCATTTTGCAGCTAACCTCAGGGATTCCCAGGTGGCTCAGTGATAAAGAATCCACCTGCTAATACAGGAGACTCAGGAGATGTTGGTTCGATCCCTGGGTCAGGAAGATCCCTTGGAGGAGGAAATAGCAACCACTCCAGTATTTCTGCAGGAACATCCCATGGACAGAGGAGCCTGGCAGGTTGCACAAAGTTGGACGTGGCACAGTAACTCAATATATAAGATAGCTGGGCCAGAAGTGCTTCTCTGTCCCCTGGGTCTACCTTTAGCCTGTCTGTCCCCTGGGACAGGGGAATATTAACCCCTTAATGGTTTGCAAATGTTTTCTCCTATTCCATAGATTGTTCATTTTGTTGATTCTTTTGTTGTGCAGAAACTTTTTAGTTTGATATAGCCCCACGTGTTTATTCTCTGCTTTCAATACTTGAGCTTCTGTTGTCATATCCAAAAAAAATCATTGCCAAGACCACGGTCAAGGTTTCCCCCCTCCCCCATGTTTTCTTCTAGGAGTTTTATGATTTCAGATCTTAATACAATTAATCCTTTAATCCATTCTAGGTTAATTTTTTGAAGTGGTCTTTGTATTTGATTGTAGCTGCTGTGGGCAGTCACTGAGGCTGGTAGGAATCACTCAAGTCCTGTAAATAGGTTTTCTTTACTATCAGGCGAAGTGTGCTAGCCCCCTCTACTGTCCTTCCTTTCCACACAGGATCACAGAATATATCTTTAACTCAGTATCTGGTTTAACAACTCTGGACTGTCTTCATTTTAGATCAGATCAGATCAGATCAGTCGCTCAGTCGTGTCCAACTCTCTGCGACCCCATGAACTGCAGCATACCAGGCCTCCCTGTCCATCACCAGCTCCCGGAGGTCACCCAGACTCATACCCATCGAGTCAGTGATGCCATCCAGCCATCTCATCCTCTGTCGTCCCCTTCTCCTCCTGCCCTCAATCCCTCCCAGCATCAGAGTCTTCTCCAATGAGTCAACTCTTCGCATGAGGTGGCCAAAATACTGGAGTTTCAGCTTTAGCATCATTCCTTCCAAAGAAATTCCAGGATTGATCTCCTTCAGAATGGACTGGTTGGATCTTCTTGCAGTCCAAGGGACTCTCAAGAGTCTTCTCCAACACCACAGTTCAAAAGCATCAATTCTTCAGCGCTCAGCCTTCTTCACAGTCCAGCTCTCACATCCATACATGACCACAGGAAAGACCATAGCCTTGACTAGGTGAACCTTTGTTGGCAAAGTGATGTCTCTGCTTTTGAATATGCTATCTAGGTTGGTCATAACTTTCCTACCAAGGAGTAAGCGTCTAGACCCTAATTCCAGAAGACTTTCAAAATCCAGCTTCTGTTCCCGTTTCAAAGTCTTACTCAAATTTCCCTTTTCTCTCTATTGACTCCCTTTAGTTCCTCAATCCAAAGGGAACAGATCACTCTCTTTTCTGTACCCCCCAAAGATTATGTACACATTTCAATCAAAACTTGTTACAGCCCATTACAGTTTGCCCTCTAGGTTATCAGTCCTCTGGGCAGGATCTTAAATCATTTATTCTATTATTCTCAATGTTTATTACACTGTCCGGCACACAGTAAGAACTCAATGTTTATTGATTTAATGTATGACATGCTTGTATAAACACAATCACCTCTGTAATCACTCTGCTTACCAAGGGAAAAGACTCATTCTTTCATTCAACAGGTGTCAGTAGAAGAACCAACTACATTCTGGGCTTGGGCATTCCTACCAGATGTTTCTTTGAAAAGAAGGCTCAGACCAGAATAGAAGCACCTGTGCCATATCTTGGAAAATATCAAGACAGTAGAAGTGTATCATTTCTAAACATTAATCAGACATCGCATCTGTGCTAAGCTGCTTCAGTTGTGTCCGACTCTTGCAACCCTTATGGACTGTAGCCTGCCAGGCTCCTCTGTCCATGGGATTCTCTAAGCAAGAATACTGGAGTGGGTTGCCATGTCCTTCCCCAGGGGATATTCCAGACCCAGGGATTGAACTCCTGTCTCTTATGTCTCCTGCATTAGCAAGTGGGCTCTTTACCATTCATGCCACCTGGGAAGCCCATTCAGACATTAGCTAGGAGCATTTCACAAAAAGATTGCATGATAATAAGAAAAGTCAAATTTGATGCCAGATTACTGGGGATAGAATATTAAAGTTCTGACAAGTACATTTAGGAAAACTTTTTGCACTTGCATATATGCACATACACACACACAAAATGAACACAAATGTAATGTTCAATAAATGCAGTTGACTAAAACTGAGGAGATTCATTTCAGGGGGTTGCCAGCCTTGATAACATCCTAAGTCCTGTGAAGCACTTTAAAACCTTTGACAAATCCATTGCACTACTAGGAATTTATCCAAAGAAAACAGTTCAAATGAAAAAAAATACTCTGAAAAAGTTTGAAAGCAATACAATATTAACTCACAGGCATGTACAGGACACAATCTCAGTGTCCTGCTATACATGTAATTCGTGTAAATATGATCTATCATTATTTTACTGCTCTAAAACCCATTTTAACATGAAGGTTATATGTTGCCATGTGAGAAAGTCTTCAAGATGAACATGAAAAGGTGGGACATGACACTGCAAAAATAACTAGAGGCCTTTTTGTGTGCATATTTACATAAATCACAGACGATAAAAATTTACAAGGAAACACCAAATTATATAGGAGCATTATAACTGAGATTTTTAAAATTACATTTCTTTTTTATGGTTTTAAATTAATATTAATCTCATCTGAATTGTAGTCTATTAACTACAGTCTACCTCATCTTTGGAAACTTTAAGAAGGGCACTTAATTTCCCTGGCCATCATTTATCCAAGGGGGGAAAAAATCTGACTACCATATAACGTTACTAGGGAATTGAATATGATCATGTTTGCGTAGTATGTCTACAAACTGTTCCATAAATATCACCCAAACCCACATACTTCTTCCCAGAAGCTGTTACCTTTTCTGGCACACCAGCTATTAACAGGAAGTTTCCAAATCACGCCACATTTATGTACCAATTCAAAACAAAAGCCTGTCCTTATCCAGGGAAAAGTTCTTACAGAATCAGGACACTACCCCGTACATGGTACATGCCTGATACAGATTTCTCAAAGGGAACCACTTCCTTTTCACCTGGCATAACTCTCAGCACTCAGAAATTCTTATCCACATCCAGCGTTTTGGTTCATCCACTTCAGTGAGGAGACAGGGGCCGAGGTGTCTCAGAGCGGTGATCCTCCTTGGCTCTCACCTGTGACACTGTCTTCCCACTCAGTCTCTGCGGAGATTGCCCCCCAGGAACAAGAGGCAGAAGATCATTCCAGAAGATGACACGTATCTTCTGGCTACTGTGGTCTTGAAAAGTGTGCTTATTGGTCTGATCCCCAACCTGCTGAGCTGAAAGTCTTAACTGAACCCATGCACCAAGCTGCACTTCCGTGGCTGGGTATGGGGAGTTGCTCCTCCCAGGTCCCGTGTTTGGCAGAGTGCCCCCCTGAAGCTAATTTTTTTCCAGAGGTCTGAGCTGCTTTCTGATCCCAGAGGTCCTTCCAATCCTCCCAGTTCTCAGCAACTCTGAACTTTGAGATCCCGGAGGCAGGATCTCTACAGGCAACGCCTGCTGCACTCCGTCTGTTTTCATGAATACCTGCCGCAAAAGCAAGAGAGGGCGACTGTTTGAACATGATGTAGAGAATCAGAGCTCTTTTTTTAACCATGCTGCTGCTGCTGCTGCTAAGTCGCTTCAGTCATGTCCGACTCTGTGCGACCCCATAGACGGCAGCCCACCAGGCTCCCCCGTCCTTGGGATTCTCCAGGCAAGAACACTGGAGTGGGCTGCCATTTCCTTCTCCAATGCATAAAAGCGAAAAGTGAAAGGGAAGTCGCTCAGTCCTGTCCGACTCTTAGCAACCCCATGGACTGTGGCCCACCAGGGTCCTCTGTCCATGGGATTTTCCAGGCAAGAGTACTGGGGTGGGATGCCATTGCCTTCCCCTTTTTTTAAAACCATAAGAAATTACTAACTTGGAAAGACTAAAGGGCCCAGAAAGTACCCCACCCGCCACCCTCACCTTTAGGATAAGTTTCAGATCAGATCAGATCAGTCGCTCAGTCGTGTCCGACTCTTTGCGACCCCATGAACCGCAGCACGCCAGGCCTCCCGGAGGTCACTCAGACTCGCATCCATCGAGTCAGTGATGCCATCCAGCCATCTCATCCTCTGTCGTCCCCTTCTCCTCCTGCCCTCAATCCCTCCCAGCATCAGAGTCTTCTCCAATGAGTCAACTCTTCGCATGAGGTGGCCAAAATACTGGAGTTGCAGCTTTAGCATCATTCCTTCTAAAGAAATTCCAGGATTGATCTCCTTCAGAATGGACTGGTTGGATCTTCTTGCAGTCCAAGGGACTCTCAAGAGTCTTCTCCAACACCACAGTTCAAAAGCATCAATTCTTCAGCGCTCAGCCTTCTTCACAGTCCAGCTCTCACATCCATACATGACCACAGGAAAGACCATAGCCTTGACTAGGCGAACCTTTGTTGGTAAAGTAATGTCTCTGCTTTTGAATATGCTATCTAGGTTGGTCATAACTTTCCTTCCAAGGAGCAAGCGTCTTTTAATTTCATGGCTGCAGTCACCATCTGCAGTGATTTTGGAGCCCAGAAAAACAAAGTCTGACACTGTTTCCACTGTTTCCCCATCTATTTCCCATGCAGTGATGGGACCAGATGCCATGATCTTCGTTTTCTGAATGTTAAGCTTTAAGCCAACCTTTTCACTCTCCACTTTCACTTTCATCAAGAGGCTTTTTAGCCCCTCTTCACTTTCTGCCATAAGGGTGGTATCATCTGCATATCTGAGGTTATTGATATTTCTCCCGGCAATCTTGATTCCAACTTGTGTTTCTTCCAGTCCAGCATTTCTCATGATGTACTCTGCATATAAGTTAAATAAACATGGTGACAATATGCAGCCTTGACGTACTCCTTTTCCTATTTGGAACCAGTCTGTTGTTCCATGAACAGTTCTTTGGTAAACCTCAAATGGAATAAACAGAAGGAGAACCACCCCCCCAGACTTATCAAAATTAAACAATTAAAAATCCCAGATAGAGAGATAACCTTAAAGGAAGCCACAGGAAAGCGCATGTGACCCGCAAGGGAACAGAGGCACAAACAGTGGCTGGCTTCCAGAAGGTGCACGAGGTCTGGAAGACAGTAGTGTCACCGAGTCCAGTCTTACACTGCTTGCAGCTCGGTAATCTGGTAAATCAAGAGACGACGGTCCATGCAAGGAACGGTGACTACTCAAAGGCCAGCAGGCCAAAACGACAGCTGGCTTGCGTCCCAGAGAACTGTCTTGGCTGAGCTAGAACTCAGGCTTCTTTTCTACTTAAAGGGGAGGGATTAAAATCAAACATTTCCTAGTTTGGGTCACCTCTGGATGGGACGTGTTCATTTCTCCCTTCCTACAGTGATTCACAGGTGGGTCTGGTCAGGACGTTGCCTGTGAGCTTAACAAAAGTATTCTAGCTTGAAGCTCCTTATCTGGGAGGCAGAGATAATAGGGAATTATGTAAATTATACATAATGCCCATCTCTCATTCCCAGAGATACAATTTAAGCTTAAAGGTAGTACTGCTTTAGTGAGTAACTTGTAATAGAATACAAAGGTTCTTCCCTGTTAGGTTTCTCCACTGTCAATGTTCATTCCACACACATGGGGAAAAGGATTAAGACCACTCTGGCCATTTCCTGCCAAATGGGGAGATGAATATTTCTTAGAATCTTCAGTCAGTAGTAAAAATCCTCTTTCCTTTTTTATCTACAGCTGTTTGAATCTGATAAAACCCTTTAGCACTTTGTCCCACCAGCGTTACCATCTCTAGGGATGACTTTCCAACGCTTGAAACAAGGCATGTTAGCACTTGGCTCCATCATGTTGTCACTGTTCTAGCCAGAAATTGCACGGATGCTACTGTGTCAGGGTTGGAGTCAATTTTCTTCATGCAGGTGCTGAATTTCTTAGAGAAGTCCTCATCTCTCCTGGCTGTAAAGTGGCTCAGTGGGATCTGTCATTATGTCCAGCAACTACATGTGTCACACCGAGAGTGGAAGCTAGAAGCGCATGCCCAAGGGTCTGCCCGTTCTTGGAGATACCGCTTTCAAATTCCCCGGCAGCAACAGCAATCAGGTCAGCATCATCAGTCTCGGATGGCTCGTGATCACGTTTCTGATAAGGCCCCTGTGTCCTGGGGCATCAGTGACGGTACCTGCTGGTCTCAAATGTCCACAGGGAGGTATCAATGGCTATACTTTGCTTGCGTTCGACTTTCAGTTTGTTCAAGACCTAGGCATCCTCTTCAGAGACTTTCTGTCCAAGTGGGATATGCTTTCACCCACACTGAAAAAAATGTCCACAAATATTAGTGGCTATCTTTTCACAGGCCCAGGAGGGAGTGTGGTTGGTGAAGCAGGGAAGACCTGTGTCTCCTTTTCTGCAGTTTCCATGAGCACCATCTGTATAGGCTTAAAGTGTAGTCTGATGGGACTCTGACGCCAAGCTCTTGGTGAAAAATTTCAGGACGAGGTCTATGGCCAGAGAGTTCATCAGTTCATCCCGCACCATTTTATCCTGGACTCCTGTGGGGAATTAGGCATCTCAAGTCCAAGGGAGCTGTGGGCCTTGTCCTTAATCACTGTGATCGTCTCTACCATATGAGAGGCTCTCATCTTTTATCATTTTTCTTCTTATGTTTTGGCCTAGGGCAATCACTTCTTCGTGTTGTCTTTCTTGCTGTTAAGGCATTATTCCTTCCTCAGTAGTGCTTTACCTGTCTCCAGGTCACTTGCCTTTCAGATGTTCAATGCTGCCCCAGGAGAGCGGCATTTTGCCTTGCATCTTTCTTCTGCTGTTCCCTTTTGAACACTTTATAAGCAACACCAAACAACTGAGAAGTGTTCATTCTAAATGTAATACCTAATCTTTGCAACTTCCTCCTGATTGAGGAAGGTCAAATTTACCATTCTAATATTTTCAGGGGCTTCCGAGTCTGCATTAGTATGGCATCTGTGTGTGTTAGTCACTCAGTCATGTCTGACTCTCTACGACTCCGTGGACTGTAGCCCACCAGGATCCTTTGTCCATGGGCGTTTGTTTCCACATAAGAATATTGGAGTGGGTTGCCATTTCTTTCTCCAGGGGATCTTCCTGACCCAAGGATCAAACCTGTGTCTCCTGCATTGGCAGGCAGATTTTTTAATGTCTGAGCCACCAGGGAAGGCCTGTAGTCTTGATAAATCCTTTCTAAAACTTCAGAGAGATCTTCATTTGTTTTGCTGAATTTCCTGAATATTGTTCAAACGCTATAGCTTTGGTTTCCCTTTTCAAAGCCCTGCCCGATGCATAATAAGTGGTGTCCTAATAAGGGCAGCCTTCCCTCATGAGGTTCTAGTGTGGTTCAGCCGTGGTTACTGCCAAGCATGCTCAAGGTGTCGAGGATCCTCCCTAAAGGGACTGCTGTGATCTCGCCACTTACAGACCCCTGAGAAACCCAGCAAGCTGGCCATTTGCATTTAGCCTCCTGCATAACATCCATGCCCAACCCAGGATGGGCGGGTCATGGTGGAGAGATCTGACAGGGTGTGGTCCGCTGGAGAAGGGAATGGCAAACCACTTCAGTATTCTTGCCTTGAGAACCCCATGAACAGTATGAAAAGGCAAAATGATAGGATACTGAAAGAGAAACTCCCCAGGTCAGTAAGGGCCCAATATGCTACTAGAGATCAGGGGAGAAATAACTCCAGAAAGAATGAAGGGATGGAACCAAAGCAGAAAGAATACCCAGCTGTGGATGTGTCTGGTGATAGAAGTAAAGTCCGATGCTGTAAAGAACAATATTGCATAGGAACCTGGAATGTCAGGTCCATGAATCAAGGCAAATTGGAAGTGGTCAAACAAGAGATGGCAAGAGTAAATGTTGACATTCTAGGAATTAGCGAACTAAAATGGACTGGAATGGGTGAATTGAACTCAGAGGACCATTATATCTACTACTGTGGGCAGGAATCCCTCAGAAGAAATGGAGTGGCCATCATGGTCAACAAAAGAGTCCAAAATGCAGTACTTGGATGCAATCTCAAAAACGACAGAATGATCTCTGTTCGTTTCCAAGGCAAACCATTCAATGTCACAGTAATCCAAGTCTATGCCCCAACCAGTAACGCTGAAGAAGCTGAAGTTGAACGGTTCTATGAAGACCTACAAGACCTTTTAGAACTAACACCCAAAAAAGATGTCCTTTTCATTATAGGGGACTGGAATGCAAAAGTAGGAAGTCAAGACACACCTGGAGTAACAGGCAAATTTGGCCTTGGAATACGGAATGAAGCAGGGCAAAGACTAACAGAGTTTTGCCAAGAAAATGCACTGGTCATAGCAAATACCCTCTTCCAACAACACAAGAGAAGACTTTATACATGGACATCACCAGATGGTCAACACCGAAATCAGATCGATTATATTCTTTGCAGCCAAAGATGGAGAAGCTCAATCCAATCAGCAAAAACAAGACGAGGAGCTGACTGTGGCTCAGACCATGAACTCCTTATTGCCAAATTCAGACTGAAATTGAAGAAAGTAGGGAAAACCACTAGACCATTCAGGTATGACTTAAATCAAATCCCTTATGATTATACAGTGGAAGTGAGAAATAGATTTAAGGGCCTAGATCTGATAGATAGAGTGCCTGATGAACTATGGAATGAGGTTCGTGACATTGTACAGGAGACAGGGATCAAGACCATCCCCAAGAAAAAGAAATGCAAAAAAAGCAAAATGGCTGTCTGGGGAGGCCTTACAAATAGCTGCAAAAAGAAGAGAAGTGAAAAGCAAAGGAAAAAAGGAAAGATATAAACATCTGAATGCAGAGTTCCAAAGAATAGCAAGAAGAGATAAGAAAGCCTTCTTCAGCGATCAAGGCAAAGAAATAGAGGAAAACAACAGAATGGGAAAGACTAAGGATCTATTCAAGAAAATCAGAGATACCAAAGGAACATTTCATGCAAAGATGGGCTCGATAAAGGACAGAAATGGTGTGGACCTAATGGAAGCAGAAGATATTAAGAAGAGGTGGCAAGAATACACAGAAGAACTGTACAAAAAAGAGCTTCACGACCCAGATAATCATGATGGTGTGATCACTGACCTAGAGCCAGACATCTTGGAATGTGAAGTCAAGTGGGCCTTAGAGAGCATCACTAGGAACAAAGCTAGTGGAGGTGATGGAATTCCAGTGGAGCTATTCCAAGTCCTGAAAGATGATGCTGTGAAAGTGCTGCACTCAATATGCCAGCAAATTTGGAAAACTCAGCAGTGGCCACAAGATTGGAAAAGGTCAGTTTTCATCCCGATCCCAAAGAAAGGCAATGCCAAAGAGTGCTCAAACTACCGCACAATTGCACTCATCTCGCACGCTAGTAAAGTAATGCTCAAAATTCTCCAAGCAAGGCTTCAGCAATATGTGAACCGTGAACTTCCTGATGTTCAAGCTGGATTTAGAAAAGGCAGAGGAACGAGAGATCAAATTGACAACATCCGCTGGATCATGGAAAAAGCAAGAGAGTTCCAGAAAAACATCTATTTCTGCTTTATTGACTATGCCAAAGCTTTTGACTGTGTGGATCACAATAAACTGTGGAAAATTCTGAGAGAGATGGGAATACCAGACCACCTGATCTGCCTCTTGAGAAATCTGTATGCAGGTCAGGAAGCAACAGTTAGAACTGGTCATGGAACAACAGACTGGTTCCAAATAGGAAAAGGAGTACGTCAAGGCTGTATATTGTCACCATGTTTATTTAACTTATATGCAGAGTACATCATGAGAAATGCTGGACTGGAGGAAGCACAAGCTGGAATCAAGATTGCGGGGAGAAATATCAATAACCTCAGATATGCAGATGATACCACCCTTATGGCAGAAAGTGAAGAGGAACTAAAAAGCCTCTTGATGAAAGTGAAAGTGGAGAGTGAAAAGGTTGGCTTAAAGCTCAACATTCAGAAAACGAAGATCATGGCATCTGGTCCCATCACTACATGGGAAATAGATGGAGAAACAGTGGAAACAGTGTCAGACTTTATTTTTCTGGGCTCCAAAATCACTGCAGATGGTGACTGCAGCCATGAAATTAAAAGACGCTTACTCCTTGGAAGGAAGGTTATGACCAACCTAGATAGCATATTCAAAAGCAGAGACATCACTTTGCCAACAAAGGTTCACCTAGTCAAGGCTATGGTCTTTCCTGTGGTCATGTATGGATGTGAGAGCTGGACTGTGAAGAAGGCTGAGCGCCGAAGAATAGATGCTTTTGAACTGTGGTGTTGGAGAAGACTCTTGAGAGTCCCTTGGACTGCAAGGAGATCCAACTGGTCCATTCTGAAGGAGATCAGACCTGGGATTTCTTTGGAGGGAATGATGCTCAGGCTGAAACTCCAGTATTTTGGCCACCTCATGCGAAGAGTTGACTCATTGGAGAAGACTCTGATGCTGGGAGGGATTGAGGGCAGGAGGAGAAGGGGACGACAGAGGATGAGATGGCTGGATGGCATCACTGACTCGATGAATGTGAGTCTGAGTGACCTCCGAGAGCTGGTGATGGATAGGGAGGCCTGGCGTGCTGCAGTTTATGGGGTCGCAAAGAGTCGGACACGACTGAGCGACTGATCTGATCTGATCTGATAACATTCATGGGGTTCTCAAGAATACTGAAGTGCTTTGCCATTGCCTTCTCCAGTGGACCACGTTTTGTCAGAGCTGTCCACCATGTTGAAAGTGAAAGAGGAGAGTGAAAAAGTTGGCTCCAAAATCACTGCAGATGGTGATTGCAGCCATGAAATTAAAAGACACTTACTCCTTGGAAGGAAAGTTATGACCAACCTGCTGCTACTGCTAAGTGACTTCAGTCGTGTCCGACTCTTCGTGACCCCATAGACGTCAGCCCACCAGGCTCTCCTGCCCCTGGGATTCTCCACGCAAGAAAACTGGAGTGGGTTGCCATTTCCTTCTCCAATGCATGAAAGCAAAAAAGTGAAAGTGAAGTCGCTCAGTCGTGTCCCACTCTTAGCGACCCCATGGACTGCAGGGATTTTCCAGGCAAGAGTACTGGAGTGGGGTGCCATTGCCTTCTCCGTGACAGGTGCTAAATAACACCAATTCATAGAGACTGCATGATCCTGTCTGTATCTCATACCTAGTCACACACGAGTTTGCTGTCACTGATTCAAGCACTAAAGGCAGAAACTCTCAAATCTGAACAGATTTTTGCTAATCTGTCATTTGCTAATGACAATCTCAGAGGTATCCAGGAGGAGCGGAACCACACTGCTCCCCAGAAAGACATCAGAGAAGCGGAACCCAGCACGGGGGATGAGGGAGCTGCCCGGCATGCCCCTGCCCCCACCACACCCTGCCCCCGGAGAGGCAGGCTCAGACACACGTCTGGCTGGCCCAGAGCAGTGAGAGGCCCCGGGGAGACACGCCCACGTGTGCTCTGCCACACTCTGCCCTGGGCGGGCCAGGCCGCCAGACTGCCCATCTGAAGGGAGGGAACAGTCCGGGGACAAACGTACAGGACCAACCTAGATAGCATATTAAAGAGCAGAGACATTACTTTGCCAACAAAGGTCCATCTAGTCAAGGCTGTGGTTTTTCCTGTGGTCATGTATGGATGTGAGAGTTGGACTGTGAAGAAAGCTGAGCACCAAAGAATTGACTCTTTTGAACTGTAGTGTTGGAGAAGACTCTTGAGAATCCCCTGGACTGCAAGGAGGTCCAACCAGTCCATACTAAAGGAGATCAGCCCTGGGTGTTCATTGGAAGGACTGATACTAAAGCCGAAACTCCAATACTTTGGCCACCTTATGTGAAGAGTTGACTCATTGGAAAAGACCCTGATGCTGGGAGGGATTGGGGACAGGAGGAGAAGGGGACGACAGAGGATGAGATGGCTGGATGGCATCACTGACTCAATGGACATGAGTTTGACTGAACTCCGAGAGTGGGTATGGACAGGGAGGCCTGGCGTGCTGTGATTCATGGGGTCACAAGGAGTCGGACACGACTGAGGGACTGAACTGAACTGAACTGAACTAGGTTGGTCATAGCTTTCCTTCCAAGGAGCAAGCGTCTTTTAATTTCATGGCTGCAGTCACCACCTTCAGTGGTTTTGGAGCCCAAGAAAATAAAGTCTGTCTCTGGCAACGGCACCCGACTCCAGTACTCTGGCCTGGAGAATCCCATGGATGGAGGAGCCTGGAGGTCTGCAGTCCATGGGGTTGCTAGGAGTCGGACATGACTGAGTGACTTCACTTTCAATTTTCACTTTCATGCATTGGAGAAGGCAATGGCAACCCACTCCAGTGTTCTTGCCTGGAGAATCCCGGGGACGGCAGAGCCTGTGGGCTACCGTCTATGGGGTCGCACAGAGTCGGACACGACTGAAGCGACTTAGCAGCAGCAGCAGCAGCTGTTTCCACTGTTTCCCCATCTATTTCCCATGAAGTGATGGGACCAGATGCCATGATCTTCGTTTTCTGAATGTTGAGCTTTAAGCCAACTTTTTCACTCTCCTCTTTCATTTTCATCAAGAGGCTTTTTAGTTCCTCTTCACTTTCTGCCATAAGAGTGGTATCATCTGCATATCTGAGGTTATTGATATTTCTCCCAGCAATCTTGATTCCACCTTGTGTTTCTTCCAGCCCAGTGTTTCTCATGATGTACTCTGCATATAAGTTGAATAAACAGGGTGACAATATACAGCCTTGACGTACTCCTTTTCCTATTTGGAACCAGTCTGTTGTTCCATGTCCAGTTCTAACTGTTGCTTCCTGACCTGCATATAGGTTTCTCAAGAGGCAGGTTAGGGGGTCTGATATTCCCATCTCTTTCAGAATTTTCCACAAGAAACACCTGGAGTAACCAGCAAATTTGGCCTTGGAATAGGGAATGAAGCAGGGCAAAGGCTAATAGAGTTTTGCCAAGAGAATGCACGTCATAGCAAACACCCTCTTCCAACAATACAAGAGAAGACTCTACACATGGACATCACCAGATGGTCAACACTGAAATCAGATTGATTGCATTCTTTGCAGCCAAAGATGGAGAAGCTCTATACAGTCAGCAAAAACAAGACCAGGAGCTGATTGTGGCTCAGATCATAAACTCCTTATTGCCAAATTCAGACTTAAATTGAAAAAAGTGGGGAAAACCATGAGACCATTCAGGTATGACCTAAATCAAATCCCTTATGATTATACAGTGGAAGTGAGAAATAGATTTAAGGGCCTAGATCTGATAGATAGAGTGCCTGATGAACTATGGATGGAGGTTCGTGACATTGTACAGGAGACAGGGATCAAGACCATCCCCATGGAAAAGAAATGCAAAAAAAGCAAAATGGCTGTCTGGGGAGGCCTTACAGATAGCTGTGAAAAGAAGAGAACCAAAAAACAAAGGAGAAAAGGAAAGATATAAGCATCTGAATGCAGAGTTCCAAAGAATAGCAAGGAGAGATAAGAAAGCCTTCCTCAGTGACAATGCAAAGAAATAGAGGAAAACAACAGAATGGGAAAGACTAGAGATCTCTTCAAGAAAATTAGACATACCAAGGGAATATTTCATGCAAAGATGGGCTTGATAAAGGACAAAAATGGCATGGACCTAACAGAAGCAGAAGATATTAAGAAGAGGTGGCAAGAATACACAGAAGAACTGTACAAAAACGATCTTCACGACCCAGATAATCACGATGGTGTGATCACTCACCTAGAGCCAGATATCCTGGAATGTGAAGTCAAGTGGGCCTTAGAAAGCATCACTACAAACAAAGCTAGTGGAGGTGATGGAATTCCATTGAGCTCTTTCAAATCCTGAACGATGATGCTGTGAAAGTGCTGCACTCAATATGCCAGCAAATTTGGAAAACTCAGCAGTGGCCACAGAATGGAAAAGGTCAGTTTTCATTCCAATCCCAAAGAAAGGCAATGCCAAAGAATGCTCAAACTACCGCACAATTGCACTCATCTCGCACGCTAGTAAAGTAATGCTCAAAATTTTCCAAGCCAGGCTTTAGCAGTATGTGAACTGTGAACTTCCAGATGTTCAAGCTGGTCTTAGAAAAGGCAGAGAAACCAGAGATCAAATTGCCAACATCCACTGGATCATGGAAAAAGCAAGAGAGTTCCAGAAAAACATCTATTTCTGCTTTATTGACTATGCCAAAGCCTTTGACTGTGTGGACCGACCTAGACAGCAGATTAAAAAGCAGGGACACTACTGACAAAAGTCTGTCTGGTGAACACTGTGGTTTCTCCAGGAGTCATGTATGATGTGAGAGTTTGACTATAAAGTAAGCTGACTGCCAAAGAATTGACACTTGTGAATTGTGGTGTTCGAGAAGACTCTCAAGAGTACCTTGGGCTGCAAGGAGATCCAACCAGTCCATCCTAAAGGAGATCAGTCCTGGCAGTTCATTGGAAGGACTGATGTTGAAGCTGAAACTCCAATACTTTGGCCACCTGATGCGAAGAGCTGACTTATTGGAAAAGCCCCTGATGCTGGGAAAGATTGAGGGCAGGAGGAGAAGGGGACGACAGAGGATGAGATGGTTGGATGGCATCACTGACTCAATGGACATGAGTTTGAGTGAACTCCGGGGGTTGGTGATGGACAGGGAGGCCTGGCATGGTGTGGTTCTCAGTGTTGCAGCGTCGGACACGACTGAACGATTGAACTGATGAGATAACAGCCCCTGGAGAAGGAAATGGCACCGCACTCCTGTGTTCTTGCCTGGAGAATTCCATGGACGGAGGAGCCTGGTGGGCTATAGTCCATGGGGTGCAAAGAGTCAGACACAACTGAAGTGACGTAGCACACGCACCTGAGATAGCCACGGAGACAGTCCTGCCCTAGGAGTGGCTCTTGGCCCAAACTGGCTGCCCTGTTGGGTCTTAGGTGGTAATACCAGGCCAAGTCCCTGTGCCCCAGAAACTAACACAGGATTTTCTTTGCGATCCCTAGAAGGAGGGGAAGTCCTGAGCCCTGGTGTCAGGAATTGGGGCAGGGTAGGAAGGGAAGGTGGTGGAAGGGGTGGATGTGTTGGCAGAGCAGCAGGAGTGGCTGAGACATCTAGTTCAGCCACAGGAGTTAAGGTTTGAAGCACCGTATCCTCACTCTCGTTTCCAAACTCTCGTTTGCTGCCTTTCCCTGTTGTAACGGTCCACATACCTGCACATAAAGGACCTCATCATTCCTCCTTGCTTCTTCACAAAAGAGCCATAAGGGAAAAGCTTTGTAAAGCTGTAAATAGCCATTGTCTAACCATTAAAAGGATACACGTCTGCTTTTGCACCAAGCAACGGGGTGGAATGCTAGGATGGGGTTTTGATGATTTTAAGAACCAAATGGAACCTTTCTCTTTTCCCTGGGAATATCCCACTCTTGGACAGGAGGAGCTTTTTTCCCCCTGTTTCTTTCCTTCATTTGACATCAGTAAAAGTTTTGGATATCACAAAATTGATTTGGCTGTAAATGGAGAAAAAATTGCTGTTGCTTGGTCATTAAGTCATGTCTGACTCTCTTGCAGTCCCATGAACTGTAGCCGGCCATGCTCCTCTGTCCATGGGATTCTTCAGGATATTCTTCTAGTATTCTCAAGAATAGTAGAGTGGGCTGCCATGCCCTCCTCCAGGGCATCTTCCCCACCCAGGGACTGAACCTGCATGTCCTGCACGGCAGCCGGATTCTTCACCGCTGAGCCACCGGAGAAGCCCTGGAGCAACAGCGCCAAAGACAGAGAGACAAAGACCCTTGAAGGACAAACAGAAAAGCCTAGATAGATCTTCAAGCCTGGTCTTGTGCTTTTACATATACCAACAGCACCAGAGAGCACGAACTATGCAGTTAACCCGGCGCGGTGGACAGTGCGTGGTACTCAGGGCCCCGTGCTCACCCCGCCTAGCAGCCCTTGGGGAGACCCTGACACGTACTGCGGCCACGCCTTCTTACAAGAAAATATCTTCCTCTCAGTCAGGGGTTCATGGCCCTCATTAGAGCGCTTGCCCAAAGTGTGCCCGGGAGGGAATCTTCTTTAGGGGTAGTGAAACATTCCCTCCTTTTAAAGCCGAATTCAAGACCGACAAAACACAAATGGCAGACAAATGCTAGAAAGAAAACAGAGAACTGGTTCACGAACTGGGTAAAAGTTCAACAACTGTTTCCTCTTTCCCACGGGGTACCCCTCCTCAAATACAAAAAAACCCTGACTTATTCTGGAGAAAAAGCCCCTACAGAGAGGAAATAAAGTTTCTGGGTGTACACACTGGAGCGGCCTATCGCACTGTAGGGAGTTTGTCCTCTCCCCAGCGTTGATTCCTTCCTCCAACTGCCAAGCACTGGATCAGCCAGTGCCACCTTGGGGGATTTTGAAGTAACAACTGGTATCCGCAGCTGCTAAGAGTCTCACCCATCCCAGGGTGGCGAGGGGCCTGGGGCGTCTGGCCACAGGCAGCAAGGCCCCCGCTTGGCCCCCAGAATTTGTCTCCTTGTCCAGGCTTGCACTGTTTGCTGTGTTGCAGCCACGAGTTCTGGGAAACTCACTCAGGACAATGCAGATGCTGGAGTGCAGTTTATTACACCGGCGGGCCCAGGGCAGAGTCTGCTCTTAGCCAAGGACCCCGACAGGTTTTTGTGAAAACCTTATATACCCTAAGTGTACGTGCCCAACCCATGTCCCCAGATTCTCTGAAACTAGTGTGAACAAAGGAAAAGAAAGATACAATCAGTTAACTGGTATACCTTAAGCCTAGGGCGTTAACCCTGGACAATTATCAATAGGCCTGTGGTCAAACCCCAAGACGCATAACAGAATGTATGATTCTATCAGGTCACACAGAAAATTAGGGTATTCTTTTAGGCAACAGACAGTCTAGATACGAGCCCTGGGGCTCTTCCTTCCTGGCTCCTGGTTTGCCAGTTGGCGTGTCGTTTCCATAGATACTGTGCATACAGCTCACAGTCCACAGTCTGGCCCGGGATGGAGTCCTGCTTCCAGGATGGAGCCTGTTCTGTTTCCTCCTTCGTTAGCACTGTATGCCAACAAATCGAGAAACAAGTTGTTGGGACAAGGAAGAATGACTTGATTCAGAAAGCCAGCAGACCAGAGAGATGATGGGCTCAGGCCCTGAAGAATCCTCTGTCCTGAGTTGGGATTCAGGCTGTTTTCATACTAAAAGGGAAGGGAGTCAAGTCAGCCATTTCCTGGTTCCAATCAGAGTCAGAAGGGATGAGTTCCTTTCTTCCTTCCTGCAGCCACTCACCCATGGGCCTAGTCGGGGATGCTTCCTGTGAGCTAAACAAAGGTATTTTAGCTTAACACTCCCTACCTGGGAGGCAGGGTTCCCAGAGATGGGCCATTATGTATAATTCAAGCTTACATTCAACATCCCTTTAGTGATTAACTTGCAGAATACAAACGTTCTTCCCTTTTACAATGGAATGACATTTTAAAAATGCTGAAAGCCTGAAATTTCATATCAAACAAAATATCCTTGCAAAACACAAGCACAGAAAAAGTTTCAGATAAACAAGGCATATCTGCCCTACAAGAAAAAAATAGTCTGTAAACCAAAAGGAGATTAAATTCAATGATATTTTGGAACTGCAGCTAGAGAGACTATTGACAATATAAGTAGTTTAAAGCTACGCTTCTTTCTTTTCTTAAATTCTTTACAAACAATTGACTATTTTAAATTCAAATATAGTGACTGTGTGGGGCTTCCCACGTGACTCAGAGGTAAAAGAATCCACCTGCCAAAGCAGAAGATCCAGGTTTGATCCCTGAGTCGGGAAGAGCCCTTGGAGTAGGAAATGGCAACCCAGTCCAGTGTTCTTGCCTGGAGAATCACATGGACAGAAAAGCCTGGCTGGCTACAGTCCACGGGGTCACCAAAGGGTCGGACACGACTTAGAGACTAAGCCATAAGAACATAATAACTGTAAACCAGAGGTACAGTAAATGCAGAAGATGATACTTTAACAATAGCACACAAGGGAGCAAATGGAATTGTCTTACTTCGATGTGAAATGGGATAACATTAATTAAAGACAGAATGTTGTGGAGAAATGAAGTGACAACACGGAGTCAGTCAGGACCTCCCGCCCCACTGTCTCACAGCCTCACACTGCACGTTTATGTTCTGTAAACAGCAATACTGCTGACCTTTGGAACACTGGGCCATGGGCCACTTTCGTCTGTCTTAGTGTATCAGTAGTCTTTGTTTTTTTTTTTTGCAGGGGAAAATGGACAAAGGAAAGGATCAATGAGGGTGGGAGGGAAATGGGAAGAAAGAAGGAGAATGATGGTGGGGAGGAGTATATGTAATTTCTTATCTAATGGCTTTCTTTTTTTAAACACAAAGAACACTTTAAAAAATCATATTGAATTCATCCTATATTAGGAGGTTTGATCTGGAAATGAAAAGTTCAGGAAACTAAAAGTCCAGTTTGGGTGTCCTCATCTTAGGCACATCTTGGTATTTTGTATTGGTAGGTCTATCTTTACCACAATATATTATTTAGGACAGGATCACATTTGTCACTTCTTCCTCCCTACTACCCAAAGTGGTACCAGTCCCATAAAATAGTCAATAAAGCTTTACAGAGTGAACAAATAAGTCAATTTTTTTTTTTAAACTCTCCTGAGTGAACTGAATTTTTTGAGGCTCATAAGTAAATACGTTTTCCTGTTTACTTTGTCTATTACAGCCAGATTGTATAAGTATGAGTAGGGTATTAAAGTCTCCCACTATTATTGTATTGTTGCATATTTCTTCTATCATATTAATTAATGTTTGTCTTAGATATATCAATGCTCCAATGTTGGGTGCATATATATCTATAATTGTTATAACTTCTTTTTGGATTGTTCCTTTAAGTCATTATGTATAACCTTGATTGTCTCCTTTTCAGGATCTTTAAAGTCAATTTTATCTGATATGAGTATTGCTACTCTTGTTTTCTTTTGGTACATAATTGCATAGAAAATCTTTTTCCAGCCCGTCATTTTCAGTCAGTATATATCCCCTATTTTAAGGTGGTTCTCTTGTAGACAACATATATAGGGGTCTAGTTTTTGTATCCATTTGACCCATTTTAGTCTTTTGGTTGTCTCTTGTAAACAAGGTATGTAGGGGTCTTGTTTTTGTGTCGATTCGGCCAGTCTTTGTCTGTTGATTAGGGCATTCAGCCCATTAACGTTTAAAGCAATTATTGATAAATAGGATTTACTTTATTGTTTTGGGTTCGAATTTATACACCCTTTTGATGATTCCTATCTAGAGAATGTCCTTTAGTTTTTGTTGGAGAAATGATTTAGTGGTGCTAAATTCTCTCAGCTTTTGCTTATCTGTGAAGCTTTTGATTTCTCCTTCATATTTGAATGAGATCCTTGCTGGATACAATAATCTGGGCTGTAAGTTATTTTCTTTCATCACTTTAATTATGTCCTGCCATTCCCTCCTGGCTTGGAGAGTTTCTATTGAAAGATCAGCTGTTATCCTTATGGGAATTCCCTTGTGAGTTATTTGATGTTTTTCCCTTGCTGCTTTTAATATTTGTTCTTTATATTTAATCTTTGTTAATTTGATTAGTATGTGTCTTGGGGTGTTTCACCTTGGGTTTATCCTGTTAGGGACTCTCTGGATTTCTTGAACTTGAGTGGTAATTTCCTTCTCCAATTTAGGGAAGTTTTCAATTATTATCTCCTCAAGTATTTCCTCATGGTCTTTCTTTTTATCTTCTTCCTCTGGAACTCCTATGATTTGAATGTTGTAGCATTTAATGTTATCCTGGAGGTCTCTGAGATTGTCCTCATTTCTTTTGATTCGTTTTTCTTTTTGCTCCTCTGATTCATTTATTTCTAGGATTCTATCTTCTAATTCGCTAATCCTATCTTCTGCCTCTGTTATTCTACTATTTGTTGCCTCCAGGATGTTTTGGATCTCATTTATTGCATTATTCATTATGTGTTGACTCTTTTTTATTTCTTCTAGGTCCTTGTTAAACCTTTCTTGCATCTTCTCAATCCTTGTCTCCAGACTCTTTAACTGTGATTCCATTTTGATTTCGAGATTTTGGATTAATTTCACAATCATTATTTGGAATTCTTTATCAGGTAAATTCCCTATCTCTTCCTCTTTGGTTTGGTTTGGTGGGCATCTATCCTGTTCCTTTAGCTGCTGGGTATTCTTTTGTCTCTCCATTTTGTTAAAATTGCCAAGTTTAAAGTGTCCTTACTATATTCTGGTAGTTTGTTGAATTTTCTTTATTGAGGCGGTTTACAGGTCTTTTCAATATCTGATCTCTGCCCTGTTACAAAGGGGGCAGAGATGAACACCCAAATTTAAGCCAGCCAGGTTCAGGCACTCGGATAATCCTCAGAAGTACAGACTCGGTTGAGTCTGCATTTTATGCCCTTCCCAGATCCGAGTAGCGCAGGTGATGAAATGTTTAGCGAGCGCAGCTGCTGCGACTTATTGCCTCCCCGCCGCTCAGTTTTCTGGGTATACAACTGGCGCATTTTCTCAGGCAGATGTTGACCATCCAGAGCCCCAAGAAGCGTGAGTCGGCACAGAAACCTACCTAGAGTTCTGCAGACAGTGTCTCTCTAGGGCTGTAATTGCCCGCCTCTGGCCCTGGCTGCCTGTCACCGGAGTGGGACGGCCTGCAGCCGGCTATCTCAGTGCAGTCCCCTGTTCCTCACGTAGTCCTGGTGGTGTCCCAAGTTAGGGCTGGTCCTTGATGTAGTAGATAACCAACAGTCTGGTTATTTCACTCAGATAGCGCTTGAGACAGCCAGGGCAAATCCTTTCTCAAAGCGATGCAGGTCGCACCGCTCCTCCCAGCCCAGCTGCCGCTTGCTAATAGCAAATGCTGGTGTCTGCGCCACTTCTCCGCAAGAGGAGTTACCGCAGGGCTCGTTTTCTCCTTTTGAAGACAATGAATTGTCTTTCTAAGTGCCTGATGTCCTCTGCCGGCATTCAGAAGTTGTTTTGTAGAATTTAGTCAGCATTCAAATGTTCTTTTAATGGATTTGTGGAGGAGAAAGTATTCTCCCCGTCTTACTCGTCCGCCATCTTAGCTCCTCCCCTATCAGTAGTCTTTGAAGTGGAGAAGACAATGGCACCCCACTCCAGTACTCTTGCCTGGAAAATCCCATGGACGGAGGAGCCTGGTAGGCTGCAGTCCATGAGGTCGCTAAGAGTTGGACACGACTGAGTGACTTCACTTTCACTTTTCACTTTCATGTATTGGAGAAGGAAATGGCAACCCACTCCAGTGTTCTTGCCTGGAGAATCCCAGGGACGGGGGAGCCTGATAGGCTGCCGTCTATGGGGTTGCACAGAGTCGGACACGACTGAAGTGACTTAGCAGCAGGCATACCAGTCTTTGAAGACTCACTGCCGCTGCTGCTGCTGCTGCTTCCTGGGGTGAATAAACATGTCTGTAGTCCCCACAGCTCCTCGAGTCTTGTTCCAGCTTCCCTGATCTGCAGTTCCGTTCAGCCGCTCAGTCGTGTCCGACTCTTTGTGACCCCATGGACTGCAGCATGCCAGGCTTCCCTGTTCATCATCAACTCCCAGAGTTTACTCAAACTCATGTCCTTTGAGTCACTAATGCCATCCAACCATTTCATCCTCCGTTGTCCCCTTCTCCTCCCACCTTCAATCTTTCCCAGTGTCAGGGTCTTTTCCAGTGAGTCAGCTCTTTGCATCAGGTGGCCAAAGTATTGGAGTTTCAGCTTCAACATCAATCCTTCCAGTGAACACCCAGGATTTGTCTCCTTCAGAATTGGTCTCCTTCAGGACTGCTTGCATCTCCTTGCAGTTCAAGGGATTCTCAAGAATCTTCTCCAACACCACAGTTCAAAAGCATCAATTCTTCCATGCTCATCTTTCTTTATAGTCCAACTCTCACCATCCACACATGACTACTTGAAAAACCATAGCCTTGACGAGATGGACCTTTGTTGACAAAGTAATGTCTCTGCTTTTTAATATGCTGTCTAGGTTGGTCATAACTTTTCTTCCAAGGAGTAAGTGTCTTTTAATTTCACAGCTGCAGTCACCATCTGCAGTGATTTTGGAGCCTCAGAAAATAAAGTCTGACACTGTTTGCATTGTTTGCCCATCTATTTGCCATGAAGTGATGGGACCGGATGCCATGATCTTAGTTTTCTGAATGTTGAGCTTTAAGCCAACTTTTTCACTCTCACTTTCATCAAGAGGCTCTTTAGTTCTTCTTCACTTTCTGCCATAAGGGTGGTGTCATCTGCATATTTGAGGTTATTGATATTCCTCCCATCATTTGGCATGGACCAAATGTCTTATGGACTTCTTAGATAGGACCAAATACCCTGCAAGGGCAATGACAAGTGTCCTTGTAAGAGGGACACAGAAGGAGATTAGAATACATAAGAGAAGACTATGTAAAGATGATGGAAGTAGGGAGAAAAGATAAAGTGATGTAGGATCACAAGCCTAGGGATGTGGAAAACTTCTTCAGGCTCAAAAGACAAGGACATAGATTCTCCACTGAATACTCCAGAAGCTGGCTTTGCCAACACTTTTATTTTTATCCCATAAGACCCTTTTAGAGCTTCCCTGGTGGCTCAGAAAACAAACAATTCTCCTGCAATGAAGGAGACTTGGGTTTGATCCTTGGGTCAGGAAGATCCCCTGCAGAAGGAAATGGCCACCCACTCCAGTATTCTGGCCTGGAGGATTCTATGGACAGAGGAACCTGGAGGGCTACTGTCCATGGGGTCACAAAGTTGTACATGACTGAGCAACTAATGTTTTCACACTTTCACTTTCAAGACCCATTTTAAGTTTCTGACTACCAGAAACATAAGGTAATATTTTATGCTTTAAGTCACTAAGTTTTTAAAATAGTTTTTATTGCAGTATAGTTGATTTACATGGTTTACAATTTGGGGTTAGTTTCAGGCATACAGCAAGGTGACTCTGTTATATGTTTACATATATCCACTCTCCTTAGATTCTTTTCCCATGTAGGCCATTGAACGTGAACGTGAATATGAACGTGAAGTCGTTCAGTCGTGTCCGACTCTTTGCGACCCCATGGACTGTAGTCTACCAGGCTCCTCTGTCCATGGGATTTTCCAGGCAATAGTACTGAAGTGGATTGCCATTTCCTTCTCCAGGGGATCTTCCCAACCCAGGGATCGAACCCCGGTCTCCCGCATTGTAGACAGACGCTTTACCGTCTGAGCCACCAGGGAAGTCCGAATGTAGGCCATTACAAAGTGTCAAGTAGAGTGCCCTGTGCTCTACAGTAGATCCTTATTAGTTATCTATTTTATATACAGTAGTGTGTATACGTCAACCCCAATCTCCCATTTATCTTTCTCCTCCCTTATTCCCTGGTGACTATAAGTTTGCTTTCTGTATCTGTCACTCTATTTGTTTGGTAGATAAGTTCATTTCTATCCCTTTTTAAGATTTCGCATATACGTATATCGTGTGATATTTGTTTTTCTGTGTCTGACTTACTTCAGTCAGTGTGACAACCTTTAGATCCATCCAGTTTGTTGCAAATGGCATTATTTTTCGTTTTATGGCTGAGCAATATGCTGTTGTACATTTTTACCACATCTTCTTTATCCATTCCTCTGTTGATGGACATTTAGGTTGCTCCCGTGTCTTCAGTTGAGTGCAGTCGCTCAGTCATGTCCAACTCTTTGCGACCCCATGAACCACAGCTCGCCAGGCCTCCCTGTCCATCACCAACTCCCGGAGGTCACTCAGACTCACATTCATCGACTCAGTGATGCCATCCAGCCATCTCATCCTCTGTCGTCCCCTTCTCCTCTTGCCCCCAAGCCCTCCCAGCATCAGAGTCTTCTCCAATGAGTCAACTCTTCGCATGACGTGGCCAAAGTACTGCAGTTTCAGCTTTAGCATCATTCCTTCCAAAGAAATCCCAGGGCTGATCTCCTTCAGAATGGACCGGTTGGATTTCCTTGCAGTCCAAGGGACTCTCAAGAGTCTTCTCCAACACCACAGTTCAAAAGCATCAATTCTTCGGCACTCAGCCTTCTTCACAGTCCAGCTCTCACATGCATACATGACCACAGGAAAGACCAGAGCCTTGACTAGGCGAACCTTTGTTGGCAAAGTGATGTCTCTGCTTTTCAATATGCTATCTAGGTTGGTCATAACTTTCCTTCCAAGGAGTAAGCGTCTTTTAATTTCATGGCTGCAGTCACCATCTGCAGTGATTTTGGAGCCCAGAAAAATAAAGTCTGACACTGTTTCCAGTGTCTTGGCTATTGTAAGTAGTGCTGCAATGAACACTGGGGAGCAGGTATATTTTTTAAATTATTGTTTCCTCAGGATGTGTGTCCAGGAGTGGGGTTGCTGGATCATATGGTAGATCATGTCACTGGATCATCAGTCACTAAATTTGTGGTAATTTGTTACAACAATAATAGGAAACTAATACAGCATAGATCTAAAATCTTATTGAAAATATGAAGTTATGCTATACAACTCAACCAAGTTTCTGTGACAAAAAGCTAGTCAGAAAACCAAACTTTCACTGATGGCCACATAATTTAATTCAGTATAGTACCTCAACGCACTTTTTAGGGCACCCAAGACCAAAAGCAATGATGCTGAAGCATTTTGAAAGATCCTTTGGGAAACTTTGTAGGAAGAAGAGAAGAACACCAGAGAAGAGACTTTCAAAGGAGACATTTTATTTTCAAATTAGAAGCATGAAAAAGCAAAATTCTTCCCTGAAAGAAGTCTTCTTCAAAGAAGAAAATGGGATATGTTAGCACTAATGATTGACACTGGGTAATTTCAACTCTGAGACATTTCTCACCATAAAGGAAAAGCATGACAGCAAGGAGCCAAGGTTCTAATGTTTTGTAATATCCAAGAGAAAGAAGACAAAACTATTACAGCAGTGTGGCCTGAGCAGTGCCCGAGCCCCAGAGAAGTGGATGGCTTTGCTGCTCGTGTAGACTACCGTGTTTGTTTACACTGATGTTTCTTCCCTGATAAGAAACACTTGAAATGGACGATAGCACCATCAGCAGGATTTCTTCGGGGTGCATTTCCACTGATGCCAGCCACAAAGAGCAGTCTTTAACCCAAAACTGAGTAACATTTGTTGAGTTTTTTCTTTCTCTTCTGCCACATGGACATAAAACGGCATTTTTTCTGAAAAGAAAAATGCTACACTGTGGCAGGCCATGTGCCACATGTGGCCCTGGCCTCGGTATTTGGGGAAAGTGTAGCCCATCCTTATCTCACAGGACTGTTCTGTCAGAAACCAAGAGATGAGTTTCCCTTCTGAGTTCAGAATACCAAATCCTGCAAAATTCTGGAGACAGCGTTCAACATATCTCAAGCTCTTCTCGTTTTTTCCCAACTCCCAGTGCTCATTCACAAGCCTTGCATGCGAGACATCCAAGAAGATGTTCTGAAAGTTTTCTTTCCTGTCAAGAAAAGAATGTACATGTATTTAGCCAATATTTAGAAAGCATCAGGATGGCAGAAAATATGACACCTCCCTTTCCTTAAGGATCCACAGCCCAGAGGAAGAAATAGATGTACACTACACACACACACACACACACACACACACACACACACCCATTTTTATATGCCTGCTTCAAAATGTTCCCAAATAACTGAAAGTGAGAAAATCCTCGATCACTTATGATACATTTAATAGCAGAGAGTCGGCTAGATACAGTATAATGTATCTCAAAAAGCCCAACCAAACATCCCATAGAAGGAGAATAACAGTGTATGTTCCTAAAAGAGCAAGGACTATAAGCCGTGCAACCTTCCACACTGCTGAATTTTCTTTAAAGTTTCTTGTATGAAAAATGTGGGACTGAGAGGTACAAGCTATGATGTATAAAAGGGATAGGCTACAAGGATGTACAGTGCGAGGAAACATATTTATTATGTTGAGATGACTTTTAAATGAAATATAGCCTAAAAAATATCAAGCCTCTATACTGTACACTGGAAACTAATATGATGTAAATCAACCAAACTTCCATTTAAAAATTTAGATTTCAAATTATACTTCAGAAAATATCTAAATACACAAGATAATGTTTCTTCCAACAAATAGTTCAACAAAATGTATATCTCAGGGAGATGAGAGCCATGTTGATCTTACGGCTTCATGTGTCCCCAAACCCATCACAACATATCACTAGAGAAGTACAAAAATGCAGTTTCAGGAGCAGAAACATAGGAAAAAAGGATATTGGATTTTTTTTTGTGGTGGTAATAATCAGGATTTTAGCCCTGATTCTCTTATTGGACAAGTTACCTGAGACTGCGTTTTCTCATCTGCAAAATCAGCATAACATCTTCTGTGGGAAGGAGTGGTTGGTGCAGAAGGAAGATCTCAAAGAAGTTCTCCCCCTTCTCAAGGAGGAAGAGTTTCCAGGAACCTGTCAGTTCCAAAGTCACTTCACATTTGCCATTGGATGGGGTCACAAGGGCTCTCAACTGTCTACACATAGGTGAGGCTTTCTCTCTATCATCCTCAAACTGATTCTGGTCCTACTTCCTCAAAGATCTCCAGCATCCTCACGTGCCTTTCTCCTGTGCTACAGTTAAGCCCAGAGGGGCAAGATATCCAAATATATATTTGGGTTTCGAGGAAATAAAGAACTGCCTTAGGACAGGCACTTCATTCCAGATTTCCAGTTATATTGTCAAGTATTATTTAACCCCTATCTACCATTTTTTCCATGCAAACATTTCTTTTATGATTCTCATGGGAACACAGTTGACCCAGAGCAGGATTCAAATATTGACTCTCCTGGCTAAATCAATTCTACGTATTTAGTGTATATTTAGATTTTATTTATTTTTTGATGTTATTATTACTATATTATATATTATTAAGCATAAATGGATATCAGTGGGAAATAATTGTTTCCTTTTTCTCTGATTACTTATCACACAGTCACCGTCTCCAGAGGCAACTAGTGATGTGACAAATGTATATAACTTTCCAGAGGCATTGCTTGGAATTGTAGATGTGCTCTACTCTGATGAAACACTGTCTACACGATTCTGCCCATCTTAGTTGTTGCTGATGCTCTTGCTTCACTAAGAATATATTTTTGCTGTTGCTTCAGAATATATTTTTGGAATTGTTTCCTTATTAGTTCACAGAGGACTGCTTCATTCTTGTTAACGGCTGTATATTATCCCAGCGTGTGGACTGTACCACAGTAAATCTATCCCTGTCCCTACTGAGGGATGGGTTTCTTTCATATGCTGTGCTATCATATGTTCATACATCACGCACACCATCCAATCTTAAAAAAATCTTAGATCTTCCATTTAATGCACGTATTATTTTACCCAGGCATTTCAAATTCTAGGAGTTCAGTTTTCAGTAATACCTATACAACTTGTGCGATGATCTATTTGTGAAGACATTTATTGCAGAATTTCTGTTATCAGGAAGAACTGGAGAGAAATCAAGTGTGTAAATACGGGCACACAGAATCGTACACCTCCCTCCTGTGGTCACCTATGCAGCTGTCAGCATAAATGAAGGATGCCTGTATGAGCTTACATGAAAGATGTGTATAACACACTGCTGCACGAAAAGAGTAAACTGCAGTAGCATCATGCATATGTTGTAGAGAAAAAACTAACAAAACAACTCATACATACAGAGTTCTAAAAGCAATGCCAAGAGTATCTACACGGGGACAGAAAGATTTTTGGAAATCCAAGTGGGCGAGCCTTCACTTTTTACTTTGTATATTTGTATCCTTTGCATAAGACCTCCCTGGTGGATCAGTGGTAAAGAATTCTGCACTGCCAGAGATGCAGGTTTGATCCCTGCGTTGGGAAGATCCTTTGGGGAAGGAAATGGCAACCCACTCCAGTTTTCTTGCCCAGGAAACCCATGGACAGAGGAGCCTGGTGGGCTACAGTCCATTTGGGGTTGCAAAAGAGTCAAGTACAACTTGGCGACTACACACACACACACACACACACACACACACACACACGCACAAGGACTTTGAATAGTATGAAGTATTTTTTGTTGTTGTTGAAAAATGAATAGTTTCAGTAAAAGTTTTTCAGTTCCACCATGATGTCCAATATTCTTCCAGGAGCACTTTTGTGAGATCTAAGGAAGTTGATACGTGGAAAAGAACCTATTCTAACGAAGTTCCTGCCCAAGCTCAGCAAACATTACCTAACACGGTAGGTACCTTTCTTGCCTGTGCAGCTCTGAACACCATTATAATTTAGTCTCAGATCCTACATTTCAAGTCTGGCCCATAGGGCAACTGAACTAGTCTATCAGAAATTTCAGAAGCAAAAGGTAAAAAATCTCACCTTTTATCTACAAACACTTTAGGAATTTTTAATAACTTCATCAAATCCATCTTGTCACCACTCGATGCCTCGAGTGTTGATTTTTCAAACACAAAAAGCACGGTTCTCAGATAATCCAGCTGCACTAATTTTGAAGCTGCAACTTTTTGTATCGCCTCGCCCAAGCTCTCCTGACATCCTGTGGAGAGGAGAAAAGCAAGCATCATTTCCCCTCTTTCGTATCTACTATAAATTAAATGGGACATCTTTGGCTTTAATTTTGACCAGTCACCTTGGATCTGGAAGGCTTGTTCCCAGTTGATGACCTGCGGGCACGCTAGGACTTCCTCTAACTTGTCAGGGGCTTTGGTGAAGATGTGGTAAGTGTTGGTATAATGATCCAGGTCGTCCTTCATCTCCTGACGTAACAAACACCAGTCACATTTACATAGTGGTATCGTTCACAAAATGCTTTGCCTGTGTCCCGAGGGCTAGAGACTAATTTGCTGGATAGGCTTTGTTGTTGTGTGAGAGAGGTGCAGACATTTCCGTGGACTCCCTTGTAGAATAAGCCACTGGAAGGGGCTCCTTCCTGGTGGTGCCCTGGAGTCAGCTGCCCTTGGGACGACGGGCAAGCAGTCCCAGTGTCTGAGATGGAAAGTGCAGCAGAAAGAGTGGGTGTTAAAGGCCTAAGAGAGTGGGGGCCTGAGGGGTGGAGGGCTGGGCCCCAGGCTCCTGGTCTGTGAGAAGGTGACGCCTCCGCTAATTCTGAAAGTGAATTCCCAGGCGGCGCTGGTGGCAAAGAACGCGCCTGCCTGTGCAGGAGACGTAAGAGGTGCGGGTTCCATCCCTGGGTCGGGAAGATCCCCTGGAGGAGGGCACTGCACCCCACTCCAGTATTCTGGCCCGGAGAATGCCGTGGACAGGGGAGCCTGGAGCAGGACTGACTGGGCCACTGACACTTTCGGGTTAGTTCCGCCCAGCCCTCTGGAGCTGGCACGGTGATCAGCACTTGGTGTGCCCGTGAGAACAGAGCACTGATAGAAAAAGTCCCCACGCCGAGCCCGGCCCAGGGCCCGCTGTGGCCCCGGCCGCCTGTCTGCCCCCTGCTGCTGGCTCGCCCCCGGGGGCCGCTGCAGGCGACGCTGTGTTCTAGCACCTCTGATGACTGTCTATACGGATAAGGGGGACGGGGCTGTTAAAGTATCGCTACTCTGGGAAGGATGGGATTCGCGACTCATACTCCCCTGAAAGATGAAGACGCTCTTACGAAACAAACACGGCGTCTACTGTTTCACAAACCTCTGACATCGTCATTTTTGTCAACTTCATCTTCTGTGTTAGGAAAGCAACGGTCTTAGACCCCACACTCAGCACTGCTCCAAGTACTGTCGGATTGCGGTATGGAGCCACAGGGAAAGCAAAACTTCCTGACCATTTGCAACCACAGGCATCCAGGTTGAGGTGGATGCCTCTCATCTGAGTCTTGACAGGAGAGAGCTGACTGAATGGAATTCTAGAGCAACTTCCAGGTCCCGGACTATTGGCTCTGCAGTCTACTCCCGCGCTTCATCTCGCCATCCTGCCCTCTCCTCCAAGCAACCCTCCCCAAATCTGCAGGAATCAGATGTGTCAAGATCCTTCCCCCGCCCCACGCCCCGCAGGCCCCTCGCTGCAGCCCCTCATCCCCATCCTGAGGGTGAGTGGCCTGACTCTCAGGAGCCAGGGGTCTCACCTCCTTCTGAGGCCGTATGACGACTGTCTGATACTCTGGCCAGGCGTCCACCAGCACCTCCAGGTTGAACGGGTTTTTATTTCTAATGTGGAAAAGGGTGCCATACACCTACAAGAGCAACAGCAAAGCAGGAGAGGGTGAAATTTCTCTTTGAGACAGGGTCTTGCCTGTGGCACAGGACGTAAAAGCAGGAGTTAGAAGGACTTGATGGGGGACTTCCCTCATAGTCCAGGGGCTAAGACTCCCAGCCCCCAGTGCAGGGGGCCCAGGTTTGATCCCCGGTCAGGGAACTGGATCCCACCTGGCACAGCTAGGGGCTCACATGCTGCGGCGAGAGGCCCGGTGCAGCCACAGAAGCAAATAAACATTTTTTTTAAAAGAAGGACTTGAAACGGCAGCACTGGTGGTTCCAGGATGGCATGTTGGACTATTCATTGAAAGACATACTGCAAAATGGTGCAGGGAGGTCCCCCAAAATCCAAGTTAATAACAAACGAACTGGCTTCTCTAACATGTATTCATTCATTTTTTGAAAAATCCATACTATTGATATTTTTCCTATTTTAAACATTAATACTACACCATTTATTCAGCATCTGTCTATTATATATCAAATTTGTGTCAAATATGGAGAATTCAAAGGTGGATATGATGTAGCTGCTGCCTTCAAGTTAATCTACAAGGGCAAAGAGATACACAGTCTAATCTTAAAAAGGCTTGTGTTCTGATAGGTCTATGCACACGGTCAGGTGGGGTCGCAAAAGGCAAAGTCACTACCCGTCCAGAAGTGGTGGGAGACTTACAGAAAAACTAACATTTAAATTGGACCATGAAAAATAAATGAACCTGGCAAAGTAAAGAGAAGAGGAAGACCAGCAATTTCCATCAGGAGAAGGAATGTGATTGCCCGCTTGAAGGTGCAGAGATTTGACCCACCTGCTGAAGTGTGAGGGGTCAGTGATCGTAACCCATAGTACATCTTCCATGTTGGGAAATGAAGAGATGTTTTTGATAAATGTTTGTATATCCAGTTAAGGAGTATGGGCTTTATGCTTTGGACATGAACCACCACTAGCATTTTAAAGCAAGGGAGTGATAGGATCATATGTGTATCAGATAGATACTCTGGTTATCAAGTTGCAGGTGACCAATAGCTTGGGACAGTTAAGGAAATCCACTAAACATAGCAGCAGAATTGATTCAAAAGATATTGTAGGGTCTCTCCTGGTGGTCTAGTGGCTCAGACCCTGAGCTCCCAATGCGGCGGGGAGCAGGCTCGACCCTGGTCAGGGAACTAGACCCCGCATGGGCAGCTAAGACCTGGTGCAGATAAATGAGCAAAAATCGATTTTAAAAAGATACTGTGCATGTATGGCTGAGTCCCTGTGCTGTTCACCTGAAACGGCCATGACGTGGCTCATCAGCTATTCCCCAGTACAAAATAAAAAGTTTTTTAAAAAGATACTGAAGAATCCCCAGGGAAGTAAAGGAGGTGATTGGACGTGGGTGTTAAGATAGTCCCAGGCAGGAATCTTGGGCTTGCACCTCCATCTGCCCTGGAGAGTCCTGACCCCGAGTCTGCCTTCTTCACACCTTAGTCCTCTCTTCCCCCACCCCCCTACTCCCTTACCTTCAAGGACTCAGGGATGCTCTCTTCCAAGGATTCATACAAAATCTGAAGCTGCTGAGGTTCACGAAGCACAAACATCTTGTGTAGCACCCAAGCCCCTTCCCTGAGGAAGACACTCTGAGGAAAGAAACACACCAACAAAAACACCTGGAGATCTGAGACAGGTATCCCAGAAGAGCAAGAAGGAGAAGTCCCCGAGGACAGCCACGCAGTGCTCGAGGTACAACATCGTACCCAAGGTTGTGCCCAAGTACCAACTGGCAAAATCCAGAAACTGGAACTGTATGTTAGCAACCTTGAAAACAGAAAACCTTGTATTCAATAATTCCACTTCTAGGAACTCATACCAAGGAGATAATAGCAGACACCTGTAAGAATGCAAACATAAGAAAATTTACCATAGTATTATGACACTGTAAATTTAGAAATGATCCGAAATCCATTATAGGAAATTGGTGAAGTTAATGACGGCATATCCAAATAATGGATCACCAGATAGCCATTAAAATGTTGTCTTCAAAATGGATTTAATGACACAGGAAAATATCCATGTCGTAAAATAAAGAAGAGATGTGATATAATCCCAGATTAGTACTCACCTCAAATTCATTCTGAAACAATGTAGTATAGAAGTAAGATACACTTAAGAACATTATTAAGTCTCATACACACAAATATCTGACTGCATACATAATTATATAATATATATGTATATTACATGTACTCAATCTAGGAATATAGGATACTTAAAGACATTATACAAGAATAGCCATATCTTCTAAAAATTAACAAATACAAGAAATTCCAAGCAATTTTGATGGCTTATAGGAGAGGCAGCAAATTTTTTAAAATCTTAACAATCCTGAAAAATCCAGCATCCTGTGTATGTGTGTATGTGTGCTCAGTCACGTCCAACTCTTTGTGACCCGATGGACTGCAGCCTGCCAGGCTCCTCTGTCCTGGAATTTTCCAGGTAAGAATACTGGAGCAGTTTGCTATTTCCTTCTCCAGGAGATCTTCCCAACCCAGAGATGGAACCCATGTCTCGCGCATCTCCTGCACTGGCAGGCAGGTTCTTTACCACTGGTGCCACCTGGGAAGCCCCATATGTGTGTGGGAAAAAGTGAAAGTGTTAGTTGCTAAGCTGTGTCTGACTCTTTGTGACCCAATGGACGGTAGCTCCTCTGTCCATGGAATTCTCCAGGCAAGAAATACTGGAGTGGGTAGTCATTCCCTTCTCCAGGGGATCTTCCCGACCCAGGGATCAAATCCAGGTCTCCTGCACCGTAAGCAGACTCCACCGTCTGGGCCACCAGGGAAGCCCATATGTGCATATAGCAGAAGCAAAACAAATGGAAATGGAATGGTCAAGAACGTGATCGCTGGAGTAGGCAGGTCACTTTACACGCATGTCTCTGAGCTTCACTTTCTTTATATATAAAATAGGCATAATAACAACTCCTTTGTAGGCTGTTTTAAGGATTATGTCATCGCAAAATGTATGTGATGTTTTGCGAAGTGATAGATGGTATGCGGTGTGTGTGTGTGTGTATGAGGGAAAATCAGAAGATCTTCAAATTCAAGCAAGGGAAAATAGGATTTGAATGGCTTCTGATGTTCGTTAGTGAAAGTACAGACTGGGAATATACACAGGGATTCCCCAATATTGCTTAAGATCAGGTTCAGATGAAAAACCTCACTTGGAAGGGTTATTTATCCACACAGGTGAGCTCAGCACCCAGAGACTAGAGGCAGAAGAGACAGATTGAAACAAACTAGGGTTAGATTTTCCAGGCTTAGAGCAGCAAAAAAGATAAATGGCTCCATTTTTATTTCAAGATTTTGGATCATTTTCACTATCATTATTCGAAATTCTTTATCAGGTAGATTCCCTATCTCTTCCTCTTTTGTTTGGTTTGGTGGGCATTTATCCTGTTCCTTTACCTGCTGGGTATTCCTCTGTCTCTTCATCTTGTTTTTATTGCTGAGTTTGGGGTGGCCTTTCTGTATTCTGGCAGTTTGTGGAGTTCTCTTTATTATGGAGTTTCCTCGCTGTGGATGGGGTTATATTGGTGACTTCTCAAGGTTTCTTGGTTAGGGAAGCTTGCGTCTGTGTTCTGGTGGGTGGAGCTGGATTTCTTCCCTCTGGAGTGCAATGAAGTGTCCAGTAATGAGTTATAAGATGTCTATGGTTTTGTAGTAACTTTGGGCAGCCTGTATATTGAAGCTCAGGGCTGTGTTCCTGGGTTGCTGGAGAATTTGCGTGGTATGTCTTGCTCTGGAACTTGTTGACCCTTGGGTGGTGCTTGGTTTCAGTGTAAGTATGGAGGCATTTGATGAGCTCCTATCGATTGATGTTCCCTGGAGTCAGGTGTTCTATGATGTTCTCAGGATTTGGACTTAAGCCTCCTGCTTCTGGTTTTCAGTCTTATTTTTACAGTAGTCTCAAGACTATCTATACAGCACCGTTGATAAAACATCTAGGTTAAAGATGAAAAGTTTCTCCACAGTGAGGGACACCCAGAGAGGTTCACAGAGTTACACGGAGAAGAGAAGAGGGAGGAGGGAGTTAGAGGTGACCCGAATGAGATGAGGTGGAATCAAAAGAGGAGAGAGCAAGCTAGCCAGTGATCACTTCCTTATGTGTGCTCCACAGTCTGGGCTGCTCAGAGATGTTCATGGAGTTATACAGAGAAGAGAAGAGGGAGGAAGGAGACAGAGGTGACCAGGATGATAAAAGGGGGGAATGAAAAGGAGAGAGACAGATCCAGCCAGTAATCAGTTCCCTAAGTGTTCTCTACAGTCTGGAACACACAGAGATTCACAGAGTTGGGTAGAGAAGAGATGGGGGAGGGAGGAGACAAAGGCGACCTAGTGGAGAGAAAGGAGAGTCCAAAGGAGGAGAGAGCAGTCAAACCAGTAATCTCGCCCCCAAGTAAAACTGGGTACTGAAGATTGGGTTCTTAAAGGTACAAAATTGATAACAAATACCAAAAAGCAAAGATTAAAATTCTAGAGTAGAGGTTGGATTTTCAAAAATACAATATTAAAGAAAAGAAGAAGAAGAAAAGAAAAACAAAGTCACAAAAGTTATTAAATATATATGTATGAAGTTTGCTTTAAAAAAGTCTTTTTTTGAAAAGTAATAGTAGGTTATAAAAATGAAAATTAAAGGAGTAATAGAGGACTTAAAATTGAAAAAAGTTAAAAGAAACGAAAAAGAAAAAAAAAAGAAAAGAATGATCGTAAAAATAGTAAAAATATATCTAGGACTTTCTCTGGTGTTGTTGTGGGCAGTGTGGGGTCAGTTCATTTTCGGACAGTTTCTTGGTCCGGCTTATATTTCTCAAGATCTATAGGCCCCTTCCTATGTAGTCGGTACTAACGACAGGGTTTTAATCTATTGCACCTGTCACTTCCAAGGCGGTTCCCTCGGTTTTAGCTTCTCTTTGCTGGTCTCTTCAGTGTCTGATTTCCGCCCTGACACAGGGGGCGGTGGTGGACACTTTTTTAGGCTCACATGTTCAGTCGCGCTGTGAGGAAGGAGGGACGCTGCAAACAAATAACACTGGCGTGTGCTCCTAGTGCCTCAGCCACACGGGGCCCGCCCCCGCTCACGCGCGGGCACCCTCCCTGCCCACACGGCTCAGGCTCTGGGTTGCTCCGCCGGGAACCATCCGAGGCCGGCCCTGGACTGCATGCACCTCCCAGGTCTAAGCCGCTCAGGTTCAGGCACTCGGGTCGTCCTCAGCACTGGTAATAATAGCCAGGACATGGAAGCAACCTAGATGTCCACCAGCAGATGAATGGATAAGAAAGCTGTGGTACATATACACAATGGAGTATTACTCAGCCATTAGAATACATTTGAGTCAGTTCCAATGAGGTGAATGAAACTGGAGCCTATTGTACAGAATGAAGTAAGCCAGAAAGAAAAACACAAATACAGTATACTAACGCATATATATGGAATTTAGAAAGATGGTAACAATGACCCTGTATGCGAGACAGCAGAGGAGAGGAGACACTGATGTATAGAACAGTCTTTTGGACTTTGTGGGAGAGGGAGGTGGGGGATGATTTGGGAGAATGGCATTGAAACATGTATAATATCATATAAGAAACGAATCGCCAGTCCAGGTTCAATGCAGGATACAGGAAGCTTGGGGCTGGTGCACTGGGATGACCCAGAGGGATGGTATGGGGAGGGAGGTGGGAGAGGGGTTCAAGATGGGGAACACGTGTACACCCATGGACCCATGGTGGATGCATGTTGATGTATGGCAAAACCAATACAATATTGTAAAGTAAAAAAATAATAATAATAAAATAATAATTTAAAAATTAAGTAAAAATAAAAAATAAAGAAGAATATGAATTAGAAAAAAAAGGTAAGCGGCAAAGTCAATATTTGAGAATGAGGTGATGACACTCGAAACTGAATTTGTGGGGTCTAGGTGAGAGAAGCGGTTTCCCTGATGCCTCAAATGGTAAAGAACCCACCTGCATTGCAGGAGACCTGGGTTCGATCCCTGGGTTGGGATGGTTTCCTGGAGAAGAGAAGGGAATGGTAACCCATGGCAGTATGCCTGCCCGGAGAATCTCCATGGACAGAGGAGCTTGGCCAGCTACTGTCCACGGGGTTGCAAAGAGTTGGACACGACTGAGCAAAACTAACACTTTTACTTTCAGGAGAGAGAAATAAAGAAGTAAAATAGGAGACAGGTCCAACCAAGTGGGAAAAGATGTAGAGTGTAGGATGAATTTACTTTATGAGGCTAAAGGAACAGCAGTGGCGATGGGCAGGGGAATATATTCATAGAATAGAGTGTTGGAATGAGGAATTAGGCCGTTAGAGGTGAGGATGTCAGGGGTAGATCAGTTCTGGATAGATGGATGTAGGCTTCAAATCGACAGAGTAGGAGTCGGGAAGGGACTGGGAGCTGCAGGTGTCACAGCCATCACCAGAATGTGGCTGGTGTTGGAGGGTCAAGTGCCAAATATATCAATAAACAGAGCGAGGTCTGGCAGAAAGCAGCCTGAAAGAGTAAAGCTTCATCTTAGCCACGTGGCCCAGCACTCAAAGGAAGACATTTGCTATGCAAGTAACACTTTCAAAGTATGGATTGACGACCAGGGGTGTGCAGACTCTCATCTTTACTCACGATTCCTGTGGGTGCCTCAAGGGTGGCAGGGAAAGGCACGGGCCGATCAGTAGTCAGGGAAAGGATCAGAGAAGCCTGACAGTTCAAAATACTGGCTTTGTACTCAAAATACTTTATTCTCAAAGGACTTTCTAGCTCCAGGGACCTACAATTTCTTTGAGAAATTCATTCTCAGCCCTGGGACGCTGGTGAGTGCTCTTCCAAGGTTTACAGGGGGGAAATGAAGGAACAAATACACATTCTCTAAAATCAGGCCTCCCTGGTGCCTCAGCTAGGAAAGAATCACCTGCAAGGCTGGAGACCCCGGTTTGATTTCTGAGTTGGGAAGACCCCCTGGAGAAGGGATAGGCTACACACTCCAGTATTCTTGGGCTTCCCTGGTGGCTCAGCTGGTAACGAATCCGCCTGCAATGTGGCAGACCCGGGTTCAATCCCTGGCTTGGGAAGACCCCCTGAAGAAGGGAAAGGCAACCTGCTCCAGTGTTCTGGCCTGGAGAATTCCATGGACTGTAAAATGAATGAACAAATACACATTCTTTAGAAGAGGACCCTAATTAATTGAAAGGCTGAGAAGAGACAAGAGTTTGGCTGTCTAAAATAATTCCGCTTACCTGCAGTTTCTTTCTAGACGTGTGCAGAGCACCTTCTGCAGTTTCTCAGTGTGACAATGGAGAAATTTCTCTAAAGGCTACGAATAGTCTCACCCACAATAAATCCCACCTGATTCAGGTTGTCCCTGTTTAGCATAAAGCTCCAAGTTTCAGATTCTTATTGAGCAGACTGGAGGTCCTGTTCGTTTACATGAATGAAGTCAGCGGCTTTGTGCGCCAGAGGGAGACTGGGAACATGCTCCTTACTGAGCAGGTTCTACATTTATAAGTTTCCCGCCACAGCTTCCTCACTAGCACTTGTAGCCAACTGGCTAATCCAAAGCAGTAATAATAAGGTAATTTGCAAAAATGACCTAGCTGCAGCAGTATTCAAATACATCATTTGGGCAAACAAAAGATGGAAAATTTGGCTTCCTTGTGAAATACTCAGCCTTGTAGCTTTAAACTCGTGTGACCTCAGTGCCCCAGAGATTGAGATTCCTTGCTTCCAACGCAGGTGGCACAGGTTTGATCCCTGATCGGGGAACCAGGATCCCACAAGCCACGTGGCATGGCCAAAGATAAATACATATATAATTAATTTTAAAAGTGAAATTTTAAAAATTCCTAAAAGAGTATGATTTACTTTAACATTTTGGAGACCCTGAAATAGGGGAAAGGGGTATTAAGTCATCAAAATCTTACCCATTTTCTGGAATGTTGTGAACCAACTTGAGAAGTTTTAATCATTCAGGAAATGAGAAAGGTAAATGTTATTGTCACACAAACAAGGAAGATGATGTTGAAAGGCAACATCGTCCCTGAGGTCACAAAGCTAGCCAGCATTAATGCCTTGAGCTGAAGCCAAAGGCCAGGATCTGTTATGAAACTATGATTCTTCAGTAAGTGATCCCTAACCTCTGGCTAGGTCATATCTCCTTACAAACCTATCTTATTCACTTCAGGTGACATATTAAAAACCACTAATGAGGATTTGGAACTCGCTGTCTACATGCTTGCTAAGGACTAGGCACCATTTCCTTTCTTTTCCCTCTTGCCTATTTCAGTAATTCCATTTTTTGTATCAAAAATTGTTCACACAACCTATGAAAGAATTTTTACATATTTGCAATTTTGTGTGATTAACTTGTTTTAATAAATTGTGTACACAATTTATTACTTCATCCCCTTTTAAAAATTGTCTACTTCATGCCAGGAAGTGCATAATTTTTTATGTGGTTAAGATCGCACTGTGGATAGTGGAGGCTTGCATAGTTTTGAATATCACACTAAATACTTCCAAAAAGGTACAACCACATTTAAAGTCACCAGCAGTTCAAGACCCTCCAGTTGAACAACTTTTGCTGAGAGTTCAGAGGTACAGAGTCTGCTGCCTGACCTGAACTCATGAACCGAGAATCTGGCTGCTCTCTTGAATCAGCAAGTGAGGTGAAGTCACTCAGTCGTGTCCGACTCTTTGCTACCGCATAGACTGTAGCCCACTAGGCTCCTCTGTCCATGGGATTTTCCAGGCAAGAATACTGGAGTGGGTTGCCATTCCAAGAGGAACTTCTTTAGAAATTCTGATAGAGAGCACAAGGGGTCTCCCAGCCCATGTGTCCTACTGTCTGTTTAGAAGCTGGCAGAGAAGACTCTGGAGAAAGAAATGGCAACCCACTCCAGTGTTCTCACCTGGAAAATGCCATGGACAGAGGAGCCTGGCAGGCTACAGTCCATGGGGTCACAAAGAGTCCGACACAACTTAGGGACTAAACCATCACTATCAGAGGAGATCCTGGTCCTTGAAAGACCATAAAAAAAACTTCCCTAAGGTTTGAAAGCAAGAGGAGCTCCAGGTGAATTATCTAAGAAACCAGGATTATCTGAAACCAGAATTATCTACCGCCAGCCCAAAGCAGTGTGCAACCATGCCATCACCACCTCAAGGTGACCCTGAAGGAGTCCACTCTAATGTATGTCAGGGTTGAGTGACCCTTTGACCTTTGAAAAGTGAAAAGAAAGTCAAAGTGAAGTCGCTGTGTCATGTCCGAGTCTTTGCGACCCCGTGGACTGTAGCCTCCCAGGTTCCTCCGTCCGTGGGATTCTCCAGGCAAGAGTACTGGAGTGGGTTGCCATTTCCTTCTCCAGGAGATTTTCCCAACTCCAGGATTGAACCTGGGTCTCCCACATTGTAGGCAGACGCTTTACCGTCTGAGCCACCAGGGAAGTCCACCTTTGATCTTTAAGTCCCTCTCTAGGAGATCTTGCAAAGTCAAGTCTCCTCGGGATCTTAGGGATTTTTATAGACGAGTGCTGACTGCCGTTCAGATGTGCAGTCCTTCTTGAGGCAGCTGCTGCATCTCAGTGTCACACTGCCAAGGGCCAAGGCCAGGACGTCAGTGTGAAAGCAGAGTCCCAGAGACCCCTGAAACTCTGCGAGAGAATGTGGGGGGCGAGTCTGCACCAGCCTTCCACAGCCACCCCGCCTTGTGATCCCCAAGCTCCAAGAGAGTCGGTGCCTCCCAGAGGTTCAGAGAAGCCTAGTTCACTGCCTTTCATCATGGTATTAGGCATATTAAAGATGTGATATTAGGCATGTTAAAAGTAAGACAGATAAAAACAATTTTTAAATTATAGTAGTTTTATTATATAGCTTTAAATGTGTTGCTGTTGTTGTTCAGTCACTCAGTCATGTCTGACTTTTCGCGACCCCATGGACTGCAGCACGCCAGGCTTCCCTGTCCATCACCATCTCCCGGAGCTTGCTCAGACTCATGTCCATTGAGTCAGTGATGCCATCCAGCCATCTCATCCTCTGTCATCCCCTTCTCCTCCCGCCTTCAATCTTTCTCAGCATCAGGGTCTTTTCCAATGAGTCGGCTCTTTGCATCAGGTGGCCAGAAGTATTGGAGCTTCAGCATCAGTGCTTCCAATGAATACTCAGGGATAATTTCCTCTAGGATTTACTGGTTTGATCTCCTTGCTGTCCACCTGTACATTCCATATATTTATGCCTTTGGCAACAAAAAAGAGCAAGGGTTACTACCGTGGAACACTTGTGAGTGTTTTGGCTCACAAGACCACCACAGGACTCATGGAATATTAATTCAGAGTGGACTCTTGACAGGTGTACTTGATAGTGAATATTTTGTTTCGGTTCTGCCAGCATCCCTGTATATATCACCTCATTGGGAAGTCACACCGGAAGACCGAGTTTGGGACTCTTTGTGAAAGTGGGGCCAATCACATGAGACCCCCGTCCCACTATCCATTCGTGATGGACCTGCAGAGCCCCCGAGCCTGGGGGGAAGTTCAGGCTAGACAGCCGGGAGGGGCCACAGATCAGAAGGGAGAAAGGTCACTGGAAACGCAGCCTGAAGTTGTCGAAGCTGAGTAGTATGGACGTGGTGCCTGTGAAAGCACAGCTCACTGCCACCCTCCAGACAGCCCACCTTTCCTCTAGAGACCAGGTTACCATAATCATTTCAAGAAGTTATCCTGTGACTAAAGAATTAATATAATGTGATGAGTGGATTTTCCTGGTGGCTCAGTCAGTAAAGAACCTGCCTGAAATGCATGAGACCCAAATTCAATCTGTGTTGGGAAGATCCCCTGAAGAAGGGAACAGCAACCCACTCCCAGTATCCTTGCCTGGAGAATCCCATGGACAGAGGAGCCTGGTGGGCTACTGTCCATGGGGTCGAGAAGAGTCAGACACGACTGAGTGACTTACACACAATGAATATCAGAACCACACTGGTCCCAGAAAGCTCAGAGGCAGTGACACATAAACCCTTTTGTTCTGATCCCCAGGCTGGATGCATCAGAAAAAGGTGACTTGAAGTGTCTTCAGAATGACCACTCTTAGATGACAGATTGTCTTTTAAGGAAAAAGGCAGAGGGTTCTGGGTAGACCCTAGCCCACTGTATCCTGGAAGCCTGGGCTGAGCTCCAGAGAGACTCCAGAGCTGATGGTGAAGGCTGCTACAAGGAAGACTACTTTGGCCAAGGGATCAGAGAACCTGGCAAGCTCAACAGCGCTGCAAACAGAAGGCGAGTCCAGCAGGAAGCTGCACTCCCGGCCAAGACCCCAAGACAGGATGTGGAAGGAGTTCAGGTGGCCTGGAGGCAGATTAAAAGTAGCACTGGCACCAGAATTAGACAAGGAAGTACAGATCATGTGTTAGCCACTGCCTCACCTTCAATAAATCATCTTTAGAGCCTTAGTTTCCTCACCTATAAAATAAGGGTGACTTGGGCTCTTGGGAATAATAAAAAAGATATTGTATATGAAGGTAGCTAACAAATAGGAGTGGCTTGATAAAAGCTGATTCTTACATGTTACTTTTAGCCATTTGTGATTCTCAATTTTAATTCTTGAGATGAACTCTCCAGGTGGTTCAGTGGTTTAAAAATCCCCCTGCAGTGCAGGAGACATGGGAGATGTAGGTTCTGTCCCTGGGTTGGGAAGATCCCCTGGAGGAAGGCATGGCAACCCACTCGTGCTAGCCTGGAGAATCCTATGGACAGAGGAGCCTGGTGGGCTGCAATGGGGTCACAAAGAATCGGATGTGACTGAGGTGGCTGAGCATGCACATAAGTATGCAATCTGAGGAAATAACTGGCTGTTACAAAGATGTGAAAGCAGGGAAGATTCATCACAGAAAGGTCAGGAAAAATGCAAAGTCGGAAAACCATTTAAATGCCCAACCATTGGAAAGTGGTTAGATAACTTATGTTGTACCCAGTCAGTGGTGTTAGCAAACCTGTCCCGTGTCGAGAGAATGTGTTCACGAATATGTTGTTAAATGAAGGAAGCAGATTGCCAAATAATATGGAGAGTGTATCAGTCTTGTAAAAATGTTGCCCATATGATTTTTACTTCTCGTCAAGGACTCCCCTCTGGATCTTGTTCCATGATCAACACATTGCCCCTCCCCCAAGATCAGGCAGCTGCCTACACATGACTGGACCCCACATACACACACAGGTCCTGAGCACGGCTCAGCTCTACAGAAGAAATCTGAGGACAAACGTCTCCCTCCTGCTGAAGGACAGGACCACCTCGACATGTGCGGAGCTCAGGACAAGAACATAAGTCCACATACCATACACTAAATATTCTGGCTACAAAAAAAACCTGTTGTATCGGGGATTTTGTTGCTGTTGTTGTTGCGACATCATGTCTAACTCTTTTTCAACCCCACGGACTGTAGCCCACCAGGCTCCTCTGTCCATGGGCTTCTCCAGGCAAGAATACTGGAGTGGGCTGCCACGTCCTCCTCCAGGGGACCTTCCTGACCCAAGGATCGAACCTGGCTCTCCTGCGTTGGCAGGCAGACTCTTTTAGTGCTGAGCCACCTGCGAAGCCATACGGTCAACTAATCTATGACAAAAGAGGCAAGAATATACAAAAGGGAAATACACCCCTTCAGTAAGTGGCATTGTGGAAACTGGACAGCTACATGCAAAAGAATCAAAGTGGACGACTTTCTTATCCATATTTAAAAAATTCAAAATGGATCAAAGACTTAAACATAGGATGTGAAACCATAAACATTCCTAGTGGAAAACACAGGCGGTATGCTCTTTGACATGGGTCTCAACAATGCTTTTTGAGTATGTATCCTCAGGCAAGAAAAACAAAATCAAAAATAAATAAATAGGACTATATCAAACTAAAAAGCTTTTGCACAGTAAAGGAAACTATCAACAAAATGTAAAGGCATCCGACTGAATGGGGAAAAATATTTTCTGATGATATATCTGATAAAGTGTTAATGTCCAGAATATATAAAGAACTCGTGCAACTCAACATAACAACACAAACATCAGTATGAATCAGCCATGGATTTCACACTGATGGGTGGTTGGTAGAAACCAACATAATACTGTAAAACAATTATCTTTCAATTAAAAATAAATAAATTTTAAAAACTGATTTTTCTTTACACATATTATTGAAGTATAGTTGACTGACAATGTTCCGAGTGCTCAGCAAGGTGATTCAGTGACACATAGACATACATATTGTTTTTCAGATTATATTCCATTGTAGGTTATCACAAGATATGATTACAGGTCTCTGTGCTGTACAGTGAACTTTTGTTGCTTGACAAACAATCTGATTTTAAAATGGGCAGAGGAAATAGATATTTTTCCAAAGGGAAAATACAGAGGGCTAGCAGATAAAATGGAGAAGGCGATGGCACCCCAGTCCAGTACTCTTGCCTGGAAAATACCATGGATGGAGGAGCCTGGTGGGCTCCAGTCCATGGGGTCACGAAGAGTCGGACACAACTGAGCGGCTTCACTCTCACTTTTCACTTTCATGCATTGGAGAAGAAATGGCAGCCCACTCCAGTGTTCTTGCCTGGAAAATCCCAGGGACGGGAGCCTGGTGGGCTGCTGTCTATGGGGTCGTACAGAGTTGGACACAACTGAAGTGACTTAGCAGCAGCAGCAGCAGATAAAATGCTCAAAATCACAAATCATTAAGGAAATGCAAATCAAAACCACAATGAGATATCACCCTATACCTGTCAGAATGGCTGTCATGTAAGAGACAACAAATAAGAAGAGTTGGCAAGCGTGTGGGGAAAGCGAATCCTCATATGTCGTTAGTAGACATGTAAATTGGTATAGGCATTTTGGAAAATGGTATGAAGCTTCCTCAAAAATTTTAAGATGGAACTATCATACAATCCATCAATGCCACTTATGGGATTTTTCTGAAGAAAACAAACATACTAAACCAAAAACATATATGCACTCCTGTGCTCATTGTAGTATTATTTACAATAGCCAACATGCATATTTACAATATGCATGAGATGGTTGGATGGCATCATTGACTCAACGGTCATGAGTTTGAGCAGGCTCTGGGAGCTGGTGAAGGACAGAGAGGCCTGGCGAGCTGCAGCCCATGGGGTCACAAAGAGTTGGACACGACTGAGCTACTGAACAACAGCAATATATGGAAGCAACCTAAGAGTCTATCAATAGATAAATGGATAAAGAAAACGTGGCATATATATATACATATATATATATCAGCCACAAAAAAAGAGTGAATTCTATCCATTTGCAAAGGCATGGATGAGCTACAAGGTATTACGCTAAGTGGAATAAGTCAGAAAGAGAAAGACAAATGTTGTACGATTTTACTTATTTGTGAAATCTATAAAACTAAACGAAAGAACAAACATAAAACAACAGAAACAGAATCATAGATACAGGGAGTGCTGGCGGTTTGCCAGAGTTGGGAGACAGGTGGAGAATGAGTGAAATAGATGAGGGAGATTAGGAAGAACAAACTGCCAGTTGCAAAAAAAAAAGAGTCCTAGTAATGAAACGTGCAGCATGGGGAATATAGTCAAAATGTAATAACTTTGTATGGTGACAGATGGTAACTAGACTTGTTGTGGTGACCATTTTATAACTCAAGAGAAATATCAAATCACTATTTTGTGCATATTGGAAAAGACCCTGATGCTGGGAAAGATTGAGGGCAGGAAGAGAAGGGGATGACAGAGGATGAGATGGCTGGATGGCATCACCAACTCAATGGACATGAGTTTGAGCAAGCTCTGGGAGTTGGTAATGGACAGGGAGGCCTGGTGTGCTGTAGTTCATGGGGTTGCAAAGAGTCGGACACGACTGAGTGACTGAATAAAAACAATCTTGTGCATCTAACGAACATAATATTGTCAATCAATTATACTTCAATTAAAAAGTAATATTAAAATAAAGCGAAACAATAAATAAATAGGAATACCCAGTGAGGTTAGAGGAAAACCAAGATAGTGTATTGTCTTGAAAGCCAAATGAAAAAAAGTCATCCAAGGATGTTCATCATGTCAGTAGTTGTTAAGAGATTAAGATGAAATGCAAAAATGGATCACTGGATTTAACAACACAGAGATCACGGATGATCTTGACAAAAGACTTTCAGTGAAACCATAGCAGTAAAACCCAATTAAATAATATTCAGGAGAGGGATTGGGGAGTGTGTGTAGACCACATTTTCCATGAATTTTTTTTCAAAAGGAACAACAACAACAACAAAAAACTGGGGAAGTAACTGGAAGAAAGAATGGGTACCAAGAGAAGGTTTAATTTTTTTTACAACAGAAGAATACATCACATGACTACGTTGATAGGAATATCCAGTAGAGGAGAAAAAATGACACAGAAGAAAGACGTGAAACTTCTTGAAGCAATACCTTTAGGTAGACAAGAGGGAGTAAAGTATAACATTCAGGGAGGTGGACTGGCTTCAGACAACTGCATGGCTTGTTCATCAGTGGTAACCGGAGAAGGGACAATGGTGAATGAAAAGTTTAAAAGTAGGGATTTGTGGCAGAAGCAGTCGATGGTAGTTCTCTCCTGAGAGTTTAAATTTTTTTAGTGGGCTCAGAAGTAAGGTCATTTCCCAAGAGGGAATAGGGGGAAGAGGTGTGGGTTTGAGGAGAAAGGAGTTATGAAACAGCTATCTAAGTAGGTATTAAATGAATGAATGAATGAATTAACGAAGGGTCATATGATTGCCTGGCAGTCGTAAGAACTCACTTGAAGGTGTGTGGTCACGAATTCGAAATAAGACCATTCAGTGTGAGCACGTGGGTTCCCAGCCACGTTCAGCTATACAAGTCTAGGCTCAGGATGGGAGGCGAGCAGCCTTCCATCAGGCTTGCAGTTTTGCCCGTTGAGTGTGAAATAGTGTGGAAAGGGGTGAGGTAATTGATGGCAGATGACAGGGAGTGATCATAACTTATGCTTATGAGCAGGAGCAATGGGATGTGAGAGTGAAAGGCGTTCAGTCGTGTCCGACTCTTTGCGACCCCATGGACTGTAGTCTATCAGACTCCTCTGTCCATGGGATTTTCCAGGCATAGTCCTGGAGTGGGTTGCCATTTCCTTCTCCAGGGGATCTTCCCAACCCAAGGCTTGAACCCAGGTCTCCCGCATTGTAGACAGACGCTTTACCATCTGAGCCACTAGGGAATGGGTCTGGGGGCCTGGCAGGGCTGCCATGATATTAGAGGCTGGGTTCTTTGAGGAATGAGCTGAAAAGCAGGTAGCTGCTAGAGAATGGAAAATACAAAGTCATAATTGTGGAGGGGTGTCCTTACTGATAATGACAAGGTTTTGGATGTGACCACAAATAGGTAGTTGAAGGAAGATGGACAAAAAGATTATTGAAAAAAGATAGTTTCAAGGACCTGAGAGGCCAGCTGTTAGATATATCCTTCACACATTTGTTGGAATCACCAAGAATTAAGACAGTGAATGCACCAGGGCAAGTGTGCATAAACCAGGACCTAAAATCCCTGAGAAATGAGGGATAATACACTTGGGATGGGTACATGAAAGCAACAGAGAGAGTCATGGGTTATGTAAGCTGATTCCATGAGATTCAAAAGTAGACAATTTTAGGGAATCACTAGAGAGGATGGTGAGAAAGCAACGGCAGAGAACAGAAGGAGGACCACCCCACCACCTGACCAGTGGTTGGAGGGCCATGGAGGAAAAATCGCTTCCCATTTAAAGGGGCTGAGAGGGAAGCAATGCCCTCAGGAGACAGCTGGGAGCGAAAGGGGGACACAGGCTGTTCACAGAAGAGGTACGGGTTTTGGAGAGGCTACTGACAGTTGACCCTGAATTACAGGAGCCTCAATGGAAGGTGTTGTGGAGCTGGAGAAAGATGGGAGGGAGAGTGGAGCCTTACAGAGATTAAAACGGAGAGATGGGAAGCGTGCTGAGAGTCTGGACTCCTTGAAGTGACTAATACGAAAAAGTATGAAGGGTTTCATGAGATTAGTTTAGGTGTATTCAAGGCATATGGGCTTCCCTGGTGGCTCAGATGGTGAAGAATCCACCAGCAATGGAGACCCAGGTTCAATACGTGGGTCAGAAAGACCCCCTAGAGAAGGAAATGGCAACCCACTCCAGGATTCTTGCCTGGGGACTACCATGGACAGAGGAGCCTGGAGGGCTACAGTCCACGGGATCGCAAAGAGCTGGACGTGACTGAGCGACTAACGCTGTGAATATGACTCTTTTTGTTTGTTTCTTGTTGTCTTGTTTGGCACTTTTGTCTAAAATGTCTTCGAAGCAACGTCAAGTTTAGATGTAAGCTGAAGAGCTCTTATGAGTATATTCTTTTTGATTGTATTTGCATGGGGAAGAGGAAAGAAAGGCTGAGAGACTTGGTTTCAAGCCTTGGTTTCTAGAGTTGAGACAGTTTCAAGTCCAAAGTGAAGGACAATGGCCCCAAACCCAGTTAACCTTGCCCAGAGCCATGGATTCAGACAGTAATCATGGAGTTTGAGGAAGCTCATTACAAGAAAAAAACTCCATGACTTACAGATATAAAAAATTGCTTGTTGAAGGATAGGCTGATTTTTTTAAGGACAAACACTACCATAGAAAATTTTATGAAATATCTTTTTTGTATTTAACCAGTGGCTTGCTCACAGAATACACAGTCAACAAAAAATTTTTTAACAGGATGTTTTTTTTTTTCTAATTATAAAAGTAATGCAAGATTATTGTCAAAAGTGGAAATTCAAAAAAGTATAAAACTATCCTTAATGCTACCACCCTTCTGAAGTACTATTAACATCTTTATCTATCTATACAGATATATAATCATATCCAACTCCATCATGTTGAGCCTGTAATTCTATTTACTACCATCTTCATTTAACCTTGTATTGTAGTGAGTTTCATTGTTACTAAGAAGTATGTTTAGGGCTTTCCAGGTGGCGCTGGTGGAAGTAAAGAACCCACCTGCCAATGCCGAAGACAAAGACACCTGGGTTGGATCCCCTGGAGAGGGCATGGCAGCCGACTCCAGTATTCTTGCCTGAAGAACCCCGTGGACAGGGCATGTGGCGGGCTACACTCCACAGGCTTGCAAAGAGTCAGACACGACTGAAGCGACTCGGCACACGCACACACAAACAGGAAGGATTCTGAAGCCTAACTGTGAGGCCTACAGAATGAGCTGTCTTATCATGTAAACATGCCATGATTTACTTAACCATTTCTCTACTTTGGAAATGTAGCATGCTCCCAGAATTTTGCTCTTATTAAACAATGAGTGCTTCAGGACATCTTTGTACCTCATTGTCAGTGTTTGTGGTTATAATTTATTTAGGATAAGTTTCTGGAAGTGGGATTCCTGGGTTAAAGGAGAGGAGTAATGCTGAGATTTTTTGATACATTCTTTCTAGAAGAGATGTAATTATTCACAAAGCTATCAGAAGTCCTTGCGAGGCTGTAATAATTATCTGTATTACTAATACTTAATGGTGGTGACATTTGTTGTTCATTTTCATTTACAAGTCATTGTGCCAGTCGTCTGTATACATTATATCATTAATGCTCAGAGCAACCCTATAAGGGAGGTTATAGTAATTTTTTTTTTTTTTTTTTGGTGGCCACTGTCATTTTTCTCCACTTTTCTGCTGACACCTCATTTTCCCTAGCTAGTCGTCTCCGTTGCCTATAGTTTCAGTGGGCCGGTCGGTCACGTTTCCCTACCCTTCCCTAACCCCGTGGGGGTGGGCGTGAACCCCACACTAGTCTAGACAGACCTTTGGGCTAAAGTACATGGATGGAGAGAATGGAATTGACTCAGCCCTGTAAGAATGCCCCAGAGAAGTCCCCAGATAGGCAAGGCCTGCCTGACTGCTGTCCTCAGCAAGGTATGGGAATTAAATTTTCCTTGGGTTCCTACAGCTGCCTACTATTTCGATAATCTATTTTTTTCTTGCTTGCTTCCATGAGCCAGAACCAGTTTCTGTCACCTGAAATCAAAGAGTTGAGGAGGCACTTGACCCTTGACAGTTCAGCGGTGGGGAGGAGCTGTTGGGACTGGAATCGGAGCCCAGCGGGTCATCTTCCTGAGTCTGAGCTTCCCCCCATTATGCTGCATTTACAGTGGGAGTGACCCCACTCTGACAAGTTGCCAACCACTCTCTAGCCTAGAGGGCTTCCCAAGTGGCGCTGGTGGTGAAGAACCCACCTGCCAACGCAGGAGACTCAAGAGGTGTGGGTTTGATCCCTGCGTTGGGAAGATCTCCTGGAGAAGGGAATGGTATTCTTGCCTGGGAAATCCCGTGGACAGGGAAGCCTGGGGGGCTACCGCCTTGAAGTCACAAAGGGTTGGACATGACCTCACACGCACACAGTGCATCTAGTCTAGAATTTTGATAACCTTTTTTCATTATCCTGATTGTTACGGTATCTTACATGTTTTTCTAATTTGTATAGAAATTTAAAAATATATCCATTGTATTAAAGAAATTCTGAAATAAGAAGTAAATCATCCATGTGATAGGACCCCAAAATAATTTTCATGTTATTTTGTTCCCTTCAAGCCCTGGTCCACATGCATATATTTCTTGCATAGATATTGTATGCAAGTTATTATATATGCTGCTTTTTACTAATATAATCTTTATAGTTGCTTTTATATATAGTCTTCTCAATGACTACTGCCTGTGTGATAGTCATGCCTATTAACCGCCTTCTACAAATTCATGCTTATTCTTCAGAGGACTACAAACTTCTTAAGAAAATTGTTTACACCTATCTCTGTGTTGGAAACACTAATGCTAAACACTAACAACTAATCGAAAGATGGCTGGGTTTTTTTGCAAACTATTTTATACCTTTAGGACATGCTCAAATCAAAAAGTATAACTTAACTATATATTTAACTTTAATCCCTTGTTAGTTTAAATTTTTCTGTTTGCTTTGAGATTTGTCATTGGAAGTCGTATCACCTGGAATCTCAGTGTATGGGGTCAACTGCCCTTTTAATAAGTTCTGCCAACTCGAGGTACAGTCAGGAGGATCTTTAGTGGAGTTTGTGGCTTCTGCAAGCATTCACTTCTTGGGACCTCAGTTCCCAGAGTGAGAGACTGGGACCTGGTGTGGCCAACAGGATTCACCAGTTTAGAAGGCTGGGAAGAGAGCTGCTTCTTTGTGTACTTTGGTCTCCTGCACTTGGAAACCATCTGATGTGAACGAAGAAGGGCCCTCTTGGAACACGAATGGGTAGAGGACACATCGAGAAATGAAGCTTGGAGACTCCGCTGAGGTCTAACTGTGATGGCCTCAAATATAAAATTAAGGAGTGAGATGCAGTCCTGATACATGAAGAATGGGCGTGGAGCACGATCCCATTCCTGATAGCATCCAAATGAATAAAGTAGGAATAAATGTGGCCAAAGAAGTGAAAGACTTGCACAGCAAAAACTACAAAACGCTGCTGAAAAAAAAATGAGTGAGGGTCTGAATAAGGGAAAAGACTCCCTCTGCTCATGGACACAGAAGAACAAATGCTGCACCATGCCACTTATGTGAGGCATCTAGAGCAAATTCATAGAGACAGACAGCAAGCAGAATCAGGGTGATGCTCAGAGGGGACGGGGGGCGGTTGTTTGGGGGTACAAAGTTTCCCTTTGGGACTATGACAAAGTTTTGCAACTGAATGATGGTTGCACAGCATTGTGTAAGTACTTAATGTTGCCAAATTGTACACTTAAAAGTAGTTTACGGAACTTCCCTGGTGGCCCACTGGTTAAAAATCCACTTGCTGAGGCAGGGGCAACAGTTTCTATCTCATGCCTTGCAGCATTCACAACTAGAGAGCAGGTCCTGCCCTGGCCATAGAGAAAGCCAGCCTACAGCAAAGAAGACCCCATGCAGGCAAAAATAAGATACATAAATACAGCAGTGCACATACGTAAATATATATGTTTATTTTAAAAACAATAGTTTAAAGGACTTCCCTGGTGGCCCAGGAGTTAAGAATTCACCCGCCAACCCAGGGGACGTGGGTTTGATCCCTGGTTGGGGTACTAAGAACCAACATGTGGAAGGGCAGCTGAGCCGGCGCACTGCAGCTAGAGAGAAGTTGCCTGCCACGGTGAGGACCCAGTGTAGCCACAATAGCAATAATAATACAGATCAGATCAGATCAGATGAGTCGCTCAGTCGTGTCCGACTCTTTGGTACCCCATGAACCGCAGCACGCCGGGCCTCCCTGTCCATCACCAGCTCCCGGAGGTCACTCAGACTCACATCCATCAAGTCAGTGATGCCATCCAGCCATCTCATCCTCTGTCGTCCCCTTCTCCTCCTGCCCGCAATCCCTCCCAGCATCAGAGTCTTCTCCAATGAGTCAACTCTTCGCATGAGGTGGCCAAAATACTGGAGTTTCAGCTTTAGCATCATTCCTTCCAAAGAAATTCCAGGATTGATCTCCTTCAGAATGGATTGGTTGGATCTTCTTGCAGTCCAAGGTACTCTCAAGAGTCTCCTCCAACACCACAGTTCAAAAGCATCAATTCTTCGGCGCTCAGCCTTCTTCACAGTCCAGCTCTCACATTCATACATGACCACGGGAAAGACCATAGCCTTGACTAGGCGAACCTTTGTTGGCAAAGTGATGTCTCTGCTTTTGAATATGCTATCTAGGTTGGTCATAACTTACCTCCCAAGGAGTAAGCATCTTTTAATTTCATGGCTGCAGTCACCATCTGCAGTGATTTTGGAGCCCAGAAAAATAAATTCTGACACTGTTTCTACTGTTTCTCCATCTATTTCCCATGTAGTGATGGGACCAGATGCCATGATCTTCGTTTTCTGAATGTTGAGCTTTAAGCCAACCTTTTCACTCTCCACTTTCACTCTCATCAAGAGGCTTTTTAGTTCCTCTTCACTTTCTGCCATAAGGGTCGTGTCATCTGCATATCTGAGGTTATTGATATTTCTCCCAGCAATCTTGATTCCAGCTTGTGTTTCTTCCAGTCCAGCATTTCTCATGATGTACTCTGCATATAAGTTAAATAAACATGGTGACAATATGCAGCCTTGATGTACTCCTTTTCCTATTTGGAACCAGTCTGTTGTTCCATGAGTAGTTCTAACTGTTGCTTCCTGACCTGCATACAGATTTCTTAAGATGCAGATCAGGTGGTCTGGTATTCCCATCTCTTTCAGAATTTTCCATAGTTTATTGTGATCTACACAGTCAAAGGCTTTGGCATAGTCAATAAAGCAGAAATAGATGTTTTTCTGGAACTCTCTTGCTTTTTCCATGATCCAGCGGATGTTGGCAATTTGATCTCTGGTTCCTCTGCCTTTTCGAAAACCAGCTTGAACATCAGGAAGTTCACGGTTCACATATTGCTGAAGCCTGGCTTGGAGAATTTTGAGCATTACTTTACTAGCGTGTGAGATGAGTGCAATTGTTCGGTAGTTTGAGCATTCTTTGGCATTGCCTTTCTTTGGGATTGGGATGAAAACTGACCTTTTCCAATCTTGTGGCCACTGCTGAGTTTTCCAAATTTGCTGGCATATTGAGTGCAGCACTTTCACAGCATCATCTTTCAGGATTTGGAATAGCTCCACTGGAATTCCATCACCTCCACTAGCTTTGTTCGTAGTGATGCTTTCTAAGGCCCACTTGACTTCACATTCCAGGATGTCTGGCTCTAGGTCAGTGATCACACCATTGTGATCATCTGGGTCCTGAGGCTCTTTTTTGTACAGTTCTTCTGTGTATTCTTGCCACCTCTTTTTAATATCTTCTGCTTCTGTTAGGTCCATACCATTTCTGTCCTTTATCGAGCCCATCTTTGCATGAAATGTTCCTTTGGTATCTCTGATTTTCTTGAAGAGATCCCTAGTCTTTCCCATTCTGTTGTTTTCCTCTATTTCTTTGCATTGATCGCTGAAGAAGGCTTTCTTACCTCTTCTTGCTATTCTTTGGAACTCTGCATTCAGATGTTTATATCTTTCCTTTTCTCCTTTGCTTTTCGCTTCTCTTCTTTTCACAGCTATTTGTAAGGCCTCCCCAGACAGCCGTTTTGCTTTTATAATACAAGGTATGTTTATATGGCTTACATATAATACATAATACAAGGTATGTTTATATGGCTTAAAAGGCAAGTTGGATGTTATGTGTATTTTATCCCAATGAAGAGAAAGAGCTGGGAGGGAGGTCTACCCACGTTTTTAAGCAGTTTTCTTATTTAGAAAAAATATTTGATTGTGAGGATAGAGGAAACTTTTTATTTGGGTGGAAGTTGGAAGCAGGGGCCAGAGAGAGGAGGTAACGGCAACATCCTAACATGAGGAGGAGACCCTGACCTGAGGTGTGCCCGAGGGATGAGGCGAGGGCTGGGACCGTGAGGCAGTTTGAAGGATGTGTCAGTGACAGATGCGTGGGAATAGACGTTGATTCTTCCCAAGTGTCAGTTCAAACAGGACACTCCCTCTGTCTGGGGACTGATAAAGCAAGATTGAACTGCCATTGAAACTTTCAAGCCCTTGACTGAAAGTTTGAAGGAGAAAATGATGATGGAAGACACAGGAATGGGTGATTTTAGCTAAACTGGTGGAGAAACAGAGACCAGGAAAAGTACTTGGAGGTGAAAAAAAATGATATGGCGCACATACATGATGGAGTGTTACTCAGCCGTAAAAAGGATGGAATCATGCCATTTGTAGTGACATGGATGGACCTAGAGATGGTCATACTAAGTGACATGCGTCAGACACGGAAAGACACGTGGCATGTGACGGGTCATACTAAGTGACACGCTTCAGACGCAGAAAGACGCATGGCATATGACGGGTCATACTAAGTGACGTGCGTCAGACACGGAAAGACACATAGCATATGACGCTGTTTATATGTGGATTCTAAAAAAGGGTACAGATGAACTTATTTATAGAGCAGAAGAAGATTCATAAATAGAAGGGGAAAAAAAGCAAAGTTATGTTTACCAGGGGTTAAGGGCGGGGAGGAATAAATCAGGAGATTGGGATTGATATATACACACTCCTATACATAAAATAGATAATTAATAAGAACCTGCTGCATAGCACAGGGAACTCTCTACTCAGTACACTATAACGGCCTACATGGGAAAAAATCTTAAAAAAATGACTATATGTATGCATGTGTACGTGTGTGTGTGCTTGCTAAGTCACTCAGTTGTGTCCAACTCTTGGCGACTTGATGAACCATAGACCGCCAGGCTCCTCTGTCCATGGGATTCTCCAGACAAGAATATTGGAGTGGGTTGCCATGCCTTCCTCCAGGGCATCTTCCTGCCCAGGGAGTGAACCCATGTCCCCTGTGTCTTCTGCACTGACAGGCAGATTCTTTATTGCTAGGGCCACGTGGGAAGCCCCAGCTACATGTGTGTATACATAACTAAATCACTTTACTGCACACTTGAAACTAACACAACATTATAAATCAACTATACTCCAATAATTTTTTAATCTACAAAAATAGACACACATTTTTAAATTAAACATGTTAGATATAAAAAATAGTTTTTAACTTTGTTCCAAAGACATTTTTAAAAATATTTAATTGGAAGACAATTACTTTGCAGTGCTGCGTTGGTTTCTGCTGTACGACAGCTCAAATCACCCATAAGTAAATACACGTATCTATCCCTCCCTGTGGGCCTCCCTGCCACTCCCCACCATGCCACCCCTCTCAGTAGTCATGGGGTACTGAGCTGAACTCAGCTGCATAGCTGCTTCCAACTAGCCATTTCTTTTACACAGGATAGTATATATATATGTCAATGTTACTGTCTCAGTTTGTCCCACCAAAAGCCAAAAAATTCAAACATACAGGTTAGCTAATGGCTAATGACTGCTTCCACTGTCCAACCATAGATTTTCCTCATATTTCACATCATTGGGTATAATTGCTAAATCTGAAAAATGGCATGCTGATAACGTAATCCGCACAAAAACCCAGCATCTGTTAATTATTTTGTGCTAGGTCTAATGTGCTATTTTATATGCATGATACCATGTAATACTGTAGCTCTTAAAATAATGCTTCCAACGTTCTAATTAGAAAACACTTTGGAACTCTGATTGATTAAACAACTTACAAAGAAGCAAGAGGCAAAGCTAAAATTTGAACCCAGCCTGAGCTTTGGAGTGCTGTCAGCTATGCCGATGGCCTTCTCAAGTTATTAAAGTTTTGCCTCACCCGAGAGAACTGTGAATGGTGTTCCAACTGAATTCCATGGAAAGTGAAGCCGCTCAGTCGTGCCCAACTCTTTGTGATCCCATGGACAGTAGCCTGCACCAAGCTCCTCCATCCATGGGATTTTCCAGGCAAGAGTACTGGAGTGGGTTACCATTTCGTTCTCCAGGGAATCTTCCCGACCCAGGGATCAAACCTAGGTCTCCTGCATTGCAGGCAGATTCTTTACCATCTCAGCCACCAGGGAGGCCCAGATGGGCCTTCGAGAATAGGTTTAGCAAATCCGGGGTGAAGTTTTCATTTCTTAACAGCCCTAGAAGGAGTGATAGCCTCTATTCCAGGTAAAAGAAGACTTGCTAGGCATCAGGTAACTAAGACACAGGAAAAGTGTTTGATGATGGTGAGGGGTTCTGTTGTGGGCATTTGGAAATCTCACAGAATGTTTACTATTCATTCCATTAGGGAGAAAGAGCGTGAATTTTGGAGTCATTCACACATGGTTTGAAAATCTAAGTCTGCCTTTCATTTCTGGACAAACTTGAAGAAGTTACTCGGTCTTGGTGAGCTTTGATGTCTTCAAAGTGATGATGATCGTAACAGCCTCATGAAAATTACTTAGTGGACATGTTTGAAGTGCATTTTTTAATTTCTTTGGTCCCCGAACATACTCTCTTTGCTGCCACTGCTGCTAAGTCGCTTCAGTCGTGTCCGACTCTGTGTGACCCCATAGACAGCAGCCCACCAGGCTTTCCCGTCCCTGGGATTCTCCAGGCAAGAATACTGGAGTGGGTTGCCATTTCCTTCTCCAATGCATGAAAGTGAAAAGTGAAAGTGAAGTCGCTCAGTTGTGTCCAACTCTAGTGACCCCATGGACTGCAGCCTACCAGGCTCCTCTGTCCATGGGATTTTCTAGGCAAGAGTACTGGAGTAGGGTGCCATTGTCTTCTCCATTTATCTCTCATCTTTTCACAATTTCTCCTTGAAGAGTTCAAAGACTGGAGCAGCCCATAAAATCCTTCTGCTCTGTGACTCCCAGAAGCTGCTGACCTTATACAAATCCTTCACCAGAAGCATCTCTGGGTCTCTCAGGGTGAGGAGTGGCAGACCATGGTGTGGGGTGGAGTACTGAGGACGAGAAAATAGCAGCCTCTGAATTCTGGATTTTTTTTGGTCCCTGACTCTTGGCAGAGGGTTGGAGCTGCAAAAGAGGATGGAGCAATATTCCACTGTATATATGTATCACATTTTCTTTATCCACTCCTCTGTTGATGGACATTTAGGTTGCTTCTATGTCCTGGCTATTGCAATGTTACTCAACCATAAAAAGGAACAAAATTGGGTCATTTGTAGAGACAGAGATGGACTTAGAAACCGTCATGCAGAACTAATTAAGTCAGAAAGATAAAAAGAAATATTGTATATGAATGCACATATGCAGAATCTAGAAAATTATGTACATGATCTTTTTTGCAAAACAGAAATAGAGACAAAGAGGTAGAGAACAAATGAATGGATGCTAAGGGGAGAAAATGGAGCTGGGATGGATTTGGAGGTTGGGATTGACATACGTGCACTGTTGATTCTGTGCATAAAATAGGTAACTAGTAAGCACCTACTGTATGGCACAGGAAACTTTACCCAGTGCTCAGCGGTGGCCTAAATGGAAAGGAAATGCAGTAAGGAGGGGATACACGTAGGCACATAGTGCGTTCACTTTGCAGTCCAGTCACAACTAACACAACACTGAAAGCAACTCTACTCTGATAATTTTTTTTTTTTTAAAGAGGGAAGAGGGGGAGACACACCTAAAACTGCTGCTTCTTGTCAGAAGGAGGCAACTGGGCCCTGCTGGGAGGCCTTGCCAATCACTTGGAGAGGCAGGGGCAGACAGGGGCCAAGGGCGGACCTCTGAGAGCCAGACTGAATGGGCATAGATTCCAAGTTTGCTGCTTTACAGCTGGTTAGCTTTGGACATGTTACTTTATCTTTCTGCACCTTGGCTTCATCTGTGAAATGTATCAATGCCGAGTGCTAAGGTCCATACCGTGTAAGTGCTAAGCACAGCAGGTGCCCAGTTAGTGGACAGAGACCGATCGTTATCATGAGGACATCTGTGAGTTCTTCTATTCCACCCGCCTGCTGGGGACTTCATTTCCGTCAGTGTGGTCTGAAGACACAGCTCATCAGTCCTGTCACGGATGTGGTCCTCCTTCAATGGCATGGCTCTGTTGACCATGTCAACTTTGAGGCACTGGTGCGCTTTTCATGAGAGTCTTTCAACCAACTTTTAAAACCAAATCAACTTTTATACAGTCTTTGAATTTTTTTTTCCAAAGTATAAGACACATAGCAATCACTTGAGCTACCCTGCTGTTATCACCTCTTACCCGAAGTCTTGATCCCAAATTGTATTCTGAAGTTGGACCATCTTCCTTTGTGTGACCAAATTCCACATTACTCTGTGGTGTTACAAAAATTCAAATTTACATATAGAAACTTTACTCAGACTCTACCCAAATTTAGGTGTCCCACAAACATTAGGGATGTTATCCAAAAGAATGTCAACATTCTGTTGCAAACTGAAGTATTTAAAGATGAAACAGTCCATTAGTAAAAATGTGATGATACAGAGGAAACAAGATTGGTCGTATGTGATAATCATTGAAGCTGAGTCATGGGTACATTGAGGAGTTGTTATATTTTTCTACTTTGATGTAACATATTTTCCAATACAAAATGTAAAAAAAAAAAAAAAAAAATGTTTTTTTTAATTTAAAGAACCAAAAGTCTGTTAACTTCCTCACAACTTTAGAACAGTATCTAGGAAGAGCAGAACTAACACTGGACTAGTCCTTATGTTTAACTTGACCACTTACCAGCTGATCCTGGGAAGGCACAGTCTTTCTACTGAACTTTAGTTCTTTCAATTGAACAATAGAGGGTTCATCCTGCACCCAAGTCCAGTGGAAAGATAATTTAAACCACAGGTTTAAAGTCTTCCCCAGATGCAATGAATAAGAACCTTTAGGGGTGAGATGCAGGAAAATTTATCTAAACAAGGTTTAAATGGTTTTCTTTGTCAATTTTTAATCACAAAGATGGAATATACTGATTAGACAAGTAGAATGACCCAATGTTTTTTTTTTTTTAAAGTTAATAACCTCTCACCTTCCCTCCTCTCCTTGCCTCTGCTGTTGAGATAACTAGTGTCCTTGTTATACCAAGGCATAGCGGGGTACCTCTTCTTTCATAATTTTCATTTGCCTTTGACTTAGCATGGACATCCCTTAGGGTCAGTCAGTACAGCACTAACTCATTCTTTTGAGTAACTGGGTAATATTCAAGTGAATGCTTGAGACAGTTTAATTGACCATTCTGCTGTTCTTTGCCACTGTAAACAGAGCTTCAGTAAACATCCTTGTACACATTTGCTTACATCCTGGAAGGTTTTTTTCTCTATGGAATTCATTCCAAAAAGTGGTATTGTCAAATCAAAATACATGTACATTTTAAATTCCAGAAAGTATCACCAGATTTCTTTCCCAAAATATGACTGCAATTTTATTTCTATCAGCAATAAATGGAAGAAGTATTTCCCTACATTCTCACCAGTACGAGATGATATCCCTCTTAAATTTATATCAAATTCATGGATGATGAATGGCATCTTATTATAGATTTAATTTCCATTTCTCTGACTAGTGAAATTGGACATATTTTCATATGTTTATCAGTCATTTGGGCTTTACTCCTGAGCTTTCTGCTTCTATCTTTTGACTCTTCTAATACTAGGCTATTTTGTCTTTCTTATATGGCTCAGTTGATAAAGAATCCACCTGCAATGTGGGAGACCTGGGTTCGATCCCTGGGTTGGAAAATCCCCTGGAGAAGGGAAAAGCTACCCACTCCAGTATTCTGGCCTGGAGAATCCCATGGACTGTGTAGTCCTTGGGGTCACAAACAGTCAGACATGATTGAGTGACTTTCACTTTCATTCTTTCAAAATTCTGTAAAAGAATTTTGAATATTAAATGTACCAACATTTGCAAGTATGCTACAAAATTTCCCCCCAATTTATAATTATTTCTTATTTTAACAGTGGAGTCTTTGGCATACAGAAACTTATAATTTTCAATCCTCAAATATCTTTCTCACTATGACTTTTTTTTTAAGTTAGGAATATTTTTATTACTCCAAGGTTATACAAATATTTTCCTATTTTTTCTTACAACAGATAAATTTTTACTTTTTACATTTTAATCTTTGTTTCATTAGGAATATATTTTTAATAGCATTGACTGAATTTATTTTATATCTTTCTTCCATATGGCTAGCTAATTGTGAATACTATTTATTAAATAAATAATTCTACTGAAACTTAAATATTTCTTTTGCTGTATAACACACTTGTATATTTTTTAATCCATTTATGGATTTGTTTCTAGTCTTTTCTTAAGCTATTTCAGTGCCTTTACAGTAAGTTTTAATATCTCATAAAGTAAATCTCTGTCCACTATTCTTTTTTTTTAAATTTTTGTCTTTTATGGACTTAGAGCTATAGGACTTGCACTAATTTTTCTAGCGCCCCACCAATTATGCCAGCTACCAATTGAAATAATGATTAGACTTGGATTCACTTTTAATTGAAATCAATTATGGAAAGATTAATATTTTTATGATACTAAACATTTTCTTCTAGAAACATGGTATATGTATCAATTTTCTCAGTTCTTTTTCATGCCATTTGGTAAAATTTTGATGTTTTTCTTGGGTTAGCCAAATTTTCCATTAAATTTTCCATTAAACTTATTCTTAGATATTTTATGCTATTTGTCATTACAGTCAATGGAATTATTTTTCCCTCTCCATTTCTGACTATTATTAGTTTTTAACTTTTATTTGTGTTCTTAATTTTCAAAATGTGTCACAAGATCCCTTAAGATCCTGTTTAATTGTGTGTTTTTTTTTTTTTTTTTTTTGCCAAGGTCTCTTGGATTTTGTAAATACAGGCATTATTGCAAGTTCAGTTCCAGATTATCACAATAAAGATATTCTGAAGCTCAGTTCCTCACCTGGAAGCTGGCATGAGATAGGTCACCCAGACTATGAATTTGGGGAGTTCAAAAACATGTGCTCACTGATTCTGTGGCTTTTCTTTAATATTGTTCATCCTTACACCTTCTGCAATACTCATAAATTAGTTTGGAAGTGAGAAGACAAATGTGTTCACTGGGATGAATGCAGGTTGTCAATAGTCTGCAAAGGTGGGAATTTAATCGGGAAAGTGGGTGCTGGAGAGCTCTAGTGTTGGACTGTGTCTGGGAATTACGGGAGCAGGGATTCAAGTCTTCCTGGCCCTGTCTTGTTTCTGCAGTGAGGATCTGAACTGGAAGTCTGACCAGCTGGGTGCTTCTTGTTCTGGGCTGGCGAGGGACGGCTGGAAACCAGGTCAGGGCGAGAGGCGGCTTCACTGCCTGCTCCCCTGCCTGCTCCCTGTGCACAGACCTGCCTGTGAACTGTCTGCCAGGCCCTGCAGACCCACTGGCAAATTGGCCAAGCCCCTGGATGCAAACCAAAGCAAGGACGTCCTGAGACACCTGGTGGCGTGTTACATGGAATATATGCATCAACAGAATATTCTGCTTTACCCTTCTGTGCTGAAACAGAATGAAAAATCCCAAAGATCTATGACATAGTCTGGTTCCTTCATGGCCTCTTGTGCATGGTGTCAATTGCGGAGGTCCAGCCCCGGCTAATCCAGGGTCTTTGGAGGGGAGACGGCGTGGGCGACTCATTTACATATCAGTTAGAGACATTAAGAGTAATTAAAAGGATAGCTCAGTAGTAATATTCAGAGGAGAAAGGAGGCTGAGTAGCTTGGTTTACGCGGGAGACCAATAAAACTTCAAGACAAGAAGTTTGCACCACTTGCGTAGGCCACAGGCGTCCTTCCGTTCTCCTGAAGGAGACAAGACACTGAGGCCTCTCTGGTCAGATCTTAGAAGCCCAGGCATGATTAGCAAGCTTGGTGGGTTACACGCTCCAGATGGAAACTTCAGCTGGAAATGGAAATTGAGAGGAAGGATGACATGGGGAGACCAAGCTTTGGTGAGCAAGGTCCATAGCTTTATTTTTAACAGGGGCTTTTATACCCTAAGTTACATATAGAGGATAATGCTGCTAAGTCACTTCAGTCATGTCCGACTCTGTGTGACCCCATAGACAGAAGCTCACCAGGCTCCCCCATCCCTGGGATTCTCCAGGCAAGAACACTGGAGTGGGTTGCCATTTCCTTCTCCAATGCATGAAAGTGAAAAGTGAAAGTGAAGTCGCTCAGTTGTGTCTGACTCTTAGCGACCCCATGGACTGGAGCCTACCAGGATCCTCCATCCATGGGATTTTCCAGGCAAAAGTACTGGGGTGGGGTGCCATTGCATTCCCCCATAGAGGATAATAGGGGATGTGAAATCATGCAAAGCCAGCAGTCTTTGATCCTTAAGTTTCTTTCCTGCAAATTTATCACGTACAAATGGTTCAGGTGATTTACATAATCTTCTGGCCAGAAGGCCTATTTACATTTTATGACTCTTGACAAAGGTTTGTCAACCGCAAGACTTATTTTCTCTAAGAGTAATTGTTTTAAGGTTTGGCGCCATCTTCATCCGCAGGTGTCAGATAAACTTGCATTCCTATAGGGCAGAGGCGCAGTGGGTTTACAACAAAGAAAAGAATTTATTACCTTAAGGGTCTAAAGTTACTAGCACACCAAGGCCACCAAGGTTGGTTTTTTTCTACAAACCAACTATATTAATTAATACACATTCAAGGATACAAAACGGGGGATGTGAAAACTTGGCAAAAAGCATTGGCTCATTAATGAAATCTTTTACTAGTTTTATTCTGACAGTTTTTAACTCTCTGAGAAACTCTGAGCTATTTGAATATCTTAAGCTTCCCTTGCCTCTAGAGGCTGAGAGACTGTAAACAATCATATGCATAGGTATAGGAGTCCAGGTAAACTTGTCAGGCGAGTTGGAGAGCTATCTGAGGGGTTTGGATTTAAACACTCCTAATGCCCAGGAACTTTATTAATTGGAGCTGTAGGTTAACTCTTTATTAGAGAGAGTGCGATGGTGGTGGGGGACAACCCCCAGTAAAGTCAGAGGTGAGAGCACAAAGCAATAAAGTAGGCAGACTCAGGTTTTTGGGGGGTAGATGCTCAAGAATATCCAGGGGGACTCCTGAGGCTCGATCCCGCATTTGCGTATGCCGAGCCTCCTTCCTCATGACCTTTGTCACAAGTAGAGTGCCTCTCCGCGGCAGCTCCCGACAGTCAATGGACCTGCTACCCACAGAAATTTGCTCCATTTATTCAGATGATGAGGCTGTTTGGTCATCTTGGAAAGTCCTTTCTTAATATTGAAGCAGACACCACATAACACCTTTCTTTCCCTCACGAAGGCTTATCAGGCAGTCAGGATATGCCACGAGCCCTGCTAACATGGAGATGTAATGTTAAAAGATACAGCCATTGTCCTGAGGAGCACAAAGCCGGGCAGGCATGGTGGTGGTGGTGATGACACAGAGCAGGACTCTACGGCTTGTACCACCAAGCTCTCTGCATGCCTTTTGTCTGCGGAAAGTCTTGAGCCAAAGAGTAAGTTTAATCCTAGAAGGGAGAAAACACAGTAGCCAAAAAAGAGCAAGCAGAACAAACTAATCAGAGTTTAGTTAGAAAGCAACATCAAGGACCTTTAGTTCCTTCTCAAGGGCTAGAGATGATATTCCGAGCCATATCCTGGGAGCTGTCTTGCAGATACTAAAACATCTGCCAGGTGGAAGGAGTCACCCACATGATGAGCAGGACGTGGCCATGAAACAAGCTGCCTCAGTTCTGAGACTTGGCCTCAAAGAAATGGGAATAAACTGGCCCTGGAACTGAACATTAACTGTACTTAAAATAGCCGAGATGACGCTGGGCAGACCCCCCATGACCAACCTCAAGGTGACCGTCAGGGCTGACTGCGCTGCTTCTCAAGTAGCCCCGTCCATCTATAAACCCTCCTGCCCGCCGACTGCCCCTGGGGTGGAATCAGCATTTGGACAGAAGTCCACCCCCACCTTCCCCCACCCCGAGCCCAGTTGCCAGCATCCAAAATAGAGCAAGCTTTCCTTTCCTGCAACTTGGCTTCTTTATTGGCTTTTGAGCAGCGAGCAGCCAGACCCTACTTTCGGAAACAGTGACAGAGTCTTTCAAAATGTATTGTGAGCTGTCAGGAAGGAAGGAGGTACCGGTAAGTATGTGCCTAGGAGGGCTTCCCAGGTGGTTCAGCGGTAAAGAATGTACCTGCCAGTGCAGGACACAGATGGAGGAGATGCAGCTTCGATCCCTGCTTCAAGGAGATCCCCTGGTGGAGGAAATGGCAACCCAGTCCAGTCTTCTTGCCTGGACAATCTCATGGACAGAGGAGCCCAGCTGGCTACAGTCCCTGGGGTCGCAGAGAGCTGGACACGACTGAGGGACTGGGCACACAGACGTGTATGTGACTGGGAAGCATAGGCCATATTTCCTTCTGAGAATCAGAACTCCTTATCGGGCTCCATGGATAGAATTCTTGTCTGGAAGACAAACAAGGGACTTTACTCAATCTTGAGTTGACTATACCCGGTCTGTATGGATTGTTTAGTGTAAACACATCTGCTGTTTATGACGTTGAGGCAGAGCTACACCAACGAATTGGAAGTCAGTGTCCTCATTTGACTAGCAGTGTATGAGAAGTGAAATCTCTTCCCCGTCACTGGACCCCCCGCCCCAGCCCCCTGCAACCATAAGCTCATGCTCTACGTCTATGAGTCTGTTTTGTTTCTGTGTTGTAATTAAGTCCATTTGTATCATTTCTCTTTAGATTCCACACACAAGGGGTGTCATAAAGGAGAGGTAGGGAGTTGGGGATGGACGTGCACACACTGCTATATTCATAATGGATAACCGACGAGGACCTACTGCATGGCGCATGGAGCTCTGTTCCATATGTGTGGCAGCTGCATGGGAGGGGAGCTCGGGGGAGGATGGATCCGTGTCTACCGGAAACTATCACAACAGTGTTTGTTAACTGGCTATACCTCAACACAAAAGAAAAAGTTTAAGAAGAGGTGAAATCCCAAACAGATGGCTTCCCGAGGCTCACGTGACCCTTTCGTGCCGTTATTAATCACTGTCATCACGGCCATGTGGGAAATGGAAACCCGAGAGCGGAGCCTGCGGGACTCTGGAGCTGTTCACAGAGGGGATGGTTGCTGTGACTCCCTCTTTTACACTTCATTAGTCATCCGTGAAGCGTGGTGCTGAGCAGCAGCTCCTGTCAATCTGGTTGTTTGTTCAGCCCAATGTGCTCCTGCCAGGAGTAATCCTCCTTGATATCAGGAGGATTCTGGGAAGAAGTAACAACTAGAGTGAGGACTGAAGATTGAGTATGAGTGAGCCAGATTAAAAAAAAAAAAAGTGATGGGAAATCCTAGATGAAGGAGAGAACTCGTTCCAGGCATGAGCCATTTCTAACTAAAAACTTGTATCATCCACTCAGAATCCCTGATCTACAAAAATAATACACACTTCAGGAACAGCACAGACATGGAAATGGCCTCTCCTGGCTTTTTTTCCTGACACTGCAACTTGGGTCATTGTGGACATTGCAACTACTGCTTAAAAAAGAAATCTTAACTGAATGGCTTTGGGTGATTAGCCAATTCCCATCTCTCTATGAAAGGCTTCCCAGGGGGCACTAGTGGTAAAAAGCCAGCCTGCCAATGCAGGGCATGAGAGACGTGTGGGCAGGGAAGATCCCCTGGAGGGGGGCATAGCAACCCACTCCAGTATTCTTGCCTGGAGAATCCCATGGACAGAGGAGCCTGGTGGGATATGGTCCATAGGGTCTCAAGGAGTCGGACACGTCTAAAATGACTTAGCACATCTCTCTATAAAAAATAGTAAACCTCTACAGAATTTACTGTTTACATTTGGTATGAGCTTAAAGGATGAGGTTCCAGCAGTTAAAGAATCATATCAGTTAACAAGCTTTTTGTAAAAATTTCAAATCACCTAGAAGGCTATGGTAGGTTTGTCACTCACGGCATAGTATAATCAGTCCACTCAGATGATTAAACTCCTGAGACCCAGCTGAATGTCATACCGATTGGATGAAAGCATCCACTGAGAAAGAAAGGAAAGACGTCGCTTTGGATGTCGAAGGGTATAGAAGTCCCAGATAAAAAAATGAATACATGAAAGCAAGAAGTTAGTGCTATATGAAAACAACTATATTCTGGCAATCAGTATTCAGAAAACATGAAGGTGAAAGAAGAGAAAGCAAAAAGACCTCAGGCAGGTCTTATATCCAGAGAATAATATTTATTCAAGGGTTTAGGCTAAAGGGCTCCAATTAAGACAATGATTCCAAAACCAATCATGTGCCTGAAATAAACAACAACAAAAAAGTGGGAAATGGAGTTTTTTCTAATATGGCAAAACTAAGCATATAATTATCAATGCATGTATTTTAGTGTGTGTCAGTTGCTCACTTGGGCCCAGCTCTTTGTGGCCCTGTGGACTGTAGCCCACCAGGCTCCTCTGACCATGGAATTCTCCAGGCAAGAATCCTGGAGTGGGTAGCCATTCCCTTCTCCAGGGGATCTTCCTGACCCAGGGATCGAACCTGGCTCTCCTGCATTGCAGGGAGATTCTTTACTGTTTGAGCCACCAGGGAAGCCCACAATTATCAATAACCACAGTTTAAAAAGATGAATTAATTTTCCTACTAAAAATGCAGGTCTCATATATTGAGTTAAAAGCAAAGTCCAAGAGGCACATATTAGTCTGCTCGGCTGCAGAATCCCACAGGCTGGGTGGCCTAAACAACAGAAACTTATTTCTCACTGTCCTTGAGTCTGAAAAGCCCAAGGTCAAGGTACCAGCAAGGGAGATTCATGCTGGCTTGCTGCTGAATGCCATCTCACTACGTCCTCACGTGGAAGAGAAAGAGGCAGACAGAGAGAGGGCTCTGATCTCTCTTTTCCTCCTGAGAAGGACACCAATCCCATCATGGGGACTCCACCCTTATGACCTCAACTGAACGTCCAAAAATCATCACACTGGAGGTTAGGGCTTCAGCCCATAAGTGAGGGAAGGGAAGGCAGAAAAACATTCAATCCACACATCTGCAACAGACAACATGTGCGGGTTAAAAGGATGGAAAACAGATACACTCGACAAATGTTAAACTGAAAGCAAGCTAATAACATCAGTATCTGAAGGAGAAAACAGAATTCGAACATTTGATAAGCAGAGGCCTCCCCACAAGATGGGTTAGGAAATCTTCCTAACAAAACAAGACAGCTGTGGAATATACAGACGTGCAAAGAGTGATTGGTAAGTCCACAATTAAAGGGGGAGAATTCAGGACACTTTCTGCAGAAAGCAACAGATGGAGTAAATTTTGTTTAAGCTGGATTTATACCACATCATTATAATTAGTCCCTTGGACTGCAAGGAGATGCAACCAGTCCATTCTGAAGGAGATCAGCCCTGGGATTTCTTTGGAAGGAATGATGCTAAAGCTGAAACTCCAGTATTTTGGCCACCTCATGTGAAGAGTCAACTCATTGGAGAAGACTCTGATGCTGGGAGGGATTGGGGGCAGGAGGAGAAGGGGACGACAGAGGATGAGATGGCTGGATGGCATCAGTGACTCGATGGACGTGAGTCTGAGTGACCTCCTGGGAGTTGGTGATGGACAGGGAGGCCTGGTGTGCTGCGATTCGTGGGGTTGCAAAGAGTCGGACACGACTGAGCGACTGATCTGATCTGATCTGATTATAATTTGAATTTTTCGTGATTTCTGGTTTTCTACTTGTGTGTTTGAGAACTGTTCATGTGTCTGTCCATCATAGCTGACCTCTAAGGATGCGTATCCACATGTAGAGCACTGGGCACTTGTTTCTAAGTCTTAGTTCTGGTCCCTGCTTGTGATCATCAACTGTCTACCAAGCAAGATCTGTATCTCTAGTCCAGTGCTGACAGCCTTTCCTTTCACCTACAGATAAATGCTGCTTAGGAGAAATCGGATGTGAGGATGGAAGAAAGACAGGGGCTTGCTACACTTCCTAGGCCATCTCCCCCGCAACCGCTTACTTCTGTCAAGGAGAAATCGGATGTGAGGATGGAAGAAAGACAGGGGCTTGCTACACTTCCTAGGCCATCTCCCCCGCAGCCGCTTACTTCTGTCAAGGAGAAATCGGATGTGAGGATGGAAGAAAGATAGGGGCTTGCTACACTTCCTAGGCCATCTCCCACCCAACGGCTTACTTCTGTCATGCCAAATATGAACTTGTGTTTGCTCTCACAGCTCCTATCTCCACAGCAGTCTGCTCCAGTCTGGAGTTTCCTCTCTGCTCAACCATCTGCTCAAAATTTCAGACTTAATAGTGGTATGTTTTGGGGACAGATTATTGTCTTTGTCTCTTTTTATTTTTCCCATTATCTTATGTAATTATTGGTGTGAAGAAGACGGACACGTGTCCAGTTCACCACCTCGATCCCCTCTACCCCTGGCCTTCTTTCTCTGCACTCCTTCTCCCAGGCTGGTCCCACCCTCCGCATCATACCAGCTCCTTTGTATTTACCTTATACCGCTGCCCTTACAGTTAGATGAACCTGGGCCAATCCTGCTTTACTGTGGATACAAAATAGTACCTGAAATAGTACTTGAGTCTTGGGCTTTATATATGAATCTTCCCAAGAACTAGTGAACAATCTTTTCTTTTACCTTCAGGGAGGGCTTCAGCTTGGGAATATGGGGGGAGGACAGTGGACTATCTCTGATACACCCTTTTAGAGTCTTTTGAAAGGGGAATGGGGATAGGTTACCAGGGACCTTCCCACTTCACTCCCTCTCCTGAAGAAGCACCTGTTTTCAAGAGTAAAAATAGGGGCAGTCCAACATGAGTTCTTGGCAACCAAGGCTTATCTTGTCTCCATGAGATGAATAGCCTATGTGGGATGTGTTTAAAAATTTAAGAATGATGCCCAGCATTAATAATAAAAATACTTAAAACAGATAAAGGCATTAACCTTTTAATTTTTAAAAAATTAACCTTTTAATTTTTAAAAAAAGAGTATCTATTTGTTTCAGTGGAGCTGGGTCTTTGCTGCTTTGTTGTGGGCTTCCTCCACTTGCGGGTAGTGGGGACTACTCTCCATGGTGATGTGAGGGTTCTCATTGCAGTGGCTTCTCCTGTTGTGGGCCACAGGCTCGAGGGGGCATGGGCTTCAGCAGTTGTGACATGCAGGCTCAGCAGTTGCAGCTTGAGGGTTCTAGAGCATGGGCTCAGTAGTGTGGCACACGGTCTTAGCTGCTCCAGGGCATGTGGGATCTCCCCAGACCAGGGATCAAACCCACGTCCCCTGCGCTGGCAGGCAGATTCTTAACCACTGGGCCACCAAAGAAGTACCAGCACCAAGCACTTTGTCTTCCCACAGGCTACTCCAGGACCTGGAGATCGTAACACCTCACTAGCGTCCTAACAGCTACCCACCTGTCCCTACCTGAACACACACACCTCTGCTAGCCTCTTTATCTCCTGATCTCATCTAAACTTAGTCTAAATATTTAGCTTTGTGTGTCCCCAAATCATGCATTATAGAGGTTTTGCAAATCCTTTTTTGGCATAGTCACTGAATGTCTAAAAACTATTCATGACAAATATATCTAAGGTAAGACTTCATTTCCTGCCAGATCAGCCAGTCTTCTTACATATGAACGTTGAACTGCTCAGTGGCCATGAAATACGTTGAAAAAGAGTTATCATGCTTGTATAGTCATTGATTATCCCAGCAAAGGTAGTGTCTTGAAAATGAATTTATTTCCCCTGTCTACACTTTTTCTCTTTTGATAATTGTATTCTGTGTCTGGAGAAGGGATGGGCCACCCACTCCAGTATTCTTGGGCTTCTGCTGTGGCTCAGCTGGTAAGGAATCTGCCTGCAATGAGGGAGACCCGGGCTCGATCCCTGGGTGGGGAAGATCCCCTGGAGAAGGGAAAGGCTGCCCGTTCCAGTATTCTGGCCTTTGTCTTAGATTAATTGAGCGTAAGTGTGTAGGTTTTTTTCTGAGCTCTCTGTTTCACTAATATGTGTCTTTTTCTGTACCAGTACCATACTGTTTTGACTACTGTAGCTCTGTAGTATAGTCTGAAGTCAGAACACTTGATATTTCCAGTTTTGTTCTTTTTTCTCAAGATTGTTTTGGCGATTTAAGGTCTTTTGTAGTTCCACATAAATTTTAGGATGGGTTATTCTAGTTTTGTGGAAAATGTTATGGGTATTTTCATAGGGATTAAATTTTAAATTTGTAGATTGCTTTGAGCAGTGTGGCCATTTTAACAATATTAATTCTTTCATCCAAGAACACAAAGTAAGTTTCCATGTATTCATATCATCTTCAATTTCCTTCATCAATGTTTTAAAGTTTTCAGAATATAAGTCTTTAATTTCCTTAATTAAGTTTATTCTTAGGTATTTTATTCTTTTTGATGTGATTTTAAATGGGATTATTTTATTGTTTTGTCTTTCTCATGGTTTATTATCAATACCCAGGAAAGTAACAAATACTACCTTCACTAAGGAACGTTATGAACTTACCTATTCACATCCTCTTATTAGTGTTTATTCAATCAGTAGTGCTCACAGTTGAACACAAGTTTCTCTACTATTATATGTAAACAAAGTACCAGTATTCTCACTCTGCTCCCACTTGCCTCCCGATAAGATAACATCTCCCCAAAAGATTCATTCTCCTATTCTTTTCCCTCCTTTTACCCAGAAGAGTGTGATATGGTAAGACAAAATGCCTCCACAGTTCGATCTGTGGTCCTCTTGAGCCATAGCCTGGCTGTTTCAGCCCCAGATATCATGAAATTTCCCTTGCAGTCAGTCACTTCCATTTAAAGACTCTTTCATTAAGAGTTTTATTACCCATTCCCAGAGAGTCTATCACTGTTCATTTAAATTTAACTATATAGGTAATTTCTATATATATAGCGAGTCTTCAACAGTACATGAACTGAGAATTTCCAGATGTTCAAGGTGGATTCAGAAAAGGCAGAGGAACCAGAGATCAAATTGCCAACATCCGCTGGATCAGAGAAAAAGCAAAAGAATTCCAGAAAAACATCTACTTCTGCTTTACTGACTATGCCAAAGCCTTTGACTGTGTGAATCACAACAAACTGTGGAAAATTCTGAAAGATATGGGAATACAAGCCACCTTGCCTGCCTCCTGGGAAATCTGTATGCAGCTCAAGAAGCAACAGTTGGAACTGGACATGGAACAACGGACTGGTTCCAAATCGGGAAAGGAGTATATCAAGGCTATATATTGTTGTTGGGAAGCCCAGTACAAAATAGCTGGTTGGAGGAAGTCCTTGGGAAAATGGCGAAGGGCCAGAATTACCCCAGCTTGATACTGATAGCTGAAAAACATCTCCTGCCTTTGGCTATGCTCAGCGCTAAAATTTAGCGATTAAAGATGTTGCTTGAGAAAATGGGTCATGGATAAACACATGGGTCATTAAGAATGCCTGATTCTTGAAGTATCTTTTACTGATTATTTCTTAGCCTTGTATGTGCTCTGCTGGCCGTATGCTCTGAGCTCTTTGTTCCTTGCTCCTATAAAAAGGCTTGACTGTAGAAATAAAGTTGTCAGTCCTCACAAGAGACTGTCCAAGTGTCCTTCTTTCAGGTTCGTCGCTTCCAAGTCCCGGGGAGAAAATCCCCAACGATTGTCACCCTGCTTATTTAACTTATATGCTCAGTACATCATGAGAAACGCTGGGCTGGATGAAGCCCAAGCCTGAATCAAGATTGCTGGGAGAAATATCAATAACCTCAGATATGCAGATGACACTGCCCTTATGACAGAAAGTGAAGAGGAACTAAAGAGCCTCTTGATGAAAGTGAAACAAGAGAGTTAAAGCTGGCTTAAAACTCAACATTCAAAAAACTAAGATCATGGCATCTGGTCCCATCACTTCATGGCAAATAGATGGGGAAACAGTGACAGACTTTATTTTCTTTGTCTCCAAAACCACTGCAGATGGTGACTGCAGCCGTGAAATTAAAAGACGCTCCTTGGAAGAAAAGCTATGACCAACCTAGACAGCGTATTAAAAAAACATAGATATTACTTTGCCAACAAAGAGCCATCTAGTCAAAGCTATGGTTTTTCCAGTAGTCATGTATGGGTGTGAGAGTTGGACCATAAAGAAAGCTGAACACCATTCATTGGAAGGACTGATACTGAAGCTGAGGCTCCAGTACTTTGGCCACCTGATGCAAAGAGCCAACTCATTGGAAAAGACACTGATGCTGGGAAAGATTGAAGGATGAGGAGAAGGGGACTACAGAGGACACAATAGTTGAATAGTGTCACCAACTGAAAGGACGTGAGTCTGAGCAAACTCCAGGAGACGGTGAAGGACAGGAAATCCTGCAGTGCTGCAGTCCATGGGGCTGTACAGAGTCAGCCATGACTGTGTGAATGAACAACAACATAGATAAAGGGCTTCCCTGGAGGCTCAGTGGTAAAGAATCCACCTGCTAATGCTGGAGACACGGGTTTGATCCCTGGGTAGGGAAGTTCCCCTGGGAGAATGAAACAGCACCCCACTTCAGTATTCTTGCCTGGGAAATCTCATGGACAAACGAGCCTGCTGCTGCTGCTGCTAAGTCGCTTCAGTCGTGTCCGACTCTGTGCGACCCCATAGATGGAAGCTCACCAGCCTCCTCTGTCTCTGGGATTCTCCAGGCAAGTACACTGGAGTGGGTTTGCCATTTCCTTCTCAAACGCATGAAAGTGAAAAGTGAAAGTGAAGTCGCTCAGTCGTGTCTGACTCTTAGCGACCCCATGGACTGGAGCCTACCAGGATCCTCCGTCCATGGGATTTTCCAGGCAAAAGTACTGGGGTGGGGTGCCATTGTCTAGTGGGCTACAATCCAGGAGGTCACAAAAGAGTTGGACATGACTGAGCTACTAAACAACAACAACATACATAGATAAAATGTGCTACAGTTTTTTTTTGTTCACCACTATTTGCTCTTCTTTTTTTCTGTTGCAATCTGAGGTTTCTGTTCCTATTTATTTGATATTTGGTTAGAACTCTCACTCTACTATTTTCTACATATGAGTGATAGATGATATAACTAGTGATATAATGTCTGAAGTCTTCCAAATCCACAATATCTTTCTTTGACCCAACTGATACCCTGTGACCTCATGTTTTAGACTGACCAATTTTTATTTTTTTTTCCTTTTTATGAGGAGGAAATTGAGGCTCAAAGAAAAAAGGTAACCTGTTTAGGTCATATTGCTATTAAGAAGTGGATGACTAGTAAAGGGGTTGGAAGGGAGAGAGAGTGACTAAAAGAGGGATTAGCAATCAAAGGTTAAGCTAGGGCTTAACCCAACTTCAAGTTGTTGAAATGGTGTAAGACTGCAAAGAGATGGCTGGAGGCAAGGCTGGCATGAGTGTGCACCATGTCAGTACAGAGAAGCTCATGCATGTCTGCACACTCCACTTTATAGCTTGCTGTGTGCCCTAGGTCTTCGTGAGTGTGTGACTGATTCTCAAACTTTGGTGCACCTGAGGCTCACTGATCATAAATCATAATAAATAGTCTCAATGCTCTGTGTAGTCCCTCAATACATTCTGCTTATATAACACAGAAGCTGGCAACCAGGCCGGATTCATCATTTCTTAGTTCAGGACACAGTTTGGGTAAGAAGCTCCATCCAAGATCAACTTGTAGGTGTCCTTGGCTCCTGTGTTCGGGAGGGACGTTGGATAGTGGGCAAACAAGGTATTCAACCATCCCGTTTACTCCTTTCTTCAGAGGCAAATCTGGTAACCGTCTTTTGGCTCCTAACCCAGAACAACTGGTGCAATCACCAACGTCTTCGCATGTCTTAAATGAGAAGAAGCTGAGAGAAACAAACAGCTGCGTCTTTCTTTGTGTGTCAAGGCTTCACTTAAGGTACAATCCCTCTAAAAATCAGAGAAAACGGGAGTATAGACAATGTGGGGAGAGAGAAAGCCTGGGTGATCCTGGCCCCGAGGACTGCAAGAATGCAGGACTCAGGGGAGGCATGGATTAACTGTCACCCATATTCCCTTCACATCCACCCCTGTGCGAGGGGGTTTTAAGGGGCACTGGATCCCCAACCCTCTGGCTCTGTTGCTTTCTTCTCGAAGTCCCCAGTGTTCAAGACTCCTCCCTGCTCCTCTTAAAGCTTACATTCTGATGCAAGGCAACAATAACTAAACTAATAAAAAAAAAATCATACCATACAGTGAAGTGCAGTATATGAAAAATTGGCATAAGAGGACAGAAGATGATGGGGGGAGAGAAGAGTATTGTACAGGGGTGGTCAGGGAACTGCCTCTGAAAACCTGGCATTTGACACAGCTCCAGAGAAAGACGGGAGAGAGTCAGGCATGCATGTCCAGGGCGGGGATGGGGTGCTGGCGGCAGATTCCAGATCATGGAAGCTCTTCAGGAAGCACCCAACATGTCCACTGGAGTAAAAAATATAATAATAAGTCAACCTCCATTTATGTTTTTATCCAAAAAAAGAAAGAAAGAAACTGAACTAACACTTAGTATATTAATTATAGAAGATATATATGCATATATAATATAAATAATACATATGGGGAGGATGCTCAGTTTGTTAAAAATCATAGGGGTGGGAAATTAAAATTATAGCGATTACTACACTCCTTAAAGCCACCGGAAAGGCAAAGGATAGATTTTATCTATGTCTTTGTCTTCAGACTCCACCATTGTATCTGGAATATACTAGATATCAACATTTCATGTACAGTTGTGGTTTTTTTGTAATTTCTGTGTATATATTTTTATAGCCTCTACTTTAAAGCACAGTTCCATTTTTTTTTTTTTTTTTTTTTAATCAACTAGGCCTAAGCCTTGAAGACTAAGTGAAATTCGTTCAGTCATGACCGACTCTTTGGGATCCCATGGACTATACAATCCATGGAATTCTCCAGGCCAGAATACTGGAGTGGGTAGCCTTTCTGTTCTCCAGGGGATTTTTTTCCAACCCAGGGATCGGACCCAGGTCTTCCACATTGCAGGTGGATGCTTTACCAGGTGAGCCACAAGGGAAGCCAAACAATATTGGAGTGCTTCTCCAGCAGATCTTCCCGGCCCAGGAATCGAGCCGGGGTCTCCTGTGCTGCAGGCAGATTCTTTTCCAACTGAGCCATCAGGGAAGCCTTGAGGATGGGTCCCTAATAAATGAACAGATGAACAAATGGTTTGAAGGATGAAACAGTTTGAGAAGAGATGATTTACTGGAACTGCATGCATTGAAATGCTGCAAAGGCAGCCTTGGCACCATAAAAGACTTTGGGCGTTGGCAATTGACAGGAATTAAAACCATCCAAGGATCACCCATGGGGAATTTATTCACTTTGTTCCCTAATCTGTGAAATGAAAAATGGGTGGAAGTGAAAGATGATGAGTTGAGACAGCCCTGTAGAAAAGGCCAAAACACAGAGTCTGGCACTGAGTGGACAACTCCTGTCTTTCGTCTCACCCTCCTCTCTCCAACCTCAGGGCCAAGCAGCCTGCTCTATGCGGTCATGAAGCAGCTGCTCAGACAATGAGCGATGGCTTGCAGGCGTTGCTCCCATGTTGCTTTTACCAAATAGACAAGGACCCAGAGTGATGAGAACATAAGTTTGACAGAGATAGGTGAGCTGGGCCTTAGTTAACTGAGTGGAAGGTAAGTTGAGGGGGCGGGGGGAGGGAAAGCTGAGCCAACATGAGCTGGTACAACGTTGGACTAACAGTGGTACTCTCGGGGAGGACAGCATCTGTCATGTCCACCTCTCCGCTCCCTGCCACAACTGCAGCTAAAGGTGTGGGAGACTGTAGGGAGAAATACCAATAACCTCAGACATGCAGGTGACACCACCCTTAGGGCAGAAAGCAAAGAGGAATTAAAGAGCCTTTTGATAAAAGTGAAAGAGGAGAGTGGAAAAACTGGCTTAAATTTCAACATTCAAAAAACTAAGATCATGTCATCTGGTCCTATCAGATCAGATCAGATCAGTCACTCAGTCATGTCCGACTCTTTGCAACCCCATGAATCACAGCACGCCAGGCCTCCCTGTTCATCACCAACTCCCGGAGGTCACTCAGACTCACATTCATCGAGTCAGTGATGCCATCCAGCCATCTCATCCTCTGGCATCCCCTTCTCCTCCTGCCCCCAATCCCTCCCAGCATCAGAGTCTTCTCCAATGAGTCAACTCTTCTCATGAGGTGGCCAAAATACTGGAGTTTCAGCTTTAGCATCATTCCTTCCAAAGAAATCCTAGGGCTCATCTCCTTCAGAATGCACTGGTTGGATCTCCTTGCAGTCCAAGGGACTCTCAAGAGTCTTCTCCAACACCAAGTTCAAAAGCATCAATTCTTTGGCGCTCAGTCTTCTTCATAGTACAGCTCTCACATCCATACATGACCACAGGAAAGACCATAGCCTTGACTAGGTGAACCTTTGTTGGCAAAGTAATGTCTCTGCTTTTGAATATGCTATCTAGGTTGGTCATAACTTTCCTTCCAAGGAGTAAGCGTCTTTTCATTTCATGGCTGCAGTCACCATCTGCAGTGATTTTGGAGCCCAGAAAAATAAAGTCTGACACTGTTTCCACTGTTTCCCCATCTATTTCCCATGTAGTGATGGGACCAGATGCCATGATCTTCGTTTTCTGGATGTTGAGCTTTAAGCCAACTTTTTCACTCTCCTCTTTCACTTTCAACAAGAGGGTTTTTAGCTCCTCTTCACTTTCTGCCATAAGGGTGGTATCATCTGCATATCTGAGGTTATTGATATTTCTCCCAGCAATCTTGATTCCAACTTGTGTTTCTTCCAGTCCAGCATTTCTCATGATGTACTCTGCATATAAGTTAAATAAACATGGTGACAATATACAGCCTTGATGTACTCCTTTTTCTATTTGGAACCAGTCTGTTGTTCCATGTCCAGTTCTAACTGACCTGCATACAGATTTCTCAAGAGGCAGATCAGGTGGTCTGGTATTCCCATCTCTTTCAGAATTTTCCACAGTTTCTTGTGATCTACACAGTCAAAGGCTTTGGCATAGTCAATAAAGCAGAAATAGATGTTTTTCTGGAACTCTCTTGCTTTTTCCATGATCCAGTGGATGATGGCAATTTGATCTCTGGTTCCTCTGCCTTTTCTAAAACCAGCTTGAACATCAGGGAGTTCACGGTTCACATATTGCTGAAGCCTGGCTTGGAGAATTTTGAGCATTACTTTACTAGCGTGTGAGATGAGTGCAATAGTGCGGTAGTTTGAGCACTCTTTGGCATTGCCTTTCTTTGGGATTGGGATGAAAACTGACCTTTTCCAATCTTGTGGCCACTGCTGAGTTTTCCAAATTTGCTGGCATATTGAGTGCAGCACTTTCACAGCATCATCTTTCAGGATTTGGAATAGCTCCACTGGAATTCCATCACCTCCGCTAGCTTTGTTCGTAGTGATGCTTTCTAAGGCCCACTTGACTTCACATTCCAGGATGTCTGGCTCTAGGTCAGTGATCATACCATCATGATTATCTGGGTCATGAAACTCTTTTTTGTACAGTTCTTCTGTGTATTCTTGCCACCTCTTCTTAATATCTTCTGCTTCTGTTAGGTCCATACCATTTCTGTCCTTTATCGAGCCCATCTTTGCATGAAATGTTCCTTTGGTATCTCTGATTTTCTTGAAGAGATCCCTAGTCTTTCCCATTCTGTTGTTTTCCTCTATTTCTTTGCATTGATCGCTGAAGAAGGCTTTCTTATCTCTTCTTGCTATTCTTTGGAACTCTGCATTCAGATGTTTATATCTTTCCTTTTCTCCTTTGCTTTTCGCTTCTCTTCTTTTTGCAGCTATTTGTAAGGCCTCCCCATACAGCCATTTTGCTTTTTTGCATTTCTTTTCCATGGGGATGGTCTTGATCCCTGTCTCCTGTACAATGTCATGAACCTCATTCCATAGTTCATCAGGCACTCTATCTATCAGATCTAGGCCCTTAAATATATTTCTGACTTCCACTGTATAATCATAAGGGATTTGATTTAGGTCATACCTGAATGGTCTAGTGGTTTTCCCTACTTTCTTCAATTTCAATCTGAATTTGGCAATAAGGAGTTCATGGTCTGAGCCACAGTCAGCTCCTGGTCTTGTTTTTGCTGATTGTATAGAGCTTCTCCATCTTTGGCTGCAAAGAATATAATCGATCTGATTTCGGTGTTGACCATCTGGTGATGTCCATGTATAGAGTCTTCTCTTGTGTTGTTGGAAGAGGGTATTTGCTATGACCAGTGCATTTTCTTGGCAAAACTGTTAGTCTTTGCCCTGCTTCATTTCGTATTCCAAGGCCAAATTTGCCTGTTACTCCAGGTGTTTCTTGACTTCCTACTTTTGGCAAATAGATGGGGAAACAATGGAAACAGTGAAAGGTTTTATTTGGGGGGCTCCAAAATCACTGCAGATGGTGACTGCTGCTGCTGCTGCTGCTAAGTCGCTTCAGTCATGTCCGACTCTGTGCGACCCCATAGATGGAAGCTCACCAGGCTCCCCTGTCCCTGGGATTCTCCAGGCAAGAACACTGGAGTGGGTTGCCATTTCCTTCTCCAATGCATTAAAGTGAAAAGTGAAAGTGAAGTCGCTCAGTCGTGTCCGACTCTTAGCGACCCCATGGACTGGAGCTTACCAGGATCCTCCGTCCATGGGATTTTCCAGGCAAAAGTACTGGGGTGGGGTGCCATTGCAGATGGTGACTACAGCCATGTAATTGAAAGACGCTTGCTCCTTGGAAGAAAAGCTATGACCAACCTAAACAGCTTATTGAAAAGCAGAGACATTTTTCTGCCAACAAAGGTCCGTCCAGTCAAGGCTATGGTTTTTCCTGTGGTCATGTATGCATGTGAGAGTTGGACTATAAAGAAAGCTGAGCACCAAATAATTGGTGCTTTTGTACTGTGGTGTTGGAGAAGACTCTTGAGAGTCCCTTAAACTTCAAAGAGATCCAACCAGTCCATCCTAAAGGAAATCAGTGCTGAATATTCATTGGAAAGACTGATGCTGAAGCTGAAACTCCAATGCTTTGGCCACCTGATGCGAAGAGCTGACTTTGGAAAAGACCCTGATGCTGGGAAAGATTGAAGGCAGGAGGAGAAGGGGACGTCAGAGGATTAATGGTTGGATGGCATCACCGACTGGATGGACATGAGTTTGAGGAAACTCCGGGCGTTGGTGATGGACAGGGAGGCCTGACGTGCTGCAGTCCGTGGGGTCGCAAAGGGTCGGACTGAGCGACTGAACCCAAGTCGCGGGGCAGAGCGCGGAAGCCTGGCGAGCCACCCCGAGCTGCCATTGGCCGTCGTGACTGTCAGTCCGCGCTCAGCTCCGCTTGCCCCGCCTCCTTGCCCCGCCCCGTCCTCCTGGAGCCGAATCCCCGTCTGCGGGCGGTCTGCGGGCGGTCTGCGGGTGTCCAGCCGCCGGGAAGCAGCTTTGCCCGCCGCGAATACTCGCTTGGCTTGCGCGAGTGCCAGGGAGGGGCCGAGAAGAGGCTGCCCGCGCAGACCTCGGTCACAGGCCCCGTGCGGGAGTGTCCCGGAGGGACAGGTTGGGGCAGGAGGAAGCGAGACGGGAGGGAAGCAGTCCGGGAGGTGTTGGGGTTGGCCGGGGCAGTGGAAGCTGATTAGAACCGCAGCGGAGAAGCGAAGTGGAGGCGCGGGAGAGCGCTAAGGTCGCGTGCCAGCTGCCTGCGTGCCTGGGGAGTCAGCCTGGCTCTGCTGGTAGCTGTGTGCCTTCAGGCCAGTTGCTTGATGTCGCTGGCCACAGTTTTCTTTTGAAATGGGGATGACTGAAGTTGCTCCCTGGGGTGTTATGAGGATGAAATTAGTTAATGTGTGTGAAGTCCTTAGTTTTTGTTCAGTGAAAACAGATGGTCGCCAGCGGCATTGGCATCACTTTTTGAGAAATGCAGGTCACCCCACCCGGCCACACTCCAGCCTTATGGCCTCAGAAGCTCACAGGAGCTCAGAAATGTGTTTCGACAAGATCACTACAGGATCCCCACGAAGTGCTGGTCTGAGCTGCTCAGGCAGATCTATTGATGCCTCTACTGGTTAAAAGATGCAGATTACCGAGCCTCACCTGGTGAATTTACGCTGAGACTGAGTCCCAGAACCTGTAGTTTATTAAAAGCTACTCATGTGATTGAGTTTGAAAGCAAATGGTTGGAGAATGACAAATGAATAGATCATTTAAATTCACATATAGGGAATCAAGACACTCGCCTCCCCATCCCACCCCCACCCTCGCACCCCAAAACGCAACCGGAGCTTGCTAAGGTCTCCATTCAGGGTCCTAAGAAACTGTGAAGCTCTAAGGTTAAACTCCGCCCCGACACCCCTCCGCCTCTGCCCCAACTAGTCCAGTGGCCTCAAAGTATCTTGTTTCCTAATCTGTGAAATGGGGTTAAAAGTCACACCTAGCTCAAGGGGTGACTGTGAAGATCAAATATGACCCAGAAAAGTCCCCTCTGGGAATATGGATTGGATGGAAGTGTTCATCCATATCTGGCCCCAGAGCCTGCAATTCCTGCAGGTGCCTGGGACCCTGCAATTTGCTCGATAAAATAAGCCTCCTTGGAAACTCAAGTCAGCAAGCGAGGGGCTTCGGGGAGATATCCAGGCCTCTTAGTTTGGCCTGAGTCTGGTCCAGCCCAGTTCTGAGCCATCCCCAGAACCGAGACAGGAGCTCAGAGGATGGTTTCCAAGTCCCGGTGTGCCTGCGAGGATGCATAAATAAAACCATCCAGCTCACGCTGCCTCTTGGCTCCAGGCAATGGCTCACCTCCATAGTTCTTTTCCTGGTGAGGAAAAACTCCCTGCTTGCTGACAACCTCCTTGGAGCGTCTGGTGTCCTGCAAGGGAGGGCTTTGCCGCCCCCCAAGTGTGTTGTCTTCCCAGGATGGGGTGGACCAGGGGTCTCTGTAGACACTTTAGCTGCCAGGCCTTCAGGACTGACCCTGTGGTGCTGCTAGAAATTTAGAGCCCCTACTCACCTCCTCTTTTAAGAAGGGGACAGGGTTGGAGGGAGGTTCAAGAGGGAGGGGACATGTATACCTCTGACTGATTCATGTTGACGTAGGGCAGAAAGCAGCATTGTAAAGCAATTATCCTCCAGTTAAAAATAAATTTTAAATGTTAAAGAAAAAAGATAAACTGAAATAGATGCACAGACGTAGAAAACAAACTTGCAGTTACCAAAGGGGGTGCGTGAATGCTCAGTCACGTTCGGCTCTTTCCTCTTCCGGGGCGTCTTCTGATCCAGGGACGGAGCCTCGGCTCCGGTGTCTCCTGCATGGCTGGTGGATTCTTCACCTGCTGAGCCATCAGGACACCCCTACCAAAGGGGGTGGTGGGGGATAAACTAGAAGTTTGGGACTAACATATACACACTACTGCTGCTGCTGCTGCTACTGCTAAGTCGCTCCAGTCCTGTCCGACTCTGCGCGACCCCATAGACGGAAGCTGCTACTATCCATAAAATAGGTGAACCACAAGGACCTACTGTATAGCACAGGGGACTAGGCTCAATATCTTGTAATAACCTGTGATGGAAAAGAATCTGAAAAATTATATATATATATGTATGTATAACTGAATCATTTTGCTCTACACTTGAAACTAGCACAACATAGTCACATAATTCGGGAAGATCCCCTGGAGAAGGACATGGCAACCCATCCCAGTATTCTTGCCTGAAGAATCCCATGGACAGAGAAGCCCAGCGGGCTACAGTCCATGGACTCGCAAGAGTCGCACGTGACTTAGTGACTAAACCACCACATTCACATAATTGTGAATTAATTATGCTTCAATTAAAAAATTAAAAGTAAAAAAAAAAATTTTTTTTTAAGAATAGAAGGGAGGGGACAGTTTCTAAGTTGAACTGTGGTGGGCCCACTGTAAACTTATGGGCGAAGAGGAGGAGACCATCCCATTGGGCTCTGGCATATTCCAGGACCAGCTCTGGAATAGGATATCCAGGCCTTCAACCCTGATTCTTCCCCAGAGGCCAGATCTCCAGCCCATCACACTGTGTTGCCTTTGTACATCTGATGACAGTTTCCCTGTTCAGTTCAGTTCAGTTCAGTCACTCTGTTGTGTCAGACTCTGCAGCCCCATGAACCGCAGCAGGCCAGGCCTCCCCGTCCATCACCAACTCCCGGAGTCCACCCAAACTCATGTCCATTGAGTCAGTGATGCCATCCAATCATCTTAGCCCCTGTCATCCCCTTCTCCTCCTGCCTTCAATCTTTCCCAGAATCAAGGCATCCCCTATAAAACTCCTGCTCATCCCTCATCCATCAAGTTTGAATCTAAATCAACGTTTCTCTCTCTCTCCTTCTTAACTTCTCCCTTTCTCTTGCATATTCTCCTCAGGTAGAGGAAAGGTGTCTTCTTGGCTCCTAGAACATGTTGTTTTTAACTCTAAATACAGAAATCAGCCCATGCTGTTAGGACTATTGTGTGTGCGTGGAGCTTCCCGGGTGGTGCTAGTGGTAAAGAACTGTGCCCACCAGTGCAGGAGACATAAAAGACACAGGTTCGATCCCTGGGTCATGGAGATCCCCCGTAGAAGGAAATGGCAACCCACTCCAGTATTCTTGCCTGGGAACCCCATTGACAGGGGAGCTTGGCGGGCTACAGTCCACAGGGTTGCAAAAAGCTGGACATGACTGAAGTGACTGAACATCATGCATGGAGTAGAGACATCTTTGAAGGTGTGAGCAGTCTTTACCTCATTATGGGTTAGGTGGTGGTGGTTTAGTCGCTAAGTCATCTCCGATTCTCACGACCCCAAGGACTGTAGCCTGCCAGACTCCTCTGTCCATGAGATTCTCCAGGCAAGAATACTGGAGTGGGTTGCCGTTTCCTTCTCCAGGGGATGTTCCCGACCCAGGAATTGAACCCAGGTCTCGTGTACTGCAGGCAGATTCTTTACCAGCTGAGCTACGAGGGAAACCTCATTATGGGTTTAGAAACAATTAAATAACCCAACCACCTGTGACTTGGTGGTAGTCTATTAAGAGTCGGAGTCGCTAAGTCGTCTCCGATTCTTGTGACCCCTATGGACAGAGGAGCCTGGCATGCTACAGTCCATGGGATTCTCCAGGCAAGAATAATGGAGTGGATTGCCATTTCCTTCTCTAGGGGGTCTTCCCAACCCAGAAATCAAAGCTGGGTCTCCTGCGTTGTAGGCAGATTCTTAACCAACTGAGCTACAAGGGAAGACTTGGCCAGATGTATTCTTGCTCCATTTATAATGAGATGCAGATGACTTACTGCATATGGCCAACAAGGTGTTTAGTCCAAAGGGCTATGCAGTGTGTGGTCCTATAAAAGGTAAACACTCTGTCTTCAGGGATGTCAGACAGTTTCAACAACATCCTATCTGCAGAAGCTGAAAGTGAAGTCTCTGTCGCTCAGCAGGTTCCTTGAGCACTCCTTGACCGTCACTGCCGCCAGGTTGTGGTGGGTTTGCATTGAGCTCTCAGGGAACAGCTTCAAGAGGAAAAGCAATGCTGGGGCTCTGTCACAGACCTACAGGTCCTGATTTGGTCAGCTCTGTTAGTTTTTCGATGAGGGTCAGTGTGAGGTTGAAATGGAAGACCACCTCCTAAATGGCATCAGGCCAACAATTCCAAACATATGGTTCAGTTGCTATTCCAGTGACCAGTAAACAGAGAATAAAGCATCAACAGGTAGCTCAAGAAACCAAGATGCTTTGGGATTGGCAGGAACCATGTTGGGATGCCACTGGGATGCCATAACAAATGGGCAAAAGTCTATTGGGAGGGAAAAATACAAATGTCACCTAAGAAGCAGGGGGACCTGGGGAAACAAGACAGGCTTTTTCATCTTCTGCCAAGCTGTCTTCCTTTCAATTATTTCTTCCTTTGCCTTTTCAGTTCACTCACACTGTCATGTCCAACTCTTTGCGACCCCATGGACTGCAGCACGCCAGGCTTCCCTGTCCTTCACCAACTCCCAGAGCTTTCTCAAACGCATGTCCATCAAGTCAGCGATGCCATCCAACCATCTCATCCTTTTTTGTCCCCTTCTCCTCCTGCTCCCAATCCCTCCCAGCATCAGGGTCCTTTGCAATTAGTGTGTTCTTCACATCAGGTAGCCAAAGTATTGGAGTTTCAGCTTCAGCATCAGTCCTTCCAATGAACACGCAGGACTGATCTCCTTTAGGATGGACTGGTTGGATCTCCTTGCAGTTCAAGGGACTCTCAAGAGTCTTCTCCAACACCACAGTTCAAAAGCATCAATTCTTTGGCACTGAGCTTTCTTTATAGTCCAACACTCACATCCATACGTGACCACTGGAAAAAACATAACCTTGACTAGACGGACCTTTGTTGGCAAAGTAATGTCTCTGCTTTGTAATATGCTGGTTGGTCATAGCTTTTCTTCCAAGAGCAAGCGTCTTTTAATTTCATGGCTCCATGTCGAGGCTGGCTCAACAAGCCATGGTTTCTCGAAAGTGCAATACAGAGAAAGAATGAGAAAGACACAATAATTGAAAGCAAGGATCAGGAGACCAACACCACTCCTAGGTGAAGGTGACCAAACTGATCAAGTCAGCCTTATTACATGTTTTCAGGCAGGGGAGTCTGTACAAGGGAGAACGTGCTCTCAGAAGCATATGGAGTCACAGGGCTGTTAAAACAGGCTAGGAATGTAACATAAAGATGAACTAAGAAAGATTTACTTGTACTAATGATTTAAGTTGCTGTCTCAATAACAAAGCTCCAGATGCGAAAAACATTTGACTCAGAGACGCCAGATCATGGAACAGTCTGATGATGGCTTTCCACCTCCAGGCACACATCCTGCTTTCAAGATGTTTTTCTGTTCCCTCTGGGCTTAATCCAAGAGTCCTACGTCTTGAGGTGTCTGGTCAGCAAGGTTGATAATGCTTTCGCGTGCCTTTCCTGGGGTCTGCTTTTTCTCTCTTGTACTTCTTCCTACATCTCCCCCTTTTTTGTTTTTCAGCAAGTGAAGTAATTGTAAGAAAGGCTAATTGTTGGTGGTGACATTATTGTCATCTCGCTGTTCTTCTCCAGTCTACACAGAAGCAAAAGAAAACAATTAAAATTATAGCACAGGTTAACATAATTCCATGTCCATAGGCCTTGATCTGTTTAAGAGGATTTAGAGAGGATATACCATCAGCAATAGTATCAAGTAAATTAGATCCAGAAATCATATCTAACTTTTTATTAAAAGTTTCTAATATATCATGTTGTAAATCTTGAATATCTAGAGACATATTTCCTTGATTTAATAAATGTTGTTTGATCTTGTCCTAATTAAACCATGACCAATTGTATTTGTGTGCTGTAAGACAAAGAGAGGTGTAATTCCAATCACGTTTTAATCTCAGTTGCTTTTGTAAGCTAACCATTTGATCTCCAAATAGTATTACTGTCTGCTGGAGATCAGCCACTTGAGAAGCTATTTTTCCATCTGTTTTTTGTTGAGTGGAACATAAAATGTCAGCATCCTTATGCCATTCTCGTACAAACTGCACTGTTTGAACAGATTGGTGTAAACCTACTCCAGCCACTGCTGCAGTGGTGGTGATAGCTGTGCTAATGCCTAAAATAGCAGCAGTATGCATTCCAACGAATCTTTCAGCGTGTTTTAAACCTTTAATAATTTCTTCAAGGGCATACAGTGTAGGACTTTCTTGCCAAGATCTTTGCAAATCTACTGGTATCCAAACGCCCACTCTAGTTTTAAGAATATAAATACTCTGCTAGCTGTCATTGAATGGGATAGTATTACTTAAATATGTGTAAAAGGAACACTGTAAACAATTTATAAACCCTGTATTTTTATCATAATTAGCTGGACTGACCATGAATACAAAAGGAAGTCTAACACAAGCTTGGATATTATGAGTGGAGTTTTTTGTAAAAATAAAAGTTGCTTTAGGGTCCAGTGGTTAGGACTTAATGCTTTCACTGCTGTGGTCAGGGTTCAATCCCCAGTTGGAGAACTAAGATCCTGTAAGCCATGTGGTGTGGCCCCCTGCCAACGCCCCCCCCCCCACCCCAAAAAAGAGACACTTCATAACTGGCATATACAGGACTACTGCTGAAGCATCCCTGAAAATATAGCGTAAACTAATAATAAAAATGATTTATATACAAGGTTAATGAAATGTTTATTGCCTAAAGGACATTGTCTATCCTGGGTACATGTTAAATATTGTTGAATTAATGGATGCATTTCAAGATATTTCCAGTATTTATACTTTCTGGAGATCTGAGTTTCCATCTAGTATCATTTTCCAATGCAGAGTTCCAAAGAATAGCAAGAAGAGATAAGAAAGCCTTCTTCAGTGATCAATGCAAAGAAATAGAGGAAAACAACAGAATGGGAAAGACTAGGGATGTCTTCAAGAAAATCAGAGATACCAAAGGAACATTTCATGCAAAGATGGGCACGATAAAGGACAGAGATGGTGTGGACCTAACAGAAGCAGAAGATATTAAGAACAGGTGGCAAGAATACACAGAAGAACTGTACAAAAAAGAGCTTCAAGATCCAGATAATCATGATGATGTGATCACTGACCTAGAGCCAGACATCTTGGAATGTGAAGTCAAATGGGCCTTAGAAAGCATCACTACAAACAAAGCTAGTGGAGGTGATGGAATTCCAGTGGAGCTATTGCAAGTCCTGAAAGATGATGCTGTGAAAGTGCTGCACTCAATATGCCAGCAAATTTGGAAAACTCAGCAGTGGCCACAAGATTGGAAAAGGTCAGTTTTCATTCCAATCCCAAAGAAAGGCAATGCCAAAGAATGCTCAAACTACCACACAATTGCACTCATCTCACACGCTAGTAAAGTAATGCTCAAAATTCTCCAAGCCAGGCTTCAGCAATATGTGAACCGTGAACTTCCTGATGTTCAAGCTGGTTTTAGAAAAGGCAGAGGAACCAGAGGTCAAATTGCCAACATCCGCTGGATCATGGAAAAAGCAAGAGAGTTCCAGAAAAACATCTATTTCTGCTTTATTGACTATGCCAAAGCCTTTGACTGTGTAGATCACAATAAACTGTGGAAAATTCTGAAAGAGATGGGAATACCAGACCACCTGATCTGCCTCTTAAGAAATCTGTATGCAGGTCAGGAAGCAACAGTTAGAACTGGTCATGGAACAACAGACTGGTTCCAAATAGGAAAAGGAGTACATCAAGGCTGTATATTGTCACCATGTTTATTTAACTTATATGCAGAGTACATCATGAGAAATGCTGGACTGGAAGAAACACAAGTTGGAATCAAGATTGCTGGGAGAAATATCAATAACCTCAGTTATGCAGACGACACGACTCTTATGGCAGAAAGTGAAGAGGGGCTAAAAAGCCTCTTGATGAAAGTGAAAGTGGAGAGTGAAAAGGTTGGCTGAAAGCTCAACATTCAGAAGACGAAGATCATGGCATCTGGTCCCATCACTACATGGGAAATAGATGGGGAAACAGTGGAAACAGTGTCAGACTTTGTTTTTCTGGGCTCCAAAATCACTGCAGATGGTGACTGCAGCCATGAAATGAAAAGACGCTTACTCCTTGGAAGGAAAGTTATGACCAACCTAGATAGCATATTCAAAAGCAGAGACATTACTTTACCAACAAAGGTTCGCCTAGTCAAGGCTATGGTCTTTCCTGTGGTCATGTATGGATGTGAGAGCTGGACTGTGAAGAAGGCTGAGCGCCGAAGAATTGATGCTTTTGAACTGTGGTGTTGGAGAAGACTCTTGAGAGTCCCTTGGACTGCAAGAAGATCCAACCAGTCCATTCTGAAGGAGATCAATCCTGGAATTTCTTTAGAAGGAATGATGCTAAAGCTGAAACTCCAATATTTTGGCCACCTCATGCGAAGAGTTGACTCATTGGAGAAGACTCTGATGCTGGGAGGGATTGCGGGCAGGAGGAGAAGGGGACGACAGAGGATGAGATGGCTGGATGGCATCACTGATTTGATGGGTGTGAGTCTGGGTGACCTCCGGGAGCTGGTGATGGACAGGGAGGCCTGCCGTGCTGCGGTTCATGGGGTCGCAAAGAGTCGGACACGACTGAGCGACTGATCTGATCTGATCATTTTCCTTCAGCCTAAAGAAATTCTTTTAGCATTTTGTGTACTGAGCCCTGAGACTTTCTTTTTCCCCTAAATCTTTTTTCCTCTCCATTTTTCAAATTCCATGATTTTGTTGGTCGATTTTCAAAGGCACTGTTTTTTTCTGTCATTTTCATTTTGCTGTGTGTCCAGTGAAACTTTTTTAAATTTAATTTTATTTTTGGCTTCACTGGGTCTTAATTGTTGTATGGCAAGCTTTCTCTGGATTCAGTTGCGTTGCTCAGGCTTCTCATTGTGATGGCTTCTCTTGTTGCAGAGCATGGGCTCTAGGTGCTTGGGCTCAGTAGTTGTGGTGCTTGGGCTCAGTAGTTGTGGTGCTTGGGCTCAGTTGCTCTGTACCATGTGGAATCCTCCCAGAGCAGGAATCAAACCTGTGTCCCCTGTATTGGCAGGCAGACTCTCATCCACTGTGCCACCAGGGAAGTCCTGTCCAGTGAATTTTTAAATTTTAGATAGTGTATTTTTCAATTGTAGGATATCTGTTGGGTTTTTTTTTTTTCTGAATTTTTTTAAAAATTGTGGTAAGATATTTATAACATAAAATGTACCATCTCAGTCACTTTTGTGACCCTAGCCATACTTTTGTGGCGGTAAGTACATTCACTTTGCTGTGTAACCATCACCACTATCCATCTTCAGAAAAACCTGACATCTCAAACTGAATTCTGTACCACTCCACGATAACTTCTCATTCCCCTGGAAGTCACTATTCTTTCTAATCTCTATAAATGTGACTATTCTAAGTACATTTAATTGGAATCCTATAATATTTGTCCTTTTCTGTCTGGCTTATTTCACTTAGAATAATGTCTTTATGGTTCACTGATACTGTTACATGTGTCAGAATTTTCTCCCCCTTTTTTATTATTATTTTAAAAAATATTTATTTGCATCAGGTCTTAGTTGCAGCATAAGGGATCTAGTTCCCTGATCAGGGAACAAACCTGAGTCCCCTGCATTGGGAACTTGGGAGTCTGAGCCACTGGACCACCTAGAAAGTCCCTTTTCTTCCCTTACAAGACTGAATAATTTTCCATTGTATGTATCTAGCCCTACCAGAGAAGGCAATGGCACCCCACTCCAGTACTCTTGCCTAGAAAATCCCACGGACGGAGGAGCCTGGTAGGCTGCAGTCCATGGGGTCATAGAGAGTCCGACACGACTGAGCGACTTCACTTTCACTTTCATGCATTGGAGAAGGAAATGGGAACCCACTCCAGTGTTCTTGCCTGGAGAATCCCAGGGATGGGGGAGCCTGTTGGGCTGCTGTCTATGGGGTCGCACAGAGTCAGACACAACTGAAGTGACTTAGCAGCAGCAGTTAGCAGGGTCATTTAAAATATATTCAGTCTATTGACCATTCCATGCCTCAAGAGTTTTCAAAGCCATAGGTATTTTCCAGATCTCATTATGAATAGGGTGGTGAACTAGATGTGGAATGGGAGGGGCAAATCCTACCCCATGCCAAACCAAAGATCCCTTACCAAATGTACTGAGTCCCACTGTGGTATATCCAAGGACTGGGATTTTGGTGTCTTCTAATTTTGGAGTCCCTCTGGGTCCCCAATCAATTATGGGACCTTCAGTAGTATTGATCAATAAATGGCCTTCCACTCCTTTACAATAATTCCATTGCATCCAATCTTCCTTTTCTAAAAACATAAGAGCAGTTAAAAGAAAAAAGGAAGTCTTATAATCTTTAGTAGATTTAACAACAGTTAAACATTTTTGATAATCTGTTTTTAAACAGATCTCTCCATGCCTAGAGAATCCCATGGACAGAGGAGCCTGGTGGGCTGCTGTCCATGGGGTCGCAGAGTCGGACATGATGGAAGCTATTTAGCATGCATGCATGCTTTAGAGAAGGAAATGGCAACCCACTCCAGTATTCTTGCCTAGAGAATCCCAGGAACAGAGGAGCCTGGTGGGCTGCCATCTGTGGGATCACACAGAGTCAGACCCAACTGAAGCGACTTAGCACCAGCAGCAGCTCCATGTCCAATGCAAATAGGGGCATTTTCAGACCCAATGGTATAATTATTTAATATATATCCCTTTTCTTCTGGTTTATCTGGGAGACTTTGATCATAGGGGCCAGGAAGCCAAGCTGAGTCATTCACAAAAATGGGAACTGTTGAATCTTCCCATGTCTAATGCTGCGTTCTCTGATGTAGCTGGGAGCAGGTCATAGACAGATTGTTTTGGGGGGCCTGGGCTGTAAACACAAAAGGAACAGTGTTCCAAGCACTCAGATTGTGTGGGGGGCCTCAAGCCAGGCCCCACATTACATTTTGGGAATGTCCCATCTTTATGATATTTAGATCTGTATTGATTTGCCCATTGATTTCCTTTTTTGCATTTTGGACATAAGCCTGGAGTCTCATTTTCTTGTTTAGCATTTTTAAATCTTTTTTTCTTTCCAATCTCTCTTAGTATGTCCAATTTTTCCACATTGATGGCACACAGTGTCATTTCCTCTTTTCCCTCTACATAATGCTGGAGCCAATAATTGCATTTTATATGGCTCTGACCCAATATCATGATAAGCCTTTAAATATTCCTTCAAAAGCAGCACCGTGAGCTTTTAGTGGCTGAATAGCCTTTTGACATTCTGAATTGGCATTATCATAAGCAAGAATCTGTAATAACAAATCTCTCAGTCCTGGCTGAGAAATAGTTTGGGTCAAATTTTGACATAATAGTGCAATGAAGTCTACATATGTCTCTCCATTAGATTGTTTAATTTGAGTAAATGATGGAGTAGCCAGTCCTGGAGGATTGACTTTTTCCCATGCTTTTAAGCATATCATTCCTACTTGCTGAGTACTTGATCATCACTCACTTGATGAGTACTTGATCATCAAATTGTAATTGGGCTTGAACTCCAAAATATGCACCAGATCCCATCAATTGTTCTAAAGAAATGTTAACGGGAGGATTAGTGGCTGCATTACTATGAGCTTGCTAACTAGCCTCATCTTGCCACCAGTCCTAAATTGTAAAAATTCCCAAGTAGTTAAACAAGTCCTATCAACCATCTCCCTCCCAATCATGAGGGATCAATCTTTCTGCCTGTGACAAACCTTGAATCAACCCCATAGTATAAGGAGAATTAGTTCCATCTTGAGTACAAGCCTGTTTGATCTCTTCAATAGTTTTGAAAGATAAAGTGTTATAAATTTAATCCTCCATTTGGGAATTGAGGTCCGGGTGGAACCTGTATCACTATTACAGGAAGAGCTAACGCATCTTCATCACTTTCTGACTGAGCCACACGAACTCCCCTATGAAAGGGAGAGATGGTGTTGGGAATGGTTACTTGTGGCTTTAACATAAAACCATCTTCTCAAGGAGTCTCCGGATCAAAAGTAGAAGGCTCACCCAGGGTGGGGAGACGGGCGAGCTGTTCTAGCAAACAAAATTTGTTCATTACTCTTATAACATTTCCCTTTAAAAATTTTTGCTTTTAAAGGTTTTTTCCTCCTCCTCTGAGTCACTATTGTCATATATATGTAACTCTTCTTCTAACTCCGCCTCTATTAGAGAAGCGGAATTAACAATCAGACTCCAAAACCTCCGATTGTAGTGTACCCAAAGCCGTGCTAATGAGATTTCCTAATGACTGCATTGACAAGGGTATTAGTCTCCACTTTGATAAGCTCCGCGCAAGCAACACATTACTTCTTGCCATTCTTTTTACCTTACAGTTCCTCTAGCCGGATCAAGCCAATAGCAATGTTTTTCATTAGCAGAAAATAAAGTCTTTAAAAGCAGACTGAGAGACTTGCACTCCCGAGCTTTTCAACAAAGTCTTTAAGACTTGCATATATTCTGCATGTTTGGAAGGATTTTGCCCCTTTGTTACCCTGATTGACAAATCCACGGGTGTATACTTACCAAGTACTTGCATTGTCCACCCTGCTGGCCGGATTTTCCTGCGTTCTCCACCGCTCCGCTCGGAGCTGAGCCTCCTAGGCTGGTTTCGCTTTCGGGTTCCTGTTCCCATGCCACTTGTTGAGTCCGGCTCAACAAGCCAGGGTTTTCAGAAAGCACAATACATTGGCGAAAGAATGAGAAAGACACAAGAACTGAAAGTGAGGATCAGGAGACCAACACCACTCCTAGGTGAAGGTGACCAAACTGATCAAGTCAGCCTTATTACATGTTTTCAGGCAGGGGAGTCCGTGCAAGGGAGAACGTGTTCTCAGAAGCATATGGAGCCACAAGGCTGTTGAAGACAGGATAGGAATGTAACATAAAGATGAACTAAGAAAGATTTACTTGTACTAATGATTTAAGTTGCTGTCTCAATAACAAAGCTCCAGATGCGAAAAACATTTGACTCAGAGACGCCAGATCATGGAACAGTCTGATGATGGCTTTCTACCTCCAGACACACATCCTGCTTTCAAGATGTTTTTCTGTTCCCTCTGGGCTTAATCCAAGAGTCCTATGTCTTGAGGTGTCTGGTCAGCAAGGTTGATAATGCTTTCGCATGCCTTTCCTGGGGTCTGCTTTTTCTCTCTTGTACTTGCTTCCTACAGTGGCAGTCACCATCTGCAGTGATTTTGGATCACAAAAAAATAAAGTCAGCCACTGTTTCCACTGTTTCCCCATCTATTTGCCATGAAGTGATGGGACCGGATGCCATGATCTTAGTTTTCTGAATGTTGAGTTTTAAGCCAACTTTTTCACCCTCCTCCTTTACTTCCATCAAGAGGCTCTCTAGTTCTTCTTCACTTCCCTGGTGACTCAGACAGTAAAGAGTCTGCCTACAGTGCGGGAGACCTGGGTTCAGTCCCTGGGTAGGGAAGATCCCCTGGAGAAGGAAATAGCAACCCACTCCAGTCCTCTTGCCTGGAGAATCCCATGGATGGAGGAGTCTGGTGGGCTACAGTCCATGGGGTCTCGCAAAGAGTCGGACACGACTGAGTGACTTCACTTTCACTCTTTGCCATAAGGGTGGGGTCATGTCTGTATCTGAGGTTATTGATATTTCTCCTTGCAATCTTGATTCCAACTTGTGCTTTATTCAGCCCAGCGTACATCGCATGATGTACGCTGCATATAAGTTAAATAGCAGAGTGACAATATACAGCCTTGACTTACTCCTTTCCCAATTTTGAACCAGTCTGTTGTTCCATGTCCAGTTCTAACTGTTGCTTTGTGACATGCATACAGATTTCTCAGGAGCCAGATAAGGTGGTCTGGTATCCCCATCACTTGAAGAATTTTCCACAGTTTGTTGTGACACACAGTAAAATGCTTTAGTGGAGTCAATAAAGCAGAAGTAGATGTTTTTCTGGAACTCTCTTGCTTTTTTGACGATCCAGTGGATTTTGGCAATTTGACCTCTGGTTCCTCTGCCTCTTTTAAATCCAGCTTGACCATCTGGAAGTTCACAGCTCATGTACTGTTGAAACCTGGCTTGGAGAATTTTGAGCATTACTTTGCTAGTGTGTGAGATGAGTGCAATTGTGTGGTAGTTTGAACATTCTTTGGAATTGCCTTTCTTTGGGATTGGAATGAAAACTGACCTTTTCCATCCTGTGGCCACTGCTGAGTTTTCCAAATTTGCTGGCATACTGAGTGCAGCACTTTCACAGAATCATCTTTTAGGATGTGAAAGAGCTCAACTGGAATGCCATCACCTCCACTAGCTTTGTTCGTAGCGATGCTTCCTAAGACCCACTTGAGTTCGCATCCCAGGATGTCTGGCTCTAGGCAGGTTGATCACACCACCATGGTTATCTGGTACAGTTCTTCTGTGTATTCTTGCCACCTCTTCTTAATATCGTCTGTTTCTGTTAGGTCCATACCATTTCTGTCCTTTATTGTGCCCATCTTTGCATGAAATGTTCCCTTGGTATCTCTAATTTTTTTGAAGAGATCTCTAGTCTTTCCTATTCTACTGTTTTCCTCTATTTCTTTGCACTGATCACTAAGGAAGTCTTTCTTTTCTTTCCTTTTCTATTCTTGGGAACTTTGCATTCAAATGGGTACATCTTTCTTTTTCTCCTTTGCTTTTCTCTTCTCTTTTCATAGCTATTTGTAAGGCCTCCTCAGACAACCATTTTGCCTTTTTGCATTTCTTTTCCTTGGGGATGGTCTTGATCCCTGCCTCCTGTACAATGTCATGAACCTCTGTCCATAGTTCTTCAGGCACCTGTCTTTCAGATCTAATCCCTTGAATCTATTTCTCACTTCCACTGTATAATCGTAAGGGATTTGATTTAGGTCATACTTGAATGGTCTAGTGGTTTTCCCTACTTTCTTCAATTTAAGTCTGAATTTGGCAATAAGGCATTCATGATCTGAGCCACAGTCAGCTCCCGGTCTTGTTTTTGCTGACCGTATAGAGCTTCTCCATCTTTGGCTGCAAAGAATATAATCAATCTGATTTCGGTATTGACCATCTGGTGATGTCCATGTGTAGAATCTTCTCTTGTATTGTTGGAAGAGGGTGTTTGCTATGACCAGTGCTTTCTCTTGGCAAAACTGTTAGCCTCTGCCCTGCTTCTTTTTGAAGGTCACAACAAAACCTTGTGTGCACCAGGACCCAGGAGAAAGGAGCAGTGACCCCACAAGATACTGACCCAGCCTTGCTAGTGAGTGTCCAGGAGTCTCCAGCGGAGGCGTGGGTCAGCAGTGGCCTGCTACAGGGTTGGGGGCACTGAGTGCAGCAGTGTATGCATGAGACCTTTGGAAGGAGGTAGCCATTTTCTTCATTACCTCCACCATAGTTTGATCTCAGGTCAAACAAGAGGGAGGAAACACAGCCCCGTCCATCAGTATAAAATTGAATTAAAGATTTACTGATTATTATATATGAAACAGATCTCCAGTCCAGATTTGTTGCATGAGACAGGGTGCTCAGGGCTGGTGCACTGGGAAGACCCTGAGAGATGGGATGGGGAGGGAGGTGGGGGGGTTCAGGATGGGGAACACATGTACACCCATGGCTGATTCATGTCCATGTATGGCAAAACCACTACAATATTGTAAAGTAATTAACCTACAATTAAAATAAATTAATTTTAAAAAAAGATTTACTGAGCATGGCCCTGCCATCAGAACAAGACCCACTTTACCCCTGTCTCTCCCGTCAGGAAGCTTCCATAAGCCTCTTATCCTTTGCCTTTCCACTGCATCTCAAATGTTCTTAATGGCCAAAGTCATTACCATCATGAAGTTGAAGCTTCTCTGTCTTTATGTCTCTGTCCTTCTTCCACTTTAGTCTGTTATTCCTTGCCATGGTCAGTTCTATGCCCCTTCGTGACCTTCCCTGGGTATTCACTATCACGTATTGAATGTGAATTCTTTCATTTCACTCATCATTCAGATGGAGTGGATTAGTATCTCTAAGTCAGTATGTCAAAAGTAGAATTCACAGACACACACGCCGGCAGCAGCTCCTTCCCTAGATTTCTTACACCAGTTAAGGGAGACTTTATCCTTACTCCATTTACTCAAGTCAAAAGCCCAGAAATCATGACTGAACCCTCTTTTTCTCTTGTTTCTTGAATCCCCCATCCATACACAAAGCTCATGGGTTTGCCCTTCAAATATATATACAGGGACTTCCTCCATTTACTCAGTGGACTCTAGGTTTCCACTGAAGGGGGCATGGATCCAATCCCTGGTCAGGTAACTAAGATTCCCCCACCCCTTGAAGTGCAGCCAAAAATAAAAATCAAAATAAATAAATAAATAAATACATGTAGAATCCAACCAGTATTCACACCTCCACCACTACCAGTGCGAGCTGTGCCTCCCACATTGGTGGAAAGTTGGAAGAGCCTCCTCCTAATTGCTTACTTCATCTGCATCCACTCTTGCCCCCTAGAGTTTTTGGTCCACACAGCTGCCAGTGGTTTTTTTGTCAGGTTATATTACACCCTTGTTTCAAACTGGTAGAATAAATCTTCAACTTATAATAAAATCCAGCCCACAAGGTGCTTAGTGGTAATGACAAATACATGTGCTCCTTAAGGTATGTTCCTTTCCAGGACAAATTCTCTGTCCCTAGAAATGTCAGGCAACTTCAGTAGCACCATTCTCTACTGCTTCTTCCTTTTTACAAGTTTTTAACATCTCCAGGGTCTACAAAGATAAGAGAATCTGTAAGTCCCTTGTGCAATAATTCATTCTCCATCTACGTATGTTACTATCAGTCACCTGTATGCTCTAAGATGATTTAAGGAATAACAGCGATTTGATGAAACTCTCATAGTTTTTCTCTTCTTTTCTTCTAGCTTTTTACAGTAACACTTCTAAAGTTTACTCTCTCCAAATCCCACCAAGTACCTGGAATTCAAGCAGTGATTATAGTTTCTCTGTATATATTTTACATTAAGCCAAGTTAGGAAAGGCTTTCAGTACTATTCCAACATCATCGACTTTTACATAAACATCTATTTCAAACGAGTTGTCACCATCTTCGTGTTATCAACTGTGTTCTCCCCTTCTCTGACCAGCTTTTCCAAAACAGCACCTAATAGTGAAGGCATCCCCTCCTGTTGTTTCTTAATACTGTACGATGTGTTCTCAAGCCCCTTCTTTGGTCGTCAGTTTGGAAACGCCTAACTCTGGAGCCCGCCCTTGGGACTGGAAAATTCTGCATATACCCATGCAGGGCCTGGGAACCAGGAGAGCTGGTCTCTTCCTCCTGGCTGGAGGATCCGTGTGCAACGAGTTCTAAGCTAAACTGGCTCCTTCAATAGGGACAGAAACTCGACTGCCTGCTTTGGACCATTTCTGCTCTGGAAGCTTACAAGCTCACCGCGCCGACGTCCCCACGGGCTGGCTGGGGAGCCTCTTCAGAGCCCAGTCCACAGCCGCCGCCCGCCCGACAGTAGCCGAAGAGCCGTGACGGCCGAGCTCCCTGCGCCGCCCGGCCGAGCTATGGGCCTCGCGGCTCCGCGCTCCGCGCAGCCTTCATGTAACCGGCCCTGCGGAGACGGGTGAGTCCGCCGACTCCGCCCGCTCCTGACAGACAGCGGACGCGGATGGGCGGGCTGGATGAAGGGACAGGACGGCTCTAAGCCCGACGCGGAACAAGGACGCAGACTGTGGCAAGAGCGCTGGGTCTCGCGCGAATGCACCGGCCGGAGGCGGTGCCCTCAGGACGCGCAGAGCGCTCGTCCCCCTACGCGCGAACCTCCCCGCCACCGGGTCCGCATCCACCCTTTCCGGCCGCCGCGCGCAGTGGCTCGGCCAATCGGCTTCTGCAGGGGGCGAGCTGCTGTCCAATGAGGGCAGACGACCTCCGCAATCTGGCCTCCCATTGGCCATACGGTTGGGGATAACTGGATTTCGCTTTCACGCGGGAACAGTTCCCGCCGAGCGCCGTCCTCGCAGCCGGGTTCCCGGATCCCTGTCCCGCCATCACCCTCACCACTGGGGCAGATTCTCCGCTTCTGTGAGTGGCTCCTCTGATCTTGAGGGGGACGTGGAGTTCTTGGGGCGCCGAGGCGCAGGTTTGTCAAGGGCGCCAGTTAGAGGATCTCAGCCCAGATCCAAGAAAATTTTGGAGGGAAGGGGCATAAGCAGTTTTCTCTTGTGGTAACCCCCTCCCCAGGTTCAAAGGTCAAGAGTTTTACACCTGGAAGGACACTTCCAGATAGTCTAGAGAGCTATTCCAGTTAACGTTTGTGTGCCTTGGGCGTGGAAGGGGGGTGGTGGTGGTTAAAGTTGATTTAATAGTGGAGAGTCCCATAACTGCATCCCAAGCTTAGTGAGGATGGGATTCAGGTATCTTCTTCTTCTTAAAAAAAAAAAATTCAGAGGGGAAAATTCTCAGGACAATACAAGTTTGAGCCAAGCTCCTTAATTTACGAATGAGGAGACTGAGATTTCTAAAAGGAGTATCACCTCGCGAAGGTTTGATGGATTGTGGAGGTTCTCTCCTGGCCCCGGGTAGTTCTTCCGTGGCTGTTGTGATCAGTTCTCAGCTGAATGCCTCGGAGTGTTCATATATCCGGACTTCCCTCTGCATGTCTCTCTTTTCTGTGTCTTTTGAACTCCTGCCACCTTGGTCTCTCAGCTGTCTCCTCCTCAAGTCAGGAATGCCAACGGGCCCTGCCTGGCTGCCCCTCGTGGCACCCTGGCCTGGAATCTCTCAAGGCAGTCAGCTGGAGTCATCCCAGGATGCCCTTCATTTGTCACTGCCACGAATTGCATGATGTCTAGTTCCTTGCAATTCTTGTTCCATCTGTTTAGCTTATTGTCTTCTTTTGCTTTCAGACTGAAGGGCAAGTCAGGTCCCTGTCACTTTGTTTGGCCAGAAATCCCAGATAATAGCCATTTTAATGTTCTTGTCTACTAGTTCTATCATCTGAGTCACTTCTGGATATGTTTCTGTTCATTGATTTCTTTCCTCATTGTGGATCTTATTTTTCTGCCTTTTATGCCTCAGAATTGTACTGGATATCAAACTTTGTCAATTTCACATATATGGGTGCTAGAAATGTTTCTATTCCTATCAGCATTCTTGAGCTTTGTTCTAGTTGTGTTAGTGGCAAAGTTTTACACTTCCAAAGCTTGCTTTTAAATTTTGTCAGGTGGGACCAGAGCAGTCTTTGGTCTGTGGCTAATTTTGTCCCACTTTAGAGGCAATGCCTTTGTCAATATCTAATATGTTATGAATTATGAAGTTTTGCAGTTTGACTTTTGGGAACACAAATTATTGTCAGCTGAGCATGAGAAACAGAAACTATTCTCAGCTGAGTGTGGGAAACAGAAACTGTTCTCAGCTGAATGTGGGAAATAGACCACTAGTCAGCTGAAACTTCAGGGGTGCCCCCTAGAGATCTCTAACACTCTGTGTAGCTGTAGCTCTCTAGTACTCTAGCCCTACAAACTCCAGCCTCCTGGGCCCACCAGGACTCTTAGCTTGTCTTCTCAACTTGGGGAAAGTGCCAGGCTCTGCTTGTGTCTCCCTTCCCTGAGATACAGCCTGGAGATGCTCCCCAGGCAGCAAGCTAGATGTCTCTAGGTCCTGCCTCTGATTTCTCTCTCTCTCTTAGGGGTCAGAGATCACTGTTGTGCCCTGCCTGATAACCAGTGTTTGAAACTTATTATTTCATATATCTTGTGTTTTATTGTTTTAGTCATTAAGAGGTTGGTAAATTCAATCCTGTTTCTCTGTCTTGGCCAGTAGTAGAAGAAAGTCATATTCTCTTGGGACTCATCATGAATTTCATGAAGACTGAAGAGAATACATCATTCAGTGCTACAGGAAATGACCAGAGTACCAGACCTGAAGCATCAAAGGTGTGTGTACTTCTAAACAACTTTGCTGGGATGGCACTCTAACTATAGAACTGTTTTAGGATCCTTGAAGGGGATAAGTGCATAAAGAATAGCAATTATAACCCCTTCTCATGTATTGTTTAAAATATATTTAGGGAGATCATACATATATGTGTTTGTGTAAAAACAAAATGATAGTATATGAATTAACAAAGCAAAGAATACCTTGTTAAACAGCAAGGTGACAGTATAGACACTCAGTATCATTGGAAGTATAGATGGGCAAAAATAATAAGGTAGTTAATGTGTACTGAGAAATAACTGAGTACTTGGAATTAGGCTTGTCACTTCCTATTACTCCTTGGAAGGAAAGTTATGACCAACCTAGATAGCATATTCAAAAGCAGAGACATCACTTTGCCAACAAAGGTTCCCCTAGTCAAGGCTATGGTCTTTCTTGTGGTCATGTATGGATGTGAGAGCTGGACTGTGAAGAAGGCTGAGCGCCGAAGAATTGATGCTTTTGAACTGTGGTGTTGGAGAAGACTCTTGAGAGTCCCTTGGACTGCAAGGAGATCCAACCAGTCCATTCTGAAGGAGATCAGCCCTGGGATTTCTTTGGAAGGAATGATGCTAAAGCTGAAACTCCAGTGTTTTGGCCACCTCATGCGAAGAGTTGACTCATTGGAGAAGACTCTGATGCCTGGAGGGATTGAGGGCAGGAGGAGAAGGGGACGCCAGAGGATGAGATGGCTGGATGGCATCACTGACTCGATGGATGTGAATCTGAGTGACCTCCGGGAGTTGGTGATGGACAGGGAGGCCTGGCGTGCTGCAGTTCATGGGGTCGCAAAGAGTTGGACACGACTGAGCGACTGATCTGATCTGATGGATTATCTCCTTTAATATTTAATAAAACTCTTTGCAATAGAAATTATCATCCCTAAATAGAGAAACTGACCCTCACTTTTCTTAAAATTGCAAAAGTAATGGACTTCAAGGATACGAACCCAGGCAATTAGACTTGAGAATGCAATTTTGGACCAACACATGGTTTGACTCAAAGTATGCAAAATAGTAATACTAAATCAAAATATAAACAAGTGCTTTTAGAGTGCAGAGAAAAGAGTGTTTAATTGAGACTCAAGAAATTAAAATTATGTCATGTGAGAAATATCTTAAAGAATGGCCACAATTTCACAAGGTAGGTGGATCAAGTATAAGGGAATAGTCTGGGTAAAATCATGTACACAAGCAAACCTATTTGAGGAATAGTATAGCTAGATTTGATGGTATGTAAGGAGAACTGTACAAAAAAGAGCTTCACGACCCAGATAATCATGATGGTGTGATCACTGACCTAGAGCCAGACGTCCTGGAATGTGAAGTCAAGTGGGCCTTAGAAAGCATCACTACGAACAAAGCTAGCGGAGGTGATGGAATTCCAGTGGAGCTATTCCAAATCCTGAAAGATGATGCTGTGAAAGTGCTGCACTCAATATGCCAGCAAATATGGAAAACTCAGCAGTGGCCACAAGATTGGAAAAGGTCAGTTTTCATCCCAATCCCAAAGAAAGGCAATGCCAAAGAGTGCTCAAACTACCGCACAATTGCACTCATCTCACACGCTAGTACAGTAATGCTCAAAATTCTCCAAGCCAGGCTTCAGCAATATGTGAACCGTGAACTTCCTGATGTTCAAGCTGGTTTTAGAAAAGGCAGAGGAACCAGAGATCAAATTGCCAACATCTGCTGGATCATGGAAAAAGCAAGAGAGTTCCAGAAAAACATCTATTTCTGTTTTATTGACTATGCCAAAGCCTTTGACTGTGTAGATCACAATAAACTGTGGAAAATTCTGAGAGAGATGGGAATACCAGACCACCTGATCTGCCTCTTGAGAAATCTGTATGCAGGTCAGGAAGCAACAGTTAGAACTGGTCATGGAACAACAGACTGGTTCCAAATAGGAAAAGGAGTACGTCAAGGCTGCATATTGTCACCATGTTTATTTAACTTATATGCAGAGTACATCATGAGAAATGCTGGTCTGGAGGAAACACAAGCTGGAATCAAGATTGCCGGGAGAAATATCAATAACCTCAGATATGCAGATGATACCACCCTTATGGCAGAAAGTGAAGAGGAACTCAAAAGCCTCTTGATGAAAGTGAAAGTGGAGAGTGAAAAGGTTGGCTTAAAGCTCAACATTCAGAAAACGAAGATCATGGCATCTGGTCCCATCACTACATGGGAAATAGATGGAGAAACAGTGGAAACAGTGTCAGACTTTGTTTTTCTGGGCTCCAAAATCACTGCAGATGCTGAGTGCAGCCATGAAATTAAAAGACACTTACTCCTTGGAAGGAAGGTTATGACCAACCTAGATAGCATATTCAAAAGCAGAGACATCACTTTGCCAACAAAGGTTTGCCTAGTCAAGGCTATGGTCTTTCCTGTGGTCATGTATGGATGTGAGAGCTGGACTGTGAAGAAGGCTGAGCGCCGAAGAATTGATGCTTTTGAACTGTGGTGTTGGAGAAGACTCTTGAGAGTCCCTTGGACTGCAAGGAGATCCAACCAGTCCATTCTGAAGGAGATCAGCCCTGGGATTTCTTTGGAAGGAATGATGCTAAAGCTGAAACTCCAGTACTTTGGCCACCTCATGCGAAGAATTGACTCATTGGAGAAGACTCTGATGCTGGGAGGGATTGAGGGCAGGAGGAGAAGGGGACGACAGAGGATGAGATGGCTGGATGGCATCACTGACTCGATGAATGTGAGTCTGAGTGACCTCCGAGAGCTGGTGATGGACAGGGAGGCCTGGCGTGCTGCGGTTCATGGGGTCGCAAAGAGTCGGACACGACTGAGCAACTGATCTGATCTGAAGGAGAATTCAAGAACATAGTAGGCAAGTAATACTGGGAATACAATTTAGTACAAGATCACAGAAGACTATATCAGTAAAAACATTTTGTCGGGAAAATCATCTAACTTTGAAATAACAAAAATGATTCATTGGATTAAAGGTAAATGAAATTTGAAATTAATTTTCTTTATGTACTAACCACATTTCAAGTGCTCAGAAGCCATATGTGGCTCATGGCTGCCATATTGAACAAAGCAGATATAGAACATTTCCATCACTGCAGAAAGTTGCAAACTGCTACTCTAAGTTAAGGAACCCCATCCTTCTCAAACTGTGGTCTGTATACCAGCAGTATTGATACCACCTAATAGCTTCTTCCCCATGTCCAAGGTAAGAGAAACCCAAGTAAAACAGTAGGTGCTGTGAGAGGCATTAGAGGGCAGACACACAAACCATAATCACAGAAAATTAATCAATCTAATCACACTGACCACAGCCTTGTTTAACTCAATGAAACTAAGCCATGCCCATGGGGCCACCCAAGACAGGCGGGTCATGGTGGAGAGGTCTGACAGAATGTGGTCCACTGGAGAAGGGAATGGCAAAGCACTTAAGTTTTCTTGCCTTGAGAACCCCATGAACAGTATGAAAAGGTAAAATGATAGGATATTGAGAGAGGAACTCCCCAGGTCGGTAGGTGCCCAATATGCTACTGGAGATCAGGGGAGAAATAACTCCAGAAAGAACAAAGGGTTGAAGCCAAAGCAAAAAGCAATACCCAGTTGTGGATGTGACTAGTGATAGAAGTAAGGTCCGATGCTGTAAAGAGCAATATTGCATAGGAACCTGGAATGTTAGGTCCAAGAATCAAGGTAAATTGGAAGTGGTCAAAAAGGAGATGGCAAGAGTGAACGTCGACATTCTAGGAATCAGTGAACTAAAATGGACTGGAATGGGTGAGTTTAACTCAGAGGACCATTATATCTACTACTATGGGCAGGAATCCCTTAGAAGAAATGGAGTAGCCATCATGGTCAACAAAAGAGTCCGAAATGTAGTACTTTGATGCAATCTCAAAAATGATCTCTGTTCATTTCCAAGGCAAACCATTCAATATCATAGTAATCCAAGACTATGCCCCCACCAGTAACGCTGAAGAAGCTGAAGTTGAACGGTTCTATGAAGACCTACAAGACCTTTTAGAACTAACACCCCAAAAAGATTTCCTTTTCATTATAGGGGACTGGAATACAATAGTAGGAAGTCAAGAAACAACTGGAGTAACAGGAAAATTTGGCCTTGGAATACGGAATGAATCAGGGCAAAGGCTAATAGAGTTTTGCCAAGAAACGCGCTAGTCATAGCAAACACCCTATTCCAACAACACAAGAGAAGACTACACGTGGACATCACCAAATGGTCAACACTGAAATCAGATTGATTATATTCTTTGCAGTCAAAGATGGAGGAGCTCTATACAATCAGCAAAAACAAGACCGGGAGCTGACTGTGGCTCAGATTATGAACTCCTTATTGCCAAATTCAGACTTAAATTGAAGAAAGTAGGGAAAACCACTAGACCATTCAGGTATGACCTAAATCAAATTCCTTATGATTATACAGTGAAAGTGAGAAATACATTTAAGGGACTACATCTGATGAACTATGGACGGAGGTTCATGACATTGTACAGGAGACAGAGATCAAGACCATACCCATGGAAAAGAAATGTAAAAAAGCAAAATGGCTATCTGGGGAGGCCTTACAAATAGCTGTGAAAAGAAGAGAAGTGAAGAGCAAAGGAGAAAAGGAAAGATATAAGCATCTGAATGCAGAGTTCCAAAGAATAGCAAGGAGAGATAAGAAAGCCTTCCTCAGTGATCAATGCAAAGAAATAGAGGAAAACAACAGAATGCGAAAGACTAGAGATCTCTTCAAGAAAATTAGAGATACCATGGGAACATTTCATGCAAATATGGGCTCAATAAAGGACAGAAATGATATGGACCTAACAGAAGCAGAAGATATTAAGAAGAGGTGGCAAGAATACACAGAAGAACTGTACAAAAAAGATCTTCATGGCCAAGATAATCATGATGGTATGATCACTCACCTAGAGCCAGACATCCTGGAATGTGAAGTCAAGTGGGCCTTAGAAAGCATCACTACGAACAAAGCTAGTGGAGGTGATGGCATTCCAGTTGAGCTATTCCAAATCCTGAAAGATGATGCTGTGAAAATGCTGCACTCAATATGCCAGCAAATTTGGAAAACTCAGCAGTGGCCACAGGACTGGAAAAGGTCAGTTTTCATTCCAATCCCAAAGAAAGGAAATGCCAAAGAATGCTCAAACTACCACACAACTGCACTCATCTCACACACTAGTAAAGTAATGCTCAAAATTCTCAAGCCAGGCTTCAGCAATACGTGAACCGTGAACTTCCAGATGTTCAAGCTGGTTTTAGAAAGGGCAGAGGAACCAGAGATCCAATTGCCAACATCCACTGGATCATGGAAAAGGCAAGAGAGTTCCAGAAAAACATCTATTTCTGCTTTATTGACTATGCCAAAGCATTTGATTGCGTGGACCAACCTAGACAGCATATTAAAAAGCAGAGACACTACTTTACTGACAAAGGTTCGTCTAGTCAACACTATGGTTTTTCCAGTAGTCCTATATGGATGTGAGAGTTGAACTATAAAGAAAGCTGAGCACAGAAGAATTGATGCTTTTGAACTGTGATATTGGAGAAGACTCTTAAGAGTCCCTTGGACTGCAAGGAGATCCAACCAGTCCATCCTAAAGCTAATCAGTCCTGAGTATTCATTGGAAGGACTGATGCTGAAGCTGAAACTCCAACACTATGGAGTCGTGTAACTGTGACTAGAATCAAGATACAGAACAGTTCCTTCACCTTAAATAATTCCCTTTTGCTCACCCTTGTCCTCCACCCACCCACTACCTTGCATATATCTTCTCTGGTCAAGTTTCTATTAAAATATTTTGACCATATTTATATTGGCTTATTTCATTTCTTACTGCTGAGTTTCAAGAGTGCTTTATATATGTTAGAAATGCTTGATTTGTCAAAGGTTTGCAGGTACTTTATTTCAGTCTGTGGCTTGTCTTTTCATTATATCTCTCTTCTCATTCTCTTAATCCTGTCTTTAGAGGGGAAAAGTTTTCAGTGTTGATGATGCTCATTTTATCCATTTTTAAAAATTGTGCTTTTGTTTTATACCAAAGAATACCAAATCTAAGATCACAAAAATTTTCTTCTGGTTTTTAATTCAGAAGTCTTATAATTTTAGGTTTAAGTCTATGATCTACTTTGAGTTTATTATTTTTATGGTGCAGTGTATAGATTGAGCAATAGTAATACCACATGTCCTATTATAGTAGTGATACAACACAATGTTTAGGCTGAACAATATTAAGAGTAAATCCACACAGTAGTGGTTTAGTTGCTAAGTCGTGTCTGACTCTTGACAACTCCGTGGACTATCCTGCCAGGCTTCTCTGTCCATGAGATTTTCCAGGCAAGAATACTGGAGTGGGTTGCCATTTCCTTCTCCAAATCCACACATTAGTATTTGTTAATTAATTTATTGATTAATTTTTACATATGTCATCTATTTGTTCCAGCACAATTTCTTAAAAGAGTTGCCTTTACATCTTTGTTAAAAATGCATTGAATATAAGATAGATGACATAATGATTGAATATATATGTATATTATGGTATATTATGAAATGATTACCACAAAGTTAAATTTCGTTCTTATGATGAGAACTTTTAAAGATCTACTCCCTCAGTTAGCAACTTCCAAATATACAATACAGTATTGTTAACTGTAGTTACCATGCTGTACATGAGATCTCTGTCTTATAATTAGAAGTTTAAACTCTTGACCAGCTTGACCCATTTCCTTCACCACCCCAACCCCAACCCACCCCTGGCAACCAGAATCTGTCTTTAGTAAATAATCTGGAGCAATTATATGGTTTGCTTCATTTTTTTTTCTTTTTCTCAAGGATCACTGTCCTTTCTTGCCTAATGTCTCATGCCTTGAAAAACATTTCATAATTTTATCCTTTATCCATTTGTTTCAAGGAATAATTTAAGTTAGGTCTATTTTTCTTTATCTTGGCCAGAGTGGGATTTCAGGGCATTGATTTTTGTATTCTTTCCAGAGGTTTTAAGAAGAAGAAGAATAGGCCATAATAGGATTAATCTATTTTGACTGCTTTTTATTCTTAAAAATATAAATAAGGACATACCAGAATGTTAATTAAGGGCATCTTCAAAAATTCTACAGGAAATATTGTGTTAAATAATCATTAGAAGCATTTTGTTTACAATCAGAAAGAATGGAGGAATACTCACTATTAGCTGGTGATTACAATATCATCATTACATCACACTATACTGGTGATTTTAGCCAGTACAGTACAAAAAAATAAGAAAAATAATAAAAATACAATTAAGGGACTTCCCTGGTGATTCAGGGCCTTCCGTGGTGGCTCAACAGTAAAGAATCTGCCTGCAGTGTGGGAGACCTGGGTTCAGTCCCTGGGTCAGGAAGATCCCCTAGAGAAGGGAATGGCTACCCACTCCAGTATTCTGGCCTGGAGAATTCCATGGACAGAGGAGTCTGGTGGGCTATAATCCATGGGGTCACAAAGAGTTCTACATGTCTGAAGCAACTTAGCACACAGCTGGTGGTCCTGTGATTAAGAAACGGCCTTCCAATGCAGGGGATGCAGATTTGATCCTGGATGGGAAACTAAGATCCCACATTCTGCGTGGCTTACTGAGCCCACACACTTCTGGAATTTAAATTACAGTTAAGAGTTGAAAAACTTCTGTGGTGGCTTGGTCGGTAAAGAATCTGCAAAAATGCAGGAGACCCAGGTTCAATCCCTGGGTCGGAAAGATCTCATGGAGAAGGAAATGGCAACCCACTCCAGTATTCTTTCCTGGAAAATCCCACGGATGGAGGAGCCTGGTAGGCAACAATCCATGGAGTTGCAAAGAGTCACGACACGACAGAGCAAGTTCACTTTCACTTTAAAAGTTGAAAAGGAAAGAACAAGGCATATTCTCAAAACATTCACGGATGATATGATTACCTATTTTGAAAACCAAAAAGATCTATAGACCAAATATTAGAAATGATTATTATATACCAGTTGACTAGATTTTAAGATTGATCTTTACCAAAAAAATATGCATTTATCTTGATCAGCAATAATCTTTCTGATTTTACTTTCTATATAATATCAAAAAATCACTTTATGATGCCTAGAAAAATGTCAGGTACCCAGGAATAAATGTAAGAAATGGTTTGCAAGTCCTTTATGTATAAAATTGTACAGTTTTGTGGGAAGACATGAAAGGAGACCTCATTGTCAAGAGAGCAGGTATTCATGAGTAGGAAAACTCACTGGGATGAGTTCTGGGATGTCAGTCCTTCCTAGATTCATTGATTGAATACAAGCCCAATTAAAAGTCCAGCAGTTTATTTTTCTGGTATTTAAGATGATGACCAAGATTTATTAAAAGAGCAGAGGGCTAATATCTAAGACATTTCTGAAGATAAAGTGAGGGAAACTGTCTTATCAGATATGAATGCTTATTATAAGATCGGAAGTAAGACAATATTTGGTGCAGATGTGGAAAAATACACCACTGGAACAGAGCAGATGCAAACCCATAAAGTATATGAAAAGGTCTTTGCATTACTTTGTTGGGCCTTCCATAACAAAATACCACAGACTGAATGACTGAAACACAAATATGGACTGTCTCAGTTCAGGAGGTTCAGAGGCCAAGGTCAGGTTGTCAGTAAGGTTAGTACCTTGTGAACTCTGTGCAGGAAGGATCTACATGAGGCCTCTCTCCTTGACTTGTTGATGGCCATCTTTAACCTCTGTTTATTTCATCTTCCCTCTGGGTGTGTCTATCTCTGTTCAAATTTCTTTTTATAAGGATATCATTCATAATGGCCTGGGGGTCCACTGTACTCTTTTAATGAATTATAATTTTAATGAATTCTATCTACAGCAAGCCTATTTCCAAATGTGGTAACATTCTAAGGTACTTTTTTAGGGGGTCATTGTCTAACCTTTAATCTTACGTGGCAAAACAGATGGTACAGACCAGTGAAGAAAAGATTAGCGATTTAATTACTAGTGCTGGGACAATTCGTTATCCTTATATGAAAACCAAAATGGCTGTCTGGGGAGGCCTTACAAATAGCTGTGAAAAGAAGAGAAGCGAAAAGCAAAGGAGAAAAGGAAAGATATAAGCATCTGAATGCAGAGTTCCAAAGAATAGCAAGGAGAGATAAGAAAGCACTCCTTAGTGGTCAATGCAAAGAAATAGAGGAAAACAACAGAATGCAAAAGACTAGAGATCTCTTCAAGAAAATTAGAGATACCATGGGAACATTTCATGCAAAGATGGGCTCAATAAAGTACAGAAATGATATGGACCTAACAGAAGCAGAAGATATTAAGAAGAGATGGCAAGAATACACAAAAGAACTCTACAAAAAAGATCTTCATAAAAAAGATAATCACGATGGTGTGATCACTCATCTAGAGCCAGACATCCTGGAATGTGAAGCCAAGTGGATCTTAGAAAGCATCACTACAAACAAAGCTAGTGGAGGTGATGGAATTCCAGTTGAGCTATTTCAAATCCTGAAAGATGATGCTGTGAAAATGCTGCACTCAATATGTCAGCAAATTTGGAAAACCCAGCAGTGGCCACAGGACTGGAAAAGGTCAGTTTTCATTCCAATCCCAAAGAAAGGCAATGCCAAAGAATGCTCAAACTACCGCACAGTTGCACTCATCTCACATGCTAGTAAAGTAATGCTCAAAATTCTCCAAGCCAGGCTTCAGCAATACCTGAACCGTGAACTTCCAAATGTTCAAGCTGGTTTTAGAAAAGACAGAGGAACCAGAGATCAAATTGCCAACATCCTCTGGATCATGGAAAAAGCAAGAGAGTTCCAGAAAAACATCTATCTCTGCGTTATTGACTATGCCAAAGCCTTTGACTGTGTAGATCACAATAAACTGTGGAGAATTCTGAAAGAGATGGGAATACCAGAGCACCTGACCTGCCTCTTGAGAAACCTATATTCAGATCAGGAAGCAACACTTAGAACTGGACATGGAAGAACACACTGGTTCCAAATAGGAAAAGGAGTACATCAAGGCTGTATATTGTCACCCTGCTATTTAACTTGTATTCAGAGTACATCATGAGAAATGCTGGGCTGGAAGAAGCACAAGCTGGAATCAAGATTGCTGGGAGAAATATCAATAACCTCAGATATGCAGATGATACCACCCTTATGGCAGAAAGTGAAGAGGAACTAAAGAGCCTCTTGATGAAAGTGAAAGAGGAGAATGAAAAAGTTGGCTTAAAGCTCAACATTCAGAAAACGAAGATCATGGCATCTGGTCCCGTCACCTCATGGGAAATAGATGGGGAAACAGTGGAAACAGTGTCAGACTTTATTTTTCTGGCGTCCAAAAACACTGCAGATGGTGATTGCAACCATGAAATTAGAAGACGCTTACTCCTTGGAAGGAAAGTTATGACCAACCTAGACTGCATATTCAAAAGCAGAGACATTACTTTGCCAACAAAGGTCTGTCTAGTCAAGGCTATGGTTTTTCCAGTAGTCATGTATGGATGTGAGAGTTGGACTGTGAAGACAGCTGAGTGCCTAAGAATTGATGCTTTAGAACTGTGGTGCTGGAGAAGACTTTTGAGAGTCCCTTGGACTGCAAGGAGATCCAACCAGTCCATTCTAAAGGAGATCGGTCCTGGGTGTTCTTTGGAAGGAATGATGCTAAAGCTGAAACTCCAGTATTTTGGCCACCTCATGCGAAGAGTTGACTCATTGGAAAAGACCCTGACGCTGGGAGGTATTGGGGGCAGGAGGAGAGGGGATGACAGAGGATGAGATGGCTGGATGGCATCACCGACTTGATGGATGTGAGTTTGAGTGAACTCTGTGTGTTGGTGATGGACAGGGAGGCCTGGCATGCTGCGATTCATGGGGTCGCAAAGAGTTGGACACAACTGAGCAACTGAACTGAACTGAACTGATAAGAAAAGCAATCCACCAACTCAGAAAGTGAAAGAAAGTGAGCCGTGTCCTACTTTTTGTAACCCTATGGTCTGTAGCTTGCCAGGCACTTCTGTCCATGAGATTTCTCAGGGAAGAATACTAGAGTGGGTTGCCATTTCCTTCTCCTGGGGATCTTGCCAATCCAAGAATCCAACTTGGGTCTCCTGCTTTGGAGGCAGATTATTTACCATCTGAGCCACCTGGGAAGTCCAGAAACTCAGAGAATACATTTTTATAACATATGATGAATAAATAATATGTGTCTAGGATATATAAAGTATTTTCAATAATAAAAAAATCAGATCAGATCAGATCAGATCAGTCGCTCAGTCGTGTCCGACTCTTGGGACCCCATGAACTGCAGCACGCCAGGCCTCCCTGTCCATCACCAGCTCCCGGAGGTCACTCAGACTCGCATCCATTGAGTCAGTGATGCCATCCAGCCATCTCATCCTCTGTCGTCCCCTTCTCCTCCTGCCCTCAATCCCTCCCAGCATCAGAGTCTTCTCCAATGAGTCAGCTCTTCGCATGAGGTGGCCAAAATACTGAAGTTTCAGCTTTAGCATCATTCCTTCTAAAGAAATTCCAGGATTGATCTCCTTCAGAATGGACTGGTTGGATCTTCTTGCAGTCCAAGGGCCTCTCAAGAGTCTTCTCCAACACCAGAGTTCAAAAGCATCAATTCTTCGGCGCTCAGCCTTCTTCACAATAATCCAATAGAAAGATGGGTAAAAGACATGAACAGGCAGAAGTTACTAAACTTATTAAACTACCAATAAGATGCCATTTCAGGGGAGGGATAAATTGAGAGATTTGGAGTGACATATGCACACTACTATATATAAAGTTGGGCTTCCCTGGTGGCTCAGACAGTAAAGAATCTGCCTGCAGTGCAACATACCCGGGTTCAGTCCCTGGATTGGGAAGATCCCCTGGCCGAGGGCTTGGCAACACACTCCAGTATTCTTGCCTGGAGAATCCCCATGAACAGAGGAGCCTGGTGGGCTACAGTCCATGGCATCACAAAGAGTCGGGAATGACTAAGCAACTAAGCACATATATAAAGTAGATAACTAATAATAGCCTGCTGTGTACATGCGGAGTTATACTCAGGGCTCTGTAATGTCTACCTGGGAAAAGAATCTTAACAAAAAGAGTGGATATATATGTACGTATGCATGATTAGGTTTGCTGTACCCCTGAAATTAACACAACATTGTAGATCAACTATACCCCAGTGAAATTTTTTTTGAAAGATGCCATTTCACATTCACAAGACTGGCAAACTTTAAAAGTTTGGCAATACCATGTTTTGATAAGGATGTGGAGGCCGTGAGAACTCCTGTTTCTCACTGCCAGAGGTATAAAGTGATACAACCATTTAGTAAATAATTTGACAGTATTTAATAATGGTGAATATGCGTATTCCAGAAGTTGAGTGATTCAGCTCCTAATCTATTCCCAAGAGACACTCTTGCACGTGTGCACCAGGAAACATATGAATAGATATTCACAGCAGAACCGTACTACTGTAGTTGATAGAAAAAAAAAAAATCTAGAAATAACTGAAATGCACATAACCAGTTAATTTCTTCAGTGGATTCTATTTAACTGTGAAAGTGAATTTAAAGCTCCATTAACTGGAAAGAACATCAAAAAAAATAGTGAAACAAATCACAGAAGACATATTCATGTATGTGAGACAGCAAGAGAGACACAGATGTATTGAACAGTCTTTTGGACTCTGTGGGTGAGGGTGGGATGATATGGGAGAATGGTATTGAAACATGTAAATTATCATATGTGAAATGAGCCACCAGTCCAGGTTTGATGCATGATACAGGGTGCTCGGGGCTGGTGCACTGGGATGACCCAGAGGGATGGGATGGGGAGGAATGTGAGAGGGGCATTCAGGATGGGGAACACATGTACACCTATGGCAGATTCAAGTCAATGTATGGCAAAACCAATACAATATTACAAAGTAAAATAAATTTAAAAAAAGACATATTCAAAAGATTCATTTGTGCAAAAATCAAAAACACACAAAGCTAAAGAGTATGCTACTTATATGTGTGTGTTAGTTGCTCAGTCCTATCCAACTCTGTGACCCCGTGAACTATAGCCCACCAGGCTCCTCTGTCCATGTGATTCTCCAGGCAGGAATACTGCAGTGAGTTGCCATTCCCTTCTCCAGGGGATCTTCCCAACCCAGGGATCGAACCCGGGTCTCCTGCATTGCAGGCAGTGCCTTTGCCATCTGAGCCACTATAAACATATGTCCCTAAAGAATCTGTTGCCAGCAGATTATCAAAATACTTTTTCCTAGGCTATTGCCAACTGATTGTATAATATGTTTTGAATATGGATTTGTATATCTGTCCAATCCTGTGATTTATTCATCATGTTAGTATCTTTCCTTAGTGCTGTTGATACCATGTACAGAATAAACTGGACATTAAATATTTCACAGGAATTTTTTAAAAGGTGGTACTTCAAATGTCCAAGTGATGTGTTAAACCAGCTTTGTCAGTAAGTAAATAAATATAAATGTAAAAAAAAAAGTCAAGCTGTATCTCCCAGTTACCAAACTTTTAAAATAGTAGTACTCAAATCCTTTTGAAGAATTAACCATAATACTGATTTCCTTTGGCAATAAGGAAAGAACAGGGAGGGTGAATTGATGTGACCTTCCGAGAAAGCAGTTTGGCAGTGTACGTAGTGAAGTACATTTATAATCTATTTCCACTGCTGAGAATCTAGCGTAGGAAAGTATTTTAAGACTTTAGACAAAATGTTTTGTGTATAGAAAAGTTTGTCATATTTAGAATAGTAAAAAAAAATTAGAAATAATCTAAATAGCCAGCAACAGAAAAATGGATTAAAAACTATTACACAGTGAACTATCATATAGCCCCTCAAATTGTGTTTTCAAAGGTTATTTAATGATATGCAAAAGCACTGACAGACTGCTTAGTGAAACATGAAGTCATATGCAGCATGGTATATTTTGATTTTATAATTCAAAAGGCATGGGACATTATTATTAAAGGTGATCCTTACCTAATTTTTAATCTTTCCTTTTCTAAGGGTACGGTCATAGAGGAGGCATGTTCTGGCACACCTGTTGATCAGTCTCTGTCTGACATACGAGAATGTAACAGCACCATTAAAGTTAAAAGTGAAGTCAGTGAGCATGAAACATCCTCTGAACGACAGAAGCCACATGTGAGCACCAGTGAAAAATGTCATTTCACCTTTAGTTTGAATGCACGCTTCGGGAAGTCAGACCACAGTGTGTTTACAGCATTTGGTGGACCCAGTGAGAATATCTATTCAGTTCTGAGTGCTCATGACCATTTTAGTGAAAGGATGAAGAAACATGTAAATAAGAACATCACTGTTTATGAAGAAGAAACAATAAAAGCGTATATAAATTTAGGAATGCCTCTCAGATGCCTACCTAGTGGTTCCCATTTGAAAATAACATTTGGTCGAAGAAGAAGTAACCAGAAAGAGAATAAGGTATTACGCCCATGTAAAAATCCAGACACTGAATGCATTCTTTTTCACGTTGTTGCTATTGGGAAGACCAAAAAGAAGATTGTTGAGATTAAGGAACTTCATGAACCAGGAGCCACACTTTGTGTCTATGCCTTGAAGGGTGAGACTATCAAAGAAGCCCTTTGCAATGATGGCCGATTTCTCTCAGATCTAAACACACTTGAATGGATAGTAAGAGAAGGTCACAATAAAATTTATGGAAAACAGTCCGTGGTGGATGAAGTATCTGGAAAAGTCTTAGAATTGGACATTCTTAAACTATCAAGAAATGTACCCATAAAAAAATTAAAACAAGATGAAAATGCCACTGAAGATATCAGTCCGCAGGCATTAACACAGTCTAAGAGCAAAGTCCATGAACCAGAGAAAGATGGAGAAACTGAAGATGTAGAACACAACAGAGAAAAAATTCTCCCATGTCAGAGTCTAGGGCTTGATATTAAACATAAGACACGCCGGTCCATTTCCAAAATTAAACGTTATTACAATAATAATCTCTACAAAAGACTTAGAAAAAACACACAAGTTAGGCGAAGGCCCTCTCTAGGTAGGCAATATGCTATTCAGAAAATCCAAAGGGAGACAACTAATCTCTGGGTAAGGAATTTACAAATACTAAACAAAGTTACAATGCATCAGTATCCAAATTTTAATAAAGAGGCACTTCGGATACAAAAGTATTTTCAGGAAGAAAGGAAGAGAATGAAACTGTCAACGTTTAAACAATTCAGCATGTATAAAAATTACTTTGGAAAAGTGACTGAAAATTCTGTTTCAGTTGCAATGTGTGAACGTCTTGTTCATCTTAGTAAGTCAGTTGGGTTCATGAAATGGGACAATAATGGAAACACAGGCAATGCTACTTGTTTTGTTTTCAACAATGGTTTTATTCTCACCTGTAGACATGTTTTACACCTCATGGTGGGAGAAGGTACAGAGCCAGAGTCATGGCCAGATATAATAAGCACATGTGCAAAGGTCACTTTTGCTTATAAAGAGTTCTGCCCTAACGATGTTGATTGGCTTTCCTTTAAGCCATGGTTTATGGTGTCTGGTGAAACTCTAGATTATGCCATTTTAAAACTAAGTGAAAATGGAAATGGATTTCCTCCAGGCCTGTCAAAACTGATTTTGCCTCAACCATCTGGTGGTTTACTTTATTTAATTGGTCACCCAGAAGGCCAGATCAAGAAAATAGATGGTTGTTCTGTGATTTCTCTAGAGCAACGGTTAGAGAGGTACAAAGAACATTTTCCAGATGGAGTAGTACCAGGATCCTGTTCAGACATTTATAATGCTTTCCCTATGTTTACCCAGAGAAGTTTCCTGTCAGAGGTTTGGAGCACTAACACACTTAGTTATGATACTTATTTTTCTAGTGGGGCTTCTGGCTCCCCAGTGTTTAATGCATCTGGTAGGTTGGTTGCTATGCACAGCTTTGGGCATGTTTATAGCCGTGCAAATAAGGCTTTTGCCCTTATTGAATTTGGTTATTCTATGGAATCTATTCTTTGTGATATTAAACAGAAAGATGAGAACTTGTACAAATTATTACAAGAAGAGAAAAATGAGAGCCACAATAAAGAGAAAGATAACAAACAAGAACTGTCACTTCAAGAAAATCAGATTGAATCCATGCAATATTAGGAAAAGGATGCTGCTTTCAAAAACACATGCCAATGATTTAAAGTATTGGGATGGCAAGAAGTTGGTTTGGTTTTTTTTTCTGTATGATGGCTCTAGTAGTGCTTAGTTGTCTTAAACTTCATTTGAAACAATTTCATTAGATTGTATTAATATTGTGACAGTTGTTGTATCAGTAGGCATTTAAAAAAAATCAAAGTTAGTGACTTTTTGTGTAGCCATTTTAATATTGAAGATGGAAGAAAACATTGTTGGCGTATTATGCTTTATTCAAGTTAGGTTAAAACTATTGAAATTTAAAAAAAAAGATTTGTGCAGTGTATGGAGAAGGTGCTGTGACTGATCATATGTGTCAAAAGTGCTTTGCTAATTTGTCTGCTGGAAATTTCTCAATGGACAATGGTCCATGATCTAATAGACAAGTTGATGTTAATAGTGATCCAATCTAGACATTAACTGAGAGAAATCAGTGTTACATCACACAGGAGATAGCTGACATACTCAAAATATCCCAATCAAGCATTGAAAATCATTTGCACCAGCTTGGTTATGTTCATCACGTTGATGTTTGGGTTCCACATAAGTTAAGCAAGAAAAACCTTGACTGCATTTCCATATGGAATTCTCTACTGATGCCTAACAAAAACTTTCCATTAAAACAAATTGTAATGGGTGGTGAAAATGGATACTGTACAATAATATGGAATGGAAGAGATCATGGAGCAAGTGAAATGAACTGCTACCAACCCCACCAAAAGCCAGTCTCTGTCCAAAGAAGTAATGTGTGTATATGGTGGGACTGGAAGGGTGTCCTCTATTATGAGCTCCTTCTGGAAAACCAAATGATTAATTCCAATAAGTACAGCTCTGAATTACGCCACCTGAAGGCAGCACTTGCGCGAAGTATCCAGAATTAGTCAACATACAGTGCATCCTCTTACATCAGGATGACACAGACTGCATGTTTCTTTGGTAACCAGGCAAAAATTGTTACAGTTTAGCTGAGAAGTTCTGATTCATCCACCATCTTCATCAGACATTGCAACTTCAGATGTCCATTTGTTTTGGTCTTTACAGAGTTCTCTTAATGGAAAAATTCAATTCCCTAGAAGACTATAAAAGACATCTGGAACGGTTCTTTGATCAAAAAGATGAAAAGTATTGGGAATTATGATGAAAAGTATTATAAAGTTGCCTGAAAAATGGCAAAAGGCAGTAAATACATTATTCAGTAAAGTTCTTGGTGAGAATGAAAAAACAAACAAAAAATCTTTTTGGCCAACTCAACATTTGGGGCTGTTTCTTTAAAGTATAATGAATATTATTTCTCAATTAGAAAAAAACTTTAAGAGAATCATGGATGTACAAAACACATATTAGAGCTCAAATGAGCATTGATTTTTTTTTTTCTCTCATTGGCTTTTTTTCTTTTCAGCAATCTCAAGCATCACTTAAAATACTTCAGTTCAGTGGTACAGTACTTACTGGATATGAGGTAGACTACAGGATATTGTACAACACAGGAAATAGAGCCTATATTTTATAACTGTAAACAGAGTGTAACCTTTAAAATTGTATAAAATTTTTTAAAACTATAATCAGACTGTGAAATGTATTTGTTCTACTTGACCAGATTCCTAGCCTAAACTCTAATACTGTGGAAGAAAAGGAAAATGGATATTGGGTAAACTAGCAACCTTATTTATTTATTTTTGGGGGCTCCAAAATCACTGAAGATGGTGACTGCAGCCATGAAATTAGACACTTGCTCCTTGGAAGAAAAGTCATGACCAACCTAGATAGCATATTAAAAAGTAGAGACATTACTTTGCCAGCAAAGGTCTGTCTAGTAAAAGCTGTGGTTTTTCCAGTAGTCATGTCTAGATGTGAGAGTTGGACTATAAAGGAAGCTGAGCGCCAAAGAATTGATGTTTTTGAACTGTGGTGTTGGAGGAAACAAAACTCTTGAAAGTCCCTTGGACTGCAAGGAGATCCAAACAGTCTATCCTAAAGGATATCAGTCCTGAATAGTCATTGGAAGGACTGATGCTGAAGCTGATACTTTGGCCACGTGATGTGAAGAACTGACTCATTTGAAAAGACCCTGATGCTGGGAAAGATCGAAGGCAGGAGGAGAAGGGGACGACAGAGGATGAGATGGTTGGATGGCATAACTGACTCAATGGACATGAGTTTGAGTAAACTCTGGGAGTTGGTGATGGACAGGGAAGCCTGGTGTGCAGTCCATGGGGTCACAAGGAGTCGGACGCGACTGAGTGACTGAACTGAACTGAGCAACCTTAATCACAGTCTACCCATTCAGCCCCCCTAGTATACACTTCCTTCCACACATGAAGCACACCTACTCAGTCTCCAAGATAGTCCAGCATTGCTGGGTAATGTGTGTTTCTCTTCATCACACCTGAATGCCACTCCTCACAGCCCAGAGACATATCAGCCCATTCCTCCTCATGCTACTCACACACCTGATACCAGAGTGGAGTATGGCCAGAATCCAGGAAATTAAATTTTTATTTAAAAAAGAGGATAATGGAAAATTTGGCAGTTACAACCCCATCAGATCAGATCAGATCAGTCGCTCAGTTGTGTCCGACTCTTTGTGACCCCATGAACCGCAGCACGCCAGGCCTCCCTATCCATCACCAGCTCTCGGAGGTCACTCAGACTCACATTCATCGAGTTAGTGATGCCATCCAGCCATCTCGTCCTCTGTCGTCCCCTTCTCCTCCTGCCCTCAATCCCTCCCAGCATCAGAGTCTTCTACAATGAGTCAACTCTTTGCATGAGGTGGCCAAAGTACTGGAGCTTCAGCTTTAGCATCATTCCTTCCAAAGAAATCCCAGGGCTGATCTCCTTCAGAATAGACTGGTTGGATCTCCTTGCAGTCCAAGGGACTCTCAAGAGTCTTCTCCAGCACCACAGTTCAAAAGCATCAATTCTTCGGCGCTCAGCCTTCTTCACCTACAACCCCATAACAATGATCAAATTCTGTTTTGTAGGAATTGCCAGGATGCTCTGCTCCAGTAGGGAGTTTGAGTTACGACTAGTTCATGTTATAACTCTTGGTTACTGCTCATTGGAGTTGGAACAGCCTTGTCCATTGTCACTCAAAACCCCAGATTTTGTTTTTCAGGGTGTTCTTTCCTGTCTGTTTTCTCCTGTGGCCATTTCCTTCTCTTTGCAATGCATAGTTTTATTAAGCTAGGGTTTATGTACAGTAAAATACATCTTTTTTTCTGTACAGGTCTGAATTCTGACAAATGTATTGCTCAAGTGACTACTACCCAATTAAAATGCTAAGCAGCATCTTTAATATAGATACACTGCTATCAGCATGCTTATAAAATTATAGTGATCATTTCAGTCAGTGTACACCTCCCCTTGACTTCTCCTTAATTTGTTAATTTTTGTTCATTTTACATCTGGATCGTTTGAATCAGAATCCAGTTTCCGCATTGTATTTGGTCATATAAGTCTCTTAAGTTGCTTTTAATGCGTAAATTCCCACTTCCTATCTCTCTTTTTCAGACATTTATTTATTGGAGAAACTGGGTCATATATGTCCTGTAGAGTATTCTACATTCTGGACTCTGCTGTTTCATCTCTATCGTGTCACTGAATGTGTAGCTGGACTCCCTATATTTCCTGTAAACTGGTAGTTAGATCTAGAGGGTTGATTATATTCAGTTTGGACTTCTTGCTACTTCCTAAGTGGTGTCAAGGGATATTTGGTCTTCCTGTTATATTTACTATGGGCCAGTATCTGATCTTCATTTTCATTGGCATCATGAAATTTAGTATAAATCCTACTGGCTTCGTGTAACTGAATGTTGAATACAGAATCTCTGGAAAGTATACCACTTCAAAGTACTAAGCCAACATCATTTCCTATCTTTTTGAATTAAGCTTTAAAATGCTCTCCCAAAAATATCCCCTGGTTTTTTTTTTTTTTTTTTTTTTTGATGATGGAGTTTAATTCTAAAAATTCTTTCTGGATAAAACTTTTTTCTCACATATTCTGCAAATTACCTTCAGATCATAGTAACTTTAAATCTGGTGTGGCAGTTAACATTGTATGTCAACTTGACTGGGCCACAAGGTGACTAGATATTTAGTCAAACGTTATTCTAGGTTTTTCTGGGAGGGTGATTTTGCATCTGCAGGTCAGGAAGCAACAGTTAGAACTGGACATGGAACAACAGACTGGTTCCAAATAGGAAAAGGAGTACATCAAGGCTGTATATTGTCACCCTGCTTATTTAACTTATATGCAGAGTACATCATGAGAAACGCTAGACTGGAAGAAACACAAGCTGGAATCAAGATTGCCGGGAGAAATATCAATCACCTCAGATATGCAGATGACACCACCCTTATGGCAGAAAGTGAAGAGGAACTCAAAAGCTTCTTGATGAAAGTGAAAGAGGAGAGTGAAAAGGTTGGCTTAAAGCTCAACATTCAGAAAATGAAGATCATGGCATCTGGTCCCATCACTTCATGGGAAATAGATGGGGAAACAGTGGAAACAGTGTCAGACTTTATTTTTCTGGGCTCCAAAATCACTACAGATGTTGACTGCAGCCATGAAATTAAAAGATGCTTACTCCTTGGAAGGAAAGTTATGACCAACCTAGATAACATATTGAAAAGCAGAGAAATTACTTTGCCAACAAAGATTCGTCTAGTCAAGGCTCTGGTTTTTCCTGTGGTCGTGTATGGATGTGAGAGTTGGACTGTGAAGAAGGCTGAGCACCAAAGAATTGATGCTTTTGAACTGTGGTGTTGGAGAAGACTCTTGAGAGTCCCTTGGACTGCAAGGAGATCCAACCAGTCCATTCTGAAGGAGATCAGCCCTGGGATTTCTTTGGAAGGAATGATGCTAAAGCTGAGACTCCAGTATTTTGGCCACCTCATGCGAAGAGTTGACTCATTGGAAAAGACTCTGATGCTGGGAGGGATTGGGGTCAGGAGGAGAAGGGGTCAACAGAGGATGAGATGGCTGGATTGCATCACTGACTTGATGGACGTGAGTCTGAGTGAACTCTGGGTGTTGGTGATGGACAGGGAGTCCTGGCGTGCTGGGATTCATGAGGTCACAAAGAGTCGGACACGACTGAACTGAGGATTAAAGCAGATAGCCCTTCTTAATATGGGTGGGCCTTGTACAATCAGTTGAAGGCCTGAATACAACAAAAAGACTGACCCTCACCCAATTTAGGAGAGAATTCTTCCTGTATGACTGTCTTTGAACTGGGACACTTCCTGTCTTTGGACTTGAAACATTGGTTCTTCCTGGGTCTCAAGCCTGCCTTGTTCTCAGAACTTCAGATGCTGACTGGAGCACACCATGGGATATCCCAGGTCTCTGGTTTGCAGGTTCACCCTGCAGATGTTGGGGCTTTCCAGCCTCCAGAAACATGTGAGCCAATAACATAACAAATGCATACAGGGATTCGTACATAATCTCATAAGCCAATTACCTGTAATAAATAATTGTACATATCCTATTGGTTCTGCTTTACTGGGGAACCCTAATACACGAACAGGACCACTGCAGTGAAGCACAGGGCATGAGAGAAACCTGTTAGCTTTCTTCTGCCAGAAGACAAAGCAGAGCAGCAGAGAGAATGTCATTCAAGATTCCATTCAGTTCAGTTGCTCAGTTGTTTCTGACTCTTTGTGACCCCATTGACTGCAACACACCAGGCCTCCCTGTCCATCACCAACTCCTGGAGTTTATCCAAACTCCTGTCCATTGAGTCAGTGATGTCATCCAACCATCTCATCCTCTGCCGTCCCCTTCCCCTCCTGCCTTCAATCTTTCCCAGCATCAGGGTCTTTTCAAATGAATCAGTTCTTCACATCAGGTGCCCAAAATATTGGAGTTTCAGCTTCAGCATCAGTCCCTCCAATGAATATTCAGGACTGATTTCATTTAGGATGGACTTGTTGGATCTCCTTACAACCCAAGGGACTCTCAAGAGTCTTCTCCAACACCACAGTTCAAACGCATCAATTAATTCTTCTGTGCTCAGCTTCCTTTATGGCCCAACTCTCAACATCCAGTCATGACTACTGGAAAAACCACAGCTTTGACTAGACAGACTTTTGTTGGCAAAGTAATGTCTCTGCTTTTTAATATGCCAGCTAGGTTGGTCATTACTTTTCTTCCAAGGAGCAAGCATCTTTTAATTTCATGGCCACAGTTGCCTACTGCAGTGATTTTGGAGCCCCAAAAAATAAAGTCTGTCACCGTTTCCATTGCTTCCCCATCTATTTGCCATGAAGTGATGGGACCAGATGCCATGATCTTTGTTTTCTGAATGTTGAGCTTTCAGCCAACTTTTTCACTCTCCTCTTTCACTTTCATCAAGAGGCTCTTTAGTTCTTCTTTACTTTCTGCCATAAGGGGTGGTGTCATCTGCATATCTGAGGTTGATGATATTTGTCCCAGCATTCTTGATTCCAGCTTGTGCTTCATCCCATCCAGCATTTCTCATGGTGTACTCTGCATATACATTAAATAAGCATGCTGACAATATACAGCCTTGATGTACTCCTTTCCCAATTTTGAACCAGTCTGTTGTTCCATGTCCAGTTTTAACTGTTGCTTAGTGACCTGCATACACACTTCACAGGAGGCAGGTCAGGTGGTCTGGTATTCCCATCTCTTAAGAATTTTCCACAGTTTCTTGCTTGTGATCCACACAGCCAAAGGCTTTGGCATAGTCAGTAAAATAAAAGTAGATGGTTTTCTGGAACTCTCTTCCTTTTTCAATGATCCAATGGATATTGGCAATTTGTTCTCTGGTTTCTCTGCCTTTTCTAAACCCCGCTTGAACATCTGGAAGTTTTCCGTTCACGTACTGTTGAAGCCTTGCTTGGAGAATTTTGAGCAGTACTTTGCTACCATGTGAAATTAAGGCAATTGTGTGGTAGTTTGAACATTCTTTGGCATTGCCTTTCTTTGAGATTAGAATGAAAACTGACCTTTTCCAGTCCTGTGGCCACTGCTGAGTTTTCCAAATTTGCTGGCATATTGAGTGCAGCACCACATCATCTTTTAGGATTTGAAAGAGCTCAACTGGAATTCCATCACCTCCACTAGCTTTGTTCATAGTGATGCTTCCTAAGGCCCACTTGACTTCACATTCCAGAATGTCTGGCTGTTGGTGAGTGATCACATCATGATTATCTGAGTCATGAAGATCTTTTGTGTATAGTTCTTCTGTGTATTCTTGCCACCTCTTCTTAATATCTTCTGCTTCTGTTAGGTCCATACCATTTCTGTCCTTAATTGTGCCCATCTTTGCATGAAAAGTTCCCTTAGTATCTCTAATTTTCTTGAAGAGATCTCTAGTCTTTTCCATTCTATTGTTTTCCTCTATTTCTTTGCACTGATCACTGAGAAAGACTTTCTTATCTCTCCTTTCTATTCTTTAGAACTCTGCATTCAAATAGGTATATCTTTCCTTTTCTCCTTTGCCTTTCGCATCTCTTCTTTTCACAGCTATTTGTAAGGCCTCCTCAGACAACCATTTTGCCTTTTTGCATTTCTTTTTCTTGGGAATGGTCTTGATCCCTGTCTCCTGTACAATGTCATGAACCTCCATCCATACTTCATCAGGCACTCTGTCTTTCAGATCTAATCCCTTGAATCTATTTCTCACTTCCACTGTATAATCGTAAGGGATGATTTCGATCATACCTGAATGGTCTAGTGGTTTTCCCTACTTTCTTCAATTTAAGTCTGAATTTGGCAATTAGGCGTTCATGATCTGAGCCACAGTCAGCTCCCGGTCTTGTTTTTGCTGACTGTATAGAACTTCTCCATCTTTGGCTGCAAAGAATATAATCAATCTGATTTCAGTATTGACCATCTGGTGATGTCCATGTGCAGTCTTCTCTCAACGTTAAAGATTGATATTTTTCAAGTCTTAGAAGCCTCCCAAATACCAAAACTCCAGTTTTAGGAAGCTTACCCTTTGTAAATGAAGGTTCTAAATTTCACATATAAGACAGGAGAGATTTTGAATTCAACTGCTATTGGAATTTAGCAATATGAAAGATTAGTCTCAGAATTCTGGTGCTGGTGGAATGGGTATTCAAACCAATCTTCCCACCCTGTATACACATGCAGGCACACTGAATAACCTGAAAATATAGACAAAAAATAGGAAACCCTTGTGTGAAGATACCAAAGCATTATGAAAGCAGGAAGTACAGGGCCAATATTCAAGTGAGAAAATAGGTTCAAAGGGTGAGCTCTGTTATTCATGTTGCTTTTACATTGGAGGCACCTGCCATTTTCAGAGGAGATGGTTGAGCATCTGACTAGCTAACCAGACATTTGAAACAAATCATGAAGCTGAGGGAAGCAGAGGTAAAAGTTAGAATTTAAGGCCTATCAAGTGGTGGGGGGGTGTAGTAAACACTGCAAAATTTTATATAGGAACAAAACGTTGCCTGTCAGTATAAGAATGTCCCCCGAATATCCCAACCTTCACAGGGACTCAAGTCAGAAAACATTCTCGACCCCAACTAAGTTAGGATGATCTAACCTGGATGATCCCTGGTGACTCAGACAATAAAGGATCTGCCTGCAATGCGGGAGACCTGGGTTTGATTCCTGGGTTGAGAAAATCCCCTGGAAGACGGTGTGGAAACCCACACCAGTATTCTTGCCTGGAGAATCCCCATGGACAGAGGAGCCTGGTGGGCTACAGTCCATGGGGTTGCAAAGAGTTAGACATGACTGAAGCAACTAAGCACAGCACAGCACAGCCTGGGTTAGGTTAATGACTCCCACCCAGCCATCTCCTGGAATGAATGGCGACGTCTCTTTGGAGGAAGGTTATATTATCCTAAGTCTCATTTTTTCCCCCTACAAGACAAAATTTGCTACCGAAAAATGAAATCTTAGACTTGAAAGAGCTTTTATGGGAAGTCTATCAAGAAAATTGGCAGAGAGATAGACTTGATGAGAAAAATGTGATGATATTCTTCAATCTACTACCAATATGTGAAGACTTCCCTGGTGGTCCAGTGGTTAAGAAGACTCCTACCAATGCAGGGGACACAAGTTCGATCCCTGATTTGGGAAGATCCCACGTTCTGCACGACAACAAGCCCATGTGCCCAGGCCACCACAGTGAGAGGCCCACACCCTGCAACTAGAAAGTCACCCCACTGGTCACAACCAGAGAAGGCTCACACACAGCAGCAGAGATGGGGCAGCCCAAAGTAAATAGTAATAATAACATGAGGTACACACGATAATTATTTACTGGTCACAACCAGAGAAGGCTCACATGCAGCAGCAGAGACGGGGCAGCCCAAAGTGAATAGTGATAATAACGTGAGGTACACACGATAATTATTTACTGGGTTATAATTACTAATAATCCTAGAGCCCAAAGTACTTATTCAATAGGCAAGTGTTCTTTCCTAACAACTACTTGAATAACAGAGAATTAGATTCTCTCAACATCTGACTCATTCTCTCTCTGCCAGGCAATGTGGACTGACATTTCCTGCTTTAGTATTTACTGAAACTGAAAAGACCAACTTCACAACAAAAAGTGCGCTATCACTTTAACCAGAAGGATACTTTAAGACATTTTTAGAACGGTGGGCCCTTTTGTCAAATCCTGGAAGCCCACGGCTCCTCCTGCTGCAACCACACTCGAAGATTGCAAATCACATGATCCTGATGTTGCAACTGAATCTACACTGAACATTATTCAGGGCAGCTCCAAATTAGCTGAATCAGATCCTCAGACATATTTTTTTTTTAACTGGTACACAGGTGAAGACCGCCTCTCTCAGTGCCCTGTGCCACTGCTTGTGTGTACCTGCCTTGTGACCACTACCCCTTCCTCTGAACCAAAGATGGGTCCAATTCAGTGGGCCAGACAAACAGTGGTTCTAAGTGGTTCTAGTAACAATTCTCCACGAAAACTGTAGGTATAGCTTATCACTGGGTTATACAGAAATCAGACACATAGACCCTAGGATAGTTCTTAGACACAGGTCAATGAGAGATGCAGAACAGCTAACCCATAAAGCATGCTCATGGGAATCCTAACCCTACGGATAATTGTGCTGGAACCATCTTGTTGCTGTTCAGTCGCTCAGTTGTGTCTGACCCCATGTACTGTAGCCCGCCAGGCTCCTCTGTTCATGGGACTTCCCAGGCAAGAATACTGGAGTGGACTGCCATTTCCTTCTCCAGGGGGATCTTCCAGACCCAGGGAGTGAACCCAAGTCTCCTGCATTGGCAGGCAGATTCTCTACCACTGAGTCCTCGGGGAAGCCCCATATAAACCAGCTAAAGATGAGGCCCCTATGGTGGGGTTCCTCCAGCACTCTCCTTCCTGTCTTTGCTGCACAATCCTCGTGGACTTCATCCAACCTTGCAAAGGGTAGCAAAGAAGGAAGATCAGAAAATGGCCCACACCTTGCTGGTGAAATACACGTCCATCCAGCCTCATTGAGCATATTGGCTGCAGCCCTTTTTGTTTGTTTGGTCAGCTGGACAATTAAGTAGAACTAAAAGGCTGCCTCAGTGGACATGGGTTTGAGCAAACTCCAGGAGACAGTGAAGGACAGGGAAGCTTAGTGTGCTGCAGTCCATGGGGTCGCAAAGAGTCAGACACAACTGAGTGACTGAGTAACAACAAGAAGGCATCCACTCACTGTGAAATCTGGCCATTGAGTCTATCACTCCAATCATGTGGTTCTACTATTTCCACTATTGGCTGCAGGGGAGGAGAGGGTGGTAAAATACATTAATTGCCAGGCTTCAGGGCATAGAAATGAAAGTGAAAGTCGATCAGTCGTGTCTGACTCTTTGTGACCCCATGGACTGTATTCTCCAGGCCAGAATACTGGAGTGGATAGCCTTTCCCTTCTCCAGGGGATCTTCCCCACCCAGGCATTGAACCCACGTCTGCCACGTTGCAGGCAGATTCTTTACCAGCTGAGCCACAAGAGGAGCCCAAGAATACTGGGTTGGGTAGTCTATATCTTCTCCAGGGGGTCTTCCCAACCCAGGAACCAAACCAAGGTCTCCTGCATTGTAGGCAGATTCTTTAACCAACTGAGCTATCAGGGAAGCCCTCAGGGCGTAGAAAATGTCTTTAATTGGCTTTGACACCAGCCTGCTTTTGCTGTTGTTGCTACTATAAAAAGGCTAGGAAGGAAAGTTAAGGTTGATGTTTTGTGGCCCATATACTTAGTGCGTGGAAGTTTTGAATCAGTACTTTTTAATGGAGACAGCTTGGCCAAAACTGTTACAGAATTTGGGGACCCATTAAAACAAAGTTTAAGGAGTAAAAGAAACATCCGAATATGTAATATATTATATATGTAATATAAATTAAAATGTATCTAAGGACTCAGCCTATTCTTTTCAGGGCCAGAAGTACTTTGCAAGTATTTGGAAAGAAGAAAACACAGTCGGTCCTATGTATCTGTGTATCCATAGATTGAACCAAAGGATGGAAAATATTTGAAAAAAAAATTCTGTGAAATTCCAAAAAGCAAAACTTGAATTTGCCACTCACCTTCAACTATTTACATAGCACTTAAATTATATTTGGGCTTCCCTGGTGGCTCAGACAGTAAGGAAGGAACCTGCCTGGGTCAGGAAGACCCCCTGGAGAAGGAAATGGCAACCTACTCCAGTGTTCTTGCCTTGAGAATCCCAGGGACGGGGCGAGCTTAGTGGGCTGCTGTCTAGGGGGTCGCACAGAGTCGGACACGACTGAAGTGACTTAGCAGCTGGCTCAGACAGTAAGGAAGGAACCTGCCTGGATCAGGAAGATCCCCTGGAGAAGGAAATGGCAACCCACTCCAGTATTCTTGCCTGGAAAATTCCACAGACAGAGGAGACTCACAGGCTATAGACCATGGGGTCACGAAATAGTCCGACACGACTGAGTGACCAAAACTACCAAGTTAATGTAAGTAAATTCCTTAATTCTGATCCAAGAAACCTTTTCCATTTTTACAGTAATCCAGGGTATCAACAGTGATGGAGAAACGGGTATTTAAGACCCCCTCCACCTACCTACTCGACGGACATGAGTTTGAGCAAGCCCCAGAAGTTGGTGATGGACAGGCAGGCCTGGCGGGCTGCAGTCTGTGGGGTCGCAAAGAGTCGGACACGACTGAACTGAACTACCTAGTGAGGGTGAGGCAGGTCATGAGTAAACTGAAAGGAGGCTGAGTCAGCCCCAAGAGGCCAAACCAATCCCAGGGCTGGCTCCTTCAGAGCAATAGAAGGGTCTTAAAAGAGCAGGTGATAGAACGTCCCAGATCTCCCACTTCACAGCTCCTGCTATCCTCTCCAGCTCCCAGAGAGGGAAAACCAGTTTCCGGAAGGCCTCAAGCTCTGCCGCAGAGACCTGAGGCTTGGGAAGCCATCTCCCAGCAGTGTTGCCATTGGGCGTGGGGGATGTCAATCTTTGCCCCAGCTCCGTCCCCCGACCCCCAACCCCAGGTCTGTCTACAGGCGGGGCTCCACCCAGGGCGAGGAGACACCGTTGTTGCAGACGCCTGAGTAGGCCTCCCGGGACTTTCCTGGGAGGAAGCTGTGGACGCTGATCTCATCCCCTGCATGGAGGGTCATGGGGAGAGGACCGCCCGAAGTGGCATAGACTGGATGGGAAAGGGCTGAGGTGGGGTGGCGTCCTGGAGACTGAGCTAACAATAGAAAGGAAGAAAGTTCTAGAGGCGAAAGTCTTGGGGCCAGGTTCTTCCTCTGCGAAATGGGGGTGCTAAAAGTTGTCCCCACTTTGCAAAGGTGGTGTGAGGATTTAAACATTGTTAAGAGTTGACTCATTGGAGAAGACTCTGATGCTGGGAGGGATTGGGGGCAGGAGGAGAAGGGGACGACAGAGGATGACATGGCTGGATGGCATCACCGACTCGATGGACATAAGTTTGGGTGAACTCTGAGAATTGGTGATGGACAGGAAGGCCTGGCGTCCTGCATTTCATGGGGTCGCAAAGAGTCGGACACGACTGAATGACTGAACTAAACTGAACTGAACTAAGAACAGAACAGTACCTGACAGAGAGCAGGGCAACATTTGTTCATTAGCAGCTGGCTCTAAGGATGATGGAACCCACACACATTTGTGCCGTATTATTTTTTTTTTTTTACTTTGTCCCCTCAGATGAAACAAAAGCGAAAAGAAACAAATGGGACTCAATTAAACTTAAAGCCTTTCCACAGCAAAAGCAGCCATGGACAAATGAAAAAAAAAAAATGCCCTACTTGAATGGGGGAAAATATTTTTAAATGATATGACTGATAAGGGGTTAATATCCAGAATATATAAATAGCTCATATAACTCAGTATTAAAAAAAAAAAAAAAAAAAAAAACCAGCCTGACTTAAAAATGACAGAAGAATTGAATAGGTATTTTTCAAAAGAAGACATACAGATGGCCAATAGGCACATGAAAAGATGTTCAACATCAGTAATACTCATTAAAATGCAAATCAAAACCACAATGATATATCACCTGGTTCCTGTCAGAATGGTTATCATCAAAAGTCTACAAATAACAGGAACTTTCCTGGTGATACAGTGGGCGGGAATCTGCCTGCCAACTCAGGGGACAGCTGTGAGCACCTGAAGGCCCGTGGACCACGGGTCCTGAGCCCGTGGGGAATGGAAATGACTGAGCCCGGGGGCTGCACCTACCCGAGCCCACGCGCCTAGAGCCCGCGCTCTGCAAGCTCCGCAACAGGAGAAGACACCACAGTGAGGAGCCTGAGCACCTCGAGAAAGAAGAGCCTCCACTCACCGCCGCTGGACAAAGCTCTCAATCATGAATAAATACATACATGATTTTTAAGTCTGCAAATAACAAATGTTGGTGAGGATGTGGAGAGAGGGGAACCAACTGGATGGACATGCATTTGAGCAAGCTCCAGGAGTTGGTGGTGGACAAGGAAGCCTGGCGTGCTGCAGCCCGTGGGGTCACAAAGAGTCAGACACAACTGAGAGACTGAACTGAACTGTACACTATTGATGGGAATCTAAATTAGTGCAACCAACATGGGAAACATTATGGAGTTGCCTCAAAAAACTAAAAGTAGGACTGCCATGTGATCCAGCTGGTTATATATCCAAACAGAAGGAAGACGTTAACTTGACAAGACACAATATGTGTACTCCAGTGTTCACATCAGTGTTATTTACAATAGCCAAGATATGGAAACAATCTATGTCTATCAACAGACAAATAGGTAAAGATGTGGTATATATATTGAAGTATTACTCAGCCATAAAAAAGATTGAAATTCTGCCATTTGCAACCACATGCATGGATCTAGAGGGTATTATGGTTAGTGAAGTCAGACAGAGAAAGACAAACCATATGGTATCATTTATATGTGGAATCTAAAACATAAAACAGTGAGTATAAGAAAACAGAAACAGATTCACAGGTACAGAGATCAAACTAGTGGTTACTAGTGTTGAGAAGGAAGAGGGAAGGGGCAAGATAGGGCTAGGTCAAGAAGCACAAACTACTATGCTTAAACTAAGTAAGCTACAAGGATATACTGTGGAGAAGGCAATGGCACCCCACTCCAGTACTTTTGCCTGGAAAATCCCATGGATGGAGGAGCCTGGTAGGCTGCAGTTCATGGGGTCGCTGGATTCCGACACGATGGAGCGACTTCACTTTCACTTTCACGCAATGGAGAAGGAAATGGCAACCCACTCCAGCATTCTTGCCTGGAGAATCCCAGGGATGGGAAGGCTGGTTGGCTGCCGTCTATGGGGTCGCACAGAGTCGGACACGACTGAAGTGACGCAGCAGCTGCAGCAAGGATATACTGTAGAGAACAAGGAATAGTCTCTACTATATTATATATATAATACATGTAAATATATAATATATATTATATACTATAAAGTATCCAATATTTTATAACAACTTTAAATGGAGTAAAATCTCTAAAAATATTGAATCATTATGTTATATACCTGAAACTAATATAATATTATAAATCAACTCTACTTCAATAAGAAAGTAAAATGAATAAAGATGATCCAATCCAGAGTTTTGCACTAGGGTAATATGTTTTTTCGTATTTATTTATTTGACCATGCTGGGTCTTAGTTGCAGCATGCAGGATCTTTGCTCTTCATTGTAGCACGGGAGATCAGGGAGATCTTCAGTTGCGGCACTCAGTGCTTAGTTGTGGCCTGTGAAATCTACATCCCTGACCAGGAATCAAACCTGGGCCCCTTGTGTTGGGACCATAGACTCTTAACCACTGGCCCACCAGGGAAGTCCCTCACCATGGTGATATGGAAAAGATGCAGATTATCAGGCCTCACTCCAGACTTGTTAAACCATAACATATTGTGTGGGCTCTGTGAATTTGCATTTCTAAAAGTTGGGGAATCCGTGGTCTGGGACAATCTTTTAAATCGCAAATGGAGGACCTGAAAGGTACCTCATGTCTCCGAAGAGCTCCAGAAGGCTGTGAGGCTCTGAGAGTTGAAGCCTTAAAACTCTTTTCCCTTCCAACTAGTTCTGTGGCCTCTAGGAAATTTACCTGATTTCTTCTCTGTGAAATGGGCAAAAGGCAAAAAAAAAAAAAAAAAAAGAAGAAGAAGAAGAGGAAGAAGAGAGTGAAAAACCACAGGAAATGACTCACATTTGCACACATCCTCAGTAGACTAACTTAGCAGCCGCAGCAGCAGTCTATGAAAAGCAGTTCTAAACCGGCAGCGCTCATAAGCCACCTCAGGCTCTCACTGACCATGTCTGTGTGAACGTTGCTTTGCTGAGGGCTTGCCCTGTGCCAGGCTTTGTGACACATGTTGGGACTCTGAAGACAGATGGCTGCTGCCGTCCATGGCTTTAATTTTCTAGAGGTTTACATCACCGCTGAAAATTTCACTATTTGGTTTACATTGTTCATTCTCTTCTGGGGAGGTATCAGCGGGAAGACAGATGGGGAAGCACCTCTTTAAAACCAAAGCTGCAGCTAAAGTTTCGCACTATCTTCTCGGCAGACTCTCTAAGTTTGTTCTGTCCTCATGGCACAACAGAGTTCTCTTCCCATCTGTCTTCCTATAATGATATCACCTCGGTATCGTCTCCGTCTTAAATGGAGGCTGAATTTTAACATCAGTGTATCTAGAACACACTTTTCAATTCTCCAAGAGAAAATCCATCTGTAAGGTATTTATCCTGGCATCTGAGTTCCATCTCTGCTTTGTAGGTCTGGCCTTGGGCACGTCATCTAAGTTATACTTTCTGTGCCTGCAAAATGAAGGTATACCTACGTGGTATAATTGCACTGGCAATTAGAGATAATTTTTGTAAAGTCTGGTGTGCTGCTCTATAAAAAGGAGGTTTTATTGTTCAGGTCATTGTAATGAGTGGATAAACTGTCTACATGCTAAATCAACATCTCTAAGGAAAGTGAGGGTGGAGCTGAACGGGATAGGTGCGTCAGGGGGTCCCTGTTAGTCTTAGTCTCCATAGAACTAATGAGAGCCTTGAAGATACTGCTGTAACTTGACGCTTTCTGAAACATGTTTCAGCTGAATTGTGTGTTCATCTTCAAGCCACCATGAGCTCTGAGCAGCCCTCACAGAAGGACTCAGTTGAGAAGAGTAAGAGCCGTACTGAGCACTGCTTCTCTAAGGTGTGTTTATAAACGCTGTTTGTGGAATATACCAGCATTAAACTTAGCCACCCTTGAGACTGGGCTTCATAGACCTTCTTGCCAATAAATGACTTCATTGTACGTAGGAAATAGTAAATAATTTAAAATCTGTCTCATCCATTTTATTCTTCTTGTTTTAGTTGGATGGTGGCAGGAAGATGTTTTAATAAAACTCTTTGCTAGATCAAAGGAAACTTCAAAAAAAAAAAAAAAAAGTTGTAATACTTCCTGAACAACAGCCATAAAATAAAATATAACATATTAGAATAAGCTATTGAGTGAAAATTGGAGAAGGCAATGGCACCCCACTCCAGTACTCTTGCCTGGAAAATCCCACGGATGGAGGAGCCTGGTAGGCTGCAGTCCATGGGGTCGCTAGGAGTCGGATATGACTAAGCGACTTCACTTTCACTTTTCACTTCCATGCATTGGAGAAGGAAATGGCAACCCACTCCAGTGTTCTTGCCTGGAGAATCCCAGGGACGGGGAAGCCTGTTGGGCTGCCATCTATGGGGTCACACAGAATCGGACACGACTGAAGTGACTTAGCATAGCATAGCATAGAGTGAAAATAATATGAATGCTATTGCAAAGCATGAAAATATATGCCGTCCCCTAACATGGCTGATCTATTCAGTAACAAGCATAATCTATATTTGCACAGTGCTTCACAGTTTATAAAGCAATTTTCAAGATGTTTGTTCTTACCATAACCTTGTTAGGCAAGAAGAGAGAATTTTATTTTCCTCGATTTGTTAATGAGAAGCGAGGAAAAGTGAGTTGTTGCCTAAGGCAGAAGTGGAATGAAGACTTGGCCTTAAGTTTACAGAAGTTAAGTCATGGCTCTCCCTACTAACTGGACTCTGTTATATCAAACCATCATCTCTTTTCCTGAGTCTACAGGGCTCCTTGAATTTTTCAACAAGAAGACTGAGAATTTTTTGGTGCAAATCATCACTATGCTTGAAAAAAAGTAAAAATTTTGAAGTTGAAAATTATAACCAAGACCCGATGTAACAAACACTCTAAGAGAGCTGGCAGATTTAAGTGGCTCTGTTTTTTGATGCGCTTGGGGAAAAGTTGCTTCTTTCCTGCTACAAGTGTAGCAGCGTTAAGAACTCATCTAACTGCTAAGATAGGAAGCTCGGCTTATATGTTGGATCCCACTCAAATTCTGATTTAATTATGTTCCCTGGCCTTTTCATATTCATTCTGCGTTTCCATGAAAAACTTTGTGGATGGTATGCAGCAAAGAGAAATATAAAAGACTATTGTTGCATTCATACTTTTACAGTATTTAACATTTCTGTTTACCTCAGCAGAAACCAGCAGGATAATTCCAATACTCTTCAAATGGAGATGGACTCTAAGACAAGTTCAGAGAATATAGACAACATCTAGGCTGAAGGACCCAGAGACCAAACTGTGCCCCCAGAAGAGACAATTTATGTTCCCCTGGATGTAAACATCAAGCCAAACAAGGGAAGGAAACACAGGCTCCGTGCAGTGACGGGGGGGCTTATGGGAGGCCCTCGCACTCTGAGGTCGTCAGAAGGGCAGTGGGGACTCGTCCTGGCAGAGAAAGGCTGGTATACAGCGCAGAAGGAATTGACGCATTCGTAAACCTTGGAATGCCTCTCAGGTGTTCTCCTGGAAACCGCCACGTGAGAGTTACCTTTTCTCCAAGGAGAAGCGAGACAGGGAAAGAGGACCAGGTATTTGGTCGGTTTAACAACACATCAACTGACTGTGTCAAATTTTATATTCACACACTTGGGAAGACCAGAAAAACTCTTCTCAAATGCAGGTAACTTCACAAAGATGAGTACAAACTCTGCATCTATGCTTTCGAAGGAGAAAGCATAAGAAGGCTGTGTCCGCAAATGGCAGACTTCTTTCCCTTCTGGAGAAGAGTGATTGGACCCTCATTGGAAACCTGAGCATTGTTTTAGACAGCTCACAGTTGGCCAGTGCCTTAGAGGGTGAGCTCTTTCAGCTTGAGGTTAAAAACAAGTGTAAAAGCCAGGGCGCGGGAAATCTCAGGTGACGGAAAAAGAGAAGGGCACCAGCTGCTAGAAATTCTGAGTCACAGAAAATAAAAGCCTTGTGTGTGGAAACAAACAATCATGGCAGACAAGCACCCTAGTTTGGAAAGAGAAAGTGATAAAATTAGAAAAACTTTGAGAATAATTTGGATAAAACACAGGGGAAAAAATTGTTTGAATTGCATAAAACAGACTTTGGGAAATTGACCAAAAACTGTGCTCAGGTTGAAGTGCACAAACTTCTTTCTGGGCTCAGTGACTCAGCCGGGCACCTTTCATGGCACACCAGGAAGAGTACAGGTTCTGCCACTTGCTTTGTTTTGAAAGGGTTGTACATTTCCACTTGTCGGCATGTGATATATCGGACCGTGGGAGAAGACATAGAGTCACGTGAGTGTGCACGCACACATGGTCAGTGTGTAAAGGTGACATTTGCTTATGAGAAGGCTGAAGATGAAAAGAAGTACTGCTTCTCCTTGAGCGTTGGTTTGAGACATCTGATGTAGAGCTTGACTGCGCAGTTCTGAAAGTGAAGACGCGGGGACAGCAAGTGCCTGAGGGGCTGTGTGATGGGAATGACCCTGAACCGGACAGCAGACTGGTGTGTATTACTGGCCATCCAGCTCGGGAGTCTACTGATGCCTGTGCTGTGATCCCTCAGGATCAGCAGGAAGAGAAATACTTGGAACACATTCAGGCTAGAGCTGCAGACAGGCGTGATGCTTGTACGCAGTACATCCATATGCACACCCAAAAAAGTTTCTAGGAGATAGCCCCCCAGCCTGATGTGGTGACCCATAACTCCGCTTCCTGCTTTGGGTCTCTGGCTCCCCAGTGTTTGATTCTGAAGGCTCGCGGGTGGCCGTGTACACTGCAGGCTTCACTTATAAGTACCCACAGGGCATTTCCAGCATCACTGAAATCCATTATCTATGATGTTAAGGAAAAACATAGAATGTGGTAGAAAGGACTATTTCTAAACTTGCCAGATGCAAAGAAAGGTGAGTATTAAGGATGAAAAAGAATGAGAGTTCGGAATACAGCCCAGCTGCTCAGGGAATCACCTGTGGAATTGTCACCCCACAGGCACTGATGACAGGGTTATAAATTCTGTAATGGTCAATCTCATCAACAACAGTAATAACTAATGTTGCTGACTACTTGCAATGCACCTAGCACTTTTCTAGGTACGTGAAGGGAACTGGTTTTAAGAAATCTGTGAGGTGGACTATTATACCTATTTTAAAGTTAAGCAATGTGAACAAAGATTAATAATACTCAGTTTTATGACAATAAAAGTAACCATTGTTTTTGTTTTTTCATCTTTCCTATCTCCCCCTCAGACCCCACTCCAGTACTCTTGCCTGAAAATCCCACGGACGGAGGAGCCTGGTAGGCTGCAGTCCATGGGGTCGCTAAGAGTTGGACACAACTGAGCGACTTCACTTTCACTTTTCACTTTCATACATTGGAGAAGGAAATGGCAACCCACTCCAGTGTTCTTGCCTGGAGAATCCCAGGGACGGGGGAGCCTGGTGGGCTGCCGTCTATGGGGTCACACAGAGGTGGACACGACTAAGTGACTTAGCAGCAGCAGCAGCAGCAGTATCTCTCCCTAAGTTCAGTTGCTTAAAGGCAGAATCCAAGGCTTCTTCTTCTCATTATCCACAATGTCTGGCACATGGAAATTAAGGGCTTAGAAAGTATGTAGGTTCATCAGTGGCAACACTTGGGGCTGCAGTTAATCTTAGGTATGTGGGTCAGTCGCTCAGTTGTGTCAGACTCTTTGCAACCACCTGGACTGTCGCCTGCCAGGCTCCTCTGTCCATGGAGTTTTCTGGGCAAGAACACTGGAGTGGGTTGCCATTTCCTTTTCCAGGAGATCTTCCCAATCCAGGGATTGAACCACATATCTTGCATCTCCTAAACTGGCAGGCAGATTCTTTACCACTGTGCCACCTGGAGCGGGTAGCTACATGCTTGGTTAGAAGTGGTCTCAAATGAAATCTTTTAGAATTTCCAAAATCCTCATATGATCCAAACTGTCAGGATATACGTTTCCCTAAATTCAGAGGGTAATGTCCCTTCTCTGTGTATTTATAGGCTACTAGGGGGGCTATCTTAAATACCGTGTCACTTTGTAGAGATGTCCTAGTGTTCGCCTGAAGTCCTTTTCCTGCTCCAGGATGCGAGCGAGTGCCCACGTTGCATTCCGCTGTTAGGTCTGCTTAAACTTCTCTTGGTCGTGACAGTTTCTCAGCCTTTTCTTGTGTCTTATGATCTGGACAGGAAGTGTACTGGTCAACTGTTTTGTAAAATGCCCTTCTATTGGAATTTGTCTGTTGTTTTTTTTATGATACTCATTGGACTGGGGCTGTGGAGAGTAAGATCACGGAGGCAAAGTGTCATTTTGTAACCAAGAGATGGAGGCAAGCTAAATGTCCATCGGCAGACACATGAATAATGAAGATGTGGTTCATATAGGTGATGGAATGTGACTCAGCCACAAAAAGAATGAAGTAATGCCATTGGAAGCAACAAGGAGGGACCTAGAGATTGTCACACTAAGTGAAGGAAGTCAGATGGAGACAAATACATGATACTGCTTATCTGTGGACTCTAAATAAAAAAATACGAATGAATTTATTTCCAAAATGGAAAGAGACTCACAGACATAGAAAACAAACTTACGGTTACCAAAGGTGAGAGGGGTCCACGGAGGCATAAATTAGGAGGTTGGTATTAACCTGTACACAGTGCTGTAGACAGCATAGATGACAAACAAGGATATGAAGGGGGCTGAACTCCACACGGAGAAGGCGCCGGCCCCCACCCCAGTGCTCCCGCCTGCAGAATCCCAGGGATGGGGCAGCCTGGGGGGCTGCAGTCCATGGGGTCGCTGAGGGTCGGACACGACTGAGCGACTTCGCTTTCACTTTTCACTTTCATGCCCTGGAGAAGGAAATGGCAACCCACTCCAGTGTTCTTGCCTGGAGAATCCCAGGGACGGGGGAGCCTGGAGGGCTGCCATCTATGGGGTCGCACAGAGTCGGACACGACTGAAGTGACTTAGCAGCAGCATACTCAATACAGTCAATATTTTTGTAATAACTACATATACACATATATAGGAGGAGAAAATGGCAACCCACTCCAGTGTTCTTGCCTGGGAAATCCCATGGGCAGAGGAGACTGGCAGGCTGCAGTCCATGGGGTCACAAAGGAGTGGTACACAACTTGGTGACTAAACAGCAAGAACAACATACACAGATGTATCTACATAGACATGTGTACACATATATACAGACATGAATATGCATGTAGAGATATGTGCACATGTATGTGTGTACCTGATGATGTGCTGCAGACCTGAAATGAATATGATATTGTAAATCAATGGTACTTCAATTTAAATCAAATGAATAATAATTATTTTAATTATTATTGTATAATAATTATCATTATAGTAAATATATAACTATATGATAATTGGAGAAGGAAATGGCAACCCACTCCAGTATTCTTGCCTAGAGAATCCCATAGACAGAGGAGGCTGGCGGGCTACAGTCAATGGGGTCGCAAGAGCTGGACACGACTTAGTGACTAAACCACCACCATCATATAATAATTATAATAATAATATTGAATCACTCTTTTGTATCTGAAACTAATATATTAAATCCACTATACTTCCATTAATAATATAGATAATAAATATCAGGAAATTAAAAAAAAATATTGTCATATCACATCAGGGGTACATTCTACCAACATGCTTTGTGACCTGAAGTTAGCCTTGACCACCTGACCAAAGTCGTGTTTATCAGATTCTCTCCTGTAAAGTTCCTCTTTTCTCTCTCCTCTGTCCAATGTACTCTTTGGAAGGAATTCATTGTGCACAACCCACAGGGACGGAGTGGGGAGTTGTGCTTCCTCTCCTAATGTAAACACTCCTGGAGTATTTACATAGTTTACTTGGCATCCGCCTGTGTGGGAGGCAACCTAGCACAGTACAAGTCGTTACTGAATGTCCCCGGCCAGGCTAGAACGGTAGTTGGCAAAGCCCGTCTTGACCAACACCGAAATGCCTCTAAGGAGGAAAGCTCTGAAACAAGATGGGCTTGGACATTTATTACTGCCTTGCCAGGAGACACCTGTGCCATCATCCAAGCCACGTGTCTGTCTTCATACTGACACGTCAACTAATGTTTCTTTGTTTATTAAACCACAGGAGGACGTGAGTGAACATCCCAAATGCTCTACTCTCCAGCCTAGGGGACTTAGTGAATCCGGGGTCCAGCCCATGGGGCTCCTGGTGGGGACAGTCGGTACTTATTTTGGGAATCACCTTAACCTCTGTTCTCTGGCATCTGGGTGCATCGTTGCTGCGATGTCTGCCTCCAGGGCAGCCAGACAGCGACCCCCTAGACACCTCCATGCTCGAGAAGCCTCTCGCTGACCACTCTGGGCACCTTGCGGGAGAGGCGGGCGTGTGAGGTCGTCAGAGCCAGTCACGAGCGGTGGAGTGCCGGCTGAGGACATCTAGAGGACATGACCGCCTCTTGGCCCTCGAACAGGATCTGGCCATCTAGGGGGCCTCTGTCCTTGGAAGGGACACGCTGCCTACCATTTCCACAGTGTGAACAGTAAAGTTAAGGGACACACCCTTCACTTTAAGATACCGAATGGCACTTACATGTCGAATCTCAAAAAGAATGCAAAGGAGTCTATGCATCAGTGCAAGTCAGAAACAGACTCACAGAGACAGGAAACAAACGTATAGCTACCAAAGAGGTGAGGGAAGAAGAGAGAGACAAATCAGGAGTATAGAGTCACAGATACAAATAGATAAGAACCAGGGCTTACTCTACAGCATGGGGAATTACATGCAGTATCTTGTAATAACCTATAATGGAGTATAATCTGAAAGATACAGCTGAGTCACTTGGCTGTACACCTGAAACTAACACGATATTGTATATTCACTATATTTCAATAAAAAAAATTCTGGTGGGGGAACGCAGAGACCACCTGTGTTGTGACTTCTCAACACAAGCCACACACGCTGTGCCCTTGCTCACGAAGCTGCTACTCATCAGCTGGGAGGGGTCTGCAGCTGCCTTTGCCCTCCTCCCTGCCTTCTGGGCACAGGGGCTGGTTTTCCATCTAAGAACCATCCCCTCAACCCCCTGAGAAGTACTGGGTGCTGGCTACCCTGCTCTCTGTCTCCCTGCTCACTCGTGATTTCGGATTGAGGACCACCCTTGCCCTGGCTCCTCACCCCAGCTTCTGCGATCTGTAAGTAAAAGAATCTTGTGATTCTGTTTCCTTCATGTGGGTGTATGGCAACTCTGCCTTCGAAGCAAGTGACCCCGTGGGCTTCACTCCCTGCCGTGGGAGCCTGCATGCTTCTGAAGGAGCCCCCTGCCAACCCTGGGTGGCTGGTGCCCCTCATTCAGCAGGTCACCATCTGCATCTTCCAGGGAGGTTGCAATGGTGCATCGGGTGCAACCTACGAGCGAGGGGAAGCAGATGAGATGGTTGTTGCTATAGTCGCTAAGTCCTATCTGACTCTTTTGCGACCCCATGGGCTGAAGCCCACCAGGCTCCTCTGTCCATGAGATTTCCCAAGCAAGAATACTGGACTGGGTTGCCATTTCCTTCTCCAGAGGGTCTTCCCTGCGGGTTCCACCTCAGGGATGGAACCCACATCTCCTGCACTGGCTGCTGATTCTTTACCACTGAGCTACCTGGGAAGCCCAAGGACATTTGGACCCACTCGATAATTAGAGCTTCCCTGGTGGCTCAGACGGTAAAAAATCTGCTTGCAATGAGGGAGACCTGGGTTTGACCCCTGGGTCGGGAAGATCCCTGGAGGAGGGCATGACAACCCATCCCAGTATTCCTGCCTGGAGAATCCCATGGACAGAGGACTCTGGCAGGCTACAGTCCATAGGGTCACACAGAGTCAGACACCAATGAAGTGATTTAGTGCACATGCAAATAATGCAGGATAACCTTCCTATCTCAAGATCTGTAATTCATCACACCTGCAAAGTCTTTATCGTATAAGACAACATTCACAGGTCCTGGGCTTAGGACACGGCTGTGTCTTCAGGGGCCATGATTCAGTCCACCACACATATCAGATGAAGATGACTTCGGAAAACACACATTAAGATTGAGTGACTAGATGCTCTGTTTTCATTTACTTTCTGTTGCTTAAACTTGCTTTTTTTACTTCATCTTTTTGGGAAAGCCTATCTCTAACAAATGCAAATAATAATATAAAATTCATTCAAAAATCACATAATCTATTGGGAAAAGAAATAAACAAAGAATTAGGGTTTTGATTCTCACTGTATTCATTGCTAATTTGTGACTTTGGGACGAAAAAAATTATTTTCTGTGTCCCAGCTTCCCTTTCAACCATTAGAGGTCATATTTGTCTCTTATCATTGACGACTCTTGAGAGTCCCTTGGACTGCAAGAAGATCCAACCAGTCCATTCTGAAGGAGATCAATCCTGGAATTTCTTTGGAAGGAATGATGCTAAAGCTGAAACTCCAGTATTTTGGCCACCTCATGCGAAGAGTTGACTCATTGGAAAAGACTCTGATGCTGGGAGGGATTGAGGGCAGGAGGAGAAGGGGACGACAGAGGATGAGATGGCTGGATGGCATCACTGACTCAATGGGTATGAGTCTGGGTGACCTCCGGGAGCTGGTGATGGACAGGGAGGCCTGGCGTGCTGCGGTTCATGGGGTCGCAAAGGGTCGGACACGACTGAGCGACTGATCTGATCTGATCTGATCTGATTGACTTAATGACTAGAATCGAAAGTGCTGGATAAATTTAAGTTATTACTAGCATAAATGACTATGTTTCAATGCGATAAATATTATGCTTCAGTGTCTTGTTAACTAATTTTTCAAGGTGTATTTTGGGAGGAGAAGATGAACAAGATCCAGATGGCATGGGTTAGGGTTTATAAGAAGACTCTCTGCCATCTTGGAGCAAATACTATCCCCCAGTTGATGGATGAGGAGGAGGATTAAGTGTTCCTTTCTCTTAAAGAGGGCCGCAGGCCCTCTTGTTAACAGTCTGAATGGCAAGAGGAAGGATTAAAACAAGTCATCCCAATGGCTCCTTGTTGTTACTCAGGCTGTTCTCTCTCCTCCAGGCAGGAACATTCCCGATGATGGTTCAGCAGGAAAGAAGCTGCCTGTAATGCAGGAGACACAGGAGACTAGGGCTCGTTCCCTGAGTCGGGAAGATCCCCTGGAGGAGGAAATGACAACCCACTCCAGTATTCCCACCTGGGACATCCCCAGGACAGAAGAGCCTGGCGGACTACAGTCTGTGGGGTCACAAAGAGTCAGACCTAACTGGCATGACTGAGTGACTAAGCCTCTAGACAGGAGCAGGAAGGGAGGTTTCACGACAGTGGGGCAGCAAGCCTCGCAGCTCTGGCTTCTGAGTGCAGGAGTCCCCAGAGCTGAAATCGACTGCACCGTCCTTTAAACCTTACTTTTTGCTGTCTGCCTTTGAGTGAACTAAAACAGGAGGCCTTTTGCTTGAACCCAAACTACCCACTAGCCACACAAAGACTGAAATAAATGCGTGTCGTCACTCCTGTTCTCTGCCTGCCTCTCTCCATCAACCTCAGATGTCTTTGGGGAGACTTAGAGATGGAGCTGAGACTTCTCTGTCCCCCCAGGGGACCAAAGACCATACACCCTTGTGTGAATGTACTGGGAATTTCAGGGAGGGGAGGAGTTAAACTTCCAGCTGTGTTGGATCCAGGCACCCAAGTCCCCTTCTTGCCCTGAGAGGGGAAAAGATTCTGGCCCAGGTGCAGGCAGTCAAAGGCACCGAGGACTGAGGGATGGCATGAAGCCACGTGCATGGAGTCAGAAAGAAGTCCCTGAACTTGGTTTTCACCAGACGCTGAGAGGTACATGAGAGAGGAATTAACAGTGGCACTTGGGCAATAATCCTGCAGAAAGGGGCTAACGGAGGCAGAGAGACCAACAGTTTGCTTCTCTCTCTCCTACGTCCACTGTCCTCTCTTTTCCACCCGAGCTAGAGTTTCCCATCAGCTCATGGCAAACAGAAGGGGAAAAAGTGGAAGTAGTGGCAGTTTTTATTTTCTTGGGCTCCAAAATCACTGCAGACAGTGACTGCAGCCATGGCATTAAAAGACGCTTGCTCCTTGAATTGAAAGCTATGACCAACCTAGACAGTGTACTAAAAAGCAGAGCCACCACTTTGCTGACAAAGGTCCGCATAGTCAAAGCTATGGTTTTTCCAGTAGTCATGTGTGGATGTGAGAGTTGGACCATAAGGAATGCTGAGCATTGAAGAACTGATGCTTTCAAACTGTTCTGCTGGATGAGACTCTTGAGAATGCCTTGGTCTGCAAGGAGATCAACCAGTCATTCCAAAAGGAAATCAGCCCTGAATGCTCATTGGAGGGACTGGCACTGCAGCCCCAGTGCTTTGTCCCCACCTGCCTTTCCGCACCACCCTGAACTTCCCTGGGCAGCTTTCATTGTGCCCCCTGATCTGCACTGTGATTCTGTAGGAGGGAAGACGCCTGATTCACTCAGTGTGGTTCAGGTAAGATGTGAGGTGAGGAGGAAATGTGAGCTGCTGGAGGAGGCGCTTTGGATGGACTCTGTGTACTTTTGTTTGTTGTGTCTGTGGGTGTGTGCATTCAGTCGTGTTCGACTCTTTGCGACCCCATGGACCACAGCCCTCCAGGCTCTCTGTCCATGGGATTCTCCAGGGAAGGATACTGGAGTGGGCTGCCGTTTCCTCCTCTGGGATCTTCCCGACCCAGGGATCGAACCTGCATCTCTTGCCTCTCTTGCGTTGGCAGGCGGGTTCTTTACCGCTAGTGCCCCCTGTGATGTGTTGTGGAATGGATGCCTTGCACGCCTGCACTCCCATCTCATAAACACCAAACAGATTTCTCAAGAACTACTTCACGTGAGACATGTAGACTGTTTCTAAACCATTTCCCTGTCCTGTCTGCATATTCCAGCAAAAATTAATCCAGAATCCCAAAAGGAGAACGGGAGTTCCCAGAATAGCTTAAAAACATTGGAAGCTGGCCTGCACGCGCACAGTTTCCCGGTACCACATCGCCACCTGCTGGACAGAGCCGCAAAAAGCACACCTTCCAAACCGAGGCCGTGGTCCTCTTGCAGCCAAGAAGACGTTGAAACAGACCAGGGGAATTTCCATCTGCTGTCTCCTTTGCGGAGCTGTCCAACTCTGAATCACGGACTATCAACAGAAGGATCCAAAGACACTAGCAGTCAAATGCAAATGGTGTATTCAGGAGCTCCGTCAGCCGCCAGCACAGGCATCTCTTTGGAATAACGTGAAAAAATGGCAGTTGCCTTTCTGGGAGAAGACGTCTCCCCCATTTCATTCCTCCCCATTTCATTCCCCATCAGGATGGGTTTTTGTTTTTCTTTTGCCCTCCAGAGCATGTTCTTCAGCACCATTCCTTCTAAAGAAATTCCAGGATTGATTCTTTCAGAATCACTGGTTGGATCTTCTCTCTCGGTGGTTTTTGTTTTTCTTTTCCCCCCGCCTGTCTTCTGATTGCATGAAATCAGATCATCGTCATCTTGTCAGAGATGAAACTGACTTGAAATGGAGTTACAAAATGTTAAGGTTTTGTCTACCTCTGGTCCACTCCACTCTAGAGTTTTTAACCTTCTGGGGGTCCAGCCAAGAGCCTGGGATGTTTATTAATGTCCTTCCCTTGTCGAATTCTGAGCCCCAGTGTTTATCTCATCAGCACCATAAGTCTTTGCAGAGACTTCGCTGACTTACCTACCCCCACTGGAGTGGGAGGGGAGGCTGGAAAGTAGTGCACGCTTCTTTAAGGACCTGAAGAGCACAGAGAGTGGCCTCTGTCACACAGGCCTTTGACTTGTCAGTCTGTCCCCTGAAGAAACATGGCAAGTCCTGAAAAATGACAGTCTCTTTCCTCCAAGTCAGCCAAGTGGCAGGTCCAGTTGTAGCTTCTATTCCAGATGCAGTATCTTTGCAAAAGCAAATGAACACTGTCTCAGGTATATGGTTGTGGTCACTGATTGGATGAGTGTGGGTTTTTTTTTTCCTTTCACTATTAGAAAAGGGGATCAGAAACATTTGAACTCACACAAAGAGACAACAGTATATATTATTTAGTTTTGCCCCAAGAAACTGTATTAACACACTTTCCTTTGGTTAGAGACAGAGTGTGGATGATGTGTAATTCCCACAGACCATCATATTTGTCAACTCTATCAATGATAATTAGAAAAGACCCTGATGCTGGGAAAGATTGAAGGCAGGAAGAGAAGGGGATGACAGAGGAGGAGATGGTTGGATGGCATCACCGACTCAATGATCATGAGTTTGAGTGAACTCCGGGAGTTGGTGATGGACAGGGAGGCCTGGCGTGCTGCAGTCCATGGGGTCCCAAAGAGTTGGACACGACTGAGCGACTGAACTGAACTGGACTGATCAATGGTATCATGCTAATCAAGCCAGATGAGCTGAAGTAGCCACCACTTTAGAGGCCCTGATTCATATGCCTTTCAGATATTGGGAGGTAATTCTATGAAGAACCTACTAAATCAGGGGCATGCCAGGATGTCTCCTCTTTAAAAAATGGTATATCCCACTATACAGGAGGAGGTCACAGTGCCTCTGGTTCCTGAGGGTAGCATATTTCACCCCTGGGTATACTGCTTCTGCCCATTTATAGGGTGAGAAAATAGGCTGCCAGCTTTGAATGGAACTTAGATTAGGGAAGGGTTTTGCAGAAGATGCAGTCTGTGGTGAAAACAGTGCTGCTCCTTGGATGATCCAGCCGAGCTGACCCTGTGGTATTAGAAGTATCAGACGTGGAAGAAGATTCCATGTGGCGTTCACAGCACATGTGGGAGAGTCAAAATGCAGACCCCTGTGGCTCTGCAGCAAGGCCACACCATTTTCAGTGGAAGGTATAAGTTTTCAGAATAACAACTTCTGGTGATCTAGTGGACCCTGGCTAAAATGGAGCACCTGAGCGTGAGACATCTTGTGACGATTCGTCTGGAACGGCCCGTTCTGTGGTGAATTCTATCAGGTTTGCCAAGTCATAATTCAGGTGTGGCCAAAAACTCCCTCTTGTAATTCAGAAGTGGTGTACCCAGAGCTAAGCGTGAATGAGAGAAAAAAATCACAAGTGAGTTGCATGGGCAACGTGGGGAGCATTCCTGCAAAGACATCTGGGCCTCACTCCTGGAACCTGTGAAAAAGCAGAGATGTTACTTTGCCAACAAAGGTCCCTCCAATCAAAACTTTGATTTTTCCAGTAGTCGTGTATGGAGGTGAGAGTCGGACCGTAAAGAAGGCTGAGCACTGAAGAATTGAAGCTTTTAAACTGTGGCATTGGAGAAGACTCTTGAGAGTCCCTTGGACTACAAGGAGATCCAACCAGTCCATTCTGAAGGAGATCAGTCCTGGGTGTTAATTGGAAGGACTGATGTTGAAGATGAAATTCCAATACTTTGGCCACCTGATGCAAAGAGATGACTCATTAGAAAAGACCCTGATGCTGGGAAAGACTGAGGGCAGGAAGAGAAGGGGATGACAGAGGATGAGATGGTTGGATGGCATCATTGAATCAATGGACATGAGTTTGAGTAAACTCTGGGAGTTGGTGATGGACAGGGAGGCCTGGTGTGCTGCGGTCCATGGGGTCGCAAGCTGAACTGATGAATATGTTATTTGGTAAATGGTAATTGTGAGGCATCTCCGATTGACCATTTTTAGCTTCTAAACTTCCTGTTGGGCAAGACTGTTATAATGTATAAGTTCAAAAGTCTCCAAAGACCACCTTTCAGTTCAATAATTTGCTAAAAGATTAGTAGAGCTCAAAAATCCATTATGCTCATGCCATGGTTTATTACAGTGAAAGAATACAGATAAAAATCAGCAGATGAATGCGATTCAGTCTCGGCATGCAAGGCTGGTTCAACATCCGAAGGCTTAGTCACGTGATTCATCCCCTGAACTGACTAAGGAGGTAAAGCCATATGGTCATAACAACAGAGGCAGCAAAGTCATTGGACAAAATCCAACACCCATTTGTAAAAACTATCAACCAACTAGAAATAGAGGGCAATGTTCTCAAGTTGATAAAGAACATCTCCAAAAATCCTATAAACAATATCATACTTCATGGTGAGAAACCAGATGCTTTCCTGCCAAAATCAGAAACCAGGCAAGGATGTTTGCTTTCCCCACATCTGTCCAACACCACAAACCTTTTATCTCAATCTGTGGCTTGTCTACTCATTCTTTCTCTTTCTCTCTCTTTCTTTAACCTCTAACATATTAATAGCTACAGTACATGTAAATGGTTTAAGTGTATCAGTTAAAGGGCAGAGATCAGCAGAGTCGATTAAAACGTAGCCTAGTTATAAACTGTCTTTAAAAACTCAGTTCAGATATACCTTTAGAGGCAGATTGAAGTGAAAGAATGGGGAAAAATATACATAATGAAGACATAAAAGGAAAACATAAGTGCCTATCTTAATACTAGATAAAGTTGACTTTGGATCAAAGAAAATTACTGCTAACAGGGCTATTATACAATGATAAAAAGGTCAATCCATCAAAAAATAAAGTAATCCTAAATATGCAAGCATAAGCAACAAAGTGGCAAAGTGTGTGATGTAAAACCTGATAGAACTAAAAGGGAAAATAGACAAAATCACAATTCTAGTCAGAGACTGCGGTTCACCTCTTTCAAAAACTTATAGAACAACTATACAATCAGCCTCAGAAAAGAAGAACTGAATGAAGTCATCAACCAATAGCATTTAATGAAAACTTGTAGAACACTCCACTCAACAACAGAATACAGGCTCCATTTAAGCACCCACAGAACTTGCCTGTCTTATCAGGTTTTGCTTTTTCTACCTAGGAATTTCTCATTTAGTTGGTCAGGTGCTGCTTTACCTCTGATGCTTCCAACTCCCCTTAAATTGTTACTGATATTTTCTAGTTAATTTCTGGATCTTTGCCTACCCAGACCACAGGAAAGTTCCCAGGGTCTTCATACTCTTGGTCCCATGACTGAAAGTAAAAACAGCTCGATACAAGTTTACATGCACTTTTCTTCAGTTCTACTTTGTCCTTCCAGAACATTCTATCCTCTTTGTCTCCCTTCCTTTCTTTTGCACTGAGGCAGTTTCACATCGCTATATGTCTTGCCTTTTATCACACCATCTCCTCATCATATAACATGTCACAGAACAATATGGGGTTTTATTTTGTATTGGCTTTTTTTTTTTTTGGTCTGGGTTTGATTTGGTTTTTTGTCCACTGAGTTTTTGAATCTCAGTTTCCCCTCTGTTAAACATGTAACTGGGGCAAACTGCTCAAATTCCCGAAACTGTGTCATTTATAAAATGGGAATAATAGTGACTCTTGGTGGGATTGTGGTATCCTTAACTCCTTTTCCTTTTGTCCTTCAAACTCTAAAATTCTTTGTTTTAATGAATGATGTTGATTGAGTTGGATTGGGAGACTGGTCCTGGGAAAGAGGTTTACTGGAGACTCTGGAGGTGACCTTGGGGAGATTTCTGGGCAAGGGGACCAGCAGGAACAAAGCTCAGAGGCAGCCTCAAGTCTGGTGCTTTCAGAAGCCCGAAGAAGAGCATGTTTGATATTTTCTCATTGACTTAGGACTCAGTGAAGAGGGAGGTAAGGGTAGAGAGATGAAGAGGTTTGGAAAGTACTAGTGATGGAAGAAAGGGCAGATATAATTCAAGGGAGAGCAAGGAATGGACGGAACACAGATCTTCCAAAACAAAAGAGATCATATGATGTTTTGGCAGAAAACGATTATTTCAGAAAGTTTCTTAATCCCCATTCTTAATACAGAAACTACTTTTATTTCTCCAGATCCTATCCTGCATCTTGATCATATGAATGCACTGTTTCATGTGGTTGCAGCTTTAGCAAAAGAAGTTTTGTGCTTTCTGGAAAGATTAATATGTAATCCTGATGTCAATCTAATCTTTTAGTCAGAACATATCCATTTTAGACTATTTTCCACGTTGACTGTTGATGACCAAACAACCAAGTCTAACTTTTATCTGTCCTGAGAAGGGTCCCATTCTCTGCAACCCCATGGACTGAAGCCCACCAGGCTCCTCTATCCATGGAATTCTCCAGGCAAGAAGACTGGAGTGGGTTGCCATTATCTCCTCCAGCAGATTTTCCCCACCCAGGGATTGAATCCGGTAGTCCTGCTTTGCAGGCAGATTCTTTACCACTGAGCCACCAGGGAAGCCCCTACTTAAAGCTGCTACTAAGTCGCTTCAGTCGTGTCCGACTCTGTGCGACCCCATAGACGGCAGCCCACCAGGCTCCCCCGTCCCTGGGATTCTCCAGGCAAGAACACTGGAGTGGGTTGCCATTTCCTTCTCCAGTGCATGAAAGTGAAGTGAACGTGAAGTCGCTCAAGTCGTGCCCGACCCTCAGCGACGCCATGGACCGCAGCCCACCAGGCTCCTCGGTCCGTGGGGTTTTCCTGGCGAGAGCGCTGGAGCGGGGGCCAGTGCCTTCCTAGTGTCTCATTATTTGTGTCACAGAAATTCTGCTAAATAAATCCATTTAACACATGCCTTCTTTATTTCAGTAAGGTAGTCTAAAGTGAAAGTGAAAATCGCTCAGTCGTGTCTAACTCTGTGCGACCCCATGGACTATACAGTCTGTGGAATTCTCCAGGCCAGAAAACTGGAGTGGGTAGCCTTTCCCTCCACCAGGGGATCTTTCCAACCCAGGGATTGAACCCAGGGCTCCCACACTGCAGGTGGATTTTCTACCATCTGAGCCACCAGGGAAGCCCAAGGAAGTCTAAGCAGGCCAGAAAACCCACATTTGCCCTCTACACCGACAGTGTTAATCCATCATCTCTCCAATTTCTGCACGCCTTTGCAGGGGGTCTCAGCAGAGAGGCTGGTACGTGCTGAGTCGCTCAGTCGTATTCGACTGTGTGGCCCCATGGACCGTAGGCCGCAGGCTCGTCTGTCCCCGGGGTCCTCCAGGCAAGAACACCGGGGCGGGCGGCCCGGCCGGCAGGCGCGCGCTCCGCCGGCAGGGGGGCGGGGGGCTCCGGGCCGCGGCCGGGCCCGGGGGCGTGGCCCCGCGTCCTTGACGGACAGCGCAGGATGCCGGCAAAGATGCGGGAATACGGCCCCCGCGGCGAGAGCGTGCAGACCGTGAGTGTGCCAGGCGCTGCGGGTCCCGGAGCTCGCGGTGCGGACAGCGATCACACTGCACTTAAAAAAAAAAAAAGAAAGAAAGAAAGAAAAAATTCCCTTTTGGGGAGGGAGCCTGCCAAGTTGAGGATGCTCACAGCGGCGGTCCCGGGGCCGTGTCCTGTTCGGGGGTGGGGGTGTCGCTCCTTCGCGTCTCGGGACCGTGGAGCCCCTCGCAGGCGCGGGTTTGCCCGGGCGCGGGGTTCGGGAGGGGCGGCTCCTTCCCGAGGCGGCGGCGCGAAGCCGCAGGGAGGGGGAGCTCTCGGCCCGCGCGGCGGGCGGGCGGGCGGGGGGACGGCGGGGGCCGCGGGGCGGGGAGGAGGGCCCGGCCAGCCGCCCCGAGCGCCGCCGCCCGCCCGCCCGATCTCGCCGGCGCCCGGGGCAAGGGCTGGAGCCCCGGCCGCGCGCCCGTGTGCATGAGGCCCCGCGACCCCGTGGGGCGCGCGATCGGAGCCCGGCGGCCGGGCTCTCGGGGCCCCAGCGGACGCGCGGCGGCGGCGCGGCCCGCGGCCCGGGGCTGAGGCGGCCAGGGGCGCGGGGCGCGGGGCCGGGGCCCGCGGGCGGCCGGGCGCGCCATGCTCCTGGCCTCGGCCGTGGTGGTCTGGGAATGGCTGAACGAGCACGGGCGCTGGCGGCCCTACAGCCCCGCCGTGAGCCACCACATCGAGGCGGCGGTGCGCGCCGGCCCGCGCGCCGGCGGCAGCGTGGTGCTGGGCCAGGTGGACCGCCGGCTCGCGCCCTACATCATCGACCTGCACTCCATGAACCAGTTTCGCCAGGACACGGGTGAGCCGGCCGTCCCCGCCCCGCGCGCACCCTCCTCCGCCGGGGGGCCCCTCCGGACCTCTGGGTCCCCCATAAACTGCCGAGGAGGGGGCGCAGTGGGCCCCCGCCCTGTGAGCCTCTTATGATACCTGCTGCAATAAACGTCCGTGCAGGTCTGGTTAGGCCGGCCGACTTTTACCCTCGCCCCTAAGAAAGCCCTTCACGGTCCTCCCCCGCTTTAAACGCTCGGTACCCCAAGTCCGCTCTAGTAGGAACCTAGGGGCCGCGGCAGAATCCCGGCCGGTGGGCAAGTCTACCTGCCCGCCTTCGCCAGCATCACGTGGGCTGAGCCTTCGTTGCCTTGGGCACCCTGGGGCCTGCCACCCGCTCCCCCCGCTGCCCGCGTCGCCGCCTCGGCCCTTCCCGGGGGCATGCGGTCCCCCGGCCGCGTCCTGGGGGTGGGCACCGGGCGCCGGGGAGGGTGGAGATTCCCGGGAGGCCGGCGCTGTAGTCTAGTCTGCGAAGGGACAGGCCTCCCCGGAGAGAGCGATGGACTTGGGGGGCTGTCAGGGCCGGGCACGCCCTGGCGGCCACGGGGCGGTGAGCGCCTCTAATAGGGCGCTCGGAGGGTGGAAGCAACAGGCCCGCGCAGATGGACAGGGGACAGGGAGGGCCGCCGCTCCGGAATGCCGGCCGGGGAAGCCGAGCATGTTTATCCCTGGGGGCGGAGGCGGCCGGGGCTGCGCATTCCTGCAAGGAAACTGTCCCCAGCTTCCTCTCACAAAGGTCCCCGATGGGGGACACACTGAACTCCCATCTACTGGTGAGAAGTAAGTCGCGGCTGTGGCCACTACCAACCCGGCTTCCCAACCCGAGTGAGGATGGCCATCAGGGTGCCCGGTCCTTGGTGTGAGGGTGGGGAAGCTGGGGAGACCTGCCTTTCTGCAAGGCCCCCGGGCCGAGCTCAGCTGGTCTGGGACGCATCTATCCCTGAATATCCTCTTCAGGGAGGTGGTGTTTCTGGGGGTGTTTCTGGAATTCTGGCTGGGCTTTCCCCACGAGTGTGACTGCTTAGTTCAGTTCAGCCGCTCAGTCGTGTCCCACTCTTTGCCACCCAATGGACTGCAGCCCCCCAGGCTTCCCTGACTGAGGAGCCCCCGGAAAGGCAGGTGTGGGGGAGGAGGGGCTGGAGAGGAGACGGGAGAGTCCCAGAGGGCTGGACAACAGCTGCCCGAGCAGGGCATGTCCGCCCATCTTGGAAAGCCCCCACGTCCTGAGCGCTAATTAGGATGGTCATGGGAAAGGGGTGTCTTTCCACCCCCATGTCTTCATCTGTAGCCATGGCTCCCTACAAGCTCGCTGCCAAGGACTTTGCAGACACTCGCCTATTGAGGGAAGCCTTCTGGGGAAAGGATTCCAGCAGTGTTAGCATCTGGGGGGGCTTCAGCCTTGGTGAGAGAGGGGGGAAGGTGGGGCTGAGAGAGACTAGGGGAGGAGGGGCTAAAGAGGGAAGTGGGGAGACTGGGACAGAGGGGAGTGGGGAGACTGGGACAGAGGGAGGCAGGGAGACTGGGACAGAGGGGAGTGGGGAGACTGGGACAGAGGGAGGCAGGGAGACTGGGACAGAGGGGAGGGGGAGACTGGGACAGAGGGAGGCAGGGAGACTGGGACAGAGGGAGGCAGGGAGACTGGGACAGAGGGAAGCAGGGAGATGGGGACAGGAAAGTGGGGAGACTGGGACAGAAGGAAGCAGGGAGCCGGAGACTGGGACAGGAAAGTGGGGAGACTGGGTCAGAGGGAAGCAGGGAGACTGGGACAAAGGATCATGTGGCCTGGGGGGATGGGGAGAAGTTAACTGTGGACTTGGGGTAGCGGTTGGAAAAGTCTATCCCTGTTGGTGGGTCCAGAGCGAGGATGATGGTCAAGACACCTACTGACAGGGAACTCCAGTCCTGCTCAGAACTCACGGACAGGTGTTAGCTGTTCAGTTGTCATTGTTGAGCTGCTAAATCATGTCTGACTCTTTTGCAACCCATGGAGTGTAGTCCACCAGGCTCCACTGTCCGTGGGATTTTCCAGGCAAGAATACTGGAGTGGGTTGCCCTGCCCTCCTCCAGCGGATCTTCCTGACCCAGGGATCAAACCTGTGTCTCCTGGATGGGCCTGCTGGTTCCTTACCGCTGAGCCACCAGGGAGGCCTATGAGCTGTCCCATTTCAGATTAAATCTCAGCTGCAGGTGGAGGGACACCTTAGTGACATAAAGGTCCCAGGCCTGGTCCCACGTTTGGAAAGGAGGAAAGCTTACTCAGTGTTCAGGGATGTCTGCGATGGGCCTGGTACGGGTCCTTTGTACAGAAGTGAAGTCTGGAGGAGACCCGGTGGAAGGACAGACCCTCCTCCCCAGGTCTGACCACTCTTTCCTGAGAACCAGCTGATTACTGCCTGAGGGTGCCCAGGGATCCTGGAGGCTGGGGCGCCCCACAGGTGAGACCTGAGCTGGCCCTGGAGCCTTTTTCTAACTGCCTTGGGGTACTTGTTCCACTGTTCTCTTCCTTTTAGAGACTGTTTTCACCCACTCATGCTAAGGGTCGGTCGGCCAACCCATCCTCCGTGCCAGACCCTGTGTAGAAGGCCCTGGGCTGGATTCCTGGGAGTGCTGGGTCTGTCGGGGAGCTTGCCAAAGCAGAATAGCATCTTGGGGTGTCTGCAACCCCCCTCTTCTGTCTTCTCTGCCAACAGACACACAGTTCCTCTCCATATAGCTCATGGATGAAGCTGTGACAGGGTAGGGACTGGAACCCACTGGCTCCCCGGCAGCCTTGGCCAAGCCCTAGCGATGTCTAATTAAAGCACCCACCGTCCCCAAGCCACAGTTTGAAGCTGGGAACCAGAAACATCTCCATAAACAAAGGGGAGCTGGAAGCCCCTTGCCCAGAGGCGATTCCTCTCTTTCTTTTTTTTTTTTTTTTGTTGTTGTTGCCTCCACTCCGTGGGGACGTTGCCTGACATGGGAGCTTTGCTTTTTTCAGAAGTTCCCTGCCTTGCTGCCAAGTTAAGTCCTCATCTCCAGTCCCCCAGCTCCAGCCTCATCCAGTCTGTCTCCAGGGAGATGGCTGGGGGTCGCAGACACCTCGCCCGCCTCTGTTTGCCCTGGGCCCCTCTCCTCCCAGACTCTGAGCTTATTTGCATTGTGTCACTTTTCCTTGAGGCGAAGGGAGAAGGAAGAAAGAGGCAGGGAGGTGGAGCTGAAGGAGTCTTGCCTGCTTCCCAAAGCCTTGGCTGGGTCCTCTCTGCCCCTGACCATTCGCCTTGACTGGGCTGACCTGTTGTAGGGCAGCGGCTGGAACTTCATCCCCTGTATCTTCCAGCATCACTGTCCCCTGTATGTTTCAGCGGACCCAATCATTACCATTGAGTCCCTTGACTGCTTAAGCGTCGTTCTCATCCGTAGAATGAAGGGCAGCCTTAAGGTTCCTTTTGGCTCCCTGCCTCCCATCACGCAGGTCAGCAAGTGGATGAGTCTGGAGCCGGCACCACTGAAGAGACTGATGAGAAGTAACAGGGTGTGAGGGAGGGTTCCTTCCAGCTCAGTTTTTCAAGCGACGTCGGTCTCTTTTATGTCTTTAACACAGTGAGAAAGGTCAGATGGAGCATGAATCAAGGGTTTGGTAGGAGCTGATTTTTAGGCCCGCTCCCCCGAGATATTCTCCACCGTGTGTGAGCACAGGAGTGCTGGGGGCAAGCGTCATGACCACAGGGCACTGCGGCATGGGGCAGGCAGTAGGCACCTCTTATGAAGAACCCGCTGTTCTGGTTTCATAGTAAAGGAAACAAGTTGGAAAAGATGAAGTTGCCCAAAGTTTTACAGCAAGTTCACGACAAAGCTGAGGTTCTCGATCAAGTGCCCGTGCCCTGCCTCATCTGGGGAACACTTGCGGACCACCTACTTCACACCGGCCTGTCCCAGGCCCCAGGGATGTTGCAACAGCAAACCATCCAAGTCTCCACCCTCATGGAACGTTCAAGTGTGGATGAGGGCCACTGGTCAGAGAAGCCTGGACGTCCTGAGCACAGGGCCACAGAGACGTGGATGAAATGCCCTGGGATCCTAGGATCATTCCTGGAAGGTGTTGTCTCTCATTTCCCAGGAGCCAAGGACTTGGATGGTGCTTTGGAGTCTCGGTGCCTGAGTTGTCAGGGAAAACTTTTATTTCTCTCTTTCTCTTTCTTCCTGCTTAGTCTGTGTAATCCTTTATCCCTGTCCTTCAGTCACTGCACCTTGGGACCCAGTGGATTTCCTCCGATCATCTAGTTCAGGGTCTATAGACAGGTCCAGGACTACAGACAGGTCCAGGACCCGCCCATTCCTGATGGAGCAGTCTCTGAAAATCTTCAGAGAATGCAACCCCACCATCCCTCTTGTCCCCCAGCTTTGGTGCCGGGGTCCACCTCTTGTTTTTAACTCACCCTCCAGGGCTGAACTGAACACAGCATCTTTCCCTCCAAAAGCCAGCTCTTCCTGTGACACCTCTGCTTGGTGAATGGCATCACCATCTTACAGCCTGCCCGTGATCGAAGCCTCAGGAGTCTTTGACGCGTTTCAGCTTTGTTTGCACGTCTCATCTACACAGACGTGCGGGACTTGAAAGCTGAGCGGTCACGGTGAACATGGCGGGGGCTCACGTGCAGGGTTCTTGGCCCGGCCCCCCGCCAGGCCGACCCTCGGTGACTCGTCTGTTCCCCAGGAGACTCAGAAGCGGTGACCCTGCATCACTTAGAAAGCATTCAGCTGCTCAGGCTCGCGCCCTGCCCAGTGCCTCTCTGGGCCCGGCCCCCAGCCAGGCCAACCCTCAGTGACTTGTCTGTTCCCCAGGAGACACAGAAGCCGGTGACCCTGCATCACTTAGAAAGCATTCAGCTGCTCAGGCTCACGCCCTGCCCAGCGCCTCTCTGTAGGGTCTGTAGTCTGTCACCTGCTTTTCATTTCTGCTCCCAGCAGCACCCTCTCCCACCTCCATCCCCTCACCGCCCCGCCCCAGTACTGAATAAACAGAGCAGCTCTGGTGTCACTGTGCTTCCCCAGGGGCTCAGCGGTAAAGAACCCCCCTGCCCATGCAGGAGACACAGGAGACGCAGGTTCAATCCCTGGGTCTGGAAGATGCCCTGGAGCAGGGCATGGCAACCCACTCCAATATTCTTGCCTGGAGAGCCTCACAGACAGAGGAGCCTGGTGGGCCACGGTCCGCAGGGTGGCAGAGAGTCAGACTCGACTGAAGCAAATTGGCACAGACGCACTGGTGCCATCACTTCTCTGTGCCACAAACCTCAGCGGTTCCTCAAGACCTGTAAATACAAGCCCTCACGGCCCAGCGTCTCCGACCATCTGTGACCTGGCTCTCACACGCCTTTCCAGGTTTATCTGTTCTCTGCCCATATTTTCCTCTACACCTGCCGACAAGCGAGCCTTTTATTCAGGCATTCCCTGGGACCCGCCCCCCCGCCCGCCCCCAACCGGCAGCAGCTTGCTTCCCCGGAGCTGCCCTGCTTCGGCCTTGTCACCTCCTGAGATTCCTCCTCTCACCCAGGCTCTAGGCTCTTTGTCATGCTCTCCACTTCTTGAAATGTTCTCCAAGTGGTTATTACCTCATGTGTTCCATGGATAGGTACTGAGCTCCTAGGACATGCCAGGCACGGGGGCCACAGCCGTGAGCAAACTCCTGGATGCCCACCCCCTGTGAGACCAGGAGTTCCATGGGTTAGAGTGACGTTCATCAAATGAGTCACACAAAGAAATGTGTGACTGCACCTCCAGATCGTTCAAAAAATAATAATAATAGGGGCAGGAATTTGAGCCAGTTGGACAGCCCAGAGAGGCTTATTTGAGAAAATGAACTGAGATCTGAAGGATGGGTACCTACAAGGCCGGTGAGGCTGAAGTGTGGGCAGAGAGTATCAGGGTGTGCTGAGGCCACGGAGGGGCGGCTGGAGCGGCTCTCGGTCTTGACCTCGAGGAAGTCATGCCCAGGACCGGAGGCTCCTTGAGGGTAGCGCCTGGACTGGGAGGGCACGTCCAGAAACGAGTGACAAATGGCACAGGAACGATAAGGAACATTTCAGCAGATGAAAACGGCAAAGGAGGGCGTCCCCAGAGGCCAGCCCTGGTGACTAGGAGGCGAGGGAGTGTCAGGGAGCACTGGCGAGAGAGCAAACAGGTGGGGAAAGGAGGCTGGACCAAGCGGCTGATGTAGCCGGAAGCTCCGCCGTTGGATCCGAAGGCCGCGACTTTGTCCCCCAGCGAGGTGGCTCCTTAGGAGGGAACCGGAGGGCGAACGGGGGCCTCCTGGGTGCCCCTTATCCCTTCTCTCCCGCGCCCCCCACGTTCCCCAGCAGAGCTCCCGGGCCTGAATAAGGGGCTTGTTCTGTCTTTCCCTCCAGCCTCTGCATATTGATGTTCTGGGTCATTAAGGGGCTTGGAGACGGGGCGGGAGGGCGGGTGACGACCTGGCAAAGGCCTCAATAGTCATTGTTCCTTTTCTTCCCCCTTTGAATGGGATTCTGTCCCCGGTCTTGGTATCTCCTTCTGGCTAGGAGGAGGGGATGGGTCAGGGGCCAGGGGAGGGGAGCCTTTTCCCATGGATGGAGCCTAAGCTGACAGATGCAGATTCCAGCATCCTAGGAGCTCTCCCAGTCTCCTCCTCCTGCCCCGAGCCAGGCGTCCTCAGCCTTGAGCTTAATACCCATGAAATGAGCCCAGGTTGGACATGGGTCTGCATTCAACCTGGGTTCCAGGGGGTAGAGGAGAAAGAGGCAACAGTTACAGGCTTAGTTTCCCCCGCCAGTCCTGAAGGTTCATCTCTGCTCTAACTGTTCCCCTGCAATAACCCAGATCTCTTCCTTGCCCTTGCCACCCCCTACCCACCCGCTCTGAGATGATCCAGATTGAGACTATCCTATCTTTTGTTTTATAATTACAGGACCTCTTATTATTATTATTCAGGAAGCAGGCAGAGTTATCTAAGGTTGAAGAACATGATCTTTACTCACACACATCTGGATTCAAATTCTTGACCTATACACTGTCTCTCATTGGGCAGTTTAAATGAGACTACCCTGGTAGCTCAGACGGTAAACATCCTCCTGCAATGCAGGGACCTGGGTTCGATCCCTGGGGTGGGAAGATCCCCTGGAGAAGCCAACAGCAACCCACTCCAGTATTCTTGCCAGGAGAATTCCACGTACAGAGGAGCCCAGTGGGCTACAGTCCATGGGGTCGCAAAGTGTCAGACAGGACTGAGCAAGTACCACCCTCACTTTCACCCCACCTCTGGCTTTCCTGGTGGGTCAGCAGGTAAAGAATCCGCCTGCCAGTGCAGGAGACGTAAGAGACTCAGTTTCAGTCCTTGGGTTGGGAAGATCTCCTGGAGAAGGAAATGGCAACCCATTCCAGTATTCTTGCTTGGAAAATCCCATGGACAAAGGAGCCTTGTGGGCTATAGTCCATGAGGTTGCAAAGAGTCAGACACAACTTTTGACTAAACAGCAACTAAACAGCCACAACCCTATCTTCAGGAAGGTTGAACTTCTTGAATAAAAGATGTTAGATAAATAGAAAGTTATTCTTAGGATCGCTATTACTGTTGTTGATATATGATTTAAAGCTGGGAACTATGAGAGAGTTCTCCCACCCTGATCTTTTTTTTTTTTTTTTTTTTTTTACCACACCCATAAAAGTACAGAGAGCCAGCTCCATCACCACCTGGGCGGGCTTCCTGGGTGGGGACAGAGTCTTCCTACTTCTCTAGGGTTCCCTGACCTGTGTTCTTTTCCTCTTAGCCCTAGGGGGCTTAGTCCTTTAGAAAGTCACGGAAGAGGAGAGATTATTTAAGAGCACCTACTATGTGTCAAAGGTGATATGCCTTAGTGCAAAGGACAGGGCGCTTGAGAAATCCAGGACTTGGCACAAATACATACATGTTGAGTGAGAGAGCAACATTTAATTATGGCAAAAACTTTGCAAAGGAGCTATTATCTTATTTCTCCTAGGGGAGAAAAGGAGGTTGTGGGCTGTCATATTAAGCAAACAAATGTGGCTGCAAACTAGAGTCTCCGGACTCCAAACCAGGCAGTGGTCTTTGGGATACCCTGCAGTGTCACCCACATCCTTTCCTTGCAGCTCATCAGCTTCCCACCCTGCGTCCCACCCCAGCCCGCACCCCTGAACCCTCCCGGTTCACGGCAGAACTTAAAACGGCAGGAAGGAGCCTCCTTCAAAGCCGAGGCAGCCAAGGCCGGCCACGCGGTAGCCTCGCTTACCGTGAGCCTCTTAAGGTAGCACCCGTGGGTTCCAGCCCTGGGTGCTGCTGACCGCCTCCTCCGTCCTTCTCCGGCAGGGACCCTCCGGCCTGTCCGGCGCAACTACTACGACCCCGCCTCGGCGCCCGGGAAGGGCGTGGTGTGGGAGTGGGAGAACGACCACGGCTCCTGGACGCCCTACGACATGGACGTGGGCATCACCATCCAACACGCCTTCGAGAAGCAGCGGCCCTGGATCGACCTGAGCCCCATCGGCTTCGGCTACGTCATTGACTTCGGCACCATGGGCCAGATCAACCGGCAGACGCAGCGCCAGCGCCGCGTGCGCCGCCGCCTGGACCTGGTCTACCCGCTGGTGACGGGCGCCGCGGGCCGCACCGCATCCTGGCCAGCCGCCCCCGGAGCCACCGTCGCCGCGGGGCCGCGTGCGCCGCCTTGCTCCTGCCCGCAGTGCGTCCTAGTGAGGAGCGTCAAGGCCGCGGCTCCGCCGGCCCCCGCTGCCCGCAGGAGCGCCGCCCCGCCCGCGGCCCTCAAGGGGCCGCCGCCGCAGCCCCCAGGCCCCAGGGCCACGCCGCCGGACAGCGCGGGTGCCGGCCGGGGCGCCGGGAAGCCGGCCCCGTCATCGCAGGCGATCCGGAGACAAGCCTCCAGCGCAGCGGCAGGGGCGGGCCCCGCGGGCTGTCCCGCCAGCCCGCCGGGGGCCAACGGCAAGGCCGGCCGGGTGGCCCTGGCGACCTTGAATCGGACCAGCCTTCAGCGACTGGCCCTCGCCCAGTCCAGGGTGCTGATCGCCTCTGGGTAAGTGCTTCTGCAGCGACATCCCTGAGCGCGTCCGGAGCCCCGGGTCTCAGACCTGAGGATCGCCTGAGTCAGAGAGGACCCAGGGCCTGCTCTGGCTTAAGCTCCTCCATGGCTTCTCCAGACTCCCTGGCTGCAGGGGAAGGGCCCGCAGTGGTGTGGTGCGGAGGGGAGCCTTTTGGTTTTTGGGGTCCCGGCAGGTCTGAATTCTGAAGGAGACGTTGCCTCTTACTAAGCAGGAAACAGCAACCCAGTCGTGTTCTTGCCTAAAGGATCTCGTGGACAGAAGAGCCTGCTGGGCTGCCGTCTATGGGGTAGCACAGAGTTGGACAGGAGGAAGTGACTTAGCATGCGTGTGTGCTTTGGAGAAGGAAAAGGCAACCCACTCCAACTTCCTTGCCTGGAGAATCCCAGGGACAGGGGAGCTGGGTGGGCTGCCGTCTCTGGAGTCGCACAGAGTCAGACACGACTGAAGTGACTTAGCAGCAGCAGCAGCAGCAGCAGCAGCCTTGTGATAGGAGCCGGTTCCCTAACATCGTAGAATCCTGACTTGCTCATCTGTAAATCCCGGCTATGGTGTTAGGGTTGCGGTGAGGACTATGCCTGCCTAGGAAGAGCAGACATCATTCATGGGCTCCCCCGCCTTCTAGTTTGCAGGCCTTATTGCTTTACTTAATCCTTGCAAGTCTACAAAGCACGTGTTTTTGGTCCCATTTTGCCTTGGAAGACCCGAGAGGCTCACTTGCTCCAGGGTACATATCTGGTTATCAGTAGAGATGGGCACTCAAACTTTAGGATGTTTGAGTCCCAGACTCCTTCCAACTCTGCCACGCTGCTTCCCTGGCAATCTCACACCACACGCGCAGGTGTCCCGAAAGAGTTACTCCCTTGCCTCCAGGGACTCCAGACTGGAATAACAGCCGATGTTTAGTAAGTGCTTACCATGGGGCTTCCCTGGTGGCTCAGATGGTGAAGAATCCGCCTGCCATGCAGGAGCCTCAGGTTTGATCCCTGGGTTGGGAAGACCCCCTGGAGGAGGGCATGGCAACCCACTCCAGTATTCTTGCCTGGAGAATTCCATGGACAGAGGAGCCTGCTGGGCTACAGTCCATGGGGTCGTGAGCAGTCGGACACGACTGAGCGACTTCACTTTCACACACTTCCACTTATATGTGCCAGACACTCCGTGCACGACGTCAGTCATTCCTTGCGACAACTTGGGGGAGTTGTCCGTTCTGTTATTCCCGTGTTGTATCAAGCTTCTTAGTCTTCCTGGTCATAAAATCAGAGAGACCCAGGTCCACATGGTACCCACCACCTTTGGCTGCTGGCCACGGATTTCATGTGAGATTGGGCCTCTTGTACCTGCCAGCCTTCCCTTTCTCTGGAAGAGCCTGACCCGGCGGACAGCCCTAGCCACAGATATTCAGGAAGGCATAGAGTTAGGGCGGACACCAGCTTTTGAAGATCAGGCTGCCAGGAGGAGGGTCTCTGCACCGGGGGGCTCAGCCCTGGGCGGAGAGAAGATGAAGGGATGCTGAGGACTGGGAGGTGGCCCAGCTTACCCCTGCCTCTGCTGCTGGGTGAGCCCTAGACTCTCTGCACATCCACGTTCCCGCCTGTGTGGACTGGGGGTAGCAGGATTGCCCTGCCTCCACCCCGAGTCAACGTGTAACCCTCAGCGAGGAGAGGGTGCTCCTTAACAGCTGCCCAGATGCACGCGCCAGCAGGGACCCATTCCAAGTGTCAGACGCAAGGAGAGCTGCACACTCCACGTGTTACAGAGTCGGGGCTGGGGCCCAGGTCTTCCTCTCCTCATCCGATCCGGTGCTCTCTTGGCTAAAGCCCAGCTCCTCATTGTATTCAAAGGCAAGTTATAAATGGTCAGATGCCGGTCAGGTGCCAGGGCTTTTCCTATGACTTCCTCTGGGCCTGCAGGAACGGCTGGCAGAGGGACGGGTCCTGGCGCGAGGCCGCTGGTCCTGTCTCCGCACTGGCGTAAGGCAGCCTCCTGGGGCCTCTCACAGGAGTTCGTGGTGTGTGCCACTGTGGGAGAGGGATGCTCCTGTGGAGGTAAGAGCTTACCTTCTAGAAGCTGCACCACCTGGGACCCAGGTTTCTGGCTGCGTAACTCGGGGCAAGCTGTGCACCATCCGTCTTCATTTTACTCATCTGTAAAATGGGGTAGGAATGCTTCCTCGCTTACAGGATTTGCCATGGGAATTATAGGAGGTTTTCAGTGAGATTTACCATAATGCTGGGCACGTGATGAGAATTTGGTCAGAGGGCTGCTATTATTATTACTATGAACTGTCTGAGCTAGGCCCTCTGTTGTTGCTGAAGTCAGATCTAAGCTGACTCCACCACTCCATTTCTGGTGCCTTAGGCAAAAGCCAGGCAATGGCACCCCACTCCAGTACTCTCGCCTGGAATCCCATGGATGGAGGAGGCTGGTGGGCTGCAGTCCATGGGGTCGCTGGGAGTTCAGACACGACTGAGCGACTTCACTTTCACTTTTCACTTTCATACATTGGAGAAGGAAATGGCAACCCACTCCAGTGTTCTTGCCTGGAGAATCCCAGGGACGGGGGAGCCTGGTGGGCTGCCGTCTCTGGGGTCGCACAGAGTCGGACACGACTGAAGCGACTTAGCAGCAGCAGCAGCAGGCAAAAGCCAAGTGACTTCCTTGCCATAACTGAGGGTGAGGAAGCCCAGATCGCTGTAAATCTCAGCTTTTATCTCTCTGCTGTAGTGTCAGCAGGGCAGATGGAATCTGAGCGACCCAGGAGGGTGGAGTTCTGGGCAGTTCAATTTGAAAAGGGCTATAGAAAGGAGCTGGTTTTTCTCGCTGTCTCCCCGATAGGGGGAGGCCCCTCCGCAGCACTCTGCGCCTCCCAGCCCTCTCCTCGCAGCCTCTCCCCACCTCCCTCACCCCCACGGCCACTTAATGAGCGTGTTGATTCCCCTTGTCGGCCTCTGCCATCGCCCCGCTGTCATCCAGTGGCCCCCGGCCCCTCCTCTCTCTGCCCGTGACCTCTCCCAGCAACTTCCCCCCAGAAAACAGGAAGACCCTGCAGGGTGGGAGAGGTGCCCTGGAGAGAAAGGTCTGGGGGGAACAAAAGACCCCGTGAATTATACAGAGACACAAGCGGGGCGGTTTCTAAAGAGGGGGGAGTTGTGCCCCCGAGGGCGGGAGTTGCCCCTCTTTTCCGGACGCAGGCGGCTCCATGTCCAGCGAGACCTCGGTGGCTGGAGAGACAAGAACTCAGTTCTGCTGACCACCCCTGGGCTGGCTCAGAGCCCCCCGGAGAAACACTGCCTCTCCCGTGGCGTCTGCAGAGGGGCTCTCCCCTCATCAATGCCTCCTTCCCCGCCACCCTGCCACTCCTCTCTCCGTTTTGTATTCTCGAGACCGAAATTAAAACTCGTACCCGGAGCAAGCAGGCCTGAGGGTCTGCCAACTGGCCGACAGGGGGTCGGGTCCCGCAGCCTCTGCTGAGCCGCGCTCCCTGGAGGTGGATGAATGCTCGCCACCCTTTGTCTGGCCTGCTGATTTCTAGACAAAGGGCTCAGGCGCCTATAACCCGGGGGGTGTGACTGGTGTGGACCCTGAAGGCTGCTCTCCCGGGTTTTCACCAGGAACACTGCCAGAGGGTGATCGGGCATTTCCAGCTCCACAGTCTGCCCAGCACTCAGCTTGATGCTTACCCTTGACCTCCTCAAGAATCTGAGAAAACTGGGACATTAAGCGAGGAGGGGAAAAGGGCTTCCCTGGTGGCTCGACTGGTAAAGAGTCTGCCTGCCATGCAGGTGACCTGGGTTCGAGCCCTGGGTTGGGAAGATCCTCTGGAGGAGGAAATGGCAACCTACTCCAGAATTCTTGCCTGGAGAATGCGGGGCCTGGCGGCCTGCAGCCCCTGGGGTCACAGAGTCCAACATGACTGAACGACTAAGCCACCACCAAGCAGGAAAAGGCTTTCTCTGGAGCCCACTTCCTCTTGCCCTTGGGAAACAAGAATGTAAACGATCACCCAGATTCGCATAGGCCTGGGCTGTTTACAGAAGATGCGACCCAGATCCGCATTCCTCCCGGGGACTGAGATTTGGGGCGCCCTGTGTACTGCCGCGTAACGCAGACGTGGCTGAGGATGGCAGAGAGGCTGCGCGGTTCTCAGAAAGGCCCCTCGGGGTAAGCCTAGAAGCCAGGCCTCCCGACCCCCTGGCGGGCCCTTCCCCTGGACCCTTCTGCATTTCGTAAGCACGTCCCCCCTCCCCAGCCCTGCTCCCAGCTGACAAGCCCTTCCACCTCTCCTGCCGTCAGGTAGTGGTGGGGACGCCCATCCATCTGCCAACATTCAGGGGCACACCCTCCCTGTCTCTCCAGACCCTCCCCCCAGCCCCCAGTTCTCAGGCCACCCTGGGCGTGCCCTCTGGGGAGGTTGGGCTATTTCCTCCTTCACCGACCAGGTAAACCTGCTGGTCCAGTTTGTGGGAACAAAGGTGGCTTTTGTCCTGCAGATCGCAGCTCCTTATCAGCCTGAGTGGGAGCCTCAAAGGTGGTGAGGGGGGTAGGCAGGTGCAGGGCTGGGCCGTGCCTGCCGCCCCCAGTGAGCATCCAGGGAGCAGGCCTTCCCGCACCTCCTGGAGAGGTGGGAGGGGAATCAGACACGGTGCGGAACCCACCAGGGAGACTGCCCCCAAGGTTGGGTCGTCAGATTCTGGGGTGAAGAATCATCAGGAAGTCTCTCCCGGCAGCCTCTCAGTTCAGTTCAGTTCAGGCGCTCAGTCGTGTCCGACCCCGTGAATCACAGCACACCAGGCCTCCCTGTCCATCACCAACTCCTGGAGTTCACCCAAACCCATGTCCATTGAGTTGGGTGATGCCATCCAACCCTTTCATCCTGTCGTCCCCTTCTCCTCTTGCCCCCAATCCCTCCCAGCATCAGGATCTTTTCCAATGAGTCAACTCTTTGCATCAGGTGACCAGAGTATTGGAGTTTCAGCTTCAGCATCAGTCCTTCCAATGAACACTCAGGACTGATCTCCTTTAGGATGGATTGGTTGGATCTCCTTGCAGTCCATGGGACTTTCAAGAGTCTTCTCCAACACCACAGTTCAAAAGCATCAATTCTTTGGCACTCAGCTTTCTTTATAGTCCAACTTTCACACCCATACATGACCACTGGAAAAACCAGAGCCTTGACTAGACGAACCTTTGTTGGCAAAGTAATGTCTCTGCTTTTTAATATGCAGCCTCCTACCTAAGACTTTCACAGTTTTACAGATAAGGAAATGGAGGCTCAATAAAGTTGATGGACATTGTTACTGGTGGGCTTCCCAGGTGGCGCTAGTGGTAAAGAACCTGCCTGCCAATGCAGGAGACGTAAGAGTCAGGGGTTTGATCCCTGGGTAGGGAGGATCCCCTGGAGGAGGGCATGGCAACCCACTCCGGAATTCTTGCGTGGAGAATCCCGTGGACAGAGGAGCCTGGAGGGCTGCAGTCCATGGGGCTGCAGAGAGCCTGACACGCCTGAAGCGGCTTAGCACGCATGCGTGATCCTGGTGCGGTTGGGTCTTAAACCTGGTTTTTCTGAGTCCCACCTGCTGCGCCACGCCTGGCCCTGTGGGCAGGTTACAGAGTCCGGAATCACGTCTGCTCCTCTTTTTCTTGCTGACTCTCTTCTTCACTTTTTTCCCTCTAGTGTTTGTTTGGCTGCACTGGCGGTCGCAGCCCTCAGCATCTCGTCGCTGCAGCGTGTGGAATATTCATTGGTAGCACGTGGGATCTAGTTCCCGGACCAGGGATCGAAGCCAGGCCCCCTTCACTGGGAGCTGGGGGGCTTAGCCACTGGGCCACCAGGAAAGTCCCCTTGATGACTTTCTTTCATGTTGAATTCAGCTTCCCCCCCACCCCCCAATCAGGATTTGATTTATCTTGAAGCCGGTTTCTGAGGACAAGTGGCCTTTGGTGGCCTGTGGAGACACAAACACTCCCGCATCTGTTATTCTCACATCCCCTCACAAGCCTGGTGCTTGGTCACCATCCCCCGGAGGAGACAGAGGCCCCAGAGGATTCCGCCCATCCTCCCGGCACGTGGGGTTCAGATGCACCAGCACCAGCCCAGCCTGCAGGTGCCGCTCTGACCTCGCCTCTCAGGACGGGCTTACTCCTTAGGCTCGCAGCTTCACGCTTTCTGTCTGCAGCTCGGGGGTGTGATAAGAACCGTACAGACCCAGGAGCATCATGCGTAGTGAGTGGCTGAGACGGTGGGCTCCAGAGCCAGATGAGCTGGCCTTCAAACCCTTGGCTGTGTGGCCTCCCTGCAGCTAGCTTACCATCTCTGCGCCCCAGCACCCCTGCCTATGAAAACGGAGTTCATGACAATCACACCTCTCGCATAGGTGGTTGCAAGGGTTGGACAGTTGTGTCTATTCTGAGCGTTCAGAATGGTGCCTGGGATCAAGTGGGCTGGACTTGTTAGTGATTTCAGCATGCGAATGAAAGGCTCTGTGGGCCACTGCTGTGTCCCCAGCAGCATCCGGGAGAGTGTCCAGCACCAAGGGGGGCTCTATCGGGATGGGCAACGAAGCACATGAGTGAAAAGTAAGCCAGCAAAATGCTCTTTCCCCTCCCCGCTGCTTTCTCAGCACCCCCTCGCCCCCTGCAGGGCAGAACTGCTGGCTTCTCAGGCCGTCTGGCCCCTGGAGTACTCTGTGACCCGGGCCATCAGGATCTCCAGCCCACGTCCCCCACCCCAAGCCCAGCTGCAGAGGCCCGGGTAGTGGGGGATGGCGCAAGACCGAGCCCCATGCGCCTTGTATTTTTGTCCTCAGCCCCGTGGGAGGCCCCGACTTTGCCGGGCAGCGGGGCTGTCTTGTCTCCAGCCTGGCTCGAGTTGCTGGAGAGAAGGACAAGGGAGCAGACTCTGCCTGCCGTCTGCGTTTCTCTGGGTAAAGAGGTGGCAGCTGTTCGAGCAATGGTTTCCGCCTGTTGGGCTGGGGGTGGGCGCCCTCTGCTCACCTCTCAGCAGAAGCTCCTCCAAGTGCAGATGCTTGCACTCTGCAGCTGGCGCTTCTGATTCAGGCAAGGGGCTCTCCCTTCCAGAAGCTTCTGAGGTGACTATACCCCGTGGGTTTGAACTCTCTTCTTTTTTTTTTTTTTCATTTCATTGCTTCCACTGATATTCATGAAACTGCATATTCATGAAGTGTCAGGCTCTGAATGAAACAGACAGCATTGTTTGTCCTGATAGAGCGTAGATTTTGAGAGGGGAGATAAGAAGTAACAATTTATTTTAAAAGACCATAAATGGGACTTCCCTGGTGGCCCAGTGGTTAGGACTTCACTGCCGGGGTCCCAGGTTCAATCCCTGGTCAGGGAACTAAGATCCTGCAGGTCGACCAGTGTGGGCAAAAAGCAAAAAGGACCAAGGAAGAGGACTTGGCATCTCAGGGTTGGGTGTGGGGGTGGGTAGCCGTGTTAAATGAGATGGCCTCAGGGACATCGCCGAGTAGGGCACGTGGGAGCCCAGACTGAAGGATCTGTAGCGGGGAGCCAAGCAGGGTTCAGGTGGAAAAACACTTCAGTCGGAGGGAACCGCAGGCGCAGAGGCCCTGAGGCTGGGGTGTGCCCGGCCTACAGGAGGAACGGCGGCATCACGGGAGGAGATGAGTGACTTGGGGCAAGACCAGGGAGACCAGGGAGCTGGGGTGGGGGGTGCTCGGGCGGGCTGTTCGGTGGCTCTACAGGGTGGGACAGGCCTCGCTGGGAACCTGAGGGAGCCCTGGTCCGTTCGGAGCCGTCAGGTTCTGAGCGGAGCTGTGACGTGCTCTGCCGGGGTTTGAAGGGCTCAGCTCTGGCTGTGGGCTGACTGCGGCTTTCGCAGGAGTGAGTGGCTCCTGTAACGGGGACCCCTGACGCTCTGGGGCTCCCAGCACTGCGGCCCTTCTTCCCGCTTGTCGAAAGCGTGATGTGTCTGCTCTGTGCTTCTGCAGGGTGCCCACCGTCCCCGTGAAGAACCTGAGTGGGTCTAGCCCTGTCAACCCTGCGCTGGCAGGTAAGGAAGCCCCGGCTGAAGGGAGAAGAGGGGGAGACCAGGAGGGCCTTTGGGATGGACGCGGACGCACCAAGTGCAGTGAAAGTCGCTCAGTCGTGTCCGACGCTTTGCGAGCCCGTGGCCTGTACGGTCCATGCTGGTCAATGATAAATAGCAAGGACCTACTGCAGAGCACAGCGGGCTCAGCTCAGCGTCATGTCAGCCTGGGCAGGGGGCAGTTTGTAGCGGGATGGACGCGTGGAAATGTAGTCCACCTGACTGTCACCACGTTGCTCATCCGCTGTACCCCAACACGAAATGAAGAGTTTAAAAACAAATACAAAGAAGTTAAAAACAAGAAGAGCAAAAGCAACAGGTGTCATGGACGTTTGTAAAAAGAGAGAGAATCCTGGTGGTGACTGAGACAGATGAGGACCTGAGGGGCTGGACGGGAAGGGCAGGAACAGGTTGGGCAAAGTGATTGCAAAACGCAAAGCTCACTGTTGAGAAGCGGGGAATGGACACGTTTCTGGGAAACGTAGAGGCTAAGAGGAGGATCCGTGTGGAAAAGGGGAGAGTGGGTTACTGGGAAGAGAGTGTGGAGTGGGTTACTGGGAAGGGGTTGTGGAGTGCGCTGAGGGCTGACCCTCCGCCCTCTTCTCTGGTGCCCTTGTCTTCAGGAATCACAGGGATCCTCATGAGCGCGGCAGGGCTGCCCGTGTGTCTCACCCGGCCACCAAAACTGGTCCTTCACCCACCCCCCGTCAGCAAGAGCGAAATAAAATCCATCCCCGGGGTTTCCAACACAAGCCGCAAGACCACCAAGAAGCAAGCCAAAAAAGGTATCAGCCACCTTGTCAAAAGGAGTCCTGGGACGGGGGTGGTCACAGACTTGGCTCCCAGCCCAGCTCTGTCTCCACCACTGAGGGTCACACCCATGCCTTCTGTGCCTCGGTTTCTGCATCTGCTAAATGGGCTAACTAATCCCCACTCTGAGGATTACACCAAAGTGGATAGGTTTGGATCTGATGGAGACCCTTTGAGAAACAGAGAAATTCAGGGCAACAATATAGACACATGAAGATACAGCGTGTGACACAAAGAATATACACTAGAGAGATGGAGCACCTCGGCATGGGAGCCCAAACAGCCTTGATTCAGGTCCCAACTTTGTGCCCTGCAAGTCACGAGACCCCAGCCTGCCTCGATTTTCTCCCCTTTACAATGCACACAGCCGGTACCCAGCAAGTGTGTCCTGGAAGGCAGTGCAAGTCACCACTTCTCATGTCCCTTGGGATACTCCAGAAGCTCTGGCTGCTTAACCCTCCTTCAAGAGCTCATCCCCCTCCTCACAGTCTCGCAGCTAAGAGGTCAATACCTGGGCCCCAAGGACCCAGCCCGACCTCTGTGGCTGCTCTCTCTAGCTCTGGTGTGTGTGTGTGTGTAGTGGCTAAGTCATGTCCAACTCTTTGTGGCCCCCTGGACTGGAGCCCACCAGGCTCCTCTGTCCAGGGCATTTCCCAGGCAGGAATCCTGGAGTGCGTTGCCATTTCCTCCTCCAGGGGATCTTCCCGACCCAGGGATCGAGCCTGCACCTCCTGCTTAGGCAGACTGGCACCACCCGGAAACCCCTGGTCTCTAGTATCAATTTCTAAATGATTTGACCGTCAGCCCTAAGCCCTCCCCTTGCAAACTGGTGACGTGTCAGTGGGATCATATGCATGTTATAACTTATCTCAACAAGCAGGAGGTTCTCAGTCGACAGAAGCTTAATTCTTGTTAGAGGAGCAGGGCAATGGGAAGGGAGGCCCTGCACCCCAGCTTTTGGACGTTGGAGGATCCACTTTGTGAAACGCTTGTCCTACTTTTCCAGTCTATCGACGTTTCTCTGCTTAAATGAACTCGCTTGTCTTCCTGGCAGTCTCATAGGAAATGATGGGATTTTGTGCTTTCCCATCCTTCCTGTTATTATTAATAGCACTTATCCGACTCTTAGCGGGCTAAGTGCCACAGGGCTGTAGGTCCATTTAATTGTACGTCGTTTAATTGTCCAAGCGCCCCTCTGGGCAGATGCTGTTGTTCTTGCCCGCTGTTTAGGGGAGAAACAGAAGCTCAGAGAAGGTCAGGGAGTCGCCAAGGAGGCTCCAGCCCTTTATTCCTCCCTGCCCCCTGGCAAGGCTGTCTCATGCCAACCTCTGCTTTTAGTCCAGGCTGCCTCCTAGGGGCCTGGCTCCCCCTCTCCCCAAATCCCAGAGTCACTGCCCCTGCCAGGACGCATCATCCTCTCCCTAATGCTGGGCAGCGACCGCACCATCGACAGGAGGAAGGCCGTCAGAAAGCTGTGGTCATCAAGTCCTGGTTTCCTGTAAAAATGATGGCGCTTTGATGCCACGTTACAGATCAAGACGGTCCTTAGCGCATTGTGAAAGGAATGCCATAAACCAGTCCAGTGTCTTAAGACGTGAAACTGTTCACAAAGAGTTTTCGTTACTGTTAGCTCGATGCAGCCTTTGGGCAGGTCCAGGCTCTTTGACGTTGGGGGAGGGAAGCCCGCTGGCCCGTGCCAGTGAAAAAGTGGGCTTGTTGTGATTAGGCAGGCCAGTGTCGGGGAGGTGATGGCAGGAGATGAGGCGAACGTAAACACCGCCCTCCTCAGACCACCTGGCTCCCGCGTCCACCCCGTGTCCCCTTTCCATCCTTAAATCAAACTGCGCGATGGTTCCTCGTCTTTTCTGAAAGCTCTGAGCCTGGCTAACAATGCCACCCTCTCTGGCATGTCCAGCTTGTCTTGGTGGCTCCCTGATCATCCTGTCCCCACAGGGAAAACCCCAGAAGAGGTGCTGAAGAAGTATTTGCAGAAAGTCCGGCATCCGCCAGACGAGGTGAGTCCAGGGCTGGCGGCGGGTGGGGGGGTTCACCCTCCCCACCCCCCAGTCATCTCTCCGGCCAGTTTTCTGCAGGAGGCAGCTGGCACTGCTTTCTGGGTCCTGACCGACTCAGAGCTGGTCGGAGTGGATGTTCTGGGCCACAGCTGTGGCTTAACTTCTCACCCCTGCCTGTTCAGCGAACTGCTGACTGATGCTCAACTGTCTTACCGTGAATTTAAGCAAAGTGGTGTGATAAGCTATGGGAACTGACTTAAAAATGGGCTTGATGGTGATCAGAGATTCTCAACCAGAGGCGATTTTACAGAACTGGAGGGAAGAGGAGACGCTGGTGGCATCCAGCAGGCCAAGGCCAAAGATGCTGCTGAACCCAGCACCTTGCTCAGGAAGGCCCGGGACAGCACCCGCAGCCAAGAACTGTTTCTGTTCAGCCGCTGAGTCACACCTGACTCTTCGGCCACGTGGACTGGAGCCTGCCAGGCTCCCCTGTCCTCCACTGTCTCCCGGAGTGTGCTCAGAGTCATGTCCACTGAGCTGGCCATGCGATCTATCTGACGTCTCTTCTCCGCCGCCTCCTCCTCCTTTGTTCTAGACCAGAGGCTCCGGAACACAGGGCTTCAGTAGTTCCCGTGTGGAGGCTTAGTTGCCCTGCAGTGGATGGAATCTTTCCGGACCAAGGATCACGCCCATGTCCCCTTCATTAGCAGGTGGAGTGTTAACCACTGGACCACCAGGGAAGTCCTCAGCAAAGAATTATCCAGCCCCAAATGTTGAAACATGCTACAGCCTCTCCAGGGCACTTCAAATACAGTTCCTCTGCAAACATCTCCCTTAAATAAGGAAATGGTCAGTGGGTCAATTCAGCAAGTGTTGTGTTTCCTGCACAGACCTCTGAGGGATTCCACGGAGGGATGGTCACAGCCCCCAAAGAGGGGCTATCATTCTGTTTGGCAGCCTAAATTAACATGTATCACCATCAGGTATTAGTTCAAGAATTACTCTGCTGTGCCAGAGAAGATAGAATTCTGTCTAGATTCCCAAAGGCGCGTGTTCTCCAGTTTGTGGGCTTTCTGGAGGAGCAGCAGCAACAGCCTGCTTGGCCCCTGATATCATGCTGGAAGACCGTGGAGGTGCTGTGGCCTCCCAGGCCGAGTGGGAACTGACGGTCTTTCTCCTCTGCCCCTTTCCGCCCCCAGGACTGCACCATCTGCATGGAGCGCCTCACGGCCCCATCCGGCTACAAGGGCCCCCAGCCCACGGTCAAGCCGGACCTGGTGGGCAAGCTGTCCCGGTGCGGCCACGTCTACCACGTCTATTGCTTGGTGGCCATGTACAACAATGGCAACAAGGTGGGTGCCAGCTCAGGGGGTGCCAGCTCAGGTGTGCCACCACCTCCCAGGCAGCACCCAAGCCTGGAGGCCTTATTGGAGTGGCACTCAGGTGCTTCCCTGGTGGCTCAGTGGTGAAGAATCCACCTGCAATGCAGGAGATGCGGGTTTAATCCCTGGGTGGGAAAGATCCCCTGGAGGAGGGCATGGCAACCACTCCAGTATTCTTGCCTGGAGAGTCCCATGGACAGGGGAGTCTGCCGGGCTAAGGGCCTTAGGGTCACAAAGAGTCAGACACAACTGAAGCGACTGAGCATGCAAGCAGGGGCACTCCAGAGGGGCAGGAGTGATGATCTTGGTTGTTCTCAGCCTGATCAGTTTTCCCCAAAATTGCTATGTTGGCAAAACGTAGTAATTTGCACCTTCCTTTTGGGCTATGCTGCCTACCTTCCCGGAGCTTCCCTGGTGGCTCAGCGGGAAGGAACCCGCCTGCCAATGCAGGAGACTCAAGTTCCATCCCTGGGTCAGGAAGATCCCCTGGAGAAGGATAACGGCAGTCCACTCTAGTATTCTTGCTGGGATAATCCCATGGACAGAGGAGCCTAGTGGGCTACAGTCCACGGGGTCACAAAAGAGCTGGACGGGACTGCATGGCTAAACAACAACCAAGCCGACTCCTCCCAGTGTCCACACTGCGCGGTGGCCTGAGAGGTGTGGGCGCCTGTCCCTGAGGCTTTGGAAGGGAGTTTTCTACAGTGACGGGCCGTGGTGAGTGTCTGTCGTGCTGGCTCAGGACTCCCCGGTCACCCTTCCTTCTCCCAGGCCTCATGCTTCTCAGTCACATTCACGTTCTTTGGGCGCCTTTCATTGTCCTTTCAGAAGCACTAAAGGTTTTGTCAAAGGATGGCTGGAAGGCCCTTAAGGTCCACTGTTGGAGAGGAGGGCTGTGTGATCCTGTCCGACCCACCAATGATAGTGGAGCGGCAGTCCCCCGTTAGAGCCGGCTTCCAGGAACCTGGACGTGTCCTCAGATGATAAGTCTCTCCATACAGCGCCTAAAATGAAAGTGAAGTCACTCAGTCCTGTCCAACTCTTTGCGACCCCATGGACTGTAGTCTACCAGGTTCCTGCGTCCATGGGATTTTCCAGGCAAGAATACTGGAGTGGGTTGCCATTTCCTTCTCCAGGAGATCTCCCCAACCCAGGGACTGAACCCAGGTCTCCCGCATTGTAAGCAGATGCATTACCCTCTGAGCCACCAGCACCTAAAGCCCTCGGCTTTTCTCATGACCCCATCTTTGGGATTCCTAATTCTCATTTCTCCAGGCCCAGCTGGGATTGCATCAGAGTCTGTGATTTTTGTGATATCCTCCCGCCACTTATTCATCCAAAAGTATGTCTGGCCTTCAGGGGCTGCCCTGTCCTCATCCTGCTTGGGGAAGAGGAAAGGCGGCCTACCCAAGTGCAAACCCTGGCTGAGGAGCCAAATGGCTGCAGGCAGCAGGATTTTCAATCTCTCTGAGATTTCATTTCCCATCTGGAAAATGGAAATAGAACAATCCCTACTTCCTAACATGCTGAAAGTGAGAAGAAGAAGGGAAAGGGGCTTCCCTGGTGGCTCAGACGGTAAAGAATTTGCCTGCGATGCAGGTAGACCTGGGTTCGATCCCTGGGTCAGGAAGATTCCCTGGAGAAGGGAAAGGCCCCCCACACCAGTATCCTGGCCTGGAGAACCCTCTATGGACAGAGGAGACTGGCAGTCTGTAGGGTCACAAGGAGTCCAAGGTGACTGAGCAACTCACACTTTCAACCCTTTTTATTCAAATTGACACCTCCTTTGTACTCTATTTTTTCCTTCATCCTAATGTAGCCCTATGGTTGAAATTCCCAAAGTGCCAATGTTGGGATCTTTCTGTGTCTCAGAGAGCTCAGTTATTGATGGATGCTATGTGTCTGGATTCCCTGCTCAGTTTCCTGACACTACAATAAAAAGTTTCACTAGGACTCAGCCTTTGAAGAGCTTATTTTGGATTTAAAGGGGTTTCTTAGCACCTTCGTTCTCCTTTTGATAACTGCATATAAGAATAATCTCGTACCTTTGTGTTTATTTCCATGGTGCTGCAAAAAGGGTGCGGACACGATCTTTTATCCTCTTTCGCACTTACACTTTGAAGTATGCCTTTTTTATTTTCTTTAAAAGGGGTAAGAAGGGACCAGAGAGAAATGGGGTGATTCATCCAAGGTCATGAAGCAAATTAAGACCAGAGCAGAGAGTGGAACCCTGACCTTGGCTTCCCACCCTTTGATCACATGAACACAAGCTGAATGCAAGCTGTTTCTTTAAATGAGTGGAGTTGAGGTTGAAGCATCCGTAAATAGCCCTCAGCGAGTTCCAGTCTTCCCAGAGGAGACCCGGATGTCCTGGAGAGCTCTGGTCCCAGCTGCGGACAGCACTTTGTACACACGTCACTCCCTGTCCACTCACAGGCTCCTCCTCATCCCCTGTCTGTTTTCAAGCCTGGGAATAGGGTTTACTGTCCAGGCTCTACCCCCAGATGGCACTTCACAAGGTCCTGCTGTGAAAGCAGGACTCCTCACCTCACTGAATCCAGAGTCCCCCACCATTGCCCCAACAGAACTCTGAAAGCGGAAGTGTTAGTTGCTCAGTCACCTGGGAAGCCCCCCAGAGCCCTGATGAGCAGGGTAAATCCTGGTCCCCTTCTTAAGGATGGTGCTACTGCTGCTAAGTTGCTTCAGTCGTGTCTGACTCTGTGCAACCCCAGAGACGGCAGCCCACCAGGCTCCTCCGTCCCTGGGATTCTCCAGGCAAGAATACTGGAGTGGGTTGCCATTTCCTTCTCCAGTACATGCTAAGTCGCTTGAGTTGTGTCTGACTCTGTGCGACCCCATGGAGCAGCCCACTAGGCTCCCCTGTCCACGAGATTCTCCAGGCAAGAACGCTGGAGTGGTTTGCCATTTCCTTCTCCCTTTTAAGGATGAGGTCTTTCATATACGTCCCCAAGCATGGAGCCCGGTGCTGGTATGGGGTGTTCCTCCTGTTGATTTGGAGAAAACTTCAGCGTTCAGTAGCCCTGATAGCAAGCAGGGGAGCAGCTAAGATCTAGTACTGGTGTGGGTACATTTTGCCCCTGACCCCAACTTCTTGGGGCTTCCCTGGTGACTCAGACAGTGAAGAATCTGCCTGCAATGCAGGAAACCCGGGTTCCATCCCTGGATCGGGAAGATCCCCTGGAGAAGGGCATGGCAACCCACTCGTCTTCTTGCCTGGAGAATCCCATGGACAGAGGAGCCTGGCAGGCTACTGTCCCTGGGGTCACAAAGGGTCAGACAGGACAGAGTGACTAACACACCAGCCCTTTATCTCTGGTACCTTTTGAGGTTGGGCGGGGTGGTCCTGACCAAGCCTGTTTCCCACACTGGAAGTTTGGGCCTTGTCTCTTCAGGATGGGAGTTTGCAGTGTCCGACCTGTAAGACCATTTACGGGGTGAAGACAGGCACCCAGCCTCCAGGGAAGATGGAGTACCACATCATTCCCCATTCCCTGCCTGGCCACCCGGACTGCAGAACCATCCGGATTATCTACAGCATCCCGCCCGGCATCCAGGTCAGCCCGCCCTTGGCCATCGGCTTTTATGACTTTATATTTAAGTGTTTGCAGGTCCGTGTTTGTCTTTAGTCCACTTAGGCTGCTGTAACCAAGGAAACATACAGAATGTGTTCATGTCCAACCCAACTTTCTGTGCACCTGAAACTCACACAGCATGGTTGATGAGCTATTCCCTGGGGCTCAGCAGTAAAGAATCTGCCTGTAGTGTAGGAGCCACAGGAGATTCCGGTTTGAGCCCTGGGTTGGGAAGATGCTCTGGAGGAAGGCACGGCACTCCACTCCAGTATCCTTGCCTGGAGAATCCCATGGACAGAGGAGCCTGGCAGGCTGTAGTCCCGGGGTCACAAAGAGTCGGACGTGACTGAGGTGATTCAGCACACACACCCCAATGTAAAAGTTTAAAGAGAACAAAAAAACACAGACTTAAAAAAAAAATGATTGGTGTGCAGTTGGTTTCCCATGTCGTGTTAGTTTCACGTGTACAACAAAGGGATTCAGTTGTTGCTGTTGTTCAGTGGCTCAGTTGTGTCCCACTCTTTGTGGCCCCATTAACCGCAGCACACCAGGCCTCCCTGCCCATCACCAACCCTCGGAGTTTACTCAAACTCATGTCCATTGGGTCGGTGATGCCATCCAACCATCTCATCCTCTGTAGTCCCCTTCTCCTCCTGCCCCCAATCTTTCCCAACATCAGGGTCTTTTCTCAAATGAGTCTGCCCTTTGCATCAGGTGACCAAAGTATTGGAGTCTCAGCTTCAACATCACTTCTTCCAATGAACAGCCAGGACTGATGTCCTTTAGGATGGACTGGTTGCAGTCCCTTGCAGTCCAAGGGACTCTCAAGAGTCTTCTCCAACATGATAGTTCAAAAGCATCAGTTCTTTGGTGCTCAGCCTTCTTTATGGTATGGACCTAACAGAAGCAGAAGATATTAAGAAGAGGTGGCAAGAATACACAGAACTGTACAGAAAAGATCTTCACGACCCTGATAATCACGATGGTGGGATCACTGACCTAGAGCCAGACATCCTGGAATGTGAAGTCAAGTGGGCCTTAGAAAGCATCACTACGAACAAAGCTAGTGGAGGTGATGGAATTCCAGTTGAGCTATTTCAAATCCTGAAAGATGATGCTGTGAAAATGCTGCACTCAATATGCCAGCAAATTTGGAAGACTCAGCAGTGGCCACAGGACTGGAAAAGGTCAGTTTTCATTCCAACCCCAAGGAAAGGCAATGCCAAAGAATGCTCAAACTACCGCAAAATTGCACTCATCTCACACACTAGTAAAGTAATGTTCAAAATTCTCCAAGCCAGGCTTCAGCAATACGTGAACCGTGAACTTCCAGATGTTCAAGCTGGTATTAGAAAAGGCAGAGGAACCAGAGATCAAATTGCCAACATCCGCTGGATCATGGAAAAAGCAAGAGAGTTCCAGAAAAACATCTATTTCTGCTTTATTGACTATGCCAAAGCCTTTGACTGTGTGGATCACAGTAAACTGTGGAAAATTCTGAAAGAGATGGGAATTCCAGACCACCTGACCTACCTCTTGAGAAACCTATATGCAGGTCAGGAAGCAACACTTAGAAATGGACATGGAACAACAGACTGGTTCCAAATAGGAAAAGCAGTACGTCAAGGCTGTATATTGTCACCCTGCTTATTTAACTTATATGCAGAGTACATCATGAGAAACGCTGGACTGGAAGAAGCACAAGCTGGAATCAAGATTGCCGGGAGAAATACCAATTACCTCAGATATGCAGATGACACCACCCTTATGGCAGAAAGTGAAGAGGAACTCTTTTAAAAGCCTCTTGATGAAAGTGAAAGAGGAGAGTGAAAAAGTTGGCTTAAAGCTCAACATTCAGAAAACAAAGATCATGGCATCCTGTCCCATCACTTCATGGGAAATTGAAGGGGAAACAGTGGAAACAATGTCAGACTTTATTTTTTTGAGCTCCAAGATCACTGCAGATGGTGATTGCAGCCATGAAATTAAAAAACACTTACTCCTTGGAAGGAAAGTTATGACCAACCTAGACAGCATATTCAAAAGCAGAGACATTACTTTGCCAACAAAGGTCCGTCTAGTCAAGGCTATGGTCTTTCCTGTGGTCATGTATGGATGTGAGAGCTGGACTGTGAAGAAGGCTGAGCGCCGAAGAATTGATGCTTTTGAAGTGTGGTGTTGGAGAAGACTCTTGAGAGTCCCTTGGACTGCAAGGAGATCCAACCAGTCCATTCTGAAGGAGCTCAGCCCTGGGATTTCTTTAGAAGGACTGATGCTAAAGCTGAAACTCCAGTACTTTGGCCACCTCATGAGAAGAGTTAACTCAGTGGAAAAGACTCTGATGCTGGGAGGGATTGGGGGCAGGAGGAGAAGAGGAGGACAGAGGATGAGATGAATCGCAGCACGCCAGGCCTCCCTGTCCATCACCAACTCCTGGAGTTCACTGAGACTCACATCCTTCGAGTCGGTGATGCCATCCAACCATCTCATCCCCTGTCACTCATTCCCTTCTCCTCCTGCCCCCAATTCCTCCCGGCATCAGAGTCTTTTCCAATGAGTCAACTCTTCACATGAGGTGGCCAAAGTACTGGAGTTTCAGCTTTAGCATCATTCCTTCCAATGAAACCCCAGGGCTGATCTCCTTCAGAATGGACTGGTTGGATCTCCTTGCAGTTCAAGGGACTCTCAAGAGTCTTCTCCAGCACCACAGTTCAAAAGCATCAATTCTCTGGCGCTCAGCCTTCTTCACCGTCCAGCTCTCACATCCCAGTAGTCCTCAAAGTCTTTGCACAGTCCAGCACCCACTTTAATTCTTCTTTTAAAGTGTTTATTCATTTATTTGGCTGCTCCAGGTCTTCCTTGTGGCATATGGGATCTAGTTCCCTGATGTGGGATCTGGTTCCCTGATCAGGGATCGAACTCAGGTCCCCTGCTTTAGTAGTGCAGTCTTAGCCCCAGGACCGCCAGGGAAGGGCTCCAGCATGCACTTTAAAATCTAGGTCCAAAGTCTTTTAAAATATCATCTAAACCAGAGCGAGATGACACTGAAGGTATAATTCCTCCTGAGGCCACTTCGTATCCAGCTATGAACCTGTGCAAGCAAACAATTTCGGGGTAGAGTCTTCATCAGACACTGAGTCTGCCCACACCTTGGTCTTAAACTCCCCAGCTTCAGGAACTGTGAAAAAAGAATTCCTGTTGTTTTTGCTGTCATTCTGTTAGAGCAGCCTGAGCTGCTAAGACGATATTACCCTGTGGAAAGTCTCCTTCCCACTCTGGGGCCCCTCCATCCAGTCTCACCCTCCCCGTTCACCATTGCTGTCCTTACTTTCTTACGCATCCTTCCAGGGTTCTTTGTGCATTTGCAACAAAGACTTGTTCCACCCCTCCCAGCTTCACACAAAGGGTGACGGGTGACGTATCAGCCACATTGTTCTGCAAGCTGTATTTTCAATGCACAATATAGTCTGTAGACCTTCCCATGTCCGTAGAAAGAGCACTTCCGCATTCTTGCTTAGCTTTGCATAATCATCCCTTGTATGAAGGGGCCGTGATTTGTATTCAGCAGTCTCCATGTGATGGGCATATGGATTGTTTCCAACCTTTTGCTTTAACAAATAATGCCATAATGAATACCCTCTCACGCCTGTGAGTATCTCCATAGAATAATTTTCTAGAAGTGGAGTCTTTGTTGTCAGATGGTATTTGCATGTGTAAGTTGATAGTCCTTGACTTTTGTGGGCGTGTCTTTCTTCTTGTGCGTCTTCTAAAGACAGCCCTTAGGAAGAAACTGAACAATTTCCCAGGCAGTAAATACAAATGTGGGGTTTCCCAGGTGGCTTAGTGGTAAAGATTCCACCTGCTAATGCAGGAGATGGGGTTTGATTCCTGGTCCAGGAAGATCCCCTGGAGAAGGAAATGGCACCCACTCCAATGTTCTTGCCTGGAGAATCCCATGGACAGAGGAGCCTGGCGGGCCACAGTCCACGGGGTCTCAAAGAGTCGGACACGACTGAGCGACTGAACAACAACAGATACAAATGGGTCCCTTCCTTCATACGTTGACGCTTTTTCTAAATGTTCTAGGGGGCTCCCTGGATTCCTTTATTTACCAAATATTTATTAGTTTACCCTCCTTCCTCCTTGCCTTCCTCCCTTTTATCTTTTATTTAACAAATATCTGAGTGTCAATTGTAAGCCAAACTAGGTGCTAGAGGAAGTATGGTGGGTGACACAGACACAGTCTTTACTCCTCCGAAGTCCCCATTCTAGTGGGACTGGGAAGAAATAAAACAGGGAAACATAACAGTCTGCAGAATTGAATAAAAAACACGGTTCTTCTTTGAAGGAGTTAGCAACTAGTCAAGAAGAAATAGGAACACGTCACTAAGCTCTAGGGTAAACACTGATGTGCAGTGTTGATACGAGCCGTGGAAAGCGGGGCGGAAAAGGTCCAGGGACCACACCAGGACTTCAGCGTCTGACGGGCCCGGGTTCTGATCCTTGGCCGATTTCCTCCTTCTCGGGATTTTGGACCTTGACCGCTAGGCTCTCCTGAGCCGTGTTTCTTTACCTGCACAACCGTGAAGCCAATATGCAGGGGGTTTGTAAAGATGGGTGATAATGTTTGTGTGTGCATATGAAGGTCCTGGGCACAGGACCCAGGCCCTCAGTACCTGGCCCCCATCATTTTTGAGTATCCTACTTGTCAGGGCAAGGAAGGGGGCCTATGTCTGTCTGTCTGCCTGCCTGGGACAGTCAGAGAAGCCTTTCTGGGGCAGGGCCCTCGGTAGTAGAGCAAAGACATGAAGAAATGGAAGAGAAAGTTTTTAGCGTTTTATTATTTCTTTGATTTTTTACTTTATACTGGGATATAGAAAGTGAAAGTCGCTCAGTCCTGTCCAACTCTTTGCGACCCCATGGACTATCCATGGAGTTCTCCAGGCCAGAATGCTGGAGTAGGTAGCCTTTCCCTTCTCCAGGGGATCTTCCCAACCCAGGGATCGAACCCAGGTCTCCCGAATTGCAGGCGGACTCTTTACCAGGTGAGCCACAAAGGAAACCCCTACCAGGAAACAGCCAATTATCACAGCATTGAAATAATGCTGTGATAGTTGCTGGTGAACAGCAAAGGGACTCAGCCATACATGTATCCATTCTCCCCTCCCATCCAGGCTGCCACGTAACATTGAACAGAGCTGCGTGTGCTGTCCCTTTTAAATACAGCAGTGCGTGCATGTCCATCCCAGACTCCCTAACTAGCCCTTCCCTCCATCCCTCCCCACTGGCAACCATAAAGGAGAACATTTTTTAGCTGGCAGGCACAGCGGAGGAGAGATAGGAGGGCTGTAGGGGGCCTGTAAAGAAGCTTAATCTGGGTTGAGTTGCCCAAGTGGTGGGCAGGAGGAGGGAGCAGGCGGTTGGGGGGAGACAGTGACCTGGTCTGGGGAGGCCCTGACCATTGGGGCGGGACCGCTGACTCTCCTCTGCAGGCTGGGGGCACGGTTGGTCCTTGAAGGTCGTTGGGCGGGTGGTTAGGATCATGGGAGGTCACATGGTTGGGATGATGCTTTAGCAAAACCAGTCTGGCCGAAGAGTCGAGATGACCTCACCACCCAGTCAGGGGACCACCGCTTCCGGCAGCGACCCCAGGAGGACTCTGGACCAGGGCGATGCCATTGGATGTGAGGACAGATGAGACTTCAGGGGTGACTCTAGGGCTGCCGAGGGGGCCAGTGGGAAAATGCATGGCAACATGAGAATCCCGAGAAACAGCCGCGGCCTTGGTGGGAAGCAGGACAGACTGCAGGGGGCAAAGTTTGGGGCGGGGAAGCCACTTGGGAGGATGCGTTGTTTGTCCAGGCTTCAGGACCAGATGGTGGAGAGCCCACACGAGGGTCCAGAGGTGCCCACCTGCCGCCCCTGTAGGTGCCATGGCTCCCCCAGGAAAGCCCGGGCTTGTGTCGAAGGGCATGCATCTGGGCACTGTCCTGATAGCCGGCCCATAGACCTCCCCCAAGAGTCAGTGCCTATGTCCTCCATGCCACGTCCATCCCTGGAGACTCCACGGGCCACACGGGCTTGGGCTGTCCTGCGAAGTGAGGACCTATAAGCTCTGCCTTCCCTGCAGGAGATGATTGTTTGGCGGAGAAGCTGTGAGCGGGCCCAGGGCGAGTCGTGACTGCTGAGCTTAGCTGGTGCTAGGCAGGCTTCTGCATTGGCCACAGGACAGACAAGTCCTGGGCGGGAGAGGGGAGTGGAGCCACGGTCAGAATCAGCCACCAGTCATCCAGCCTGGCTTAGAAACAGCCGTGGCTGCGGGAATGCTGTCAACGTGCTTTCACATGAACGTGAAATTCAGAAACTTCTGGTCCTGTGTCTCCCAGAAGACACTGCTGCCTCCTTCTGATCCCTGTAATCTCTTCTTCCCTGAGGCCTCCCTCGACTCCTCCTGCTCAGTTTGCAAGATCATAGACAGTCTGAACCGTGGGATTCATTTTTGTTTTAATCACATAATTTTTAAATTGTTTTGGAACTGTCGTGTTAGTAAGGGAAAACGGGAAATCTGTGTTTTTTCTTGCAGTTTGGTTACGACTCATTTGCTCGCTCATTCACTTGTTCAGCTGGGAGATAGTTGCTGGTCTCTTGTGTGAGAGCTTGTGCCAGGAGGGTGTGGAATCATCCATACTCTATTGGCTTCGTCTAGAAGGGATTTTAAAACAGGGTTTCATACCCTCTGAGGAGGGACTGGGCTGCTCAGAAATGATACACAAGCACGTGGGTGTAGGGGAGAATTATGTGTATTGATACTGGGAGGAAATCCCTCACTTTTCATGAGCTTCTCATACAGGCCTGTAGATTGTTCTGAACCCTGATTAGGAAGACTGGCTTTTGGCTAAACTCTGCTTCATTTTCTTTCCCGCCTGGTGGCCTGAGACGGCTTGCTTCACAGGGGTGTTGGGTGGTGACAGTTGAAATCTTAGGAGATTTTTAGTTATGCAGATGCCAAGGCATATCGTCCAATAAGGAAACAGACTGACACCCATGAGGACCGAGGAGAAAATCCCCGAGAGTCATTTCAGATCATTCTGATCTCTCAGCTCTTGGCTCAGATCTCAGAAGCACTTGGGTCATTCTGAGCAGTTCAGCAGTTAAACAATCCAGAGTACAAGCCAGGAAACCTGGGCTGAGGTTCTGGCAAAGCTGTTAACATTACAGAAGTCATTTAACCTCTGGGGCTGCAGTTCTCCTCTTTTGTGAAACAAAAGAGCTGGAAGAGATGCTGACCAAGGTGATGTAAACAGCTCCTGGGCTCTGAAAGTGTGCCAGGCTCACCTAACATCACGTCCTACAAAGTGAGCATTGCACATCTTCCCTCCTTGAGGGCTGGGACACCAACAGCCTCAGAGATGGCAGCTCTGGCTCACACAGCTGGGAGGCCCCTGCTCTGAGTCCTGACTCGGGTCCAAGGGCCCCAGTATGTGTTAAACCACCGCCCCATCACTCCTTGGGTCTGTTCTCTGTCTAGAGTTGATGGCTATTATTATACGGATAATAATATTTGGATCCATCAATATTTGGATCAATCACAACCCTTATCTGAAAAACTTTTAAAAATGCTCTTTGCTTTCTTTTTGCTGCTTTCAGGGGCCGGAACACCCAAATCCTGGGAAGAGCTTCAGCGCCCGTGGCTTCCCTCGACATTGTTACCTCCCGGACAGCGAGAAAGGGAGAAAGGTGAGAGCAGGTGTCGGCGTCCCTGCCCCAGCTCTGCTCCCAGTGGTGCTGAGCAGAACTGGGTCTCTGAGCTCTAGATGCCTGTGTAATCAGGTCACCGCAGAGAGGCTTCCGTGATGGTCCAGCGTCAAAACTCTGCCTTCCCATGCAAGGGAGCAGGTTCAATTCCTGGTTGGGGAACTAAGATCCCTGACGCCTTGCAGCCAAGTCACCAAAATGAAAACAGAAGCAATATTGTAACAGACTCAATAAAGACTTTACAAATGGTCTGGGTCCAAAAAAAAAAAAAAATGTCCCAAGTCATAGTGGAGTTAGCTAAAGGAGTGAAGAGATATGACTACAGTTTTGCTTTTGTAGGATGGTGGGGGCTGGACTTTTGGCTTTTTTCTCTCCCGGATTTTACGGGCAATAATTCATCTATTTTAGGTTCTTCCTCTAGAGCTTTGCTGCTTACTGGCAGGTCCTGGGAAGAGCAGCAATAGCAACACCTGGGAGCTCGATGCAAATACAGGACCTTAGAACTACTTTATTTGACTGGATCTCAGGGGGCCTGACAGCACCTGAGTGCTTGGGAAGCACGCTCTGGGCAGGGATCGTAATCTGTGGCATTTTACTGTTCTCTGTAATGAAGATTTTTGTTGTTATTTAGTTGCTAAGTCATGGCTGACTCTTTGTGACCCCATGGACTGTAGCCCACTAACCCCTGTCCATGGGATTTCCCAGGCAAGAATACTGGAGTGGGTTGCCATTTCCTTCTCCAGGGGATCTTCTTGACCCAGGGATCAAACCCAAGTTGCTGGCATTGGCAGGCAGATTCTTTACCACTGAGCCACCAGGGACTCAGTCAATGAATATTTTGACTTTCCCCAAAAGAGCAGAGGGGGAAATCGCTGGATTTCTAGATTCCTAGTGATTCTGGGGGAGGCTTCAGTGGTTCCATGAACTCAAAATTTAGAATTACAACTTCATGTTCATTTTTTTCTGCGGATAAGCCCCAAAAAATCACTGGGTTTTTTAAAACCTTTCCTGATCTCAAAAGCAAAAAGAACTGTTGATTTATTGGCCAAGAGGTGCGTCTTGGTTAGCTCTCTCTAGGTCATGGCACGTAACAAACAGCCTCTAAATCTTGGTGGCTTCCTCCAGCCAGCGTTTATTTCTCATACAGTTTGCGTGTTACTGACTATGGCTCAGTGGCTGCTGTGGGTCAGCTTTCAAGGATCTGGTTCTAAAATTCAGGGAGAAAGAGATTTGCTTCCCTGGTCCATTCCCTCCCCATGGAATGGGGCAGAGGACCAAGAGAGAATCCAAGTGGATTCTACAATCCCATCAAAGCTTCCCCCTGAAACTTGTCACTTCTGTTCATGCTGTTCATTTGCTAAGCTGTGTCCGACTCTTTTGTGACCCCATGGACTATAGCCCGCCAGCCTCCTCTGTCCATGGGATTTCCCAGGCAAGAATACTGGAGTGGGTTGCCATTTCCTCCTCCAGGGGATCTTCCCAACCCAGGGATTGAACCCACATCTTCTGCATTGGGAAGCAGATTCTTTACCATCTGCACCAGCAGGGAAGCCCTGAGCCTTTCATAGGCTCCCGAAAGTCAAGCAAGCCAGACCAGGAGCTGGTGTCCTGCTTACCAGCAGCTCCTCGGCAAAGAGCATGCCTACAGTCTCTCACAGTGGGAGAAGCAGAGAGTCTGGGACAACGAGAGAGTCAACCACGTCATCCTGAAGAGGTGCCTAGTGCAGTGTCCCCAGATTAGTCGTTAGGGCCAGTCCTGGTACCCATTTGCCCAGAACCAACAAGTCTCTACACCCGAGACCTGCAGCCCCAACTGCTGGCTAAATGACCCCACCATCAAGTCCTGTGAATCCTCTTGCCAAGAGCTGTTTCTTCGCCAGGTCTCCTTCTTTTTGTTAATGACATACACTAAGTCCCCTACATGCGAACCTTCAAGTTGTGAACTTTGGAAGATGCGAGCGTGCGTTCCGCCAGCATTAGGCACGAGTGACATTGAAGCTCGGCCCCGGCTCCTGTTGCTGATGGTCCCTCAGCTCCACCGCCTCCCATGTCCTCTCCCTCCTCTAATCAGGGACTCTTCTTGCCTGTCCACTCGAAGCTGGCCCCTGTGTGCCAGCTGTCATACTATGCTTTTCAAGGTGCTGTTCAGTTCAGTTCAGTTGCTCCGACTCTTTGCCACCCCATGGACTGCAGCACGCCAGGCCTCCCTGTCCATCACCAACACCCGGAGTTTACTCAAACTCATGTCCATTGATTCAGTGATGCCATCCAACCATCTCATCCTCTCTGTCGTCCCCTTCTCCTTCTGCCCTCAATCTTTCGCAGCATCAGGGTCTTTTCCAATGAGTCAGCTCTTCGCATCAGATAGTTGGAGTATTGGAGTTTCAGCTTCAACATCAATCCTTCCAATGAACACCAAGGGCTGATCTCCTTTAGGATGGACTGGTGGATCTCCTTGCAGTCCAAGGGACTCTCAAGAGTCTTCCCCAACACCACAGTTAAAAACCTGGCTTCAAATCCTAGTCCTGCCGTTTACCACATGCGGGAAATGGACATGAAGTTAATTTAAGAAGTCTCGGTCTCCTAATCTCTGAAAGAGTGTGATCATTTCTAGCTCTGTGGACAGGATGTTGTAAGAGTTAAATGAAGAATTCTTTCTTGTGAAGAGTTTCTTCACATTTGTGAAGAATCTGCCTGCCATGCGGGAGACCCAGGTTCAATCCTTGGGTCGGGAAGATTCCCTGGAGGAGGAAACGGCAACCCACTCCAATATTCTTGCCTGGAGAATGCCATGGACAGAGAAGCTTGGCAGGCTACAGTCCAAGGAGTCGCTGAGTAACGTACAGCTCAGTGACTAGCACATACAGCATTGATGAAAGGCTTCCTTGGTGGCTCAGTGGGAAAGAATCCACCGGCCAAGGCAGGAGATGTGGGCTTGATCCCTGGGTTGGGATGATTCCCTGGAAAAGGAAATGGCAATCTACTCCAGTGTTCTTGCTTGGGAAATTCCATGGACAGAAGAGCCAGGTGGGCTGCAATCCATGGGGTCACCGAGAGTCAGATGCAAGTTAACAACTAAGCAACAATAACAATAAGCATTTTGTGAAACGCCCAGTGTGGTGGCAGCAGTGATCTGTGCCCTGGATGACATGTCTTTCCTGCGCCTGTACATTCTTCTCTATTAATACACCTCAAATCCTCCCCACTCTCTGAGACTCAGCTCACAAGCATCCCCTTCATGAAATCTATCCTGACGCCCACCTGCGGGTCAGCAGAGTCATGCTCGAGACCAGAATGTAAAGGCAGACAGTCCTAAAGTCAGGGCCTGCTCTGGCACTTTTGAGCTGCATGACCCAGACACATCTGTTATCCTCTGAACCTGTTTTCTCTTCCGCGGAAAAGGGATAATGAGCATCCTGTCATAGCCAACTGTTAGGACCATTAGATGAACCAGAGCCTGGCACTTAGTAAGTAAGCAGTTAGGAAATGATGGCTCTTAGTTTCAGCGTCGGGAGAAGGCAATGGCACCCCACTCTAGTACTCTTGCCTGGAAAATCCCATGGACAGAGGAGCCTGGTAGGCTGCGGTCCATGGGGTCGCTAGAGTCGGACACGGCTGAGCAACTTCACTTTCATTTTTCACTTTTATGCATTGGAGAAGGAAATGGCAACCCATTCCAGTGTTCTTGCCTGGAGAACCCCAGGGACGGGGGAGCCTGGTGGGCTGCCGTCTATGGGGTCGCACAGAGTCGGACACGACTAAAGCAACTTAGCAGCAGTTTCAGCATCTTCCAGCCTTTTTATTTTACTGTGCTGGGTCTTCATGCTGACTCTTCACCACACCGACTTCTCTAGCTGCAGTGCCTTCTCTTATTGCAGAGCACGGGCTCTGGGTACAGCAGCTTCAGTTGTTGGGGCACAAGGTCTCAGTTGCGGCTCCTAATGGTCATGGCTCATGAGCTCCGCAGCATGTAAGATCTTCCCAGTTCCGGAATCAAACCCACGTCACCTGCACCGGCAGGCAGATTCTTTACCAAGGAGCCACTAGGAAGCCCCTGCCGATCTGATCACTATTAAGATTCCTCAACTCCAGTTCACATCATGTTTACAGTCGGTCGGTTTTGAACCCAGTGCATTTTTATCAGGTGCCTTCTTCACACTGGTCAGGGTGTCAGGCGTTTGTCTTCCTCAACCAAGATTGTTTTTCAGTGTAGCTGAATTGAAACATTCTGCATATCCTCACACCTCTCTGAGCCTCACCCATAACTCAGAGGAATGATAGCACCTGCCAGACCTGGTGCTAGATTTCCCATCTGAGCCTCACAGCCAAGGGTGGTTGTGAGCATCAGATGAAAAAATAACTATGAAATGGCCTGGAAGAGGTCGGACACTTCTACCATGTCCCTGGAGAAGCACTGCGCAGCATTAGCTGTCAGTTAATGCCACACTCTTGTGCTGGTGGCGGTGGGCATGGCTCAGAAGACCTCAGACTGCTCCTAAGGGCCTCGAATTCCTAGATCCCAGCTTTTAAAATGCGGCCATGATGCTGGTTTCCCAAGTGCTGCTCGCGGTAAAGAACTTACCTGCTAGTGCAGGAGATGTAAGAGATGTGAGTTCGATCCCTGGATCGGGAAGATCCCCTGGAGCAGGAAATGGCAACCCACTCCAGTATTCTTGCCTGGAGAATCCCGTGGACAGAGGAGTCTTGTGGCCTATGGTCCATGGGATCACAAAGAGCTGGACATGACTGAAGTGACTTAGTGTGCGTGATGCTGGGCCCTAACATTAGCTGACTGTACATGCCAGGCACTGCTGTGAAATCACTCTGCTGGTAGCGCCCCCTAAGATGCTCACAACCTTTGGAGGTAAGCAGTACCACTGAAAGCTCAGAGAGGTCATGTAACTGGTCCAAGGCCAGACTCTTGGTCCGTGACAGAGTCAAGACTGAACCTGCCAGGTCCTTGAGTCCACTTCCCAACTCCTGTCCATTCCCTGTGCTTCTTGGAGCACTGTCGTGCGGGCAGGGCTGGGACCCCTGGGCGGGGAAAGCGTCCTCCCTGCAGGTGGTCTTTGACCAGCACAGCTTGTCTGGCACTGATCTCCCCCGTTTTCTCTCAGGTCCTGAAGCTGCTTCTCGTGGCCTGGGACCGCCGCCTCATCTTCGCCATCGGGACATCCAGCACCACGGGTGAGTCAGACACGGTCATCTGGAATGAAGTCCATCACAAGACAGAGTTTGGCTCTAACCTCACTGGCCACGGCTACCCAGATGCCAACTACCTGGATAACGTGCTGGCCGAGCTGGCTGCCCAGGGCATTTCCGAGGACAGCGCTGCCCAGGAGAAGGACTGAGCTGCGGGGATGGGGCCTCGGGGTGGCAAGGGTGTGGGAACCACAGGGCAGGAAGTAGGGAGAGTCAGGGTAGAAGTTGGTGCTCTGCCCTCCCAAGCCCCTCGTGCAGTCTCCATCTCCCATCCTGCCGGCCACAGCGGGGAGCCAGAGTGAATAAGGGTGTCATTCACAAACCTCATCCAACACACAGGGGCCACGGGACAGGGTGAGGGCGGCCCTCTGTCTGTTCCTGTGGAGTTTTGGTGCTGGGTAGGCAGGGATTCCTCCCCTCACCGCCCCCCACCCCGCAGCAGGGCACATGGTCAGCACACTTAGGATACGGGCACCTCTTATCCTGGCCTTGTGAAGCCAGAGGCGCCCGCCTTGGCTGGCTTCTCGCTGCTTCCACTTTGCTTGGAGAGTGGAGTTTCTACTTTTCTCTCATTCCCTGGAGGTGAGGAGCTCTCACTGTGCAAGACTGAGGGGCAGAGGGGTGAACCACTAAACCACTGCGACATCGGCAACCGATGCCTTGATGTACATTGAGGAAGTGCTTCTCACCAAGAGGGTCCGAGCAGCGAGGGCTTCCGGGAGCATCTCAGCTCCCATCGCGGTCCTGGCTGTTCCTGCCTCCCGCTCACCCCTGTCCCCTGTCCAAAGAGTCATCTGATTCTCTTATGCAGACGGAGGGACTCTGGGATTCCTCTCTGGGGCCCTGTGTCTCCCGCCCCTCTCTGATCAGACCAGAGCCTGTGTCCCACTTAGCATCTGAATTAGTCCTCAGGGAGAGGAGCCCAACTCTTCCAACTCATCCCAGACCAGCTCAAAGATTCCGTGTGATTCATCCAGTCACTGTGAGTGGAGCCCAGGCTGGGCTCCGTACCATCTGTGGACGCGTGCGTGTGTTTGTGTGTGTGTGTGTGTGTGTGTGTGTGTGCATGCGTGCATGTGTGCACAGCACTGGGCCAGGCTTTGCCGCTGGGCCAGGTTGGTGGAGGGTCCCATCGTGATCTCACACTCTGGTTCTGCAAGCTGTCGGACCCCAGTCTGATAGGACTGAAACAGCCAGGCAGTGGTTCGTGGATGTGCCTCACTGTTTGACATCCGTCCCGTAGTCAACATGAACCCAGACCGAGACAGAGCTGTGCTTGGGGGTCGGGGGTGGGGGAAGGTGTAGGGTGCGGGGTGGATGGGTCCCTTTGTATATCTCTCTCAAGGTGGGATCTGAGCCAGTCCACGAGGACCTCAGCGGGTCTCCATGCACGTTGTCTAATGAGCCTGGAGGGTGTGCGGGGACCCTCATCTCCCTCTGCAATGACAGGCTGGCCCAGTGCATGAGGGAGCCTCCAGCCCTTTCCCAGCAGGGTTGGGACCAGCTTGGGGTCCAGTCCAACCTGTGTCAGGGTTGTGGCCCAAGACCCTGCCTGTCCCCTCCCCCACATTCCCTTCGGCTCCCATGAAGGAGACAGTTGGGGGTCAGGGAGGAGAGACGGGGGATGAAGAAGGGAACCCCAGTTCTTCCGCCTTTGAAAGTGGATTCTCTGAACTCCGTGTTTGGGAGAAGTTGCTCTGGATCCCGATTCGAATTTATATACCTCGTGTCTAGGGGTCTGACATATATAGATAGATAGATAGAAGGTTTTTGATGCTGGAAAAATGGAAATGGAAAAGCCTTCAGACGCGGTTCTGAAGTTAGAAGCGGCAGCCAAGCTTTTCCAAGGGTCGGCTCTAAGTGTCCTGCTCTCAGGCCTGCAGACATTCTGACGGGGGGCGGCCAGTGGGTTCGCTCTGGCACACTGGTACTGAGCTCGTCCTCTTCCACGTGGCAGAAACGTCAAAGTGTTAGTTGCCAAGTTGCCCTGGGGATATTAGTTAGCTCCAGCGAAGGGCGCTCTGGCAGGAGGCCTTCCAGCCTCACCCATCGGTCATTTATCTCACCAGCAGACCAGGAGACTGGCCCCCAGCCCACCGCACCGTGGGGCAGTTTCCTGCCGCAGCCAGGAAGGAAACATCCAAACTCAATGGGAGAGCCCTCCCTTAGCGTTTGATGTCAGCCCATGCCTGTTGCTGGACCACTCTGTGCCAGAGACAGGCCTCATTGTAAGCCCGGCTATGCCCCCACCCTCCTTTGGCATCCTTGTCCGGGATCCTCTGGGCTCCTCACCCACAGGAACGCGGAAACAGACCCAGAGTCAGCGGGTAGACAGAGCAGTGTGGCGAGGGGAGGGGAAAGAAGGGAGACGGATAACTGGCAGAGGGTCAGGTGGAGAGACTGATTTCCCTGGGTCGGGTAGAAGAAGGTGCGGGTGGAGAAGGAGATGGGCCCAGGGCAGAGAGAAGAGGCTGCAGGGGAAAGGCAGGCAGCGGTGCTCCGTTGAGAATTGTCTTCACACCTTCCAGCCTCCCCCTCTCAGGATGCTGATAGTACTGATGGCCGGCGTCTCTTCCCGAGGTGCTTGCAGGGCTCCCTCATCTGCTGCTCTTCTAGTGGGCCTTTCTGGGCAGAAGGAACCGTTAATGTCCCTTCTAACACTTTGCCAGGCAAAGGGGGTGGGAAGGGCATGCCTCTGCCCTCTCTCTCATGCCAACCTGAAAAGGTACAGCCCTGGGTTGGGCGAGAACCCCCGCCGGCAGAGGTCCTGTGCATCCATCACTCCGACGCAAGAAGCCCTGCTGTGTTCCCTTGCCCCGTGCAGGGAATCCCGCACCTGTCCTCTCATCGTCTTGGCACCAGCAGCCTCGTTTTTCCTCTCCTGAGTCTCTGGGGAGGACACGTGGGACTGGAGACAAACCCTGTTAGTGCTCATCCCTTGAAAGGTGGATTGTGTGTGTGTGTGTGTGTGTGTGTGTGTGTGTAGTTGCCTTTGTGTTTCCATCCCCCTTTTGGGAAGCCTGGACTTCTCTGTGGTTTCACGCCTGGTCCAAACTGCTCGTCCTGGTGTTGTGGGCATGAGATGGTTGGGGGGAGGTCCTGTGTGGTACAAGGAAGGGCCCTGTCCTCTTTTCCTGGTCTGTGGTCCCTGGCATTGATGGTGGGGTGGGGGGTGGTGGTTCTGGGAGCGAGCGGCTGGCTGTCCTGTTGTAATCACTGTAACTGGTGTGTTTTGAAGTCCTTGGTGTTGCTCTGTGAATGGACATCGCCACCTGGTGCTCATGAGGTTTACGTGCGGAACAATAAACGGCGAACAACCGCAATCTGTCCTCTGTCTGCTCTGTGTCCATCCGTGCGCCTGCCGGTGAGGACTTCTGCGAGCAACCGCAAGTCCTTCCACTAAACGGGAGAGTCCCCTTTTCTACTCTTCTTTATATGTTCTTTACCCACACATCTGACCAAGTAACCTACTTTGACTTCTTGTTCCTCCAAAGAAACAGACGGCCTGGCAGGGGAAATGAGTGAAACAGCAGGGGAAAGACCATCTTAGAAACCACGAGTGTTTGCTTCTAAGTTCCCTTCACTTGGCCACAATATCGGGGGTGTTTCAACAGCTTACAGGCTGTGTTTTTCAGATGTACTCAATTGCTAAGCGGGGTCCAACTCTTCGACCCCAGGGACTGTCGCCCACCAGGCGCCTCTGTCCATGAGATTGCACAGGCAAGAATACTGGAGTGGGTTGCCATTTCCTCCTCCAGTTTTTCAAATCCCGATTCAAATGAGAACACAAAGATAACATGCTATTGCAAAGGGGCTTTTGTCACCCAAATGTGTCCTTGTTTCTGGCAGTCCATGGAGTGTGGTTTTTTTGGAAGTCTGGATCAGTGTTTCCACAGACTCCAACCTGAGCCAGCCAGTTAAGAAAGCAGGACTCAGAGAATAGAACCTACGTAACCCCCATCAGGGTTTGGATTTTGTAAAGTGACTTGATGAATGTAAACCTCAGGCTGTCTCATTCTGATTTCCTGTGGATGAATAAAGAACACATTCCTCAAGTACACATTTTAATACATATTTACGTGCAACGTTGTTAGAAGCATAAGTTGGTGAAGAACTTTTCATTTCAGTGGGCTGTTAGTACATTAAAAGTCTCAGAGTTTAAAGGTATACTTTGTTTATCTGACTCAGTAATCTTCAGGAACTCATAGGGAAGTCAGGATCAGCAGGAAAGTGGTCAGCTTGGCTGAAACATACCCACAAAACCCCCAGAGGTGAGGGAAGGCATTTTAATGCTTAAGAAGCAGGGGTTTAGTACAGAGGTTGTAGAAATCTCTGTCTGGCTGAGAGCACAGCTCCAGTTCTGTGAGTCACTCCTCTGTATCGTAGTGAGAGTGACTGCATGACCTCCCTCTTGTCTTCCCACAATCTGGGACAGTTCAAGCTCCCAGAAGAAGGACCTGGTAGAAGCCAAACTTGTGACTACAGGTGTTAAATGAGGACAGGACGAATTATCCTTCATACAGGATAACTCATTCGATTTGGTGAAGAAATACATAGCTTTTAAAATACGGTGCAGATTATTAACAGAGTCACCCTAATAATTACAATTAAGTGAGACCATTATTAAGATTAGGCAAAGCATCAAATGCCAGGTGACAATCATGCACCCTGTGAGGTGTCCCAGGGGAGTCAGTGTGGGACTGAAATAAATGTGCCACAAATAATGTTGGATGTCTTTTTTCCTTTCATTTAAGAACATTGATTTGATCACATCAACCTCCTTTCCGCTGGAGAAAAGAAAAGGACAGGATACATGACTGGGTTTTTTCTATCTTGTCCAGATTTGGGGGATGCAGTAATAATTTGATGTGGGTTTACTTTGATTTCTTGCGTCTTTCTTGTCTTCCAGCCCCAGAAAAATTTCGGAATGTGGGGTGTGTGTTCGTGTGTGTTGAGGTGGGTGTGTGCACGTGATGGGAGAGTAGAAAGGGGGGGATGTTCATCTATGGAAGAGGGAGGGGCGGTACCTGGGTAACAGAACACGAGAGGGTCATGCTTGATCTAGCCAAATTCTTTGCCCCACTTAGGATAAGCTGAGAGGACGAAGCCAGGCAGCCAGTTGTGGGTAAGAGTTCCCCTTCCCCATAGCGCCAGGATCTTTTCTAGCTTTCACCCTTTCTTCACTCACTGCTGGTCTCCAAACCACCCCTTCCCCCTTGACCTCATAAGAGAAGTTTAAATGTTGAAATATTCTCTGAGGACTTCACGACACTAGTCTGAAGTCCAAGAGTGGCCTGGTCTCAGTAACTCTTAATTGTGGGGAGCTTGAAAAGAGTAGGCTTGGTCTAAGCACCATCTCCTGGTTCAGAGGATGCTGAGATGATCCAGAGGAGATGACCCAGGCATCAGTACCTCAGAAAGAGATGAGATAGCCAAGCAGGGCCGCCTGTGTCTCCTGGGGGCTCTTCTGGGAGTGAAATCCAGACGGCTTTCAAAAAACACAAATAGTGGGGGTGGGGGGTAACATTTAAAGACATCCTTAGAGCTCATGCATTGAAAACCACGGCTGACCTCAGATTAAATGCATCCTCAAATCCAAATATGAACATTCTCCCTTGTCCTTCTCGCACATAAGCTTTCAGCTGAAGATAATGGCACACACCAAGAAGAGAAGACCGCCTCAAGTTTTAGGCTCCAGGATGACTTTTGCTTAAAAAGCCACAACTGCCCTCCAATCCCTCTCCCAACTTTGTCCATGTTTACTTCCTGGCCCAGAGACCTAGAAAGTCACAGTTCCACAAGGACTTCTGTTGCACTTGACACAGCAATACTTAGGAGGGCAGAAGTGGAGAGAAGAAGAAATGAGAGCCACGCTTGAAGGCCTGACTGGGGAGGAGAGAAACGGTGTCCTGGGAGAGTCTAGGCAGGGCTCTGTGCCTGCTCTTGGTCAAGGGCATCTCCACTCACAGCAGCGCCTGCAGCCAAACTCTGCTTCTCATCCTGGAGGGCCTGGTATCCCTTTTTCCTGGACTTCCGGGCACCATAGATGGCCAGGGCAACGACCCCTGCCAGGGCGATGGTTACCCCCAGGGTGAGCCCCGCGGCTGCTCCTTCAGACAGACCCTCGCCATCTCCATGGACGACTCTCATGGCTCTGCGAAGCTCTAGGGGCTCCCCCAGCCTCCACTGGTGGGTCTGGGGATCTTTAATCCAGGAGCTGGCCGTCTCGGGGTTAGTCACCAGGACAGTGTTGGTGGCCACCTGACTCATGAGGGGTGGTCGGGTATAAGGAGGGAGCCTGACAGGAGGCAGAGACCCTCCTGTAAAAAGCCCGGCTTTGACACAGTAAGACACTTGGCACCCATCGCTGATGAGGGCTAGGTGTTGGCTGAAGCCCCCTGGACACTTTCTTAGAGAAGGTGCCCCTGGATCTCTGGATGTGGCAGAATCCACCAAGGGGTTCCCCACCACACAGCTAAAGAACCCACCAAAGGGGACGGAAAATCTATATCCCAACTCATAGTCCAGAGAGGCACATACCTTAAGGTTTTCAAAAAGTCTCAGTTGAAAATAGCCGGCTGGGCACGACTGGGCATTGGTCAGAGGATTTATGCTCTTACTGCTGAAGAGCCCGCCAAAAAGGAGCCCAGAGTTTTCAGACACTTGGCCACTGGCTGCACACCAAAAAGCCTTGAATTCAGCCCTGGCTACTCGAAACACGTCTTCACACACCGTCTTGCAGAAGATGTAGAGGGTACACTTGCGGGAACACTCCAGGTGGTTGTAACCCTCCTCGTGGGTCTGAGCAAGCAGCTGGACTGGGGAGTAGCCAGAGGGGCAGGACATGCTGCCAGTCAGAGGATTCTTCTGCTCCAGTTTCTGGCAGAGTTGGACAACCTCATTCCCTGAGAACTGGGTGCATTCCTGGTAAACTCCCCCGAAGGAGAAATTGGTCATCTTCCCCTCACAAGAGCCATCGTCAGTGTTGGCATGGAAGTTGAAGTTGGGAGAGTTGAGATCCGTGCAGCCGGGGTAGGTGTTGACCGCATAATACCTGCGCACGGCCGCCTCCACCGTCTTCGACAACTTTCTCACCAAGGGCCGCGGCAGTTCAGGCAGTCGTTCAGGGTTGATGAAGAAATACAGCGGCAGGCCAGCTCGGTCCATGGCCACCAGGTGGTTGCTGACGCCCTGCTGCCAGGCCTGGAGGGTGATGCCTGGGTAAAACGGAAGTCCTCCGATGCTCTGAACTCTGGAGTTGGTTCGGTTCGAGAGGTAGCTCTTGGTGAAGGCGTTCTGCGAGGTGTAGTTCTCCTCGAATTTGAAGTTCACGATGTTCAGGAAGGTGATTCCAGCAGACGCGGTCACGGCACTGCGGCTGCTCTGGCTGTCCTGCAGGAATGACGACCTGATGTGGTCCTCCTGAATGAGCGTGGCCCCTGCATCCACGCTGGTGATGACATGGGTACCGTAGTTGAGGACCAGGAGTTCTGCCAAGTAGGTGGCCATCCGGGTCTGGTTGTTCTCCAGTTGCTCTGAGATGCCCATGAGCGCCTTCTTAAACCCCAAGCTTAGCTCTGCATCTGGGTTGATTTTGACCGTGTAGACCAGGTTTCTTACCTGAACCTGGGTAGTTACAGCTTGGTCCTTCACCTGAAGGGTCTTTATCCTCTGGAACTCAAGGGAGAACTTGCCGTTGACTTTGGAAAAAAGAGAGAGCTCCATGTTAATGGAGTTGGAGGTGCTGCTCTGGTAGTTTACCCAGGACTCCAGGATTTGGGAGTTCATCTCCAGGTTGCTCTGCTTCTGGGGAATGGTGAAGATCTCATCCGGGACGATGTACTGCCCGTCTTCCGAGGTCCTGCAGTGGCTGTAAACCAACTCCATCACCCGTCCCATGTCCACATTCCGCAGGTTATCCCAGCCGCCTCCGGGTAAGACAGGCAGAACGGGCAATTTTAAGGCATTCTTGCAATTTTGAAACCCAGGCTCATCGGTTGCTCCCCAAGATGTGTCCGTCTCAGCCCATGTTGCCACTGCCCAGATTAGAAAGGCACCCCTGAAGCTGTTCATGGCTCAGACAGCCCCGGCCTGACCCACCGGTCCTGAGCTGTGGCCAGAGGGCTTGGGGCAGACTGAACTGATGGGAAAGAAAGCCGTTGCTGAAACAAAAAGTTTAGCAGTTCTCCTAAAGCCACCAGTTCCTCTTTGGGCTAGTCTAATCTCGAAATGGGGAAATGAGAGTCAATTCGAACACTAAGGTTCATCAGGACTTTGAAAAAATTGCGTGGCACTAGATAGCAAACCCCGGAGAAGGCAATGGCATCCCACTCCAGTACACTTGCCTGGAAAATCCCACAGATGGAGGAGCCTGGTAGGCTGCAGTCCATGGGGTCGCTAAGAGTGGGACCCGACTGAGCGACTTCACTTACACTTTTCACTTTCACGCATTGGAGAAGGAAATGGCAACCCACTCCAGTGTTCTTGCCTGGAGAATCCCAGGGACGGGGGAGCCTGGTGGGCCACTGTCTATGGGGTCACACAGAGTCGGACACGACTGAAGTGACTTAGCAGCAGCAGCAGCAGATAGCAAACCCAACCCTGTATCCTTAACAGTCAGCTGCCCCCAACCTCCCCCAGCGCTCAGCTGGTTACTCTGCACAGCAGTGGGCACTCAGAAAAAATACAACCACACACCTTACCGTTACCCCCATGAGAGCGTTCCAGCTTTGAAAGAAAGCTTTGGTTTCATTTTTTGTTCACTCTCTTGATGGTTCTGTTTTCCCCTAACGACTCTCTGCTGGGACTTTAATATCACTCTCCTTTTCCTCTGTGTATAGTTGGCAATAACTCAGTACCTGCTCTTATAACTTTAATTTTTTCATTCCGTGGTTAAGTGCATGTAACTTAGACAGATGTGTAAAAATGAATGCGGTCTTCACCACTCAGGTTTTTAAAGCAGCAATTCATTTGTTGTGTCATAAGGAGACGATAACTTCATGAATTTGCATTTGTGTACTAATGCTAAGTATATTAAGCGTCATTATTTAAAGCAGTCTTTTCAGGCCCAATGACCTAAAATCAGGCTTGATTGGAGCCCAGTTCTGTTGGTTCTTTGGGACAACCAGCACATTGAGTGGGATCCGGGGAATCCAGAGGAGTTAATGGAAACTCCCAATTGCACCCTATGTCACCCTGATGGCTCCCAGCTGCACCCTTACACCATGAACCAGATGCAGGACTGAGACTGCAAAAGCCGTGTTTCAATTCACAGGCCGCCCGTCTGCATTCTGGAAAGGCAATTTCAAGGAAGTGAATCACCACAGGATTGTCACTGAGGGAGCTGACAGGTGTTTTCAGAAATAATGAGGCCGGTTGCCTAGCTTTACAGGCAGAGCATCACTAGTTGCTATTAAAACCTTGACACAATCTAGAAAAAATGATACAGATGGACTTGTTTGCTTAGAGAACAGATATAGCAAAAAAACGCATGGGCACCAAAGAGGGAAAATGGGGTGGGGTGAACGGGGCTCACATGTGTGTGAGTCAAGTAGATTGCTAATGAGAACCAGCTGAAGAGTACAGGGAAAAAGAGAAGATACATACAGTCTGTTTGTAGGACACATAACAAGCTGACCTTAGAAATGTGCTCCAATATACATTAGAAGACAAATACTGCTTGATTTCACTGATGCGAAGTACCTAGAATAGTCAAATCCACAGTCAGAAAGTACACTGGTAGATGCCAGCAGGGTGGGAGCTAGTGTTTACTGGGGACAGAGCTTCAGTTTAGGAGGGTGAAACATTCCAGAGATGGATGGTGGTGAGACTGCACAGCAATGCGAACGCGTTTAGTGCCACTGGCCTGCACAGGGCACTACGGGTAAAGTAGGATGCTTTCTCTTCTGTGACTTTCACCATGGTGGCTCAGATGCTAAAGAATCTGCCTCTGTTGCAGGGGACCTGGCTTCAGTCCTTGCGTTGGGAAGATCCCTTGGAGAGGGAATGGCTAACCCACTCCAGTGTTCTTGCCTAGAGAATTCCATGGACAGAGGATATAGTCCACATGGTGGCCAAGAGCCAGACATGACCGAGCAACTAACACTTTGCCACAATTAAACAAAAAAAAAAGCCTGATTTGTGTGGCCACGTGATACTGCAATCCTACTCCTAGGCATATATCTGGAGAAAATTCTAATTCAAATAATACATGCACCCCAATGTTCATAGCAGCACTATCTACAATAGCCAAGACATGGAAGCAGTAAGTGCCCATTCACAGATGAAAGGACAAAATATACGGATTGTGTGCACATTGTCAGTCACGCAGTCATGTCCGAGTCTTTGCAACTACGTGGACTGTGGCCTGTCAGGCTCCCCTGTCCGTGGGATTTTTCAGACAAGAATAGTGGACCGGGTTGCCATTTCCTCCTCCAGCAGATCTTCCCAATCCAGGGATCGAGCTCACATCTCCTGCACTGGCAGGTGGATTCTTTACCACTGAGCCACCTGGGAAGCCCGTATAGATTTATATGTAATGGAATACTGTGTTTTAGTTGCTAAGTTGTGTCTGACTCTTTGCGACCCCATGGACTGTAGCACCAGGCTCCTCTGTCCATGGAATTCTCCAGGCGAGAATACTGGAGTGGGTTGCCATTTCCTTCTGCATATTTCCTAGTCATAAAAAAATGAAATAATGCCATTTTGCAACAGCGCTGACGGACCTAGAGATTACAGGAAGTGAAGTAAGTCAGACAGAGACAAAAACCATATGAGTTCACTTATTTGTGGAATCTAAAGAAAATACAAAGAAATTTAACAGACTTGTGGTTGGCAAGGGGGAAGGCGGGTGAGGGAGTGATGGATTGGGAGTCTGGGGTTAGCAGATGCAAACTATTATATATAGGGAGGATAAACAGCAAAGCCCTACTGTGTAGCACAGGGAACTAGAGTCAGTATTCTGTGATAAATCATAATGGAAAAGATATGAAAAAGAATACATATATATGTGTCTGAGTCATTTTACTGCATAGTAGAGATGAACACACCATTATAAATCAACTACACTTTAATAAAATAAAATTTAAAAAACCTTGATGGTGTTCTGTAAACCCAGAAATATCACATTCTGACTCTATTAATGCCTCAGTTATCATACTCTGGGGAATTCACTTACACTCAAGTTCAGTTCAGTCGTGTCTGACTCTTTGTGACCCCATGAACCGCAGCACAACAGGCCTCCCTGTCCATCACCAACTCCTGGAGTCCACCCAAACCCATGTCCATTGAGTCGGTGATGCCATGCAACCATCTCATCCTCTGTTGTCCCCTTCTCCTCCAGCCTTCAATGTTTCCCAGCATCAGGGTCTTTCCACTGAGTCAACTCTTTGCATCAGGTGGCCAAAGTATTGGAGCTTCAGCTTCAACATCAGTCCCTCCAATGAACACCCAGGACTGATCTCCTTTAGGATGGATTGGTTGGATCTCCTTGCAGTCCAGGGGACTCTCAAGAGTCTTCTCCAACACCACAGTTCAAAAGCATCAATTCTTTGGCACTCAGCTTTCTTCACAGTCCAACTCTCACATCCATACATGACCACTGGAAAAGCCATAGCCTTGACTAGATGGACCTTTGTTGGCAAAGTTATGTCTCTACTTTTTAATATACTGTCTAGGTTGGTCATAACTTTCCTTCCAAGGAGTAAGCGTCTTTTAAGGGTTTAGTTTATGAGCCAGTTTCTGGGCTTCCCAGGTGGCTCAGTGGTAAAGAATCTGCCTGCTAGTGCAGGAGACACAGGAGATGTGGGTTCAATCCCTGGATCACGAAGACCCCCTGGAGGAGGAAATGGCAACCCACTCCAGTATTTTTGCCTGGAAAATTCCATGGACAGAGGAGCCTGGAGGGCCACAGTCCATGGGGTCACAAAGAGCGACTGAGCAAACACACACCAGGTTTCTACTTGGCTAGAGAAGCAAGCCTCTGCCCAGGTTATAAATTAATAGCTCAGTAGAGTGATCACAAATTTAGAATTAGAAAAGTTAGAACTGAATGTCCTTGAGTACTTCCAATAAGTTTGATGAAATATCCATATACTTTTCTTCAAACTATTTCAGGGCTAGTTCATCAGAATCAGAAAAGTCACTTACCCCGTTTTGAAGACATGCGGACAATTTCTTATTTTTTCTTTTGGCTGTAATAGATCTTGATGGAATCTCACTCTTCTTCGATGAGAATACAAGTAAGGTGAATAGAGATAACTCTACATGTAGGTGTTCCTATATATCTAAACACCTAGTCATTGTCATTCACTTTTGGACCACCTTCATCTTCATTTTTATTATAGCAAAAAGAAAAAACTGAAATCACTAAAAGAGCCCCAAAGAGTGAAATTACATCGCATTCACATGACAAAATATTTTGCAGCCATCATAATTATATTTTCAAACAGTTTTAATAACATAGGAAATTCTTATGCCATGTTAAGAGGAAAAGCCATGACAAGCATTCAATATGATCTCAACTATGTACAAATATAATGAGGAATATACACCAACTGACCCATTGACAGTAGTTATATCTAGTAGGTAGGTTTTATGAATTATTTACTTCTTTCCACTCTTTTACATATTTTGAGTTTTCAACAATGAGCTTGTTTTTACTCATTTAACAAAACTTTATTGAGAATCTACCAAGTCCCAAACACAAGGATGAGTAATCATTACTTTCGTATTCAGAAAAATAAGCAACAAATATACATTTAAAAACCAAAAGAAACCAAGTAGTTCCGGAATTTACATACACCTGAGATGATCCAAAGCCTATGACTGTGTTTGCTATGCTCAAGGAAGTTCTCTTTTCAATTCATGGAGAAATAATGAAAGAAGAAGTGCAAATCTGGGAATTTCAGCTCAACTGAAATTTGCATGCCACCAGCAGGAATTGCTGCTGGTAATGGTCAGGCAGGAGGAGGTGACCTCCAAGAGTCTGACCAGAACATTTCACCCATTCCTTTCTTGCTTTACTCTGCTCACCAGTGATTTCTTCCACTTGGCTTGTACTTAAAGGCCCAGGCACCTCCATAAACTCTCCAGAAGGCTGCTCTCAAGGGCTTGTGCCTAAAAGCCAAACTTTAGTTTCTAAAAAGAAAAAGGCAACTTTTCTACAAAAGTTGGGCACCTGCATTGCAGCAGAGTGTTTTCACTTCCTGCAAAAAGAGGCAAGAGGGAAGTCCCAGGTCCGTTTTCTTTCTCAGTGTGAACACGTGCTTTCTGACACCAGCTCATGCAGAGCCACACCATGACTCACTGTCTGAGGTTCAGTTCTCTGTGGGCTTGGAGCGGACCCAGGTGTCCCCTATTTCTGCATTTCACCTGCAGTCTGAAATAGAGACGAACATTTGGCTGCATTTGGGGTGACGACCCCCTTTCTTAGTTTTAGCAGAAATCTATGGATGTATCAGGAGTCTGAAATCTGACAGTCAAATAGTCTAAATGGATCAAAGAGCTGTGACTTCTAAAGACTCTGGAATAAACCTGTTTCTGGAAAATCCAGGCGGAGTTCGTCACAGCGTGACCATGTTTTCTTTTCTGAGCAGTTGACGGCTAACCTGGTGTTTTGATCCTTGCTTTATCAGCTCCTTCTCCTCAGAGACCGTTCTTCCCATCAGGACTGTTTGTGTTCTGACCACAGTGGTTTCTTGATTCTTTTTCATCTTGAGGGAAAAACAGGAGACCCATGTGAAACTCTGCAGATGCCACTGAATAGACCAGAAAGTGGCAGCTTTGGTCATTTCATTTCTTTTCTCTATCAACACGTGCCCCTCACATTTTTTTCTAATTCTTTTTGTCCTTATCAATTCTTCCTTTTTTGCTTTTTTTTTTTTCCTCTTTGCTGTGTCCATATTTAGGTTTGGAGGACACAAGTCTGTGATTTAAAGTGATACTTCCACTGCCCTAAAGAAGAAGGAAGTCATACTGTGTCAGAGATCGCGTCTTTAGGAGACCACTTCCCTCCGACACAGTCACAGTGATCAGCACTCATCAATCAGAGCATTAATTCCCACTGAGATCAAACGCTGCCTCAAGTATCATTCTCAGTACAGTTCCCCAGGACGTTCTACAGGAAGCCTATTTCATCCACCCCTTAAACAAACATTTACCGAGCATCTATTCATCAAGTACCCTTTGTACATGCCATTTTTGGAGTAGCCAAGGTCAAACAACGCTCTTTTAAGAGTCTAGCTGACCAGGTGACCCCTTGGAATCACTGCTTCCTTTTTTCTACCCTCCAAGCTACGATCCAAGCTAAGGATACAACCAATCCATCCCAAAGGAAATCAGTCCTGAATATTCATTGGAAGGACTGATGTTGAAGTTGAAACTCCAATGCTTTGGCCACCTCATGTGAAGAACTGACTCATTTGAAAAAACCCGATGCTGGGGAAAATTGAAGGCGTGAGGAGAAGGGGATGACAGAGGATGAGATGGCTGGATGGCATCACTGACTCAATGCACATGAGTTTGAGTAAACTCTGGGCATTGGTGATGGGCAGGGAGGCCTGGCCTGCTGCAGCCACGGGGTTGCAAAGAATCAGACACGACTGAGCGACTGAACTGGACTGAACTGAACTGAAGCTAAGCTCCACTGGATTGAGCAGTTAAGACCAACCTTCCTCCCCCTCCAATCAGTTCTCAGGTTTCCTAATGACACCAGTCTAATATGAAGAGCGCCTCTTGCATTATCGTTCAGCTGAAGACAAACAGAGAGCCTTGTCCACCACAAATCAGAAACACCCAAGATTCCTCTCATGCTCTTGTTCCTCAGTCCCAGAGTCTTTCCTGTCATGTAACTCCCTCTTGGAGGAAGATTTGAGCGAAAGAAGTGATTGGATGGCATCTGGCCTCTCTGGGTTAACTGCTGGCAGGAGTTCATATTTCTATATTTGTTTTATTTTTGCATAATACAAACCCCATCTAACATTCAGTCTTTCCCTCTTGAGCTGCAGGATCTTCAGACAGACGTTGAGCAGAGATGAAGTGAAAATCGCCACCATTTTTCTTCCTGCTTGAAATAACCATGAAAACAAGTGAGTTAGGGGACGTGGTTCTGCCATCATGGAATCAGGCGGAATCAGGAGCTTTGGGTCCTCCGATGAAATATTCCCATTGTCGTGACTACTTTTCTGTGATCTAAACACAAGATTAAGCGCATGGGCTGGGCTGTGAGTCTATTCAGTCTCTAGATTTTGTTGTGCTTTGTACAGTCACTCAAAATATCTCAACAGCTAGACTGATGTACGTATATGTGAAATAGAGGTTTCAGAATTGAAATATAGGCATCATTCTGGCTTCATAGGTGACTCGGGGCAAGTTCTGGAGTCTCCCTAAGCCTTCATGTCCTCAGCTGTGACGTCCCTCTACGCAGTAGATGAAGTTGTTAAGAGGATTGACCGAAACTCTCCATGTGCAGCTCTGTACAACCCAGCTAGAAGCTCCGTGTGTATCAGCTCTCAGCTTTGCTGAGCTTGTTGCTGCAGTCTTCAGGCTGACTCTGCAGTTCAATTCTCGCAGAAGGGGAGTGGAAGAAAAGCCGCCGTATTAGAGCACTTCAGGAGACTTTTTTCTTCTCATCCATTTGATAGCATTGATAGGGAAGTTATACTGACTCAGAGAGAGCACCTGAATCTTTTTTGTTAATATCCTGAACAAAGACATGCATATCTTTACGGAAAACAATCAAGTAGCCTTGCTACACAGATTAACGGCACAGGTAAATCGGAGATAATTGGAGGCTTTATCAAAGACTTCATCCCAGGAGTCTCTTAGAATGAGGTTCACAAGCTTTTCCTATAAATGGCCAGCTAGTGAATGTCTTAGGCTTTGCAGCCAAGCGGTGTCTGTGATAACCACTCAACTTTATCATCAGAGTGCAAACTACGTGTGGATGATGCACAAATGCAGAGCATGACTGTGCTCCAGTAAATCTCTACAAAACCAGGTGGAGGCTGGGTTTTTCCTGGGCTCCGTAGCTTACTGACATCTAATTTAGAATCCAAGAATTATGGAATCTCATAATTGGAAGGGACAAGCGCTCTCAGCCCAAGGCTTGAGCCTCCTCCAGTACTGTCTTGCAAACTGGTCATCCACCCTTTGCTTGGATGCTTCCACAGCAGGATGGCTCCCTACGTACTATCTCTGGACAGCTCTGATTCTTAAAAAGCTGTTGCTTCAGCTGAGGCCAAATTGTCTCTGTGATCTCTGTGGCTGAGGTCATACTTCTGTACTGTGGCCATCTCAGTGGCAATGCTGTATTCTAGAGGCAAGTGAGGGAAGGTAGCTGACTTACATACTCATCAGCCTAGAGGTCCTGGAGGGGGTGACTATTTCTATCTTGTTTAAATGACAAAATGAGAATGGATAAAGACCATGCTCAATGCAAAGGTCCTAGAAGCTTCCTTCATTGTTGGATTGTGGGGAATTTCCGAGATTTCCAGGGCAAGCATTAGGATGGAGAGGGTACTTGGTGAGCTTGAGTTCAGCTCAGTTCAGTCACTCAGTCGTGTCCTGCTCTTTGCAACCCCATGGACTGCAGCACACCAGGCTTCCCTGTCCATCACCAACTCCCAGGGCTTACTCAAACTCATGTCCATTGAGTCGGTGATGCCATCCAACCATCTCATCCTCTGTCGTCCCCTTCTCCTGCCTTCAATCTTTCCCAGCAACAGGGTCTTTTCCAATGAGTCAACTCTTCGCATCAGGTGGCCAAAGTATTGGAGTTTCACTTCAACATCAGTCTTTCCAATGAATATTCAGGACTGATTTCCTTTAAGATGGACTGGTTGAATCCCCTTGCAGTCCAAGGGACTCTCAAGAGTCTTCTCCAACACCACCGTTCAAAAGCACCACAGTTTGGTGAACTTGGAAAAGCACATTTAAGTTATAAGGAGAAAATATTTCATTATTCTTGCAACTTGTCCCCATAAATACCAGCCTTCCCTAGAAAAGCATCTGGCACCCACTAGGTAGTCAACAGATATTTGTTGGAAAGATTAACTGAAGAAATGGATAAATGTAAAAACTCTGCAATCTTAGGACTCTGTTAGCCAGATTCAAAAATAGTCAATGGTGGCTTCAAGGCCTAAGGTAATAGGAACAAAAGGACAAGACGTTCCATTTAGGAAGGACACCTAGTTTATGTTTGAAGCTGACAATCCACATTCCAGAAGTAATTTTCTGCCTGAGGCCTGTCAAGACTGGGGCTAGACAGATGCGAAAGGACAAACACTATACGGGTCCCACTTACATGAGGCGCTGAAACCAAGCAAGACTCTGGCGGGTGGATCCTGGAAACCCCAGCTCTTCTGTACCCTTCCCCCCCCCCCCCGTTTCTTGATTGTAGGAAATAGGCTTCGGCCTCCAAGACCTACCTTGAGTTACAAAGGAACAAACTGTCCAAACAGTAGCTAATCAAGGAAGAGAGGGGATGAAGAGACAAGGAAGGAGCAGCCAAGGAACAGCAGCGCGGCCTAGGGCAGGGCCCTGGCTCTGACTCAAGGGCTGCACGCAGCGGTGTCTGTGAGCTCTTCTGCAGAACTAGAGCCCCCAACACGCGGAAGATGTTGACTATTTGATGAAGGGTTCTTCATTCCAGAGAGAAGGTCACAGTTTGATAACCTCTAGAACCACAGAAGCATAAGCTGGAATCAAGATTGCCAGGAGAAATATCAATAACCTCAGATATGCACATGACACCACCCTTATGGCAGAAAGTGAAGAGGAACTAAAAAGCCTCTTGATGAAAGTGAAAGAGGACAGTGAAAAAGTTGGCTTAAAGCTCAACATTCAGAAAACAAAGAACATGGCACCTGGTCCCATCACTTTATGGGAAATAGATGGAGAAACAGTGTCAGACTTTAACTTTTGGGGCTCCAAAATCACTGCAGATACTGACTACAGCCATGAAATCAAAAGACACTTACTCTTTGGAAGAAAAGTTATGACCAACCTAGATAGCATATTCAAAAGCATAGACATTACTTTGCCAACAAAGGTTCATCTAGTCAAGGCTATGGTTTTTCCTGTGGTCATGTATGGATGTGAGAGCTGGACTGTCAAGAAGGCTGAGGACCAAAGAATTGATGCTTTTGAACTGTGGTGTTGGAGAAGACTCTTGAGAGTCCCTTGGACTGCAAGGAGATCCAACCAGTCCATTTTGAAGGAGATCAGCCCTGGGATTTCTTTGGAAGGAATGATGCTAAAGCTGAAAGTCCAGTACTGTGGCCACCTCATGCGAAGAGTTGACTCATTGGAAAAGACTCTGATGGTGGGAGGGATTGGGGGCAGGAGGAGAAGGGGATGACAGAGAATGAGATCGCTGGAAGGCATCACTGACTGGATGGACGTGAGTTTGAGTGAAATCTGGGAGTTGGTGATGGACAGGGAGGCCTGGCGTGCTGCGATTCATGGAGTTGCAAAGAGTAGGACACGACTGAGCGACTGAACTGAACTGAACTGAGAACCACAGAAGCTCATCAGGAGACCATCTGAGGCCAGATTACAGGAGTGCAGGCACTGCACACACCCTGATCCTTATCTACAATCTTGCCCTTAAATCATCCCCAAGGGAAAAAAAAATGCAAAAAAGCAAAATGACTGTCTGTGGAGGGCTTACAAATAGCTGTGAAAAGAAGTGAAGTGAAAAGCAAACAAGAAAATGAAAGTTATACCCATTTGAATGCAGAGTTCCAAAGAGATAAGAAAGCCTTCCTCAGTGATCAATGCAAAGAAATAGAGGAAAACAACAGAATGGGAAAGACTAGAGATCTCTTCAAGAAAATTAGAGATACCAAGGGAACATTTCATGCAAAGATGGGCTCGATAAAGGACAGAAATGGTATGGACCTAACAGAAGCAGAAGATATTAAGAAGAGGTGGCAAGAATACACAGAAGAACTGTACAAAAAAGATCTTCACAACCCAGATAATCACGATGGTGTGATCACTGACCTAGAGCCAGACATCCTGGAATGTGAAGTCAAGTGGGCCTTAGGAAGCATCACTACAAACAAAGCTAGTGGAGGTGATGGAATTCTGGTTGAGCTATTTCAAATCCTGAAAGATGATGCTATGAAAGTGCTGCACTCAGTAGGCCAGCAAATTTGGAAAACTCAGCAGTGGCCACAGGATGGGGAAAGGTCAGTTTTCATTGCTGTAAACTCACCAGGTCCCCCAGGTTGGGTCGCTCAGTCAACAGGGCATTGACGCCCTGTGGCCTCTTTTGTTTTTCTTTTCTGCTTCACCCAAAACTGTCTCTGAGATGCAATTTGGCACCAGTGCTCAGAGGCTGAGTTTTGGCATCAGTACATAGAAGCAGCAAATTCATAAAGACAGAAAGTAGAAAGGGACTGGGGCAGAGAGGAAAGAGGGTGTGAGGCCGCAAGAAAATGTTGACAATGTGCATTTATTTGGGCTGTTGCAGAGACAAACTCAAATAGAAGAGTTGCCTTTTGAGGTGCAGGCCAAGCTACAGCTAAAGGCAGTTACACAAACTTGAAGTCCACTGTCTGGGTGCTGGACAGTTCAGTTCAGTTCAGTCACTCAGCTGGGTCCAACTTCTTGCAACCCGTGGACTGCAGCACGCCAGGCCTCCCTGTCCATCACCAACTCCCAGAGTTTACTCAAACTCACATCCACTGAGTCGGTGATGCGATCCAGCCATCCCATCCTCTTTCGCCCCCTTCTCCTCCTGCCCTCAATCTCTCCTAGCATCAGTGTCTTTTCCAATGAGTCAGTTCTTCGCATGAGGTGGCCAAAGTACTGGAGTTTCAGCTTCAGCATCAGTCTTTCCAGTGAACACCCAGGACTGATCTCCTTTAGGATGGACTGGTTGGACAGTGGATGCTGTTTATTCAGACAGAACTACTCCACAAATTCTCTGGGCGAATTCTTGCCGGTCCTTAATATTTCAGTTTAAACATGATTTCCTTCTAAAGGCCTCCCAGAACCCACAGGCTTAGGTTGTACCAGGTGAATTTATTGCCTCTCTAGAGATCTCCAGCTGCGTCAGCCACCCCAGCCTTCCACTGCTCCCTCTGTGAAGAGCGCTGGGTGGTCCTCCAACCCCTCACCTCCAAGGGCACTTGACCTCTCCCAGGAGGGGGTCCAGACTCTGCCGTGGTCTCCACCTGTTAGAACTTAACCTGGGCCATGACGGGCTCAGCAATCTACACGGGGCCTAGAGTTTCAGATTCTTATACACCTGAGTCATGATCCCGGGAATTATACCTCTGAGCCAATGAGGACAGTCCCCATTCTCGCCAAACTTGAGCCAATCCGGATGGGGATGCTAGATTCAAAATTCGCGCCCGCGCACAGTTTAGTCAATCATCACCCGCCAGCTACACCGTGGCAGAGACAAAGAAGAACCGGTGGCATAAAAACAGCCATAATTCAGAGCTTGGGCTCTTGTCAAGACTCCACTGCATTGGATGAGACTTGAGCCCTAGCTCGAGCTAGCAATAAAAACCCCTTTATGCTTTTGCATTGCTGTGGACGTCTTATTCTCTCAGTTTTGGGGACTTGGACCTTGGGCATAACACACCCATCCCACAAGAGGAAGGTTCCATGAATTAGCAGACGAAAATACAGGATGCCCAATTGCATTTAAATTTCAGGTAAACAACAAATAATTTTTTAGTAGAAGTATGTCTCATGCAACATTGGGAGCATATTTATACCAAGAAAAATATTCACTGTTTATCTCACATTCAAATTTGGGAGTTCACTGGCCATCCAGGGGTTAAGACCCGGTGCTTTCACTGCCATAAGCCTGGGCTTCGATCTCTGGTCAGGGAAGGAAGATCCCACAAGCCACGTGGCCAAATAAATAAATTACTTAAAAAAACAATAAACGACATCCGAATTTGACTGAGTACCTTATTGTGTCTGGAGACTCTAAACAGTATGGAGGACCTCTCTGGTGGTCCAGCATTTAAGACTCCACCTGCCAATGCAGGGCACACGGGTTCAGTCACTGGTCCAGGAAGATGCCGCAGGCTGTGGGACAACTGAGCCGGTGCCCACAGCTACTGAGCCCATTAACTCTAGAGCCGGTGAGCACAGCGAGACAAACTCACGCACCACGGCTGGAGAGTCGCTCCCACCTACCGCAGCTAGAGAAAGTCCAAGAGCAGCTTCAAAGACCCAGGACAGCCGGAAGCAGATAAAAACATATTTAAAAAAACAAAACACTACTGAATCCGAAGAGACTTTGGCTCCTTCGTCATGTTTGAACTCAAGTGAAGCCCCAGGCCACCAGATGTGGGCCATGGCTCCTCCAGTAGTTGGTCAGAGGATGCTGGCAAACACAACCCAGAAATACAGAGGACCTCTGCACTAGTGAACACTGACAGACAGGAGGACCCGGGCACGTGAGCGGTTCCTCCTTTCTCTCTCCAGCGGACTACGGTGAAGACTGGTGGTTTCCTAGGCTCTGTCGGAAGACACGTACATGACTCAGCAACTGTCTGTGTCTTTCCTCAGACTGTGATCAGCTCAGGAATCTGAGTCAGGAGATAGATGGGCTCCCGATCAGACATTTACAGCTGGCCTCCTGTCCACATTTCATGGGGCGCACAGACGGGGACTTCAGCCTGGATACTTACAACTGTTAGCATTTCCTGAGACAAGAGTTAGGTGGGGTCCCATTAAGGCATTGACAATCAGCCTCCTGTTTGCCTTCTGAAAGGGAAGTAACAGACGTAGGGTAATTAGCTAGTCTTTGTCTCTTGTCAACACCTTACGTTAATAGTCACGGCAATAGCCAAGGCAAGGACAAAGAGGCACAAACCCTGTCTGAGTAAAGGGTTAAGGGATCTCCACTCCCTGCCCCATTTTGGGAAAAGGAGATGCTACACTTGTGCAGAAAGGTTCCCTGTGGATCTAACGTCAAGGGATAACACCAGGCCATAATGAACCCTGCTCCTCCCAGAAGATTTCACTCCAAGACCCATCTTGGCTGTGGGCAGGGGGCGGGGTGTGCACACCCAGGGGAGGGTCCCAGGTAGGTCAGTGTAGAAAGAGAAACCAGGTAATTGGCTAACGGTAAACAAAGACCCAGAAGGACTAACCTATGAAAATGATGTAGCCGCCTCTTTACTGCCCTCTTCACTGGGGGACACCCAGACTCTTTCTCTCTGGGTGTATATCTCTGCCTTGCTTCTGTCTCAGCTAAACAAACCATTTCTCTGTGCGCTCTCCCATTTGTTGTTATGCTATATTTCTAACAGCTTACAGTTTCTGCCTCTGTGATAAATGCATTTTTCCCCAGGGGCAAATATCCAGGAGAAAATAACTTCTAGCCTCTTGCTGGTCTGGGGACTAAGATTCTGGGTTTCCATCCAGGCTAAGTAAGTGTTAGTCGCTCAGTCATGCCCGACTCTTCTCAACCCCATGGACTGCCGCCCACCAGTCTCCCGTGTCCATGGAATTCTCCAGGCAAGAATACTGGAGTGGGTTGCCATTTCCTTCTCCAGGGGATCTTCCTGACCCAGGGATCAAACCTGGGTCTCCTGCATTGCAGGCAGATTCTTTACCAACTGAGCTACAAGGCAGGCACAGGCTACCTGGGTTCAGTTCCTGGGCAGGGACTTAAGATCTCACTTCATGCCGCTGCTCACAGCCGCCTCGCTGAGATCAAACTCACCCCTTGATTTGCTTTGTCTCTTCTGCTGCCTTATCTCCTTTTTCTTTTGACATGTGCTTCGCTGGGATTGTACCTCGCAGGGAAACATTAATGAATGCAGAAAACGGATGAATATTAATGAAAAGACACTTGCTCCCTGGAAGAAAAGCTATGACCAACCTAGAGAGCATATTAAAAAGCAGAGACATTACTTTGCCAACAAAGGTCCGTCTAGTCAAAGCTATGGTTTTTCCAGTGGTCATGTATGGATGTGAGAGTTGGACTATAAAGAAAGCTGAGCACCGAAGAATTGATGCTTTTAAACTGTGGGGTTGGAGAAGACTCTTGAGAGTCCCTTGGACTGCAAGAAAGATCCAACCAGTCCATCATAAAGGAAATCAGTCCTGAATATTCATTGGAAGGACCGATGCTGAAGCTGAAACTCCAATACTTTGGCCACCTGTTGTGAAGAACTGACTCATTGGAAAAGACCCTGATGCTGGAAAAGATTGAAGACAGGAGGAGAAAGGGATGACAGAGGATGAAATGGTTGAATGACATCACGGACTCGATGGACATGTGTTTGAGTAAACTCCGGGACTTGGGGATGGACAGGGAGGCCTGCCGTGCTGCATCCATGGAGTCGCAAAGAATCGGACACTACTGAGCAACTGAACTGACTGATTAATGAATATTACATTGTTCCTCTATATGCTCCACAGCATCCCTTGCATTTATCACTATTTGAGTGGATGTTTGTTCTCTCCTCTGGGTTAAACTGTGGACTTCCCTGGTATCTCAGATGGTAAAGAACCTGTGTGCAGTGTAGGAGACCCACGTTCAGACCCTGGGTCAAGGAGATCCCCTGGAGAATGGGATGGCAGCCCATTCCAGGATCCTTGCTTGGGCGTGCAGTATTGGAGACCCACGTTCAGACCCTGGGTCAAGGAGATCCTCTGGAGAATGGGATGGCAGCCCATTCCAGGATCCTTGCTTGGAGAATTCCATGGACAGAGGAGACTGCCAGCTACAGTCCATGGGGTCGCAAAGAGTTGGACAAGACTGAGCAACCAACACTTTCACTTTCTAGTAAACTGTAAGCTGGTGGGAAGAGCCTGGATTTTATCTGTTCGTCACTGTATTACTCAAGGCAAATGCTAAATGTGGTACATAGCAAAAGCCTAATCAATATATGTTACTACTGGAAGAATAAACAAGTGAATAAAGCCAACAAAGCTGATAATATTTTGAGAACATTTCTCTGGTAAATCAGATCTTTTTTAAAATTTTTATTGTGATAATGGTCACATAAAACATTCTTGTTAGCCATATTTAACTGTATAATTCAGTGGCACTAAGTCCGTTCACTTCCTACTTTGCTATGCAGCTCTCTTCACCATCCAGCTCCTGAATCTTCACCCCCCTGAACTGAAAGTCTGTCAGCATTAAACAACAACACCCCATCTCCCCTCACCACTCCACCCCGAGACCCTGACACCTACCAACATACTTTCTCACTCTGGGCCTCCCTGGTGGTCAGACAGTAAGCAACCTATCTGCAGTGCAGGAGACCCAGGCTCGACCCCGGGGTTGGGAAGATGCCCTGGAGATGGGAATGACAACCCACTCCAGTATTCTTGTCCAGAGAATTCCGTGGACAGAACAGTCTGGCAGGCTATAGCCCATAGTGTGACAAAGAGTCAAACATGACTGAGCGACTAACACACACATACACACAAACGTGTGCAAACACACACACACACACACACACACACACACATACTTTCTGATTCTATGAATGTGACTATTCTAGATATGTCGTACAAGTGGAATCAAACAGTATTTGTCTGCACCTAATGTATATTGCAATACATTTTAAGGTTACTGAGTGGTTGATAATGAATTTTCAAGCTGAAGCCAAATGATTATAGGATTTTTGTTTCGATTTGCGTCAGTATCTTTGAGCACTCACTCAGCCTAGCTTGTACTGCTTATATTTCTTAATGCAAAGTTTACTTTGGCTTTCTGGTCTATAACTGTATCTTAGTGAGTTGGGGAGAGTGTAAGCCTAGTGTCTTGTGTAACACATGAGTTATACGAGCCCAGAGGGGATGTCCCTGTATGAGCTTCTGTCTTATTTATATCTGATCTGGTATGTAAAGCTCAGATCCTGCAGGACTGAACTCATACCTGTTTCCATACCCATCTTGGTCCCCATCCCTGCCAAGCGTCTGCATCTATTGAAGGTGGCCTGGAGGCACTTGGTCCTCACTTGTTCCTTTAACCACTCCCTAACCCTCCTGCACAGTGTGCAAGGAGGGCTTGCCCAGAGGGTGGGGCAGAGGTTGAGAAAGAAGGAGCCAGGATCACGGAGCTGACTTGCCCCGTCTGATAACAGGTCCACCAGCTGACAGTCAAGAGAAGGACTAAGGAACATAGGGGAAGAATGGGGGGGGGGGGGGGGGGGGGGGGAGAGGGGAGAAAGGTCAATATAATGCAAAGTGGAGATGGGAGGGGCTTACTGAAAAATTCTCATTATGAAAACACCAAACTTGAGTTTTGCTAATATAGGTCAGAGCCCTGATTTGGGGTCTTCCTAGGTCTTTTTTTTAATTTTTTCTCACTGTATTTCATGAGGGATCTTAATTCCCCAACCAGGGGTTGAACCTGCGCCCACTGTAGCAGAAGTGTGGCCTCATCCTAACCACCGGACCACCAGGGAATTCCCTTCCTCAGTCTTCAGTAGGCCTTTCTGTCCTCCTTTCCTCCTGGTCTTCTCTTAAAACTAGGATTTTAGTTTGTTATTTATTTATATATTTTAAAGTTTTCGACCACTCTGGGTCTCTGTTGCTGTGCACGGACTTCCTCTGGTCGTGGCTGTGGCTTCTCCTGTGGCAGCATCTCTTAGAGGCAGAGTATGGCCTCTGGGGAGCGTGGACTCAGTAGTTGGGGTCCACAGGCTTAGCTGCACTGCAGCGTGTGGAGTCTCCCCAGAGCAGGGCTCAAGCTTGTGTCCCCTGCATGGGCAGGTGGATTCTTCACACTAGACCCCCAGGGAAGTCCCTTCCATTTCTATCCTGGCCAATTAGGGCAACGTGGGGCAGTAAAAGTAGCCCAGGGTTAGAAATCTGGAGACTTAGAGTCTATTCTTCATTCCAATCTAACCTGCTGGTGACCACAGACAAGTCAGTTCCCCTCTCTGAGTCACTGTTTCCCAACTTGTAAAATAAGAGGGTGTGTTGAACTCCTTTCCAACGTCTGCATGAGTCTGCAATCCAGTCCCAACCTGCCTCAACTTGAAAGCCGTGGCAGTGATGATCTTCAACTGGAAAAGTTTAAGGTTCTGTTCCATGCTGGTCGAGGCATGCACGTTCACCCACATGTCGCTCCTGCTGATGCTTCCTCTTGGTGACTTATTTCCCTGTGCGGCTTGTCATTTGTGACTCCTGGGCTCCTTTTCCACCGCGGCTTGCTGTGGGAGGCTGGTTTGCCTTGGTTTGTTCAGCTGCCCCTCCAAGACGGTCTTCACTTTGTCTCTGCTGAGGCCTTACAACCCGTGGACCAGTGTTTGTGTTAATTGCTTGGTTCGGAGTCTCTGTGACCTCAGACCTCACACCTGTGTCAACATAAGCCTGTTGTCACAGATCAGTTCGTAGGTTCTCTGACCTCGGGGAAGAGGCAGGCAGCCTAGTCATTTTCCATGGGCGTGTGAGTGGAGGTTTCCTCACCCACAGGTGCAGGCAGCCCTTCTTCACCCCCATGAGCACTGCACTCAGGACCAGTGGCTGACATGACCTCCCATGACCCCAAACCCCTGCTCTGAGGTCCGCATCTGGCTCAGAAAGTCCCCAAGCCACAAGGCTTCCGCACGCCTCTTGCTCTGATTTTGAGTTCTCTTTCCAGCACCCACAAATCACCCTTTCTGCGTTTTCAGCTTCAGTCTTCGTGTTTGCAGAACAGTGCCTGTGCCCGTGTGCCTCGGGGAAGGGGATTCCCCCGGGTGGGCTCGGCCATCACAGTCCCCTCTTGCTCTGCCCGTGTGCCTCGGGGAACGGGAGTCCCCTGGGTGGGCTCGGCCATCCCAGTCCCCTCTTGCTGGACCCCTGTGCCTCAGGGAAGGGGAGTCCCCCGGGTGGGCTCAGCCAGTCCAGACCCCTCTTGCTGTGCCCATTCGGCCCAGCTGCCTTTTCCATAGACCCAGGGGGTGGTGGCATGTACATTGCGGCAGGAGGGTTTGGGAGGCAAACTCTCCTGCTCTCACACCCCTTCCCCCAGGAAGAGAGCCCCTTCCCTGAGCCTGAGACCCTTCTCCAGAACTAGCTCTCCTTTCACAGGGCGAGTTGGGGGTCCAGGGGGACCTGCTTTCTCTCTCCCTGGGGTCCTTGGAGAAAGCTGGAAAACAGCTTGTTCATCAAGTGGAGAGAAGACTGTCTCCTGAGAGTGGGCAGGGGCTGGGGACAGGGGCTGGGGAGGGGGGCACCCGGCTGACGTGGAGAGAGGGCAAGAGGGCGAAAGCTGAGGTCCTGGGGAGAAGGGTTAGGCTGCTCATGGGCAGCACGATGCTGCTGCCGTTCAGTTGTGTCCAGCTCTTCGTGACCCCAAGGACTGCAGCATGCCAGGCTGCTGGCCCAGCTTCCCCTTCATTTCCTTCACACTCCCCTTCCCCCTTCCCCCTCACACACAAACCTGGTGTGTGGCATGTGTGTGAGAGAGAGTGTGTTTGTGATTGTGTATGTGTATGAGTTTGTCTATATGCATATGTGAGTTGTGTGTGTGTGTGAGAGTGTTTGTATAATTGTATGTGTTTGTGACTGTGTATCTATGTGTGTATGTGTATGTGTGCGTATGTGAATGTGCATATGTGTTAGTGTGTGTTTGTGACTGTGTATCTATGTGTGTATGTGTTAGTGTGTATGTGTGAGTGTGTATATGTTAGTGTGTGAGTATATTGTCACCCTGTTTATTTAACTTATATGCAGAGTACATCATGAGAAATGCTGCACTGGAAGAAACACAAGTTGGAATCAAGATTGCCGGGAGAAATCTCAATAACCTCAGATATGCAGATGACACCACCCTTATGGCACAAAGTGAAGAGGAACTCAAAAGCCTCTTGATGAAAGTGAAAGTGGAGAGTGAAAAAGTTGGCTTAAAGCTCAACATTCAGAAGACAAAGATCACGGCATCCGGTCCCATCACTTCATGGGAAATAGATGGGGAAACAGTGGAAACAGTGTCAGACTTTGTTTTTCTGGGCTCCAAAATCACCGCAGATGGTGACTGCAGCCATGAAATTAAAAGACGCTTGCTCCTTGGAAGGAAAGTTATGACCAACCTAGATAGCATATTCAAAAGCAGAGACATTACTTTGCCAAAAAAGGTCCGTGTAGTCAAGGCTATGGTTTTTCCTGTGGTCATGTATGGATGTGAGAGCTGGACTGTCAAGAAGGCTGAGCGCCGAAAAATTGATGCTTTTGAACTGTGTTGTTGGACAAGACTCTTGAGAGTCCCTTGGACTGCAAGGAGATCCAACCAGTCCATTCTGAAGGAGATCAGCCCTGGGATTTCTTTGGAAGGACTGATGCTAAAGCTGAAACTCCAGTACTTTGGCTACCTCATGCGAAGATTTGACTCATTGGAGAAGACTCTGATGCTGGGAGGGACTGGGGGCAAGAGGAGAAGGGGACGACAGAGGATGAGATGGCTGGATGGCATCACTGACTCGATGGACGTGAGTCTGAGTGAACTCCGGGAGTTGGTGATGGACAGGGAGGCCTGGCGTGCTGCGATTCATGGAGTCGCAAAGAGTCGGACACGGCTGAGCGACTGATCTGATCTGATCTGATCTGATGTATGTGAATATGTATAAGCGTTAGTGTATGTGTGTGTTTGTGACTGTGTATCTATGTGTGTATGTGTTAGTGTGTATGTGTGAGCATGGTGTGAGTGTGTATATGTTAGTGTGTGAGTATGTATGTGAATGCGTATAAGCGTTGTGTGTGTGTATTTGTGGCTGTGTATCTATGTGTGTATGTGTTAGTGTATATGTGTGAGTATGTGTGAGTGTGTATGTGAATATGTATATGCGTTAGTGTGTGTGTGTTTGTGACTGTGTATCTATGTATGTGTGAGTATGTGTGAGTGTGTATGTGTTAGTGTGTGTGTATGTTTGTATCTGTGGGTGTTTGTGAATGTATATATGCGTTAGTGTGTATGTGTGTTTGTGAGTGTGTATGTGAGTATGTGTGTGCATGTGTAGAGAGAAGTTCATGGTCAAGTCACAGGGAGTCAGAAGAACTCAGGTGGAATCCTCACCTCATCTTCTTGCAAATTGATGCTCCTCTCTGGACTCCCATTTCCTAATTCTAATTCTCCAAGTTAGAGGACTTTATTATGTTTGCAGATTGTAAATGCGATTTTAGCAATGGATCCCTTACTTTCCAATGCAGGCCTTCACAGAAACTAGTCCACAGAATGTGTAAGAGAGCCACCACCTCGGAAAAGCAAGGACCAGCCTCCATGCCCAGCGGCTTCATTTCCTTCATGGGGTCCCTGGAACATAGTCTGAAAACTGCCAGTCTATGTACAATTTCTACAGTTTCTCCCAGCTGAGGTTTTATAACTCTGATTAGAGTTATAAACTCTAATCAGAACTGAAGCGGCATGATTTTCCTGAAAACAGGAAGTCAGAGTTACCAAACTGTGAAGCCAGGGCTTTTAGACCACACCACATTCTTTCTTAAGGAACCTTTCACTTCCTTTTGGGTGAATTGTTGACAGCAACTGTTGTGTAGACATGGGAAGATTGCTGGGCTGAAAGGGAGCATTCTCAATAGCCAGCTGTGACTCATTTGCAAATTATTTCACTGCTTAGAGCCTCAGTTCTTTGTGAAAAGAGGGGAGTGGAACAAGCTAGTCCTTGGAGGTTACTGATGGCTAAGAATGTTCTGAGATGGAGAAAGTTATTAATGTGTTCACAAAAATTGTGTGTTCAAGTGCTACGTTTCAGGCACCACTTGCTCTGCGTGGGGATTATAGCCTAACAGGAGGACAGACACCAAACAATGATGCATTATGTGAAAAAGAAAGTACCAGCTGACAAGTGACCAGAGAGGAACATCTCAACTTGGACCAGAGGGTCCGGGTGGTCTTCCAAGACAGAGGGAGATAGAGACAGAGTCATAGTGAGACACGCAGGTAGAAAGAGATAGAGAGACAGAAGAGAAGCAGAGAGATAGAATGAGGAAAATGATGCAAAGGGCATCTGAGATGACTGCAGATTAGGGAGAGAAATTTTATTTCAGCTGATGTTAAAGATATGTGTGACCCAGAGAACCAAGTGAATTCACTGTCTAATGCACCAACCTGTGGGCAAAGCAAACTCTTGGGTCATCTTTCTACTCTACTTGGCTCCAAAATGTTTGAGCAAGCAGCTTGCACAAAACAACACGAAGTAACAGATTAAAAGAACGGTGGAAGAAAAAAGGAGAGATCAGAGCCAGGAATAAGAATGTAGTATGTAAATGAAGACAATAAACAATCCTGTCTAACAGGGTCATTTCAAGGATTAAAAGAGTACATTTGAAGAAACACTGGGGAGGGAAAAATCAATTTGATATTGGTAGTGGTCACCCTTCATCCAGGGTACGATACAGCTGTCCTATTACATTGCTGTCAGGAGGCTCCATTTGCAGCCACTCTAGAGAGAACTTGGCAGTGTCTATAAAAACTTTTAAATATATATGCCCTGTAGGCAGCAATTCAACTTCTCAGTTTTACTATATAAGTGCATATTAGCAGGAAGGGTGTATACAAATGTGTATGTTGCAACACTCTGTAATAAATTAGCCAAAACTGGAAACTCCCTAAATGTCCAGGGAGGAATAGGTACATAAATTTTGGTGTGTCAGTTCTACAACAGTGGAAAAGACTGAGGGAGAATTATATGTATAACATGGAAAGAGGTCCAGGAAGTAATGACTGAATTTTTTAAAAATCAGCATATAGAAAAACCAATCAATATGAATTTCACTTATGTGAATACATATAGAGCCACATAAAACAGCACTATATATTTTTGACTGGTACATATAAGAATATTATTAAGCAGAAAAAGTATAAATTCACCTGCCAGTATAAACCATAATTACCTCTTGGGGAGTGCAGGAAGGGGTTAAAATGGAGGGTTACTGTTTAAAAGAAACATTTGGAACTTCCCTGGTGGTCCAGTGGTTAAGACTTCGCCTTCCAATGAAGGTGGTACCAGTGTGATCTCTGGTTGGGGAGCTGGGATCCCACATACCTCCTGGCCAAAAATCCAAAAAGCATAGAACATAAACAGTATTGTAATAGATTAAATAAAGACTCTACCAAAGAATGATCCAGATCAAAAATATTTCTTTAAAAATAAAAGAAACATTCCCTTAACTATAGTGTTCTAATTTTTTAAAATGGGGAATCTGCACATATGTTATAGAGTTGGATTACAATTTTTAAAAGCTTTGGGAACAATGCCTGGCATATAATAAGCTTCTAATAAGTGTTAATTCCTTCCTTCGACATAAAATTTTTAAGTCATCTGCCAAGTGAATTGAAATTTATTCATTAATTAAGCGAATACTTACTAACACAGAGTTTGTCCCAGTTATATCCTATGCTTCAGGGAAACAGTAGAGAGATGTTTACAACTTGAGTAGAAGACAGATAAGTAAAAAATAAAAAAACTGCAGTCTCACAGGAGCTGATAGATGAAATAGAGGATGCTATGGGAATATACCACAGTAATGCGTAACTTCGTCTGGAGTCAGAGACTAAGGAAGGCTTCACAGAGGAACCTCAAAGTCATAGCCCCTCCTGTATATGTTGTCGCTATTTAGCCATTAAGTTGTGTCCGACTCTTGTGACCCCTTGGACTGTAGCCCACCAGGCTCTTCTGTCCTTCGGATTTCCCAGGCAAGAATACTGGAGTGGGTCGCCACTTCCTTCTCCAGGGGGTCTTCTTGAACCAAGGATCAAATCCCCGTCTATTGCATTAGCAGCCAGATTCTCTACTGCTGAGCACCCAGGGATGCCCCCTCCTACATATAAACTGCCAATAACCCAAGTGGTCAGAGAATGGATCAAATCCCAGCATGAATTAAAAGGACTGAGGCAGAAGAGTTATAGCCAAAGCTAAAGGAGCTTAAGGATGACTGTCATGGTTCACCATGATCTGTACACACAACCACTAAAGAAGCAAGACTTTATAAGTGTTTGTCCTTTGCTCGAGAACTATCTGGTAAAATAGGATCAAAGACAAATTAAAATCCACATTCAATTCTGCTGCAGACTCACTGAGTTGGCTTTCCTATCTCAGACCATGTCATAGTGTAGGGCCCCTTCCGAAGCAATTCATGAAAACGACAGGACAGTTATCTGAATCATGTTCCGGGCTGCAGTCAAACTCTGGAGAAACAATAGAAAAGATACAAATTCTAGTACATGAAGGGAAATTCAACTGGAAATGAAGTGAGAACAGAGGGTAAGCCAAACATCCACGCAAGGCCAGGAGGGAGAAGTGGTCTAGGGAATAGACGTGGAGTCAGAGCTGCCAGAGGCAGTCTTTCTCCTCTGACTCTATCTCTTAAATCAGGTCCGACTCTGCCTCTTAAACCAGGTCCCACCCAGTCACTCGGTGGTTTCAGCTGTGAGCATTAGCCACATGGCACTCTGATCTCCTTCAGAGCTTCTGTGCTATCTTTGCTCACTGTGACTTGCTCACAGCTTTGGATCTGCTGGTTTAGGTTCCTATTTCTAGCCCTAGGGAACACCATGACCCTGCAGATGTGACCTTAATCTCTTCTCACACACAGTCTACATGTATCTTATTGCTTTGCTGGCTCTGAGTAACCATTTCTAAACCCAACCCCATGAGGGCTCTCAGGTTCCTAATCTAGAGTCAGCCTTCCTGGTCAGTATCAACCTTTGGATAGATCAGTACCCAAAGCAAGGGGAAGAAAACATTTGTTCCAAGTCATGAATGGGTTGGTATGAGTGGTACTTTGTAAAGAGGTCTCTAATGAATGTTCGTGGTCATAAGGCCATGCTCCAGATGGCGCTAAGGTATCAGCCACCAGCGCCTAAGGCCATAAAGCTAAGGGGTATCATCAAAAATACATGAATGCAACCTAATTGTCCATTGACAGAGGAGTGGATAAAGAAGATGTGGTGCACATATACACTGGAATATTACTCAGCCATCAAAAAGAATGAAATCATGACATTTGCATCCAGCCACATGGATATTTGTCACCCTGCTTATTTAACTTATATGCAGAGTACATCATGAGAAACACTGGACTGGAAGAAGCACAAGCTGGAATCAAGGTTGCCGGGAGAAATACCAATCACCTCAGATATGCAGATGACACCACCCTTATGGCAGAAAGTGAAGAGGAACTAAAAAGCCTCTTGATGAAAGTGAAAGTGGACAGTGAAAAAGTTGGCTTAAAGCTCAACATTCAGAAAATGAAGATCATGGCATCCAGTCCCATCACTTCATGGGAAATAGATGGGGAAACAGTGTCAGGTTTTATTTTGGGGGGGCTCCAAAATCACTGCAGATGGTGATTGTAGCAATGAAATTCAAAGACGCTTACTCCTTGGGAGGAAGGTTATGACCAACCTAGATAGCATATTCAAAAGCAGAGACATTACTTTGCCAACAAAGGTCCGTCTAGTCAAGGCTATGGTTTTTCCTGTGGTCATGTATGGATGTGAGAGTTGGACTGTGAAGAAAGCTGAGTGCAGAATTGATGCTTTTGAACCGTGGTGTTGAAGACTCTTGAGAGTCCCTTGGACTGCAAGGAGATCCAACCAGTCCATTCTGAAGGAGATCAGCCCTGGGATTTCTTTAGAAGGAATGATGCTGAAGCTGAAACTCCAGTACTTTGGCCACCTCATGCGAAGAGTTGTCTCATTGGAGAAGACTCTGATGCTGGGAGGGATTGGGGGCAGGAGGAGAAGGGGACGACAGAGGATGAGATGGCCTGATGGCATCACCAACTTGATGGATGTGAGTCTGAGTGACCTCCGGGAGTTGGCGATGGACAGGGAGGCCTGGCGTGCTGCAGTTCATGGAGTCGCAAAGATTCGGACACGACTGAGTGACTGAACTGAACTGAGCTGACATGGATGGTCCTACACAGTGTCATATCGAGTGAAGTCCATCAGACAGAGAAGGAGAAATGTTGTATGACATTCTTTATATGTGGAATCTAAAAAGAAATGATATAAACAAACTTCCAAAGTAAAAAATACATTATTTTCTATCACAAATGATCAAAATGGAAACCCCATCAGTCTATGACCAGAAGAGTAAAAGGAATGGACAAATCTCTGTGGGGCCTAATCATGCAGTAGACATGGAGGCTGGGAGTCCTATCTGAAATAGCTTCTTTCACTTATTACTCAGATTCCTATTATGGATAATAATAAGTGGGTCACTAAATTTTTATGCCAAGGTACATAGAGGAAAATTTAAATTGTTTTTTAATTCAAGGAACTATAAGACACAGAGTGGACATTGTTTTCTTTCCTTGAGTTTTTTCAAGGCATCTTTTATCTCCTTGTTTGTCAAACTGTACATGATGGGGTTCAGCTTTGGGACTCACAACTCCACAGAACAAGGACACCACCATATCTTGGCCCCGCGAGTAGCCAACACGGGAGTGGAGATATGCGAAGAGAGTCACTGGGGTCAGATGAGAGGCACAGGGATTGAAAGCTTTTGTCCATCCTGGGGTTGAGCCGATCCTCGTGACAGCAGCAATGACGTAGCCATAGGAAGCCAAGACAACAAGAGCTGATGTCCCGAATGAGTGAGGTCACTCCCTGGCTGAGAAAGGGGCTGAAACAAGACAGGACCAGCAAGGGTGGCAGGTCACAGAAAAAGTGGTGAATGACCCGTACCCCACAGAATTGGAGCCGGTATACAGAGCTGGTCTGGACCAGTCAGGCGAGGAGGCCTCCAGTGTATGCTGCGACGGCCGTCCGCGCGCAGACCGGGGCGTCATGACGCCCGCGCCGCGCAGACGCAGACGGCCGCGCCGCGCAGACAACCGATCGTCCGCCATGGCTGCCAGGAGGCGGCACTCCGCGTCCGCCATCCTGATGAAGGAGAAAAACTGGGCGGCATAGCCCACGAGGGAGATGGTCTTCTGCTCCCTGAAGAAGTAACAGAGCATCTTAGGGGCTATGGAGGAGGTATACGAGAGGTCAATGAAGGACAAGTTACCGAGGAAGAAATACATGGGGGAGTGGAGGTGTGACTCCACCGCGATCTGGACTATAAGGCCCAGGTTCCACACCAGAGTCATGAAGAAGATCCCCAGAAACAGACTGAAGAGGATAACCTGAAGCTCGGGATGCTCTGAAAATCCCAAAAGGATGAAATTGGTCATCAGGCTGATGCTCTGGCCCAGGGCCAACTCTCTTCTCTCTGCCGCCTTCAGAGCCCCATGCGACTCCTATGAAATGAAAATCCAGATAAAGAAACCATTTGGTTCTGTCATGAAATCCTAGACCCTCACAGCCCGAAGAGACAGTGAAAGGCAAATGTCTTACCTCCACCCAATGCAGAAATCCCCTCTACAGCATTTGCTGGGTTTTTCCAAAAGATTATCGTCACCCTCATCTCATTTGTTTATGCAAAAGTGACCAGCCTCAGAATAGACTGGCATGTTTGCATTATCTGGATCATCACCTTCACTGTCCACATCACAGCTTTATCAAAGACAGTTTATTCATAGCACTGGGATTAAATACCATCCCTCCTTTTTTTTTCAGTTGTTCTAAGCAACGCTATGACAACTTTAGACAACACATTAAAAAGTAGAGACATTTCTTTACTGACAAAGGTCAGTATACTCAAAGCTATGCTTTTTCCAGTAGTCATGTACAGATGTGAGAGTTGGACCATGAAGAAAACTGAGCACTGAAGAATTGATGCTTTTGAACTGCAGTGTTGGAGGAAACTCTTGAGAGTCCTTTGGACTGCAAGGAGATCCAACCAGTCCATTCTGAAGGAGATCAGCCCTGGGTATTCTTTGGAAGGACTGATGCTGAAGCTGAAACTCCAATACTTTGGCCACCCGAAGTGAAGAGCTGACTTATTTGAAAAGACCCTGATGCTGGGAAAGATTGAGGGCAGAAGGAGAAGGGGAAGACAGAGGATGAGATGATAGGATGGCATCACTGACTCAATGGACATGAGTTTGAGCAAGCTCCGGGAGTTGGTGAGGGACAGGGAAGCCTGGTGTGCTGCAGTCTATAGGGTCAAAAAGAGCTGGACACAACTGAGTCACTGAACAACAAACTTTGTGATTCGATTATTGAGCCACTCAGATTTATACTAGATTTTTTCTTTTTCGAAAATAAATTCCTAGATAGGCAATTTTGTATTTCTTATCATCATTGTCTGTTCTGACCAGGCTTTACGGAGTCAAGATATTCTTTTTCCTGAAAGTAGAGCAATGAAGCACTTAGAGATGTGAAAAACTGGCTTCTCCTTTAGAAATTAAAGAAAGGGTAAGGGAAAAAAGCTCCATGCCATGAAATGTTTACACTCAATGTTATCAACACCGTGTGTTTGACAGAGAAATGAAGATGATGTAGAAAGTAATAAAACATTGCTATTAAGTTCAAAATATTCAACATATTGCATGAGACAGTCAGGAAATAAACAAATCACACCCCAGTGCGTCAGGTGTGCCGAGAGCAGTGTTTGTCCAGTGCCCTGGGTCTGGGGCACAGCATCTGAGAGGAAATGTGTTTGAGGACTCCAACAATGAGGAAAGAGTCACCAGAATGAAAATTTTGTGTGTGAGTGGTTGACAGGTGGTTTGCTCAAGAGCTTTCTGTTAAAAATGAAAAAAGCATTTGCAAAAGTACAGAGACCATGGCATTTGAGGAACGCTTAAAGTGTTAGCATGGCTGGAGCACAGAGTAATCAGACTTAAGAGAAGATAATTAGGTCTACCTTTGAGAGATGGCAGGGACTGAACAAACTGTGAAAGGGCTTCAAAAGTGAAGATGATAAGGACATGTGTTGTAATGTTTCATATATATAATTGCATTTATTGCATATATAATGGCACATACTATATATATATATATATATATATATATATATATATAATTGTATATATGGATTTACATGTTCATATTTAATTTCAACCTTCTCTCCACTTCTGGACTTCTGTCCCATTTGCCCTGCTGTGTTCTTTTGATAAGACTTATCTCCTCTTCTGGGCTTCCCTGGTGGTTCATATGGTAAAAGAATCCACCTGCAATGCGGGAGACCTAGGTTTGATCCTTGGGTCAGGAAGATTTCCTGGAGGAAGGCATGGCAACCCACTCCAGTATTCTTGCCTGGAGAATCCCCGTGGACAGAGGAGCCTGGCGGCTGTGGGGTCTCGAAGTGTCAGATACGACTGAGGGACTAAGCACATACGCATACCTCGCCTTCTACATAGCATATAGTTCATTGCTTTATTGATTACCAGTGGTCTCTCTCCCCCCACAAGAATGCAAACTCAATGAAGTTTATGATTTTTTGGCATTTTTGTCTCTTTTGTTTATTGAAGTATCACAAGCACCTAGACCAGTGCTTGGTGCATAGTACGTATTCAATACGTATTCACTGAATAAATATCATGATAAGGAGTTTGACCTTTCCTGTATGGCCAAAAGAGAAAGCAAGAACATTTTATTTTTGCTTTTTTATTAAATTTTACTTTTTCTGTAAACAGGGAACTAGATGTCAAATACTAATTTAACAATATAACTGAGAGCAAAGCAGAAGCAGTGGAGAAGGTGGATAAAAGTGAAAGAGGCTGAGAAGGAAGACTAGAAAGTTGCCTCCAAGGCCAGCAAGAAAGCTGATAATTTGAATTAAACAGATAGCTGGAGAAGCAAACCACCCTGGAGATGTAATGACGTCATTCATTCTGCAGTAAGGAACCACATCTAGCCAGACAACTAGTCTCCCCGCTTCATGACTCACATTCACAGTCATTGTCAAAGGTATGTTTTAGCAACTTTCATCCTGATTCTTGCTACTTCAGCCTCAAGGTTCTAAGATATCTAGTCTATTACATTTTTAGAGTGGGACACATGTCGACTGCCAGTTATTTTATATGATTACTATGTCGATAACCTGGTTTCTTTGACCTGAATTATCTGAACGTGAAGATAAAGAGAGTACATGACATACATTAAATTGCCTTATAATTATTTAACTAATATGTATATATATATACACACTTATACACACACACACACACACATTAGTTTGTGTGGTCTGAGAGTGACTATATAGTTGTTTGGTATCAGAGGTGAAAGTAGAACCTAAATCTCATTTTCCAAGAACAGCCCTTTCTGCTTTACCTTGTTCTAAAACTGGGAGCTTCAGTGATCCCTAGAGAGAATCCAAGGAAACTAGATGATATTTTTACATTGTGTGCATACATATGCACATATTCATGAGTCTAGAATAGGCTAGAAACAAAAGTGCTCATTTGAGTCCTGTTGCTCCTCCCTTTTGGCTATGTGACCTTGGGGAAAGATACTTGCCTTTCTGGATCTTAATCTCCTATCCCCTGCCTATACAAGAAATTAACTCAGATCATTGTCTTCTACTCCACTTCCCTTCCTTCTTTCTTTCCATCTAAATTTCCATTGATAAGTAGCAGAAACTTTTTAAAAATGAAATCTTCTGTAGAATTCCATATTTATAAAATAGGTCTAGTCCAGCTCCTCTAGTTGTAGTCAGAGCAGTAGGGAAGAGCATCCCTCCACCTTGCCCATTTTCAAGGGTCTTTCCAACTCTCCTATTCTGACATTTAAGGATTCACTGTGAGCTATTTCTCAAGAAAGGCAAAGAGCAGACTCACCTAAAACTCCTTAAACTCTGAGTTTCAGTTGGCTATCGAAGACCAGAAGCTTGTAGCAAGGATAAAACTCGTCTCTGATGGGATCTGGAGCACTGTGGTGTTGATCAAAAAGATAAATAAAATTTGAATGTAGCTACTTTAAATTGGCCACCAAGGGAAGCACTCCACAGGACTCTAAAGCAAGACCCATGCTCTCTAAGGTACCACTGGGTCTCTAGTTAAGGGGTATGACAGGTCGCAGAGAGAACCCATAAGCACTTTGGCTGCCCATCTGGGCTCAGAGAGAAAAAAAGGATGCCAGCTTTGGTTGGGTGGAGCTGATTTCCATTGGCCCTGCTTCCATTATATTTCTAGTCCCTGATCTGGGTCCAATAAGATTTCCCTAGAGATAGGGAAGCCAAGAGTGGCTTTTGGCTTCAAAATAGATAACTGTATCATCGACCACAGTCAACTCTGTGTAGCACCAAATATTTTACAGAACTTCTTCAGTGTAAAAATATCTTTTGGATGACTCCAAGGGTTGGAGTTTGGAGTGAATGGGTAAAACTGAAGGAGAGAAAGAGACAGGGAGATTAAAAGGAAACTATCTTATTACAAGGATAGTCCAAAGGTAAAATGGATGCTTTGGAATGGAGTAAATTCTCCATCACTAGAAGTGAGTGAGAAGTAAGTAAGGAGAAGACAGTGATGATCTCACTTACACGTGGAATCTAAAAACGAGCAAACTCATAGAAGCACAAATCAGATTGGTGGCTGCCAGAGGCAATGGGTGAAGGTGACCAAGAGGTACAGATTTCCAGCAATAAGAAAAATAATTTCTGGAGATGTGCATCATGGTGACTAAAGTTAACAAAAACGCATCATATATTTAACAGTTGCTAGGACAGTACATCTTAAAAGTTCTCTTCGTGAGAAAAATTGTGTAACTATGTGAGGTGATGTATCTTAACTACATAAACCTACGTGGTAATCAATTTCAATATATGCATATACTGACCCATTATGTTGTACACCTTAAACTAATGCAAAGTTATATGTCATTTGTATCTTAATAAAACTGGAAAAAAATAAAATGAATAGGCTATGAGAGAGAGTATATTCCAGGTTATTCATTGGAAGGACTGATGCTGAAGCTGAAGCTCCAATACTTTGGCCACCTAATGAGCCAACTCACTGGAAAAGACCCTGATGCTGGGGAAGACTGAAGGCAAAAAGAGAAGGGGGCAAAGAGGATGAGATAGTTGGATGGCATCACTGACTCGAGGGACATGAATCTGAGCAAACTCCAGGAGATAATGGAGAACAGAGGAGCCTGGCATGCTGCAGTCCATGGGGTCGCAAAGAGTTAAACAGAACTTAGGGACTGAACAACAACCGTGAGAGGGGCAGAGTGGATCTGAATTAGTTGACCTTGTTGTTGCTATTGCTATTACTAAGTCGCCTCAGTCGTGTCCGACTCTGTGCGACCCCATAGACGGCAGCCTACTAGGCACCTCTGTCCCTGGGATTCCCCAGGCAAGAAGACTGAGTGGGTTGCCATTTCCTTCTCCAATGCATGAAAGTGAAAAGTGAAAGTGAAGCCGCTCAGTCGTGTCCGACTCTTCGTGACCCCATGGACTGCAGCCTACCAGGCGCCTCCGTCCATGAGAGTTTCCAGGCAAGAGTACTGGAGTGGGGTGCCCTTGCCTTCTCCATAGTTGACCTTATTGGTTCTTTAAAATTCGAAACTCTATGATTTTGTACAATAAGGAGGAAGAGGAAAGAAGACCAACAGGTACTACCATTTTTGGCTGTGTGGATTGCACCTTTCATATCCTTTATTTCGTAACATCCTCATAGTAGCTCCCAGTGAAAAGCATTCTTTTTTTTTTTTTTTTTTTTAATCAAGAATCTCTTTTATTGATTATCAGAAACATTACAAATTACATTACATTTTTTTTTTTCTGAAAAGCATTCTTAAATGCACTTTCAGATGTTAAAATGGAATTTTGGGGAAGTGCCTGATAAGGTCATGCAGAGAGGCTGTGGTTAAAGCTAGAGTTTGTACTAAAGTCTTCCAGAATCCAAAGCCCGTGTTCAGTCCTCCATACCCCATGGCTAAGCACTGCACCCCACCTCCCACCCATCCCTGCCCTGCCAACATGAGAACTTGAAAAAATGGATGGCAATGGGGAAACTCACTTGATAGACTTCATTTAAAAAAAAAAAAATCTATATACAGGGAGTTTAATGCAAAAATGATAGTTTGGTGTTTTTCTAAGGCCAGATTTCCTTCATGTCCATGTTTTGTTTATGGTTTATGGAATGTCCTACTTGGAAAGACCTGAAGTCTATTTGTGTGTCTGGTAAAAGAACATGCAAAAAAAAAAAAAAACAAAACCAGAAGGAAGTGAGTACTGTGCAAACCCACAGGGCCCTGTGGCCTCGTTGGAGGGTTTGTGCAAGATGGCAGCTGCACCCTGTTTCTGCTGGCAGCTCTTCAAGCTTCATCCAGATGAGAAAAATCTGCTCCCTTTTCCTGTCTCCACTCCCAGACCCCACCCACTGCTCTTTCTTCAGGGTCAAAACCTCCCACTGTGAAGCTAAAAAAAAAAAATCACACCCCTTCCTGACATTCCCAGCTCTTGGCCTACGACCTACATTCTTGGGGACCCTCTAAGGCTTAATACTGGGGCAATGCAGTAGTTTGTATGTAGTCACTCTTTTCTAGGTTAAAAAGATATGTGAATAAAATCCCCAAACCCCTCTAGCCCCTTACTCCTTGTTGCAGAGTGAAGGGTATAAGGATGAAATACTGGAAGACTGTGGCATTTTTAAAAAATCCCTGCTTTTCTCCCTCCCTCCTTCTCAAGGCAAAATTTCAGAAAGGACTCTTTTTTTTTTTTTTGATACTTGCAGAATAAGCAGATCATCAATAGAATCAAATCCTTCTTTCAAAGCATCTCCATACCAGCCCCTTTTTGTCAGGCCATTTGAACCTGATTGTTCATGGTCTACCAAAGTCTTCCAACTGCCTTCTTTTTCCCTTCAGACTCTCTAGTTTGCCCTTTCCTCCTTAACCTGAAGAAGGGCCTCCCTAAACACAGGTCCAATCATGTCATGCCTTGCCCAAGAATATTCATCAGTGCTGCTGTTCATTAATAGCCTGATGCCATTCAAGTTTCTTAGCCTAATCCTCAAAGCCCTTACCATCCAGTGATGCTTGGGGAACCTGTCCTGGAAGTCAAAGAAAAGATATGAATGAAAGGCCTTTGGATGGGGCAAGAAGAAAGTGGTGATCTTCCCGCACAGTCTCAGTAGGAGCCCATCTATCCCAGATGGGGTGTCTAGAGTGGGGTTCCAGAGGGGCTTTGAGTAAAGTGGAAACGAATGAGATCCCAGTTTAGCAGCAAAAGAAGAGAAGGGAATGGGAAAGCAGGAGCCACAGCTGGCAACGTCAAGGGAAACAATGCTCAAAGTGGGGAAATGGGAACAGATGTGCAGACTGAAGGGAAGACCTTGGAGAGGAATTCTCCACAGCAGTCACGGCTGCTCACAGAACAGCTAGTTATGGGCAGAACCAAAATTTAAGCCTGTGCCTCCAATCATGAGAGACACAGAAAGCCTGGACAAGAACCAGAGGCAAGCATGATGGGAGGAGCAGGGAACCCAGAATCAGGAAGGGAGGGACTTAAACAGGGAAGAGGCGGCACAAAGGACACTGTGATAGGACTTTATGTTTTTGCTTAAAACTGGTCTTATCTGCCTTTGCCCATAATTGTTTTAGCTCATTAAAAATAACATGCATGTGTACGTGTGTGCCTCCTCAGCTATGTCCAACTCTTTGCATCCCCATGAACTATAGCCTGCCAGGCCCCTCTCTTTCTGGAAATTTCCAGGTAAGAACATTGAAGCAGATTCCCATTTCCTTCTCTAGAGGCTCTTCTGGACCCAGGGATTGAGCTTGCAGTCTCTTGCATCTCCTTCATTGGCAGGCAGGCTCTTTACAGCTGAGCCACCAGGAAGCCCCCAAAATAACAAAGTTTATTTTGGGGGGATCCAGGGTAAAGGGAGAAGGTATTCTCTGAAATCCATTATGCAGTCTTAAAATAGACTTATAAATCAGCATGGTAAAACCTAGAAAATAGCTGCCTAACTCCATGTGTCAGGCAGATGTGGCCTTTCAGACACACACAGCATCTATTGTCTATTCTTTTAGAGACTCTGATCCTGTTTGGAGCGCTGGCAAGGACAGAGGCTCTTCTGGGAAGCCACATTGCTGTGGTATCCCCTGCTGAGAGAGCCCACCCCCAGACTTCCCTAAAGAAGTTTTTCTGGGACACAGAACTCACACAAGCATGGAGCCACTAGAAATCATGCACCCAATTAACTGTGTATTGCCACATGGAGTTGTCCCTTAAAAACAGACCTTAAAATGACCCAGAGCTGATGTCGCTTGGCAAACATACAACCTCTCTGAATTTGCTTGAGTTTAAAAGTAGCAGTTTGTCAGTGAGCTGAATTTCAAGGAGCAAAGACAGCTGGGATTGGATTCAGGCAGTCAGGTTGATAGATGTTCTCTGGAGAGAGCTCTCCAGCTGGAGCCCAGATGGTGGGAAAGGCCTTGTCTACAAAGCCATAAAAAAGCCAGATGAATAAGGAACATTTTAGGCTACGTGGATGTTGATGGTTTAGAGAGGGGAGAGGAAAAGAGGAAACAGTAAGACGTCAAGAATCTATTTATTTTACTGAATCATTCATTGGTCTTGAAAGTCTAAAATTGTTCTTGATTCTCTCTACCGGAACCTAGAGAGCCTATTAAAAAGCAGAGACATCACTTTGCTGACAAAGGTCCATCTAGTCAAAGCTATGGTTTTTCCAGTAGTCATGTATGGATGTGAGAGGTGGACCCTAAAAAAAACCTAAGCACCGAAGAACGGATGCCTTCAAACTGTGGTGTTAGAGAAGACTCTTGAGAGTCCCTTGGACTGCAAGGAGATCCAACCAGTCCATCCTAAAGGAAATCACACCTGAATATTCACTGGAAGGACTGATGCTGTAGCTGAAGCTCCAACACTTTGACCATCTGACGCAAAGAGCTGACTCATTGGAAAAGACCCCGATGCTGGGAAAGATTGAAGGCGGGAGGAGAAGGGGACGACAAAAGATGAGATGGTTGGATGGCCTCACTGACTGGATGGACATGCGTTTGAGCACACTCAGGGAAACAGTGAAGGACAAGGGAGTCTGGCGTGCTGCAGTCCATGGGATTGCGAAGAGTAGGACGTGACCTAGCCATTGAACTACAGCATCTCTCTATCAGATGTGGCAGAGAGAAAGAGAGAGACAAATACCAACAGGCTGCCTCTGTGCACTGCCTCTATTGTATTTTTGATTGAAGTCTCAAGACATCACTCTTCTCAAGCTGATCACTGATGTGTTTGGGCAGTCAGTTTAAGGGCAACCACACACAGCTAGGAATGGCAAGAAAGGTCCTATTACTCACTCATTTGTTACCTCTTCTCAGGACCAAATTTTGAACTCAATAGTGCTTGGAATATTTCTGGATTGACTTCACCTCACTCTGATTCTTCCATTCTTCTGCATGCTCCTTAAGCCAACACTGTGGTGCTGGAGAAGACTCTTGTGAGTCCCTTGGACTGCAAGGAGATCCAACCAGTCCATCCTAAAGAAGATCAGTCCTGAATATTCTTTGGAAGTACTAATGCTGAAGCCAAAACTCCATTATGTGAAAAGCTGATGCAAAGAGCTGACTCATTGGAAAAGACTCTGATGCTGGGGAAGATTGAAGGCAGGAGAAGAAGGGAACAACAAAGGATGAGATGGTTGAATGGCATCACTGACTGGATGGACGTGAGTTTGAGGAAGCTCTGGGATTTGGTGATGGACAGGGAAGCCTGGCATGCTGCAGTCCATGGGGTCACAAAGAGTCAGACAGGACTGAGTGACTGAACTGAGCTGATTAAGGACAACCAGAAAGATAAGTCAGATGGTTTTCAGGTTGATGTCTTGACATTCCCTAGCTGAACTCTGTCTTGACCTCTAGATCTCCACTGACTTCCACCTCTGGGCCACCCTAGTAGCACCATGTGGTAGCCCTAACCTAGACCTCACCATGATGGGAGACCACTAAGTTTTCTAATCTCAAAGCCTAAATTCCCCTTGATCAAAACTTCCTGTTTTTCTACTGGGCAACTCTCAGCGAACCTATTCGTGGTGACTTCTTGTTCCTTAAACCCTGCCAGGTTCTTCAGCCCATCACTCTGGCTCTAAGATGCTCCTACGACCACTCCTTGTGGTTTTCTTCTTTTTTTTTTTCCCTGTACTATTCTCAGTCATAGGTTGCTGATGAGATCAGCTATTTAAATGAGTACAGTTCAGTTTAGTCACTCAGTTGTGTACGACTCTTTGTGACCCCATGGACTGCAGCACGCCAGCCCTCCCTGTCCATCACCAACTCCCAGAGTTTACTCAAACTCATGCCTACGGAGTCGGTGATGCCATCCAACCATCTCATCCTTTGTCATACCCTTCTCCTCTGGCCCTCAGTCTTTCCCAGCATCAGGGTCTTTTCCAATGAGTCAGCTCTTCGCATCAGGTGGCCAAAGTACTGGAGTTTCAGCTTCATCATCAGTCCTTCCAATGAATATTCAGGGCGGACAGGATGGACTGGTTGGATCTCCTTGCAGTCCAAGGGACTCTCAAGAGTCTTATCCAACACCACAATTCAAAAGCATTCAGTGCTCAACTTTCTTTAATGAGTACTGCTGCTGCTGCTAAGTCGCTTCAGTCGTGTCCGACTCTGTGCGACCCCATAGACGGCAGCCCACCAGGCTCCTTTGTCCCTGGAATTCTCCAGGCAAGAACACTGGAGTGGGTTGCCATTTCCTTCTCCAATGCATGAAAGTGAAAAGTGAAAGTGAAGTCGCTTCAGTCATGTCTGACTCTTAGCGACCCCATGGATGAGCCTACCAGGCTCCTCCGTCCATGGGATTTTCCAGGCAAGAGTACTGGGGTGGGGTGCCATTGCCTTCCCCAAACCTATTTGCAGGGTGGGAATAGAGATTCAGATGTAGAGAATGAATATTTGGAAACAGAGGGGGAGGGGAGGTTGGGACAGGTTGGGAGACTAGGACGGACGTGCATACACCGCCTTGTGTAAAGTAGACGGCCGGTGGGGACCTTCTGAAAAGCTCAGGGGGCTCTGGTCCATGCTCCGTGATGACCTACAGGGTGGGATGGGGGGTGGGGAGGGAAGCCAGGACGCATAGGAATACATACAGCTGACTCACTTCATCATACAGCAGAAAGGAACACAGCATTGTAAAGCAATTAGACTCTAATAAAAATAAATCAAATTTAAAAATAAAAAATAAATGAGGTCTACAACCCCACAAAGGTGTTCGCGGCTGCATAAAATCCTTCCCAAGTCTTTTGTTGACTCGCTGTCTTATTCCCCACAGCCAGCCCAGAGCAGCCTTTCTTGTTATCTTTGACTGGGTGTGGATTTCCCTTGTTCTAAACTTCCAGAGTGCTACTTGCTAATCCCGAATGGCACTGTTGCTTTCTGACTCAGATAACAGTTATGTGTCTACTTGTATTACTTCTCTTTGAGGTCCCTCAGGGTTTAAGCTTCTCTGCATCCCAGTGCCTGGTGCCAAACAGATGCTTGGAGACTGTTTTCTGAATTGAAAAGGACAATTTTTCTACATGGGAACTTTTAAAGCTTCATCAGGGTATCAGCTGCAAAGCTCAGAGGTGGGTAGTTTTCCAGAGAAGCAAACTAAAATGTAAATGAGGATATTAGTTTCTCATTGTTGTGTAAATGAATTAACACAAATTTAGCAGCTTAAAATTATAGGCCTAGTATATTACCTCTCAGTTCTGTCGGTCAGAACCTGGGCACAATGTGCCTGGGTTCTTTGCTTATTGTCTTCCTCCTGAACAGGGTGGGAGAAGATATTGGGTTTGTTTTGTTTTGTTTTGTTTTTTTAGCTCTACCCACCAAATGGCAACCCACTCCAGTATTCTTGTCTAGAGAATCCCCATGGACAGCGGAGTCTGGGGGGCTAGAGTTTATGGGGTCGCCAAGAGTTGATCATGACTAAGCAACTGAGCAAGCACACACCTCTTCAAGTAGAGTGTCCCCACTTCTTGCATCTTATGAAGGAGGGTGGGAGATGCTTCGACATCCCTTTTGCAGATGAGAGGTAATAGGTTGAAATTGCTTAGAAAGGTCTTGTTGCTTTGTTAAAGGAGGAGTTTTCTCATAGTGAGAATTTCTTAACTTCATCCACAGGTATAAGAGACTGAGAGGTTGTGGACCCTTGGGGTGAAGAGGAAGTATTCAAGAGAAGTATGGGAGAAATATCAATAACCTCAGATATTCAGATGACACCACCCTTATGGCAAAAAGTGAAGAGGAACTAAAAAGCCTCTTGATGAAAGTGAAAGTGGAGAGTGAAAAAGTTGGCTTAAAGTTCAACATTCAGAAAACGAAGATCTTGGCATCTGGTCCCATCACTTCATGGGAAATAGATGGGGAAACAGTGGAAACAGTGTCAGACTTTATTTTGGGGGCTCCAAAATCACTACAGATGGTGACTACAGCCATGAAATTCAAAGACGCTTACTCCTTGGAAGGAAAGTTATGACCAACCTAGATAGCATATTCAAAAGCAGAGACATTACTTTGCCAACAAAGGTTCATCTAGTCAAGGCTGTGGTTTTTCCTGTGGTCATGTATGGATGTGAGAGCTGGACTGTGAAGAAGGCTGAGCACCGAAGAATTGATGCTTTTGAAGTGTAGTGTTGGAGAAGACTCTTGAGAGTCCCTTAGACTGCAAGGAGATCCAACCAGTGCATTCTGAAGGAGATCAGCCCTGGGATTTCTTTGGAAGGAATTATGCTAAAGCTGAAACTCCAGTATTTTGGCCACCTCATGCAAAGAGTTGACTCATTGTAGAAGACTCTGATGCTGGGAGGGATTGAGGGCAAGAGGAGAAGGGGACGCCAGAGGATGAGATGGCTGAATGGCATCACTGACTCGATGGATGTGAGTCTGAGTGACCTCCGGGAGTTGGTGATGGACAGGGAGGCCTGGCGTGCTGTGATTCATGGGGTCGCGAAGAGTCGGAAACGACTGAGCGACTGATCTGATCTGATCTGATAAATGTCTCCTAGACACAAAGCAGAGGTGGATGTGTTTAGCCTGTCTCAGACATGTGTGCCAAGATATTTGAAGAGATAATTCCAGCTAAAGTAGCAACTATTGGGAGAGACAGTATCCTATTTGGACCACTGTGGGAGAAGGGGTCGTATTCTGTCCCCTTGGGTATATACATACATATACTTACTTAGATGTTCCTATTTAGAAAGTGAGAGTTGCTCAGTGGTGTCCGACTCTTGGCGACCCCATGGACTATACAGTCAGTGGAATTCTCCAGGCCAGAGTACTGGAGTGGGTAGCCATTCCCTTCTCCAGGGGATCTTCCCAATGCAGGGATCAAACCCAGGTTTCCCATATTGCAGGCCGGTTCTCTAGCAGCTGAACCAGCTGGGAAGCCCAAGAATACTGGAGTGGGTAGCCTATCCCTTGGCCAGGAGATCTTCCCAACCCAGGAGTCGAACTGGGGTCTCCTGCATTGCCGGCAGATTCTTTACCAGCTGTGCTACTAGGGAAGCCATATCGGATTCACGTTGCTGTACAGCAGAAGCTAACAAGACATTGCAAAGCAACTATACTCTGGTAAGAATTAATGGAAAATTCTGTTCCCTTGGATGACGTAGTTGCACACGCATGCCCTGTCCCTCGTCTGTTGCCCGTTTCCTGGGTCATCTTTGCAAACATGTGCTGAGGTCCTGCTTTTTCATCTGTAAAATGAGGGCCTCAAAGCCAAGCGGTCACGAAGACCAAACGTCTGTGGATACAAACTGTAAGCAGGTACACTGATGTCAGCACCCTCACTCTCTGGCCAGGTCAGTCCGCTGCTCTCCTGGTCTGGCATTAAGGCCTCCGTGACAGCAGAGTCTTGAGATGGCTCGCCCTCTACTGGTTAACGAAAGCCTAACACGACACCTCCGCTGGTGGCTCAAGTGGTGAAGAATCCACCTGCCAATCAATTTGGAAAATGCGGGTTCCATCCCTGGGTAGGGAAGATCCCTTGGGGAAGCCTAGCCCTCCAGGCTCCTCTGTCCATGGGACTCTCCAGACAAGAATTCTGGAGTGGGTAGCCATCTCCTTCTCCAGATCTTACTGACCCAGGAATCGAACCTCAGAAGGGCAATGTCTTTTGTACGGTCGCTTTACTCAGAAACAGAAGTAGGTTAGTATTTTGCTTGATTGTAAAATTTTTCTTAGGACCTTTAATTTCTCTGCCCGCTCTCTTTTTCTCTTTCATTACCAAATCTTTAAGGAATACCCACCACAGAAAGAGTGTCTTCCCAAGAATGTTGCCTTTGATCATGTGTACTTCCCAGCCTCTTTCTTTAAAATACAAGCAAACAAAATACAGCTTTACTGAAGTATCTTTCCCATATTAAAAATTCAGCCTTTTAAAGCATGCAGTTCAGTGACTTTCAGTATATCCACCGAGATTTCCAACCATCCTCACAATCTCATTTTAGAATATTTTCATCAAATATTTTCATGTATATTCACTAGGATTCACCTCCCTTTCCTCTCCATCTCCTTATCCCTAGGCAACCACTAACCTGTTTTCCATCTTAAAGATCTGCTCATTCCAAAAATTTCATTAAAACAGAACCATACACCACGCGGTCCGTGGTAATGGTTCTTTCAACTTGTCACGGTGTTTCCAAGGTTCATCTACGTGGCAGCACGTGTCAGTACCTCACTCTTTTTTGTGGCCAAATATTCCACTGCATGGATATATCAGCCCCCTTTTGCTTTTTTTTTGCAAACATCATTGACATAATATACTCATTTCAGTGGTACAGCATAATGATTCAACATTTGTACACATGGTGAAGGGCTCACCACAGCGTCTAGTTAACATTGAAGACCACATAGCTACAGATTAATTTTCTTATGATGAAAGCTTTTAAAATGTTTTTCATTTATTTCCCGTTGAGTGTTTGGGGTCTTTGTTGCTGTGTGGGCTCTGTCCAGCTGCAGCAAGTGGATGCCCCTCTCCAGTTGGGGTCCGCCGGCTTCACACTACTGTGGCTTCTCTCATTGCAGAGCAGGCTCTCGGGTGCGTGGACTTCAGTAGCTGTGGCCACAGCTCAGTTGCCCCGTGGCATGTGGAATCTTCCCGGACCAGGGATCGAACCCCTGTCTGCTGCACTGGCAGGTGGATTCTTTACCACTGGACCACCGGGGAAATCTATGATGAAAACTTTTAACATTTATTCTGTTAACAATACTTTCAAACATACAGTGCAGTAATATAGTCACCATGCTGTGCTCTCTCTCTCCTCTTTCTCTTTCCAGTCGCTCAGTCGTGTCCGACTCTACCACCCCATGGACTGTAGCCCGCCAGGCTCCTCTGTCTGTGGGATTCTGCAGGCAAGGAGACTGGAGAGGGTTGCCATTCCCTCCTCCAGATGCTGTGTCTACATCCCCATAATGTGTTTATTTTATAAGTGGAATTTCATACTTTTCAATTCTCTTTACCTGTTTGCCTACTCCCCACTTCCCGCCTCTGCAACACCAATCTACTGTCTGCGTTTGCAAGGTCACTTGTTTTTAGAGTCCCCACAGTGAGACCACATGTGCTTGTCTTTCTCTGACTTACTCGCTCAGCACGTGCCTTCGTGCTCCTCCTGGGTTGTGGCAAATGGCAATCCTCTGCCTGCTGGGAGCCAGCATGAACTCTGCCCATGGCAAAGGTCATGAGGAAGGAGGCTCGACATACGCAAAGGTGGGATTAAGCCTCAGGAGTCCCCCCTGGAAAATTCTCGAGCACCTACCCCCAAAACCAGAGTCTGCCTGCTTTACTGCTTTGTGCTCTCACCTACACCTCTGACTTTACGGGGGGCTGTCCCCCACCATCTCTCTCTGAAAAAGAGTTAACTTACAGCTCCAGTTAGTAAAGTTCCTGGGCGTGACAAGAGTGTTTCAACCTACAAACTCCTTTGGAAGTCCTCTAGCCTGCCTGAATAGGTTCTTCCCGGCCACATGTGATTGTTCAGAGCCTCCCAACCATGAGAGGCATGAGATGTTCTAAACTGTCTAAATACAGATTCCTTTGAGCAGTTAATAGATTGATTAGAAATTGTATTGGTGAAGGGTTTTTCACTTGTTGGGCCAATGTTTGCTGCTAAGTTTCCATATCCCTTACCTACTGTGTCCCTGGGAGTGTATTGATTAATATAATTGGTGTATAGGAATGTAAGTAATAGCTTTAATGTTTGTAACCTTGGACCCTTGAGTTAATTCTTTTCTTGTTATAGCTCACCACACCTTTGCCCTATAGAAATGCAAATTTAGTGCTTTTTGAGGGTGGCGCCTGACTTTAGAATAATCACCTTTAGAGAAAAATAAGTTTTCTGAAGAAAGGGTCATAAAATGTTAACAGGCCTCCTGGCCAGAAGATGATGTAAATCTCCTAAACTTTTGCATATGATAAGCTTGCAGGAAGAAAGCCTGGCTTCGATTAGGATCAAGGACGGCTGCCCTTGCATGACTCCACCCCCTTCCCCCATTATCCTCTATGCACAACTTAAGGTATAAAAACTACTTTGGAAAATAAAGTGCGGGCCTTGTTCACTGAAACTTGGTCTCCTTGTGTCGTTCTTTCTCTCACCGTCTGGCTGAATTCCCATCTGGAGTGTGGAGGCTCGTCAAGCCTACTAACTATGCCTGGGCTTCTAAGATCTGACCGGGGAGGCCTTAGTGTCTCCTCTCCTTTGGGAGAACGGGAGGACACCTGCGGCCTATGTAGGTGACGCAAATTCTTTATTTTGGAATTTTATTAGCTTTCCACGTAAACCAAGTTATTCACTCTTTTCTCCACTGAATTTTCTCACTGAGCTATCCTTATTTGATCACTCTTTATGTCTTTAATTCTATCAAATCCTGATCACTGAAGCTGTCTCTCCTTCGAATTCCCTGGATGCACCGGGGCTGGGCCCTGGTATCTGCCTTTTAATCCCCCAGTTTTCAGTGCTCAGAGTCACCAGGTCTCTGACCTGTTCTCAGTATTTCTCCCTTTGAAGGGGGACTATCTCTTTTGAGGGGAGATTTAATCTGTGTTTCACCGTAGCTAGTCCAGCTGCCTTATCTTCTTTACCAGTAAGGCCAGTATCTGAAGATGTTGCAGGTCTGTTTATTGGGCTGTAGTCTCCCAGGCTCCCCTGTCCATACAAGACAAGGGTCCTTAAACGTGTTGCCATTTGCTCCTCCAGGGGATCTTCCTGACCCAGGGATCGAACTTGCGTCTCTTGCTCCTCCCACATTGGCAGGTGGATTCTTTACCACTGCGCCACCTGGGAAGTCCGACTCATACTGAATCTGTGTTTCGCCATAGCTGCTCCTACCTGACTTATCCTCTTTACCCATAGTGCCAGCATCTGAAGATCCTGCAGATCTGCTTACAGGGACTATTCTCCCCCCTGCCAGTTCTCAGTGTTGGGGGTTTGACTCTGTGTAGAGGTCTGTGCTTGTGCTTTATTTTTCCCCTGAACTGCTCTCTTTGTTCTTGAACATAACCTGTGGGATCCTTGCCACTTTATCCTGAGGGTGTAGCCTTCCAGTTCACCGGGGACATGAGCTGAGTCTTCTGAACCCTCAGCAGCCATGCAGTCCACACGGCAGAAGTCAGAGCCCAGCTCTCAGCGGGCTCTCCAAGATGAAAGCTATTTTTAGCGCTTGTTTACTTTCCTGGGTTCCTGGTTTCACTTCACCTGAGGGCTTAGCTTATTCCTCTTTTTCATTAAGTCAACTGGAAGTTCATTTAATGATTTTATTTCAAATTCAATGTTTCAGTTGTCTCACTTACAAGGGTCGTTCTAGTATATAATTCAGCACATTGCCAGACTCAGAAATCCTCAGTAAGCCTCATTCTCCTGATCGTTAAAGATATTTTCAGTTCCCCTTCCTATCCTTGACTAGCCGTATATAATTTATCTGTGTACTGAGACAGTTGCCATTTCTGACTTCTTCATAGTTTTGACATGACAGATCATTAGGTCTTATTTCTTTCTGTACTTTAAGATTCGTACAACCTGCTCTTTTTTCTTTTTTTAAAAATTTAAATTTATTTGTTTTAATTGGAAGCTAATTACTTTACAATTTGCCATACATCAACATGAATCTGCCACAGGTATACATGTGTTCCCCATCCTAAACCACCCCCCCACCCCCTCCCCATACCATCCCTCTGGGTAATCCCAGTGCACCAGCCCCGAGCATCCTGTATCCTGCATCAAACTTGGACTGGCGATTGGTTTCATATATGATATTATACATGTTTCAATGCCATTCTCCCAAATCATCCCACCCTCTCTCTCTCCCACAGAGTCCAAAAGACTGTTCTATACATCTGTGTCTCTTTTGCTGTCTCGCGTACAGGGTTATCATTACCATCTTTCTAAATTCCATATATATGGGTTAGTATACTGTATTGGTGTTTTTCTTTCAGGCTTACTTCACTCTGTATAATAGACTCCAGTTTCATCCACCTCATTAGAATGGATTCAAATGTATTCTTTTCAATGGCCGAGTAATACTCCATTGTGTATATGTACCACTGCTTTCTTATCCATTCATCTGCTGATGAACATCTAGGTTGCTTCCATGTCCTGGCTATTATAAATAGTGGTGCAATGAACATTGGGGTACACGTGTCTCTGCAACCTGCTTTTCTTCAGAAAGTCATTTGGGAGAATTTCTGAGCTTGGGTTTCAGATTTTCTCCTAAGAATCCAGAGAGAATTTGCATTTGCTTTTGATTGGTACTTGGGGGTACTAACAAGCTGAGGTTGCTCTAAAATTAATTCTCAGGTAAGGCTGCATTATCTACACTGGTTGTGTAACTTCAGACCACAAACCTCCCTGAAAGTCTGTGATTACAAAGCCTCAGAAAGTTAAGATCTCTTTTTCCTGAGATAGGATTTTTTTTTCCCCCTTAATTTCCTCTCCTACCAAAGTCTAGTCTGCTGGACTCTCGTATGGATGTCTGGGTCTCCAATTAAATTCTCCCTGAGAGTTTGGGCTTGGTCTCTCTCTCTCTCTTTCCCCAACTATCTCTTGTGTGCTTGTCAAAACACAGGCCAATTTGTAGTGACAGGGACTGTCACACTGAATGAAGAAGTATGTCAGACAGAGAAGGAAAAATATTGTATGACGTTTCTTACATGCATAATCTAAAAAGAAATGATACAAATGAGCATGCTTACAAAACAGAAAGAGACTCACAGACTTAGAGAAAGAATTCATGGTTGCCAGGGAAAGGGCGTATGCAGGGGAGGGATAGTTAAGGAGTTTGGGATGGACATGTACATACTGGGGTACCTGTTTGAAAGAGATAACCAAGGACCTACCGTATAACACAGGAAACTGTGCTGTGTTATCTGGCAGCCTGGATGGGAGGAGAGTTTGGGGGAGAATGGATACATGTGAATGTATGGCTCAGTCCCTTTGCTGTTCACCTGAAACTATCACAATCTTCTTAACTGGCTGGCTATACACCAGTAAAAAGTAAAAACAAACAAACAAGCCAAATATTACTAGAGTTCAGCAAATTCCCCAATGTGAAAGTCATATTCAGGGCTGCCTTTACTCTCAGGATTCCTGATTGTTCTTTATATTTGAAAGTTGGAGACTTCCTTTTCTTTCTTTGCCTGCTCATAAGTGTATTTAAAAATGTTTTCTAAAACCATTCTGTCCAATGTCTTTAGCTGTTTTACAGTGGTGGGTACATCTATACCATCCAATCTGCTGTAATAACAGAAATGCAATCTTTTCAATTGGGCTTTCCTCGTGGCTCAGTTGGTAAAGAATCAGCCTGCATGTGGGAGACCTGGGTTCAATCCCTGGGTTAGGAGTATCACCTTTAGAAGGGTAAGGTTATCCACTCCAGTATTCTGGCCTGGAGAATCCCATAGATGCAGTCCATGGGGTGGCAAAGAGTCGGACACGACTAAGCGACTTTCATTTTCAATCTCTTCAATCTACTTCAGAATTCAAATGATCACTTCTTTTCTTTGTATTTTAGCTCTCCTAGGTCAGCATAAAGTGAAGTGAAGTCGCTCAGTCGTCTCCGACTCTCAGCGACCCCATGGACTGCAGCCTATCAGGCTTCTCCATCCATGGGATTCTCCAGGCAAGAGTACTGGAGTGGGTTGCCATTGCCTTCTCCGTCAGCATCAGATCAGATCAGATCAGTCGCTCAGTCGTGTCCGACTCTTTGCGACCCCATGAACCGCAGCACGCCAGGCCTCCCTATCCATCACCAGCTCTCGGAGGTCACTCAGACTCACATCCATCGAGTCCGTGATGCCATCCAGCCATCTCATCTTCTGTCATCCCCTTCTCCTCCTGCCCCCAATCCCTCCCAGCATCAGAGTCTTCTCCAATGAGTCAACTCTTCGCATGAGGTGGCCAAAGTACTGGACTTTCAGCTTTAGCATCATTCCTTCCAAAGAAATCCCAGGGCTGATCTCCTTCAGAATGCACTGGTTGGATCTCCTTGCAGTCCAAGGGACTCTCAAGAGTCTTCTCCAACACCACAGTTCAAAAGCATCAATTCTTCGGTGCTCAGCCTTCTTCACAGTCCAGCTCTCACATCCATACATGACCACAGGAAAGACCATAGCCTTGACTAGGTGAACCTTTGTTGGCAAAGTGATGTCTCTGCTTTTGAATATGCTATCTAGGTTGGTCATAACTTTCCTTCCAAAGAGTAAGCGTCTTTTCATTTCATGGCTGCAGTCACCATCTGTAGTGATTTTGGAGCCCCCAAAGTAAAGTCTGACACTGTTTCCACTGTTTTTCCATCTATTTCCCATGTAGTGATGGGACCAGATGCCATGATCTTCGTTTTCTGAATGTTGAGCTTTAAGCCAACCTTTTCACTCTCCACTTTCACTTTCATCAAGAGGCTTTTTAGCCCCTCTTCACTTTCTGCCATAAGGGTGGTATCATCTGCATATCTGAGGTTATTGATATTTCTCCCGGCAATCTTGATTCCAGCTTGTGTTTCCTCCAGTCCAGCATTTCTCATGATGTACTCTGCATATAAGTTAAATAAACAGGGTGACAATATACAGCCTTGACGTACTCCTTTTCCTATTTGGAACCAGTCTGTTGTTCCATGACCAGTTCTAACTGTTGCTTCCTGACCTGCATACAGATTTCTCAAGAGGCAGATCAGGTGGTCTGGTATTCCCATCTCTTTCAGAATTTTCCACAGTTTATTGTGATCTACACAGTCAAAGGCTTTGGCATAGTCAATAAAACAGAAATAGATGTTTTTCTGGAACTCTCTTGCTTTTTCGATGATCCAGCGAATGTTGGCAATTTGATCTCTGGTTCCTCTGCCTTTTCTAAAACCAGCTTGAACATCAGGAAGTTCACGGTTCACATATTGCTGAAGCCTGGCTTGGAGAATTTTGAGCATTACTTTACTAGCGTGTGAGATGAGTGCAATTGTGCGGTAGTTTGAGCACTCTTTGGCATTGCCTTTCTTTGGGATTGGGATGAAAACTGACCTTTCCCAATCTTGTGGCCACTGCTGAGTTTTCCAAATTTGCTGGCATATTGAGTGCAGCACTTTCACAGCATCATCTTTCAGGATTTGGAATAGCTCCACTGGAATTCCATCACCTCCACTAGCTTTGTTCCTAGTGATGCTCTCTAAGGCCCACTTGATTTCACATTCCAGGATGTCTGGCTCTAGGTCAGTGATCACACCATCATGATTATCTGGGTCGTGAAGCTCTTTTTGGTACAGTTCTTCTGTGTATTCTTGCCACCTCTTCTTAATATCTTCTGCTTCCGTTAGGTCCATACCATTTCTGTCCTTTATCCGTCAGCATAGTAGCATGGAAATCCCCTTGTTCATTCAACTGTTGACATTAGGTGCTAAAAACAGAAACCCAGAAAACAAATTCTAGACTACACTGCGTATGGTGTTTTCCATGGCAGGTGAGTTATGTCAAAGCGTAAAGTTATGCTCCTCTCCACGTCCAGGTGCCTAGGCACCTGGAGAGTTTGCAGTCTGTGACAAAGCGGCCGTTGTTCTACTTGCGATGTTATGTATGAGAAACATTTTTTCCTGACCTTGTATTTAGTCCCATCCCCTCCAGCCTGCAGTCTGAAATTCGGAAACAGTATGAAAGGGTCAAATACTGAGAAATTGAAAGTTACATGGACATAAAAATTAATATATCGAGTGCTTTGTGAAGTCATTGCTGGTGTAAGGAAGGAGAGTCAACAATCAAGACTTAAAGAAACTGCAGGATTTGCAAGGCACTGAGCCAGTGTGGATTTAGATGGATAGACTCACTTGAAACCCTGTTGAATAATGTTAAATTCATTTCCCTTGCATAGTTTAGAAACTTCTAGTCAACAGGTCATGAGGCTCCCAGACCTTTAATTAACCATGACAATGGGAAAACATTCCCTTCTTCTTACACCTCTTAAGAGCATCTTTGACTTCCTTGTACCTCAGACTGTAAATCAAAGGATTCAACATGGGGATCACCACTGTATAGAAGACTGACACTATCTTGTCATAGCCCAGAGAATTGCCAGCTTTGGGGTGCATGTAGACGAAGAGACCTGATCCAAAGAAAAAGATCGCTGCTGTCAGGTGGGAAGCACAGGTGTTGAAGGCCTTGGCCCTGCCTTCAACAGAGCTGATCTTCAGGATGGTGGCAATGACATAACGATAAGATATCATGATGATTTAAGATGGAGATCACACCAAAAATCACTGCTGTCACGAATTTTATCACTTGTAGGAAGAAGGTGTCAGAGCAGGAGAGGACTAATAATTGAGGCAGGTCACAGAAGGAGTGATGGATAACATCTGGTCCACAGAAGTGGAGATGAAGTAAGGCACACAACTGAATGAACAAGCCAAGGAATCCAGTTATACAAGATCCTGCCACCGTCCGCACGCAGAGAGAGGGGCACATGGTGGCTGTGTAGAGCAGAGGACGGCAAATGGCGACGCAGCGATCACAAGCCATGGCCGCCAGCAGACAGCACTCAGACAGATCCCTGCTGGAGAACGAGACGTGCCGCACGGTGCACCCGTGAAGGAGGTGAGTGCAGGCTTCCTGAAGCAGTCCGAGAGCGTTTTGGGGGTTGTGGGAGTGACATAGCAGAACTCTAAGAAGGATAAGTCGCTGAGGAAAACAGACATGGGTATATGTAGGTGGGAGTCCGTCCGAATCAGGATGCTGAGACCCAGGTTCCAGGCCACTGTCAAACGTAAGTCCCCATGAACATGGCCAAGAGACCAATCTTGAACTTGGAAGAATCCGAAAATCCCAACAGGATAAATTTGGTGACTGTTGTATTGTTCCTTCCTGCAGCCATTGTCTTGAAGTTTCTTCAAACTGCAGAAAGATTCTTGGGTTGTAAAGATTGTCTATTTTAATAACATGAAACCTACTTGTTTTCGATAAAGTTTCATATTTTTGGACAAAAATTATTCATAGTCAATATAAGAAACTGTAAAATTAGGTAAAAATACATTGACGATCCCATTTCGCAGCACACTTGATGGTTTGTGATATATTTTTGCAATTTTTCTGCACATACATGTGTGCACACATAAACACACAGATGTTGCCAAACTGTTGTCTGAAAACTGGTGCTGCTGCTGCTGCTAAGTCACTTCAGTCCTGTCCGACTCTGTGCGACCCCAGAGGCGGCAGCCCACCAGGCTCCCTCATCCACGGGGTTTGCCAGGCAAGAACACTGAAGTGGGTTGCCATTTCCTTCTCCAATGTATGAAAGTGAAAAGTGAAAGTGAAGTCATTCAATCATGTCCAACTCCTAGCTACCCATTGGACTGCAGCCCACCAGGCTCCTCTGTCCGTGGGATTTGCCAGGCAAGAATACTGGAGTGTGTTGCCATTGCCTTCTCCAAATTCAAGATTTTATGATAAAATATCTTACCATCCCATTCAACATTACCCATAATTATTGAGCTTTACTCTTTGATAATCTTGTAGGTTAAAAAAAAATGTTTTCATTGTTTTTATTTGCATATACTTTATTGAATTGTTTGTATATATGTTTTACCCATTTGTTTAGTAGGTTATTATTGATTTGTAGGAGCTTTTAACATATCAAGGATCATAATTCTTCCTCCCTCATATATTTTGCTAAATCTTTTCCAAGTGTATCATTTAATATCAATATTTTTATGTTGGATTCTGCTATATGGATTTCTTTTATTTTTAGGTGCTCAATTGTGGCTCAGACAGTAAAGAATGAGCCTTCAATGCAGGGGATCTGGGTTCAACTTCTTGGTTGGAAAGATCCCCTGGAGGAGGAAATGGCAACCCAATCCAGTAGTCTTACCAGGAAAATCCCATGGACAGAGGAGCCTGGTGGGCTACAATTCATGAAATCCCAGAGTCGAACACGACTGAGCGACTAACACTTTCACTTTTTTCACTCAGTTTTCTATGATATTTATGGTACCTGGCTTTGGTATTACACACAAAAAAACACAATCCAAATGTCTTTTTAATATTTTTTTTGAATTCATTTGCATTTTTATATTTACATTTAAAATTTCTGGAGTATTTTAGTACATAGTGTCAAGTATAATTATGAGATAATTTTGGTTATGTTTTTCCAAACTCTCTCAACACAATTAACTGAATGGTTTCTCCACTGATTAAATCACTTCCATCATGAAGTTGTTTACAGAGTTGCTGTTCTGCCCAGTTTGTAAGCTAATAGTCCATGTACTATGTGTCCAGTGCTGCACATTTTATAACTGCTTATGACTATATTTTATTTAAAATAATAAAATATTTTGATAAGCAGTAAGAAAAACATTCCTCACTTTTTCACTCTGAGATCGTTTTGATGGTCTTCATAGCTATGTCTTCAAAAGACCTTTATGATGAACTAAAAAAATAAAATTGACATTTTTACTGTGTTTCATTATTACATTAACTTGGGAGAAAATAACAGATGATTTTTCTTTGCTAGGTTGTTTCTATAAATAACCAAAGAAACACTGACAATCTTAATAAATATTATAACAGTAAGATTATTAAACTTGAGTGAGGACTTGGGTCATGCCAAGCTCTGTCCCTACGTTGTCACAGCTTCTCTGTGTCATCAGTCTCCTCACCGTACCACGAGGTAATTGTAGCTGTTCTCCTTATATAAGAGGGACCATGTTTTCCAAATAAGGGAGCAGCAGTCACGGTAGGAAAACACACGGAAAGAAAAGTAACCTAATATTCTAAGACATTGTTTTTACTCCTGAAAGAGGGTCATTTGAATACTAGGAAAGGGAAAACTGTATTGACTCAATGCCGTCCATCAATGTCCCCAGTGAGATCACAAGATCCAGACCTTGTCCCTACAGTAAGACCTGAATCATAGTTGATGTCTTTAGAACTCCTTCAGTGGAGATGGAATGAGTGCATCAGCTGCATTGATAACATATTTATATCTCAAGAAGTTAAACAAAGATTTCTTTGCGAACACTAGTTACTGCGGTATTTCTATGGTCTATTTTGCCATCTTTGTCCTGAAGGGACTTGTACTCTGGAGATCTTGAGGCCATAAGATTATGTTTGAAATTTTAGAAAGTACTTTGAGTGAAGTTGATTGGTTTTTTGTTTTGTTTTAATTTTATTTTTAATTAATTCTTACTGAAGCATAATTGTTTCCCAATGCTGCGTTAGTTTCTCGTGTGCACCAAAGTGAATCCGTTATCCATGAACATATAGCCCCTCTTTGCTTCCCATTGAGGTCACCCCAGAGCCGTGAGTGGAGTTCCCTGTGCTGTGCAGGAGGTTCCCATTAGTTATATGTGTTTTTTACATAGTATCAATAATGTATGTATGTCAAGCTCAATCTCCCAACTCATCCCATCCCTCCTTTCCTTCTTCGTATCCATACATTTGTTCTGTACATCTGTGTCTCTGTTTCTGCTTTGCAAATAAGATCATCTCTACCATTTTTCTAGATTCCATGTATATGCATTAATGTAGGATATCTATTTTTGTCTTTTTGACTTACTTCACTCTGTGTAGTTCTTCATCCCTGTATTATTGACACATTTTAAATAAAAAGTTTTTTAATGATAAGGTACAAGTGATAAAGTGAAAGTCACTCACTTGTGTCCAACTCTTTGCAACCCCATGAAATGTAGCCCTCCAGGCTCCTCCATCCATGGAATTCTTCAGGCAAGAACACTAGAGTGGGTTGCCATTCCCTTCTCCAGGGGATCTTCCCAATCTAGGAATGAAATCCAGGTCTCCCACACTGCAGGCAGATTCTTTACCATCTGAACCACCAGGGGAGCCCCAAATGATAAAGTATTGTAATATACATTTTCTAATTCACTGGTAGAGGAAATGAAGTAAAGTTGATGATGGTAATGATTAAAACTCCCAGAAGTAGAGAAAGCTTACATAACTAGAAAAATAAATAGAAAACTTCATATTTATTCAATTATTTTTATGTCACTTCCATTTGTTATCTGCGTTCTCTCCCCAATGTTAATTCAAGACCAAACAAATAGCAATCAGAATCACTGGTTGTGATTAAAAACAAGAGGTTCAGAATAGAATAAATACTGCCTCCCCACTTACCTTAAAGCATGTGGAATGGGTCGACTGGCCAAGCAGTCCTAGTGCAATCCTGCCACCTGTGATGTCAAAGGTCAGCGTTGAGATCCGCAGAGTGAACCTTTTAAAGGGCAAGCTTACCATTCTTCCATGATTCTTTTATTATGGAAATTCACTGCACATACAATGTTTTCAGAATTCCACATAAAAATAAAATTTATAGGAAAACAGCTTAGAAGTTTGAAAATAAAAGTGGATGAGCAGTCACTCAACATGGAAATGCCATTTCTAAGATTTTGGAGAACAAATAGCATAATAAATTACTCATCTGCTTGGTATTAATACACTTACCAAGAGTAGCTGAACATTCGGTCAGGAAACAAAGTCATTCTCATATTCTTGATTTCTTTCTCTCTTAATTTGATACAAGAAAATGTTACACTACCAAAATAAAGTTTACATCCCATGAAGTAGGTGTTTTACCTTTATTTTCTTTTAATAACAAAGCCGAAATTAAGTAACTGTTTATAAGTCACAGAAAATGTTTCTCTGTTCAGTAAATAATCTGATGTTACTGAATATCTAACATCTGCCAGGCACCAAGTAAGGCTATCATTTGGGAAACAGTAAAAGGAAGATCAAATAAGTATGTCAAATGGCTCCTGGGCCAGTTCACTATTGGTCTTCACACATTTTCAAGAAGGAACGCAAAGAAAGTAGGTGATTTAATATGAAGAGGGAAATACACAATGCATAAAGGTAAGCATATTTTTTCCTGCCTCCCCTGGTAATCTGTCCCTCTTGTGAATATGAAGCTCCTTCTATGCTCCCTTATCCCCTTCATATTTTTCTAGTTCAATAAGAATCTCATTGTTCTTATTTTTACGAGTTACACCTTTTACAAGTTCTTATTTTTCCCATTACACCTTAAACTGTGCTTTTAGGCAAGATGAAATGTATTTTTATATTGCTTTAACATCTAATGTGGACTTCCCTGGTGGTTCAGTGGTAAAAGAATCCACCTGCAACGCAGGAGACATGGGTTCAGTCCCTAGATCAGGAAGATCTGCTGGAGAAAGAATAACAATCCACTCTAGTATTCTTGCCTGGGAAGTTCTAAAGACAGAGGAGCCTGGGGGGCTACAGTCCACAGTGTCGCCAAAGGATCAGACAGGACTTACCTACTAAAGAGCAACAAAAAATATCTAATGTATCAGTTATGTACTGATGTGTAACAAACCGCTTCAAGCTTACTGACTTAAAATACCAATTCATCATCTCTCACGTTTTTTCTTGGAGCATCTGTGGGTTTCACTTGGAACTCTAATGTGGCTGTATTCATCAATGGCTTGCTGCTGCTGCTAAGTCGCTTCAGTCGTGTCCGACTCTGTGCGACCCCATAGACGGAAGCTCACCAGGCTCCCCTGTCCCTGGGATTCTCCAGGCAAGAACACTGGAGTGGGTTGCCATTTCCTTCTCCAATGCATGAAAGTGAAAAGTCAAAGTGAAGTCGCTCAGTCGTGTCTGACTCTTAGCGACCCCACGGACTGGAGCCTACCAGGCTCCTCCGTCCATGGGATTTTCCAGGCAAAAGTACTGGGGTGGGGTGCCATTGCCTTCCCCGCATCAATGGCTTGGATAGTCTGAAATGACCTCACCTGTTTTGGGGGTCACCTGGGGTGACTGAATGGTTGAGATGGCTGAGGTTCTCTCTCCACGCGCCTTTCACCCTGGACTCTTCTAAGTGTGACCTCAGGATTCCAAGAGAGCCGGTCCCAAGGACAAGCACTCATCAGGCCTCCTCTTACATCAAATGTGGTGATGCTTCATTGATCAAAGTCAGTCACATGGCCAAGCAATGACTCACTGTGGAAGGGGACTATACAAGGACGTGGAAGTAAGGAACTGTGATTCACTGGTGCCCATGAACATAACAGTGTACCACCCTGAGGTTTAGTTTAGTGGCTGAACCAAGCAATGTGGGTACATAACAAATATTTGTGGACTTGTAATTTATTCAACTATCCCTTCTGAAACTGTGTAGAAAAATTGCTTACTCTCTGAAATGGGAATTATATTCTCCAAACAAAAAGCTAAGATGTGCCTTCAGTTAACGGGGAATGAGGAGATGTGTCTACAGTCTACCAAAAACTCCTAGAACTAATGTGCATTCAAAAAGTTTACATGCTATGAGATCAATATGTCAATATGTTATATCAGTATATAAATATGCATTTGTATAAACTGGCAGAATACATAAAAATCCAAATTAGAAATAAATACTATATTATACATATGTATTTGGTTTTTTCCTCATTTTATTTTTGATTCTCTAACTCATTGTAAGTTCGCAAAAGTTGTTTCCTATAATTATATCACAACAATGTACCTGAAAACACTGCTCTAGTATCCTGCATGGATATCATGATTGGTAGTAGGGTCATAGTAAAGATAGCATGAGTTCATATACCTATAGTTCCTTACACAATTCCTGTAACAGGGTAGAAAATTGCTTTATTTTGGTTACTAATATTATTATTAAATTATCTCAGACAGAACAGTCTTTCAATAAATGTTCCTTTATTTACCTCTTCTCCATGACTTAACTTATATTAAAACTCCAGGAATTTTTTATCTTGCTTTTTTATGACAAATAGATAACATACAATGATTTCCCAAGCTAGGCTTTAATTTCCTGAATACCACAGATATTTTCATGCACTTTTGCTCCCTAACCATGAATATTGGTCTATAGACAACACTGAACATGCAGAAATTGATGTAGTTGAATTTTTCTATTATTTTATGATATAATGGTCACATGTATTTTAAACTCACAAAATGTACTTAACTATTTCAAATGACTTAGGGATTACCTTTTTTGAAAATAAGGTAAAATCTTATGTGTCCGTCAACAAATATTTCATTTCTATTCTCAATTCTGTTAATTAGATGAGTTTAGAAGTCTCATTCTCTACAGGCATCCACTCAGAATCAAATGCTTCCAATAAAAATTCACCAGCATTTTCTGAAGTGAATAGGGTTGATGATAACATTTTGTAGATGTGAAATCATTGTTCTAAAAGCTGTAGACAATCAGTCTATTCTGGAAAAAGAAGTCAATCAAATTAAATATTTGGTATCACTGTAGACTAGTTTTTAATTGAGTAAGCCATTTTATTTTTCAACTAGGCTTTGTAGCGTGATTTAGTGAGTCTTGGTAAAAGTTATATGTTACTATCATTTAAGTTGATACTGTGGGTTCTTATTATTATTGTTAATCTTAATTAAAATTACTGTTTAAAAGCCTTTCTTAAAGGTGACATCACCGACTCAGTGGACATGAATTTGAGCAAACTCTGGGAGATAGTGAAGGACAAGGAAGCCTGGCGTGCTGTAGTTCACGGGGTCACAAAGAGTCAGACATGACTTGGCGATTGAACAATAACAACAAAGATTTTTTCTTAGAGTAGAAATAAATGTTCCCTAAATACTGTCACTTTCTCTGGTATATGTATATTTTCATGTTCTAAACAACCACAAGAAATAAGAAATCGTGTGAATGGTTGTTTGAGACACAAGCAAGTTGATCTTGCTAAGCCAGTGTCTTAAGAAATGGTGATTGATCACCAAGTGATCAGTTTCCTATGTGTGCTAAGGACATGAAGAGGAGGAGCTAATGCTGTCAAATTAGAAACACAAAGGAATTTTTCCAATTAGAATACCAACCAGGGATTCTGAAGAAGTAAGAACTAAAAGGGTGCCTAATCATATCAGAAGCCACTCCCATTAATTATTTCCAAACATGCCATAAATGCTGTGCGGTTGTGGATAGTAGGACTGTATAGCTATCCTCGATACCGATAGTGAATAAGAGGCATTTTAGACAGGACAAGAATAACGTAGGATCATTGAAAGCTCAAGAGTCTTTTGCCTATGTTCTCCTCTAAGAGTTTTATAGTTTCTGGTCTTATGTTTAGATCTTTAATCCATTTTGAGTTTATTTTTGTATATAGTGTTAGAAAGTGTTCTAGTTTCATTCTTTTGCAAGTGGTTGACCAGTTTTCCCAGCACCACTTATTAAAGAGATTGTCTTTAATCCATTGTATATTCTTGCCTCCTTTGACAAAGACAAGGTGTCCATAGGTGCATGGGTTTATCTCTGGGCTTTCTATTTAGTTTCACTGATCTATATTTCTATCTTTATGCCAGTACCACACTGTCTTGATGACTGTGGCTTTGTAGTAGAGCCTGAAGTCAGGCAGGTTGATTCCTCCAGTTCTATTCTTTTTCAAGATTGCTTTGGCTATTCGAGGTTTTTTGTATTTCCATACAAATTGTGAAAGTATTTTTTCTAGCTCTGTGAAAAGTGCCATTGGTAGCTTGATATGGATTGCATTGAATCTATAGATTGCTTTGGGTAGTATACTCATTTTCACTATATTGATTCTTTGAATCCATGAACATGGTATATTTCTCCATCTATTAGTGCCCTCTCTGATTTCTTTCATCAGTGTTTTATAGTTTTATATATATAGGTCTGTATTTTTTTTAGGTAGATACATTCCTAAGTATCGGAGAAGGCAATGGCACCCCACTCCAGTACACTTGCCTGGAAAATCCCATGGATGGAGGAGCTTGGTAGGCTACAGTCCATGGGATCGCTAAGAGTCAGACAGGACTGAGCGACTTCACTTTCAGTTTTCACTTTCATGCATTGGAGAAGGAAATGGCAACCCACTCCAATGTTCTTGCCTGGAGAATCCCAGGGATGGCAGAGCCTGGTGGGCTGCCATCTATGGGGTCGCACAGAGTCGGACATGACTGAAGCGACTTAGCAGCAGCAGCAGCAGCATTCCTAAGTATTTTATTCTTTTCATTGCAATGGTGAATGGAATTGTTTCCTTAATTTCTCTTTCTATTTTCTCATTATTACTGTATAGGAAAGCAAGGGATTCTGTGTGTTGATTTTATATCCTGCAACTTTACTATATTCATTGATTAGCTCTAGTAATTTTCTGGTGGAGTGTTTAGGGTTTTCTATGTAGAGGATCGTGTTCTCCAACATACATCACAGCAGGATCCTCTATGACCCACCTCCCAGAATATTGGAAATAAAAGCAAAAATAAACAAATGGGATCTAATTAAAAGCTTCTGCACAACAAAAGAAACTATAAACAAGGTGAAAAGACAGCCTTCAGAACGGGAGAAAATAATAGCAAATGAAGCAACTGATAAAGAATTAATCTCAAAAATACACAAGCAACTCCTGCAGCTCGATTCCAGAAAAATAAACAACCCAATCAAAAAATGGACCAAAGAACTAAACAGACATTTCCCCAAAGAAGACATACAGATGGCTAACAAACACATGAAAAGATGCTCAACATCACTTATTATCAGAGAAATGCAGATCAAAACCACAATGAGGTACCATTTCATGCCAGTCAGAATGGCTGCGATCCAAAAGTCTACATGCAATAAATGCTGGAGAGGATGTGGAGAAAAGGGAACCCTCTTACACTGTTCGTGGGAATGCAAACTAGTACAGCCACTATGGAGAACAGTGTGGAGATTCCTTAAAAAACTGGAAATAGAACTGCCATACCACCCAGCAATCCCACTGCTGGGCATACACACCGAAAAAAACCAGGACTGAAAGAGACACGTGTACCCCAATGTTCATCGCAGAATAGTTTATAACAGCCAGGATGTGGAAGCAACCTAGATGTCCATCAGCAGATGAATGGATAAGAAAGCTGTGGTACATATAACAATGGAGTATTACTCAGCCATTAAAAAGAATATATTTGAATCCGTTCTAATGAGGTGGATGAAACTGGAGTCTATTATACAGAGTGAAGTAATCCAGAAAGAAAAACACCAATAGAGTATGCTGTTGCTGCTGCTGCTAAGTCGTTTCAGTCGTGTCCGACTCTGTGCGACCCCATAGATGGCAGCCCACCAGGCTCTGACATCCTGAGATTCTCCAGGCAAGAACACTGGAGTGGGTTGCCATTTCCTTCTCCACTACATGAAAGTGAAAAGTGAAAGTGAAGTCACTCAGTCGTGTCCAACTCTTAGCGACCCCATGGACTGCAGCCCACCAGGCTCCTACGTCCATGGGATTCTCCAGGCAAAAGTACTGGAGTGGGTTGCCATTGCCTTCTCCCCCAATACAGTATACTAACACATATATATGGAATTTAGAAAGATGGAAGCGACAACCCTGTATGCAAGACAGGAAAAGAGACACAGATGTATAGAACAGTCTTTTGGACTCTGTGGGAGAGGGAGGGGGATGATTTGGGAGAAAGGCATTAAAACATGTCTTTTGACTATGTGGATTACAATAAACTGTGGAAAATTCTGAAAGAGATGGGAATACCAGACCACCTGATCTGCCTCTTGAGAAATCTGTATGCAAGTCAGGAAGCAACAGTTAGAACTGGATATGAAAAAACAGACTGGTTCCAAACAGGAAAAGGAATACACCAAGGCTGTATATTGTCACCCTGTTTATTTAACTTATATGCAGAGTACATCATGAGAAACACTGGACTGGAAGAAACACAAGCTGGAATCAAGATTGCCGGGAGAAATCTCAATAACCTCAGATATGCAGATGACACCACCCTTATGGCAGAAAGTGAAGAGGAACTAAAAAGCCTCTTGAGGAAGGTGAAAGAGGAGAGTGAGTGAAAAAGTTGGCTTAAAGCTCAACATTCAGAAAATGAAGATCATGGCATCCGGTCCCATCACTTCATGGGAAATAGATGGGGACACAGTGGAAACAGTGTCAGATTTTATTTTGGGGGCTCCAAAGTCACTACAGATGGTGACTGCAGCCATGAACTTAAAAGACGCTTACTCCTTGGAAGGAAAGTTATGACCAACCTAGATAGCATATTCAAAAGCAGAGACATTACTTTGCTAACAAAGGTTCATCTGGTCAAGGCTATGGTTTTTCCTGTGGTTATGTATGGTTCTGAGAGTTGGACTGTGAAGAAGGCTGAGCACTGAAGAATTTGTGCTTTTGAACTGTGGTGTTGCAGAAGACTCTTGAGAGTCCCTTGGACTGCAAGGAGATCCAACCAGCCCATTCTGAAAGAGATCAGCCCTGGGATTTCTTTGGAAGGAATGATACTAAAGCTGAAAGTCCAGTACTTTGGCCACCTCATGCAAAGAGTTGACTCATTGGAGAAGACTCTGATGCTGGGAGGGATTGGGGGCAGGAGAAGGGGACGACAGAGGACAAGATGGCTGGATGGAATCACTGACTCGATGGACATGAGTCTGAGTGAACTCCGGGAGTTGGTGATGGACAGGGAGGCCTGACGTGCTGGGATTCATGGGATCACAAAAAGTCACGACTGAGCGACTGAACTGAATTGAACTGAATATCATATAAGAAACAAATTGCCAGTCTAGGTTCAACGCAGGACACAGGAAGCTTGGCACTGGTTTACTGAGATGACCCAGAGGGATGGTATGGGGAGGGAGGTGGGAGAGGGGTTCAGGATAGAGAACATGTGTACACCCATGGCAGATGCATGTTGATGTATGGCAAAACCAATACAATGTTGTAAAGTAAAAAATAAAAATAATTTAAAAAAAAAAAAAAAAAGAAAGCTCAAGAGTCTTTCTTTGGGTTACAAGTACATTTCTCTATGTGGTGATGCAGGTTACCTTTTATTATGTTAAATGGTCACTTACTTTGTATGTCTTAGTTCTCAACAATCCATTTACACCTCATTTACTCTCACCCAACCCTCTGGGCCTATTTCTTTAATACACTTTCGGGAAGACTAGCCGTGGAGAAGCTGATTAACTTGTCCAAGGTCAGGCAGCTAGTCAGTGGCAGTGCTGTGAATTTGGACCAGGTCTTGTGAACTCTAAAATCCTTGCTACTGAGCTACAGTGCTATGCGAATGGAAAATAAACTATTTTTTTAATTATATTACAGTGAAAGTGTCAGTCGCTCAGTCCGGTCCGACTCTTTTCGACCCCATGGACTGTAGCCCACCAAGCTCCTCTGTCCATTGAATTCTCCAGACACAAATACTGGAGTGGGTTGCCATTCCCTTCTCTAGAGGATCTTCCCAACCCAGGGATTGAATCCAGGCCTAAGTGAATTAATTATTACTTAATACATGCTGCTTTTTTGTGCCATGCCCTATGGCATGCATTTTTACATTTCATGCAAAAATGGGCTCGATAAAGGACAGAAATGGTATGGACTTAACGGAAGCAGAAGATAGTAAGAAGAGGTGGCAAGAATACCCAGAAGAACTGTACAGAAAAGAGCTTCACGACCCAGATAATCATGATGGTGTGATCACTGACCTAGAGCCAGACATCCTGGAATGTGAAGTCAAGTGGGCCTTAGAAAGCATCACTACGAACAAAGCTAGTGGAGGTGATGGAATTCCACTGGAGCTATTCCAAATCCTGAATGATGATGCTGTGAAAGTGCTGCACTCAATATGCCAGCAAATTTGGAAAACTCAGCAGTGGCCACAAGATTGGAAAAAGTCAGCTTTCATCCCAATCCCAAAGAAAGGCAATGCCAAAGAGTGCTCAAACTACCGCACAATTGCACTCATCTCACACGCTAGTAAAGTAATGCTCAAAATTCTCCAAGCCAGGCTAGGCTTCAGCAATATGTGAACCGTGAACTTCCTGATGTTCAAGCTCGTTTTAGAAAAGGCAGAGGAACCAGAGATCAAATTGCCAACATCTGCTGGATCATGGAAAAAGCAAGAGAGTTCCAGAAAAACATCTAATTCTGCTTTCTTGACTATGCCAATGCCTTTGACTGTGTAGATCACAAGAAACTGTGGAAAATTCTGAAAGAGATGGGAATACCAGACCACCTGATCTGCCTCTTGAGAAATCTGTATGCAGGTCAGGAAGCAACAGTTAGAACTGGTCATGGAACAACAGACTGGTTCCAAATAGGAAAAGGAGTACGTCAAGGCTGTATATTGTCACCATGTTTGTTTAACTTATATGCAGAGTACATCATGAGAAATGCTGGACTGGAAGAAACACAAGTTAGAATCAAGATTGCCGGGAGAAATATCAATAACCTCAGATATGCAGATGACACCACCCTTATGGCAGAAAGTGAAGAGGAACTCAAAAGCCTCTTGATGAAAGTGAAAGTGGAGAGTGAAAAGGTTGGCTTAAAGCTCAACATTCACAAAACGAAGATCATGGCATCTGGTCCCATCACTACATGGGAAATAGATGGAGAAACAGTGGAAACAGTGTCAGACTTTCTTTTTCTGGGCTCCAAAATCACTGCAGATGGTGACTGCAGCCATGAAATTAAAAGACGCTTACTCCTTGGAAGGAAAGTTATGACCAACCTACATAGCATATTCAAAAGCAGAGACATCACTTTGCCAACAAAGGTTCGTCTAGTCAAGGCTATGGTCTTTCCTGTGGTCATGTATGGATGTGAGAGCTGGACTGTGAAGAAGGCTGAGCACCAAAGAATTGATGCTTTTGAACTATGGTATTGGAGAACACTCTTGAGAGTCCCTTGGACTGCAAGGAGATCCAACCGGTCCATTCTGAAGGAGATCAGCCCTGGGATTTCTTTGGAAGGAATGATGCTAAAGCTGAAACTCCAGTATTTTGGCCACCTCATGCGAAGAGTTGACTCACTGAAGAATACTCTGATGCTGGGAGGGATTAGGGGCAGGAGGAGAAGGGGACGAAAGAGGATGAGAATGCTGGATGGCATCATTGACTCGATGAATATGAGTCTGAGTGACCTCCGGGAGTTGGTGATGGACAGGGAGGCCTGGCGTGCTGCCGTTCATGGGGTCGCAAAGAGTCGGACACGACTGAGCGACTGATCTGATCTGATGGCATGCAGGATCTTAGTTCCCCAGCCAGGGATGGAACTCATGCCCCCCGTAGAGAGGCATGGAGTCTTAAACTCTGGACCACCAGGAAAGTCCTCATGTAGCTCTTGACAAACACCATCTTTTCAAAACATGACCTTGGGCATCAGGTAGTAAAAGAAATTACAGCAAACTCTCCATACAACAGCAAGTTCCCAATTCAAGATATTATTCAGTTAGCTGCATAGTCTTGTTTCTGTTAAAATTCTCCATTGAAGGGAAACATATTACTTCCTAGTAGAAAGGATCTGAGCTCTGAGCAAGTTTGAAGCAGAGAGAAAAGACAGGCCGATAGTGGAAGATACAGCTTTGTAAAGGAGGAAGGCTTCCAAACCAGAAGTCGGGGTCACTGAGCACCAATACCCTGTGCCCCACGCTGCCATGGACCACAATCCTCACCCAGGTCTTTGTGAAGAACGGGTGGCCACTGGTGGCTGTTTATTTCACTGGCGTCTGGGAGATCTGGCAGAGCTCACTGCCCCTTCCTGGTCTGGACACTTTCTAAGCTCTAGATTCCTAGGAAAGGCATTGAACACTTACTTTCAACCGTCTTCTAAAGGAACATTCCTACGGGAGGACCTTCCCTCTCCAGACTTCTTTGGCCGTGCAGTCTCCTGGCCAGCCTTGATAAGAGAGGCACTTCCACCAGGAGTTATCTTAAATGCCGCCTCAGGATCCAAAGTGGGAAGAGGTTGGCTGACTGACCTGTCTGGGTAACTGTTCCCTGGCTCAATGGCAGTGGGGAACATGACAGAGTCCCCTGCTGATTCCACTTCTCTTCATGGATGTTTCAAGTTTAGAAAGCTTTTTTAGACCAATGAATCGCTAGACTAGAAATTCATCTTATATCACCTTAATCTAAAACCTTTCCTTATGGATTGATTTCTTCAGTCTTTTAGGAATATTGTATTTTCAGAATATTATATGTATATATATATATGTCTCACTCAACTTGTTATAATACATATTTAAGTGATTTATAAACATCATTATAAACATAAGTACTGTATTTCTCTTTACTATTTATTGAAATATAATTGATTTACAATATTATGTTAGTTTCAGTTGTACAACATAATAATTTGCTCTTTTAAACACTGCAAAATGATCACCACTATAAGTCTAGTTACCACCTGTGACCATGCAAAGTTATTGCAATGTTAATGCATACATTCCTTTTGCTGCACATTACATATCATGACATTTATTTTACAGCTGAAAATTTACACTTCTGAATCTCCCTCATCTATTTTGTTTCTCCCCCTCCTATGGAAACCACCAACTTGTTCTCTATATTATGAGTCATTTTTGTCTTCTTACATTTGTTTGAGTTTTTTTTTTTAAGTTTTATAAATAAGTTATATATAAATTATAAAGTATATATAAATATAAATTATAAATATAAATTATATAGTATTTGTCTCCCCCTGACTTATTCCACTAAGTGTAATACCCTGTAGGTCCATTCAGGTTGTCATGAAAGGAAAGGTTCATCTTTTTTGTGACTGAGTACTATTCCATTATATATATTTGCATATATATGTCACATTTTTTATCCATTATATTTTAGATATATCTAATATATCCAATGTTTGGGATATATCCAATATATTCAATATATCCTGTATTTTGATGGACTCTTGGATTGCTTCCATATCTTGGCTACTGTAAATAATGCTGCCATGAGCTTTGAGGTGCATGTGACATTTTGATTTAATGTTTTTGTTTTCTTCATAAAAATGCCCAGAAGTGGAATTGCTAGATCTTTTGGTAGATCTGTTTTTAATATTTTGAGGAACCACCATATGTTTTCCATAGTGGATTTCACCAACTCATGTTCCCACCAACAGGACACAAATGTTCCTTTTTCTCCACATCCTCATCAACACTAGATATATGTTGCCTTTTTTATAAGAGCTATTCTGACAGGTGAGCTTACTCAAACTCATGTCCACTGACTCTTGGATTCCATCCAACCATCTCATCCTATGTTATCCCCTTCTCCTCCTGCCTTCAATCTTTCCCAGCATCAGGGTCTTTTCCAGTGAATCAGCACTTTGCATCAGGTAGCCAAAGTATTGGAGTTTCAGCTTCATCTTCGGATTCAGTCCTTCCAAAGACTCTTCATGACTGATTTCCTCTAGGATTGACTAGAGGATCCAGTTAAGTTGATCAACCAAGGTCAAGTTGCTTGGATCTCCTTGCAGTCCAAGGGACCCTCAAGAGTCTGTGCCAACACCACAGTTCAAAAGCATCAATTCTTCAGCACTCAGCTTTCTTTATGACCCAACTCTCATATCCATACATGACTACCAGAAAAACCATAGCCTTAACTAGATGGACCTTTGTTGGCAAAGTAATGTCTCTGCTTTTTAATATGCTGTCTAAGTTGGTCAGAGCTTTCCTTCCAAGGAGCAAGGATCTTTTAATTTCATGGCTGCTGTCACCATCTGCAGTGATTTTGGAGCCCCCAAAATAAAGTCAGCCACTGTTTCCTCTTCTACTTGCCATGAAGTGATGGGACTGGATGCCATGATCTTCATTTTTTTAAATGTTGAATTTTAAGCCAGCTTTTTTACTCTCCTCTTTCACTTTCAACAAGAGGCTCTTTAGTTCTTTGCTTTCTGTCGTAAGGCTGGTGTCATCTATATATCTGAGGTTGTTGCTATTTCTCCCAGCAATTTTGAGTCCAGCTTGTGCTTCATCCAGCCCAGCATTTCACATGATGTACTCTGTGTATAAGTTAAATAAGCAGGTGACAGTATACAGCTTTGACTTTCTCCTTTCTCAAATTGGAATCAATCTGTTATTCCATGTCCCGTTCAAACTGTTACTTCTTGACCTGAATACACATTTCTCAAGAGGCAGGTAAGGTGTTCTGATATTCCCATCTCTTGAAGGATTTTCCAAAGTTTGTTGTGATCTACATAGTCAAAGGCTTTGGCAAAATCAATAAAACAGAAGTAGATGTTTTTCTGGAACTCTCTTGCTTTTTCAATGACCCAGTGGATGTTGGCAATTTGATCTCTGGTTTCAATGCCTTTTCTAAATCCAGCTTGAACATATAGAAGTTCATGATTCATGTACTGTTGAAGCCTAGCTTGGAAAATGGTTTTTGTTTTTTTTTTTTTTAATTGTTTTTTTTTTTTTAATTGAAGGATAATAGCTTTAAAGGATTTTTCTGTTTTCTGTCAAACTTCAACATGAATCAGCCATAGGTATACATATATCCCCTCCTTTTTGAAACTCCCTCCCATCTCCCTCCCCATCCCACCCCTGTAAATTGATACAGCCACTATGGAAGATGGTATGGATGTAGCTTGGAGAATTTTTAGCTCTCCTTTGCTAGTGTGTAAGATCAGTGCAATTGTGTGGTAGTTTGAACATTCTTTGGCATTGCCTTTCTTTGAGATTAAAATGAAAACTGGCCTTTTCCAGTCCTGTGGCCACTGCTAAGTTTTCCAAACTTGCTGGCATATTGAGTGCAGCACTTTCACAGCATCATCTTTTAGGATTTGAATTAGCTCAACTGGAATTCCATCACATCCACTAGCTTTGTTCCTAGTGATGCTTACAAAGGCCTACTTGACTTCACACTCCAGGATGTTGGGTTCTAGGTGAATGATCACACCATCATGGTTATCTGGGTCATGAAGATCTTTTTTGCATGGTTCTACATCCAAGGAGCCATGGCTGTGCTGGCGCAGGAGGGCCTAGAGGAGCTATCCCACGTTGAAGGTCAGGAAGGGCGGCGGTGAGGAGATATCCCTTGTCCAAGGTAAGGTGCAATGGCTGTGCTTTGCTGGAGCAGCCATGAAGAGATAACCCATGCACAAGGTGAGAGAAACCCAAGTGGGATGGTAGGTGTTAGGAGAGGGCATCAGAGGACAAACACACTGAAACCATACTCACAGAAAACTAGTCAATCTAATCACACTAGGACCACAGCCTTGTCTAACTCAATGAAACTAAGCCATGCCTGTGGGGCAACCCAGGATGGGCGGGTCATGGTGGAGAGATCTGACAGGATGTGGTCCACTGGAAAAAGGAATGGCAAACCACTTCAGTATGCTTGCCTTGAGAACCCCATGAACAGTATGAAAAGGCAAAATGAAAGGACACTGAAAGAGAAACTCCCCAGGTCAGTAGGTGCCCAATATGCTGAGATCCGTGGAGATCAGTGGAAAAATAACTCCAGAAAGAATGAAGGGATGAAGCCAAAGCAAAAAGAATACCCAGCTGTGGATGTGACTGGTGATAGAAGCAAGGTCCGATGCTGTAAGAGCAATATTGCATAGGAACCTGGAATGTCAGGTCCATGAATCAAGGCAAATTTGAGTGCTCAAACAAGAGATGGCAAGAGTGAATGTCGACATTCTAGGAATAAGCAGACTCAAATGGACTGGAATGGGTGAATTTAACTCAGAGGACCATTATATCTACTACTGCGGGCAGGAATCCCTCAGAAGAAATGGAGTGGCCATCATGGTCAACAAAAAAGTCTGAAATGCAGTACTTGGATGCAATCTCAAAAATGACAAAATGATCTCTGTTCGTTTCCAAGGCAAATCATTCAATATCACGGCAATCCAAGTCTATGCCTCAACCAGTAACACTGAAGAAGCTGAAGTTGAACGGTTCTATGAAGACCTACAAGACCTTTTAGAACTAACACCCAAAAAAGATGTCCTTTTCATTGTAGGGGACTGTAATGCAAAAGTAGGAAGTCAAGAAACACCTGGAGTAACAGGCAAATTTGGCCTTGGAATACAGAATGAAGCAGGGCAAAGAATAATAGAGTTTTGCCAAGAAAATGCACTAGTCATAACAAACACCCTCTTCCAACTAAACAAGAGAAGACTCTATACATGGACATCACCAGATGGTCAACACTGAAATCAGATCCATTATATTCTTTGCAGCCAAAGATGGAGAAGGTCTATACAGTCAGCAAAAACAAGACCAAGGGCTGACTGTGGCTCAGACCATGAACTCCTTATTAGCAAATTCAGACTGAAATTTAAGAAAGTAGGGAAAACCGCTACACCATTCAGGTATGATCTAAATCATATCCCTTATGATTATAGAGTGGAAGTGAGAAATAGATTTAAGGGCCTAGATCTGATAGACAGAGTGCCCGATGAACTATGGAAGGAGGTTCATGACATTGTACAGGAGACAGGGAACAAGACCTTCCCCATGCAAAAGAAATGCAAAAAAGCAAAATGGCTGTCTGGGGAGGCCTTACAAATAGCTGTGAAAAGAAGAGAAGCAAAAAGCAAAGGAGAAAAGGAAAGATAAAACGTCTGAATGCAGAATTCCAAAGAATAGCAAGAAGAGATAAGAAAGCCTTCTTCAGTGATCAGTGCAAAGAAATAGAAGAAAACAAAAGAATGGGAAAGACTAGTGATCTCTTCAAGAAAATCAGAGATACCAAAGGAACATTTCATGCAAAAATGGGCTTGATAAAGGACAGAAATGGTATGGACCTAACAGAAGCAGAAGATATTAAGAAGAGGTGGCAAGAATACACAGAAGAATTGTACAAAAAAGATCTTCACGACCCAGATAATCACGATGGTATGATCACTGACCTAGAGCCAGACATCCTGGAATTCGAAGTCAAGTGGGCCTTAGAAAGCATCACTATGAACAAAGCTAGTGGAGGGGATGGAATTCCAGTTGAGCTATTCCAAATCCTGAAAGATGATGCTGTGAAAGTGCTGCACTCAATATGCCGGCAAATTTACTGGAAAAGGTCAGTTTTCATTCCAATCCCAAAGAAAGGCAATGCCAAAGAATGCTCAAACTACCTCACAATTGCACTCATCTCATACGCTAGTAAAGGAATGCTCAAAATTCTCCAAGCCAGGCTTCAGCAAAACGTGAACCATGAACTTCACGATGTTCAAGCAGGTTTTAGAAAAGGCAGAGGAACCAAAGATCAAATTGTCAACATCTGCTGGATCATGGAAAAAGCAAGAGAGTTCCAGAGAAACATCTATTTCTGCTTTATTGACTATGTCAAAGCCTTTGACTGTGTGGATCACAAGAAACTGTGGAAAATTCTGAAAGAGATGGGAAGACCAGTCCACTTGATCTGCCTCTTGAGAAATTTGTATGCAGGTCAGGAAGCAACAGTTAGAACTGGACATGGAACAACAGGCTGGTTCCAAATAGGAAAAGGAGTTCATCAAGTCTGTATATTGTCACCCTGTTTATTTAACTTATATGCAGAGTACATCATGAGAAACGCTGGACTGGAAGAAACACAAGTTGGAATCAAGATTGCTGGGAGAAATATCAATTACCTCAGATATGCAGATGACACCACCCTTATGGCAGAAAGTGAAGAGGAACTCAAAAGCTTCTTGATGAAGGTGAAAGAGGAGAGTGAAAAAGTTGACTTAAAGCTCAACATTCAGAAAACAAAGATCATGGCATCCAGTCCCATCACTTCATGGGAGATAGATGGGGAAACAGTGGAAAGTGTCAGACTTTATTTTTCTGGGCTCCAAAGTCACTACAGATGGTGACTGCAGACATGAAATTAAAAGACACTTACTCCTTGGAAGGAAAGTTATGGCCAACCTGGATAGCATATTCAAAAGCAGAGACATTACTTTGCCAACAAATGTTCGTCTAATCAAGACTATGGTTTTTCCTGTGGTCATGTATGGATGTGAGAGCTGGACTGTGAAGAAGGCTGAGCAGTAAAGAATTGATGCTTTTGAACTGTGGTGTTGGAGAAGACTCTTGAGAGTCCCTTGGACTGCAAGGAGATCCAACCAGTCCATTCTAAAGGCGATCAGCCCTAGGATTTCTTTGGAAGGGCTGCTGCTCAAGCTCAAACTCCAGTATTTTGGCCACCTCATGCGAAGATTTGACTCACTGGAGAAGACTCTGATGCTGGGAGGGATTGGGGGCAGGAGGAGAAGGGGACGACAGAGGATGAGATGGTTGGATGGCATCACTGACACGATGGACGTGAGTCTGAGTGACCTCCGGGAGTTGGTGATGGACAGGGAGGCCTGGCGTGCTGCAATTCATGGAGTCGCAAAGAGTCGGACACGACTGAGCGACTGATCTGATCTGATCTCGTCTGAGTGTGTAATTTTGCCACCTCGGCTTAATATGCTTAAAATGCTTCTGTTAGTTCCATACCACTTTTTTTTTTTTTCCTTTACTGAGCCCATCTTTGCATGAAGTGTTCTCTTGGTATCTCTAATTTTCTTGAAGAGATCTCTAGTCTTTCCTATTCTATTGTTTTCCTCTATTTCTTTGCATTGGTCACTGAGGAAGTCTTTCTTATCTCTCCTTGCTACTCTTTGGAACTTTTCATTCAAATGAGTATGTCTTTCTTTTTTTCTCCTTTGCCTTTTGCTTCTCTTCTTTTCTCAGCTATTTGTAAGGCCTCCTCAGACAGCCATTTTGCCTTTTTGCATTTCTTTTCCTTGGGGAAGGTCTTGCTCCCTGTCTTCTGTACAACATCACCAATCTCTGTCCATAGTTCTTCAAGCACTCTGTCTATCAGATCTAATCCCTTGAATCTATTTCTCACTTCCACTGTACAATCATAAGGTATTTGATTTAGGTCATACCTGAATGGTCTAGAGGGTTTCCCTATTTTCTTCATTTTAAATCTGAATTTTTTTGATAAGGAGAAGAGTGGAGAAATAACTCCAGGAAGAGTGAAGAGACAGAGCCAAAGGGAAAACCATTCCCAGTTGTGGATGCGACTGGTAATGGATGTGAAGTCTGATGCTGAAAAGAGCAATAATGCATAGGAATCTGGAATGTTACGTCCATGAATCAAGGCAAATTAGAAATGGTCAAACAGGAGATGGCAAGAGTGAACTACGACATTTTAGGAATCAGTGAACTAAGATGGACTGGAACGGGTGAATTTAACTCAGATGACCGTTATATCTACTACTGCGGGCAGGAATCTCTCAGAAGAAATGGAGTAGCCATCATGGTCAACAACAGAGTCCGAAATACAGTACTTGGATGCAATCTCAAAAAATGACAGAATGATCTCTGTTCATTTCCAAGGCAAGCCATTCAATATCACGGCAATCCAAGTCTATGCCCCAACCAGTAAGGCTGAAGAAGCTGAAGTTGAACAGTGCTATGAAGATCTATGAGACCTTCTAGAACTAATACCCAAAAAGGTGTTCTTTTCATCATAGCGGATTGGAATGCAGAAGTAGGAATTCAGACCCCTCGAGTAACAGGCAAGTTTGGCCTTGGAGTACAAAATGAAGCAGGGCAAAGGCTAATAGAGTTTTGCCAAAAGAACGCACTGCTCATAGCAAACACCCTCTCCAATGACACAAGAGAAGACTCTACACGTGGACATCCCCAGAAATCAGATTGATTATATTCTTTGCAGCCAAAGATGGAGAAGCTCTATACAGTCAACAAAAACAAAATCAGGAGCTAACTGTGGCTCAGATCATGAACTCCTTGAACACTGCAGGCAGGATTCAAAAATGTCACATCCTTTACATGTACTATTAATTTTGCATTTTATCACATCGCACTAAAATTAGTTATTTTTACATCATGTCCCCTACTAGAGAGTGAAATTCCTAGGGAAGTTGTTGCTGTTTAGTCGCTCAGTCATGTCCGACTCTGTGACTGCACACCAGGCTCCATGAGATTCTCCAGGCAAGAGTACTGGAGTGAATTGCCATTTCCTTCTCCAGGGAATCTTCCCAACCCAGGGATCGAAGCCGGGTCTCCTGCACTGGCAAGTGGGTTCTTCTCCACTGAGGCCCCAGGGAAGCCCCGGTGTGATTACTCATTCTCTCTCATCACTTAGCCGGTTAGTAAGTGTCCACTAAATGCTGGCTAAATGGAAGAGTGTGTGAATACCTGTTGGGCCTGCTGATTGAAGACTTATTCTAAGCTCATCTCTGAGGTTCAGAATAGAACAGGACATTGTCACAGTCTTTTAGCCAGGTCTTGCTTCAAGATATTTCTTTTTTCTTTTCATTTTACTTTCAAGAGTTTTGTTAAAGTATAGCTCACATATCATAAATCCATCCATTTTAAGTGTGCAATAATTTTAGTAGACTGAAATTATCCCCAGAATCCACTTTTAGAACATTTCCATCACCCAAGAAAAGATCCCTTATACACACTGGTGGTTCACTTGCATTCCCACTGTAATTTTGGACAGTGTGCTGCAGTCTCTAAGCATCAGTCCTTCGTCTATTATTTGGGATGATAAGTGTCCTTGATCCCCACAGAGAGACACAAGTGTCACAGCTGTGAGAACAAAGGAGAGTAACACACGCTTATGGAGTTCAGGGTGTTGTATTTTTCCCCCAAGTACCTGTGGTGACAGAGACAGCACCAGGGAAAGCCTGAAACACCAGGCGCTGCTGCAGACTGTGTACGAAGTCTTTAATTCTCCAGTTTTAGAGCGGAGCACATGCATTCTTCTTAACAGTTGCCTTTACCATTGTTTTCCATGACAATCAGGTCCCTTAGGCTTATTCTGGCTCCTAAGTTTATCAGTACCGGTACTCATCCTTACAACAGTCATGCTTATTTCAAATAAATAATTGGTCTTCCTCCCAAGGATAAAGCTATTCCCTGCAATCTCATCAGGGTGTGGCTCCATCAATAACTCACTTTCTGCTATTTACTTTCCACAGCTACCTGTCAAGTCTTTCTTCTCTCTGTTTATGAATATATCCACTTCACGGACTTCCTTTTCTATCTTTCTTCATTCATTCTGGGTGGGACAGTCCTCTCTCCCAATGGTGAGATCAGACAGATTGAACTAAATAAGAGAGCACCTTTATTACTGCAGTCACAAGGCATGTGTGTTCATGAAATGAGCCTTCGCGTTTCTGCGTTGCATGGTTTGGTTTCTTCACTCAAGTATGTATCAGAGGTTATTTTCATCAACTCCAAATATAAATCTCTCTGGTGAATTTATAAGAGATAGTCAGTAAGATGCTCTTGGCAACTTTTGAATGGCTAAAAGGAATCTGAACGTCCTGTCTAAGCACAGTAGAGCAGCCAGCGGGTAGATAGTAAGCAAGACTTTAGGGGCTTGTTTTTCTAGCTCCACTATACCCTTCTCAGGCACTTCTCTGCCCTTGATTCTTTTCAACTTAATTTAAAATAAATACAAGGGAAGCTAGAAGAACACAGAACAGTGCAATTTAAAAAAAGCACAAAATCCTGGCACCTAGAAGCAACTGCTAATAATAACACTGACTCTCTAGGGGAGCTCAAAAATGATCTCCCGTTATCCATTCCCTAAGGCTCTGTGGCAACTCTGCACCTCATTCACCAAGGAGAGAAACTGGTCAGTACTGCTGGGCTGGACAAAGTGCTTGTGAAGGCTCTCTCTGGGGAGTGCATGCCCAAGGTGCTAGGCTAAGCATAGACTGTAAGGGTCTGAAACTCATACACTTCATTTATTGAAATATAGTTGATTTACAATGCTGTGTTAATTACTGCTCTACAGCAAAGTGATTGTATCTGTTATACATACATATACATTTTTTGAATATTTTGAATATAACAGATGTATGTATCTGTTATACATACATATACATTTTTTGAATATTCATTAGGATTTTGAATTTAGTTCTCTATTCTAAAGTGAGCTTCCCAGGTGATGCTAGTGGTAGAGAACCCACCTGCCAATGCAGGTAGACCTAAGAGACGTGGGTTCCATCCCTGGATCGAGAAGATCTCCTGGAGGAGGGCACAACAACCCACTCCAGTATTCTTGCCTGGAGAATTCTATGGACGGAGGAGCCTGGCAGGCTGCAGTCCATAGTGTTGCAGACAGTCAGACACAGCTGAAGCGACTTAGCATGCACACCTTGTGACCCCATGGACTGCAGCACTCCAGGCCTCCCTGTCCTTCACCATCTCATGGAGCTTGCTCAGATTCATGTCCATTGAGTCGGTGATGCCATCCAACCATCTTATCCTCTGTTGTCCCTTTCTTCTCCTGACTTCAATCTTTTCCAGCATCAGGGTCTTTGCCAATGAGGCAATTCTTCACATCAGGTGGCCAAAGTATTGGAGCTTCAACTTCAGCCTCAGTCCTTCCAATGAATATTCAGGACTGATCTCCTTTAGGATGGACTGGTTGGATCTCCTTGCAGTCCAAGGGACTCTTAAGAGTCTTCTCCAACACCACAGTTCAGAAACATCAATTCTTCGGCTCTCAGTCTTCTTTATGGTCCAACTCTCACATCCATACATGACTCCTGGAAAAACCATAGCTTTGACTAGATGGACCTTTGTTGGCAAAGTAATGTCTCTTCTTTTTAATGTGATGTGTAGGTTGCTCACATCTTTTCTTCCAAGGAGTAGTCTTTAAATTCCATGGCTGTAGTCACTGTCTGCAGTGATTTTGGAGTCCAAGAAAATAAAGTCTGCACTCTTTCCATTGCTCACCCATCTCTTTGCCATGAAGTGATGGGACCAGATGCCATGATCTTCATTGTTTGAATGTTGGGTTTTAAGCCAGCTTTTTCACTGTCCTCTTTCACTTTCACCAAAAGGCTCTTTACTTCTGTTTCATAGATAGGCTCATCTGCGTCATGTTTTAGATCCCACATATAAATGACATCATAGGGCATTATTTCTGACTTACTTTGCTTAGTATGATCATCTCTGGTTGCATGCATGTTTCTGCAAGTGGCACTGTTCTGTTCTTCTTATGGCAGAGTACTGTTCCATGGTGTATCTGCGCCATGTCTTCTTCATCTGGTCATCTGTTGATGGGCATTAGGTTGTTTCCATGTTGTGGCTATTGTGAACAGGGCTGCTATGCACATAGGAGTCCATGTATCTCTTTTAATTATAATTTTGTCTGGATATATGCCCTGGAGGGGGATTTCTGGATCATGTGGTAATTCTATTTTTAGGTTTCTGAGGAAATTCCATACTCTTTCCACAGTGGCTGCACAAACTTACATTCCATCAACAATACAAGAGGGAGTCCCTTATATCCACATCCTTCTCAGCATTTGTTATTTGTAGAGTTTTTAATGATGGTCATTCTGACTGGTGGTACCTCACTGTAGTTTCAATTTGCTTTTCTCTCTGTTTTTAGTAAAAAATCCACCTGCAGTGCAGGAGACCTGGTTCAATTCTTGGATCAGGAAGATCCCCTGGAGAAGAAAGCATTGGGACTTCAGCTTCAGCAGCAGTCCTTCCAGTGGATATTCAGTATGGATTTCCTTTAAGCAATCCTGATTTGATGTCCTTGCAGTCCACCAAGGGACTCACTCTCAAGAGTCTTCTTTAGCTCCACAGTTCAAAAGCATCAGTTCTTCAGTGTTGAGCTTTCTTTAAGCTCCAACTCTCAAATCAGTACATGACTACTGGAAAAACCATAGCTTTGACTATACAGACCTCTGTTGGCACAATGATGCCTCTGCTTTTTAATATACTGTCTAGGTTTGTCATAGTTTTCCTTCCAAGGAGCATGCATCTTTTACTTTCCCCTAGTACAAATTTACAAAAACTATCCTGGTTTCTAAGATCATCAAGACAAAAATGTTCCTCTCATATAGTTACAAAAACAGGGACAGAGTACTGCTTAGGAGTTCATCTGATTATTCAGCCTGTGTCGTGACTGATTAATCTCAGAACCTTTATCATTCTTGAGAAATTCCTACACAGGGATTCTATCTCCCAAACCCCTATGTCTTTCAGGTAATTTGAGGGTCAGAATAAAAGGTAGCCAAGTATTCTGTGTAATAGGCTCCTCTTATTTAAGGACCATATCACTCTTTCATGAAGATCACATTTTTTGTAATTGAAGCAATTTGATTTTCCATAATGAAACTTGTCTGCTGGCTGTGACATTGATTTTAAGCAGGTATATTGGAGAGCATAATTATATTTGGCCATAAAAATGTTAAGGATCCAACCGGGCAAAATATGTGGCATTTCAGGAGTTACTTTTCTTTCTCAACTCCAGTCTAGTCTCAACTCCAGTCCAGTCTTGGTCATTAGACTAAAGCTGAGGAAGATCTTAATAGATGTTAGTGCTGGAAAAGACATTAGATCAAACCTATGTCTGCCATCCTATATATCTAACTTGCCTTGACAAAACTGTATCCAATAACTGTAACTCAGAAATATGGAGTTTTCTAAGACTCAGGAATACGGAGGCCTAGAAACAGAAACTTCAAAGCTGTAGTGCCTACAGGTGTCCAACACTTGCTCTTAGTTCTTACCACATGAATACTCCTGGGGATTTTGAATTTTCCCTTCTGAGCACAAAAGGAAAAATGAACAGAGTGCCTTTTACCAAGAATAGTCTCCTGAATTATATTTTTTATTTCTGGCTTAAAGATTATGAAAATCAGAATCCTACCTGAAGATAAATAAGAGTGATTTCTGTCCCAGCCTCAATACTTGAATATTTCTCTGTGCCTTGTAACAATTCCAACCAAGGTTACAAGGGAAATAGACAAATCTAGATTTTCTCATGTACCAGAATACATGTGCCAGACTTTTCTCATGTATCAGCTTCTTATAGCTAATTTTACCAACCACTTTCCTCTTGTTAATTAGTGGAAAAACAACTTACTAGTGGAGACTTGGTCTACTCAAAAAGCAAAAAATAACAAGAAAAAAATAACATAAAGAAATTGTTGGAGGTGCCAAAATCAGGCACTAGACCATCTCACCAGCAAAAGGCCATTTTCTGATTCCCTTTTCCAGTTACACAGTGAAGAAGGAAGAACAGAGATGACTATATAGCAATAACAGATTTAAAAATTGTCTAAATGTCTCTAACAAGCCAACTGATCAACCAAATCTTAAATATGACAGACATGTTGAGCATTCTTGTTGCAACAAATTTATTTTTGTATGACGTTAGCAAATCTTTGATGTCTTGTTCATTTTTGCTTTGAACAAGTCCATAAATGAAGTAATGAATTCGTGATTTCCAGAGGGGAAAGAATAGGTTAAATGAGAGAACTAACAGACTGAGTTAGGAAATTCTGTTTGAAAAGAGCTCAGTACTAATAGTACATCCTGTCCTGCCTAAAGTGAGATGCTCTGGAGAGGCTCGCTGGTCTCCTGGCAACCTTGATCTACTTGGTCCACCGGCACCATTGGTCCCTGAGGTAGTACATGCGAAAGGATGGAACATTGAAGTGGAAGAGTCACATCATCACAACTAGCTACAAAAATGCTTGTGAATCTCTTGACCTATTGATATTTAGGTCATCACTGATGAGGCACGGAGATAGCGAACTTCCAGATACTTCTCATGTGTTGTCCTGTCCTTGCACCAGCCATGGGTTTACATCAGAAGACGATAGTAATTACAACTCACTCTGCAGTTAGAAGAGTTGTGGATCAATGTTTTAGTTGACATTTCTCCTACAGCGTACAGCTGAAATAAATTCCATAGTCAGTAACCCCAGGAAAAGAGTTTCTTCTTCCATATGCTTAGGGCATCTTTGATTTCTTTGTTCCGCAAGCTATAGATCAATGGATTTAGCATGGGGATTATAACAGTGTACAAGACAGACGCCAGCTTGCTTTGGCTTGAGGAACCGCCAGAATTAGGATACATATAAACAAAGATACCCGAGCCAAAGAAGAGGGTCACTGCTGTCAGGTGGGAAGCACAAGTGTTGAAGGCTTTGGACCGGCCTTCAGCTGAAGTGATCTTCACAATGGTGGCGACAATGTAACCATAGGATATCATGATAGCCAAGACAGACATGAACCCAAAGATGACTGTGAGCACAGATGTCATGACTTGAAAGAACAAGGTGTCCGAGCAGGATAGGGTTAGCAGTTGGGGCAGGTCGCAGAAGAAATGGTTGATGATGTTTGGTCCACAGAAGTGGAGCTGAAGTAAGGCACACAACTGAATGAACGAGCCAAGGAATCCAGTTATACAAGATCCTGCCACCATCTGCACGCAGAGAGAGGGGCACATGGTGGCTGTGTAGAGCAGAGGACGGCAAATGGCGACGTAGCGGTCATAAGCCATGGCCGCCAGCAGACAGCACTCAGTCAGACCCAGGCTGGAGAACAAGAAGTACTGCATGATGCACCCCGTGAAGGAGATGAGTTTATGCTTCCTGAAGAAGTCTGAGAGCATTCTCGGAGCTATGGTGGAAATATAGCAAGTGTCCAGCAAGGACAGGTTACTGAGGAAGAAATACATAGGCGTGTGCAAACGGGAGTCCATCCTGATGAGAGCAATGAGTCCCAGGTTCCAAGACGCTGTCGCCAGGTAGATCCCTAGGAATATTGAAAAGAGGACAGCGGTGAGCTGTGCAAACTCAGAGAACCCCAAGAGAATGAACTCTGTGATTGTGGTACTGTTCCTTCCTCCAGCCATCACCCTGGGGGGTCCTCAGATCTGTAGGAAAAGGATAAATCTTTAAGTCAATTGTTATCCCAATGTCCATGGGAAGAAACTGCCTTCAACCCACACCGAACACAGAATCGAAGAGATAGTGAACAACTTTAAAAGCAACAACCCTGGTTAACTTTGCCCCTAACTGATCGCTCTGTGTGCCAGAGTCCCCACATGTACGAGAGGGCAGCGGGCGCGGGAGCAGACGGGTGGGGGGGAGCAGGAGGAAGGCATGTAGGGACACAGCCGGCTGAGACCCGCTGTGCAGCAGAAGCTAAAACCACATCATAGAGCGGGTATACTCCAATTAACTCTATTAAATTTAAAAAGAGGATATTGCACTTTTCAATATTAACCCATCTGCCTATCACAAAGACAAAAGAACGTATACTAACATTTGGAAAGCCCTTCTTAAAAGATACTTGGAAAATTTTAGGATATTATTAATGAGATTATAACTCCTGTGTTTAGCTTAGTGACTAAAAACACGGTCTTAGGTACTACATAGGTGTTCTGGAGTGTGACTCTGCCAACTGTGAGCTTTATGACTCCAAACAGATTGTTCTCCTTCTACTTAATTGACTTCATCGGAAAGCGAGAAAAATAACTACAATAGAATTTAATTCGTAAGGTTTACTTGAAGTTAAAGGTCTGTTTACGTACAATAACTGCCGTGGATAAAGTAGTGTACAAAGCAGAGTCAATATGTAATATCTTCTTAATATCATTTTGAAGTATCCGTTTGTTTGTGAGAAACTTTTTTCAATATTTATTTTTATTTATTCGGCGGCACCAAGTCCGAGTTGCAGTATGTGGGCTCTAGTCCCCTGACCAGGGGTCAAACCCAGGCCCCCTGTGTTGGGAGCGTGGAGTCTTAATCACTGGACCGCCAATGAAGTCCCTGGGAGAAACTTTTAAAGTGCAAATTTTCAAAGGCTGATCACACAGATAAGACTCAGACTACAGTGTGGTTAATTTGAAGTCAGTAATAAAATCATGAGAAATAGCATAATTGGAAACTAATCACATATTTCTACACTATTCGGGAGTCAAATAATAAATTGTAATGAAAAGGCAGGGCAGGGACTGACACGCACAGGTTCCTTTCTAGTCTTTCTGCAGCTCAGTCTTCCCAGACTGGAAATTACTCCTCTAAAGCACAGCTTCAGCCGTGGCTGTCCATTAGAACCATCCGGCACACTTTCTAAAGCCCCATTGATCAAACTGACTAACAGCATCTCGGGGGCTAGAAGCCAACTATCAGTATTTGCTAAAACTCTACAAAAGATTTCAGTGTGTAGTCACACTTCAATGTGCATAAGACAGTGACCTGTTGGTTTTTTTTTTTTTTTTCAAACTTTTAACTTTTTACTTTGCATTAAGATACAGAGGATTAACCATGCCTTGGCACTTTCAGGCAATCAGCGAAGGGACTCAGCCACGCAGATACCTGCATCCATTCTCCCCTGAACCCTCCCCCATCCAGGATGCCACGTGACACTGAGCAGACTTCCCTGAGCACTATAGTAGGTCCTCGTTGGTTATCCATTTTAAATGTAAGACTGGAGCTCTATCTTAGAAAAGCAAAACCATAATCAACATCTATTTTTTGTAGCACCTCCAATGGCTCAGATACTCGAGTGCACACATTTGTTGAAGGAATCCCACGGCTTTTCTAAGAACCTGATGCTTCCACAAAATATGTTATCATTATGCCCATTGATGCATAAATCTTCAAATGATGTAAAACCAGGATGGATTTTCTTTAACATTGGAAAGCAATCACATTTGTGGGACGAATAAAGATTTTAAGAGGCTCTTTTATTCACTGAAATATCATCATTCCATTTTAAGAGGAAATTATATATGTGGGGAAATGAATGAGAAGCAGAATTTGATTTTCTCTAAGATGATAGCTCAACATTCAGAAAACGAAGATCATGGCATCGGGTCCCATCACTTCATGGCAAATAGATGGGGAAACAGTGGAAACAGTGTCAGACTTTATTTTGGGGGGCTCCAAAATCACTGCAGATGGTGACTGTAGCCATGAAATTGAAAGATGCTTACTCCTTGGAAGGAAAGTTATGACCAACCTAGATAGCATATTCAAAAGCAGAGACATTGAAATATGTATATTATCATATATGAAACAAGTCACCAGCCCAGGTTCGAAGCACGGTACTGGATGCTTGGGTCTGGTGCACGGGGACGACCCGGAGATATGGTACAGGGAGGGAGGACGGAGGAGGGTTTGGGGTGGGGAGCACATGTATGTCTGTGGCGGATTCATTTTGATGTATGGCAAAACCAATACAATATTGTAAAGTTAAACAAAATAAAAAAAAAAAAAAAAAAAAAAAAAAAAAAGCAGAGACATTACTTTGCCAACAAAGGTTCTCCTAGTCAAGGCTATGGTTTTTCCTGTGGTCATGTATGGATGTGAGAGTTGGACTGTGAAGAAGGCTGAGCACTGAAGAATTGATGCTTTTGAACTGTGGTGTTGGAGAAGACTCTTGAGAGTCCCTTGGTCTGCAAGGAGATCCAACCAGTCCATTCTGAAGATCAGTGCTGGAATTTCTTTGGAAGGAATGATGCTAAAGCTGAAACTCCAGTACTCTGGCCACCTCATGTGAAGAGTTGACTCATTGGAAAAGACTCTGATGCTGGCAGGGATTGGGGGCAGGAGGAGAAGGGGACGACAGAGGATGAGATGGCTGGATGGCATTACTGACTCGATGGACGTGAGTCTGAGTGAACTCCGGGAGTTGGTGATGGACAGGGAGGCCTGGTGTGCTGCTATTCATAGGGTCGAAAAGAGTAGGACACAACTGAGTGACTGATCTGATCTGATCTGAAGATGATAGCTGGAGCTAAGGTGGGAAAATTATCCAGAGGGTATTCTGTGGGCAACTACTACTTGTCCTTTTGACTTTTGCTAAACCAGCCTCGGGGACCAGGGGATTCAGAAATCCTGAGACTAGCATAAGCTCTTGGAATCTGAGGCTCTTGCTCTCAAGGAGGATGATTTATGATGGGCCTTTCAAGCTTCCCTGGTAGCTCAGAGGGTAATGTGTCTGCCTGCCATGCAGGAGACCTGGGTTTAATCCCTGGGTCAGGAAGATCTCTTGGAGAAGGAAATGGTGACCCCCTCCAATGTTCTTGCCTGGAGAATCCCATGGACTGAGGAGCCTGGTGAGCCACCTTTCCCAGCAGATCTTTCCAACCCTGGAATCGAACTGGGGTCTCTTGCATTGCAGGCAGATTCTTTACCAAATGAGCCACCAGGGAAGCCCCTCCAGCCCCTCTTGCTACTCTCTTTCAGACTAAGCAAAAGTTTCAACTTTCTTTGATGAATATAAGTGGAATTGGGGAGAAGCACAGTACATTTGGTTCCATCATTTACCAACTTTGTGATTTTTGGCAAATCACTTTATCTCTGTGGCTCTATTTCTTCATCTGTAAGGGAGAATTTATCACTACACAGGGTGTTTGTGAAAACCTACTAGGTATGATACATAGGGCTTCCCTGGTGCCTCAGTGGTAAAGAATCCACGGGCCAATGCAGGGAACACGAGTGTGATCTCTGGTCCAGGAAGACTCTACATGCTGGAGAGCAGCTAAGCCCCTGCACCTCAACTACTGAGCCTGCACCCCAGAGCCTGGGAGCTGCAACTACTGAGCCCACGGGCCACAACTTCTGAGCCCATGGCCACAGCTACTGATGCCCACATGCCCTAGAGCACGTATTGCACGAGAGAAGCCATTGCAACCAGAAGCCCGCACATGGCAGCTAGAGAGTAGCCCCCACTCACCACACTAGAGAAAGCCCTACAGCAGCAAAGACCCAGCACTGCCAATAAACAAATAAAATTAGTTTTTAAAAATACGTAATAGAGTGCTGGGCTTCCCTCATAGCTCAGTTGGTAAACAAATTGCCTGCAGTGCAGGAGGCTCGGGTTCGATTCCTAGGTCAGGAAGATCCCCTGGAGAAACAAATGACAACCCACTCCAGTATTCTTGCCTGGAGAATCCCACAGACAGAGGAGTCTGGAGGGCTACAGTCCATGGGGTCTCAAGAGTCGGACACGACTTAGCTACTAAAACCACCAACAGACTGCTGGTCACACAGTAAGCTCTCCAAAACTGGAGTTGTTACATTAAGAATGAACAGCCATAATGATTATGCCCCCAAAAGTATTTACTAACTGAAAATCTTCAACAGGGCAAGACTGGGAATATTTGGTGGTGACAGCTTGGGGCTCCTTGGCCCAGCTTGAGAGGAGTCTTATCCTACCTTGCTCTCACCACCCACTAGCTAATATCTGATATCCCACATCAGACGCTCTTCCTTAGGCTTAAACACCTCAGTTTCTGTTATAATTCAAATAATCCCATAGGGATAAGGGAGAAGAAGCATGGTTACTGCGAGAAAATAAAAACAGCTGCTGCACCTGGGTACACGAAGTCTCTGGGTTGAGTGCATAGGAGAGCGAGGTTGCAAGAAGGAAAACAGAACATACCAGATGGTCCCATTCTGACGTTACCCACCCAGATATTCTTGAAGATTTTCTGCCAGGTGTGTCTTGGTGGAACCTAGGAGATGCTGCTGCTACAGGGGCCTTTTCTTGGACTTGTATCTTGATGGCACTCTAGATGCCCAGACATGCACAGAGTTCTTTCAGGAATCAGAGGACATGAATGGAGTATGAAGATTATGGATGGAGAAGTTGACTTCCCTAGGCTTCCTGCTTTCAGCCTTGGCTCCTGCTAACCATTGCTATAAGAGAGGCGCTTCCAGCTCAAGACTCCCTTAAATGTTTCCTTAGGGTCCAGTGTGAAGAAAGAGGAAGCAATTAACAAAAAACAACACTCTCAGTTAATTATTCTCTAGAGTGCTGGATGGAGGAAGAAATGGAGACGTGATCCCAGCTGATTCCGTTCCTCCGTATTAGCACGGACACCTCATAACCTTATGGAGTCAAGCTCCAATTTTCCTTTCTAGATTTTTAGAGCCATGAGATCTGAAAGGGGCTCTCAATGCAGGGTGATCTTATTATTCATTATCAACACGGGATCACCTTGGTCACGAGAAGGAGTTATTAATAATCATATAGGGACAACAAGCATTAAGCAGCATTGTCCCAGACAAACCAAACTGTATGGTCATCCAACACTTGCATGCTTTATCAGAAGACTCATTCAGTGTAGTTTTGGTGATTATGTTCTCAGTCTCTGGGTGGACCTGCTTGGATTGAATTCTGACTTAGTTACTTGCAAGCTCTGTGACCTTGATTCTTTAACTTAATCTTGCTGTGTCTCAGTTACTTAATTCAATAAAATGGATGCAAGCTTGGGTGGGAGGGGAGTTTGGGGGGAAATGGATGTCTGAGTCACTTTGCGTGCAACCAAACTATCACAACATTGCTAATTGGCTACACTCTAATATAAAGAGTTAAAAAACAAAGTAGTCATTTCCAAAGCTCAATGTAACCCAGAGGTTGTATTGCCTATTCATTTTTAATACCCAGATTTAGAAGGCACAAATATATCTGTCCTGTGTCCAGTGCTTTACCTGGCTTGCCTTTCCAAGTACTTAGAGAGAGCTGTGAGAAATGCTTACAGGCCCCACAAATTCCTCCTGGTTGTTACTTGCTACTCGGTGGATTTTCAAAGGAATTTCTCTGCTTCTATTTTCCTCTCTACTAAGTAAGTTCCACAGGGGTTTATACTGATTGTTTAAACATGGCTTCTAGTTTTAAGCTTGTGCATCTGTCATGTGAACGATCATTTTTCTCTCTCTCCTTGCCCTAACACTATCCACTGCAATGAGACAAGACGGCTCTTGCTGGAGAATGTATTCGTACCCATTCTAATAACAGAAAGAAGGCGGCAGAACAATTAAGTAGGTGTTTATTCTCTCCTAGGTCAAAGACACGGTCACTGTTTTGTGTGGAATAGAGGGAGTGAGCAGGGCTTCCCTGGTGGCTCGGCGGTAAAGAATCCGCCTGCAATGCAAGAGACACAGCAGGCAGGGGAGGGCTGGGTCCCCAGGCGGGGGCCCCCGCTGGAGGAGGGCATGACAACCCACTCCTGTATTCTTGCCTGGAGAATCCCATGGATGGAGAAGACTGTGGGCTACCTCCTATAGGGTCGCAAAGAGTTGGGACATGACTGGAGGGACTGAGCACGCACACACAGAAAGGGAGTGAGCAGGAGGCTAGAGATGGTCAGACCCTGCCCAGGTGAAATGCATTAGAAGCCTTGCAGGTTGGTTGTAACAGCAACGACTGGGTCTATAACAAAAACAAACAAAAAACAGAAATAGGTGCATCCCAGCATATCTCAAGTGAGGTATCTGAAGTAGATAACAATTTCACTGTTCATCCTCCTGCAATGTGGGAGATCTGGGTTTGATCCCTGAGTTGGGAAGATCCCCTGGAGAAGGGAATGGCTTCCCACTCCAGTATTCTGGCCTGGAGAATTCCGGGGACTGTACAGTCCATGGGGTCACCGAGGCAGACACGCCTGAGCGACTTTCACCTTCACTGCTCATATCTGTTCATACCTCCTGTAGTTCAGTCACTCAGTCATGTCTGACTGTTCGTGACCCCATGGACTGCAGCACACCAGGTTTCCCTGTCCTTCACCATCTCCCAGAGTTTGCTCAAACTCATGTCCATTAAGTCAGTGATGTTATCTAACCATCTCATCCTCTGCAACTCCCTTCTCTTCTTGCCCTCAGTCTTTCCCAGCATCAGGGTCTGAAAAGAGTTGGCTGTTCACTTCAGGTGGCCAAAGTATTGGAGCTTCAGCATCAGTCCTTCCAGTGAATACTCGGTGTTGATTTCCTCTAGGAGTGACTGGTTGGATCTCCTTGCTGTCCAAGGGACTCTCAAGAGTCTTCTCCAACACCACAGTTCAAATTCTTTGGTGTTCAGCCTTCTTTATGATCCATTTCTCAAATTCGTACATGACTACTAGAAAAATCATAGCTTTGACTCTATGGACCTTTGTCAGCAAAGTGCTAATACACTGTCTAGGTTTGCCATAACCTTTCTTCCAAGGAGCAAGCATCTTTTAATTCTGTGGCTGCAGTCACAGTCCACAGTGATTTTAAAGAAAATAAAATCTGTCACTGTTTCCTCATCTATTTGCCATGAAGTCATGGGACCGGAGGCCATAATCTTGGGTTTTTTTTAATGTTGAGTTTTAGGCCAGCTTTTTCACTCCCTCTTTCACCCTCAAGAAGCTCTTGAGTTCCTCTTTGCTTTCTGCCATTGGAGTTGTGTCATCTGCATACCTGAAGTTGTTGATACTTCAAGCAATCTTGATTCCAGCTTGTGAGTCCTCCAGCCCAGCCTCTGACTGTGTCCAGTTCCACTGTTACAATATGGAGGCTCCTCTTTGGCAGGAATGAGATGCCATCCCTTCCTCCCAAGAGGGGAGGTACAGTCAATAGGGCTAAGAAGCAAGTAACCTTCCTTGCCCCAGCAGCTAGACCTGAGATTCCATATAATTAATCTTAGCCCTCCTCAACCAGTTTCAGATTTCCCGCACTCTTAGCCATTATTCCAGATGGTCTGGGTTGCTTATCTAGAGGGTTAGACCATCCCTTCATTCCTGAAGAGGCTGAGCCCTCAGTTAATTGCTCTGTGTAGGTTTTGGTTGCCACAATTGCCTGTTAACCCATCTCTAGGCCCAGAAATGTCAGGAGATGCCTCAGCGAATTCCATGGGTTCCATAAATACTCCTTCCAGCCCTTGCTATACACCAGTGCTCACTGCTAACCCAGTGAGACCCTAGCTTTCTTGTTTATTCAACTAATGATAATTTTTAAAAATTTCCCTTCCTAAGAAGTGAGTTTAACTCACACATACACTACATCTTTTTTAATTTTTTTTTTTTCGGTTTGAGTAGCATTAGTTAATGTTTTGTTGGTTTTTTTTAAAAAATTATTGAAGTTCTCCTGATTATTCCTCAGCTCACATCTATTTAGTGCTATGCCCTTTCTAAATAGAGGAGGTCAGTAGAGAATTTACAAAGCATCACTTTCTGCCACATAAGATGCTTTAGTCTCATATAATCAGTAGAGTGACTTCAGAAATTACTCAAATTTCCTGACATATGGACTCTCGTTATCTCTCACTTCAGTAGTAATAAGGATAATTCACTATTTGCAAGTTTTGCAAGTCATTTCAGTGCAATGTAATTGGAAATGAGCAAAATGCCAGGGTAATGTAACACGGAAACTTACATTACCATATGTAAAATAGATAGCCAGTGGAAATTTGCTATATGCCTCTAGGGAACTCAAACAGTGGCTCTGTATCAACATAGAGGGGAGGGATGGGGCGGGAGATGGGAGGGAGGTTCAAGAGGGAAGGGATATATGTATACCTATGGCTGATTCATGTTGAGGTTTGAAAGAAAACAGCAAAATTCTGTAAAGGAATTATCATTCAATTAAAAATAAATAATGTAAACCAAAAGGATGCCAGGGTAAAATCTGCTATCTTGACGAAAACATCTCAGCAGGTTTTTTTTTAAATATAGCATATTTGAAGCTTTAAAAACTTACAAAACAACAGTGAGTCAGCATAATTGTGTCATGACATTCCTTCTTTTTATTCCCTCTTTCAACAACGGGAAATCAGCATCTCTCTCCCCTGGTTGCTGCTGCTGCTGCTGCTAAGTCGCTTCAGTCGTGTCTGACTCTGTGCGACCCCATAGACGGCAGCCCACCAGGCTCCCCTGCCCCTGGGATTCTCCAGGCAAGAACACTGGAGTGGGTTGCCGTTTCCTTCTCCAATGCATGAAAGTGAAAACTGAAAGTGAAATCGCTCAGTCGTGTCCGACCCTCAGCAACCCCGTGGACCGCAGCTTTCCAGGCTCCTCCGTCCATGGGATTTTCCAGGCAAGAGTACTGGAGTGGGGTGCCATTGCCTTCTCCATCTCCCGTGGTGGCTCAGCAGTAAAGACTCCGCCTGCAATGCAGGAGAAACAGGAACCGCAGGTTCGGTGCTGGGTCAGGAAGATCCCCTAGAGAAGGGAATGGCGACTCTATCGCGGCTCCTGCTCCTGATGCCAGTTGGCTTGCTGTCCTCACTGTCCACACTGTTCACTGAACCCAGGGCAGGCAAGGTGAGAGCTAAGAGGCTGGAAAGAGACTCGAGGTGCCCTAGGAACTGCAGATACGGTTATTCTCGTCGGTTTGATCAGCAGCCATAGCAGTAGACATGCTGTATTCTGTCCTCTCTGGCTGACCCAATGGACATGGCGGGAACACAGCAGTAATGCGGCAGGTGTGTTTGGGTGGAGCCCGCATATGCCTGCAGCACAAAGCAGCTCCTGACCAAGCCAATACCTCCTGAGCACATGCTCAGTGCTACAAAGGAGCTCAGCTGTTACAAAACGTGGGGCAAGAGAGCCTGACCACCCCAACTTGGGTAATTTGCCCTCTCCCTACAGCTACCTGCTCCAGTATCCTTGCCTGGGAAATCCCATGGACAGGGAACCTGGTGGGTGGGCTACATCCATGGAGTCGCAAGAGTCAGACGTTACTTAGTGACTAGACGACCACCACCATCCGCGAATAAAAGCACCTTTGGGGGAGTTGTGGGATTCAGCATTATATGCCAACAGACCTGAGCGGAGTCCTTCCCACCTGTGCATCAGATAACAGGCATACAGATCTTGGCATGGCTGTAGAACCAACAGTCAGCCAACTGGCCTGACCCCTCTTGGCTGTGACTGGGGAAAACCGCAAGAATGATTGGGTTGGTCCGACATCCATGGATGAGAGAGACTTTGCAGAAGTCCAACATTCCCAAGGAGATATTTGAGTGTTCCATTGGTGTGCTGGTGTGTGCTCTGCTAATGTGCTAAGTCACTTCAGTCCTGTCTGACTCTTTGCCACCCCATGGACTGTAGCCCGCCGACTCCCCTGTCCTTGGGATTCTTCAAGCAAGAGTACTGGAGTGGGTTGCCATGCCCTTCTGCAGGGGATCTTCCCAACCCAGGGATAGAATCTGAGCCTCCTGCAGCTTCCGCATTGAAAGCAGATTCTTCACTGAGCCACCGGGGAACCCTGACTCCATTGGAGCAGTTAAAGAAAAGGACTTTGTATGCACTGGAAGAAGCCGGACCTTGCCACCCATCCAACAAGGCAACAGAGCACAGAGCTGAACTAGCTGGCAACAGTGTCTCCCAGGAAGCAGAGGGATAGGATGATTATATGTCTGTACAATTCTGTAGAGGAATGTGTTTCTCTGTCACAGCACCCAAAGTCCTAAAGCAGGATCTTGGTGACTGGGGGAGGGAAGAGATAGGGAAAGAGGAAGATAAGAAAATCATTAAAAGGATTTGTTTTCTGCTGTTTTCATGACTCCTGCAGGAAGCCCAACAATGACTCTGTGAGAACTTCATCTAACGATGCTCACGTCTGGTCTGAAGTGAACTCAATGCTCCAAGTTCTAACACACGTGTTCCCCAACTGCGTCAGCTCATTGTGCTCATTCTCAGGTGTGACAGGAGAATGAACTTCGGTAAACAATAAACACACTCATAAAACTGAACCATGCTCTAGGGGCAAGGGAAAAACCACAACTTGAGCTATATTGCCACACTCTGCAAAATGAAAGAAAGGTTGTCAGTAGCCAACCTGGTAAGCTGCAAGAACCAAAAAGACATACAAGTTTAAGGTATCAGTTGCGAGGGGAAACAAGTGTGTGGAGCTGGCATAGTTATATGAGGTTGGAGGAAACTCCAGATATTACAGTAAAACACAACTGAACTTTTTGGCCAATGTAATAGTAACATGAAAACATATGAAAATGTATAACACAGGATAAATGGTAACTATGTAGAATTACAACAGTCTAATCTGAAGGATGAAGGAGGAAGTAAAATTGTCATTAACTGCAGATGATATAATCCCACCCAGAGAAAAATCTTGAAGACTCTCCCCAAAAAACTGGCATAAGTAATCAACAAATTCAGTAAACATACAGGATATAAAACTGATGTAGAGAAATTAGTTGCATTTCCATGCACTAACATCTAAGAGTTCTGTCTCCTAAGGAAGTCATCATGGCCCCTTAAGAACACACTCATACATCAATGCTTCAGAAAAACCTATATATATATCTGATGCTGGGAAAGATTGAGGGCAGGAGGAGAAGGGAGCAACAAAGGATGAGATGGTTGGATGGCATCACCAACTCAAAGAACATGAGTTTGAGAAAACTCTGGGAGATAGTGAAGGACAGGGAAGCCTGGCGTGCTGCAGTGCATGGGGTTGCAAAGAGTCAGACACGACTTAGCAACTAAACAGCAACCACAAATACCTGAAAGGAAGGCAAAACATCCTTTATTCATATTACAGGTTTCTTATCACAGGATAAGCCCCACCCACCAGAGTTTCAACAATCCCCCCTTTCTAAATCTTACGCATGTGTAAACTCATGGGAGATTTGGCAAAGACTTCAAATACACCTGCATTTACAGTCTGCATTAAACAGAATAGTTCATGCAGCTCGTTGAAAAGGAGACCTCCCAAACATTCATTAAGAGCCCAGTGAATCTCCAAGGGTAATATGTAAATGTAAATGACATCTGGTTTATGTCAGTTTGTTCAAGTTTCAAATCAATAGTGCACGCTGCTACACCTGTTGTTCCTCTTTTGAACCAGACCACAATGACCAAAAGCTTTTTATCTTTTCTTCAACAATGAAATCGATGACAATTGGGAACCCTGCCCATCCCACTATTTCGTCTCCTGGCCCTTGAGGATTCCTGGGAATAAACAGCATTAAGCAACACTATCAACTCTACACCAGCCAACACATCACCCCGTGCGGCCATAGATCTCTAGGAGATAAAACACCATACGCACACGGGAGGAAGAGACGTATACCAATTTTCCACATTTGTTTTTACTCCCTGCAATATTGAAGGTTCAGTAGTGCTATTATCACAATAATTTCCCACAGAAGTCTCCTCACATCAAATTTTAATAGATCCTTTTGAGGTCAGAAATAATTGGGTGATCCAATCCCACTGGCTATGTCAAACAGAGTAATTTTCCAGGATAAGGAGGGCAGAAGAGAAGGAAAAGTTTGAGTCCCACAGTGGCAGAAATTACTATTGGCTGTGACATGGATTTTGAATATCATCTCCCGTCAGAAATCCCCACTGGGTACCAGTTGCAAGAAATCACATCATCAGACTCATGAGTAAATGGCACTGAAGGGTCCGCGTGCATCACTCCATTTCTCTTTATGACTCAAATCACCTTCTCCTTCCTGAGATTACAGCTGCTGGAAACTAGGACGGAATCAAAATTTTATTAGATATTAAGCCGCAAAAGAGGCTTTGCACAAGCAGAAGCTATCTCAGACTGGTCTTCCAAGGAGGCACGCCCAAGCCAGTTGTATACCTGTTTCTGTCCGAAGACACATTTCTCCTCTGTGTTCCATTTCATTCTTGTCAGATGCCCAGAATGGACATCAGTGAGCACCACGTCTGGATCACGCTACATCCAAATATTTGAGGGACAAGGTGGACACACTCCTGGGGCCTCTGTCAGGTCTCTCCTTCAGGGTCAGAAACCCGAGATGGAACAGGGCTCCCTCTCAGAAGCAAAAAAGAAGTAGCAAGGTTCTAAACCTTAGTGTTTCACAAATACTTACAGATATATGAATAAATGTTGGGGCCACTCCTCATGTAGGATGAAAACTATGAACCTCCAAGAGGTGAAGATATCATGTTCACGTGGCAACAAGTCAGCCGTTGGTCCATACTGGCATATTGCATATCAAATTAAGCTTCTTTGTCAAAGGCACCAGGAATTTGATAGTCCGTTCATAGGAATATTATTAAGGGTTATTATTATTAAGGGTTGCTGCTGCTTCTAAGTCACTTCAGTCATGTCCGACTCTGTGTGACCCCATAGACGGCAGCCCACCAGGCTCCCCTGCCCCTGGGATTCTCCAGGCAAGAACATTGGAGTGGGTTGCCATTTCCTTCTCCAGTGCAGGGAAGTGAAAAGTGAAAGTGGAGTCGCTCAGTTGTGTCCAACTCTTAGGGACCCCATGGACTGCAGCACACCAGGCTCCTCTGTCCATGGAATTTTCCAGGCAGGAGTACTGGAGTGGGGTGCCATTTCCTTCTCTGATTATTGAAGGTTAAGATAATTCTAAAAAGACAAATCTGTCACAAATCTCAACCTATGACTTTAGCAACACCCTCTCTTCTTTTGCAACCTCTTCAAGGCATCTTTGATTTCTTTGTTTCTCAGACTGTACATCAAAGGATTCAACATGGGAATCATCACAGTGTAGAAGACCGAGGCAAATCTGTCAAAGCTGGAGGAACCACCAGAGCTGGAGCTCAAATAGACAAACATACCTGAGGTATAGAAGAGAGTGACTGCTGTCAGATGGGAAGCACAGGTGTTGAAAGCCTTGGACCTGCCTCTTGAGGTCGTGATCTTCATGATGGAGATGACAATGTAGACATAGGATATCATGATAACGGAAACATTTATTATCCCAAAGATCATTGTCAATAAAGCAGTAAAGAGTTGTACAGAGAAAGTGTCAGTGCAGGATAAAACTAACAGCTGGGGCAGGTCACAGAAGAAGTGGTTGATGACATTAGGCCCACAGAAGTGGAGCTGGACCATGAAACACAATTGGGATATAGAAGCAGAGAGTCCAGCCAAGTAGGATCCCAGCACCATCCGACCACAGAGAGCGGGCGACATGACTGACGAATAGAGGAGTGGCTTACAAATGGCGGCATATCGGTCATAAGCCATGGCGGTCATGAGGCAAGACTCACTCAGCCCCATGGTGGAGAATACAAAGTACTGAACAGCACAAGCCACAAAGGTGATAGTTTGCCGCTCCTGGAAGAAGTCGTAGAGCATCTTTGGGGCTGTGGAGGTCACGTAGCAGATGTCCATGAAGGACAGGTTACTGAGAAAGAAGTACATGGGGGTGTGGAGGTGGGAGTCCATTCTTATTAAGATGAGGAGAGACAGGTTCCAAGTCAGCGTCAAAATGTATATCACCAGGAACACGACAAAGAGCACTACTATGATTCTGGGGAAATCTGAGAATCCCAACAGGATAAAATGAGTGATCTCTGTGGTATTTCCTCCTCCAATCATTGGCTTGATGCTCCTAAAATCAGAAAAGAGACAAGAGAATACATTGCCTACTCATGAAATGATAGCATTACAAGGCTCATGTACACCATATTTTCCCCCATTGAGCACTGGAAAAGTGGAAATGCTCCACTGTCCTAGGGAGAGACCCCAGCTTTTCATCTTGACTTGTCAAGAAGTGCCTTCTCAGTGTTCCATGGACTACAAAGTCCATGGAGTGCTCCAGGCCAGAATACTGGAGTGGGTAGCCTTTCCCTTCTCCAGGGGCTCTTCCCAACCCATAGATTGAATCCAGGTCTCCTGCATTGCATGCAGATTCTTTACCAGCTGAGCCACCAGGGAAGCCCAAGAGGAGTGGATTGAGTAGCCTATTATTTCTCCAGCAGATCTTCCCAGCCCAGGAATTGAACTGGTGTCTCTGCAGTTGCAGAATTGCAGGCAGATTCTTTACCAGCTGAGTCCCAAGGGAAGCCAAATTATTTTATGAGGTCTCACAAAAATTAAAAGGCATATTTTTTAACTGACTGAAACTTTGAAATAAAGCAAATTCTATCTCTGCCAAAGTAATTGAAATTCTGTGCTTCTGTATAATGAAGAAATCTTTGGTTAAAACAACAGGGATTTTAAAGACTTCTGATGATTTAATATGTGACTGTTGTTTTATAGTAATAAAAGTATACGCAGCATCATTTCAGGATAAATTTGAACTATCCCTTCTTCCCATGATGGTCACCCATATGGATTTTCAAAAATTTCTTCTTTGTCCATAAAAAATTACCCTGTTTATGGAGCTGGTTCATCCCCCAGGATTCAGGGAGGCATGCCAAGTGTGCCCCAGATGGAGACCCAAAGGTCGTCTGATTTTCTGGACCCCAAGTGCGGAGGGGCTAGTGGGCCGTGCAGTGGCAACACAGGTGTTTTATCAACGGTGCTGTATAGATGGAGAAGCCTTGAGGCTACTGTAAAAATAAGACTGAAAACCAGAAGCAGGAGGCTTAAGTCCAAATCCTGAGAACACCAGAGAACTCCTGACTCCAGGGAACAGTAATTGACAGGAGCTCATCAAACGCTCCCATACCTACACTGAAATCAAGCACCTCCCAAAGGCCAACAAGTTCCAGAGCAACACATACCATGCAAATTCTCCAGCAACACAGGAACATAGCCCTGAGCTTTAATATACAGGCTGCCCAAAGTCACTCCAAACCCACTGACGTCTCATAACTCATTACTGGACACCTCATTGCACTCCAGAGAGAAGAAATCCAGCTCCACCCACCAGAACACCAACACAACCTTCCCTAACCAGGAAATCTTGACAAGCCACCCGTACAACCCCACCCGCAGCAAGGAAACTCCACAATAAAGAGAACTCCACAAACTGCCAGAATACAGAAAGGCCACCCCAAACACAGCAAGAAAATAAGATGAAGAGACAGAGGAATACCCAGCAGGTAAAGGAACAGGATAAATGCCCACCAAACCAAACAAAAGAGGAAGAGATAGGGAATCTACCTGATAAAGAATTCTGAATAATGATAGTGAAAATTATCCAAAATCTTGAAAACAAAATGAAATCACAGATAAATAGTCTGGAGACAAGGATTGAGAAGATGCAAGAAAGGTTTAGCAAGGACCTAGAAGAAATAGAAAAGAGTCAATATATACTGAATAATGCAATAAATGAGATCAAAAACAACCTGGAGGGACCAAATAGTAGAATAGTAGATTCAGAAGATAGGATTAGTGATGTAGGAGATAGAATGATGGAAATAAATGAATCAGAGAGGAAAAAAGAAAAACAAATTAAAAGAAATGAGGACAATCTCAGAGACCTCTGGGACAATGTTAAATGCCCCAACATCCGAATCATAGGAGTCCCAGAAGAAGAAGACAAAAAGAAAGACCATGAGAAAATATTTGAGATAATAGTTAAAAACTTCCCTAAAATGGGGAAGGAAATAATCACCCAAGTCCAAGAAACCCAGAGAGTCCCAAACAGGATAAACCCAAGGCAAAACACCCCAAGACACATATTAATCAAATCAACAACGTTCACAAAGAATAACTATTAAAAGCAGCAAGGGAAAAACCACAGATAACACACAAGGGGATTCCCATAAGGATAACAGTTGATCTTTCAATAGAAACTCTTCAGTCCAGGAAGGAATGGCAGGACATACTTAAAGTGATGAAAGGAAATAACCTACAGCCCAGATTACTGTACCCAGCAAGGATCTCATTCAAATATGAAAGTGAAAGTGAAGTCTCTTAGTCGTGTCCAACTCTTTGCCAACCCATGGACTGTAGCCTACAAGGCTTCTCAGTCCATGGGATTTTCCAGGCAATAGTAATAGAGTGGATTGCCATTTCTTTCTCCAGGGGATCTTCCTGACCCAGGGACCAAACCCAGGTCTCCCACATTGTAGACAGACGCTTAACCATCTGAGCCACCAGGGAAGTCAAGGAGAAATCAAAAGCTTCACAGACAAGTAAAAGCTGAGAGAATTCAGCACCACCAAACCAGCTCTCCAACAAATGATAAAGGATCTTCTCTAGACAGGAAACACAAAAAGGGTGTATAAACTCGAACCCAAAACAATAAAGTACATGGCAATGGGATCATACTTATCAGTAATTACCTTAAATGTAAATGGGTTGAATGCCCCAACCAAAAGACAAAGACTGCCTGAATGGATACAAAAACAAGATCCCTATATATGTTGTCTACAAGAGACCTACCTCAAAACAAGGGACACATACAGACTGAAAGACAAGGGCTGGAAAAAGATATTCCATGCAAATAGAGACCAAAAGAAAGCAGGAGGAGCAATACTCGTATCAGGTAAAATAGACTTTAAAACAAAGGCTGTGAAAAGAGACAAGGACACTACATAATGATCAAAGGATCAATCCAAGAAAAAGATATAACAATTATATATATGCACCCAATATAGGAGCACCGCAATATGTAAGACAAATGCTAACAAGTATGAAAGGAGAAATAAACAATAACACAATAATAGTGGGAGACTTTAATACCCCAATCACACCTATGGATGGATCAACTGAACAGAAAAGTAATAAGTAAACACAAACTTTAAATGATACAATAGACCAGATAGACCTAACTGGTATCTATAGGACATTTCACCCCAAAACAATGAATTTCACCTTTTTCTCAAGCACACATGGCACCTTCTCCAGGATAGACCACATCCTGGGCCATAAATCTAGCCTTGTGCTATGCTATGCTAAGTCACTTCAGTCGTGTCCGACTCTGTGCGACCCCATAGATGGCAGCCCACCAGGCTCCCCCGTCCCTGGGATTCTCCAGGCAAGAACACTGGAGTGGGTTGCCATTTCCTTCTCCAATGCATGAAAGTGAAAAGTGAAAGTGAAGTCGCTCAGTCATGTCTGACTCTTAGCGACCCCATGGACTGCAGCCTACCAGGCTCCTCCGGCCATGGGATTTTCCAAGCAAGAGTACTGGAGTGGGATGCCATTGCTTTATCTGAAATATAGCCTTGGTAAATTCAAAAAAATTGAAATCATTTCAAGCATCTTTTCTGACCACAATGCAGTAAGATTAGATCTCAATTACAAGAGAAAAACTATTAAAAATTCCAACATATGGAGGCTGAACAACACAATGCTGAATAACCAACAAATCACAAAAGAAACCAAAAAAGAAATCAAAATATGCATAGAAATGAATGAAAATGAAAACACAACAACCCAAAATCTGTGGGACACTGTAAAAGCAGTGCTAAGGGGAAGTTCATAGGAATACAGGCATATCTCAAGAAACAAGAAAAAAGTCCAATAAATAACCTAACTCTATACCTAAAGCAACTAGAAAAGGAAGAAATGAAGAACCCCAGGGTTAGGAGAAGGAAAGAAATCTTAAAAATTAGGGCAGAAATAAATGCAAAAGAAACAAAAGAGACCATAGCAAAAATCAACAAAGCTAAAAGCTGGTTCTTTGAGAGGATAAATAAAATTGACAAACAATTAGCCAGACTCATCAAGGAACAAAGGGACAAAAACCAAATCAGTAAAATTAGAAATGAAAATGGAGAGATCACAAGAGACAAGACAGAAATACAAAAGATCATAAGAGACTACTATCAGCAATTATATGCCAATAAAATGGACAACGTGGAAGAAATGGATAAATTCTTAGAAAAGTACAACTTTCCAAAATGGAACCAGGAAGAAATAGAAAATCTTAACAGACCCATCAGAAGCATGGAAATTGAAACTGTAATCAGAAATCTTCCAGCAAACAAAAGCCCAGGTCCAGATGGCTTCACAGCTGAATTCTACCAAAAATTTAGAGAAGACCTAATACCTATCCTACTCAAATTCTTCCAGAAAATTGCAGAGGAAGGTAAACTTCCAAACTCATTCTATGAGGCCACCATCACCGTAATACCAAACCTGACAAAGATGCCACAATAAAAGAAGACTACAAGCCAATATCACTGATGAACATAGATGCAAAAATCCTTAACAAAATTCTAGCAATCAGAATCCAACAACACATTAAAAAGATCATGCATCATGACCAAGTGGGCTTTATCCCAGGGATGCAAAGATTCTTCAATATCTGCCAATCAATCAATGTAATACACCACATTAAGAAATTGAACAATAAAAGCCATATGATTATCTCAATAGATGCAGAGAAAGCCTTTAACAAAATCCAACATCCATTTATGATAAAAACCCTCCAGAAAGCAGGACTAAAAAGAACACACCTCAACATAATAAAAGCTATATATGACAAACCCACAGCAAACATTATCCTCAATGGAGAAAAATTGAAAGCATTTCCCATAAAGTCAGGAACAAGACAAGGGAGCCCACTTTCACCATTACTATTCAACATAGTTTGGAAGTTTTGGCCACAGCAATCAGAGCAGAAAAAGAAATAAAAGGAATCCAAAATGGAAAAGAAGTAAAACTCACTGTTTGCAGATGATATGATCCACTACATAGAAAACCCTAAAGACACCACCAGAAAATTGCTAGAGCTAATCAATGAATATAGTAAAGTTGCAGGACATAAAATCAACACACATAGAACCTGCGTATGCCGAGCCTCCTTCCTCATGATCTTTGCCACGGGCGGAGCTCGCTCCCTGCATCAGCCCGGTGGATATGTGTGACAGCTTTAAAGGTAAACGAGGCAGATTATGAATGGGAAAAAATAAAAAGTCACATCTCAGGTGTTTGGAACAGCTCTGATATTGGCCTGGACTTTGGGAAACTTCATAATCAAATACAGACCCTGGAACACTCTCGACTGGATTTTACCACCCCGGAACATCTAATAATTTTTTCACACTTTCTCTAACTTCATTTCAGGAAAAAATATTCTGTCTAATATCCTTGGTTATGCCACTGCTGGTGCTTTAATTTTCCTTCTCATAATCATTCTCCCTTGTATTGTCAGGATTCTTCAGCAGAACATTCAGAAGCTCACGACTGAGCTGCATCTGGCTGTTTTAAGAAATAAAAAAGGGAGAGATGCGGGGAGCAGGCTCCGCCCATGGCAAAGGTCATGAGGAAGGAGGCTTGGCATGTGCAAATGCGGGATCTAGCCTCAGGAGTCCCCCTGGAAATTCTCGAGCACCTACCCCCAAAACCAGTGTCTACCTACTTTCTACTTTGTGCTCTCACCTACACCTCTGACTTTATGAGGGGCTGTCCCCTACTACCTCTCTCTGAAAAAAGAGTTAACTTACAGCTCCAGTTAATAATTCCTGGGTGTGACAGTGTTTCAATGTACAAACTCTTTTGGAAATCCTCTAGCCTGCCTGAATGGGTTTTTCCGGCCACATGTGATTGTTCAGAGCCTCCCAACTGTGAGAGACATGAGTTGTTCTAAACTGTCTAAATACAGATTCCTTTAAGCAGATAAAAGCTTGATTAGAAATTGTATTGGTGAAGGGTTTTTCACTTGTTGGGCCAATGTTTGCTGCTAAGTCTCCATGTCCCTTACCTACTGTGTCCTTGGCAGTGTATTGATTGATATAATTGGTTTATAGAAATGTAAGTAGTAGCTTTAATGTTTGTAACCTTGGACCCTTGAGTTAATTCTTTTTCTTGTTGTAGTCCACCACACCTTTGCCCTATAGGAATTCAACTTTATCTAATGCTTTTGGAGGGTGTTCCCTGACTAATCACCCTTGGAGAAAGATAAGTTTTCTGAAGAAAGGGTCTTAAGATGTTGATAGGCCTCCGGACAGAAGATGATATAAATCACCTAAATTTTGCATATAATAAGTTTGAAAGCCTGGCTCAGGAACTGCTGTCCTTGCATGACTCCACCCCTTCCCCCATTATCTTCTATGCAAAACTTAAGGTATAAAACTACTTTGGAAAATAAAGTCTGCCTTCTTTTGGATCACTGAAATTTGGCCTCTCCATGTCATTCTTTCTCTCTCCTTCTGGCTGAATTTTTCCTCTGGGGTGGGGAAGCTCATCAAGCCTACTAATTTTGCCTGGGCTTCTAAGATCTAACTGGGGAGGCCTTAGTGTCTCCTCTCCCTCGGGAGAATGGGAGGACGCCTGGGGCCTACGTAGGTGACACAAATTCCCTGCTTTGGAAAATTATTCAGCCTCTTTTTCTCCACTGAATTTTCCTACTGAGCTATCCTCATTCTATTACTCTTTATATTTTTATTAATATTTAATTAAGCAGTTGTTTCCTGACCCTCACCAATGCTGTCCTCGCTTCGGATCCCCTGGATCAGCTGGGGCTGGACCTCAGCAGGAACCCTTGCATTCCTATACACTAATAATGAGAAAATAGAGAAATTAAGGAAACAATTCCATTCACCATTAAAACGAAAAGAATAAAATACTTAGGAATATATCTACCTAAAGAAACAAAAGAACTATATATAGAAAACTATAAAACAGTGTTGAAAGAAATCAAAGATGACACTGATGGATGGAGAAATGTCCCGTGTTCAAGGATCGGAAGAGTCAATATGGTGAAAATGAGTATACTACCCAAAGCAATCTATGGATTCAATGCAATCCCAATCAAGCTACCAATAGTATTTTTCACAGAGCTAGAACAAATAATTTCACAATTTGTATGGAAATACAAAAAACCTCAAATAGCCAAAGCAATCTTGAGAAAGAAGAATGGAACTGGAGGAATCAACCTGTCTGACTTCAGGCTCTATTACAAAGCCACAGTCATTAAGACAGTATGGTACTGACACAAAGACAGAAATATAGATCAGTTGAACAAAATAGAAAGCCCAGAGATAAATCCAGCACCTATGGATACCTAGGCAAACCGTTCAATATCACAGTAATCCAAGTCTATGCCCCAAACAGTAACGCTGAAAAAGCTGAAGTTGAATATTTCTATGAAGACCTACAAGACCTTTTAGAACTAACACGCAAAAAGGTGTCCTTTTCATTATATGGGACTGGAATGCAAAAGTAGGAAGTCAAAGAATACCTGGGGTAACAGGCAAATATGGCCTTGGAATACGGAATGAAGCAGGGCAAAGGCTAATAGAGTTTTGCCAAGAGAACGCACTGGTCATAGCAAACACTCTCTTCCAACAACACAAGAGAAGAACGCACTGGTCATAGCAAACACCCTCTTCCAACAACACAAGAGAAGACTCTACACATGGACATCACCAGATGGTCAACACAGAAATCAGATCGATTATATTCTTTGCAGCCAAAGATGGAGAAGCTCTATACAGTCAGCAAAAATAAGACTGGGAGCTGACTGTGGTTCAGAGCATGAACTCCTTATTGCCAAATTCAGATTGAAATTGAAGAAAGTAGGGAAAACCACTAGACCATTCAGGTATGACCTAAATCAAATTCCTTATGATTATACAGTGAAAGTGAGAAATAGATTTAAGGGCCTAGATCTGATAGATAGAGTGCCTGATGAACTATGGAATGAGGTTCGTGACATTGTACAGGAGACAGGGATCAAGACCATCCCCATGGAAAAGAAATGCAAAAAAGCAAAATGGCTGTCTGGGAAGGCCTTACAAGTAGCTGTGAAAAGAAGAGAAGCGAAAAGCAAAGGAGAGAAGGAAAGATATAAGCATCTTAATGCAGAATTCCAAAGAATAGCAAGGAGAGATAAGAAAGCCTACCTCAGCGACAATGCAAAGAAATAGAGGAAAACAACAGAATGGGAAAGACTAGAGATCTCTTGAAGAAAATTACAGATACCAAGGGAACATTTCATGCAAAGATGGGCTCGATAAAGGACAGAAATGGTATGGACCTAACAGAAGCAGAAGATATGAAGAAGAGGTGGCAAGAATACAAAGAAGAACTATACAAAAAAAGAGTACCACAACCATGATAATAACGAAGGTGTGATCACTCACCTAAGCCAGGCATCCTGGAATGTGAAGTAAAGTGGGCCTTAGAAAGTATCACTATGAACAAAGCTAGTGGAGGTGATGGCATTCCAGTTGAGCTATTTCAAATCCTGAAAGATGATGCTGTGAAAGTGCTGCACTCAATATGCCAGTAAATTTGGAGAACTCAGCAGTGGCCACAGGACTGGAAAAGGTCAGTTTTCATTCCAATCCCAAAGAAAGGCAATGCCAAAGAATGCTCAAACTACCCCACAATTGCACTCATCTCACACGCTGGTAAAGTAATGCTCAAAATTCTCCAAGCCAGGCTTCAGTAATACGTGAACTGTGAGCTTCCAGATGTTCAAGCTGGTTTTAGAAGAGGAAGAGGAACTAGAGATCAAATTACCAACATCCGCTGGATCATCAAAAAAGGAAGAGGATTCCAGAAAAACATCTATTTCTGCCTTATTGACTATGCCAAAGCCTTTGATAGTGTGGATCACAATAAACTGTGGAAAATTCTGAAAGAGATGGGAATACCAGACCACCTGATCTGCCTCTTGAGAAACCTGTATGCATGTCAAGAAGCAACAGATAGAACTGGATATGAAACAACAGACTGGTTCCAAATAGGAAAAGGAGATACGTCAAGGCTGTATATTGTCACCCTGTTTATTTAACTTCTATGCAGAGTACATCATGAGAAACGCTGGCCTGGAAGAAACACAAGCTGGAATCAAGATTGTCGGGAGAAATATCAGTCACCTCAGATATGCAGATGACATCACCCTTATGGCAGAAAGTGAAGAGGAACTCAAAAGCCTCTTGATTAAAGTGAAAGTGGAGAGTGAAAAAGTTGGCTTAAAGCTCATCATTCAGAAAACAAAGATCATGGCATCTGGTCCCATTACTTCATGGGAAATAGATGGGGAAACAGTAGAAACGGTGTCAGACTTTATTTTGGGGGGCTCCAAAATCACTGCAGATGTTGTTGGAGCCATGAAATTAAAAGATGCTTACTCCTTGGAAAGAAAGCTATGACCAACCTAGATAGCATATTCAAAGGCAGAGACATTGCTTTGCCAACAAAGGTCCATCTAGTCAAGGCTATGGTTTTTCCAGTGGTCATGTATGGATTTGAAATTTGAAGTGTGAAGAAAGCTGAGTGCCAAAAAATTGATGGTTTGAACTGTGGTGTAGGAGAAGACTCTTGAGAGTCCCTCGGACTGCAAGGAGATCCAACCAGTCCATCCTAAAGAAGATCAGTCCTGGGTGTTCTTTGGAAGGACTGATGCTAAAGCTGAAGCTCCAATACTTTGGCCACCTCATGTGAAGAGCTGACTCATTTGAAAACCCCTGATGCTGGGAGGGATTGGGGTCAGGAGGAGAAAGGGATGCCAGAGGATGAGATGGCTGGTTAGCATCACTGACTCGATGGACATGAGTTTGGGTGAAATCTGAGAGTTGGTGATGGACAGGGCGGCCTGGCATGCTGCAGTTCATTGGGTTGTAATGAGTCGGACACGACTGAGTGCCTGAACTGAACTGATGGACACCTTATTTTTGACAAAGGAGGAAAGAATATACAATGGAGAAAAGACAATCTCTTTAACACATAATGCTGGGAAAACTTGTCAACCACCTGCAAAAGAATGAAACTAGAACACTTTCTAACACCATACACAAAAAATAAACTCAAAATGGATTAAAGATCTAAATGTAATACCAGAAACTATAAAATTCCTAGAGGAGAACATAGGCAAAGCACTCTCTGACATGAACCACAGCAGGTTCCTCTATGATGCACCTCCTGTAGTATTGGAAATAAAAGCAAAAATAAACAAATTGGATCTAATTAAAATTTTCTGCACACCAAGGAAACTATAAGCAAGGTGAAAAGACAGCCTTCAGAATGGGAGAAAATAATAGCAAATGAAGCAACTGACAAAGAATTAATCTCAAAAATATACAAGCATCTCCTGCAGCTCAATTCCAGAAAAATAAACGACTCAGTCAAAAAATGGGCCAAAGAACTAAACAGACATTTCTCCAAAGAAGACATACAGATGGCTAACAAACACAGGAAAAGATGCTCAGCATCACTCATTATCAGAGAAATGCAAATCAAAACCACAATGACGTACCATTTCACACAAGTCAGAATGGCTGCTATCCAAAAGTCTACAAGCAATAAATGCGGGAGAGGGTGTGGGGAAAAGGGAACCCTCTTACAATGTTGGTGGGATTGCAAACTAGTACAGCTACTATGGAGAACAGTGTGGAGATTCATTAAAAAAACTGGGAATAGAACTGCCATACGACCCAGCAATCCCACTGCTGGGCATACACACTGAGGAAACCAGAATTGAGAGACACGTGTACCGCAACATTCATCACAACACTGTTTATAATAGCCAGGACATGGAAGCAACCTAGATGTCCATCAGCAGACGAATGGATGAGAAAGCTGTGGTACCTATAACAATGGAGATTACTCAGCCATTAAAAAGAATACATTTGAATCCGTTCTAATGAGGTGGATGATACTGGAGCTATTATACAGAGTGAAGTAAACCAGAAAGAAAAACACCAATACAGTATCAGATCAGATCAGATCAGATCAGTCATTCAGTCATGTCCAACTCTTTGAGACCCCATAAATCGCAGCATGCCAGGCCACCCTGTCCATCAGCCAACTCCCAGAGTTCACTCAGACTCATGTCCATTGAGTCAATGATGCCATCCAGCCATCTCATCCTCTTTCGTCCCCCTCTCCTCTTGCCCCTAATGCCTCCCAGCATCAGAGTCTTCTACAATGAGTCAACTCTTCGCATAATGTGGCCAAAGTATTGGAGTTTCAGCTTCAGCATCATTCCTTCCAAAGAAATCCCAGGGCTGATCTCCTTCAGAATGGACTGGGTGGATCTCCTTGCAGTCCAAGTGATTCTCAAGAGTCTTCTCCAACACCACAGTTCAAAATCATCAATTCTTTGGCACTCAGCCTTCTTCACAGTCCAACTCTCACATCCATACATGACCACAGGAAAAACCATAGCCTTGACTAGACGAACCTTGGTTGGCAAAGTAATGTCTCTGCTTTTGAATATGCTATCTAGGTTGGTCATAACTTTCCTTCCAAGGAGTAAGCGTCTTTTAATTTCATGGCTGCAGTCACCATCTGCAGTGATTTTGGAGCCCAGAAAAATAAAGTCTGACACCGTTTCTACTGTTTCCCCATCTATTTCCTATGAAGTAATGGGACCAGATGCCATGATCTTTGTTTTCTGAATGATGAGCTTTAAGCCAACTTTTTCACTCTCCACTTTCACTTTAATCAAGAGGCTTTTGAGTTCCTCTTCACTTTCTGCCATAAGGGTGATGTCATCTGCATATCTGAGGTGATTGATATTTCTCCCGACAATCTTGATTCCAGCTTGTGTTTCTTCCAGTCCAGCGTTTCTCATGATGTACTCTGCATAGAAGTTAAATAAACAGGGTGACAATATACAGCCTTGACGATCTCCTTTTCCTATTTGGAACCAGTCTGTTGTTTCATATCCAGTTCTAACTGTTGCTTCCTGACGTGCACACAAATTTCTCAAGAGGCAGATCAGGTAGTCTGGTATTCCCATCTCTTTCAGAATTTTCCACAGTTTATTGTGATCCACACTATGAAAGGCTTTGGCATAGTCAAGAAAGCAGAAATAAATGTTTTTCTGGAACTCTCTTGTTTTTTCCATGATCCAATGGATGTTGGCAATTTGGTCTCTGGTTCCTCTGTCTTTTCTAAAACCAGCTTGAACATCAGGAAGTTCACGGTTCACATATTGCTGAAGCCTGGCTTGTAAAAATTTTGAGCATGACTTTACTAGTGTGTGAGATGAGTGCAATTGTGGGGTAGTTTGAGCATTCTTTGGCATTGCCTTTCTTTGGGATTGAAATGAAAACTGACTGACCTTTTCCAGTCCTGTGCCCACTGCTGAGTTTTCCAAATGTGCTGGCATATTGAGTGCAGCACTTTCACAGCATCATCTTTCGGGATTTGGAATAGCTCAACTGGAATTCCATCACCTCCACTAGCTTTGTTCCTAGTGATGCTTTCTAAGGCCCACTTGACTTCACATTCCAGGATGTCTGGATCTAGGTCAGTGATCACACCATCGTGACTATCTGGGTCTTGAAGATCTTTTTGTACAGTTCTTCTTGCCACCTCTTCTTAATATCTTCTACTTCTGTTAGGTCCATACCATTTCTGTCCTTTATCGAGCCCATCTTTGCATGAAATGTTCCTTTGGTATCTCTGATTTTCTTGAAGAGATCCCTAGTCTTTCCCATTCTGTTGTTTTCCTCTATTTCTTTGCATTGATCGCTGAAGAAGGCTTTCTTATCTCTTCTTGCTATTCTTTGGAACTCTGCATTCAGATGCTTATAGCTTTCCTTTTCATTTCTCTTCTCTTCACAGCTATTTGTAAGGCCTCCCTAGACAGCCATTTTGCTTTTTTGCATTTCTTTTCCATGGGGATGGTCTTGATGCCTTCTCCTGTACAATGTCATGAACCACGCATATATATGGAATTTAGAAAGATGGTAACGATAACCCTGTATGCGAGACAGCAAAAGAGACACAGATGTATAGAACAGTCTTTTGGACTCTGTGGGAGAGGGTGGGATGATTTGGGAGAATAGCATTGAAACATGTATAGTATCATATGTGAAACAAATCACCAGTCCAGGTTCGATGCATGATACAAGATGTTCAGGGCTTGTGCACTGGGATGGATGACCCAGAGGGATGGTATGGGGAAGGAGGTGGAAGCAGGGTTCAGGATGGGGAACACGTGTACACCTGTGGTGGATTCATGTTGATGTATGGCAAAACCACTACAGTATTGTATAGTAATTAGCCTCCAATTAAAATAAATAAATTTATATTTAAAAAAAACAAAGTTATTGGATATACACAAAATTATCCTGTTTATAATAACATCTCAATTTTTTCACATATATATTCAACACATCATCTCCAAAATAATCTGGAAATTTATCTTAATTTATATTCCCAATATAATTTGGTAGAGCAAAGCATGTGTGCCCAATAGTTACAGAATCAGTCTTCTCAGAGAAGCCTCATACAAACTATTCTAAAGGGAGCCTAGTACAACTCAGTACTAGCCCGAATTATTGTCCTAATATTCGAATATTCTGCATGTTAGGCACCATCAGTTCAATGGACATGAGTCTGAGCAAATGCCAGGAAACAGTGAAGGACAGGGAGGCCTGGTGTGCTGCAGTCCATGGGGCTGCAGAGTCAGACATGACTGAGCGACTGAACAACAACAAGGAAACAATAGGTTCCAACTCCGAGATTTAGTTCTCGGTGACATAATCAAGAGGACAACATAGGTCATTCCTGACTGCAGTTCCCCTCAACAGAAAAAAGAAAAATGAAAGTCGCTCAGCCATGTCTGACTCTGTGACCCCCTGGACTATAGCCTGCCAGGCTCCTCGATGCGTGGAATTCTCCAGGCCAGAATACTGGAGTGGACAGCCTATCCCTTCTCCAGAGGAACTTCCTGTCCCAGGAATCGAAACAGGGTCTCCTGCATTGCAGGTAGATTCTTTCCTAGCTGAGCTACAAGGGAAGCCCCACCAGAAAATAATTAGCAGTTATTTATAGGCAGAGTACCACTGAAAAAATCCTAAAGCACAGGAATGAGGCTGAACTAGAGAGATGGAGAAAAACCACATTAGATGGGTAGAGGACCAGATACGTTTGATTGCATTGCTACTCCCCAGCTACACCAAGAAGACCCTTCTCGGGCTATGGTTTCTTTATGGAAAAGAGAGAGCCCACTTTGGACCTCCAGCTCCCCCGGCATTACAGATCACTCTTTAGGAAGACCCACTCAGGTCTCATGTCCTAGAAATTATACAGGAATCTGTGGGGTGTGACCACTGAGAATCACACTGTGACAGAGAAAGGAGACTCGCCTTGGAACAGTCAGGGCTTGGTGAGTTCCAGCAGTTTTGCCTGATTTGGGACCCCCAAAAATGAGCCTTGCCACCCTGGGAGCCTCTTCTCCTGCACCTATGATTCATAACACCATCTACTACTGAGGCTATTCAAGCATGGCTTGCTAGAACACTCAGAAAATTCCATCACCCAGGAGTGCTTGAGTAGTGTCCAGACAGGAGCTCTGCCCATTTGCATGGCTCCATCTGGCCAGAGAACTTCGTGTGCAGTTCTTCCTAATTTGTTTCCCAAACAAGGAGCCTTGCCAGTCTTGGGCCTGTTCTGTGCCTGTGTCCAGGCAAGAAGAATAATGTATAGTCCTAACCACTGCTGAACACAAACTTCAGCCCCACCGGCCAGGAGAACTAACTGAAGCATGTGGGAAACTGTGTAGCCCATGCCACAGCACTGCTTACAGTAGCGTGTGAGCAGAGAGCCCAACCTCTCTGCCTCTCTGCGGAGCAAAGCCATGCCCCCACATCACCAAGGAACTCGGTGTACAGTTCTTCTGATTTGGGTCCCCAGTTAGTGGGTCACAACAGCCTTGGAGCCCATTCTGCAGTCCTGTCCAGGTTATGAAGTTAATTCCCAGCCCTATCTCCTGCTGGATAGAGTACTCAGTCCTGCTCAGCTCAGAAGCCTGGCCTGAGAATCCAAGTAAGAAGAGAAGCCGTCCTAATGCTACTCTTGGCCAAGAAACCAAGGAAGCAATCATATCAACTACTCCTGGCCAGCAGCATCTGCACCCCAGCCTCAGCGCCTGGGCAATGTCCTCACCCCAAAAAAGACTTTGATCAGTATCAGTATCAGTTCACTTTCTCGGTCATGTCTGACTCTTTGCAACCCCATGGACTGCAGCATGCCAGGCTTCCCTGTCTATCACCAACTCCCGGAGTTTACTCAAACTCATGTTCATTGAGTCAGTGATGACATCCAATCATCTCATCCTCTGTTGTCCCCTTCTCCTGCTGCCTTCAATCTTTCCCAGCATCAGGGTCTTTTTTCAAATGTGTCATCTGTTCACATCAGGTGACCAAAACACTGGAGTTTCAGCTTCAACATCAGTCCTCCAAAGAATATTCAGGACTTATTTCCTTTAGGATGGACTGGTTGGATCTCCTTGCTGTCCAAGGGACTCTCAAGAGTCTTCACCAACACCACAGTTCAAAAGCATCAATTCCTCAGCACTCAGCTTTCTCTATAGTCCAACTCTCACATCCATACATGACCCCTGGAAAAACCATGGCTTTGACTAGACAGACCTTGGCTGCCAAAGTAATGCATCTGCTTTTTAATATGCTGTCTAGGTTGGTCATAACTTTCCTTCCAAGGAGCAAGTGTCTTTTAATTTCATGGCTGCAGTCACCATCTGCAGTGATTTTGCAGCCCCCCAAAATAAAGTCTGACACTGTTTCCCCATCTATTTGCCATGAAGTAATGGGACCGGATGCCATGATCTTAGTTTTCTGAATGTTGAGTTTTAATCCAGCTTTTCACACTCCTCTTTCACTTTCACCAAGAGGCTCTTTAGTTCTTCTTCACTTTCTTCTATAAGGTTGGTGTCATCTGCATATCTGAGGTTATTGGTATTTCTCCTGGCAATCTTGATTTCAGCTTGTGCTTCATCCAACCCAGATTTTGATAGCTAGCCCAATTGATCAAGGTCACTGCCAGATGATCTATCTAGAACTCCAAGCTGATCTGACTGGGGAAGGGCTGTCTCTATTAAACCAAGATGGAAAATCTGGAAGTACAGATCATTTACTCAAATGTGGACACTAACAAAGGAATCAAGGATCATGAAAAATTAGGCAAATATGACACCACTAAAGGAAACTTATAAAGCTTTAATAGCTTTATAGGAGTCCACTGGCAAAGAATCCACCTGCAATGTGGGAGACCTGGGTTCGATCCCTGGGTTGGGAAAATCCAGTGGAGAAGAGAAGAGCTACACACTCCAGTATTCTAGCCTGGAGAATGGGGTTTACAGTCCATGGGGTTGCAAAGAGTCAGACATGACTGAGTGACTTTCACCTAAGAAATAAAGATCTATAAATGATCTGACAAAGAACTCAGCATAATTTTCTTTTACAAGTTTGGTGAAATATAAAACCCATAAACAACAGAAAACTGGATGAAATTAAGAAAACAATGCATTAGCAAAATGAATAAAATGTGTTTAACAAAGAAAGAGAAACCATTAAAACAACAACAACAAACAGAAATCCTAGAGTTGAAGAAATCAATAGAGACTTTTAACAGCACACTGAATAAAGCAGGAGGGAAAACAATGAAAAAGAGTTAAGAAAGCCTAAGAGATTTATTATGGGACAGCATCACCATCAAGACAAAAGACATGTGCATTAGCTAATCTCTCTCTCATGTACACTGCATGTGAACTAAATACAAAGGCTGAAAGTAATGAATGGCATGGTTTTTATTTTCTCCTTTACTTGTATATTGTTTTTCAACTTTCTGCAACTCCTACATTTATAATAAGAACAAGTTACTAAGATACATGCATCTTTACTCCTTAATAGCAAAGGGAGACAGAGAGACAGGGAGAGGGAAAATGACAGAGAGGACGAGGAAGAATGTCAGAGACAAGAGATTTCCAGACTGTTACCTACTGGCTGTGCAACACTTAGCTAGTTATTACCTCCCAGTTGCCTCACCTATAAATGGGGCTAATAATCCTTTACCACCTCATTGGGCTGTTGCAGGGACTGAATGACATAAAGGGCTCAAGACAGTAAGAGATCAATAAATGTTAGTGGTTGTCATTTCCATGATCATTTCTCACCATAAAGGGAAAAATAAGGCAGAACTAATCCTGAAGTAGGAATGAGTTCTTCATAAAATTAGTTCCTAAATTAAATAAGTTCTAAACCTAGACTCTAGAATATTGTTAATAAGTGATTATATTTATTTCTACATTGTATTATTTCCCAGTCAATGAAATCGTAAGTTCCGATTTCCGCTTTTTGTGTTCCACCAACACCAAGTAGAGTGGAACTTGTGGTATTCACTACAGACAGCATGCAGACTAGTGGAGAGGTTATGCTATGTGCATCTCATATACTAATGTTTGTATTGCTCAGTAAATATATGCTGGATATGTTAGGAAGTAATTCTTTTACCCATTTTTGGATATGAAAGTAAAAATACATTTGTTTCATTTCAATTTATACATTTATGAACTTTAAAATCTTTCTGTTTACTCTTAGAATAGAGTCCTGCCAACATATTCTCATCCATTTTGTCCAAGATGTACAGAATTCCATGAAAATATTTTGAAAGTATAAACTCTCACCCACATTCCCAGTATATCAACACAATTAATCAGTTCAGTGAAAGTAAGTCCAGCTTTTGACCAATCACTCACAGTGAAATCTTTCATCTCCCAATACATTCTAGAAACAGACTCAGCCTCAACTAAAGCTATCTACGTAACCCATCACTGCCAGGAAAGAATGAAGAGCCGTGCGTGGTTTCACTTATCCCTGATAAAATTTATCCTAAAAATTTATGTTGTTAAAATTTGGAACACTGCAAGAAAAGCAAATAAAGTGTGGTATTGTCACTGTCTCCGAATGAATCTTCTGTATGTGTTCACCAGCTTTCAAGATGGTTTGTACCAGAAAAGGTGACTGATGTAAATATTGGTTGGAGATTTTCACTAAGGAGATATAGCCTATTAAAACTTTTTCCAAATCTTATCCACTAAGGACGTGGTCATTTGCCAGGTGGTGCAGAGTACAAAGTCAGGTTAAGAAAGCCAAGAATGTTGCTGGATAAAGGAGGACGATGTAAGGAAGAAAAGACTAAAAGTGACATTTAAGCCAGCACCACCTGTACTTGCAGTGGGGAAGCTCTGATGTCTGTTTCATCTAAGCTCTGGTCTCCAAACCCCCAAATTATTCAAAATAATAGTAGACAGCTATTTAAAGTATTTCAGAAGCCCAGTGGAATGGTACTTGAGTATTTTTCCATAACATTATGGCATGACCAGCTGGACTTTTGTTCCACAGAAATAATGAATCGAAGCTGTATATTGAAGTAGAACTCAAATTCATTATTATCTTTTACAACCATTCTCAGCAAGCATAAATTTAAAGGGTCCTTGGGATGGATAAAGTTGGGAAACACAGGCAAGCATTTCTGAGCTTAGGAAATTCCCCTAAAATTCAGTAAACTGTTAGTTAAATTCAGCACTCAGTTAACTTGTACAACGTGTTGGGCTTCACAGACATCATTTCATCTGAGTCTCGATGATCTTATTACCCCTATTTACCAGTGAAAAAGAGACGGTAACAGAGTTCAAAACTATATGCTTGGGAAATTGCAGAACTAGATCTCAGCAGTTGTCTCTCAGTACAGAGTGAGACCTGAAATTTTAAATTAGAGATTATCTTTGTCCCTGAAAGTCAGAGAATTTGGGTAAGGAGAAAGGGAACCTGAGGGTGAGCTTAGGAGGAGGTCATGGACCTGCGGGAGGGGGAAGAGTTGAAGAAAGAAAGAAAAGGACTAAAAACCTTTGTCTCTGAAGAATCACATAGCTATAGAAATAGCACAAAATCCACTCTTCTGTATAAATCTTGCCTTCTCACCTTGACTCAGATCCCCCAGAATGACAGAGCTCTTGCCAAACATTGAAATTGTCTGTTTCTATCTCCCCAAAATTTTCAGATGGGACCTACTGAAGTCGAAGATGGAACCTTTTGTCCGTGAGCTGGCTGTTCACTCACAGCCAGAGAGAATGCCACACGGGCGATACTCTTAAATGTGTTAATAACGGCAGAGGTGAAATGGAAAGCACAATTAGGGAAAGAAACCTCTCCAGGCACTTGCTCTCTGGAGTCATGGTTGTCACGGAGTCTTCGTCCCTGCTAATTTCATCCTCGATCTTACTCTGTCCCTTCTGGATCCATTCCCCACTTCTCCATAGTCCAATCACGATAGTTTGATTATAACTTTTCTTTTAATGAACTTGGAGTCATTAGAGCTGGAGATCCCTGGACCTAGGGATTATCTACTTCAATGCATTCAATTTCCAGGTGAGGACCTGAAGGCAGTGCAGCTAAGGGATTGGCCCAAGATAACGTAACCAGTTGGTAAACTGCGTGAAAAAAATAAACATGTGTCTTTTCTGTTTACAAAGCACTTTATTTTACATATATGCCTACATATATTTTTCCAATTGCCTTAACTGAATCAATCATCATAGCAGCCCTGTGAGGCAGTCAAGATGTCATTTTCTATGCATAAGTGAGGAAATCAAGGCAATAAGGAACAAAAAATTAATAGATTACAAGGCCACGAATTATTGTATTACAACCTTGAGCATTGGTGTCAGCAAACCATCTCTTCCACTTGAGGATTACATAATCTTCAGCAAATTAACCTCCCTAAGCCTCAGAACTGTCACCTCAGTGTTATCATGGAGCTGACAATAGTAGCTATTTCATAGAGTAGCTCTTCATGTGTGTGTATGTGTGCTTAATCACACAAGATTTTTTTAAAAGCAAGATAAATTATATAAAGATAAGAAAAGCAATAGAAAAATTAATAAAATCAAAGATAATTTTTGGAGAGATAACAAAGTGACAAACCTTTAGATAGACGGAGAAAATGAGAGAAATTAACCCTGACCTTAACCCTAAATGAACCTATGAGTCATGCCATGTGGAGCCACCCAAGACTGACAGGTCATGGTGGAGAGGTCTGACGGAATGTGGTCCACTGGAGAAGGGAATGGCAAGACAAACTTCAGTGTTCTTGCCTTGAGAACCCCATGAACAGTGTGAAATGCCAAAAGACAGGACACTGAAAGATGAACTCCCCAGGTGAGTAAGTGACCAATATGCTACTGGAGATCAGTGGAGAAATAACTCCAGAAAGAATGAAGAGATGGAGCCAAAGCAAAAGCAACATATAGGTTTGGATATGACTTGTGATGGAAGTAAAGTCCAATGCTGTAAAGAGCAATATTGCATAGGAACCTGGAAGGTTAGGTCCATGAATCAAGGCAAATTAGAAGTGATCAAATAGGAGATGGCAAGAGTGAACATTGACATTTTAGGAATCAGTGAACTAAAATGGACTGGAATGGGTGAATTTAACTCAGATGACCATTATATCTACTACTGTGGCCAAGAATCCCTTAGTAGAAAAGGAGTAGCCATCATGGGCAACAATAGAGTCTGAAATGCAGTACTTGGATGCACTCTAAAAAACGACAGAATGATCTCTGTTCATTTGCAAGGCAAACCATTCAATATCATGGTAATTCAAGTCTATGCCCCAAAAGTAATGCTGAAGAAGCTGAAGTTGAAAGGTTCTATGAAAACCTATAAGACCGTCTAGAACTAACACCCCAAAAAAAATGTTTTTGTTTTTTTTTCATTAAACTGGACTGGAATGCAAAAGTAGGAAGTTAGGGAACACCTGGATTTACAAGCAAATTTGGCCTTGGAGTACAGAATGAAGCAGGGCAAAGACTAATAAGAGTTTTGGCAAGAGAACGCCCTGGTCATAGCAAACACCCTCTTCCAGCAACACAAGAAAAGACTCTACACATGGACATACCCAGATGGTCGACACCAAAATCAGATTGATTATATTCTTTGTAACCAAAGATGGAGAAGCTCTATATAGTCAGCAAAAACAAGACCTGGAGCTGACTGTGGCTCAGATCATGAAATCCTTATTGCCAAATTCAGACTTAAATTTAAAAAAGTAGCAAAAACCACTAAACTATTCAGGTATGACCTAAATCAAATCCCTTATGACTATACAGTGGAAGTGACAAATAGATTCAAGGGATTAAATCAGATAGAGTGTCTGAAAAACTATGGATGGAGATTTGTGACATTGAACAGGAGGCAGTGATCAAGACCATCTCTAAGATAAAGAAATGCAAAAAGGCAAAATGGTTTTCTGAGGAGGCCTTACAAATAGCTGAGAATAGAAGAGATGTGAAAGGCAAAGGAGAAAAGCAAAGATATACCCACTTGGCTGCAGAGTTTCAAAGAACAGCAAGGAGAGATAAGAAAGCCTTCCTCAGTGATCAGTGCAAAGAAATAGAGGAAAACAAGAGATAGGGAAAGACTAGAGATCTCTTCAAGAAAATTAGAGAAACCAAGGGAACATTTCATGCAAAGATGACACAATTAAGGACAGAAATGGTATGGACCTAACAGAAGCAGAACATATTAAGAGGTGACATGAATACATAGAAGAACTCTACAAAAAAGATCTTCACAACCCGGAAAATCAGGATGGTGTGATCACTCACTTAGAGCCAAACATCCTGGAAAGCAAAGTCAAGTGGGCCTTAGGAAGCATCACTACAAACAAAGCTAGTGGAGGTGACGGAATTCCAGCTGAGCTATTTCAAATCCTAAAAGATGATGCTGTGAAAGTGCTGCACTCAATATGCAAGCAAATCTGGAAAACTCAGCAGTGGCCACAGGACTGAGAAAGGTCAGTTTTCATTCCAATCCCAAAGAAAGGCAATGACAAAGAATGCTCAAACTACTGCACAATTGCAGTCATCTCACACATTAGTAAAGTAATGCTCAAAATTCTCTAAACCAGGCTTCAACAGTACATGAACCATGAACTTCCAGTTTTAGAAAAGGCAGAGGAACCAGAGATCAAATTGTCAATATCCGTTGGATTATCAAAAAGCAAGAGAGTTTCCAGAAAAATATCTACTTATGCTTTATTGCCTATGCCAAAGTCTTTGACTATGTGGATCACAACAAACTGTGGGAAATTCTTCAAGTGATGGGAATACCAGAACACCTGATGTGCCCCTTGAAAAATCTATATGCAAGTCAGGAAGCAACAGTTAGAACCAGACATGGAACAACAGACTGGTTCCAAATCAGGAAAGGAGTATGTCAAGGCTGTATGTTGTCACCCTGCTTATTTAATTTATATGCAGAACTCCAGTACTCTTGCCTGGGAAATCCCATGGATGGAGGAACCTGGTAGGCTGCAGTCCATGGAGTCGCTAAGAGTCAGACACAACTGAGCGACTTCACTTTCACTTTTCACTTTCATGCATTGGAGAAGGAAATGGCAACCCACTCCAGTGTTCTTGCCCAGAGAATCCCAGAGATGGGGGAGCCTGGTGGGCTTCCATCTATGGGGTGGCACAGAGTTGGACACAACTGATGCTACTTAGCAGCAACAGAAGAGGAACACATCATGAAAAATGCTGGGCTGGATGAAGCACAAGCTGGAATCAAGATTACCAGGAGAAATATCAATAATGTCAGATATACAGATGACACCACCCTTATTGCAGAAAGTGAAGAACTAAAGAGCTTCTTGATGAAAGTGAAAGAGGAGAGTGAAAAAGTTGGCTTAAAGCTCAACATTGAGAAAACTAAGAACATGGCATCCTGTCCCATCACTTCATGGTAAATATATGGGGAAACAGTAACAGGCTTTATTTTGGGGGGCTCCAATATCACTGCAGATGGTGACTGCACCCATGAAATCAAAAGACACTTGCTCCTGGGAATAAAAGTTATGACCAACCTGGACAGTGTATTAAAAAGCAGAGACATTACTTTGCCAACAAAAGTCTGGATATGGTTTATCCAGCAGTCATGTATGGATGTAAGAGTTAGACTATAAAGAAAGCTAAACATCGAAGGATTGATGCTTTTGAACTGTGGTGCTGGAGAAGACTGTTGAGAGTCCCTTGGACTGCAGGGAGATCCAACCAGTCCATCCTAAAGGAAATCAGTCCTGAATACTCATTGGAAGGACTGATGTTGAAGCTGAGCTCCAATACTTTGGCCACCTGATGCAAAGCACTGACTCATTTGAAAAGACTCTGATGTTGGGAAAGATTGAAGACAGGAAGAGAAGGGGATGACAGAGGATGAAATGGTTGCATGGCATCACTGACTCAATGGACATGAGTTTGAGTAAACTCTGGGAGTTGGTGATGCACAGGGAGGCCTGGCTTGCTGCAGTCCAGGGGGTTACAGAGAGTCAGACACCACTGAGCAACTGAACTGAACTGAACTGGTACATTTCTCAAAACTCACTGAATTGTAATTTTTATTTATTTTTTAGAAATGTATGTATTTGGCTATTCTGGATCTTTGTTGCTGCACTCGGGCTCTTTCTAGTTGCCATGAGTGGGGGCTACTCTCTCACTGTGGGCCATGAGCTTCTTATTGCAGGGAGTAATATGTACTTTATATCCCTTTGTTGAAGTCTGGGGAATCTGGCAAGTCAACAGTCAGTACACATCTCGTTCTTATTTTTAATCAGAAGGACCACAAATTTACATCCTCCTACTGCAGATGAAAATTGGCCAGAGTTAAGAACCCTGCCTATCTTCAATCTATTTCCTCTTTTGAACCTTAAGGTTTCCTGGCAAATAGCAGCATTAAAGTAGCTCTAACCATTCTACTCCAGCCATTATATCACGCCATACAACCACAAGTTTCTGGGACATAAAATGTTGAACACAGATAAAAGAAAAGAATTTATACAAGTTTTTCAGATTTGTTCTTGCTCTACAGTATGAAATATTTAGTAACTTTATTATGTCCATGAATTCTCACAAAATCTCAGCACATTAAACATGTCCAGATGCTTGAAATAGCAGAAATTATTTGATAGCATGATCACACTGTCTATGTCCAACAAGGGTGTGCTCAGCTACATCTGATTCTGCAGTCCCATGCACTGTAGCCCACCAGGCTCCTCTGCTCGTGTGATTTTTCCAGGCAAGTGGAGTGGAGTGGGTTGCCATTTCCTACTCCAAGGGATCTTCCAAACACAGGGATCACACCTGTGTCTCTTGCAGCTCCTGCATTGGCAGGCAGATTCTTTATCACTGGCACCACCGGGGAAGCCTGACATCTAGGGTGAATTTTCCAAATTTAGTGGGAGAGAGAGATTTGAGTCCTACAATATCAGAAATCTCTATTGACTGTGACAGATTTTTAACATCATCCCCATGAGAACTCCCCTTTCTACACTATAGGCAAGAAATCACATCACGGAGCTCACGAGTAAATGGCACTGAAGGGAACACACGCTTCACTCCTTTCCTCTGTATGGTTCACATCACCTCTGCCTTATTGCAGTGGTGGAGCCAGGATATACTCCCAAACTATTAGGTAATTGTCCCTGAGAAGGACTTACACAAACATAAGCTATGTCATACTGGTCTTTCCAGGAGGCACAATCAGGCCAATGAAGTGAAGTGAAGTGAAAGTCGCTCACTCGTGTCCGACTCTTTGCGACTCTATAGTCCATGGACTTCTCCAGGCCAGGATACTGGAGTGGGTAGCCTTTACCTTCTCCAGGGGATCCCCCCAACCCAGGGATCAAACCCAGGTTCCCCGCTTTGCAGGCAGACTCTTTACCAGCTGAGCCACCAGGGAAGCCCAATCAGGACAATAGAACACTTGTTTCTGCCCAAAGGTATGTTCCCTCTCTGCATACATTCTCATGAGAAGCACAGGACAAACACTGGCCACCAGCACGTCCGGATTATGTTGCATCAAAATATCTGGGAGACGAGGTTTACACACTCCTGAGGCCTCTGTCAGCTGTCTCTCCTTCAGGGTCAGAAGCCCGAGATGGAACAGGGCTCCCTCTCAGAAGTGAAAAAAAAGCAACAAGGCACTAAACTCCAGTGTTTCACAAATACTTGTGGATGTACCAATAGATGAGGAGGCCTCTCTTCATGTAGGCTGAAAGTTATGAGGCCCTAGGATGTAAAAATACAGTTTGTGTAGCATGATCCAACTGTTGATCCATTTACGGATAGTATGTGTCAAATTAAGCTTTCTTGGTCTAAAATCAGTATGTCTTTTATTATCAGATCAGATCAGTCGCTCAGTCGTGTCCGACTCTTTGCAACCCCATGAACCGCAGCACACCAGGCCTCCCTATCCATCACCAGCTCTCAGAGGTCACTTAGACTCACATTCATCGAGTCAGTGATGCCATCCAGCCATCTCATCCTCTGTCGTCCCCTTCTCCTCCTTCCCTCAATCCCTCCCAGCATCAGAGTCTTCTCCAATGAGTCAACTCTTCGCATGAAGTGGCCAAAATACTGGAGTTTCAGCTTTAGCATCATTCCTTCCAAAGAAATCCCAGGGCTGATCTCCTTCAGAATGGACCGGTTGGATCTCCTTGCAGTCCAAGGGACTCTCAAGAGTCTTCTCCAACACCAAACTTCAAAAGCATCAATTCTTTGGCACTCAGCCTTCTTCACAGTCCAGCTCTCACATCCATACATGACCACAGGAAAGACCATTGCCTTGACTAGGCGAACCTTTGTTGGTAAAGTGATGTCTCTGCTTTTGAATATGCTATCTAGGTTGGTCATAACTTTCCTTCCAAGGAGTAAGCGTCTTTTAATTTCATGGCTGCAGTCATCATCTGCAGTGATTTTGGAGCCCAGAAAAATAAAGTCTGACACTGTTTCCACTGTTTCTCCATCTATTTCCCATGTAGTGATGGGACCAGATGCCATGATCTTCGTTTTCTGAATGTTGAGCTTTAAGCCAACCTTTTCACTCTCCACTTTCACTTTCATCAAGAGGCTTTTGAGTTCCTCTTCACTTTCTGCCATAAGGGTGGTATCATCTGCATATCTGAGGTTACTGATATTTCTCCCGGCAATCTTGATTCCAGCTTGTGTTTCTTCCAGTCCAGCATTTCTCATGATGTACTCTGCATATAAGTTAAATAAACATGGTGACAATATACAGCCTTGACGTACTCCTTTTCCTATTTGGAACCAGTCTGTTCCATGACCAGTTCTAACTGTTGCTTCCTGACCTGCATACAGATTTCTCAAGAGGCAGATCAGGTGGTCTGGTATTCCCATCTCTCTCAGAATTTTCCACAGTTTATTGGGATCCACACAGTCAAAGGCTTTGGCATAGTCACTAAAGAAGAAATAGATGTTTTTCTGGAATCCTCTTGCTTTTTCGATGATCCAGCAGATGTTGGCAATTTGATCTCTGGTTCCTCTGCCTTTTCTAAAACCAGCTTGAACATCAGGAAGTTCACGGTTCACATATTGCTGAAGCCTGGCTTGGAGAATTTTGAGCATTACTTTACTAGCGTGTGAGATGAGTGCAATTGTGCGGTAGTTTGAGCACTCTTTGGCATTGCCTTTCTTTGGGATTGGGATGAAAACCGACCTTTTCCAATCTTGTGGCCACTGCTGAGTTTTCCAAATTTGCTGGCATATTGAGTGCAGCACTTTCACAGCATCATCTTTCAGGATTTGAAATAGCTCAACTGGAATTCCATCACCTCCACTAGCTTTGTTCCTAGTGATGCTTTCTAAGGCCCACTTGACTTCACATTCCAGGATGTCTGGCTCTAGGTCAGTGATCACATCATCATGATTATCTGGGTCGTGAAGCTCTTTTTTGTACAGTTCTTCTGTGTATTCTTGCCACCTCTTCTTAATATCTTCTGCTTCTGTTAGGTCCATACCATTTCTGTCCTTTATCGAGCCCATTTTTGCATGAAATGTTCCTTTGGTATCTCTGATTTTCTTGAAGAGATCCTTAGTCTTTCCCATTCTGTTGTTTTCCTCTATTTCTTTGCATTGATCGCTGAAGAAGGCTTTCTTATCTCTTCTTGCTATTCTTTGAAACTCTGCATTCAGATGTTTATATCTTTCCTTTTCTCCTTTGCTTTTCGCTTCTCTTCTTTTCACAGCTATTTGCAAAGCCTCCCCAGACAGCCATTTTGCTTTTTTGCATTTCTTTTCCATGGGAATGGTCTTGATCCCTGTCTCCTGTACAATGTCACGAACCTCATTGCATAATTCATCAGGCACTCTATCTATCAGACCTAGGCCCTTAAATCTATTTCTCACTTCCACTGTATAATCATAAGGGATTTGATTTAGGTCATACCTGAATGGTCTAGTGGTTTTCCCTACTTTCTTCAATTTCAGTCTGAATTTGGCAATAAGGAGTTCATGGTCCGAGCCACAGTCAGCTCCTGGTCTTGTTTTTGCTGATTGTATAGAGCTTCTCCATCTTTGTCTGCAAAGAATATAATCGATCTGATTTCGGTGTTGACCATCTGGTGATGTCCATGTATAGAGTCTTTTCTTGTGTTGTTGGAAGAGGGTATTTGCTATGACCAGTGCATTTTCTTGGCAAAACTCTGTTAGTCTTTGCCCTGCTTCATTCCGTATTCCAAGGCCAAATTTGCCTGTTACTCCAGGTGTTTCTTGACTTCCTACTTTTGCATTCCAGTCCCCTATAATGAAAAGGACATCTTTTTTGGGTGTTAGTTCTAAAAGGTCTTGTAGGTCTTCATAGAACTGTTCAACTTCAGCTTCTTCAGCGTTACTGGTTGGGGCATAGACTTGGATTACTGTGACATTGAATGGTTTGCCTTGGAAATGAACAGAGATCATTCTGTCGTTTTTGAGATTGCATCCAAGTACTGCATTTCGGACTCTTTTGTTATATTTCATTCCTAAGAATGTTATTGTGTAAGGTGACTCTGACAGGAAAACTTCATTAGAAATCTCAGAATCTGTGGCCTCAGCAATACCTGCTCTTCTTTTGCAACCTTCTCAAGGCCTCTTTGATTTCTTTGTTCCTCAGACTGTATATCAAGGGATTCAACATCGGAATCACCACAGTGTAGAAGAATGATGCAAATCTGTCAAAGCTGGTGGAACCACCAGAGCTGTAACTGAAATATACAAACATGCCTGAGGTATAGAAGAGAGTGACTGCTGTCAGGTGGGAAGCACAGGTGTTGAAAGCCTTGGATCTGCCGCTTGAGGTCGTGATCTTCATGATGGAGATGACAATGTAGACATAGGATATCATGATAACGGAAACATTTACTATCCCAAAGATCATTGTTAATATAACAGTTAAGAGATGTAAAAAGAAAGTGTCAGTGCAGGATAGAACTAGCAGCTGGGGCAGGTCACAGAAGAAGTGGTTGATGACATTAGGCCCACAGAAGTGGAGCTGGAGCATGAAACACAATTGGAATACAGTAGCAGAGAGTCCAGCCAAGTAGGATCCCAGCACCATCCGACCACAGAGAGCAGGCGACATGACTGACGAATAGAGGAGTGGGTTACAAATGGCGGCGTATCGGTCATAAGCCATGGCGGTCATGAGGCAAGACTCACTCAACCCCATGGTGGAGAATACGAAATTCTGAATAACACAATCCACATAGGTGATAATTTGCTGCTCCTGGAAAAATTCGTAGAGCATCTTTGGGGCTGTGGAGGTCACATAGCAGATGTCCATGAAGGACAGGTTACTGAGAAAGAAGTACATGGGGGTGTGGAGGTGGGAGTCCATTCTTATTAAGATGAGGAGCAACAGGTTCCAAGTCAGCGTCAAAATGTATATCACCAGGAACACGACAAAGAGCACGACTATGATTCTGGGAAAATCTGAGAATCCCAACAGGATAAAATTAGTGATCTCTGTGGTATTTCCTCCTCCAATCATTGGCTTGATGCTCCTAAAATCAGAAAAGAGACAAGAGAATACATTGCCTACTCATGAAATGATAGCATTACAAGTCTCATACACACCATATTTTCCCCCATTGAGCACTGGAAAAGTGGAAATGCTCCACTGTCCTAGGGAGAGACCCCAGCTTTTCATCTTGACTTGTCAAGAAGTGCCTTCTCAGTGTTCCATGGACTACAAATTCCATGGAGTGCTCTAGGCCAGAATACTGGAGTGGGTAGCATTTCCCTTCTCCAGGGGGTCTTCCCAACCGATGCACTTAACCCAGGTCTCCCGCATTGCAAGCAGATTCTTTACCAGCTGAGCCACCAGGGAAGCCCAAGAGGAGTGGATTGAGTAGCCTATTATTTCTCCAGCAGATCTTCCCAGCCCAGGAATTGAACTGGTGTCTCTGCAGTTGCAGAATTGCAGGCAGATTCTTTACCAGCTGAGCCCCAAGGGAAGCCAAATTATTTTATGAGGTCTCACAAAAATTAAAATGCAAAATTTTTTTAATTGACTGAAGCTTTGAACTAAAGCAAAGTCTATCTCTGCCAAAGCAATTGAAATTTTGTGCTTGTGTATGATGAAGAAAACTTTGGCTAAAACAACAGGGATTTTAAATACATCTGATGATTTAATATATGTGACTGTTGCTTTATAATAATAAAAGTATATGCAGCATCAATTCATGATAAATTTGAACTAGCCCTTCTTCCCATGATGGTCAGCCAGATGGGTTCTCAAAAATTTCTTCTTTGCCCACAAAAAATTATCCTGTTTATAGAGCTGGTGCAGCCCCTGGGATTCGGGGAGGCATGCGAAGGGTGCCCCAGATGGAGACCCTATGGTCATGTGATTTCCTGGACCCCAAGTGCAGAGGGGCTAGCAGGCTGTGCAGACGCAACACAGATATTTTATCAATGGTGCTGTATAGATGGAGAAGCCTTGAGGCTACTGTAAAAATAAGACTGAAAACCAGAAGCACGAGGCTTAAGTCCAAATCTTGAGAACACCAGAGAACTCCTGACTCCAGGGAACATTAATTGACAGGAACTCATCAAACGCTTCCATACCTACACTGAAACCAAGCACCTCTCAAGGGCCAACAAGTACCAGAGCAACACATACCATGCAAATTCTCCAGCAACACAGGAACACAGCCCTGAACTTAAATATACAGGCTGCTCAAAGTCACTCCAAACCCACTGACATCTCATAACTCATTACTAGACACTTCATTGCACTCAAGAGAAGAAATCCAGCTCCACCCACCAGAACACCAACACAACCTTCCCTAACCAGGAAACCTTGACAAGCCACCCAAACAACCCCACCCACAGGGATCAGAGATCAGATCAGATCAGATCAGTCGCTCAGTCGTGTCCGACTCTTTGCGACCCCATGAACTGCAGCACGCCAGGCCTCCCTGTCCATCACCAGCTCCCGGAGGTCACCCAGACTCATACCCATCGAGTCAGTGATGCCATCCAGCCATCTCATCCTCTGTCGTCCCCTTCTCCTCCTGCCCTCAATCCCTCCCAGCATCAGAGTCTTCTCCAATGAGTCAACTCTTCGCATGAGGTGGCCAAAATACTGGAGTTTCAGCTTTAGCATCATTCCTTCCAAAGAAATTCCAGGATTGATCTCCTTCAGAATGGACTGGTTGGATCTTCTTGCAGTCCAAGGGACTCTCAAGAGTCTTCTCCAACACCACAGTTCAAAAGCATCAATTCTTTGGCGCTCAGCCTTCTTCACAGTCCAGCTCTCACATCCATACATGACCACAGGAAAGACCATAGCCTTGACTAGGCGAACCTTTGTTGGTAAAGTAATGTCTCTGCTTTTGAATATGCTATCTAGGTTGGTCATAACTTTCCTTCCAAGGAGCAAGCGTCTTTTAATTTCATGGCTGCAGTCACCATCTGCAGTGATTTTGGAGCCCAGAAAAACAAAGTCTGACACTGTTTCCACTGTTTCCCCATCTATTTCCCATGTAGTGATGGGACCAGATGCCATGATCTTCGTTTTCTGAATGTTGAGCTTTAAGCCAACCTTTTCACTCTCCACTTTCACCTTCATCAAGAGGCTTTTAGTTCCTCTTCACTTTCTGCCATTAGAGTCGTGTCATCTGCATATCTGATATTTCTCCCAGCAATCTTGATTCCAACTTGTGTTTCTTCCAGTCCAGCATTTCTCATGATGTACTCTGCATATAAGTTAAATAAACATGGTGACAATATGCAGCCTTGACATACTCCTTTTCCTATTTGGAACCAGTCTGTTGTTCCATGACCAGTTCTAACTGTTGCTTCCTGACCTGCATACAGATTTCTCAAGAGGCAGATCAGGTGGTCTGGTATTCCCATCTCTTTCAGAATTTTCCATAGTTTATTGTGATCTACACAGTCAAAGGCTTTGGCATAGTCAATAAAGCAAAAATAGATGTTTTTCTGGAACTCTCTTGCTTTTTCCATGATTCAGCGGATGTTGGCAATTTGATCTCTGGTTCCTCTGCCTTTTCTAGAACCAGCTTGCACATCAGGAAGTTCACGGTTCACATATTGCTGAAGCCTGGCTTGGAGAATTTTGAGCATTACTTTACTAGCGTGTGAGATGAGTGCAATTGTTCGGTAGTTTGAGCACTCTTTGGCATTGCCTTTCTTTGGGATTGGGATGAAAACTGACCTTTTCCAATCTTGTGGCCACTGCTGAGTTTTCCAGATTTGCTGGCATATTGAGTGCAGCACTTTCACAGCATCATCTTTCAGGATTTGGAATAGCTCCACTGGAATTCCATCACCTCCACTAGCTTTGTTCATAGTGATGCTTTCTAAGGCCCACTTGACTTCACATTCCAGGATGTCTGGCTCTAGGTCAGTGATCACACCATCATGATTATCTGGGTCGTGAAGCTCTTTTTTGTACAGTTCTTCTGTGTATTCTTGCCACCTCTTCTTAATATCTTCTGCTTCTGTTTGGTCCATACTATCTGTCCATTATCGAGCCCATCTTTGCATGAAATATTCCCTTGATATCCCTAATTTTCTTGAAGAGATCCCTAGTCTTTCCCATTCTGTTGTTTTCCTCTATTTCTTTGCATTGATCGCTGAAGAAGGCTTTCTTATCTCTTCTTGCTATTCTTTGGAACTCTGCATTTAGATGTTTATATCTTTCCTTTTCTCCTTTGCTTTTTGCTTCTCTTCTTTTCACAGCTATTTGTAAGGCCTCCCCAGACAGCCATTTTGCTTTTTTGCATTTCTTTTCCATGGGGATGGTCTTGATCCCTGTCTCCTGTACAATGTCACAAACCTCATTCCATAGTTCATCAGGCACTCTATCTATCAGATCTAGGCCCTTAAATCTATTTCTCACTTCCACTGTATAATCATAAGGGATTTGATTTAGGTCATACCTGAATGGTCTAGTGGTTTTCCCTACTTTCTTCAATTTCAGTCTGAATTTGGCAATAAGGAGTTCATGGTCTGAGCCACAGTCAGCTCCTGGTCTTGTTTTTGCTGACTGTATAGAGCTTCTCCATCTTTGACTGCAAAGAATATAATCGATCTGATTTCAGTGTTGACCATCTGGTGATGTCCATGTATAGAGTCTTCTCTTGTGTTGTTGGAAGAGGGTATTTGCTATGACCAGTGCATTTTCTTGGCAAAACTCTGTTAGTCTTTGCCCTGCTTCATTCCGTATTCCAAGGCCAAATTTGCCTGTTACTCCAGGTGTTTCTTGACTTCCTACTTTTGCATTCCAGTCCCCTATAATGAAAAGGACATCTTTTTTGTGTGTTAGTTCTAAAAGGTCTTGTAGGTCTTCATAGAACCGTTCAACTTCAGCTTCTTCGGCGTTACTGGTTGGGGCATAGATTTGGATTACTGTGACATTGAATGGTTTGCCTTGAAAACGAACAGAGATCATTCTGTCGTTTTTGAGATTGCATCCAAGTACTGCATTTCGGACTCTTTTGTTGACCATGATGGCCACTCCATTTCTTCTGAGGGATTCCTGCCCACAGTAGTAGATATAATGGTCATCTGAGTTAAATTCACCCATTCCAGTCCATTTTAGTTCATTAATTCCTAGAATGTCAACATTCACTCTTGCCATCTCTTGTTTGACCACTTCCAATTTGCCTTGATTCATGGACCTGACATTCCAGGTTCCTATGCAGTATTGCTCTTTACAGCATCGGACTTTGCTTCTATCACCAGACACATCCACAGCTGGGTATTCTTTTTGTTTTGGCTCCATCCTTTCATTCTTTCTCGAGTTATTTCTCCACTGATCTCCAGTAGCATATTGGGCCTCTACTGACCTGGGGAGTTTCTCTTTCAGTATCCTATCATTTTGCCTTTTCATACTGTTCATGGGGTTCTCAAGGCAAGAATACTGAAGTGGTTTGCCATTCCCTTCTCCAGCGGACCACACCCTGTCATCTCTCTCCACCATGACCCGCCCATCCCAGGTTGCCCCTCGGGCATGGCTTAATTTCATTGTGTTAGACAAGGGTGTGGTCCTTGTGTGGTTAGATTGACTAGTTTTCTGTGAGAACGGTTTTAGTGTATTTGCCCTCTGATGCCCTCTTTCAAGACCTACTGTCTTACTTGGGTTTCTCTTACCTTGGGCGTGGGGTGTATCGTCCTGGCTGCTCCCGGCTGCTCCCGGCCAGCAAAGCACAGCCATCACACCTTACCTTGGACGAGGGTCTCTCCTCACCGCCGCCCAAGAGAAGAAATCCAGCTCCACCCACCAGAACACCAACACAACCTTCCCTAACCAGGAAACCTTGACAAGCCACCCAAACAACCCCACCCACAGTGAGGAAACTCTACAATAAAGAGAACTCCACAAACTGCCAGAATACAGAAAGGCCACCCCAAACACAGGAATATTAACAAGATGAAGAGACAGAGGAATACCCAGGAGGTAAAGGAACAGAATAAATGCCCACCAAACCAAACAAAGGAGGAAGAGATAGGGAATCTACCTGATAAAGAATTCCGAATAATGATAGTGAAAATGATCCAAAATCTTGAAAACAAAATGGAATCACAGATAAATAGCCTGGAGACAAGGATTGAGAAGATGCAAGAAAGGTTTAGCAAGGACTTAGAAGAAATAAAAAAGAGTCAATATATACTGAATAATGCAATAAATGAGATCAAAAACACCCTGGAGGGAACAAATAGTAGAATAAGGGATACACAAGGTAGGATTAGTGAGGTAGAAGATAGAATGGTAGAAATAAATGAATCAGAGGAGAAAAAAAGAAAAACGAATTAAAAGAAATGAGGACAATCTCAGAGACCTATGGGATAATGCTAAATGCCCCAACATTCGAATCATAGGAGTTCCAGAAGAATAAGACAAAAAGAAAGACCATGAGAAAGTATTTGAGATAATAGGTGAAAACTTCCCTAAAATGGGGAAGGAAATAATCACCCAAGTCCAAGAAACCCAGAGAGTTCCAAACAGGATAAACTCAAGGCAAAACATCCCAGGACACATATTGATCAAATTAACAAAGATCAAACACAAAGAATAAATATTAAAAGCAGCAAGGGAAAAACCACAAATAACACACAAGGGACTTCCCATAATGATAACAGCTGATCTTTCCATAGAAACTCTTCAGGCCAGGAGGAAATGGCAGGACATACTTAAAGTGATGAAAGAAAATAACCTACAGCCCAGATTACTGTACCCAACAAGGATCTCATTCAAATATAAAGCAGAAATCAAAAGCTTTACAGACAAGCAAAAGCTGAGAGAATTCAGCACCACCAAACCAGCTCTCCAAAAATTGATAAAGGATCTTCTCTAGACAGGAAACACAGAAAGGGTGTATAAACATGAACCCAAAACAATAAAGTAAACGGCAATGGAATCATGCTTATCAATAATTACCTTAAATGTAAATGGGTTGAATGCCCCAACCAAAAGACAAAGACTGGCTGAATGGATAAAATCAAGACCCCTACATATGTTGTCTACAAGAGACCCACATTGAAACAAGGGACACATAAAGACTGAAAGTGAAGGGCTGGAAAAAGATATTCCATGCAAATAGAGACCAAAAGAAAGCAGGAGGAGCAATACTCATATCAGATAAAATTGACTTTAAGACAAAGGCTGTGAAAAGAGACAAAAAAGGACACTACATAATGATCAAAGGATCAATCCAAGAAGAAGATATAACAATCATAAATATATATTCACCCAACATAGGAGCACCACAATAGATAAGACAAATGCTAACAATTATGAAAGGAGAAATTAACAATAACACAATAATAGTGGGAGACTTTAATACCCGACTCACACCTATAGATAGATCAACTAAACAGAAAATTAACAAGGAAATACAAACTTTAAATGATACAATAGACAAGTTAGACCTTATTGGTATCTATAGGACATTTCACCCCAAAACAATGAATTTTACCTTTTTTCTCAAGCGCACTCGGAACTTTCTCCACAATAGATCACATCCTGGGCCATAAATCTAGCCTTGGTAAATTCAAAAAACTTGAAATCATTCCAAGCATCTTTTCTGACCACAATGCAGTATAATTAGATCACAATTATAGGAGAAAAACTATTAAAAATTTCAACATATGGAGGCTGAACAACATGCTGCTGAATAACCAACAAATCACAGAAGAAATAAAAAAAGAAATCCAAATATGCATAGAAACAAATGAAAATGAAAACACAACAACCCCAAACCTGTGGGAAACTGTAAAAGCAGCTCTAAGGGGAAAGTTCATAACAATACAGGCATACCTCAAGAAACAAGAAAGAAGTCCAAAAAATAACCTAACCCTACACCTAAAGCAACTAGTATAGGAAGAAATGAAGAACCCCAAAGTTAGTAGAAGGAAAGAAATCTTAAAAATTAGGGCAGAAAGTCAAGAAACACCTGGAATAACAGGCAAATATGGCCTGGGAATATGGAATGAAGCAGGGCAAAGACTAATAGAGTTTTGCCAAGAAAATGCACTGGTCATGGCAAACACCCTCTTGCAACAACACAAGGGAAGACTCTACACATGGACATCACCAGATGGTCAACACTGAAATCACATTGATTATGTTCTTTGCAGCCAGATGGAGCTCTATACAGTCAACAAAAATGAGACCGGGAGCTGACTGTGGCTCAGATCATGAACTCCTTATTACCAAATTTAGACTTAAATGGAAGAAAGTAGGGAAAACCACTAGACCATTCAGGTATGACCTAAATCAAATCCCTTATGATTATACAGTGGAAGTGAGAAATAGATTTAAGGGCCTAGATCTGACAGAGTGAGTGCCTGATGAACTATGGAATGAAGTTTGTGACAATGTACAGGAGACAGGGATCAAAACCATCCCCATGGAAAAGAAATGCCAAAAAGCAAAATTCTATCTGGGAAGGCCTTACAAATAGCTGTGAAAAGAAGAGAAATGAAAAGCAAAGGAGAAAAGGAAAGATATAAGCATCTGAATGCAGAGTTCCAAAGAATAGCAAGAAGAGATAAGAAAGCCTTCTTCAGCGATCAATGCAAAGAAATAGAGGAAAACAACAGAATGGGAAAGACTATAGATCTCTTCAAGAAAATTAGGGATATCAAGGGAATATTTCATGCAAAGATGGGCTCGATAATGGACAGATAGTATGGACCAAACAGAAGCAGAAGATATTAAGAACAGGTGGCAAGAATACACAGAAGAACTGTACAAAAAAGATCTTCATGACCAAGATAATCACGATGGTGTGATCACTCACCTAGAACCAGACATCCTGGAATGTGAAGTCAAGTGGGCCTTAGAAAGCATCACTATAAACAAAGCTAGTGGAGGTGATGGAATTCCAGTTGAGCTATTTCAAATCCTGGATGATGATGCTGTAAAAGTGCTGCAATCAATATGTAAGCAAATCTGGAAAACTCAGCAGTGGCCACAGGACTGGAAAAGGTCAGTTTTCATTCCAATCCCAAGGAAAGGCAATGCCAAAGAATGCTCAAACTACTGCACAATTGCACTCATCTCACATGCTAGTAAAGTAATGCTCAAAATTCTCCAAGCCAGGCTTCAGCAATAAGTCAACCGTGAACTTCCAGACGTTCAAGCTGTTTTTAGAAAAGGTAGAGGAACCAGAGATCAAATTGCCAACATCTGCTGGATCATGGAAAAAGCAAGACAGTTCCAGAAAAACATCTATTTCTGCTTTCTTGACTATGCCAAAGCCTTGACTGTGTGGGTCACAATAAACTGGAAAATTCTGAAAGAGATGGGAATACCAGACCACCTGACATGCCTATTGAGAAACCTATATGCAGGTCAGGAAGCAACAGTTAGAATTGGACATGGAACAACCGATCGGTTCCAAGTAGGAAAAGGAGTACGTCAAGGCTGTATATTGTCACCCTGCTTATTTAACTTCTATGCAGAGTACATCATGAGAAACGCTGGACTGGAAGAAGCTCAAGCTGGAATCAAAATTGCCAGGAGAAGTATCAATAACCTCAGATATGCAAATGACATCACCCTTATGGCAGAAAGTGAAGAGGAACTCAAAAACCTTTGATGAAAGTGAAAGAGGAGAGTGAAAAAGTTGGCTTAAAACTCAACATTCAGAAAACGAAGATCATGGCATCTGGTCCCATCACTTCATGGCAAATAGATGGAGAAACAATGGAAACAGTGTCAGACTTTATTTTTTGAGGCACCAAAATCACTGCAGATGATGATTGTATCCATGAAATTAAAAGACGCTTACTCCTTAGAAGGAAAGTTATGACCAACCTAGATAGCATATTCAAAAGCAGAGACATTACTTTGCCAACTAAGGTCTGTCTAGTCAAGGCTATGGTTTTTCCAGTGGTTATGTATGGATTTAAAAGTTGGACTGTGAAGAAAGCTAAGCACCAAAAAATTAATGGTTTTGAGCTGTGATGTTGGAAAAGACTCTTGAGAGTTCCTTGGACTGCAAGGAGATCCAACCAGTCCATCCTAAAGGAGATCAGTCCTGGGTGTTCTTTGGAAGGGCTGATGCTAAACCTGAAACTCCAATACTTTGACTACCTCATGCGAAGAGCTGACTCATTGGAAAAGCCCCTGATGCTGGGAGGGATTGGGGGCAGGAGGAGAAAGGGACACCAGAGGATGAGATGGCTGGATGGCATCACTGACTCGATGGACATGAGTTTGGGTGAACTCCGGGAGTTGGTGATGGACAGGGAAACCTGGCATGCTGCATTTCATGGGGTCGCAAAGAGTCGGACATGACTGAGCGACTGAACTGAACTGATGGACACTTTATCTTTGACAAAGGGGGCAAGAATATACAATGGAGAAAAGACAATCTCTTTATCAAGTGATGCTGGGAAAACCGGTCAACCACCTGTAAAAGAATGAAACTAGAACACTTTCTAATACCATACAGAAAAATAAACTCAAAATGGAGTAAAGATCTAAATATAAGACCAGAAACTATAAAACTCCTAGAAGAGAACATAGGGAAAATACTCTCTGACATACATCACAGCAGGATCCTCTATGACCCACTTCCCAGAATATTGGAAATAAAAGCAAAAATAAACAAATGTGACCTAATTAAAATTAAAATCTTCTATACACCAAAGGAAACTATAAGCAAGGTGAAAAGACAGCCTTCAGAATGGGAGAAAATAATAGCAAATGAAGCAACTGACAAAGAATTAATCTCAAAAATATACAAGCATCTCCTGCAGCTCAATTCCAGAAAAATAAATGATCCAATCAAAAAATGGGCCAAAGAACTAAACAGACATTTCTCCAAAGATATACAGATGGCTAATAAACACATGAAAACATGCTCAACATCACTCATTATCAGAGAAATGCAAATCAAAACCACAATGAGGTACCATTTCACACAAGTCAGATTGGCTGCTATCCAAAAGTCTACAAGCAATAAATTCTGGAGAGGATGTGGAGAAAAGGGAACCCTCTTACACTGTTGGTGGGAATGCAAACTAGTACAGCTACTATGGAGAACACTGTGGAGATTTATTAAAAAAAAAAAAAAATGGAAATAGAACTGCCTTATGACCCAGCAATCCCACTGCTGTACATACACACCAAGGAAACCAGAATTGAAAGAGACACGTGAACCCCAACGTTCATTGCAACACTGTGTATAATAGCCAGGACATGGAAGCAACCTAGATGTCCATCAGCAAACTAATGGATAAGAAAGCTGTTGTACATATAAACAATGGAGTATTATTCAGCCATTAAAGAGAATACATTTGAATCCATTCTAATGAGGTGGAAGAAACTGGAGCATATTATACAGAGTGAAGTAAGCCAGAAAGAAAAACACCAATACAGTGTACTAACGCATATATATGGAATTTAGAAAGATGGTAACAATAACCCTGTATGCGAGACAGCAAAAGAGACACAGATGTATAGAACAGTCTTTTGGACTCTGTGGGAGAGTGTGGGATGATTTGGGAGAATGGCATTGAAACATGTATAATACCATATGTGAGACGAATCACCAGTCCAGGTTCGATGCATGATACAGGATGCTCGGGGCTGGTGCACTGGGATGGATGACCCAGAGGGATGGTATGGGGAGGGAGCTGGGAGGGGGGTTCAGGGTGGGGAACACAAGTACACCTGTGGCGGATTCATGTTGATGTATGGCAAAACCACTACAATATTGTAAAGTAATTAGCCTCAAATTAAAATAAGTAAATTTATATTAAAAGTGAAGTTATTGGATATATAAAAAATTACCGTGTTATAATAATACATCTCAACTTTTTTACATATATATTCAACACATCATCTCCAAAATAGTCTGAAAATTTATCTTAATTTATATTCCCGATAGAATTTGGTAGAGCAAAGCATGTGTGCCCAATAGTTACAGAATCAGTCTTCTTAGGGAAGCCTCATACAAACTGTTCTAAAGGGAGCCTAATACATCTCACTACTAGCCCCAATTATTGTCCTAATATTCGAATATTGTGCATGTTAGGCACCATCAGTTCAATGGACATGAGTCTGAGCAAATGCCAGGAGACAGTGAAGGACAGGGAGGCGTGGTGTGCTGCAGTCCATGGGGCTGCAGAGTCAGACATGACTGAGCGACTGAACAACAACAAGGAAACAATAGGTTCCAACTCCGAGATTTAGTTCTCGGTGACATAATCAAGAGGACAACATAGGTCATTCCTGACTGCAGTTCCCCTCACCAGAAAAAAGAAAAGTGAAAGTCGCTCAGCCATGTCTGACTCTGTGACCCCCTGGACTACAGCCCACCAGGCTACTCGATCCGTGGAATTCTCCAGGCCAGAATACTGGAGTGGGCAGCCTATCCCTTCTCCAGAGAAACTTCCTGTCCCAGGAATCAAAACAGGGTCTCCTGCACTGCAGGTGGATTCTTTCCCAGCTGAGCTACCAGGGAAGCCCCTCCACAAAAATAATTAGCAGTTATTTATAGGCACATACCAATGAAAAATCCTAAAGCACAGGAATGAGGCTGAACTAGAGAGATGGAGAAAAACCACATTAGATGGGTAGAGGACCAGATACGTTTGATTGCATTGCCCCTCCCCAGCTACACCAAGAGGACGCTTCTCGGGCTATGGTTTCTTTATGGAAAGAGAGAGCCCACTGTGGACCTCCAGCTCCCCCGGCATTACAGATCACTCCTTAGGAAGACCCACTCTGGTCTCACGTCCTAGAAACCATGCAGGAATCTGTGGGCTGTGACCACTGAGAATCACACTGTGATGGAGAAGGGAGACCGGCCTTGGAACAGTCAGGGCTTGGATCGTGGCAGAATGAGTTCCAGCAGTTTTGCCTGATTTGGGACCCCGAAATATGAGCCTTGCCACCCTGGGAGCCTCTTCTCCTGCACCTATGATTCATAACCCCATCTACTACCTTGGTTATTCAAGCATGGCTAGAACACTCAGAAAATTTCATCACCCAGGAGCACTTGAGTAGTGTCCAGACAGGAGCTCTGCCCATTTGCAAAGTTCACCCAGAGAACTTTGTGTGCGGTTCTTCCTAATTTGTTTCCCAAACAAGGAGCCTTACCAGTCTTGGGCCTGTTCTGTGCTCGTGTCCAGGCAAGAATAATGTATAGTCCTGACCACTGCTGAACACAACCTTCAGCCCCACCGGCCAGGAGAACTAACTGAAGCATGTGGGAAACTGTGTAGCCCATCCCACAGCCCTGCTTACAGTAGCGTGTGAGCAGAGAGCCCGACCTCTCTGCCTCTCTGCAGAACAAAGCCATGTCCCCACGTGACCAAGGAACTCGGTGTACAGTTCTTCTGATTTGGGTCCCCAGTTAGTGGGTCACAACAGCCTTGGAGCCCATTCTGCAGCGCTGTCCAGGTTATGAAGTTAATTCCCAGCCCTACCTCCTGCTGGGTAGAGTACTCAGTCCTGCTCAGCTCAGAAGCCTGACCTGAGAATCTAGGTAAGAAGAGAAGCCATCCTAATGCTACTCTTGGCCAAGAAATGAAAAAGCAATCGTATCAACTACTCTTGGCCAGGAGCATCTGCACCCCAGCCTCAGCACCTGGGCAATGTCCTCACCCCAAAATAGACTTTACTCAGTATCAATATCAGTTCAGTTGCTCGGTCATGTCTGACTCTTTGCAACCCCACGGACTGCAGCATGCCAGGCTTCCCTGTCTATCACCAACTCCCAGAGTTTACTCAAACTCATATCCATTGAGTTGGTGATGCCATCCAGTCATCTCATCCTCTGTCATCCCCTTCTCCTGCTGCCTTCAATCTTTCCCAGCATCAGGGTCTTTTCAAATGTGTCAGCTCTTCACATCAGGTGGCCAAAGGATTGGATTTTCAGCTTCAACATCAGTCCTTCCAAAGAATACTCAGGACTTATTTCCTTTAGGATGGACTGGTTGGATCTCCTTGCAGTCCAAGGGACTCTCAAGAGTCTTCTCCAACACCACAGTTCAAAAGCATCAATTCTTCAGCACTCAGCTTTCTCTATAGTCCAACTCTCACATCTGTACATGACCCCTGGAAAAACCATGGCTTTGACTAGACAGAACTTTGCTGGCAAAGTAATGTCTCTGCTTTTGAATATGCTGTCTAGGTTGGTCATAACTTTCCTTCCAAGGAGCAAGTGTCTTTTAATTTCATGGCTGCAGTCACCAACTGTAGTGATTTTGGAGCCCCCAAAATAAAGTCTGTCACTGTTTCCATTACTTCCCCATCTATTTGCCATGAAGTGATGGGACCAGATGCCATGATCTTAGTTTTCTGAATGTTGAGTTTTAATCCAGCTTTTCACACTCCTCTTTCACTTTCACCAAGAGGCTCTTTAGTTCTTCTTCACTTTCTTCTATAAGGTTGGTGTCATCTGCATTTCTGATGTTATTGATATTTCTCCCAGCAATCTTGATTTCAGCTTGTGCTTCATCCAACCCAGAATTTGATAGCTAGCCCAATTGATAAAGGTTATTGCCAGATGATCTATCTAGAACTCCAAGCTGACCTGAGTGGGGAAAGGCTGTCTCTACTAAAACAAGCCTGGAAAATTTGGACGTAGAGATCATTTACACAAACGTGCAGACACTAACAAAGGAATCAAGGACTATGAAAAATTACGTACATATGACACCATTAAAGGAAACTTATAAAGCTTTAATAGCTTTATAAGAATCTGTTGGCAAAGAATCTGCCTGCAAGGTGGAAGACCTGGGTTCGATCCCTGAGTTGCGAAGATCCAGTTGAGAAAAGAGGAGCTACACACTCCAGTATTCCGGCCCGGAGAATTCCATGGACTTTACAGTCCATGGGGTTGCAAAGAGTCAGACATGACTGAGTGACTTTCACTAAAGAAATAAAGATCTATAAATGGTCCGACAAAGAACTCAGCATAATTCTCTTTTAAAAGTTCGGTGAAATATAGAACCCATAAACAGACAATTGGATGAAATTAAGAAAACAACACATTAGCAAAATGAATAAAATGTGTTTAACAAAGAAAGAGAAACCATTAAAAAAAAAAAAAAAAAAAACAGAAATCCTAGAGTTGAAGAAATCAATAGAGACTTTTAACAGCACACTGAATAAAGCAGGAGGGAAAACAATGAAAAAGAGTTAAGAAAGCCTAAGAGGTTTACTATGGGACAGCATCACCATCAAGACAAAAGACATGTGCATTAGCTAATCTCTCTCTCATGCACACTGCATGTGAACTAAATACAAAGACCGAAAGTAATGAATGGCATGGTTTTTATTTTCTCCTTTACTTGTATATTGTTTTTCAACTTTCTGCAACTCCTACATTTATAATAAGAACAAGTTACTAAGACATATGCATCTTTACTCCTTAATAGCAAAGGGAGACAGAGAGACAGGGAGAGGGAAAACGACAGAGAGGACGAGGAAGAATGTCAGAGACAAGAGATGGTCCAGACTGTTACCCACTGGCTGTGCAACACTTAGCTAGCTATTACCTCCCAGTTGCCTCACCTATAAATGGGGCTAATAATCCTTTACCACCTCATTGGGCTGTTGCAGGGACTGAATGACATAAAGGGCTCAAGACAGTAAGAGATCAATAAATGTTAGTGGTTGTCATTTCCATGATCATTCCTCACCATAAAGGGAAAAATAAGGCAGAACTAATCCTGAAGTAGCAAGAAGTTCTTCATAAAATTAGTTCTTAAATTAAATGAGTTCTAAACCTAGACTCCAGAATATTATTAATAGGTGATTATATTTATTTCTATATTGTATTATTTCCCAGTCAGCAAAATTGTAAGGTACGATTACTGCTTTTTATGTTCCACCTACACCAAGTAGAGTGGAACTTGTGATATTCACTATAGACAGCATGCAGACTAATGGAGAGGTTATGCTATGTGCATCTCATATACTAATGTTTGTATTACTCAGTAAATATATGCTAAGAAGTAATTCTTTTACCCATTTTTGGATATGAAAGTAAAAATACATTTGTTTCATTTCAACTTATACTTTCTGTTTACTCTTATAAGAGTCCTGCCAACATATTCTCATCCATTTTGTCCAAGATGTGTAGAATTCCATGAAAATATTTTGAAAGTATAAACTCTCACCCACATTCCCAGTATATCAACACAATTAATCAGTTCAGTGAAAGTAAGTCCAGCTTTTGATCAATCACTCGCAGTGAAATCTTCCATCTCCCAATACATTCTAGAAACAGACTCAGCCTCAACTAAAGCTATCTACGTAACCCATCACTGCCAGGAAAGAATGAAGAGCCGTGCGTGGTTTCACTTATCCCTGATAAAATTTATCCTAAAAATTTATGTTGTTAAAATTTCAAAAACTGCAGGAGAAGCGAATATATTGTAATATAGTCACTCTCTTCGAATGAATCTTTCTGTATGTGTTCACCAGCTTTCAAGACGATTTGTACCAGAAAAGGTGACTGATGTAAATATTGGTTGGAGATTTTCACTAAGGAGATATAGCCTATTAAAACTTCTTCCAAATCTTATCTGCTAAGGACATGGTCATTTGCCAGGTGGTGCAGAGTACAAAGTCAGGTTAAGAAAGCCAAGAATGTTGCTGGATAAAGAAGGACAAAGTAAGGAAGAAAAGACTAAAAGTGACACTGAAGCCAACACCACCTGTCCTTGCAGTGGGGAAGCTCTGATGTCTGTTTCATCCAAGCTCTGGTCTCCAAACCCCCAAATTACTCAAAATAATAGTAGACAGCTACTTAAAGTATTTCAAAAGCCCAGTGGAATGGTACTTGAGTAAATTTTCATAGCATTATGGCATGACCAGCTGGACTTTTGCTACACAGAAATAATGAATCGAAGCTGTATATTGAAGCAGAATTCAAATTCATTATTATCTTTTACAACCATTCTCAGCAAGCATAAATTTAAAGTGTCAGCCTCTTGATGAAAGTGAAAGTGGAGAGTGAAAAGGTTGGCTTAAAGCTCAACATTCAGAAAACGAAGATCATGGCATCTGGTCCCATCACTACATGGGAAATAGATGGGGAAACAGTAGAAACAGTGTCAGACTTTATTTTTCTGGGCTCCAAAATCACTGCAGATGGTGACTGAAGCCATGAAATTAAAAGACACTTACTCCTTGGAAGGAAAGTTATGACCAACCTAGATAGCATATTCAAAAGCAGAGACATTACTTTGCCAACAAAGGTTCGTCTAGTCAAGGCTATAGTCTTTCCTGTGGTCATGTATGGATGTGAGAGCTGGACTGTGAAGAAGGCTGAGCGCCAAAGAATTGATGCTTTTGAACTGTGGTGTTGGAGAAGACTCTTGCGAGTCCCTTGGACTGCAAGGAGATCCAACCAGTCCATTCTGAAGGAGATCAGCCCTGGGATTTCTTTGGAAGGAATGATGCTAAAGCTGAAACTCTAGTATTTTGGCCACCTCATGCGAAGAGTTGACTCATTGGAGAAGACTCTGATGCTGGGAGGGATTGAGGGCAGGAGGAGAAGGGGACGACAGAGGATGAGATGGCTGGATGGCATCACTGACTCGATGGATGTGAGTCTCAGTGAACTCCGGGAGTTGGTGATGGACAGGGAGGTCTGGCGTGCTGCGGTTCATGGGGTCGCAAAGAGTCGGACACGACTGAGCGACTAATCTGATCTGATCTGGGATGGATAAAGTTGGGAAACACAGGCAAGCATTTCTGAGCTTAGGAAATTCCCCTGAAATTCAGTAAATTGTTAGTTAAACTCAGCACTCAATTAACTTGTACAAGGCTTTGGGCTTCACAGACATCATTTCATCTGAGTCTCAATGATCTTATTACACTTATTTTACCAGTGAATAAGAGACAGTAACAGTATAAAACTATAAAACAGTATAAAACAGATATAAAACTATATCCTTGGAAATTGCAGAACTAGATCTCAACAGTTGTCTCTCACTACAGAATGAAACCTGAAATTTTAAGTTAGAGATTATCCTTGTCACTGAAAGTCAGAGAATTTGGGTAAGGAGAAAGGGAACCTAAGGGCGAGCTTAGGAGGAGGTCATGGACCTGCGGGAGGGGGAAGAGTTGAAGAAAGAAAGAAACAAGACTAAAAACCTTTCTCTCTGAAGAATCACATAGCTAAAGAGATAGCACAAAATCCACTCTTCTGTATAAATCTTGCCTTCTCACCTTGACTCAGATCCCCCAGAATGACAGAGTTCTTGCCAAACATTGAAATTGTGTTTCTATCTCCCCAAAATTTTCAGATGGGGCCTATTGCAGTCAAAGATGGAACCTTTTGTCTATGAGCTGGCTGTTCACTCACAGCCAGAGAGAATGCCACACGGGAGATACTCTTAAATGTGTTAATAACGGCAGAGGTGAAATGGAAAGCACAATTAGGGAAAGAAACCTCTCCAGGCACTTGCTCTCTGGAGTCATGGTTGTCACGGAGTCTTCGTCCCTGCTAATTTCATCCTCGATCTTACTCTGTCCCTTCTGGATCCATTCCCCACTTCCCCATAGTCCAATCATGATTGTTTGATTATAACTTTTCTTTTAATGAACTTGGAGTCATTAGAGCTGGAGATCCCTGGACCTAGGGATTATCTACTTCAATGCATTCAATTTCCAGGTGAGGACCTGAAGGCAGTGCAGCTAAGGGATTTGCCCAAGATAACGTAACCAGTTGGTAAATTGCGTGAAAAAAATAAACATGTGTCTTTTCTGTTTACAAAGCACTTTATTTTAGATATATGCCTACATAAATTTTTCCAATTGCCTTAACTGAGTCAATCATCATAGCAGCCCTGTGAGGCAGTCAAGATGTCATTCTCTATACACAAGTGAGGAAACCAAGGCAATAAGGGACAAAAAATTAATAGATGACAAGGCCACGAATTATTGTAATTACAACCTTGAGCATTGGTGTCAGCAAACCTGAGTTCATATCATCTCTTCCACTTGAGGATTTCATAATCTTAAGCAAATTAAGATTTGCTGAAGCCTCAGAACTGTCACCTCAGTGTTACCATGGAGCTGACAATAGTAGCTATTTCATAGAGTAGCTCTTCATGTGTGTGTATGTGTGCTTAATCACACAAGATTTTTTTAAAAGCAAGATAAATTATATAAAGATAAGAAAAGCAATAGAAAAATTAATAAAATCAAAGATAATTTTTGGAGAGATAACAAAGTGACAAACCTTTAGATAGACTGAGAAAATGAGAGAAATTAACCCTGACCTTAACCCTAAATGAACCTATGAGTCATGCCATGTGGAGCCACCCAAGACTGACAGGTCATGGTAGAGAGGTCTGACAGAATGTGGTCCACTGGAGAAGGGAATGGCAAGACAAACTTCAGTGTTCTTGCCTTGAGAACCCCATGAACAGTGTGAAATGCCAAAAGACAGGACACTGAAAGATGAGCTCCCCAAGTGAGTAGGTGCCCAATATGCTACTGGAGATCAGTGGAGAAATAACTCCACAAAGAATGAAGAGATGGAGCCAAAGCAAAAACAACATATAGGTTTGGATATGACTTGTGATGGAAGTAAAGTCCAATGCTGTAAAGAGCAATATTGCATAGGAACCTGGAAGGTTAGGTCCATGAATCAAGGCAAATTGGAAGTGGTCAAACAAGAGATGGCAAGAGTGAATGTTGACATTCTAGGAATCAGTGAACTAAAATGGACTGGAATGGGTGAATTTAACTCAGATGACCATTGTATCTACTACTGTGGCCAAGAATCCCTTAGTAGAAAAGAAGTAGCCATCATGGGCAACAAAAGAGTCTGAAATGCAGTACTTGGATGCACTCTGAAAAATGACAGAATGATCTCTGTTCATTTCCAAGGCAAACCATTCAATATCATGGTAATTCAAGTCTATGCCCCAACCAGTAATGCTGAAGAAGCTGAAGTTGAATGGTTCTATGCAGACCTACAAGACCTTCTAGAACTACCACCCAAAAAAGGTGTTTTTTTTTTTTTTTTTTTTTCATTATAGCGGACTGGAATGCAAAAGAAGGAAGTCAAGGAACACCTAGGGTAACAGGCAAATTTGGCCTTGGAGTACAGAATGAAGCAGGGCAAAGACTAATAAGAGTTTTGCCAAGAGAACACCCTGGTCATAGCAAACACCCTCTTCCAGCAACACAAGAGAAGACTCTACACGTGGACATCACCAGATTGTCGACACCAAAATCAGATTGATTATATTCTTTGTAGCCAAAGATGGAGAAGCTGTATACAGTCAGCAAAAACAAGACTGGGAGCTGACTGTGGCTCAGATCATGAACTCCTTATTGCTGTTTGTTCGGCGAACATGCGCAGAGTCAAAATGGTTCTCCAGCGGTTCCCCAGTCGTCTGCTGCGGCACCTTCTCCCAACCAGGGGGAGGCTGCAGCCTGCGCCTTCCTTGCACAGCTACCAGCGTGCAGGCTCCTGATTCTCAAAGGAGGGTTCGAGGAACCACAAGGGAGTTAAAACGTCCACCGGTGTGTTATTCTTAAAAGAAGGCCTGAGAGCTTTGGAAGCCCAGCCAGGGCAGTACCCCTTCACAGAGATTCCAGGATAACCTGGTGACCGAAGGCCTAAGGTTTAGAATTCTCTTGGAGAAGCACTTTTGGGGTTGCTGGGATGTCCAGGTGATGGTTCCTGCCACTTCAGCAACAGGCTGTGACAAAGTGGAGAGCAACATGCCTTATACCTGGGTACTGTGTTTTAGGATTTTGCTGATGCAGAGGATGTCCTACCTGGTGTTGATCAGATCCTTGGAACTTAACATGTTTCCTGCATGAACCTGTGTGAGCAGCTGTCAAACTCTGGTGGAGAGGGGATGAGCTGCTTAGAAGTTTGGGGACCAAAATCAATTAGGTGATCTTTATTAGAAAGATTGCAATAAAATGTTTTAAAGCAAATAAAAATAGGTGGGTCTGAGTAAAAACAAGAGGGTACAGAAACGTTTAGGGATGTGAAGGTGAATGAGCATCAGTTGACATCTAGCTGTATTTTCCTCTTTCCAGCTACATTACAAAAAACTAAAATTAGGTTTGTCATATTGACACCAGTGTTGAGGATTTCTAGATGGAGTACCATAATATTTTTAATATTTAAGGCTTTAATTATACTATTAACACAATCATCCAGTTTTCGTTTTGATGAATTGGTGAATACATAGGTTGTCTGGATATATTCTTAGAAGAATAATAATCCTGGTGGTTGTCAGGAGCTGGGAATGAGGAAGTGAAGAAGTATTTAATGGGTATTGTTTCACGAGTTCATGGGGATGGATGGTGGTGATAATTGCTCGATATTATGAACATAGTTAATACCACTGAACTGTATGCCTAAAAGTGGTAAAGATTTGGGGAGGGATAAATTGGAAGATTGGAATTGATACATACACACCACTAAGTATAAAATAGATAACTAATAAAGACCTGTATAGCACAGGAAATTCAGTCCTCTGTAATAGTCTATAAGAGAAGAGGATCCCAAAGGGTATGTATAACTGATTCAGTTTACTGTATACTTGAAACTAACACATTGTAAATCAACTATACCCCAATAAAATTTTTTTAATGGTAAAAAAAAAAAAAAAAGAATTCCTTATTGCCAAATTCAGACTTAAATTGAAGAAAGTAGAAAAAAACACTAAACTATTCAGGTATGACCTAAATCAAATCCCTTATGACTATACAGTGGAAGTGACAAATAGATTCAAGGGATGAGATCTGATAGACAGAGTGTCTGAAAAACTATGGATGGAGGTTCGTGACATTGTACAGGAGGCAGTGATCAAGACCATCTCTAAGATAAAGAAATGCAAAAAGGCAAAATGGTTTTCTGAGGAGGCCTTACAAATAGCTGAGAATAGAAGAGATGTGAAAGGCAAAGGAGAAAAGCAAAGATATACCCACTTGGCTGCAGAGTTTCAAAGAACAGCAAGGAGAGAGAAGAAAGCCTTCCTCAGTGATCAATGCAAAGAAATAGAGGAAAACAAGAGAATGGGAAAGACTAGAGATCTCTTAAAGAAAATTAGAGATACCAAGAGAACATTTCATGCAAAGATGGCACAATTAAGGACAGAAATGGTATGGACCTAACAAAAGCAGAAGATATTAAGAAGAGGTGACAAAAATACACAGAACTCTACAAAAAAGATCTTCACAACCCGGATAATCATGATGGTATGATCACTCACCTAGAGCCAGACATCCTGGAATGTGAAGTCAAGTGGGCCTTAGAAAGCATCACTACAAACAAAGCTAGTAGAGGTGACAGAATTCCAGCTGAGCTATTTCAAATCCTAAAAGATGATGCTGTGAAAGTGCTGCACTCAATATGCCAGCAAATTTGGAAAACTCAGCAGTGGCCACAGGATTGGGAAAGGTCAGTTTTCATTCCAATCCCAAGGAAAGGCAATGACAAAGAATGCTTAAACTACCACACAATTGCACTCATCTCATACGCTAGTAAAGTAATGCTCAAAATTCTCCAAGCCAGGCTTCAACAGTACATGAACCATGAACTTCCAGTTTTAGAAAAGGCAGAGGAACCAGAGATCAAATTGTCAACATCCGTTGGATTATCAAAAAAGCAAGAGAGTTTCCAGAAAAACATCTACTTATGCTTTATTGACTATGCCAAAGCCTTTGACTATGTGGATCACACAAACTGTGGAAAATTCTTCAAGTGATGGGAATACCAGACCACCTGACCTGCCTCTTGAGAAATCTGTATAAGCAACAGTTAGATCCAGACATGGAACAACAGACTGGTTCCAAATCGGGGAAGGAGTATGTCAAGGCTGTATGTTGTCACCCTGCTTATTTAACTTATATGCAGAACATATCATGAGAAATGCTGGTCTGGATGAAGCACAAGCTGGAATCAAGATTGCCAGGAGAAATATTAATAACGTCAGATATACAGATGACACCACCCTTATGGCAGAAAGTGAAAAAGAACTAAAGAGCCTCTTGATAAAAGTGAAAGAGGAAAGTGAAAAAGTTGGCTTAAAGCTCAACATTCAGAAAACTAAGATCATGACATCCTGTTCCATCATTTCATGGCAAATAGATGGGGAAACAGTGACATACTTTATTTTTGGGGGCTCCAATATCACTGCAGATGGTGACTGCAGCCATGAAATTAAAAGACACTTGCTTCTTGGAAGAAAGTTATGACCAACATAGACAGTGTATTCAAAAGCAGAGACATTACTTTGCCAACAAAGGTCTGTCTAGTCAAAGCTATGGTTTATCCAGTAGTCATGTATGGATGTGAGAGTTGGACTATAAAGATTGCTGAGCGCTGAAGGATTGATGCTTTTGAACTATGGTGCTGGAGAAGACTCTTGAGAGTCACTTGGACTGCAAGGAGATCCAACCAGTCCATCCTAAAGGAAATCAGTCCTGAATATTCATTGGAAGGACTGATGTTGAAGCTGAAGCTCCAATACTTTGGCCACCTGATGCAAAGACTGACTCATTTGAAAAGACTCTGATGCTGGGAAAGATTGAAGACAGGAAGAGAAGGGGATGACAGAGGAAGAGATGGTTGCATGGCATCACTGACTCAATGGACATGACTTGAGTAAACTCTGGGAGTTGGTGATGGACAGGCAGGCCTGGCTTGCTGCAGTCCATGGGGTTACAGAGAGTCAGAAACAACTGAGCAACTGAACTGAACTGAACTGATACATTTCTCAAAATTCAATGAATTGTAATTTTTATTGATTTTTTAGAAATGTATGTATTTGGCTATTCTGGATCTTTGTTGCTGCACTCAGGCTCTTTCTAGTTGCCGTGAGTGGGGGCTACTCTCTCACTGTGGGCTATGAGCTTCTTATTGCAGGGAGTAATATGTACTTTATATCACTTTGTTGAAGTCTGGGGAATCTGGCAAGTCAACAGTCAGTACACATCTTGTTCTTATTTTTAAACAGATCACAAGGACCACAAATTTATATCCTCCTACTGCAGATGAAAATTGGCCAGAGTTAAGAACCCTGCCTATCTTCAATCTATTTCCTCTTTTGCACCTTAAGGTTTCCTGGCAAATATCAGCATTAAAGTAACTCTAACTGTTCTACTCCAGCCATTATATCACACCATACAACCACAAGTTTCTGGGACATAAAATGTTGAACACAGATAAAAGAAAAGAATTTATACAAGTTTTTCAGATTTGTTCTTGCTCTACAGTGTGAAATATTTAGTAACTTTATTATGTCCATGAATTCTCACACAATTCTCATCACATTAAACATGTTCAGGTGCTTGAAATAGCAGAAATTATTTGGTAGCATGATCACACTGTCTATATCCAACAAGGGTGTGCTCAGCTGCATCTGATTCTGCAGTCCCATGCACTGTAGCCCACCAGGCTCCTCTGCTCGTGTGATTTTTCCAGGCAAGTATACTGGAGTGGGTTGCCATTTCCTACTCCAAGGGATCTTCCAAACACAGGGATCACACCTGTGTCTCTTGCAGCTCCTGCATTGGCAGGCAGATTCTTTATTACTAGCACCACCTGGGAAGCCTGCCATCTAGGGTGAATTTTCCAAATTTAATGGGAGAGAGAGAGAGAGAGATTTGAGTCCTACAATATCAGAAATCTCTACTGACTGTGACATAGATCTTTAATATCATCCCCATGAGAACTCCCCCTGTACACTGCAAGCAAGAAATCACATCACGGAGCTCATGAGTAAATGGCACTGAAGGGAACACACGCTTCACTCCTTTCCTCTGTATGGTTCACATCACCTCTGCCTTGTTACAGGGGTGGAGCCAGGATATACTCCCAAACTATTAGGTAATTGTCCCTGAGAAGGACTTACACAAACATAAGCTATGTCATACTGGTCTTTCCAGGAGGCACAATCAGGCCAATGAAGTGAAGTGAAGTGAAAGTCGCTCCGTCGTGTCCGACACTTTGCGACCCCATGGACTACAGAGTCCATGGATTTCTCCAGCCCAGGATACTGGAGTGGGTAGCCTTTACCTTCTCCAGGGGATCCCCCAACCCAGGAATCAAACTCAGGTTTCCCGCTTTGCAGGCAGACTCTTACCCAGCTGAACCACCAGGGAAGCCCAATCAGGCCAATAGAACACTTGTTTCTGCCCAAAGGTATGTTCCCTCTCTGTGTACATTCTCATGAGAAGCACAGAACAAACACTGGCCACCACCACGTCCAGATTATGTTGCATCAGAATATCTGGGAGACGAGGTTTACACACTCCTGAGGCCTCTGTCAGCTGTCTCTCCTTCAGGGTCAGAAGCCTGAGATGGAACAGGGCTCCCTCACAGAAGCGAAAAAGGAGCAACAAGGCACTAAACTCCAGCGTTTCACAAATACTTGTGGATGTACCCATAGATGAGGAGGCCTCTCTTCATGTAGGCTGAAAGTAATGAGGCCCTATGATGTAAAAATACTGTTTGTGTAGCATGATCCAACTGTCGATCCATTTGGGGATATTGTGTATCAAATTAAGCTTTCTTGGTCTAAAATCAGTATGACTTTTGTTATACTTCATTCCTAAGAATGTTATTGTGTAAGGTGACTCTGACAGGAAAACTCCATTAGAAATCTCAGAATCTGTGGCCTCAGCAATACCTGCTCTTCTTTTGCAACCTTCTCAAGGCCTCTTTGATTTCTTTGTTCCTCAGACTGTATATCAAGGGATTCAACATGGGAATCATCACAGTGTAGAAGAATGATGCAAATCTGTCAAAGCTGGAGGAACCACCAGAGCTGGAGCTCAAATAGACAAACATGCCTGAGGTATAGAAGAGAGTGACTGCTGTCAGGTGGGAAGCACAGGTGTTGAAAGCCTTGGACCTGCCGCTTGAGGTCATGATCTTCATGATGGAGATGACAATGTAGACATAGGATATCATGATAATGGAAACATTTATTACCCCAAAGATCATTGTCAATAAAGCAGTAAAGAGTTGTACAGAGAATGTGTCAGTGCAGGATAGAACTAGCAGCTGGGGCAGGTCACAGAAGAAGTGGTTGATGACATTAGGCCCACAGAAGTGGAGCTGGACCATGAAACACAATTGGGATATAGAAGCAGAGAGTCCAGCCAAGTAGGATCCCAGCACCATCCGACCACAGACAGTGGGCGACATGACTGACGAATAGAGGAGTGGCTTACAAATGGCAGCATATCGGTCATAAGCCATGGCGGTCATGAGGCAGGACTCACTCAGCCCCATGGTGGCGAATACGAAATTCTGAATAACACAGTCCACATAGGTGATAATTTGCCCCTCCTGGAAGAATCCGTAGAGCATCTTTGGGGCTGTGGAGGTCACGTAGCAGATGTCCATGAAGGACAAGTTACTGAGAAAGAAGTACATGGGGGTGTGGAGGTGGGAGTCCATTCTTATTAAGATGAGGAGTGACAGGTTCCAAGTCAGGGTCAAAATGTATATCACCAGGAATACGAAAATCTGAGAATCCCAAAAGGATAAAATGAGTGATCTCTGTGATATTTTCTCTCCTAAACATTGGTTTGGTGCTCCTAAAATTAGAAGACAGAAGAGAGGATGCATTGCTGAGTCAGGTGAGATGATAGCATCACAAATTTCACCCCTTTGTACCCTGGAAAAGGGGAAATGCTTTACTGTCCTGGGAAAAGACGTCAGTCTTTCATCTTGTCCAGAAGTAATGTCTTGGTGTTTCAGGTTCTCAATTATCTCATGAAGTACATCTCATCAAAATTAAAAGACATATTTAAATAGCTGAAAAGTCACTACAATATTGTAAAGTAATTAGCCTCCAATTAAAATAAATAGATTAATTTTTTAAAATTCAAAGAAAAAAAACTTTGAAACAGAACAACAGAAATCCTGTGATTGCTATATATAAATAAGAGATCATTGATTAAAATACTGGGTTTTTAAGAGACCTCTGATAATTCAATGTATAACTGCTGCTTTATAATAACAAAGCATAAATGCCTCATTCAGCATAAGTTCGAAATAGCTATTCTCTCCCAGATGGCCATCTGGATAGATTTTTTTAAACTATCTTCTTTTACTCACAAGATAACTTGTAAAACTGTTAAAAGTATTTTTAACACAGCAGCTCCTAAATAGCTGGAAACTTATATCATGATTTATAAATCGGATATTTTGGTGGGACCTAGAAGGTATGCTTATTTTTAAAAATGTAAATGAACTTGGAGAGTATTACACTTAGTGAAATAAGCCAGATAGAGAAAGACAAATACTATATGATATCACTTACATGTGGAATCTAAACAATAAAGCAAATGAATGAAAATAATAAAAAGACAGAATAACAGTCACAGAGAACAAGCTGAGAGCTGCCGGCTGGGAGAGGGAAGCGAGTGGGGGCGGGGCCAAGGGGCGGAGTGAAGGGAAGCGACGGGGGCGGGGCCAAGGGGCGGGGCCAAGGGGCGGAGTGAAGGGAAGCGAGTGGGGGCGGGGCCAAGGGGCGGAGTGAAGGGAAGCGACGGGGCGGGGCCAAGGGGCGGGGCCAAGGGGCGGAGTTGGAGAGGCGCAGACCACTGTTCATAGAACAAACACGGGGTACATGGAGTATAACCAATATTCTATAATGATTATGGACTGACTATAACCTTCAAAACTGTGAATCACCACATTGTACACTTGAAGTTTATATAATATTGTACATCAAGTATACCTCAATAAAAAATGGGTCAGTCACAAAATCTGAGAGAAAGCCAGAAAATACCTCAAGACAAATGAAAATGGCAATACAGCTTTTCAACATCTATGGGATGCACCAAAAGCATTTTTAAGTGGGAACTTCATAGAGATATAGGCCTTTTTTAGGAAAAAAGGAAAAACCTAATGTACCACCTAAAAGAATTAGAAATAGAAGAATAAAGCCTAAAATCAGCAGAAGAAATGAAATCATAAAGATCACATAAGAAATAGTAGGAAAAAATAGAAAAGACCAATAAAACCAAGAACTGGTTTTTGGGTAGATAAAAAAATTGACAAACCTTTAACCAGGATCACCAAGAAGAAAAGAGAGAGGACCCAACTAAACAAAATAGCAAGTGAAAGAGGAGAAATAAAGAGAATCCCTTACATATAAACTTTCAAGTTGCAAACCTTCAAAGATGCAAACATGCATTTGCATGTCCAATCAGGTAAGTTAGTTCACGTATCTGGCATACACGGTCACATGTTTCCACCTTCTACAAATGGGCTTCTGTGTACTTTACGATTCAATACTGTAAAGGGTACAGCAGTATAATTTCTTTATTTTAAGCCCACAGTGCCTGAAAGCAAGCATAGAGTCAGCAGTAATGTAGCTGGTAGACTATGGTACTTTTCAAGTTACTATACTGTAAGATTTAAAACGCTTTTTTGTGTATGTGTTTGTCTTTTATGTATTCTTTGTGTGAAAAGGGTTATAAACTTCTAAAAGTAACATACTACATAGCTGATTATGTTAGTTGGGTACCGAGGCTAATTTTGCTAGACTTACAAGCAGATTGGACTTGCAATGCCCTCTTGGTGTGGAACTCATTCGTATGTTTGTTGTTCAGTCACTCAGTCATATCTTGGGGACAGGCTATTAAAAACCAATCCCTCAGAGATATACAAAAAAAATCATAAGCGAATACTGTGAAGTTATACACCAACAAATTGGACAGCCTAGAAGAAATGAAAATTTTGAGAAACGGATAACCTGCCCAGACTGAGTCAAAAAGAAATAGACAATTTGAGCAAACTGATTATTAGTAGTGAAATGGAATTTGTAAGAAAACTCCCTCTAAAGTCCCAGACCAGAGAGCATCAGAGGGGAATTCCATCAAACATGTAAAGAAAAACTAACAACAATCTTTCCTAAGCTATTACAAATAACTGAATTAGGGAGAACACTCTCAAATTCATTCTATAAGGTCACTATTATCCTGAAGCCAAAATCAAGCAAAGACACTACAAAAAAAATAAAAATGAAAATACAGGCCAATACCTTTGATGAACAAGGATGCAAAAATTCTCAACATTTATTAACAAACTGAATCCAACAATTTATGAAAGAATCAAATACCTTGATCAACTTGGATTTATTCCAGGGTCACAAGAAGAGTTTAACATACACAAATCAATTAATGTAATATGCCATAAAACAAAAGAATGGATAAAAATCATGTGACCCTCTCAACAGATGCAGAAAAAGCATTTGGCAAAATATAGCATCTATTCATGATGTTAAAAATACTCTTATCAAAAAAAGATCAAACTACCAGCATCCACTGGATCACAGAAAAAGCAAGAGAATTCCAGAAAAACATCTACTTCTGCTTCACTGACTACGCTAAAGCCTTTGATTGTGTAGAGCATAACAAACTGTGGGAAATTGTTCAAGAGATGGGAATACCAGACCACCTTACCTGCTACTTGAGAAACCTGTATGGAGGTCAAGAAGAAATAGTTAAAACTGGACATGGAACATGGACTCGTTCAAAATTAAAATAGAAGTAGGTCAAGGCTGTACATTGTCACCCTGTTTATTTAACCCATATGCAGAGTACAGAGGATGAGATGGCTGGATGGGATCACTGACTCGATGAATGTGAGTCTGGGTGACCTCCGAGAGCTGGTGATGGATAGGGAGGCCTGGCGTGCTGCAGTTCATGGGGTCGCAAAGAGTCGGACACGACTGAGCGACTGATCTGATCTGATCTGATTCAGAGTACATCATGCAAAATGCCAGGCTGGATAAAGCATAAGCTGGAATCATGATTGCTGAGAGAAATAGCAATAACCTCAGATATGCATATGCCATCACCTTTATGGCAGAAAGCTAAGAAGAACTGAAGAGCCTGTTGATGAAAGTGAAAGAGGAGAGTGAAAAAGCTGGCATAAAACTCAGCATTCGAAAAGCTAAGATCATGGCATCTGGTCCCATCACTTCATGGCAAGTAGATGGGGAAACAATGGAAACAGTGAGAGATTTTATTTTCTTGGGCTCCAAAATCACTGCAGATGGTGAGTGCAGCCATGAAATTAAAAGACACTTGCTTCTTGGAAGAAAAGCTATGACAAACCTGGACAGCTATGAAACAGTAGAGGCATTGCTGGTAAAGATGCATCTAGTCAAAGCTATGGTTTTCCTAGGAGTCATGTATGGATATGAGAGTTGGACCACAAAGAAGGTTGAGTGCCAAAGAATTGATGCTATGGAACTGTGGTGTTGGAGGAGACTGAGAGTCCCTGGACTGCAAGGAGATCCAACCAGTCCATCTTAAAGGAAATCAATCCTGAATATTCATTGGAAGGACTGATGCTGAAGCTGAAGCTCCAAATAGTTTGGCCACCTAAAGCGAAGAGCTGACATTAGAAAAGACCCTGACGCTGGGAAAGATTGAAGGCAGAAGGAGAAGGGGATGACAGAGGATGAGATGATTGGATGGCATCACAGACTCAATGGATATGAGTTTGAGCAGGCTCCAAGAGATGGTGAAGGACAGAGCAAAGACACTACAGTAAAGAAAATTACAAGCCAATAGCTTGATGAATATGGATCCAAAAACCCTCAACAAAATATTACCAAACTGAACTCAACAACATAGAAAATGGATCATATACTACAATCAAGTTGGAGTCATCCCAGGGTCACAAGGATGGTTCAACATAAGCAAATCAATCAGTGTGGTACACCATATTTACAAAAGAAAAGACAAAACCACAGTATCTAAATAGATGCAGAAAATGCATTTGATAAAATTCAACATCATAAACACCATTCCGCATGATAAAAAAAACTCTCACCAAAATGAATATAGAGGGAACATATCTCAGCATAATACCGCTTATGACAAATCCACAGCCAATATAACACATAACACTGAAAACCTGAAATCCTTTCTGCTAAATTCTGGAGCAAGATAATAAGGGCCACTCTCACCAAGACTATTCAATATAGTATTGGATGTCCTACTACAGAAATCAGACAATAAAAAGAAATAAAATGTACCCAAGTTGGAAGGGAACAGGTAAAATTGTCTTTGCATGCAAATAAGTTAAAACTCTATACAGAAACCCCTAAGACCCCACACAAAAACTTAATAAAACTAATAAATGAAATGGGGTCACAAAGAGTCAGACAAGACTGAGCGACTGAACTGAACTGAACTGAACTGAAGGTAACAGGGTACAAGATCATATACAAATATGTTTTACATTTCTTTAAACAAAAAGTGAAATATAATAAAGAGAAAGTAAAAAAGAAACAATTGCATTTAAGTCATGTCAAAAAATGATATACCTAACCAAACATGTGAAAGACATACACACAGAAAACTATAAAAAATTAACAAGAGAAACTGAAAATAATTTAAATGAAATTGAAAATGATATAAAGATATCTCTTGCTATTGAATTGCAAGAATTAATATCATTAAAATAGCCATTCTACCCAAAGCAATCTACACATTTAATGTGATCTCTATCAAAATACCTGTGACTTTTTTCACAGAATTAAAACAAATAATCCTAAAGTTAATATGCAACTACAAAAGACCCATTATTGCCAGAGCAGTTCTAAGGGAAAAGAGCAAAACTGGAGGCATAAAACCCTCCCAGACTTCAGACAATACTGTGAAGTTATGTCAATCAAAATAAACTGGTTTTGGCAAAAAACAGACACATGGATCAATGGAACAGAATCAAGAGCCCAGAAATAAATCCATCCACCCACAGTCAATTAGTCTGCAACAGAGGAGGCAAGGATACACAATGGTGAAAAGACAGCCTCTTTAGCAAGTGGTGTTTGGAAAGCTGGGCAGCCACATGTAAAGCAATAAAGTTAGAACATACTCTCATACCACACATAAAAATAAACAAAACTAACTTGGTGATTAAACATAAGACAGGACACCACAAAACACCTACAAGAGAACAGAAGCAAACATTCACTGATAAGTGGTAGCAACAGTCTCCCAAGGTAAAAGAAACAAAAGCAAAATAAATAAATGACACGAAAAGTTTTTGCACAGCAAAGGAAACCATAAACAAAACCAATAGACAGCCAACAGACTGGGAGAAATTATTTGCAAATGATGGAACCAACGAAGGCTTAATTTCCAAAACATAAAGACAGCTCATAAAACTCAATAGCAAAGAGACCAAACAACTCAATCACAAAATGAGCAGAAGACCCAAATAAACAGTTCTTCAAAGGAGACACACAGATGGCCAACAGGCACATGAAATGGTTTTCCATATTGCTATTTATTAGAAAATGCAGTAAAAGTGCAATGATGTATCACATGTTAGGGAAATTAGGTGGAGGAAGTCTTGTTCACACTTCAGAAACAGGCCTCTCACCTGCTTCTGACCTGCCTGGACATTGCCTGGATTCTGTGCCCACTTGGGAGCACAGCAAGTCAGGGAGCATTTTAGATAAGCAAGGGAGTGTGTCTTGGAAGTCTTGAGCCCCTGGAGGTCTGGCCAGCCCCCAGGGTCCAAGAAGTCTTACGCTTCCCAAGGTGACACAGCAGCATTGTAAAAGTTGAAGTGAAATCAAAGCTGCATTTTTGCACACAAACTGATGGTGATGTCAGTTTGCAGCCTTGGATTGCAAACAGGAGCCCTGCAAACTGACATTGGAAGTCTCACCCTTGGGGTGGATGCACCACCTGGGACCCTTTCCCAATAGAGACTCCAGATTGCTATTACTCGGGACTTCCCAGCACTGTTCAAGTCTGCATGTAGGTTGCTGGCCCATGGTGATGTGTGATGTGTATGCTGTTACTTCTCTCTATTGTTTCTATTTCCTTTCTTTTAATGACTATATATTGACTAAGTCAGATAGTCTATAAAAATGGAAATTATCTATTTGTATGTAACAAGTGGCTTCTTCTGTTAATGAGTCTTTTGCCCTAAAGCAAAAGTAAAATATTTTGCAGAACAATCATCCCACACTGGTCAGAATGTTGTTGTTGTTCAGCCAGAATGGCCATCATCAAAACATTTTAAAATAATAAGTGCTGGAACAGATGTGGAGAAAAGGGAACCCTCCCACACTATTGGGTAGGACTGTAAATTGCTGCAGCCAATATATGATCTTACAATCCCATTCCTGGCCATGTATTCAGAGAAGACTCTAATTCAAAAAGATACACACACTCCAAAGTTCATAGCAGCACCAGTTACAATAGCCAAGATATGGAAGCAGAATAAATGTCCATTAATAGAGGAATGGATGAAGATGTGGCACATATAACAGTGAAATATTACACGGTTGGGGAGGGAGAAGGTGGAATCATTTGAGAGAGTAGCATTGAAACGTATACATTACCATATACAAAAGAGATAGCCAGTGGGAATCTGCTGTATGACACAGGGAACCCAAAACTGGTGCTCTGTGTCAACTTAGAGGGGTGGGATGGGAGGGAGGTGGGAGAGATGTTTAAGAACAAGGGGACATATGTATACCCGTGGCTGATTCATGTTGATGTACGGCACAAATCAACACAACATTGTAAAATAGTTATCCTCCAATTAAAAACAAAATGAAAAAAATTTTAAACTATACAAATGAAATCAGAGATTGAGAAATGTTTTAGTGGTTGGAAACTAAATCTTAAATAAAATAAAATAAAACTTCCATTATTTTCTTTTAAAAATATGTGAACATAAATCATTACTGGGTGCAAAAGTGACATGGGACCATCAGGGCTGAAAGGAAAATAATGCAAAGAGGCTAAACATTCTTAAAGAAAGAAAAAGAAGACGCAGGACACATATGCAATGAAATATTGCCCAGCCACTAAAAAGAATGAAATAATGTCATTTGTAGCAATATAGATAGACCTAGAGATTATCATATGAAATGAAATAAGTCAGAAAGAGAAAGGCAGATATCATATGATATCACTTATATGTGGAATCTAAAAAAAAAGATGCAAACGAACTTCTCTACAAAAGAGGAATAGACTCATAGAATTCAAACAGGGGGATAGCAGGGTAACGGGGGAGACATAAATTAGGAGTTTAAGACTAATGACTATACAGTACTATATATAAAATAGATCAATAACTTACTGTACAGCAGAGGGAAACATATTCAATATCTTGTAATAATCTATAATGAAAAGAATCTGAAAATAAATCTGTATATATTTACATGTACATGTACAGCTGAACCGCCTTGCTGTATACCTGAAACTAACACAATATTGTAAATCAACTATTTTTAAGTTTTTTAAAAGGATTAACAAAATAATATGACTTTATATAATCTTGGGATGAAAAAGAAATTTATGAAGTAGAAAAATGAACCAAAAACCATACAAGAAAAACTATAACAATTTAAAAGTTGATTATGACTGAAAATTCAACTTACCTAAAATAATTTTGAAATACACTTGATGAAATGGCAAATACAATTGCAAAATATTTTTAAGAGGCAATGTGATAAAGCCTGTAACATAAAAAGCATAAGCCAATAAGGGGTGGGCATACATATATATCAAAACCTTTATAAATCTGATCTACTAAGAACATGGTCACTTGGGAGTCTGTGCAGGTTAAGAAAGCCAAGAATGTCACGGGATCAAGAACGATGTAAGAAGGTTCAAAGGAGGCAATGACACAACCACTGCGTCTGTTTGGTGGGGAAGGAAATGGCAACCCACTCCAGTACTCTTGTCTGGAGAATTCAACTGACGGAGGAGCTTCAGGGGCTCTAGTCCATGGAGGTCTGAAAGAGTCGGACCCGACTGAGTGACTACCACACGTGTGCTTGGAGAGGGGCACCTCTGATACCTGTGTCACCCAGTCTAGCATCCTCAGAACCCCAGGATCTCCAAAGATGACAACGGAAAATTAGTGAGGTATAATTCAAAAGGCCATGGAATTATACATGAGTAGTTCTGACATATTATTATGGAGTAACTAGTTTGGCTTTCCTGTACAGAAATTAATGATTCAAAGTGATATATTGAAGCAGATATCAAATCAATTATTATTATATGAAAACATCCTTAAGGGAACAAATTAAATTAAAAGTGCTCTTGGCAAGAATAAGTCAGAAGTGTTTAGACCATAGTTAATTCCCATGAAGTTCAGTAAATGATTATTTTTGATTCAACACAATTCACTTTTACAAGGTAGTAGGTTTAATAGACATTATCTCATTTTATTCTAGATGATCCTTTACCCTCATTTTCCAGGTGGAAAAAAAAATCAGAAGGTAACAAAGTTCAAGATCCCATCCTTAAGAAAGTGCAGACCTGGAACTCAACATCCATCCGCCACCCCAGAGCTATACCTGATGTTTACACGACAGATTAATCTTTTCACTGAAGGTTAGAGAACTGGTATGAAGGAGAAAGAAAACTCGAGAAAGAGCCATAAGGGGAAGGTATGGACCTGAGAGAGGGGGAAGAGTAGAAAGATGGGAGCTACTGGGGGCTATGAACTTTCTTCTGCAAAGGTCCTACTGGACGGTTCACATGGCTATAGAGACATCACACAGTCTACTCGCCTCTCTAAATTTTTCCCTCTCACCTTGACCCAGATGCCCAGAAAGACAGAGTTCTTGCCAAAGGTTGAAATTTTCGATTTCTTTTTCAAAGGAATTGTCCAGGTGGGTCCTATTGCTCTCTGAGATGGGAACCTTTAAACCATTATACTCTCACAGCCAGAGAGATGCCCACACTGAAAATCCTCTTAAATGTGTTACTAAGGGGAGAGCGAGGTGGGAGGGAAGATAATCAGGGGTCAAAAACTCCAAGTACTTGCTCTCTAGAGTCATGGTTGTCATGGAGTTTTGTCCCTGCTAATTTCATGCCCTGATACCAAGTCCCTTCTGAGTCAGTTCTCTCTCCCTTGGGCCTGACATGACCTCATCATTATAGCTTTTCTTTCCATGAAATTGGAGTCCTATGAGCTGCAATGGACATGGTGATCCTCTAGTCCTATTCCTATGATTTCCAAGTGAGGATCTGAATATATGGAGCTCAAATTTTGCCCAAGATGACACAGTTAGCTGGAAAAATACTTTGAACACAACAAAATACATGTATATGAACACTTTCCTGTTTGCAAAGTAATTTCATTTTATAGATATACACATACCTATATGCATGCTAAGTCGCTTCAGTTGTGTCCTATCCTTTGCGACCCAGTGGACAGTAGCCCACCAAGCTCCTCTGTCTGTAGGGTCCTCCAGGCAAGAATACTGAAGTGGGTGGCCATGCCCTCCTCCTGGGGATCTTCCTGACCCAGGGATCGACCTGTGTCTCTTATGTCCCCTGCAGGCGGTTTCTTTACCACTATGGAGAAGGAAATGGCAACCCACTCCAGTACTCTTGCCTAGAAAATTCCATGGATCGAGGAGCCTGGTGGGCCACAGTCCATGGGATCACAAACAGTCAGACACGACTGAGCGACTTCACTCTTCACTCAGTGTTACCTGGGAAGCCCATATACATACGTACATTTTCTCAAATACCTAACCTCACTCAATCAACACTTTGAGAGATGGACATGGTATTATTTCCTATGCTTAAATGAGAAATTTAAGCAAAAAGGAATACAATGAAGCTAATTCATGGTGGGGCCATAAATTATCATGGTTACAGCCACAGGCATTGTATTAGCCAAAGTGAGTTGAATTTTAGCTCTTCTACTTGATGAGGGTGTGACCTTCAGCAAGTTAACCTATCTGAGATTTAGCAGTATCACCTATAATATAGGACTGATAGTAGATTCAAGTTAGATAACGCTCATAAACTATTTAGAGTGTGTAGTATGCAGCATCCGGGAAGGCAATGGCACCCCACCCCAGTACTTTTGCCTGGAAAATCCCATGGACGGAGGAGCCTGGTAGGCTCCAGTCCATGGGGTCGCTAAGAGTCGGACACGACTGAGCGACTTCACGTTCTCTTTACACTTTCATACGTTGGAGATCAGATCAGATCACTCGCTCAGTCGTGTCCGACTCTTTGCGACCCCATGAACCACAGCACGCCAGGCCTCCCTGTCCATCACCAACTCCCGGATATCACCCAGACTCATACCCATCGAGTCAGTGATGCCATCACCCAGACTCATACCCATCGAGTCAGTGATGCCATCCAGCCATCTCATCCTCTGTCATCCCCTTCTCCTCCTGCTCTCAATCCCTCCCAGCATCAGAGTCTTCTCCAATGAGTCAACTCTTCGCATGAGGTGGCCAAAATACTGGAGTTTCAGCTTTAGCATCATTCCTTCTAAAGAAATTTCAGGATTGATCTCCTTCAGAATGGACTGGTTGGATCTCCTTGCAGTCCAAGGGACTCTCAAGAGTCTTCTCCAACACCACAGTTCAAAAGCATCAATTCTTCGGCGCTCAGCCTTCTTCACAGTCCAGCTCTCACATCCATACATGACCACAGGAAAGACCATAGCCTTGACTAGGCCAACCTTTGTTGGCAAAGTAATGTCTCTGCTTTTGAATATGCTATCTAGGTTGGTCATAACTTTCCTTCCAAGGAGTAAGCATCTTTTAATTTCATGGCTGCAGTCACCATCTGCAGTGATTTTGGAGCCCAGAAAAACAAAGTCTGACACTGTTTCCACTGTTTCCCCATCTATTTCCCATGCAGTGATGGGACCAGATGCCATGATCTTCGTTTTCTGAATGTTGAGCTTTAAGCCAACCTTTTCACTCTCCACTTTCACTTTCATCAAGAGGCTTTTTAGCCCCTCTTCACTTTCTGCCATAAGAGTGGTGTCATCTGCATATCTGAGGTTATTGATATTTCTCCCAGCAATCTTGATTCCAACTTGTGTTTCTTCCAGTCCAGCATTTCTCATGATGTACTCTGCATATAAGTTAAATAAACATGGTGACAATATGCAGCCTTGACGTACTCCTTTTCCTATTTGGAACCAGTCTGTTGTTCCATGACCAGTTCTAACTGTTGCTTCCTGACCTGCATACAGATTTCTCAAGAGGCAGATCAGGTGGTCTGGTATTCCCATCTCTTTCAGAATTTTCCACAGTTTATTGTGATCTACACAGTCAAAGGCTTTGGCATAGTCAATAAAGCAGAAATAGATGTTTTTCTGGAACTCTCTTGCTTTTTCCATGATCCAGCGGATGTTGGCAATTTGATCTCTGGTTTCTCTGCCTTTTCTAAAACCAGCTTGAACATCAGGAAGTTCACGGTTCACATATTGCTGAAGCCTGGCTTGGAGAATTTTGAGCATTACTTTACTAGCATGTGAGATGAGTGCAATTGTGCGGTAGTTTGAGCATTCTTTGGCATTGCCTTTCTTTGGGATTGGGATGAAAACTGACCTTTTCCAATCTTGTGGCCACTGCTGAGTTTTCCAGATTTGCTGGCATATTGAGTGCAGCACTTTCACAGCATCATCTTTCAGGACCTGGAATAGCTCCACTGGAATTCCATCACCTCCACTAGCTTTGTTTGTAGTGATGCTTTCTAAGGCCCATTTGAGTTCACATTCCAAGATGTCTGGCTCTAGGTCAGTGATCACATCATCATGATTATCTGGGTCTTGAAACTCTTTTTTGTACAGTTCTTCTGTGTATTCCTGCCACTTCTTCTTAATATCTTCTGCTTCTGTTAGGTCCACACCATCTCTGTCCTTTATCATGCCCATCTTTGCATGAAATGTTCCTTTGGTATCTCTGATTTTCTTGAAGAGATCCCTAGTCTTTCCCATTCTGTTGTTTTCCTCTATTTCTTTGCATTGATCACTGAAGAAGGCTTTCTTATCTCTTCTTGCTATTCTTTGGAACTCTGCATTTAGATGTTTATATCTTTCCTTTTCTCCTTTGCTTTTCGCTTCTCTTCTTTTCACAGCTATTTGTAAGGCCTCCCCAGACAGCCATTTTGCTTTTTTGCATTTCCTTTCCATGGGGATGGTCTTGATCCCTGTCTCCTGTACAATGTCACGAACCTCATTCCATAGTTCATCAGGCACTCTATCTATCAGACCTAGGCCCTTAAATCTATTTCTCACTTCCACTGTATAATCATAAGGGATTTGATTTAGGTCATACCTGAATGGTCTAGTGGTTTTCCCTACTTTCTTCAATTTTAGTCTGAATTTGGCAATAAGGAGTTCATGGTCTGAGCCACAGTCAGCTCCTGGTCTTGTTTTTGCTGATTGTATAGAGCTTCTCCATCTTTGGCTGCAAAGAATATAATCGATCTGATTTCGGTGTTGACCATCTGGTGATGTCCATGTATAGAGTCTTCTTTTGTGTTGTTGGAAGAGGGTATTTGCTATGACCGGTGTGTTGGAGAAGGAAATGGCAACCCACTCCAGTATTCTTGCCTGGAGAATCCCAGGGACAGGGGAGCCTGGTGGGCTTCTGTCTGTGGGGTCGCACAGAGTCGGACACGACTGAAGCGACTTAGCAGCAGCAGCAGCAGTATGCAGCATGCCTTCTGTTAATAGTAGGTGTATTGGGGATTTCCCTGGAGTCCAGTGGTAAAGAATCGAGCTCCCAATGCATGGTGCACGGGTTCCATCCCTGGTTGTGGAACTTAGATCCTGCCTGCTGCACAATGCCGTTCCCCTAACCCCCAAAAATACCAGGTGTAACAAATGTGTGCTAAATTGGAGTTCTTTCCAAAATATGCTGAATTACTAACCATTCATTAAAAATATCTACTTAAGATGACTCTCACAAACTTTTTGGGGTTTTTTTGTTTGTCTGTTTTAAATGGAGTTCATCTATCCTGTCATTCCTGGGGATCTAGAGATATTTTAGGAAGGCCCCATTCTCAGCTTCATCTTCTTCACCTAATCTTACATCTAGGGAGAAAGAGATGGGTGGGTAATGAGTTAATTATGTGGTTTAACTCTTGATAATAGAGACTCAGGCTCCCTGGGGAAGGGATGGTAAAGCTCAGATGGTAAAGAATCTGCCTGCAATGCAGGAGACCCAGGTTTGATCCCTAGCTCAGGAAGACCCTCTGGAGGAGGGAATGGCAATCCACTCCCGTATTCTTGCCTGGAGAATTCCATGGACAGAGGAGCTTGGTGGGCTACAGTCCATGGGGTCGCGAAGAGTAGAACGCAACTGAGCAACTAACACTACTTCTCCTCACTGACGCTTCTGGCTTCCTGAGAGCTCGGTTGGTGAAGACTCCGTCTGGAATGTAGGAGACACCAGTTCCATTCCTGGGTTGGGAAGATATGCTGGAGAAGAGATAGGCTACTCATACCTATATTCTTGGGCTTCCCTTGTAGCTCAGCTGATAAAGAATCTGCTCACAGTGTGGGACACCTGGGCTTGATCCCTGGGTTGGAAAGATCCCCTGGAGAAGGGAACACCCACCCATTCCAATACTCAGGCCTGGAGAATTTCATAGACTGTACAGTCCACGGGGTGGCAAAGAGTCAGACACACTGAGTATCTTTCACTTTCAATTTGTTAGTAGTTATATACCCTTGTGATAAAAACCAATGATTTAACCATTTAGACTGAACAGATTGTTAAGACATGTTTAAAAACATGAGGCAGTCTTGATTCCAGCTTGTGTTGCATCCAGTATGGCATATCTTGTGATGTACTCTGCATATAAAGTAAATAAGCAGGGTAACAATATACAGCCTTGACATACTCCTGCCTCAATTTTGAACCAATCTGTTGTTTCATGCCTGGTTCTAACTGTTGCTTCTTGACCTGCATACAGGTTTCTCAGAACACAAGTAAGGTGGTCTGGTATTCCACCTCTTTAAGAATTTTCCACAGGTTGTTATGATCTACACAGTCAAAGCCTTTAGTGCAGTCAATGAAGCAGAAAAAGATGTTTTTCTGGAATTCCTTTGCTTTTTCTATGATTCAATGGATGTTTGCAATTTGATCTTTGATTCCTCTGTCCTTTCTAAATCCAGCTTGTACATCTGGAAGTTCTAGTTTCACACACTAATGAATCCTAGCTTGAAGGATTTTGAGCATGACCTTGCTAGCATGTGAAATGAGTGCAATTGTGAGGTAGTTTGAACATTCTTTGGATTGCCCTTCTTTGGGATTGGAATGAAAACTGACCTTTTCCAGTCCTGTGGCCACTGCTGAGTTTTCCATATTTGCTGGCATTTTGAGAGATGCAAATCAAAACTACAATGAGGTATCACCATTGATAAGCATGGCCATTGGTAAGAATGGCCATCATCAAAAAGTTTACAAACAATAAATGCTGAAGAGGGTGTGGACAAAAGGAATGCTCTTGCACTGTTGGTGGAAATGTAAATTGATAGTCACTTTGGAAGATCTCTTTATTTACGCAGTCCTTCATTGCTACGAATTTCCCTCTTAAAACAGATTTTGCTACATTTCATAGATTATATTTTGTATTTCTACTTCCTTTGTCTCAAGACATTTTTTAAAAAAATATTCATTTATTTGGCTGCATTGGGTCTTATCTGACGCATGTGGGATCTTTCATTGCACTGCACGGACTCTCTAGCTGTGGAGTGTGGGCTCAGTCACTGGTGTGCAGGCTCAGTTGTTCTGTGGCACATGTGGCCTTAGGTCCTCAACCAGGGATCAAACTCACGTTCCCAGCATTGCAAGGCAGATTCATAACCGCTGGACCACCAGGGATGTCCCAAATTTTTTTAAATTTTGAATTTGATTTCTTCCATGACGCATGATGTTCAGTAGCATGTTGTTTAACCTCCTCATATTGGCAAATTTTCCAGTATTCTTTTTGTATTTAATTTCTAATTTCACAGTGTCACGAACCTCATTCCATAGTTCATCAGGCACTCTATCTATCTATCAGATCTAGGCCCTTAAATCTATTTCTCACTTCCACTGTATAATCATAAGGGATTTGATTTAGGTCATACCTGAATGGTCTAGTGGTTTTCCCTACTTTCTTCAATTTAAGTCTGAATTTGGCAATAAGGAGTTCATGGTCTGAGCCAGTCAGCTCCTGGTCTTGTTTTTGTTGATTGTATAGAGCTTCTCCATCTTTGGCTGCAAAGAATATATAATCAATCTGATTTCAGTGTTGACCATCTGGTGATGTCCATGTATAGAGTCTTCTCTTGTGTGGTTGGAAGAGGGTGTTTGTTATGACTGGTGCATTTTCTTGGCAAAACTCTATTAGTCTTTGCCCTGCTTCATTCCGTATTCCAAGGCCAAATTTGCCTGATACTCCAGGTGTTTCTTGACTTCCTACTTTTGCATTCCAGTCCACTATAATGAAAAGGACATCTTTTTCGGATGTTAGTTCTAAAAGGTCTTGTAGGTCTTCATAGAACTGTTCAACTTCAGCTTCTTCAGCGTTACTGGTTGGGGCATAGACTTGGATTACTGTGACATTGAATGGTTTGCCTTGGAAACAAACAAAGATCATTCTGTCATTTTTGAGATTGCATCCAAGTACTGCATTTCGGACTCTTTTGTTGACCATGATGACCACTCCATTTCTTCTGAGGGATTCCTGTGGGCAGTAGTAGATATGATGGTCATCTGAGTTAAATTCACCCATTCCAGTCCATTTGAGTTCGCTGATTCCTAGAATGTTGACTTTCACTCTGGCTATCTCTTGTTTGACCACTTCCAATTTGCCTTGATTCATGGACCTGACATTCCAGGTTCCTATGCAATATTGCTCTTTACATCATCTGACCTTGCTTCTATCACCAGTCACATCCACAGCTGGGTATTCTTTTTGCTTTGGCTCCATCCCTTCAATCTTTCTGGAGTTATTTCTCCACTGATCTCCAGTAGCATATTGGGCCCCTACTGACCTGGGGAGTTTCTCTTTCAATACCCTGTCATTTTGCCTTTTCATACTGTTCATGGGGTTCTCAAGGCAAGCATACTGAAGTGGTTTGCCATTCCCTTCTCCAGTGGACCACATCCTGTCAGATATCTCCACCATGACCCGCCCATCCTGGGTTGCCCCACAGGCATGGCTTAGTTTCATTGAGTTAGACAAGGCTGTGGTCCTAGTGTGATTAGATTGACTAGTTTTCTGTGAGTATGGTTTCAGTGTGTTTGCCCTCTGATGCCCTCTTGCAAGACCTACCGTCTTACTTGGGTTTCTCTTACCTTGGGCATGGGGTATCTCTTCACCGCCGCCCTTCCTGACCTTCAACATGGGATAGCTCCTCTAGGCCCTCCTGCACCGGCGCAGCCATGGCTCCTTGGACGTGGTGTTGGTCCTCCCGGCCACCACCCCTGGCCTTGGGCGTAGGGTTCCTCCTCCCGGCTGCCGCCCTTGGCCTAGGGCGTGGGGCGTGGGGGTAGCTCCTCCCACCCGCCACCCCTGGCCTCCCGCTTGGGGCCTGTGGGGTATCTCATGCGGGCTGCTGCCCCTGACCTTGGATGCGGGGTAAACTCCTCTCATCGCAGCCCCTGACCTCGGACGCGGGTAACTCCTCTCGGCCGCTGCTCTTTGGTCATGGGGTCCTCCCAGCTTCTGCCGCTGACCTTGAACACAGGGTGGCTCCTCTCGGCGGCGCTTAGCGTGCCCGGGGGCAGCCGCCTGCACTTTAGGGCCCCCACCGCAGCCGCCTACGCTTTAGCGCTTTAGCTAAAGTGACTTGGCAACTAGCAAAGAGAGTGTATTTTACTTCCTTTGTGTATATGTTCTGTGTCACTTAAACATCTCTGTTTTAATGTGTAGCTTAATCCCAATGTTTCATTATGGATATTTTGTCTGGAAGATCTATCCATTGTTAAAAGTGGAATATTAAATATCCTTATATTATTGTAATGCTATCTGCTTCTTCCTTCAAGTCTGTTAATATTTTATTTGTATATTTACATGTTCTATGCTGAGTTTATGTATATTTACAAATGCTATATCCCTTTGTGGGATGATCCCTTTATCACTGCATAAGGACTGTCTTTGCCTCTTATAATACTTGTTCTCTTAAAGTCTAACTTTTCTGAGCTGAGTATAGCTTAACCCTGCTCTATTTTATTTTTACTTACATGGAATTACTTTTTCCATCCCTTTACTTTCAATCCATTTCAGTTTCTTTCAGTTCTTAAAGCTATAGTGAGTCTCTTGTAGGTACATATAGCTGGGCTCAACTTTTAAATCTGTTCACCACTCATTCTGTTTGAATGAAGAATTTAGCATTTATATTTAAATTATTATTGACAGAGTGAACTTACTATTGCCATTTTGTTTATTTTTCTGACTGTTTTGTAATTCCTTTTTTTCTTCCTCTGCTTTCTTTATAATTTCCTGATTTTGTGTAGTGGTATGCTTAGATTCATTTCTCTTTATCTTTTATGAATTGTCTATAGATTGGCTTTGTATTAACCATGAGGCTCACATTACAGAACTTGTCCTAAAACAGTCTGTTTTAATATGAAAACAATTTAATATTCAAATGCATGCAACAAAAGTTTTTACCTTGCTCTCTCACATTTGACTTTTTGGATGTAATAATTTGCATTTCTTTATCTCTTATATCCATTAACAAATTATTGGAGTGTTAGTTATGTTTACCTCTTCTGAGTTTTAATCTTCACACCAGATTTATAAGTGACATACCAGCATGGCTACTCTAGCATATTCAGAATTCCACATTATTGACTCCCACCAGAGAGATTTATATTTATATGTTTTGCATTGCTAATTAGTGACCTTTTGTTTCTGCTTGAAAAATTCCCTTGAACATTTGTTGTAAAGTCAATCTAGTGTAAAATCATCAGATTCGTTTTTCTGGAAAACTACCTATCATTCCTTCAATCCTGAAGGACAACTTACCCAGACAGACGACTGTTGTTGGCAAGTTTTTCTTTCAGCACTTTGAGTAGATAGTGCCACTGCCTTTGGGCTGAAGCATTCTAGTGAAAAAGCTGCTGATAGCCTTAAGGACGTTCTCTTGTATGTAACAAGTTGCTTTTCTCTTGCAGCTTTTAAGATTATCTCCTTGTCTATACCCTTTGACATTTTATTTGTGATATGCTCAGTTTGGTTCTCTTTGTATTCAAATCACTAATCATCAGATCAGATCAGTCCCTCAGTCGTGTCTGACTCTGAATCACAGCACACCAGGCCTCCCTGTCCATCACCAACTCCAGGACTTCACTGAGACTCACATCCATCGAGTCAGTGATGCCATCCAGCCATCTCATCCTCTGTCGTCCCCTTCTCCTCCTACCCCCAATCCCTCCCAGCATCAGAGTCTTCTCCAATGAGTCAACTCTTTGCATGAGGTGGCCAAAGTACTGGAGTTTCAGCTTTAGCATCATTCCTTCCAAAGAACACCCAGGACTGATCTCTTCAGAATGGACTGGTTGGATCTCCTTGCAGTCCAAGGGACTCTCAAGAGTCTTCTCCAACACCACAGTTCAAAAGCATCAATTCTTCAGCGCTCAGCCTTCTTCACAGTCCAACTCTCACATCCATACATGACCACAGGAAAAACCATAGCCTTGACTAGATGAACCTTTGTTGGCAAAGTAATGTCTCTGCTTTTGAATATGTTATCTACGTTGGTCATAACTTTCCTTCCAAGGAGTAAGCGTCTTTTAATTTCATGACTCCAGTCACCATCTGCAGTGATTTTGGAGCCCTCAAAAATAAAGTCTGACACTGTTTCTCCATCTATTTCCCATGAAGTGATGGGACCTGATGCCATGATCTTCCTTTTCTGAATGTAGAGCTTTAAGCCAAGTGTTTCACTCTCCGCTTTCACTTTCATCAATAGGCTCTTTAGTTCTTTTTCACTTTCTGCCATAAAGATGGTGTCATCTGCATATCGGAGGTTATTGATATTTCTCCCAGCATCTTGATCCAACTTGTGTTTCTTCCAGTCCAGCGTTTCTCATGATGTATTTTGCATATAAGTTAAATAAACAGGGTGACAATATACAGCCATGACGAACTCCTTTTCCTATTTGGAACCAGTTTGTTGTTCCATGTCCAGTTCTAACTATTGCTTTCTGACATGCATACAGATTTCTCAAGAGGCAGATCAGGTGGTCTGGTATTCCCATCTCTTTCAGAATTTTCCAGTTTCTTGTGATCCACACAGTCAAAGGCTTTGGCATAGTCAATAAAGCAGAAATAGATGTTTCTCTGAACTCTCTTGCTTTTTCCATGACCCAGTAGATGTTGGCAAGTTGATCTCTGGTTCCTCTGCCTTTTCTAAAACCAGCTTGAACATCAGGAAGTTCACGGTTCACATATTGCTGAAGCCTGGCTTGGAGAATTTTGAGCATTACTTTACTAGCGTGTGAGATGAGTGCAATTGTGTAGTAGCTTGAGTGTTCTTTGGCATTGACTTTCTTTGGGACTGGAATGAAAATCAACCTTTTCCAATCTTGTGGCCACTGCTGAGTTTTCCACATTTGGTGGCATATTGAGTGCAGCACTTTCACGGCATCATCTTTCAGAATTTGGAATAGCTCCACTGGAATTCCATCACCTCCACTAGCTTTGTTCGTAGTGATGCTTTCTAAGGCCCACTTGACTTCACATTCCAGGATGTCTGGCTCTAGGTCAGAGATCACACCATCATAATTTTCTGGGTGGTGAAGTTCTTTTTTGTACAGTTCTTCTGTGTATTCTTGCCACCTCTTCTTAATATCTTGTGCTTCTGTTAGGTCCACACCATTTCTGTCCTTTATTGAGCCCATCTTTGCATGAAATGTTCCTTTGGTATCTCTGATTTTCTTGAAGAGATCCCTAGTCTTTCCATTCTGTTCCCAGTAATCATTAGGGAAGTGTAAATTAAAGCCACACTGATACATCACTTCACAACTGTTAGAATGGCAATCAGTAAGAAAAAGGGAGAGCACAGGTGTTGGTAAGGAAGTGGCAATAAAAGAATGCTTGTACACTGTGGGTGGTGATACACAAATGGGCTTGGCTTTTACGGAAAACATTATGGAGATTCCTCAGAAATTAAGAGTAGATCTGCCATATGATCCAGCAATCCCACTTATGGGTATATATTCAATGGAAATAAAAATAGGATATCAAAAAGATATGTGCTTCCATATTTATTGCCACATTAATCATAAAGCCAAAATATAAAAACAAGCTAAGTGATCATCAACAGATAATTCGGTGATGAAGACAAGGTGCACACAAACAACAGAAAAAATGTTCAGCGTTGATAGGACCAGGGGAACTGAAGAGGTGAATGTAGAGGGCACAGACTTGCAATTGGAGGATGAATAAGTTCTGGAGGTCTAATGCACAGCATAGTGACTATAATGAACACTGTATTGTCGACATGTAGCAGATGTCTCTTCTACTGAAGATTTCAGAGACTATTAGAAACAGATTTTGCATACACTCGTACACATTTTTAAAGAGCGATGCTTAAGAAAATGTACTTACGTTTGGATGGGGGTGAAGTGGGCACATATCCTTTATTTGTATTGCATTATTTTGTTGGCATGGGGTAGCCATAATTATACTCTAGCACAAGTTCAGTAGATCCCCTTCTCTCAGTCATATTCATGTGTGAACTAATGGAAAATTGTACAAGGGCTTCAAATACTTCTTCACTTACAGTTGTTAATTAAGTAGGATAATTCATGGGACCATCGGCATCAACACCCTAAAGCGGCATTAAGAATCCTATGACTCTGTGACAGATGGCCAGTCCTGGTTCGATGCATGAGATAAGATGCTTGTGGCTGGTGCACTGGGATGACCCTGAGGGATGGGATGGGAAGGGAGGGTGGAGGGGGTTCAGGATGGGGGACACATGTCCACCCATGGCTGACTCAAGTCAATGTATGGCAAAACCACTACAATATTGTAAAATAATTAGCCTCCAGTTAAAATAAATAAATTAAAAACAAAACAACAAGAACAACAACAACAAAAAGAATCCAATGACTCTCTGAGTATAAAATGTAAATTAATGATACAATTTAATTGGTTTGTTAAAGTCTGGGAGATCTGGAAACTCAACAGTCAGGATAGCACCTTGTTTTTCTTTTTAACCAGACCATGGGACCACAAATTTACATCCTGCTTCTGAAGACAAAAATTGGCTAGAGCTGATAACCCTGCATATCCCACAAACTCTTTCCTTTCTTGCCCCTTGAGGTTTGAGATTTGCAGGAAAATACCAGCATTAAAGTACTTCTAGCCATTCCATCTTGGTGAAATATTGCCTGCATACAACCATAAATGTCTCAGACATGAAATGTTGAACACAGACAAGAGAAAGAAATGTCTATTGGTTTTTCCATATTGGCTCTTACTCTGCAACACTGAATATTTCGTGACTTTATTATTGCCATGAATTCTCACACAATTCTCATCACATCAAAGATGTTCAGATGCTTGAAATAGCAGGAATTATTTTGACAGTATGATCCCACTAGCTATGTCAACCAGGGGTAAATTTTCCAGACTTACTGAGGGAGGGAAAGACGGGCTTGACTTCCACAATATCAGAAATTGCTACTGACTGTGACATGGATTTTGAATATCATCCCCATCAGAAATTCCCACTGGATACTAGAAGCAAAATGTTACATCATCAGAATCATAAGTTAACATCCCTGAAGGGGCCGTACACTTCATTCCACCTTTCTTTATACCTCAAATCATGTCCTCCTATTTAGACTACAACTGTAGAATTAGAATCTGATCAATAACTTAATAGATAAAAAGCACTGAAAGAGGTATTACTCAAACATGAGCTGTATCAGACGAGCCTTCCAGGACGGCACAACTAGGACAATTGTATACCTTGCTTCTGTCCAATGAACACACCTTGTTCTCTGTGTTCATTATCATTGCAGCCAGAAATGCAGAATGGACGTCAATGACCCCCACGTCTGGATTATGCTGCATCAGAATATTTGGAGGACAAGGTTTACCCGCTCCTGGGGCTTCAGCCAGGTGTCTCTCCTCTGGGTTCAGAAGGCTGAGATGGAACGATCTCAGGAGTAGAAAAGAAGCAACAGGTTCTAAACCTTGATGTTTCATGAATAATTGTTAATAGATTAATAAATAACGAGGCCACTCCACATGGAGGATGAAAACAATGGGTCTCTAGGACTTAAAGATACTGTGTCTGTGTAGTTTGATTCAGTTGTTGGTCCATTTTGGCATATCATCTGGGTCAAATTAAGTCTTCTTTGTCAAAGGCAGAATGAACTTTGTTGTAGCCCATTCATATAAATACTATTGAGGGTTAAGGTAGGTCATTCTAACAAGACAAATCTGGCAGAAATCTCAGTCTGTGGCCTCAGCAACACTGTCTCTTTTTCTGCAACCTCTTCAAGGCATCTTTGATTTCTTTGTTCCTCAGACTGTAAATCAAAGGATTCAACATGGGAATCACCACCGTATAGAAGACTGATGCAAATCTGTCAAAGCTGGAGGAACCACCAGTGCTGGAACTCAAGTAGACAAAGATACTTGAGGTATAGAAGAGAGTGACTGCTGTCAGGTGGGAAGCACAGGTGTTGAAAGCCTTGGACCTGCCGCTTGAGGTCGTGATCTTCATGATGGAGATGACAATGTAGACATAGGATATCATGATAACTAAGGCATTTATTATCCCAAAGATCATTGTTAATATGGCAGTCAAGAGTTGTACAAAAAAAGTGTCAGTGCAGGATAGAACTAGCAGCTGGGGCAGGTCACAGAAGAAGTGGTTGATGACATTAGGCCCACAGAAGTGGAGCTGGAGCATGAAACACAATTGGGATACCGAAGCAGAGAGTCCAGCCAAGTAGGATCCCAGCACCATCCGACCACAGACAGTGGGCGACATGACTGACGAATAGAGGAGTGGGTTACAAATGGCGGCATATCGGTCGTAAGCCATGGCGGTCATGAGACAAGACTCACTCAACCCCATGGTGGAGAATACAAAGTACTGAACAGCACAAGCCACAAAGGTAATAGTTTGCCGCTCCTGGAAGAAGTCGTAGAGCATCTTTGGGGCTGTGGAGGTCACATAGCAGATGTCTATGAAGGACAGGTTACTGAGAAAGAAGTACATGGGGGTGTGGAGGTGGGAGTCCATTCTAATTAAGATGAGGAGCGACAGGTTCCAAGTCAGCGTCAAAATGTATATCACCAGGAATACAGCAAAAAGTACTGCAATGATTCTGGGGAAATCTGAGAATCCCAACAGGATAAAATGAGTGATCTCTGTGATATTTTCTCTCCTAATCATTGGTGTAGTGCTTCTAAAATTAGAAGAGAGAAGAGAGGATGCATTGCTGACTCAGGTGAGATGGTAGCATCACAAATCTCATATTTCCCCCCTTTGAGCCCTGGAAAAGGGGAAATGCTTTACTGTCCTGGGGAAAGACGTCAGCCTTTCATCTGGTCCAGAAGTAACGTCTTGGTGCTTCAGATTCTCAAATATCTCATGAGGTAGATCTCATGAAAATTAAAAGATGTATCTAAAAAGCTGAAAAGCCACTACAATATTGTAAAGTAATTAGCCTCCAATTAAAATAAACAGATTAACATCACCAGATGGTCAACACTGAAATTAGATTGATTATAATTTTTGCAGCCAAAGATGGGGAAGCTCTATACAGTCAACAAAAACAAGACCAGGAGTTGACTGTGGCTCAGATCATAAACTCATTATTACCAAATTCAGACTTAAATTGAAGAAAGTAGGGAAAACCACTAGACCATTCAGATATGACCGAAATCAAATCCCTTATGATTATACAGTGGAAGTGAGAAATAGATTTAAGGGCTTAGATCTGATAGATAGAGTGCCTGATGAACTATGGAATGAGGTTCATGACACTGTACAGGAGACAGGGATCAAGACCATCCCCAGAGAAAAGAAATGCAAAAAAGCAAAATGGCTGTCTGGGGAGGCCTTACAAATAGCTGTGAAAAGAAGAGGAACAAAAAGCAAAGGAGAAAAGGAAAGATATAAGCATCTGAATGCAGAGTTCCAAAGAATAGCAAGAAGAGATAAGAATGCCTTCCTCAGAGATCAATGCAAAGAAATAGAGGAAAACAACAGAATGGGAAAGGCTAGAGATCTCTTCAAGAAAATTAGAGATACCAAGGGAATATTTCATGCAAAGATGGGCTCAATAAAGGACAGAAATGGTATGGACCTAACAGAAGCACAAGATATTAAGAAGAGGTGGCAAGAATACACAGTAGTGTACAAAAAAGATCTTAATGACCAAGATAATCACGATGGTGTGATCACTCACCTCTAGCCAGACATCCTGGAATGTGAAGTCAAGTGGGCCTTAGAAAGCATCACTACGAACAAAGCTAGTGGAGGTGATAGAATTGCAATTGAGCTATTCCAAATTCTGAAGATGATGCCATGAAGGTGCTGCACAAAATATGCCAGCAAACTTGGAAAACTCAGCAGTGGCCACAGGATTGGAAAAGGTCAGTTTTCATTCCAATCCCAAAGAAAGGCAATGCCAAAGAATGTTCAAACTACCTCACAATTGCACTCATCTCACATGCTAGTAAAATAATGCTCAAAATTCTCCAAGCCAGGCTTCAGCAATATGTGAACCATGAACTTTCTGATGTTCAAGCTGGCTTTAGGAAAGGCAGAGGAACCAGAGATCAAATTGCCAACATCCACTGGATCATGGAAAAAGCAAGAGAGTTCCAGAAAAACATCTATTTCTGCTTTATTGACTATGCCAAAGCCTTTGACTGTGTGGATCACAATAAACTGTGGAAAATTCTGAAAGACATGGGAATACCAGACCACCTGACCTGCCTCTTGAGAAATGTGTATGCAGGTCAGGAAGCAACAGTTAGAACTGGACATGGAACAACAGACTGGTTCCAAATAGGAAAATGAGTATGTCAAGGCTGTATATTGTCACCCTGTTTATTTAACTTCTATGCAGAGTACATCATGAGAAATGCTGGACTGGAAGAAACACAAGTTGGAATCAAGATTGCTGGGAGAAATATCAATAACCTCAGATACACAGATGACACCACCATTATGGAAGAAAGTGAAGAGGAATTGAAAAACCTCTTGATGAAAGTGAAAGTGGAGAGTGAAAAAGTTGGCTTAAAGCTCTACATTCAGAAAACAAAGATCATGGCATCTAGTTCCATCACTTCATGGGAAATAGATGGAGAAACAGTGGAAACAGTGTCAGACTTTATTTTTCTGGGCTCCAAAATCACTGCAGATGGTGACTGCAGCCATGAAATTAAAAGACGCTTACTCCTTGGAAGGAAAGTTATGACCAACCTAGATAGCATATTGAAAAGCAGAGACATTACTTTGCCAACAAACGTTCGTCTAGTCAAGGCTATGGTTTTTCCTGTGGTCATGTATGGATGTGAGAGCTGAACTGTGAAGAAGACTGAGCATCGAAGAATTGATGCTTCTGAACTGTGGTGTTGAGAAGACTCTTGAGAGTCCCTTGGACTGCAAGGAGATCCAACCAGTCCTTTCTGAAGGAGATCAGCCCTGGGATCTCTTTGGACGGAATGATGCTAAAGCTGAAACTCCAGTACTTTGGCCACCTCATGCAAAGAGTTGACTCATTGGAGAAGATTCTGATGCTGCGAAGGATTGGGGGTAGGAGGAGAAGGGGACAACAGAGGATGAGATGGCTGGATGGCATCACTGACTCGAGTCAGTGATGTTGGTGATGTTGGGAGTTGGTGATGGACAGGGAGGCCTGGCATGCTGCGATTCATGGGGTTGCAAAGAGTTGGACACGACTGAGCGACTGAACTGAACTGAACTCAAAAATGCAAATAAAAAATTTGAAATAAAACAACAGAAATCCTGTGATTGCTATATATAAATAACAGATCATTGATTAAAATACTGGGTTTTTAAGAGACCTCTGATAATTCAATGTATAACTGCTTCTTTATAATAACAAAGCATACATGCCTCATTCAGCATGAGTTCGAAATAGCTATTCTCTCCCAGATGGCCATCTGGATAGGTTTTTTTAAATTTTCTTCTTTTACTCACAAGATAACTTGTAAAACTTTTAAAAGTATATTTAACACAGCTGCTCCTAAATAGATGGAAACTTATATCACGATCTATAAATCATATATTTTGGTAGGACCTAGAAGGTATGCTTATTTTTAAAAATGTACATGAACTGGAAGAGTATTACAGTTAGTGAAATAAGCTAGATAGAGAAAGACAAATACTATATGATATCAGTTACATGTGGAATCTAAACAATAAAGCAAATGAATGAAAATAATAAAAAGACAGAATAACAGTAACAGAGAACACGCTGAGACTTGCCGGCTGGGAAGCGAGTGGGGGCGGGGCCAGGGGCGTGGTGAAGAGGCGCAGACCGCTGTTCATTGAAAAGACGAGCCACGGGACACACAGAGCATAACCAATACTCTATAATGATGATGGACTGACTAGGAGAGGGAAGCGAGTGGGGGCGAGGCCAGGGGCGGAGTGAAGAGGCGCAGACCGCTGTTCATAGAACAGCCGAGCCACGGGACACATAGAGCATAACCAACATTCAATAATGATGATAGACTGACTATAACCTGCAAAACTGTGAATCACCACATTGTACACTTGAAGTTTATATAATATTGCACATCAACTATACCTCAATAAAAAATGGGTCAGTCACAAAATCTAAGAGGGAGCCAGAAAATACCTCAGATCAGATCAGATCAGATCAGTCGCTCAGTCGTGTCCGACTCTTTGCGACCCCATGAACCGCAGCATGCCAGGCCTCCCTGTCCATCACCAACTCCAGGAGTTCGCTGAGACTCACATCCATCGAGTCAGTGATGCCATCCAGCCATCTCATCCTCTGTTGTCCCCTTCTCCTCCTGCCCCCAATCCCTCGCAGCATCAGAGTCTGCTCCAATGAGTCAACTCTTCGCATGAGGTGGCCAAAGTACTGGAGTTTCAGCTTGAGCATCATTCCCTCCAAAGAAATCCCAGGGCCGATCTCCTTCAGAATGGACCGGTTGGATCTCCTTGCAGTCCAAGGGACTCTCAAGAGTCTTCTCCAACACCACAGTTCAAAAGCATCAATTCTTTGGCGCTCAGCCTTCTTCACAGTCCAGCTCTCACATCCATACATGACCACAGGAAAGACCATAGCCTTGACTAGGCGAACCTTTGTTGGCAAAGTGATGTCTCTGCTTTCGAATATGCTATCTAGGTTGGTCATAACTTTCCTTCCAAGGAGTAAGCATCTTTTAATTTCATGGCTGCAGTCACCATCTGCAGTGATTTTGGAGCCCAGAAAAATAAAGTCTGACACCGTTTCCACTGTTTCTCCATCTATTTCCCATGTAGTGATGGGACCAGATGCCATAATCTTCATTTTCTGAATGTTGAGCTTTCAAGTGCAAATGGCAATACAGCTTTTCAAAATCTATGGGATGCACCAAAATCATTTTTAAGTGGGAACTTCATAGAGATATAGGCCTTCTTTAGAAAAAAGGAAAAACCTAATTTACCACCTAAAAGAATTAGAAATAGAAGAATAAAGCCTAAAGTCAGCAGAAGAAATGAAATCATAAAGATCACATAAGAAATAGTAGGGGAAAAAATATAAAAAACAATAAAACCAAGAACCGGTTTTTGGAAAGATAAACAAAAATGACAAAACTTTAACCAGGATCACTAAGAAGAAAAGAGAAAGGACCCAACTAAACAAAATAGCAAGTGAAAGAGGAAAAATAAATAAAATCCTTTAGATATAAACTTTCAAGTTGCAAACCTTCAAAGATGCAAACATGCATTTGCATGTCCAATCAGATAAGTTAGTTCACGTATCTGGCATACACAGTCACATGCTTCCATATTCTACAAATGGGCTTCTGTGTACTTTACGATTCAATACTGTAAAGGGTACAGCAGTATAATATCTTTATTTTAAGCCCACAGTGTCTGAAAGCAAGCATAGAGTCAGCAGTAATGTAGCTGGTAGACTATGGTACTTTTCAAGTTACTATATTGTAAGATTTAAAACGCTTTTTTGTGTATGTGTTTGTCTTTTATGTATTCTTTGTGTGAAAAGGGTTATAAACTTCTAAAAGTACCATACTACATAGCTGATTATGTTAGTTGGGTACCGAGGCTAATTTTGCTAGACTTACAAGCAGATTGGACTTGCAATGCCCTCTTGGTGTGGAACTCATTCGTATGTTTGTTGTTCAGTCACTCAGTCATATCTGGGGACTGGCTATAAAAACCAAACCCTCAGAGATATACAAAAAAAATCATAAGCGAATACTGTGAAGTTATACACCAACAAATTGGACAGCCTAGAAGAAATGAAAATTTTGAGAAACGTATAACCTGCCCAGACTGAGTCAAAAAGAAATAGACAATTTGAGCAAACTGATTATTAGTAGTGAAATGGAATTTGTAAGAAAACTCCCACCAAAGTCCCAGACCAGAGAACGTCAGAGGGGAATTCTAACAAACATGTCAAGAAAAACTAATAATCTTTCCTGCTGCTGCTGTTGCTGCTGCTGCTAAGTCACTTCAGATCAGATCAGATCAGATCCGTCACTCAGTCGTGTCCGACTCTTTGCGACTCCATGAATCACAGCACGCCAGGCCTCCCTGTCCATCACCAACTCCCAGAGTTCACTGAGACTCACATCCATCGAGTCAGTGATGCCATCCAGCCATCTCATCCTCTGTCGTCCCCTTCTCCTCCTGCCCTCAATCCCTCCCAGCATCAGAGTCTTCTCCAATGAGTCAACTCTTCGCATGAGGTGGCCAAAATACTGGAGTTTCAGCTTTAGCATCATTCCTTCCAAAGAAATCCCAGGGCTGATCTCCTTCAGAATGGACTGGTTGGATCTCCTTGCAGTCCAAGGGACTCTCAAGAGTCTTCTCCAACACCACAGTTCAAAAGCATCAGTTCTTCAGCGCTCAGCCTTCTTCACAGTCCAGCTCTCACATCCATACATGACCACAGGAAAAACCATAGCCTTGACTAGGCAAACCTTTGTTGGCAAAGTAATGTCTCTGCTTTTGAATATGCTATCTAGGTTGGTCATAACTTTCCTTCCAAGGAGTAAGCGTCTTTTAATTTCATGGCTGCAGTCACCATCTGCAGTGATTTTGGAGCCCCCCAAAATAAAGTCTGACACTGTTTCCACTGTTTCCCCATCTATTTCCCATGAAGTGATGGGACTAGATGCCATGATCTTCGTTTTCTGAATGTTGAGTTTTAAGCCAACTTTTTCACTCTCCACTTTCACTTTCATCAAGAGGCTTTTGAGTTCCTCTTCTGGACTGTGAAGAAGGCTGAGCGCCAAAGAATTGATGCTTTTGAACTGTGGTGTTGGAGAAGACTCTTGAGAGTCCCTTGGACTGCAAGAAGATCGAACCAGTCCATTCTGAAGAAGATCAGCCCTGGAATTTCTTTGGAAGGAATGATGCTAAAGCTGAAGCTCCGGTATTTTGGCCACCTCATGCGAAGAGTTGACTCATTGGAGAAGACTCTGATGCTGGGAGGGATTGAGGGGCAGGAGGAGAAGGGGACGACAGAGTATGAGATGGCTGGATGGCATCAGTGACTCGATGGATGTGAGTCTGAGTGACCTCCGGGAGCTGGTGATGGACAGGGAGGCCTGGCGTGCTGCGGTTCATGGGGTCGCAAAGAGTCAGACATGACTGAGCGACTGATCTGATCTGATCACTTTCTGCCATAAGGGTGGTGTCATCTGCATATCTGAGGTTATTGATATTTCTCCCGGCAATCTTGATTTCAACTTGTGTTTCTTCCAGTCCAGCGTTTCTCATGATGTACTCTGCATATAAGTTAAATAAACAGGGTGACAATATACAGCCTTGATGTACTCCTTTTCCTATTTGGAACCAGTCTGTTGTTCCATGACCAGTTCTAACTGTTGCTTCCTGACCTGCATACACATTTCTCAAGAGGCAGGTCAGGTGGTCTGGTATTCCCATCTCTCTCAGAATTTCCCACAGTTGGTTGTGATCCACACAGTCAAAGGCTTTGGCATAGACAATAAAGCAGAAATAGATGTTTTTCTGGAACTCTCTTGCTTTTTCCATGATCCAGCAGATGTTGGCAATTTGATCTCTGGTTCCTCTGCCTTTTCTAAAATCAGCTTGAACATCAGGAAGTTCACGTTTCACATATTGCTGAAGCCTAGCTTGGAGAATTTTGAGCATTACTTTACTAGCGTGTGAGATGAGTGCAATTGTGCGGTAATTTGAGCATTCTTTGGTATTGCCTTTCTTTGTAAATGCAATGAAAACTGACCTTTTCCAATCCTGTGGCCACTGCTGAGTTTTCCAAATTTGCTGGCATATTGAGTGCAGCACTTTCACAGCATCATCTTTCAGGATTTGGAATAGCTCAACTGGAATTCCATCACTTCATGACTGAAGTTGCTTTAGTCATGTTCAACTCTGTGCGACCGCATAGACAGCAGCCCACCAGGCTTCCCCGTCCCTGGGATTCTCCAAGCAAGAACACTGGAGTGGGTTGCCATTTCCCTCTGCAATGCATGAAAGTGAAAAGTGAAAGTGAAGTCTCTCAGTCATACCTGACTCTTAGCGACCCCATGGGCTGCAGCCTACCAGGCTCCTCCATCCATGAGCTTTTCCAGGCAAGAATACTGGAGTGGGTTGCCATTGCCTTTTCCTAAGCTAACTGAAATGGGGAGAACACTCTCAAATTCATTCTATATAAGGTCACTAGTACCCTGAAGCCAAAATCAGGCAAAGACACTACAAAAATAAAAATACAGGCCAATATCTTTGATGAACAAGGATGCAGAAATTCTCAACATTTATTAATAAACTGAATCCAACAATTTATGAAAGAATCAAACACCATGATCAACTTGGATTTATATCAGGGTCACAAGAAGAGTTTAACAACACAAATCAGTTGATGTAATATGCCATATTAACAAAAGAATGGATAAAAATCATGTGAGCCTCTCAACAGATGCAGAAAACGCATTTGACAAAATATAGCATCTATTCATGATGTTAAAAATACTCTTATCAAACAAAGATCAAACTGCCAGCATCCACTGGCTTACAGAAAAAGCAAGAGAATTCCAAAAAATAACATCTACTTCTGCTTCACTGACTATGCTAAAGCTTTGACTGTATAAAGCACAACAAACTGTGGAAAATTCTTCAAGAGATGGGAATACCAGACCACCTTACCTGCTACTTGAGAAACCTGTATGGAGCTCAAGAAGAAATAGTTAGAACTGGACATGGAACATAGACTTGTTCAAAATTAAAATAGAAGTAGATCAAGGCTGTGCATTGTCACCCTGTTTATTTAACCCATATGCAGAGTACATCATGCAAAATGCCAGGCTGGATGAAGCATAAGCTGGAATCATGATTGCCGAGAGAAATAGCAATAACCTCAGATATGCATATGACATCACCTTTATGGCAGAAAGCTAAGAACTGAAGAGCCTCTTAATGAAAGTGAAAGAGGAGAGTGAAAAAGCTAGCATAAAACTCAGCATTCAAAAAACTAAGATCATGGCATCTGGTGCCATCACTTCATGGCAAGTAGATGGGGAAACAATGGAAACAGTGAGAGACTTTATTTTCTTGGGCTCCAAAATCACTGCGGATGGTGACTGCAGCCATGAAATTAAAAGACACTTGCTCCTTGGAAGAAAAGCTATGACAAACCTAGACAGTGTATGAAAAAGTAGAGGCATTGCTGATAAAGACACATCTAGTCGAAGCTATGATTTTTCTAGTAGTCATGTATGGATATGAGAGTTGGACCATAAAGAAGGTTGAGTGCCGAAGAATTGATGCTATGGAACTGTGGTGTTGAAGGAGACTCTTGAGAGTCCCTGGACTGCAAGGAGATCCAACCAGTCCATCTTAAAGAAATCAATCCTGAATATTCATTGGAAGGACTGATGCTGAAGCTGAAGCTCCAAATAGTTTGGCCACCTAAAGCAAAGAGCTGACATTAGAAAAGACCCTGACGCTGGGAAAGATTGAAGGCAGAAGGAGAAGGGGATGACAGAGGATGAGATGGTTGGATGGCATCACAGAATCAATGGACATGAGTTTGAGCAGGCTCCAAGAGATGGTGAAGGAGAGAGAAGCCTGGCGTGCTGCAGTCCATGGGGTCAGAAAGAGTCGGACACAAATGCATGACTGAACAGCAACTTATCAAACAGAGTATAGAGGGAATGGACCTCACCATAATAAAGAACATTTCACTGAAAAGGGCAGGACACTCTCAAAGTCATTATATGAGGCCATTATCACTCTGATACCAAAACTAGACAAAGACACTACAATAAAGAAAATTACAAGCCAATAGCTTGATGAATATGGATCAAAATCCTTCAACAAAATATTACCAAACTGAATGCAACAACATAGAAAAAGAAGGATATACTACAATCAAGTTGGAGTCATCCCAGGGTCACAAGGCTGGTTCAACGTACACAAATCAATCAGTGTGATACACCTATTTACAAAAGTTAAGACAAAAACCACAGTATCTCAATAGACGCAGAAAAAGCATGTGATAGAATTCAACATCATAAACATGGTTCAACATGATAAAATCTCTCACCAGAATGGATATAGAGGGAACATATCTCAGCACAATACCACTTATGACAAATCCACAGCCAATATAACACATAACAGTGAAAAACTGAAACCCTTTCTGCTAAATTCTGGAACAAGACAAGAAAGGCCACTCTCACCAAGACTATTCAATATAGTATTGGAAATCCTACCACAAAAATCAGACAATAAAAAGAAATAAAATGTACCCAAGTGGAAGGGAGCAGGTAAAATTGTCTTTATATGCAAATAAGTTAAAACAATATAGAGAAACCCCTAAAGATCTGACACAAAAACTTAATAAAACTAATAAATGAATTCAGTAAGGTAGCAGGATACAGGGGGAAGGCAATGGCACCCCACCCCAGTACTCTTGCCTGGAAAATCCCATGGACAGGGGAGCCTGGTGGGCTCCAGTCCATGGGGTCGCTAAGAGTCAGATACGACTGAGCGACTTCACTTTCACTTTTCACTTTCATGGGTTGGAGAAGGAAATGGCAACCCACTCCAGTGTTCTTGCCTGGAGAATCCCAGGGATGGAGCCTGGTGGGCTGCCGTCTATGGGATCGCACAGAGTCGGACACGACTGAAGCGACAGCAGCAGCAGCAGCAGCAGCAGGATACAAGAGCATATACAAATATCTTTTACATTTCTTTAAACAAAAAGTGAAATATAATAAAGAGAAAGTAAAAAAGAAACAATTCCATTTAAGTCATGTCAAAAAAATGATATACCTAACCAAGGATGTGAAAGACATACACACAGAAAACTATAAAAAATAAAAAAAGGAAACTGAAAATAATATAAAGGAAATTGAAAAGGGTATAAATATTGCCCTTGCTATTGAATTGGGAGAATTAGTATCGTTAAAATAGCCATTCTACCCAAAGCAAGCTACACATTTAATGGGATCCCTATCAAAATACCTGTGACTTTTTTCACAGAATTAAAACAAATAATCATAAAGTTAATATGCAAATACAAAAGACCCAGAATTGCCAGAGTAATTCTAAAGGAAAAGATTAAAGTTGGAGGCATAACCCTCCCAGACTTCAGACATACTGTGAAGTTACATCAATCAAAATAAACTGGTTTTGGCAAAAAACAGACACATGGATCAATGGAACAGAATCAAGAGCCCAGAAATAAATCCATCCACCCACAGTCAATTAGTCTGCAACAGAGGAGGCAAGGATACACAATGGTGAAAAGACAGCCTCTTTAGCAAGTGGTGTTTGGAAAGCTGGGCAGCCACATGTAAAGCAATAAAGTTAGAACATACTCTCATACCACACATAAAAATAAACAAAACTAACTTGGTGATTAAACATAAGACAGGACACCACAAAACACTTACAAGAGAACAGAGGCAAACATTCACTGATAAGTGGTAGCAACAGTCTCCCAAGGTAAAAGAAACAAAAGCAAAATAAATAAATGACACGAAAAGTTTTTGCACAGCAAAGGAAACCATAAACAAAACCAAATAGACAGCCAACAGACTGGGAGAAATTATTTGCAAATGATGGAACCAATGAAGGCTTAATTTCCAAAACATAAAGACAGCTCATAAAACCCAATAGCAAAAAGACCAAACAACTCAATCAAAAAATGAGCAGAAGGGAGGAGGAGCTAAGATGGCGGACGAGTAGGACGGGGAGAATACTTTCTCCTCCACAAATTCTTTAAAAGAACATTTGAACATTGAGTAAATTCTACAAAACAACTTCTGAATGCCGGCAGAGGACATCAGGCACTTAGAAAAACAATTCACTGTCTTTGAAAGGAGATTACGAGCCCTGTGGTAACTACTTTTACGGAGAAGCAGCACGGACACCAGCATTTGCTATTAGCAAGCAGGGGCTGGGCTAAGAGGAGCGGCGCAGCCTGCATCGCTTTGAGTAAGGATTTGGCCTGGCTCACCATTTAAGAGCGACCTCGCCTGCCTACAACCGGCGCGCCATTTAAGAGCGACCTCGCCTGCCCGCGACCGGCGCGCCATTTAAGAGCGACCTCGCTTGCCCGTGACCTGCGCGCCATTTAAGAGCGCCCGCGACCGGCGCGCCATTTAAGAGCGACCTCGCCTGCCCGCGACCGGCGCGCCATTGAAGAGCGCCCCGCCGGCGCGTACTAAGAGCGCCCCGGCGGCTGCGTCGCGCACTAAGAGCGCGGCCGAGAGGAGCTACCCCACGACCGAGGAAGGACGGCGGTGAGGGCCAGCACACTAAGCATGGCCAAGAAGAGCTACCCCACGACCGAGGTCAGGAAGGGCGGCTGTGAGGAGAGACCCCTCATCCAAGGTAAGGTGCGATGGCTGTGCTTCACTGGCCGGGAGCAGCCGGGAGCAGCTGGGATGAGATACCCCACGCCCAAGGTAAGAGAAACCCAAGTAAGACTGTAGGTCTTGAAAGAGGGCATCAGAGGGCAAATACACTAAAACCATTCTCACAGATAACTAGTCAATCTAATCACACAAGGACCACACCCTTGTCTAACTCAATGAGATTAAGCCATGCCCTTAAGAAATCTGTATACAGGTCAGGAAGCAACAGTTAGAACTGGTCATGGAACAACAGACCGGTTCCAAATAGGAAAAGGAGTACATCAAGGCTGCATACTGTCACCATGTTTATTTAACTTATATGCAGAGTACATCATGAGAAATGCTGGACTGGAGGAAACACAAGTTGGAATCAAGATTGCCAGGAAAATATCAATAACCTCAGATATGCAAATGACACCACTCTTATGGCAGAAAGTGAAGAGGGGCTAAAAAGCCTCTTGATGAAAGTGAAAGTGGAGAGTGAAAAGGTTGGCTTAAGGCTCAACATTCAGAAAACGAAGATCATGGCATCTGGTCCCATCACTGCATGGGAAATAGATGGGGAAACAGTGGAAACAGTGTCAGACTTTGTTTTTCTGGGCTCCAAAATCACTGCAGATGGTGACTGTAGCCATGAAATTAAAAGACGCTTGCTCCTAGGAAGGAAAGTTATGACCAACCTAGATAGCATATTCAAAAGCAGAGACATTACTTTACCAACAAAGGTTCGCCTAGTCAAGGCTATGGTCCTTCCTGTGGTCATGTATGGATGTGAGAGCTGGACTGTGAAGAAGGCTGAGCGCCGAAGAATTGATGCTTTTGAACTGTGGTGTTGGGGAAGACTCTTGAGAGTCCCTTGGACTGCAAGAAGATCCAACCAGTCCATTCTGAAGGAGATCAATCCTGGAATTTCTTTAGAAGGAATGATGCTAAAGCTGAAACTCCAGTATTTTGGCCACCTCATGCGAAGAGTTGACTCATTGGAGAAGACTCTGATGCTGGGAGGGATTGAGGGCAGGAGGAGAAGGGGACGTCCGAGGATGAGATGGCTGGATGGCATCACTGACTCGATGGATGCAAGTCTGGGTGACCTCCGGGAACTGGTGATGGACAGGGAGGCCTGGCGTGCTGTGGTTCATGGGGTCACAAGGAGTCGGACACGACTGAGCGACTGATCTGATCTGAGGGGCAACCTGGGATGGGCGGGTCATGGTGGAGAGATATGACAGGGTGTGGTCCGCTGGAGAACTGAATGGCAAACCACTTCAGTATTCTTGCCTTGAGAACCCCATGAACAGTATGAAAAGACAAAATGATAGGATACTGAAAGAGAAACTCCCCAGGTCAGTAGGGGCCCAATATGCTACTGGAGATCAGTGGAGAAATAACTCCAGAAAGAATGAAAGGATGGAGCCAAAACAAAAAGAATACCCAGCTGTGGATGTGTCTGGTGATAGAAGCAAAGTCCCATGCTGTAAAGAGCAATATTGCATAGCAACCTGGAATGTCAGGTCCATGAATCAAGGCAAATTGGAAGTGGTCAAACAAGAGATGGCAAGAGTGAATGTTGACATTCTAGGAATTAGTGAACTAAAATGGACTGGAATGGGTGAATTTAACTCAGATGACCATTATATCTACTACTGTGGGCAGGAATCCCTCAGAAGAAATGGAGTGGCCATCATGGTCAACAAAAGAGTCCGAAATGCAGTACTTGGATGCAATCTCAAAAATGACAGAATGATTTCTGTTCATATCCAAGGCAAACCATTCAATGTCACTGTAATCCAAATCTATGCCCCAACCAGTAACGCTGAAGAAGCTGAAGTTGAAAGGTTCTATGAAGACCTACAAGACCTTTTAGAACTAACACCCAAAAAAGATGTCCTTTTCATTATAGGGGACTGGAATGCAAAAGTAGGAAGTCAAGAAACACCTGGAGGAACAGGCAAATTTGGCCTTGGAACACGGAATGAAGCAGGGCAAAGACTAACAGAGTTTTGCCAAGAAAATGCACTGGTCATAGCAAATACCCTCTTCCAACAACACAAGAGAAGACTCTATACATGGACATCACCAGATGGTCAACACCGAAATCAGATCGATTATATTCTTTGCAGCCAAAGATGGAGAAGCTCTATACAGTCAGCAAAAACAAGACCAGGAGCTGACTGTGGCTCGGACCATGAACTCCTTATTGCCAAATTCAGACTGAAATTGAAGAAAGTAGAGAAAACTACTAGACCATTCAGGTATGATCTAAATCAAATCCCTTATGATTATACAGTGGAAGTGAGAAATCGATTTAAGGGCCTAGATCTGATAGAGTGCCTGATGAACTATGGAATGAGGTTCGTGACATTGTACAGGAGACAGGGATCAAGACCATCCCCATGGAAAAGAAATGCAAAAAAGCAAAATGGCTGTCTGGGGAGGCCTTACAAATAGCTGTGAAAAGAAGAGAAGCGAAAAGCAAAGGAGAAAAGGAAAGATATAAACATCTAAATGCAGAGTTCCAAAGAATAGCAAGAAGAGATAAGAAAGCCTTCTTCAGTGATCAATGCAAAGAAATAGAGGAAAACAACAGAATGGGAAAGACTAGGGATCTCTTCAAGAAAATCAGAGATACCAAAGGAACATTTCATGCAAAGATGGGCTCGATAAAGGACAGAGATGGTGTGGACCTAACAGAAGCAGAAGATATTAAGAAGAGGTGGCAAGAATACACAGAAGAACTGTATAAAAAAGAGCTTCAAGACCCAGATAATCATGATGATGTGATCACTGACCTAGAGCCAGACATCTTGGAATGTGAAGTCAAATGGGCCTTAGAAAGCATCACTACGAACAAAGCTAGTGGAGGTGATGGAATTCCAGTGGAGCTATTCCAAGTCCTGAATGATGATGCTGTGAAAGTGCTACACTCAATATGCCAGAAAATTTGGAAAACTCAGCAGTGGCCACAAGATTGGAAAAGGTCAGTTTTCATCCCAATCCCAAAGAAAGGCAATGCCAAAGAATGCTCAAACTACCGAACAATTGCACTCATCTCACACGCTAGCAAAGTAATGCTCAAAATTCTCCAAGCCAGGCTTCAGCAATATGTGAACCGTGAACTTCCTGATGTTCAAGCTGATTTTAGAAAAGGCAGAGGAACCAGAGATCAAATTGCCAACATCCGCTGGATCATGGAAAAAGCAAGAGAGTTCCAGAAAAACATCTATTTCTGCTTTATTGACTATGCCAAAGCCTTTGACTGTGTGGATCACAGTAAACTATGGAAAATTCTGAAAGAGATGGGAATACCAGACCACCTGATCTGCCTCTTAAGAAATCTGTATGCAGGTCAGGAAGCAACAGTTAGAACTGGTCATGGAACAACAGACTGGTTCCAAATAGGAAAAGGAGTACGTCAAGGCTGCATATTGTCACCATGTTTATTTAACTTATATGCAGAGTACATCATGAGAAATGCTGGACTGGAAGAAACACAAGTTGGAATCAAGATTGCTGGGAGAAATATCAATAACCTCAGATATGCAGATGACACGACTCTTATGGCAGAAAGTGAAGAGGGGCTAAAAAGCCTCTTGATGAAAGTGAAAGTGGAGAGTGAAAAGGTTGGCTTAAAGCTCAACATTCAGAAAACGAAGATCATGGCATCTGGTCCCATCACTACATGGGAAATAGATGGGGAAACAGTGGAAACAGTGTCAGACTTTGTTTTTCTGGGCTCCAAAATCACTGCAGATGGTGACTGCAGCCATGAAATTAAAAGACGCTTGCTCCTTGGAAGGAAAGTTATGACCAACCTAGATAGCATATTCAAAAGCAGAGACATTACTTTACCAACAAAGGTTCGCCTAGTCAAGGCTATGGTCCTTCCTGTGGTCATGTATGGATGTGAGAGCTGGACTGTGAAGAAGGCTGAGCACCGAAGAATTGATGCTTTTGAACTGTGGTGTTGGAGAAGACTCTTGAGAGTCCCTTGGACTGCAAGAAGATCCAACCAGTCCATTCTGAAGGAGATCAATCCTGGGATTTCTTTGGAAGGAATGATGCTAAAGCTGAAACTCCAGTATTTTGGCCACCTCATGCGAAGAGTTGACTCATTGGAGAAGACTCTGATGCTGGGAGGGATTGAGGGCAGGAGGAGAAGGGGACGACAGAGGATGAGATGGCTGGATGGCATCACTGACTCGATGGATGCGAGTCTGAGTGACCTCCGGGAGCTGGTGATGGACAGGGAGGCCTGGCATGCTGCGGTTCATGGGGTCGCAAAGAGTCGGACACGACTGAGCGACTGATCTGATCTGATCTGATCCCAAGCGCTACCCGAACGAAATAACCAGACTGTCAGATATCTACTACATCAAAAGCCAGCCCTAACCTAAGACACCACCAGGATTACCTACGGAACAAAGGACTGCACAGAGATAGCTGGCTGCAGACCGTCCCACTCCAGTGACAGGCAGCCAGAGCCGAAGTGGGCAATCACAGCCCTAGAGAGACATTATCTACAAAACTGTAAGCAGGTTTCTGTGTTAACTAATGCTTCTTGGGGCTCTGGACGGTCAACATTCGCCTGAGAAGGTGCGCCAGTTGTATGCCCAGAAGACTGAGCGGCAGGGAGGCGATAAGTCACAGCAGCTGTGCTCACTAAACATTTCATCACCTACGCTACTTGGACCTGGGAAGGGCACAAAACGCAGACTCAACTGAGTCTGTGCTTCAGAGGACTATCCGAGTGCCTGAACCTGGCCGGCATAGATTTGGGTGTTCATTTCCGCCCCCTCTGTAACAGGGCAGAGATCAGATATTGAAAAGACCAGTAAACTGCCTCATTAAAGAGAATTCAACAAACTACCAGAATATAGTAAGGACACTCTAAATCTGGCAATTTCAACAAGATGAGGAGACAGAGGAATACCCAGCAGCTAAAGGTGCAGGATAGATACCCACCAAACCAAACCAAAGAGGAAGAGATAGGGAATCTACCTGATAAAGAATTCCGAATAATGATATTGAAATTAATCCAAAATCTTGAAATAAAAATGGAATCACAGTTAAATAGTCTGGAGACAAGGATTGAGAAGATGCAAGAAAGGTTTAACAAGGACCTAGAAGAAATAATAAAGAGTCAACATATAATGAATAATGCAATAAATGAGATCCAAAACACTCTGGAAGCAACAAATAGTAGAATAACAGAGGCAGAAGATAGGATTAGTGAATTAGAAGATAGAATCTTAGAAATAAATGAATCAGAGGAGAAAAAAGAAAAACGAATCAAAAGAAATGAGGACAATCTCAGAGACCTCCAGGATAACATTAAACGCTACAACATTCGAATCATAGGAGTTCCAGAAGAAGAAGATAAAAAGAAAGACCATGAGAAAATACTTGAGGAGATAATAGTTGAAAAGTTCCCTAAAATGGAGAAGGAAATAACCACTCAAGTTCAAGAAATCCAGAGTCCCAAACAGGATAAACCCAAGGTGAAACACCCCAAGACACATACTAATCAAATTAACAAAGACTAAATATAAAGAACAAATATTAAAAGCAGCAAGGGAAAAACATCAAATAACTCACAAGGGAATTCCCATAAGGATAACAGCTGATCTTTCAATAGAAACTCTCCAAGCCAGGAGGGAATGGCAAGACATAATTAAGGTGATGAAAGAAAATAACTTACAGCCCAGATTATTGTATCCAGCAAGGATCTCACTCAAATATGAAGGAGAAATCAAAAGCTTCACAGATAAGCAAAAGTTGAGAGAATTTTGCACCACTAAACCATTTCTCCAACAAAAATTAAAGGACATTCTCTAGATAGGAATCACTAAAAGGGTGTACAAATTTGAACGCAAAACAACAAAGTAAATCTTACTTATTAATAATTACTTTAAACATTAATGGGCTGAATGCCCTAATCAACAGGCAAAGACTGGCCGAATCGATACAAAAACAAGACCCCTACATACCTTGTCTACAAGAGATAACCAAAAGATTAAAACGGGTCGAATGGATACAAAAACTAGACCCCTATATATGTTGTCTACAAGAGAACCACCTTAAAATAGGGGATATATACTGACTGAAAATGAAGGGCTAGAAAAACATTTTCTATGCAAATACGGACCAAAAGAAAACAGGAGTAGCAATACTCATATCAGATAAAATTGACTTTAAAATAAAGGTCCTGAAAAGAAGACAATGAAGGGTACACATAACGACTTAAAGGAACAATCCAAAAAGAAGTTATAACAATTATATATGCACCCAACATTGGAGTACTGATATATCTAACACAAACACTAATTAGTATAATAGAAGAAATGTACAACAACACAATAATAGTGGGAGACTTTAATACCCCACTCATACAATCTGGCTGTAATAGACAAAGTAAAGAGGAAAACATATTCACTTATGAGCCTCAAAAAATTCATTTCACTCAGGAGAGTTTAAAAAAATTTAAAAAATAGACTTATTTGTTCATTCTGTAAATGTTTATTGACTGTTTTATGGGTCTGGTAACACTTTGGGTTTTAGGGAGGAAGAAGTGACAAATGTGATCCTGTCCTAAATAATATATTGTTGTAAAGATAGACCTACCAATACAAAATACCAAGATGTGCCTAAGATGAGGACACCCAAACTGGACTTTTAGTTTCCTGAACTTTTCATTTCCAGATCAAACCTCCTAATATAAGATGAATTTAATATGATTTTTTTAAATGTTCTTTGTGATTAAAAACAGAAAGCCATTAATTAAGAAATTACATATACTCCTCCCCACCATCACTCCTTTTTTCCTTCCCATTTCCCTCCCACCATCAATGATCCTCTCCTTTGTCCATTTTCCCCTGCAAAAAAGAAAAAATAATAATAAATAAATTTGCAAAGAAAATTTTAAAAAAAAGCAACCCCCCGTGAGCTCACAATTTCATCAGCTTTTCTAAAAAAAAAAACAAAAATGAGCAGAAGACCCAAATTGTACATTGTACAGAAATGAGCAGAAGTTCTCCAAAGGAGACACACAGATGGCCAACAGGCACATGAAATGGTTTTCCATATTGCTATTTATTAGAAAATGCAGTAAAAGTGCAATGATGTATCACGTGTTAGGGAAATCAGGTGGAGGAAGTCTTGTTTAGACTTCAGAAACAGGCCTCTCACCTGCTTCTGACCTGCCTGGACACTGCCTGGATTCTGTGCCCATTTGCAAGCACAGCAAGTCAGGGAGCACTTTAGATAAGCAAGGGAGTGGGTCTTGGATTTCTTGAGCCCCTGGAGGTCTGGCCAGCCCCCAGGGTCCAAGAAGTCTTACGCTTCCCGAGATGAAACAAACAGCATTGTAAAAGTTAAAGTGAAATCAAAGCTGCATTTTTGAACACAAACATGATGATATCAGTTTGCAGCCTTGGATTGCAAACAGAAGCTCTGCAAACTGACATTGGAAGTCTCACCCTTGGGGTGGATGCACCACCTGGGACCCTTTCCCAATAGAGACTCCAGATTGCTATTGCTCGGGACTTCCCAGCACTGTTCAAGTCTGCATGTAGGTTGCTGACCCAATTTGGTGATGTGTACGCTGTTACTTCTCTCTGTTTCTATTTCCTTTCTTTTCATGACTGTATATTGACATTAAGTCAGATAATCAATAAAAATGGAAATTATCTATTTGTATGTAGCAAGTGGCTTCTTCTATTAATGAATCCCTCAGAAGAAACGGAGTGGGCATCATGGTCAACAAAAGAGTCCGAAATGCAGTACTTGGATGCAATCTCAAAAACGACAGAATGATCTCTGTTCGTTTCCAAGGCAAACCATTCAATGTCACAATAATCCAAGTCTACGCCCCAACCAGTAACGCTGAAGAAGCTGAAGTTGAACAGTTCTATGAAGACCTACAAGACCTTTTAGAACTAACACCCAAAAAAGATGTCCTTTTCATTATAGGGGACTGGAATGCAAAAGTAGGAAGTCAAGAAACACCTGGAGTAACAGGCAAATTTGGCCTTGGAATACGGAATGAAGCAGGTCAAAGACTAATAGCGTTTTGCCAAGAAAATGCACTGGTCATAGCAAATACCCTCTTCCAACAACACGAGAGAAGACTCTATACATGGACATCACCAGATGGTCAACACCGAAATCAGATTGATTATATTCTTTGCAGCCAAAGATGGAGAAGCTCTGTACAATCAGCAAAAACAAGACCAGGAGCTGACTGTGGCTCAGACCATGAACTCCTTACTGTCAAATTCAGACTGAAATTGAAGAAAGTAGGGAAAACCACTAGACCATTCAGGTATGACCTAAATCAAATCCCTTATGATTATACAGTGGAAGTGAGAAATCGATTTAAGGGCCTAGATCTGATAGATAGAGTGCCTGATGAACTATGGAATGAGGTTCGTGACATTGTACAGGAGACAGGGATCAAGACCATCCCCATGGAAAAGAAATGCAAAAAAGCAAAATGGCTGTCTGGGGAGGCCTTGCAAATAGCTGCGAAAAGAAGAGAAGCGAAAAGCAAAGGAGAAAAGGAAAGATATAAACATCTGAATGCAGAGTTCCAAAGAATAGCAAGAAGAGATAAGAAAGCCTTCTTCAGCGATCAATGCAAAGAAATAGAGGAAAACAATAGAATGGGAAAGACTAAGGATCTCTTCAAGAAACTCAGAGATACCAAAGGAACATTTCATGCAAAGATGGGCTCGATAAAGGACAGAAATGGTATGGACCTAACAGAAGCAGAAGATATTAAGAAGAGGTGGCAAGAATACACAGAAGAACTGTACAAAAAAGAGCTTCACGACCCAGATAATCACAATGGTGTGATCACTGACCTAGAGCCAGACATCCTGGAATGTGAAGTCAAGTGGGCCTTAGAAAGCATCACTACGAACAAAGCTAGTGGAGGTGATGGAATTCCAGTGGAGCTATTCCAAATCCTGAAAGATGATGCTGTGAAAGTGCTGATGCTGTGAAAGTGCTGCACTCAATATGCCAGCAAATTTGGAAAACTCAGCAGTGGCCACAAGATTGGAAAAGGTCAGTTTTCATCCCAATCCCAAAGAAAGGCAATGCCAAAGAGTGCTCAAACTACCGCACAATTGCACTCATCTCACACGCTAGTAAAGTAATGCTCAAAATTCTCCAAGCCAGGCTTCAGCAATATGTGAACCGTGAACTTCCTGATGTTCAAGCTGGATTTAGAAAAGGCAGAGGAACCAGAGATCAAATTGCAAACATTCACTGGATCATGGAAAAAGCAAGAGAGTTCCAGAAAAACATCTATTTCTGCTTTATTGACTATGCCAAAGCCTTTGACTGTGTAGATCACAATAAACTGTGGAAAATTCTGAGAGAGATGGGAATACCAGACCACCTGATCTGTCTCTTGAGAATTCTGTATGCAGGTCAGGAAGCAACAGTTAGAACTGGTCATGGAACAACAGACTGGTTCCAAATAGGAAAAGGAGTACATCAAGGCTGTATATTGTCACCATGTTTATTTAACTTATATGCAGAGTACATCATGAGAAATGCTGGACTGGAAGAAACACAAGCTGGAATCAAGATTGCCGGGAGAAATATCAATAACCTCAGATATGCAGATGATACCACCCTTATGGCAGAAAGTGAAGAGGAACTCAAAAGCCTCTTGATGAGAGTGAAAGTAGAGAGTGAAAAGGTTGGCTTAAAGCTCAACATTCAGAAAACAAAGATCATCGCATCTGGTCACATCACTACATGGGAAATAGATTGAGAAATGTGGAAACAGTGTCAGACTTTATTTTTCTGGGCTCCAAAATCACTGCAGATGGTGACTGCAGCCATGAAATTAAAAGACGCTTACTCCTTGGAAGGAAAGTTATGACCAACCTAGATAGCATATTCAAAAGCAGAGACATCACTTTGCCAACAAAGGTTCGCCTAGTCAAGGCTATGGTCTTTCCTGTGATCATGTATGGATGTGAGAGCTGGACTGTGAAGAAGGCTGAGCGCCGAAGAATTGATGCTTTTGAACTGTGGTGTTGGAGAAGACTCTTGAGAGTCCCTTGGACTGCAAGGAGATCCAACCGGTCCATTCTGAAGGAGATCAGCCCTGGGATTTCTTTGGAAGGAATGATGCTAAAGCTGAAACTCCAGTATTTTGGCCACCTCATGTGAAGAATTGACTCATTGGAGAAGACTCTGATGCTGGGAGGGATTGGGGGCAGGAGGAGAAGGGGACGACAGAGGATGAGATGGCTGGATGGCATCACTGACTCGAGGAATGTGAGTCTAAGTGACCTCCGAGAGCTGGTGATGGATAGGGAAGCCTGGCGTGCTGCAGTTCATGGGGTCACAAAGAGTCGGACACGACTGAGCGACTGATCTGATCTGATCTGATCTGCCCCTAAAGCAAAAGTAAAATATTTTGCAGAGCAATTATCCCACACTGGTAAGAATGTTGTTGTTGTTGTTGTTGTTAAGCCAGAATGGCCATCATCAAAACATTTTAAAATAATAAGTGTTGGAACAGATGTGGAGAAAAGAGAGCCCTCCCACACTGTTGGGTAGGACTGTAAATTGCTGCAGCCAATATATGATCTTACAATCCCATTCCTGGCCATGTATTCAGAGAAGGCTCTAATTCAAAAAGATACACACACACCAAATGTCATAGCAGCACTAGTTACAATAGCCAAGATATGGAAGCAATATAAATGTCCATTAACAGAGGAATGGATGAAGAAGATGTGGTACATTTAACAGTGAAATATTACACAGTTGGGGAGGGAGAAGGTGGAATCATTTGAGAGAGTAGCATTGAAACGTATACATTACCATATACAAAAGAGATAACCAGTGGGAATCTGCTGTATGACACAGGGAACCCAAAACTGGTGCTCTGTGTCAACTTAGAGGGGTGGGATGGGAGGGAGGTGGGAGAGATGTTTAAGAACAAGGGGACATATGTATACCCGTGGCTGATTCATGTTGATGTATGGCACAAATCAACACAACATTGTAAAATATGTATCCTCCAATTAAAAACAAAATGAAAAAAATTTTAAACTATACACATGAAATCAGAGAATGAGAAATGTTTTAGTGGTTGGAAACTAAATCTTAAATAAAATAAAATAAAACTTCCATTATTTTCTTTTAAAAATATGTGAATTTTCTGGGTGCAAAGTGACATGGGAGTGTCAAGGCTGAAAGGAAAATAATACAAAGAAGCTAAATTTTTTAAAAGAAAGAAAAAGAAGATGTAGTATACATATACAATGAAATATTGCCCAGCCATTAAAAAGAATGAAATAATGCCATTTGTAGCAACATAGATAGACCTAGAGATTATCATATGAAATAAAATAAGTCAGAAAGAGAAAGACAGATATCATATGATATCACTTATATTTGGAATCTAAAAAAAATGCACAAACAAACTTTTCTACAAAAGAGGAATAGACTCATAGAATTCAAACACGGAGATAGTAGGGTAACGGGGGAGACATAAATTCGGAGTTTAGGACTAACTTCTATACAGTAATATAGATAAATAGACAAATAACAAGAACTTACTGTACAGCACAGGGAAATATATTCAATATCTTGTAATAATCTATAACGAAAAGAATCTGAAAATGAATATGTATATATTTACATGTACGTGTACAGCTGAACCACCTTGCTGTATACCTGAAACTAACACAATATTGTAAATCAACTATTTTTAAGTTTTTTAAAAGGATTAACAAAATAATATGACTTTATATAATCTTGGGATGAAAAAGAAATTTATGAAGTAGAAAAATGAACCAAAAACCATACAAGAAAAACTATAACAATTTAAAAGTTGATTATGACTGAAAATTCAACTTACCTAAAATAATTTTGAAATACACTTGATGAAATGGCAAATACAATTGCAAAATATTTTTAAGAGGCAATGTGATAAAGCCTGTAACATAAAAAGCATAAGCCAATAAGGGGTGGGCATACATATATATCAAAACCTTTATAAATCTGATCTACTAAGAACATGGTCACTTGGGAGTCTGTGCAGGTTAAGAAAGCCAAGAATGTCACGGGATCAAGAACGATGTAAGAAGGTTCAAAGGAGGCAATGACACAACCACTGTGTCTGTTTGGTGGGGAAGGAAATGGCAACCCACTCCAATACTCTTGTCTGGAGAATTCCACGGACGGAGGAGCCTCGGGGGCTCTAGTCCATGGAGGTCTGAAAGAGTCGGACCCGACTGAGTGACTACCACACATGTGCTTGGAGAGGGGCACCTCTGATACTTGTGTCACCCAGTCTAGCATCCTCAGAACCCCAGGATCTCCAAAGATGACAACGGAAAATTAGTGAGGTATAATTCAAAAGGCCATGGAATTATACATGAGTAGTTCTGACATATTATTATGGAGTAACTAGTTTGGCTTTCCTGTACAGAAATTAATGATTCAAAGTGATATATTGAAGCAGATATCAAATCAATTATTATTATATGAAAACATCCTCAAGGGAACAAATTAAATTAAAAGTGCTCTTGGCAAGAATAAGTCAGAAGTGTTTAGACCATAGTTAATTCCCATGAAGTTCAGTAAATGATTATTTTTGATTCAACACAATTCACTTTTACAAGGTAGTAGGTTTAATAGACATTATCTCGTTTTATTCTAGATGATCCTTTACCCTCATTTTCCAGGTGGAAAAAAAAAATCAGAAGGTAACAAAGTTCAAGATCCCATCCTTAAGAAAGTGCAGACCTGGAACTCAACATCCATCCGCCACCCCAGAGCAATACCTGATGTTTACACGACAGATTAATCTTTTCACTGAAGGTTAGAGAACTGGTATAAAGGAGAAAGAAAACTCGAGAAAGAGCCATAAGGGGAAGGTATGGACCTGAGAGAGGGGGAAGAGTAGAAAGATGGGAGCTACTGGGGGCTATGAACTTTCTTCTGCAAAGGTCCTACTGAACGGTTCACATGGCTATAGAGACATCACACAGTCTACTCGCCTCTCTAAATTTTTCCCTCTCACCTTGACCCAGATGCCCAGAAAGAGAGTTCTTGCCAAAGGTTGAAATTTTCGATTTCTTTTTCAAAGGAATTGTCCAGGTGGGTCCTATTGCTCTCTGAGATGGGAACCTTTAAACCATTATACTCTCACAGCCAGAGAGATGCCCACACTGAAAATCCTCTTAAATGTGTTACTAAGGGGAGAGCGAGGTGGGAGGGAAGATAATCAGGGGTCAAAAACTCCAAGTACTTGCTCTCTAGAGTCATGGTTGTCATGGAGTTTTGTCCCTGCTAATTTCATGCCCTGATACCAAGTCCCTTCTGAGTCAGTTCTCTCTCCCTTGGGCCTGACATGACCTCATCATTATAGCTTTTCTTTCCATGAAATTGGAGTCCTATGAGCTGCAATGGACATGGTGATCCTCTAGTCCTATTCCTATGATTTCCAAGTGAGGATCTGAATATATGGAGCTCAAATTTTGCCCAAGATGACACAGTTAGCTGGAAAAATACTTTGAACACAACAAAATACATGTATATGAACACTTTCCTGTTTGCAAAGCAATTTCATTTTATAGATGTACACATACCTATATGCATGCTAAGTCGCTTCAGTTGTGTCCTATCCTTTGCGACCCAGTGGACAGTAGCCCACCAAGCTCCTCTGTCTGTAGGGTCCTCCAGGCAAGAATACTGAAGTGGGTGGCCATGCCCTCCTCCTGGGGATCTTCCTGACCCAGGGATCGACCTGTGTCTCTTATGTCCCCTGCAGGCGGTTTCTTTACCACTATGGAGAAGGAAATGGCAACCCACTCCAGTACTCTTGCCTAGAAAATTCCATGGATCGAGGAGCCTGGTGGGCTACAGTCCATGGGGTCACAAAGAGTCAGACACGACTGAGCGACTTCACTCTTCACTCAGTGTTACCTGGGAAGCCCATATACATACGTACATTTTCTCAAATACCTAACCTCACTCAATCAACACCTTGAGAGATGGACATGGCATTATTTCCTGTGCCTAAATGAGAAATTTAAGCAAAAAGGAATACAATAGAACTAATTCATAGTGGGGCCATAAATCATCATGGTTGCAGCCACAGGCATTGTATTGGCCAAACTGAGTTGAATTTTAGCTCTTCTGCTTGATGAGGGTGTGACCTCCAGCAAGTTAACCTATCTGAGATTTAGCAGTATCACCTATAATATAAGACTGATAGTAGATTCAAGTTAAATCATGCTCATAAACTATTTAGAGTGTGTAGTATGCAGCATGCCTTCTGTTAATAGTAGGTGTATTGGGGATTTCCCTGGGGTCCAGTGGTAAAGAATCGAGCTCCCAATGCATGGTGCATGGGTTCCATCCCTGGTTGTGGAACTTAGATCCTGTCTGCTGCACGATGCAGTTCCCCCAACCCCCGAAAATACCAGGTGTAACAAATATGTGGTAAATTGGAGTTCTTTCCAAAATATGCTGAATTACTAACCATTCATTAAAAATATCTACTTAAGATGATTCTCATAAAATTTGGGGGGTTTTTTTGTTTGTCTGTTTTAAATGGAGCTCATCTATCCTGTCATTCCTGGGGATCTAGAGATATTTTAGGAAGGCCCCATTCTCAGCTTCATCTTCTTCACCTAATCTTACTTCTAGGGAGAAAGAGATGGGTGGGGTCGCAAAGAGTCAGACATGACTGAGCGACTGATCTGATCTGATCTGATCTGATAAAAACCAATGATTTAACCATTTAGGCTGAACAGATTGTTAAAATAGATTTAAAAACATGAGGCAGTCTTGATTCCAGCTTGTGTTTCATCCAGTACGACATTTCATGTGATGTACTCTGCACATAAAGTAAATAAGCAGGGTGACAATATACAGCCTTGACATACTCCTGCCTCAATTTTGAACCAGTCTGTTGTTTCATGCCTGGTTCTAACTGTTGCTTCTTGACCTGCATACAGGTTTCTCAGGACACAAGTAAGGTGGTCTGGTATTCCACCTCTTTAAGAATTTTCCACAGGTTGTTATGACCCACACAGTCAAAGCCTTCAGCGCAGTCAATGAAGCAGAAAAAAGATGTTTTTCTGGAATTCCTTTGCTTTTTCTATAATTCAATGGATGTCTGCAATTTGATCTCTGATTCCTCTGCCCTTTCTAAATCCAGCTTGTACATCTGGAAGTTCTAGGTTCACACACTATTGAATCCTAGCTTGAAGGTTTTTGAGCATGACCTTGCTAGCATGTGAAATGAGTGCAATTGTGAGGTAGTTTGAACATTCTCTGGCGTTGCCCTTCTTTGGGTTTGGAATGAAAACTGACCTTTTCCAGTCTTGTGGCCACTGCTGAGTTTTCCATATTTGCTGGCATTTTGAGAAATGAAAATCAAAACTAAATGAAATATCACCTCACACTGGTAAGAATGGCCATTATCAAAAAGTTTACAACCAATAAATGCTGGAGAAGGTGTGGAGAAAAGGAATGTTCTTGTACTATTGGTGAAAATGTAAATTCATACAGTCACTTTGGAAGATCTCTTTATTTACGCAGTCCTTCATTGCTACGAATTTCCCTCTTAAAACAGATTTTGGTACATTTCATAGATTATATTTTGTATTTCTACTTCCTTTGTCTCAAGACATTTTTTAAAAAATATTCATTTATTTGGCTGCATTGGGTCTTATCTGACGCATGTGGGATCTTTCATTGCACTGCACGGACTCTAGCTGTGGAGTAGGGCTCAGTCACTGGAGTGTGCAGGCTCAGCTGTTCTGCGGCACGTGTGACCTCAGGTCCTCAACCAGGGGTCAAACTCACATCCCCTGCATTGCAAGGCAGATTCTTAACCGCTGGACCACCAGGGATGTCCCAAATTTTTTTAAATTTTGAATTTGATTTCTTCCATGATGCATGATGTTCAGTAGCATGTTGTTTAACCTCCTCATATTTGCAAATTTTCCAGTATTCTTTTTGTATTTAATTTCTAATTTTACACATTAGTGTCTGGAAAAGATGTTTGATATCATTTCAGTCTTCTTATATTTCTTGAGACTTGTTTTGTGGCCTAACATATGCTCTATCTTAGAGGATGATTTATATTCACTTGTAAAGAGTGTGTTTTACTTCCTTTGTGCGTATGTTCTGTGTCACTTAAACATCTCTGTTTTAATGTGTAGCTTAATCCCAATGTTTCATTATGGATATTTTGTCCGGAAGATCTATCCATTGTTAAAAGTGGGATATTGACTTTCCTTGCTATTATTGTAATGCTACCTGCTTCTTCCTTCAAGTCTGTTAATATTTTATTTGTATATTTACATGTTCTATGCTGAGTTTATATATATTGACAAATGCTACATCCCTTTGTGGGATGATCCCTTTACCATTGTATAAAGACTGTGTTTGCCTCTTATGATACTTTTTGTCTTAAAGTCTAACTTTTCTGAGCTGAGTATAGCTTAACCCTGCTCTATTTTATTTTTACTTACATGGAATTACTTTTTCCATCCCTTTACTTTAAATCTATTTCAGTTTCTTTCAGTTCTTAAAGCTGTAGTGAATCTCCTTTAGGTACATACAGCTGGGCTCAATTTTTTTATCGGTTCACCACTCATTCTGTTTGATTGGAGAATTTAATATTTATATTTAAATTATTATCGACAGATGTGAATTTACTATTGTCATTTTGTTTATTTTTCTGACTGTTTTGTAATTCCTTTCTTTCTTCTTCTGCTTTCTTTATAATTTGCTGATCAGAGATACCAAAGGAACATTTCATGCAAAAATGGGCTCGATAAAGGACAAAAATGGTATGGACCTAACAGAAGCAGAAGATATTACGAAGAGGTGGCAAGAATACACAGAAGAACTGTACAAAAAAGAGCTTCACGACCCAGATAATCATGATGGTGTGATCACTGACCTAGAGCCAGACATCCTGGAATGTGAAGTCAAGTGGGCCTTAGAGGGCATCACTGCGAACAAAGCTAGTGGAGGTGATAGAATTCCAGTGGAGCTATTCCAAATCCTGAAAGATGATGCTGTGAAAGTGCTGCACTCAATATGCCAGCAAATCTGGAAAACTCAGCAGTGGCCACAAGATTGGAAAAGGTCAGTTTTCATCCCAATCCCAAAGAAAGGCAATGCCAAAGAGTGCTCAAACTACCGCACAATTGCACTCATCTCACACGCTAGTAAAGTAATACTCAAAATTCTCCAAGCCAGGTTTCAGCAATATGTGAACCGTGAACTTCCTGATGTTCAAGCTGGATTTAGAAAAGGCAGAGGAACCAGAGATCAAATTGCCAACATCCGCTGGATCATGGAAAAAGCAAGAGAGTTCCAGAAAAACATCTATTTCTGCTTTATTGACTATGCCAAAGCCTTTGACTGTGTGGATCACAATCAAGTGTGGGAAATTCTGAAAGAGATGGGAATACCAGACCACCTGATCTGCCTCTTGAGAAATCTGTATGCAGGTCAGGAAGCAACAGTTAGAACTGGTCATGGAACAACAGACTGGTTCCAAATAGGAAAAGGAGTACGTCAAGGCTGTATATTGTCACCCTGTTTATTTAACTTATATGCAGAGTACATCATGAGAAATGCTGGACTGGAAGAAACACAAGTTGGAATCAAGATTGCTGGGAGAAATATCAATAACCTCAGATATGCAGATGACACGACTCTTATGGCAGAAAGTGAAGAGGGGCTAAAAAGCCTCTTGATGAAAGTGAAAGTGGAGAATGAAAAGGTTGGCTTAAAGCTCAACATTCAGAAAATGAAGATCATGGCATCTGGTCCCATCACTACATGGGAAATAGATGGAGAAACAGTGGAAACAGTGTCAGACTTTATTTTTCTGGGCTCCAAAATCACTGCAGATGGTGACTGCAGCCATGAAATTAAAAGACGCTTACTCCTTGGAAGGAAAGTTATGACCAATCTAGATAGCATATTGAAAAACAGAGACATTACTTTGCCAACAAAGGTTCGCCTAGTCAAGGCTATGGTCTTTCCTGTGGTCATGTATGGATGTGAGAGCTGGACTGTGAAGAAGGCTGAGCACCGAAGAATTGATGCTTTTGAACTGTGGTGTTGGAGAAGACTCTTGAGAGTCCCTTGGACTGCAAGGAGATCCAACCAGTCCATTCTGAAGGAGATCAGCCCTGGGATTTCTTTGGAAGGAATGATGCTGAAGCTGAAACTCCAGTATTTTGGCCACCTCATGCGAAGAGTTGACTCATTGGAGAAGACTCTGATGCTGGGAGGGATTGGGGGCAGGAGGAGAAGGGGACGACAGAGGATGAGATGGCTGGATGGCATCACTGACTCGATGGATGTGAGTCTGAGTGACCTCCGGGAGTTGGTGATGGACAGGGAGGCCTGGCGTGCTGCAGTTCATGGGGTCGCAAAGAGTCGGACACGACTGAGCAACTGATCTGATCTGATGCTTAGATTCATTTCTCTTTATCATTTGTGAATTGAAGATATTTGGCTTTGTATTAACAATGAAGCTTACACTAAAGATCTTGTCCTAAAACAGTCTGTTTTAACATGAAAACAACTTAATATTCAAATACATGCAAGAAAAGTTTTTACCTTGCTCTCTCACATTTGACTTTTTGGATGTAATAATTTGCATTTCTTATCTTTTATATCCATTAACAAATTATTGGAGTGTTAGTTATGTTTACCTCTTCTGAGTTTTAATCTTCACACCAGATTTATAAGTGACATACCAGCATGGCTACTCTAGCATATTCAGAATTCCACATTATTGACTCCCACCAGAGAGATTTATATTTTATATGTTTTGCATTGCTAATTAGTGACCTTTTGTTTCTGCTTGAAAAATTCCCTTGAACATTTGTTGTAAAGTCAATCTAGTGTAAAATCATCAGATTCGTTTTTCTGGAAAACTACCTATCATTCCTTCAATCCTGAAGGACAACTTATCCAGACAGACGACTGTTGTTGGCAAGTTTTTCTTTCAGCACTTTGAGTAGATAGTGCCACTGCCTTTGGGCTGAAGCATTCTAGTGAAAAAGCTGCTGATAGCCTTAAGGACGTTCTCTTGTATGTAACAAGTTGCTTTTCTCTTGCAGCTTTTAAGATTATCTCCTTGTCTTTACCTTTTGACATTTTATTTGTGATATGCTCAGTTTGGTTCTCTTTGTATTCAAATCACTAATCATCAGGGAAATGTAAATTAAAGCCACAATGATACATCACTTCACAAGTGTTAGAATGGCAATCAGTAAGAAAAAGGGAGAGCACAGGTGTTGGTAAGGAAGTGGCAATAAAAGAATGCTTGTACACTGTGGGTGGGGATACACAAATGGGCTCAGCTGCTACAGAAAACACTATGGAGATTCCTCAGAAATTAAGAATAGATCTACCATATGATCCAGCAATCCCACTTATGGGTATATATCAATGGAAATAAAAATAGGATATCAAAAAGATATGTGCTTCCATATTTACTGCCACATTAATCACAAAGCCAAAATATGGAAACAAGCTAAGTGTCCATCAACAGATGATTCGATGATGAAGACAAGGTGCATACAAACAATGGAAAAAATGTTCAACTTTGAGAGGAGCAGGGGAACTGAAGAGGTGAATGTAGAGGGCACAGACTTGCAATTGGAGGATGAATAAGTTCTGGAGGTCTAATGCACAGCATAGTGACTATAATCAACACTGTATTGTCAACATGTAGCAGATGTCTCTCTTCTACTGAAGACTTCACAGACTATTAGAAACAGATTTTGCATACACTCATACACATTTTTAGAGAGCAATGCTTAAGAAAATGTACCTATGTTTGGATGGGGGTGAAGTGGGCTCATATCCTTTATTTATATTGCACTATTTCTTTGTCATGGGGTAGCCCTAATTATCGGAGAAGGCAGTGGCACCCCACTCCAGTACTCTTGCTTGGAACATCCCATGGACGGAGGAGCCTGGTAGGCTGCAGTCCGTGCGGTCGCTAGAGTCAGACATGACTGAGCGACTTCACTTTCACTTTTCACTTTCATGCATTGGAGAAGGAAATGGCAACCCATTACAGTGTTCTTGCCTGGAGAATCCCAGGGATGGTGGAACCTAATGGGCTGCCGTCTATGGGGTCACACAGAGTCGGACACGACTGAAACGACTTAGCAGCAGCAGCAGCAGTAACAGCCCTAATTATACTCTAGCAAAAGTTCAACAGTTCCCCTTCTCTCAGGCATATTCATGTGTGAACTAATGGAAAATTGTACAAGGGCTTCAAATACTTCCTCACTTACAGGTGTTAATTAAGTAGGATAATTCATGGGACCATCGGCATTGTCACCCTAAAACAGCATTAAGAATCCAATGACTCTGTGAAACGGATGGCCAGTCCAGGTTCGATGCATGAGACAAGATGCTCAGGGCTGGTGCACTGGGATGACCCTGAGGGATGGGATGAGAAGGGAAGGGGGCAGGGGGACACATGTACACCTGTAGCTGATTCAAGTCAGTGTATGGCAAAACCACTACAATATTGTAAAATAATTAGCCTCCAGTTAAAATAAATAAAGTAAAAACAAAACAACAACAAAAGAATCCACTGACTCTCTGAGGATAAAATGTAAATTAATGATACAATTTAATTGGTTGGTTAAAGTCTGGGAGATCTGGAAACTCAACAGTCAGGATAGCACCTTGTTTTTCTTTTTAACCAGACCATGGGACCACAAATTTACATCCTGCTTCTGAAGACAAAAATTGGCTAGAGCTGATAACCCTGCTTATCCCACAAACTCTTTCCTTTCTTGCCCCTTGAGGTTTGAGATTTGCAGGAAAATACCAGCATTAAAGTACTTCTAGCCATTCCATCTTGGTGATTATATTGCCTGCATACAACCATAAATGTCTCAGACATGACATGTTGAACACAGACAATAGAAAGGAATGTCTATTGGTTTTTCCATATTGGCTCTTACTCTGCAACACTGAATATTTCGTGACTTTATTATTGCCATGAATTCTCACACAATTCTCATCACATCAAAGATGTTCAGATGCTTGAAATAGCAGGAATTATTTTGACAGTATGATCCCACCAGCTATGTCAACCAGGGGTAAATTTTCCAGACTTACTGAGGGAGGGAAAGACGAGCTTGACTTCCACAATATCAGAAATTGCTACTGACTGTGACATGGATTTTGAATATCATCCCCATCAGAAATTCCCACTGGACGCTAGAAGCAAAATGTTACATCATCAGAATCATAAGTTAACATCCCTGAAGGGGCCGTACACTTCATTCCACCTCTCTTTATACCTCAAATCATGTCTTTCTATTTAGACTACAACTGTGGAACTAGAATGTGATCAATAACTTATCAGATAAAAAGCACTGAAAGAGGTATTACTCAAACATGAGCTGTATCAGACGAGCCTTCCAGGATGGCACATCTAGGCCAATTGTATACCTTGCTTCTGTCCAAAGACACGCCCTCTCTGTGTGTTGGTTCTCATTCCGGCCAGAAACACAGAATGGACGTCGATGACCACCACGTCTGGATTATGCAGCGTCAGAGTATTGGGGGGACAAGGTTTACCAGCTCCTGGGGCTTCAGCCAGGTGTCTCTCCTTTAGGGTCAGATGGAACTCTGTTTCATCTCAGAAGTAGAAAAGAAGCAACAGGTTCCGAACCTTGGTGTTTCATGAATAATAGTAATAGATTAATAAATAATGAGGCCACTCCACATGGAGGATGAAAACAATGGGTCTCTAGGACCTAAAGATACTGTGTCTGTGTAGTTTGATTCAATTGTTGGTCCATTTTGGCATATCATCTGGGTCAAATTAAGTCCTCTTTGTCAAAGGCAGAATGAACTTTGTTGTAGTCCATTCATGTAAATATTATTGAGGGTTAAGGTAGGTCATTCTAATAAGACAAATCCGTCAAGAATCTCAGTCTGTGGCCTGAGCAACACTGTCTCTTCTTTTGCAACCTCTTCAAGGCATCTTTGATTTCTTTGTTTCTCAGACTGTAAATCAAAGGATTCAACATGGGAATCACCACCGTATAGAAGACTGATGCAAATCTGTCAAAGCTGGAGGAACCACCAGTGCTGGAACTCAAGTAGACAAAGATACTTGAGGTATAGAAGAGAGTGACTGCTGCCAGGTGGGAAGCACAGGTGTTGAAAGCCTTGGACCTGCCGCTTGAGGTCGTGATCTTCATGATGGAGATGACAATGTAGACATAGGATATCATGATAACTAAGGCATTTATTATCCCAAAGATCATTGTTAATATGGCAGTCAAGAGTTGTACAAAAAAAGTGTCAGTGCAGGATAGAACTAGCAGCTGGGGCAGGTCACAGAAGAAGTGGTTGATGACATTAGGCCCACAGAAGTGGAGCTGGAGCATGAAACACAATTGGAATACAGTAGCAGAGAGTCCAGCCAAGTAGGATCCCAGCACCATCCGACCACAGACAGTGGGCGACATGACTGACGAATAGAGGAGTGGGTTACAAATGGCGGCATATCGGTCGTAAGCCATGGCGGTCATGAGACAAGACTCACTCAACCCCATGGTGGAGAATACAAAATTCTGAATAACACAATCCACATAGGTGATAATTTGCCGCTCCTGGAAAAATTCGTAGAGCATCTTTGGGGCTGTGGAGGTCACGTAGCAGATGTCCATGAAGGACAAGTTACTGAGAAAGAAGTACATGGGGGTGTGGAGGTGGGAGTCCATTCTTATTAAGATGAGGAGTGACAGGTTCCAAGTCAGCGTCAAAATGTATATCACCAGGAACACGACAAAGAGAACCACTATGATTCTGGGAAAATCTGAGAATCCCAACAGGAGAAAATGAGTGATCTCTGTGATATTTTCTCTCCTAATCATTGGTTTGATGCTCCTAAAATCAGAAAAGAGACAAGAGAATGCATCACTGGCTCACCAATTGTGATGGTAGCATCACAATTCTCATATACGCCATACTCTTCCTCCATTGAGCCCTGGATAAAAGGAAATGCTCTGCTCCCCTGGAGAAAAGATTTCAGCTTTTCTTCTTGGATTGTCAGGAAGTGCCTCCTCAGTGCTTCAGGTTCTCTATTATTTCATGAGGTCTCATGATAATTATAAGATATATATTTAAAAAGTCTACAAGCAATAAATGCTGGAGAGGGTGTGGAGAAAAGGGAACCCTGTTACACTGTTGCTGGGAATGCAAACTAGTACAGCCACTATGGAGAACAGTGTGGAGATTACTTAAAAAACTGGGAATAGAACTGCCTTATGATCTAGCAATCCCACTGCTGGGCATACACACTGAGGAAACCAGAATTGAAAGAGACACGTGTACCCCAATGTTCATCGCAGCACTGTTCACAATAGCCAGGACATGGAAGCAACCTAGATGTCCATCAGCAGATGAATGGATAAGAAAGCTGTGGTACATATACACAATGGAGTATTACTCAGCCATTAAAAAGAATACATTTGAATCAGTTCTAATGAGGTGGATGAAACTGGAGCCTATTATACAGAGTGAAGTAAGCCAGAAAGAAAAACACCAATACAGTATACTAACACATATATATGGAATTTAGAAAGATGGTAACAATAATCCTGTATACGAGACAATGAAAGAGACACTGATGTATAGAACAGTCTTTTGGACTCTGTGGGAGAGGGAGAGGGTGGGATGATTTGGGAGAATGGCACTGAAACATGTATAATATCATATATGAAATGAGTCGCCAGTCCAGGTTCGATGCATGATACTGGATGCTTGGGGCTGGTGCACTGGGATGACCCAGAGGGATAGTATGGGGAGGGAGGAGGGAGGAAAGTTCAGGATGGGGAACACATGTATACCTGTGGCAGATTCGTTTTGATATATGGCAAAACCAATACAATATTGTAAAGTTAAATAAAATAAAACTTTTTTAAACTTTTTTAAAAAGCAATAGAAATCTTGTGATTAATATATATAAGGACGAGATCATTGATTAAAATGCTGGGTTTTTTGAAGACCTCTAATAATGTATAACTGCTGCTTTATAATAATACAGCATAAGTGGTATCATTTCAGGATAAATTTGAAGTAGCTTTTCTCCTACATGATCATCTAGAGAGATTTTTATATTTTGTTCTTTTATCCATAGGAAAGTTACTCCATTTATAATAACCTCTCAATCTTTTTACAAGTATATTTATTAAAGTGGCTCCTAAATGGCCTAGAAAAGTATATCATGATTTGTAATCCTGAGTTGTTGGAGAGATACAGCATGTATGCCCATTTAAGTTATGTAGTAAGTGTTCTTAGGGAGGCCTTCATGTAAAATATTTCAAAAATTAGCTAGTACAATTCACTACTGGCCCCCATTATTGGCCTGTTTTTATGATATTTTTCTTCTTAGGAAATAGCAGAGAACTGTGGTTAAGTTTTCAGACTTTGGAGTTTTAGTTTTGAGTGTCATAATCAAGTATAGATCATTCTATATATCATAAACAATATCAGATCAGATCAGTCGCTCAGTCGTGTCCGACTCTTTGCGACCCCATGAACTGCAGCACGCCAGGCCTCCCTGTCCATCACCAGCTCCCGGAGGTCACCCAGACTCGCATCCATCGAGTCAGTGATGCCATCCAGCTATCTCATCCTCTGTCGTCCCCTTCTCCTCCTGCCCTCAATCCCTCCCAGCATCAGAGTCTTCTCCAATGAGTCAACTCTTCACATGAGGTGGCCAAAATACTGGAGTTTCAGCTTTAGCATCATTCCTTCCAAAGAAATTCCAGGATTGATCTCCTTCAGAATGGACTGGTTGGATCTTCTTGCAGTCCAAGGGACTCTCAAGAGTCTTCTCCAACACCACAGTTCTAAAGCATCAATTCTTCGGCGCTCAGCTTTCTTCACAGTCCAGCTCTCACATCCATACATGACCACAGGAAAGACCATAGCCTTGACTAGGCGAACCTTTGTTGGTAAAGTAATGTCTCTGCTTTTGAATATGCTATCTAGGTTGGTCATAACTTTCCTTCCAAGGAGCAAGCGTCTTTTAATTTCATGGCTGCAGTCACCATCTTCAGTGATTTTGGAGCCCAGAAAAACAAAGTCTGACACTGTTTCCACTGTTTCCCCATCTATTTCCCATGCAGTGATGGGACCAGATGCCATGATCTTCGTTTTCTGAATGTTGAGCTTTAAGCCAACCTTTTCACTCTCCACTTTCACTTTCATCAAGAGGCTTTTTACCCCTCTTCACTTTCTGCCATAAGAGTCGTGTCATCTGCATATCTGAGGTTATTGATATTTCTCCCGGCAATCTTGATTCCAACTTGTGTTTCTTCCAGTCCAGCATTTCTCATGATGTACTCTGCATATAAGTTAAATAAACATGGTGACAATATGCAGCCTTGACGTACTCCTTTTCCTATTTGGAACCAGTCTGTTGTTCCATGACCAGTTCTAACTGTTGCTTCCTGACCTGCATACAGATTTCTTAAGAGGCAGATCAGGTGGTCTGGTATTCCCATCTCTTTCAGAATTTTCCATAGTTTATTGTGATCCACACAGTCAAAGGCTTTGGCATAGTCAATAAAGCAGAAATAGATGTTTTTCTGGAACTCTCTTGCTTTTTCCATGATCCAGCGGATGTTGGCAATTTGATCTCTGGTTCCTCTGCCTTTTCTAAAACCAGCTTGAACATCAGGAAGTTCACGGTTCACATATTGCTGAAGCCTGGCTTGGAGAATTTTGAGCATTACTTTACTAGCGTGTGAGATGAGTGCAATTGTTCGGTAGTTTGAGCATTCTTTGGCATTGCCTTTCTTTGGGATTGGGATGAAAACTGACCTTTTCCAATCTTGTGGCCACTGCTGAGTTTTCCAAATTTGCTGGCATATTGAGTGTAGCACTTTCACAGCATCATCATTCAGGACTTGGAATAGCTCCACTGGAATTCCATCACCTCCACTAGCTTTGTTCGTAGTGATGCTTTCTAAGGCCCATTTGACTTCACATTCCAAGATGTCTGGCTCTAGGTCAGTGATCACATCATCATGATTATCTAGGTCTTGAAGCTCTTTTTTATACAGTTCTTCTGTGTATTCTTGCCACCTCTTCTTAATATCTTCTGCTTCTGTTAGGTCCACACCATCTCTGTCCTTTATCGTGCCCATCTTTGCATGAAATGTTCCTTTGGTATCTCTGATTTTCTTGAAGAGATCCCTAGTCTTTCCCATTCTGTTGTTTTCCTCTATTTCTTTGCATTGATCACTGAAGAAGGCTTTCTTGTCTCTTCTTGCTATTCTTTGGAACTCTGCATTTAAATGTTTATATCTTTCCTTTTCTCCTTTGCTTTTCGCTTCTCTTCTTTTCACAGCTATTTGTAAGGCCTCCCCAGACAGCCATTTTGCTTTTTTGCATTTCTTTTCCATGGGGATGGTCTTGATCCCTATCTCCTGTACAATGTCACGAACCTCATTCCATAGTTCATCAGGCACTCTATCTATCAGATCTAGGCCCTTAAATCGATTTCTCACTTCCACTGTATAATCATTAGGGATTTTATTTAGGTCATATCTAAATGGTCTAGTGGTTTTCCCTACTTTCTTCAATTTCAATCTGAATTTGACAATAAGGAGTTCATGGTCTGAGCCACAGTCAGCTCCTGGTCTTGTTTTTGCTGATTGTATAGAGCTTCTCCATCTTTGGCTGCAAAGAATATAATCGATCTGATTTCGGTGTTGACCATCTGGTGATGTCCATGTATAGAGTCTTCTCTTGTGTTGTTGGAAGAGGGTATTTGCTATGACCAGTGCATTTTCTTGGCAAAACTCTGTTAGTCTTTGCCCTGCTTCATTCCGTATTCCAAGGCCAAATTTGCCTGTTACTCCAGGTGTTTCTTGACTTCCTACTTTTGCATTCCAGTCCCCTATAATGAAAAGGACATCTTTTTTGGGTGTTAGTTCTAAAAGGTCTTGTAGGTCTTCATAAAACCTTTCAACTTCAGCTTCTTCGGCGTTACTGGTTGGGGCATAGACTTGGATTACTGTGACATTGAATGGTTTGCCTTGGAAACGAACAGAAATCATTCTGTCATTTTTGAGATTGCATCCAAGTACTGCATTTCGGACTCTTTTGTTGACCATGATGGCCACTCCATTTCTTCTGAGGGATTCCTGCCCACAGTAGTAGATATAATGGTCATCCGAGTTAAATTCACCCATTCCAGTCCATTTTAGTTCGCTAATTCCTAGAATGTCGACATTCACTCTTGCCATCTCTTGTTTGACCACTTCCAATTTGCCTTGATTCATGGACCTGACATTCCAGGTTCCTATGCAGTATTGTTCTTTACAGCATCGGACTTTGCTTCTATCACCAGACACACCCACAGCTGGGTATTCTTTTAGTTTTGGCTCCATCCTTTCATTCTTTCTGGAGTTATTTCTCCACTGATCTCCAGTAGCATATTGGGCCCCTACTGACCTGGGGAGTTTCTCTTTCAGTATCCTATCATTCTGTCTTTTCATACTGTTCATGGGGTTCTCAAGGCAAGAATACTGAAGTGGTTTGCCATTCCCTTCTCCAGCGGACCACACCCTGTCATCTCTCTCCACCATGACCTGCCCATCCCAGGTTGCCCCTCCGGCATGGCTTAATCTCACTGAGTTAGACAAGGGTGTGGTCCTTGTGTGATTAGATTGACTAGTTATCTGTGAGAATGGTTTTAGTGTATTTGCCCTCTGATGCCCTCTTTCAAGACCTACTGTCTTACTTGGGTTTCTCTTACCTTGGGCGTGGGGTATCTCATCCCGGCTGCTCCTGGCCGCTCCCGGCCAGCGAAGCACAGCCATCGCACCTTACCTTGGACGAGGGGTCTCTCCTCACCCCCGCCCTTCCTGACCTCGGTCGTGGGGTAGCTCTTCTCAGCCGTGCTTAGTGCGCTGGCCCTCACCGCCGTCCTTCCTCGGTCGTGGGGTAGCTCCTCTCGGCCGCGCTCTTAGTGCGCGACGCAGCCGGCGGGGCGCTCTTAGTGCGCGACGGTCGCGGGCAGGCGAGGGCGCTCTTAAATGGCGCGCCGGTCGCGGGCAGGCGAGGGCGCTCTTAAGTGCGCGAGGGTCGCGGGCAGGCGAGGTCGCTCTTAAATGGCGCGACGGTCGCGGGCAGGCGAGGTCGCTCTTAAATGGCGCGCCGGTCGCGGGCAGGCGAGGTCTATAATCAGTATCAGATCAGATCAGATCAGTCGCTCAGTCGTGTCCGACTCTTTGCGACCCCATGAACTGCAGCACGCCAGGCCTCCCTGTCCATCACCAGCTCCCGGAGGTCACTCAGACTCGCATCCATCGAGTCAGTGATGCCATCCAGCCATCTCATCCTCTGTCGTCCCCTTCTCCTCCTGCCCTCAATCCCTCCCAGCATCAGAGTCTTCTCCAATGAGTCAACTCTTCACATGAGGTGGCCAAAATACTGGAGTTTCAGCTTTAGCATCATTCCTTCCAAAGAAATTCCAGGATTGATCTCCTTCAGAATGGACTGGTTGGATCTTCTTGCAGTCCAAGGGACTCTCAAGAGTCTTCTCCAACACCACAGTTCAAAAGCATCAACTCTTCGGCGCTCAGCCTTCTTCACAGTCCAGCTCTCACATCCATACATGACCACAGGAAAGACCATAGCCTTGACTAGGCGAACCTTTGTTGGTAAAGTAATGTCTCTGCTTTTGAATATGCTATCTAGGTTGGGCATAACTTTCCTTCCAAGGAGTAAGCGTCTTTTAATTTCATGGCTGCAGTCACCATCTGCAGTGATCTTGGAGCCCAGAAAAACAAAGTCTGACACTGTTTCCACTGTTTCCCCATCTATTTCCCATGCAGTGATGGGACCAGATGCCATGATCTTCGTTTTCTGAATGTTGAGCTTTAAGCCAACCTTTTCACTCTCCACTTTCACTTTCATCAAGAGGCTTTTTAGCCCCTCTTCACTTTCTGCTATAAGGGTGGTGTCATCTGCATATCTGAGGTTATTGATATTTCTCCCGGCAATCTTGATTCCAACTTGTGTTTCTTCCAGTCCAGCATTTCTCATGATGTACTCTGCATATAAGTTAAATAAACATGGTGACAATATGCAGCCTTGACGTACTCCTTTTCCTATTTGGAACCAGTCTGTTGTTCCATGACCAGTCATAATCAGTATAGATCATTCCTAATTTCAGTTCCCCTCACTTAAAAAGTAACTAGCAACTATTCATAGGAAGAATACCAGTGTGAAAATCCTAAAACACAGAGATGAATGTGAAGCACCCCTCTGGGCCACAGTGACCGAGAAGAACCACATTAAGGGAGTTAAGAAGTTCCTCTCAGACAGCCTTGCCCTTCCCCACTACCGGTTCGGTGCCACGCCAAGAGGGCTCCTCTTGGTCTACGGTTTTCCTGCCAAACTGGGCAACTTAGAAAAAATGAATAAATTTCTAGAAATATACAACTTGGGAAAACTGAATCCAGGGGAAACAGAAAGACTAAACAGGCCCATAATGACTAAGGAGATTGAATCGGGAATTAAAAACCTCCCAGCAAAGAAACGCCCGGGACCAGAGGCTTCATGATGAATTCTATCAAACATTTAAAGAAGATTAATGCCAATCATTTTCAAAGTCTTCCAAAAAGTTAAAGAAAAAAAGTAACATTTCCAAACTCATTTTGCAAAGCCAATATTACTTTGATACCAAAGTGAAATAGGGAAATTACAAGAAAATAAAATCACAGATCATTACCCTTGATAAATGGAGATTTTTAAACTCTCAACAAAATACGAGCAAATAAAATTCAGCGGCACATAGAAAGGATCATACACCATGATCTAGTAGAGTTCATTCTTGAGATGCAAGAATGGGTCGATCAATCAGTGTGATCAGATCAGATCAGATCAGATCAGTCGCTCAGTCGTGTCCGACTCTTTGCGACCCCATGAACCGCAGCACGCCAGGCCTCCCTGTCCGTCACCAGCTCCCGGAGGTCCCTCAGACTCGCATCCATCGAGTCAGTGATGCCATCCAGCCATCTCATCCTCTGTCGTCCCCTTCTCCTCCTGCCCTCAATCCCTCCCAGCATCAGAGTCTTCTCCAATGAGTCAACTCTTCACATGAGGTGGCCAAAATACTGGAGTTTCAGCTTTAGCATCATTCCTTCCAAAGAAATTCCAGGATTGATCTCCTTCAGAATAGACTGGTTGGATCTTCTTGCAGTCCAAGGGACTCTCAAGAGTCTTCTCCAACACCACAGTTCAAAAGCATCAATTCTTCGGCGCTCAGCCTTCTTCACAGTCCAGCTCTCACATCCATACATGACCACAGGAAAGACCATAGCTTTGACTAGGCGAACCTTTGTTGGTAAAGTAATGTCTCTGCTTTTGAATATGCTATCTAGGTTGGGCATAACTTTCCTTCCAAGGAGCAAGCGTCTTTTAATTTCATGGCTGCAGTCATCATCTGCAGTGATTTTGGAGCCCAGAAAAACAAAGTCTGACACTGTTTCCACTGTTTCCCCATCTATTTCCCATGCAGTGATGGGACCAGATGCCATGATCTTCGTTTTCTGAATGTTGAGCTTTAAGCCAACCTTTTCACTCTCCACTTTCACTTTCATCAAGAGGCTTTTTACCCCTCTTCACTTTCTGCCATAAGAGTCGTGTCATCTGCATATCTGAGGTTATTGATATTTCTCCCAGCAATCTTGATTCCAACTTGTGTTTCTTCCAGTCCAGCATTTCTCATGATGTACTCTGCATATAAGTTAAATAAACATGGTGACAATATGCAGCCTTGACGTACTCCTTTTCCTATTTGGAACCAGTCTGTTGTTCCATGACCAGTTCTAACTGTTGCTTCCTGACCTGCATACAGATTTCTTAAGAGGCAGATCAGGTGATCCGGTATTCCCATCTCTTTCAGAATTTTCCATAGTTTATTGTGATCCACACAGTCAAAGGCTTTGGCATAGTCAATAAAGCAGAAATAGATGTTCTTCTGGAACTCCCTTGCTTTTTCCATGATCCAGCGGATGTTGGCAATTTGATCTCTGGTTCCTCTGCCTTTTCTAAAACCAGCTTGAACATCAGGAAGTTCACGGTTCACATATTGCTGAAGCCTGGCTTGGAGAATTTTGAGCATTACTTTACTAGCGTGTGAGATGAGTGCAATTGTGCGGTAGTTTGAGCACTCCTTGGCATTGCCTTTCTTTGGGATTGGGATGAAAACTGACCTTTTCCAATCTTGTGGCCACTGCTGAGTTTTCCAAATTGTGATACACTGCTTTAATATAAAGAAATGTAAAAATCACATAAGCCTCTCAATAAATGCACAAAAGGCATTTGACAAATTCAACATCCAATCATGACAAAAATTCATGAGTCAAGTATCGAAGGACTTCATCTCAACGTAATAAAGCACATAGTAACATGACTTCATCTAACATACTCAGTGGTGAGTGATTGAAAGCATCTCTCCCAAGATCAGGAGTAAGACAAGCAACTACCCATTCCTACTTAACATAGCTCTAGAAATCCAAGCCAGGTCAATCAGGCAGGAAAGATAAATAAATAAATAAATGCAATGAGAACTGGAAATAATTGAAACTGTTTCTGTTTATAGACAACATGATTTTTTTTGACAACATGATTTTTAATACAGAAAATCCTAAAGATTCCACCCCAAAACGGTAAGATCTTATGAACAAGTTTAGTTAACTGCTGCTGCTGCTAAGTCACTTCAGTCGTGTCCGACTCTGTGTGACCCCATAGACTGCAGCCCACCAGGCTCCCCCATCCCTGGGATTCTCCAGGCAAGAACACTGGAGTGGGTTGCCATTTCCTTCTCCAATGCATGAAAGTGAAAAGTGAAAATGAAGTCGCTCAGTCGTATCCGACTCTTAGCGGTCCCATGGACTGCAGCCTACCAGGCTCATCTGTCCATGGGATTTTCCAGGCAAGAGTACTGGAGTGGGGTGCTATTGCCTTCTCCGAGTTTAGTTAACTGCAGTATACCAAATCAACAGATAGAAATCAGTTGCATTTCTATTATCTAGAACAAATTATCTGAAAAAAAAGAAATAAAACAATTCCTGTTGGGAGCCGGTTTGAATTAGCGCTCCGCCCATGACAAAGGTCGTGAGGAAGGAGGCTTAATAACGCAAGGGCAAGATTGAGCCTCAGGAGCCCCTTGGAGGTTCTCGAGCATTTACCCCAAAAAAGCCAGAGTCTGCCTACTTTCTGCTTTGTGTTCTCACCTCTGACTTTATGGGGGGCTGTCCCCCACTACCTCTCTCTGAAAAAAAGTTAACTTAGAGCTCCAGTTAATAAAAATTCTTGGGCGTGACAGGACTGTTTTAACCTACAAACTCCTCCGAAGGTTCTCTAGCCTACCTGACAGGCTTGTCTGGCCACATGTGATTGCTCACAGCCTCCCAACAGTGGGAGGCACGAGATGCTCTTAACCTTCTAAAAACAGATTCTTTAGAGAAGTTAGAAAACTATTAGTATAAGTATAGTGGGCTGATTAGAAATTGTATTGGTGAAGGGTTTTTCGTTTGTTGAGCCAATGATTGCTGCTAAGTCTCCACTTCCCCTGCCCTTATACACATTAATGAATATATAGAAGAAATAAGTATTAACCTTTGATACTAACCACGTTAGACCTTAGGCTAAGTAAATTCTTTCCCTGACTGAAACCCACTACACCCTCACCCTATAGGAATGTAAATTTATCTAGTGGAGTCTGTTTTAAGAATAATCACCCTGGAGAAATAAGTGTCCTGGTTGACTGACCGCTATCACAAGGAGAAGGTCATAAATTGTCAACAGGCCCTCTGGCCAGAAGATGATGTAACACCCCTAAGACCTCTGTATACATTGTAAGAAGCACCTGACTTTGATAAAAGTCAGGGCTGCTGACCCCACGTGACTTTTGTATAACATCTCAGTGTATAAAAGTAGACCATGGAAAATAAAGAATTGGGATCAGTTCCTGGAAAGGCTGGTCTCCCCATGTCGCTCTCTCTCTCAAATTCTGGCTGAGTCTCCATCTGGAGCGCGGAACCCACCATGCTTACTAATTATGCCTGGGCTTCTAAGATCGGACCGGGGAGGCCTCAGTGTCTCCTCTCCTTCGGGAGAACGGAAAGACGCCTGTGGCCTACGTAAGTGGTGCAAACTTCTTGTCTTGAAGTTTTATTGGTCCCCCGCGTAAACCAAGCTACTCAGCCTCTTTTCTCCACTGAATTTTCCTACTGAGCTATCCTTGTTCTATTATTCTTTATATCTCTAATTATAACTATCGTGTCCTGACCCCCACCGATGCCGTCCTCACTTCGAAGTCCCTGGATCAGCTGGGGCTGGTTCCCAGCAAATTCCATTTACAGTAGTATCAAAAACAAAACACTAAGGAATGAATTAACTGAGGAGATGAAAGATCTTCAAAATGAACACTCACTATAAGACACTGACAAAAGAAAATGAAAATACGTAAGTAAATAGAAAAATCTTCCATATTCATGTATTGAAAGAATGGATATTGTTTAATTGTCCATAATGCCCAAAGCCATTGATAGACTCAATGCAATACTTATCAAGATTCCAAAGACATTTTTCACAGAAATAGAACAACAATCCTAAAATTGACCTGGCACCACAAATACCCTGAACGGACAAAGCAATCCTGAGAAAGAAACCAAAGCTGGAGACATTATGCTTCCTGATTTCAAACTGCATTACAAAGCTATATTTTTTTTAAAAGTGAGATTATATCAAACTAAAAAGCAAAAGAAATAAACAAAAGGAAAAGGCAATCCATGAATTGGGAGAAAATATTTGCAGAAACACATCTAGTAAGGAGTTCGCATCCAAAATACATAAAGAAGTCATGCTCACTAGAGAGTTATTCACAATTATTGCAATCGCCAAACATTGAAACAACTTACATGTCCACTGAAAGGTGAATGGATACTATGGCCATACTACCCTGAATGTGTCCGATCTTGTCTGAAAGGTGAATGAATAAAACAAAATTACACACATGCACACATATATATATACATGTATACATATATACGAAATATTCAGACATGAAAAAGAAAATCTTGGCATTTGCAACAGCTTGGATAGATCTCAAGGGCATTCTGCTAATTGAGATCAGTCACACAGAGAAAAACAAATACTGTATAATCTCCCTTTATGGAGAATCTAAAAATAAATCTCATTTTAAAAAAAATCAGATTGTGATTGACAGAGGCAGAAGTAGAAGATGGAGGAACTGGTTAAAAATGATCAGAAGATATAAACTCCCAGTTAGAAGATAAGTTCTGGGGATACAATGTACAACATGATGACATTAGTTAAGAATACTGTATTGTATACTTGAAAGTTTCTAAGAAAATAGACCTCAAAAGATCTCATAATAAGGAATAACACTATGTCTATGGGAAGTGATGGATGCTAACTATTCTATGGTGGTAATCACTGGGCAGTATGTACACGCATCAGGTCATCATGCTGTGCACCTTGCTGCTGTCATTCGGTTGCTAAGGCCCATCTGGCTCTTCGGGACAGCAGCACACCAGGCTCCTCTTTCCTTCACTGTCTCCCGGACTTTGCTCAAACTCATGCTCATTAGGTCAATGATGCCATCCAACTGTCTCGTCCTCTGTCACCCTCTTCTCTGGCCCTCAATCTTTCCCAGCATCAGAGTCTTTTCTAATGAGTTGGCTCTTCACATGAGGTGGCCAATGTATTGGAGTTTCAGCTTCAGCATCAGTTCTTCCAACGAATATATTTAGGTTTGATTTCCGTTAGGATGAACTGGTTGGATCTCTCTGTAGTCCAAGGGACTCCCAAGAGTCTTCTCCAACACCACAATTAAAGTGCATCAATTCTTCAGCGCTCAGCCTTCTTTATGGTCCAACTGTCACATCTATACATGACTACTGGAAAAACCATAGCGTTGACTATACAGACTTCTGTCAGCAAAGAGATGTCTCTGCTTTTTAATATACTGTAGGATTGTGGTAGCTTTTCTTCTGAGAAGCAAACAGCTTTTAAATTCGTGGCTGCAGCCACTGTCTGCGGTGATTTTGGAGCTCAAGAAAATAAAATCTGTCACTGTTCCCACTTCTTCTTCATCTATTTGCCATGAAGTAATGGGACTGGATGCCATGATCTTCATTTTTTGAATGTTGAGTTTTAAGCCAGCATATTCACTCTCTTTTTTCACCCATATCAAGACACTCTTTATAAAGTTTCTTTTCTCTTTCTGCCACTGAAGTGATATCATCTACATATCTGAGGTTGCTGATATTTCTCCCAGCAATCTTAATTCCAGCTTGTGATTCATCCAGCCCAACATTTCACATGATGTACTCTGCATATATGTTAAATGAACAGGATGACAGTATACAGCCTTGACGTACTCCTGCCTCACTTTTGAACCAGTCTATTGCTTCATGTCAGAGAAGGCAATGGCACCCAACTCCAGTACTCTTGCTTGGAAAATTCCATGGATGGAGGAGCCTATTAGGCTGCAATCCATGAGGTCGCTAAGAGTCGGACATGACTGAGCAACTTCACTTTCACTTTTCACTTTCATGCATTGGAGAAGGAACTGGCAACCCACTCCAGCATTCTTGCCTGGAGAATCCCAGGGACAGGGGAGCCTGGTGGGCTGCCGTCTATGGGGTCGCACAGAGTCAGACACGACTGAAGTGACTTAGCATAGCATTGCTTCATGTCTGGTTCTAACTGTTGCTTCTTGACCTGCATACAGGTTTCTCAGGACGCAAGTAAGGCAGCTTGGTATTCTCACCTCTTTAAGAATTTTCCACATGTTGTTGTGATCCACACAATCAAAGCCTTTAGCACAGTCAATGAAGCAGAAGTAGATGTTTTTCTGGAATTCCCTTGCTTTTTCTATACTTTAACAGACGTTGGCAATTTGATTTCTGGTTCCTCTGCCTTTTCTAAATCCAGCTTGTACATCTGGAAGTTCTCAATTTACATGCAGCTGAAGAAGGCTGAGCACCGAAGAATTGATGCTTTTGAACTGTGGTGTTGGAGAAGACTCTTGAGAGTCCCTTGGACTGCAAAGAGATCCAACCAGTCCATTCTGAAGGAGATCAGCCCTGGGATTTCTTTGGAAGGAATGATGCTAAAGCTGAAACTCCAGTACTTTGGCCACCTCATGGGAAGAGTTGTCTCATTGGAAAAGCCTCTGATGCTGGGAGGGATTGGGGGCAGGAGGAGAAATGGACGACAGAAGATGAGATGGCTGGATGGCATCACTGACTTGATGAACGTGAGTCTGAGTGAACTCCGGGAGTTGGTGATGGGCAGGGAGGCCTTGTGTGCTGTGATTCATGGGGTCACGAAGAGTCGGACATGACTGAGCAACTGAACTGAACTGAACTGAAGCCTAGCTTGAAGGATTTTGAGCATTACCTTGCTAGCATGTGAAACGAGTGCAGTTGTAAGATAGTTTGGATGTTCTTTGGCATTGCCTTTCTTTGGGATTGGAATGAAAACTGACCTTTTCCAGTCCTGTGCCCACTGCTGAGTTTTCCAAATCTAGTGGCATATTGAGTGTCACTTTCACAACATCATCTTTTAGAATTTTAAATAACTTAGATGTAATTCCATCATCTCCTCTAGCTTTGTTCATAGTGATGCTTCCTAAGGCCCACTTGACTTCACATTCCAGGATGTCTCGTTCTAGATGAGTGACCACATCATCATGCTTAACTGGTCATTAAGAGCTTTTCTGTATAGTTCTTCTGTGTATTCTTGTCACCTCTTGTTAATCTCTTCTTCTTCTGTTAAGTCCATAGCATTTCTGTCCTTTATTGTACCCATCTTTGCATTAAATGTTCCCTTGGTATCTCTAATTTTCTTGAAAAGATTGCTAGTCTTTCCAATACTATCGTTTTCCTCTATTTCTTTGCACTGTTCACTTAATAAGGCTTTCTTATTTCTCCTTGCTCTTCTCTGGAACTCAGCACTCACTTGGGTATACCTTTCCATTTCTCCTTTGCCTTTCACTTCTCTTGTTTTCTCTGCTGTCTGTAAGGCCTCCTCAGAAAACCATTTTGCCTTCCTGCATTTCTTTTTTTTTTTGAGGGGGGCGGTGGTTTTGGTCACTGATTCCTGTACAATGTTATGAACTTCTGTCCATAGTTTTTCAGGCACTCTTGCTGCCAGATCTAATCCCTTGAATCCATTTGTCTCCTCCACTGTATAGCTATAAGGGAATTGATTTAGGTCATACCTGAATGGCCTCGTGGTTTTCCCTACTTTCTTCAGTTTAAGCCTGAATTTTGCAATAAAGAGCTGATGATCTGAGCCAGAGTTGGCTCCCAGTCTTGTTTTTGCTGACTATATGAAGTTTCTCCATCTTTGGCTGCAAAGAATATAGTCCATCTTATTTCGGTATTGACCATCTGTTGATGTTTATGAGTAGAGTCATCTCTTATGTTGTTGGAAGAGGATGTTTGCTATTACCACTATGTTTTCTTGACAAAACTCTGTTAGCCTTTGCCCTGCTTCATTTTGTACTCCAAGGCCAAACTTGTCTGTTACTCCAGGTATCTCTTGACTACCTGCATTGAAATTCCAATTCCCTATGATGAAAAGGACATCTTTTGGTGTTAGTTCTAGAAGGTCTTGTAGTTCTTCATAGAACCATTCCCATTCAGCTTCTTTGGCATTAGTGGTTGGGGCATAGACTTGGATTACTGTGATGTTGAATGATTTGCCTTGGAAAGGAACCAAGATCATTCTGTCGTTTTTGAGATTGCACCCAAGTCCTGCATTTTAGATTCTTTTGTTGATTATGAGGGCTACCCCATTTCTTCTAAGGGATTTTTGCCTACAGTAGTGGATATAATGGTCATCTGAATTAAATTTGCCCTTGACCATCCAGTTTAGTTCACTGATTCCTAAAATGTCAATATTCACTCTTGCTGTCTTCTGCTTGACCATATCCAATTTACCTTGATTCATGGACCTCACATTCTGGGTTCCTATGCAATATTGTTGTTTATAGCACTGGAGTTTACTTTCACATGCAGACACAGCCACAACTGGGAGTTGTTTGCACTTGTGCCCAGCCTCTTCATTCTTTCTGGAACTATTTCTCTGCTCTTTCCAGTAGCATATTGGGCACCTACCGACCTGGAGAGTTCATCTTGCAGTGTCCTGTCTTCTTGTCTTATCATGTTGTTCATGGGATTCTCAAAGCAAGAATACCAAAGGGGTTTGCCATTCCCTTCTGTGGCCCACGTTTTGTCAGAACTCCCACCATGACCTGTCCGTCTTGGGTGGCCCTGCATGGCATGGCTCATAGCTTCATTGAGTTACACAAGGCTGTGGTCCATGTGATGGTTTTGGTTAGCTTTCTCTGCTTGTGGTTTTCATCCTGGAGGCTGTGGGATCATAGTTCTTGCTTCTTCTGTCTGCCCTCTGGTGAATGAGGATAAGAGACTTGTGCAAACTTCCTCATGGAAGGGACTGGCCGTGGGGGAAACTAGGTCTTGCTCTGGTGGACAGGGCCATGCTCTGTAGGACTTGAATCGAATTGTCTGCAGATGGCTGGGGCTGTGCGCCCTCTCTGTCAGCTGTTCAGCCTGAGGCAGCCCAGCCCTTGAGTCTGCAGGCTCTCTGATATGGCTAATGGAGACCTCCTCAAGAAGACTTATTCCAACATACCCGCCTCCCAGGACTGTGGCTGCAGGCACCTCTGTCCCCAGAGCAGGACCCTGCCGGCCACGACTCCACAGGAGACCCCCAACACTCACAGGCAGGTTTGGCTCAGTCTCTTCTGGGGATTACTGGGGGTCCTGTGCACACAAGTTTTGCTATTCCCTCCAAGAGTCCCTCAGTCATGTGGAAGTTTTGCAACCAAACTTTGCAGTTTTGCTATGCTACAAACTGCCTTCCCTTGTGATAAAAGAGGAAATTAATAATAGCAAACAAAAAAAAAAAAAAGAAAATTTAGTAAAAAGTAATTAGAAAGGACTTGAAATTTCAGTTATTTAGAAGTCTTATAAACACTAATATTTCATTATTCTTATAGAAATGGGAATATGTCAAAAGAATAAATAGAAGTTTAAGAATAAATTCAAATATGGATAAGAAATTAATATATGACAAAGTTAGTAGTTTTAAATTGATAGAAAAGTCCTTCCTAAGTGTCCTGTCAGTCCTGGCTTATTTTAAGTAAAAAGCATTAGGGAAATGAATAGATACACATTTGTATAATCTTGGGATGAAAAACAAGTTTCTGAAACATAACAATAAACCAGAAACTTTAAGAGAAAAAATATGATATAACAATTTGAAACTTTTATGGTTGAAAAACCCACTTATATAATTTTGAAATACACAATGAAATGGGAAACATAGTCCAAAAGGACAACATGGTAACACCTTTAATGTGAATATAAAGAGTATGTCACTAAGAGGTGGGCGTCCATACATAGTGCTGATGAGTACACAAAATAATTCTATCATTTCTGGAAGAAAAAAATTATATAATTGCTCTCTCTCGACTTCTCTCTCTTACACACACACAACATGTGTTCCAATTACAAATGCAAAGAGTAATGAGTGATATCATTTTGATTTTCTTCTTTATACTTATCTGTTGGTTTTCCATTTTCTACAGCTCATATTTACAAGAACAACTTATTAAGATATGCAAATCTCTAATCCTTAATTGTTAGGATAGAAAAAGGAAGAGGGGACTTGACAGACAGAGAATTACAATAAGAGAATGACAGAGAATCGGCTTTCAGACTTTCCTTTCATTAATGCCTCCTGGCTCTGTGAGCCCTGGCAAGTTATTAACATTTCTGTGCCTCAGTTGCCTCATTTATAATGGGATTAACAATGCTTACCACTCACAAGGCTGTTGCAGAGACTTAGTGACATAAAGAGCTTATTAAAACCTTGTCCAAGTGTGATCTACTAAGGACATGGTCATTTGGGAGAGTGGTACAGGGCACAAAATCAGGGAAGAAAGGCAAGAATGAAGAAGATGAAGGAAGTTACTGGATGAAGAAGAACAAGGTTAAAACGGATAGTTATGTCCACCCTCCCCATGCTTGGAAGGGGGGCCTCTTTGATATCTATGTCACGTACCCTAGAGTCTCCAGTCCCCCAAGGTCTCCAAGGATGATGCTGGAGACCTACTTGACGTATTTCAAAAGACCAGTGGAATCAGAAAGAGAAAAACAAATATCGCATGGTAACACATATGTATGGAATCTAGAAAGATGGTGCTGATGAATTTGCAGGGCAGCGATGGAGATGCAGGCAGAGAGGGCAAACTCATGGATGCAGGCGAGGGGGGAAGGAAGGAGGGGAGAGGTGAATGGAGAGAGTAGCACGGAAGCAGAGACACCACCACACATAAAATAGCCAGTGGGAATTTGCGTATGAATCAGGGAACTCAAACCGAGGATCCAGGATGGAGGATCTGTATCAACCTAGTGAGGAGGGAAAGGGTGGGAGGTGGGAAGGAGGTCACACACGTATACCTATGGCTAATTCATGTTGATGTATGGCAGAAACCAAAGCAACATTGTAAAGCAATTATCCTTTCAGATCAGATCAGTCAGATCAGTCGCTCAGTCGTGTCCGACTCTTTGCGACCCCATGAACCGCAGCACGCCAGGCCTCCCTGTCCATCACCAGCTCCCGGAGGTCACCCAGACTCACACCCATCGAGTCAGTGATGCCATCCAGCCATCTCATCCTCTGTCGTCCCCTTCTCCTCCTGCCCTCAATCCCTCCCAGCATCAGAGTCTTCTCCAATGAGTCAACTCTTCGCATGAGGTGGCCAAAATACTGGAGTTAAATAAATAATTTTTTTTTAATACCAGTGGAATTGTACATGAGAATTTATTAGAATCATTGTTAGTAACCAACTTGGTTTTACTCTTCAGAAATTTATGACTCAAAACTATATATTCGAGGAGAGAGGAGGGAGGAGGGTTCAGGATGGGGAACACGTGTATACCTGTGGCGGATTCATGTTGATATATGGCAAAACCAATACAATATTATAAAGTTAAAAAAATAAAATAAAATAAAAATTTTGAAATAAACATATAAAATTCTAAAAAATTATATATTGAAATGGAAATCCAATCGTTATTATATAAAAGCAGATCCTCAAGGGAATAAATTAAATTAAAAGAGTCTTTGTGAAGAAGAAGAAAAGAAAGAAAGATGGTAAACATAGACAAGCACATTCAGTCATACCTTATTCCCCTGAAATTCAGGAAAATATGACCTTAATTCAGCATTCATTTAACTTTTCAGTTCAGTCCAGTCACTCGGTCGTGTCTGACTCTTTGCGACTCCATGGACTGCAGCACTCCAGGCTTCCCTGTTCATCACCAACTCCCAGAGCATTTAACTTTTACAGTATGTTAAACTTCACATGCATGTCATTTGATTCTAAATGATAATTTACCCCAATTTTACAGGTGAAAAACCAGAAAACAACACAGTTCAAGACAGTATCCTTAAAAAATTGCAGGACTAGAATTCAACATTCATCCCTCACCGCAGAATAACACCTGAAATTTTAGGTTACAGGTTACAAATCTTGCTCCACAAAGGTCCAGCTGAAAGAATCACGTGGCCGTAGAGACAACACAGAATTCATTGCTCTTTATAAATCGTGCCCTCTCACCTTGACACAGTATCCAGGAAGACAGAGTTCTTGAGAAAGGTTGAAACTGTGTTTTTCTTTTGCCAAGAAATTTTCCTATTGCACTTCAAGACAGAAAATGTGAGCCACGGATTTGGCTGTCCACTGGCAGTCAGAGAGATGGTCTCACTGGGGAGCCTCTTAAATGTGTTTTTAAGGGCAGAAATGAAAGGAAAAAGACCATTAGGAGGTGAAAAATCTCCAGGTACTTTCTCTCTGGAGTCAAGGTTGTCATGGAGTTTTGTCCCAGCTAATTTCATGCACCACTTTGCCATTTCCCTTCAGGTTCAATTCCCCCTCTTCCCCATATTCCTATGACGATCTCATAATTATAGCTTTTCCTTTAACAAACTTGGATTCATGTGAGCTGGAAGAGATGTGGTGACCATCTAGTCCAGTAACTTCAGTTTCCCAGCTAAGACCTGAAGCCAGTGGAGCTAAGAGATTTGTCCAGGGTGGCACAGTTGGTATACTTGCCTAAAATGAACGTGCTTTGTAAACAGGGTGAGTCTACATATCCAATTTATTGTGTTGAAGCTATTACCAGTTAGCTGTGCCATCTTGGGCAAATCTCTTAGCTAAACTGGCTTCAGATTGAAGTTACTGGACTAGATGATCACCATGTCTTTTCCAGCTCAAATGAATCCAAGTTTATTAAAGGAAAGGCTATTTTATATATGTGTGTGTTTATATACGGGCTTCCCTGATAGCTCAGTAGGTAAAGAATCTGCCTGCATTACAGGAGACCTGGGTTTGATTCCTGGGTTGGGAATATTCCCTAGAGAAGGGAAAGGCTACCCACTCCAGTATTCTGGCCTGGAGAATTCCATGCATTTTAAAGTCCATGGGGTCGCAAAGAGGCAGACACAACTGAGAAATTTTCACTTTCACTTTCATGTATATATATGCATCAAATCAGTTCAGCTCAGTCATTCAGTCATGTCCAACTCTTTGCAACCCCATGAATTGCAGCACGCCAGGCCTCCCTGTCCATCACCAACTCCCGGAGTTCACCCAAACTCATGTCCATCGAGTCAGTGATGCCATCCAGCCATCTCATCCTCTGGCGTCCCCTTCTCCTCCTGCCCCCAATCCCTCCCAGCATCAGAGTCTTTTCCATGGAGTCAACTCTTCATATGAGGTGGCCAAAGTACTGGAGTTTCAGCTTTAGCATCATTCCTTCCAAAGAAATCCCAGGGCTGATCTCCTTCAGAATGGACTGGTTGGATCTCCTTGCAGTCCAAGGGACTCTCAAGAGTCTTCTCCAACACCACAGTTCAAAAGCATCAATTCTTGGGCGCTCAGCTTTCTTCACAGTCCAACTTTCACATCTATACATGACCACTGGAAAAACCATAGCCTTGACTAGACGGACCTTTGTTGGCAAAGTAATGCATGCATCTTCCTACATATCTGATCTGAATCAATCATCACCGCAGCCCTGTGATGCAGATGTGGTATTATTTCCTATGCATTAAGTGGGGAAATCAAGCCAATAAGGAACACAAAAAAGCTATTCATGAGATGTCCACAAATTATTGTGGTTTTAACTGTGGGCATTGGTATCAGCAAATCTGGAGTGAATACCATCTCTTTCATGTGAATGTTCTGTGATCTTGAGCAAATTAACGTCTCTAAGCCCTTGCTGCTAAGTCGCTTCAGTCGTGTCCAACTCTGTGCGACCCCACAGACGGAAGCCCACCAGGATCCCCCGTCCCTGGGATTCTCCAGGCAAGAACACTGGAGTGGGTTGCCATTTCCTTCTCCAATGCATGAAAGTGAAAAGGGAAAGTGAAGTTGCTCAGTCGTGTCCGACTCTTAGCGACCCCATAGACTGGAGCCTACCAGGCTCCTCCGTCCATGGGATTTTCCAGGCAAAAGTACTGGGGTGGGGTGCCATTGCCTTCCCCGCTCTAAGCCCTTATTATCACCTATAACATAGGACTGATAATAGAACTAAATTTGAGAACAGGTATTAAGCTATTATGAGCTTGTCTGGTGGCTCAGACAGTAAAGAATTTTGCCTGCAATGCAGGAGACCCAGGTTCCATCCCTGGATGGGGTAGATCCCTGGAGAAGGAAATGGCTACCCACTCCAGTATTCTTGCTGGAGAATTCCATTGATGGAGGAGCCTGGAGGGCTACAGTACATAGTGTCACGAAGAATCAGACACGACTGAGCAACTAACATTTTTACTTTCATTTTCATTTATTATAAGAGTATGTGATGCATACCTTACCTTTTGTTATTACCAGGTGTAAGTTTTGTGTTCTGAACTGGAGTTATTTCCAATATATTAAGCTGTATTACTAATTCTTCGTTTAAAATATCTAATTAAAACCGTTTCCATAAGCTTTTTTTGGTTTTTGTCTTTTTTACATTGGGGTTCAGTCAGTCAGTTCAGTCACTCAGTCGTGTCTGACTCTTTGTGACCCCATGGACTGCAGCATGCCAGGCCTCCCTGTCCATCACCATCTCCTAGAATTTACTCAAACTCATGTCCATCGAGTCGGTGATGCCATCCAACCATCTCATCCTCTGTTGTCCCCTTCTCCCCCTGCCCTCAATCTTTCCTAGCATCAGAGTCTTTTCCAATGAGTCAGTTCTTTGCAAGAGGTGGCCAAAGTACTAGAGTTTCAGCTTCAGCATTAGTCCTTCCAATGAATATTCAAGACTCATTTCCTTTAGGATGGACTGGTTGAATCTCCTTGCAGTCCAAGGGACTCTCAAGACTCTTCTCCAACACCACAGTTCAAATGCATCAATCCTCCAGCACTCAGCTTTCTTTCTGGTCCAAATCTCACATCCATACATGACCACGGGAAAAATCAAAGGGCATTAGTGCAGCACAAGTACTCCTGACTACTCTCGGAAGTCAGCAGGATGTCCACTATGAGCCTCCAGGAGACCCTCCCTAGATAATCTCCCCAGCCTGACCCTCAGAACAGGTGCACTCCCAACCCCCCAAGGCTAAACACACACTCCCCTCTCTGCAACAGGCTCCATGTGCCTATTTCCCAAGTGCGGTAGTAAGAGCAAGTCTGTAAACCAAGTGCTCTCAGAAAAGCAGACCTGGGTCAGTGGGCAAAGAGAGAGAAAAACCATAAACACGAGCTGCAGGGCCACCTTCTGGGGAATAGTTTCCAGTAACCAGTCAGTGGAAACAGTGAGAGACTTTATTTTCTTGGGCTCCAAAATCACTGCAGATGGTGACTGCAGCCATGAAATTAAAAGAAGCTTGCTCCTTGGAAGAAAGCTATGACCAACCTAGACAGTGTATTAAAAAGCAGAGACATTACTTTGCCCACAAAGGTCCAACTAGTCAAGGCTATGATTTTTACAGTAGTCATGTATGGATGTGAGAGTTGGACTATAAAGAAAGCTGAGTGCCGAAGGATTGATGCTTTTGAACTGTAGTGTTGGAGAAGACTCTTGAAAGTCCCTTGGACTGCAAGGAGATCCAACCAGTCCATCCTAAAGGAGATCAGTTGTCCTGAATACTCATTGGAAGGACTAATTTTGAAGCTGAAACTCCAATACTTTGGCCACCTCTTGCAAAGAGCAGATGCAATGGAAAAGACCCTGATGCTGGGAAAGATTGAGGGCAGGAGGAGAAGGGGACAACAGAGGATGAGATGGTTGGATGGCATCACTGAATCAATGGACATGAGTTTGGGTAGACTCTGGGAGTTGGTGATAGACAGGGAGGCGTGACATGCTGCAGTTCATGGAGTCACAAAGAGTCAGACTTGACTGAGTGACTGAACTGAACTGAAATAGTCTGGTACATGTTAAAAGAACCAGAGAAGACAAAGGAGCTTAAGGATTCTGACACAAGAGGGAGTAAGAATGGAGCAGGTGTGTCCATCCATCAGAAGCTGAGCAAACCCCGGAGAGCCCACCAATGTCAGTCCACTTCATCCGAAGGCAACAGGTAAAGATTTAAGGAGTGTCGGCTGCTTCAAGGGCTTCTCTGTTGACTCAGTAAGTAAAGAATCTGGCTGCAATGCAGGAGACCCAGGTTTGATCCACGGGTCAGGAAGATCCCCCAGAAAAGGAAATGGCAATCCATTCTAATATTCCTGCGGTGGAATCCCACGGACCGAGGAGCCTGACAGGCTGCACTCCATGGGGTTGCAGGACTTAGTGACTAAACCACCACCAGCACCTGCTATTTCAAATACAAGAGCAGCAACACAGAGCTTCAAGGAACATGAAGAAGAGAAACATCTCATCACCTAAAGACAACAATTCTCCAATAATTGAGCCCAAAGGCATAGAACTTTGTGACTTAGCTAATAAAAAATCAAAAGTAGCTGTTTCAAAGAAAGTCAATAATCTACAAGAAAGCACAGAAACATGATTCAATGAGATAAGAAGAAGTACCTGTGAGCCAAATGACGCATTTACCAAAGAGACAGAAATTATAAAAAAGAACCAAACAGAAAATCTTGGCAGTAGCTTTTTGGATATGACACCAAAGAACAGGTGACAAAGGAAAAATCAAGAAGTTGTACGACATCAAATTAAAAAGCGTCTGCACGTCCAAAGACACACTTAACAAAATGAAAAGGCAAGCTGCAGAATGGAAGTTATTTGCAAACCACATGTCAGTAAGGGATTACTGTCCAATATACATTAAGAATTCATACAAGTCAATAACAAAAACCAAATAATATGATTTAAAAACTGGCAGAGGGACCAAGTAGACATTTTTACAAAGAGGGTATGCAATGGCCAACAGGTGCATAAAAAGATGCTCAACATTAATCCTCAGGGGACTGCAAATCAAAACCATATAGAAATACCACCTCATACCTGTTAAGAGTGGCTATGATCGACACAACGACGAACAGCAAGGGATGCTGAGGGTACGTACACTGTTGGTGAGAATGTAACTTGGTTTAACCACTATGAAAACAGTATGGAGTGTCCTCAGAAAGTCTCAAGAAGAACTTCTGTATGAACTACCAATTCCACTTCTGAGTATATACGCATAGGGAATGGTAACAAGATAGGGGAAGAAATCTGCACTCCTGTGTTTAATCCAGTGTTAGTCACGACAGCCAAGATATAATCCAAGCGTCTGTCGTGGAGGAATGGATGGTGAAGCCTCAGTGTGCATGTGTGTGTGCTTGTAAACGTTGGAATAGTATTCAGCTGTGAGAAAGAAGGAAATCCGCCTACTTGTGATAACATGCATGGACCTAGAGGAAATTGCACTAGAAGTCAGGCAGAGAAAGGCAACAAGATAACACTTGAACGTGCATTCCAAGAAAGCCAGGCGCATAAAACAGCTATGGAGCCGCGACGACCAGAGGCTGAGCGCTGAGGGATTGGAGATATGTTATTAACGGGTACAACACGTAATTACTAGACAAGTCCTAGAGATCTAATCCGCAGCATAGTGACTATAGACAGCAATACGCTACTATAAACTTCAAAATTCCTAAGAGACTAGATCTCAATTGTTCCCACATGAAAAAGGAAATGATGATTATGTGATAGGATAGGTCTGTTAGCTAATGCCGTAGTGGTTAGCATATTGCAATATATAAATATGTCAAACCAACACATTAAGCCCTTAAACTTATAAAATGGTATAGGTCAAATTTACCTATATAAAAATAAAATGTTTTAAATTATCAGTTTTTCTCTTCCTCCCAAACTGAAGTTCCTGTTTTTAGTGGCTTGGGAAGGGCTGTCGCCTCTAATCCAACCACAACACACGCTGTATTTTTTTTCCCTAGCCTTCATACACATGCCAATTAAACCTCAGGACATAGGCTACCAGGAGTAGATGTCTCCTGGGGAAATGCTGGCCGTAGCCAACCACCCTCTGAGGCTTATGTTTTTTCTTGTTATTTCTGTATGTTGAGAAATTTATTTGCTTTCTGAGTACCTCAGTCAAAAAAAAAAGAAAAAAGCTTTTATTTAACATTATTGATTTCTCTGAACATGTTGCCCATAATATTACCAGAGACATGATACAGAAATACCAATACAGAAATCCTTGCAAGTTTTACCTCATTTTAATTTATCCAGCAAGATGATGAGATATATACTCCTACTATTCCATTCTTACAAATGAGAAGACTGCAGGTCACAGCACTAAACAGCCCAAGGTCACCCAGCCTATGAAGGGCAGTGTTAGTCGCTCAGTCATGTCCAGTTATTTGCAATCCCATGGACTATAGCCCACCAGGCTCCTCTGTCCATGGACTTCTCCAGGCAAGAATACTGGAGTGGGTAGCCATTCCCTTCTCCAGGGAATCTTCCTGACCCAGGGACCGAACCCATGTCTCCTGCATTGCAGGCGGATTCTTCACCATCTGAGCCACCAGGGAAGCCTAAGGGCAGAACTAGGATTCAAATCCACTCAATCTAACTCCAAAGCCACATCTTAAAGCCTGCTCTCATCTGCTCAGTGAAATGATGCTATCTGCTGCACTAATCTTATTTCTAAACAACTCAAGAGCAAGTAGCTTCCCTGGTGGCTCAGATGGTGAAGAGTCTGCCCACAGTGCAGGAGACCTGGGTTCGATCTTTGTGTCGGGAAGATCCCCCTGGAGAAGGGAATGGCTACCCACTCCAGTATTCTTGCCTGGAGAAGTCCGTGGACAGAGGAGCCTGATGGGCCACAGTCCATGGGGTCTCAAAGAGTTGGACACGACTGAGTGACTAACAGTTTTACTTTTTCATAAAGTGCAAAGCACTATACTTGTTGGTTTAAATGATGTAAACCGTGGGTCCCCAACCTTTTTGGCACCTGGGACCAGTTTTCTGGAAGACAATTTTTCCACAGACCGGGGGTGGGAGAATGATTTCAGGGTAATTCAAGCACATTACATTTATTGTGCACTTTATTTCTATTATTATTACTTCAGTTCCACCTCAGATCATCAGACATTAGATTCTGGAAGTTAAGGACCTCTGGAAATGATCCAATAAGGAATATAGAGCCCAGGAAAAGAGATGAGAAACATGTCTTGCTGCTGCTGCTAAGTTGTGTCAGTCGTGTCCAACTCTGTGCGACCCCATAGACGGCACCCCACCATGCTCCCCTGTCCCTGGGATTCTCCAGGCGAGAACACTGGAGTGGGTTGCCATTTCTTTCTCCAATGCATGCATGCATGCTAAGTCACTTTAGTCATATCCAACTCTGTGTGACCCTATGGACAGTAGCCCACCAGGCTCCCCCACCCCTGGGATTCTCCAGGCAAGACTACTGGAGTGGGTTGCCATTTCCTTCTCTGAGAAACATGTCCATATAAGCATAATTCAAAGCAAGAGATAATACATGGCATGATAAAGACATAAAATTTTGTGAGTGATCACCAGCCAAATGTGGGCAGAAAGTCAGAAATCCAGGAGGACTCCTGCCGGGGTCCAGCCCAGGTGGATCCAGGGAATTTGAAGCAAGGAAGGTGTCAGCGAGGATCAGGAAACAATTGCTTAATTAAACGTTAATTAAGGATACAAAGAGTGGTTAAATAAGGATAGCTCAGTGAGAAACTTTGGTGGAGAAAAGAGATTGAATAATTCAGCCAGAAGGTAAGAGAAAGAACGACATGGGGAGACCAAGCTTCGGTGAACAAGGCCCCACACTTTATTTTCCAAAGTAGTTTTTATACCTTAAGTTATGCATAGAGGATAATGGGGAAAGGGGGTAGAGTCATGCAGTAAGCCAGGCTTTCTTCCTGCAAACTTATCATATGCAAAAGTTTATGTGATTTGCATTATCTTCTAGCCCGGAGGCATGTTCACATTTTAAGACCCTTTCTTCAGAAAACTTATTTTTCTCTAAAGGTGATTAGTCAGGCGCCACCCTCCAAAAGCATTAAAGTTGCATTCCTATAGGGCAAAGGTGTGGTGGGCTATAACAAGAAAAAGAATTAACTCAAGGGCCCAAGGTTACAAACATTAAAGCTACTACTTACACCAATCATATTAATCAATACACTGCCAGGGACACAGCAGGTAAGGGATATGGAGACTTAGCAGCAAACACTGGCCCAACAAGTGAAAAACCCTTCACCAATACAATTTCTAATCAATCTTTTAATGCTCAAAGGAATCTGTATTTAGACAGTTTAGAACATCTCATGCCTCTTCACAGTTGGGAGGCTCTGAACAATCACATGTGGCCGGAAAAACCTATTCAGGCAGGCTAGAAGACTTCCAAAGGAGTTTGTAGGTTGAAACACTATCACACCCAGGAACTTTATTAACTGGAGCTATAAGTTAACTCTTTTTTTTCAGAGAGAGGTAGTGAGGGACAGCCCCCTGTAAAGTCAGAGGTGTAGGTGAGAGCACAAAGCAGAAAGTAGGCAGACTCTGGTTTTGGGGGTAGATGCTCTAGAATTTCCAGGAGGACTCCTGAGGCTTGATCCCGCCTTTGCGTGTGCCAAGCCTCCTTCCTCGTGACCTTTGCCATGGGCGGAGCTCGCTCCTGGCAGACCCCTGTAGGTTCTTTGCAGGAATCTCTCACAGAAGATCTCTAGAAAGGCAGAGACTATTTCAGACGTGTTATTGTACACATGAAGAGGGCAACGACAGTGTAATTGGACATGCTGTTGATAACATGAACACAGCATCTTTTCACGTAGACATCCTCTCAAGAAATGAACAGCAAAGATGTAATGCTGACACCTTGCCAAGTAAGTGATGGCACCCACTCCAGTCCTCTTGCCTGGAAAATCCCACGGACTGAAGAGCCTGCTAGGCTACAGTCCATGGGGTCGCAAAGAGTCAGACACGACTGAGCGACTTCACCTCACCTTGTCTTCTTTCAGGAGCAAGATATACAGAGAGAAGCATTAAATCATTTTGCTGGCATAACTGAAGGAGAAGAAATCTCAGCCTTCAGATGGCAACCACTGCAAAGCTTGTGTCCACAGATGCCTAAGAGAAAAAGTTACCCCAGCAAACCCCACTGCGCACAGAGAACAGGTAAATCAGCGATGCTGTTATTAATCTCAGCGCACCTTGTGATTACCATGTCCTTTTTCTCAGCCACCACCCCAGGGTCCATCATTTCTAATCAAACTTTAGTTTTAGTTGCCTCTTATCTATCAAGGACACCTCCGCTATCTTCTGATTTGGATAAAAATTCACTAATGTTTTGTCATCTCTCTTCCTTCAGCTTTTTCTAACACCAATTTTTTTCTTTTTTCCACCATTCTTGATTACATGTTGTATATCCCCTTCCCCATACTTCTCTCCACCTGACTCTGCTTACTGAATTAAAAAAAAAAAAAAAAAAGAGCAAATGCAAAGAGGACATGAAAGAGTGGTCCCTTTCAGATCTTCCTTTAAGATACTTCATCAATAGCCCTTCCTACTATTTACTTGGTTGACTTTTTAAAAGTTCAACATATTTGCCAGCCAAGAAACAAACTCTGAACAGCTTTGTTTATCGAAAACAGTTTGGACAGAATTACTCTCCAAAGACCAAATATTAATTTATATTTGAATAAGAGTCCGTCACTTCCTCTAGATCCTGACTTGTTCATCAAAGCTGCATTGGATTCGTTCAGTTCAGGAATATTGCTCTCCACAGTCTGCTGTAAACTACTTAAATCTCACATTTTAAAAGTAGCAAATCAGGTAATACACGCTCCTCAGGAATAACTCACAACTCTTCCTCTGGGTCTGGGTTTTCTCATTTGAACAGTGATCAGGTGAGTCACAGATTTTCCCATCCTGCACTACTTTATGCTAAAGTGTAAGGATGCACTTGCATGTTTAAATCATCACTCAACAACTTTGCTTTTCAAGTTGAATGAAATGCCACCGAAAAGGGCCCGTTATGAAACTTAGCCCTACAGGACCATGACACCGAGCTATCTGTAAGCCTTTGAAATTCTCCCTTCGTCCTAGGCCATTGAGATACATTAGAGCAGAGTCCCTAAAGACTCACTTTAACACTTAGGAAAATCTTTAATCCTCTGTCATCCTTTTGCTCCGTGGTGTACCCAAGTATTTAGAAATGGTCAAAAGATGTTTCACCTCCCAGCTTCTGAGATTATCCCACTCATCCGTACCCTGTTTCTGTTAGCAGTGTTTGACTTACTTCGGAAATGGTCCAGCTGTGAAACAAGAGGGCCCTAAATGCTTACGCACCTTCTCCATCACAGCAAAGAGAGGACTTGGGAGCAAAGCCCACAGTGAAGAAGGAGCAATTGAAACCAGGCAAGCTGTACATCAGCTCTCTCCTGGGTAAGGAATGGAGACCAACCCTGTTCATCGGTCCCTTGCTTGGGTTCCAAGACCTCCCTTCATGGCGTTAATCTTTTGAGACATTTTGACAGCAAGGAGACTTCCTCTCTCTTTGCAAGAACCATGGGACTAGTATAGAGGTCCCTTCCATCCTGTGATCTATAAAATAAATTACACCACCAAAGCATAAGAACAATAATCAGAGATCTCTGTCTGGCAAAAACAAAACACCAGGACGTAGGAAACCTCCAGAAATGCTGAGTCTGACTGTGTACTGCAGAGGGAGTCTCAACTCTCTAATGTCATATTTGGAACCAGATTTTTTGTTTTTTTCTCCCCGCCTTCTGGATGGGACTCCATAGATGGAGCACATTAAGAAAGACCTTCCAGAGATTTGGAATTGGGAAGAGGAAAGATAAACAGCTCTTTCCTCTCCTATGGCTCTATCTGTTTGATTTCAAGGAATGAAAGAAGAGGAAAGGGAAAGTGAGAGGAAAGAGAAAATGATCATATGAAGAAGGGCAGAGAAAAGGAGGAAAAGAGGGATAACTGGGCACACTGTGCTGGAAAGTTTGCAAAGGTAAACGAGCCAATCTCCCCCAAGTATACACCAAGACGCAAATCCTCCTCCCCCTTCCACCCCACTGGCCGTCACCTGTCTCCAAGCACACTAGCTGAGAAGCAGTCCTTGTTTTGTAGCCAAGACACTAGCGTGGACTAAGCCCTGTCCTTTGGCCTCAAGGTCTGGCTTTTCTGTCCCCAGACACCGCCTGGGAAGGACGTCTTAGAGGGGACAGAAGAGGCCCGGATTAGTTCTATTAGCTGTGATATATTAGAATTAATGTCTGGTCATGCTTCTGCAAGTATTTAATCTCTTCTTTTATCCCCATCCAACCCTCTTTTTAAATTTTTCACTTAGTTGTATGTGACTGCTTAAAAATAGTATTTTTGAAATACTATTCAAGCTTTTACCTAATACATTCTTCTACCTATATCTGATCACTCCTTTCTTTCAAGCAGATAAGTTGTTAGGTTCTTGAGCCAAAGAGAAGAGGTGTAACAGCAAAAAGAAGATATAGCCTGGGGCTGGTGCATTGGGACGACCCAGAGGGATGGTATGGGGAGGGAGGAGGGAGGAGGATTCAGGATGGGGAACACTTGTATACCTGTGGCAGATTCATTTTGATGTATGGCAAAACCAATACAATATTGTAAAGTTAAATAAAATAAAATTGTAAAAAAAAATAGGATATACGTAATAAATCAAAAAAAAAAAAAGAGAGAGAGAGAGAGATCCTGAAGACTCACTTACGGACAGAGGCCCTCACCGTAAAAGCACAAACTCCAAAAAGCTTAGAGACACCAAGAAGAGAGAGACCCTGAACAAAAGATGGTTAGCATCTGAGTTGACAGAAAAAAGTTAAGGGAATATGATTCCAATAGAACATGGTTCCTTTACATTTATAATACTTTAAACATTTACTTATGTTAATCTAAATGACATTTTTGTTACCTGACTTTTTTATCCTGTAGTGTTTATAGCTGCAGTATTTAAACAATATAGTTGACTCCCTTTTAATGTGTCAGCAAAGGAATATTATTACTAACATTGAAAATGTGTTAGCATTTTCTGCATCTGAGAGTCTCTTTCTATTTTGTATATACAGTTATCTGTATTGCTTTTAGAGTCCATGTGTAAGGAATATCAAATAAAACTTGTTTTCTTCTGACTTACTTCTGTGAGTGTGATATATTCTCCAGGTCCGTCCATGTGCTGCAAACGGCAACGTCTCACTGTCTTTATGGTCCATCTTAGACCCATCTTCCGCTGATGGGCACTTTGGTTGTTTCCATGTCTTGGCTGTCGGAAATAGTGCTGCTACGAGGTGCATGTATCTCTTTGAGTTAGAGTTTTTGTCTTTTCTAGATGTACGCCCAGGAGTGGGATTGCTGGATAATAAGGCAACGCTAGTTTTAGTTTTCTAAGGAGACTCCATACTATTGTCCATAGTGGCTGCACCAACTTACATTCCCACCAACAGTGTAGGAAGGTTCCTTCTTCTCCACACCCTCTCCATGATTTATTATTTATGGACTTTTTGGTGACGGCCATTCTGACTGGTGTGAGATGATATTTCACATGGTTTTGATTTGCATTTCAGATATTTTCTAATTATCTTGAACTGGTCAGGGTTCAACCCTGAAACCCAGAGTTGGAATCAATTCCACTCCAGCAATGACAGCTGAGGATAAAAAGGTTATTTTCCCCTTAAACTAACAATTTTTTTTTCCTTCATGGTGAGTTACACCTAATTGTAATTGTTAAATAAAATTAACATAGAGGGCTAGAGTTTCCATCAAAGACGTTTAACTGGCTAACACAGGTAAGTCTCACATGTGACCTTTCATTGAAAGACTACCAGGGATAGCATGCATGATGAAAAACAATTCCAGAACCTTCCGAGATACAGAAGCCGTAGACACATTCCAGAGAAGGAATATTTGCTTTGCCTTCTGGTAAAAAGAGGGGCTGCAAAAGGTGTCACCCAGAGAAAAAGTGCGGACGATACAGCAGATTATAAGCAGGGTGTGTTAAGAAGACACACGAAATCAGTGAAGGAAAGATTGGACTGGCAGGTTTGCTGAGATGAAGGACTTCTCAGAACCCACCTCCTGTTGATTAGGTTCAAGGACATCTCAACTGCATCTCAGTCCCAGAATGAGTCTTATCCCAGTTGTATCCTGTAGTGGGGGTCAAGCCCAAGAGTGAGATGATCCCTGCCAAGCTATTTCTTTAACTTCTTGTTGTTAGAAAATGAGCTATGAGTTTTATTGGGTCTCATATAAGGTCTTCCTCCCTCTGAGCTATACGAATCAATTTTGTTCCTTAAGGGTTTCTTAAGATGAAGACAGGGCTTCCCAGGTGGCACTAGTGGTAAAAAGAACCCACCCGCCAGTGCAGGAGACATAAGAGATGCGAGTTCAATCCCTGGGTGAGGGAGACCCCCAGAAAAGCACATGGCCACCCACTCCAGTATTCTTGCCTGGAGAATCCTCATGCACAGAGCAGCCTGACAGGCTACAGTCCATAGGGTTGCAAAGAGTCAGACACGACTGACGCAACTGAGCATGAACACGTGCATGCAAGATGAAAACAACCTAATCTCCCTTTGCATAAGAAGGAGGTTTTATTGTAGTAACAAGAATATACCATACAATATCAATGTGATGCTTTAGACATAGTGGGATTTCTATTTATGTTGACATTAAAGTCCAGTCTGATGTGGTGATTCTATTTCAGAAAAACTTTGTTTTGAGAGAGAGGAAACCTCTGTTCTTTCTTGAGGGCTCCCTGGGTTCCAGGGGCCTGCTTATTTCTAGAGTGTGGTCCCTCCAAAGAGCATGGTTTGTCTGTCTTTCAACCAGATGGTGCCAGCCATCCAGTCTGGCAACACTGATGCAAGATCCTGCCACGTCCAGTTTCTAAAAGTGCCAAGCCACGGCTATAAGAGCCTGCCATGGCTACTTTTTAACTTGTAGAAAAGAAGGGTATCTCATTCCTGGTCAGATCCATAAGCAATATTGCACATAGGAGATCTGGGCCAGCGTTAGAAAGGGGGAAGGAAGCAAGAAGAGCAAGGATGGGGAAAAGCAGCAAAGGTCAGATATTAACAGTTGGCTTTTCTTTCCCAGTTATTTGGGAGATGTTAGGGATAAGGAGACACAATAAGAATTCAGGGAAAGTAGCTGGAGGTCAAACTGATGGGAGAATGCTCGGATACGTGGTTTATCTCCTTCCATGTAAGACTCAGACTGTTCCTGTTCAATTGTAGGTCGTGCTAAGTCGCTCCAGTCGTGTCCAACTCTTCTGCGATCCCATGGACTGTAGTCCACCAAGCTCTTCTGTCCATGGGATTCTCCAGACAAGAATACCAGAGAGGGTTGGCATACGCTCCTCCAGGGGGATCTTCCCAACCCAGGGATCAAACCTGTGTTTCTTATGTCTCCTGCATTGCGCGTGAGGTCTTTAACACTAGCGACATCTGGGAAGCCCCATCAGGAAGATTCAAATCAGCTATCTGGACACAGGAAGGGGAATGCAAATATGAACTTATTCATGCGGGTCATCACAAAATAAGCAGGCTCTAGGTTTGCCTAGGTTTAAGGCCAGAAACATGAGACCAGTAATCTTTAAGGGAAAAATATTTAAAATCTCATCAGAGCTCATTTAATGCATCAGTCACTAATTTGAGAGTCAGTGTGTGTGTATGTGTGCATGTGTGCGTGTGTGTATCTGTGTGTGAACATATATACCTACCAAAAATTAGAGAAATGTAGGTGATACACATGGACAGTAATCAGATTTCTAGAAATGCTAAAAATCAAAGCACAAAATAAGATCATGATAGGTAACTAAAATGTGTGAAGGAAACATTTTAGAGACAAAACATTTCTTGGGCCAAAAGAAAGAAAAGCTGTTAGTTAATGAATCTGTAAATAATATTTTGATTAAAAGGGAAGATGGTCACTTAGAAGAGAGGAAAATGAATGTTTGGGGAGGAAAACTGATAGTACCCTAACCCAGGGTCTCAGCCTGCTCGGCCCCAGTACCTGGTGTTGATAAACATTATCCACTTGGCTTTGATTCCTTTCTCTCTAAATAGACTGTCAATTGTAATTTGCCTTTTCATGTGGTTTCTTTAACAAGACAAAGAATTGTGCCACTGTCCCAAGAACAAGCTTGGCGGCTTTGCTCTTCCCTGAAAACTAAAAATGGTCTTCCAGCTTATGCAGGCAGCTCTTCTGAACTTGGTTAACTTCAGGCCATCTGGAAAAGATTTGGGGTTGTTGCGAAAGGAGCACCACACCCTGGATCGCGGTAATTTTAGTAAAGTAGATTTATCTCCATCTGGCTAGCTGCTCCCTGGACTCAGATGTACCTCGTCCTGTTTCAAATAGCTATAAAACGCCTGATTCTCTTAGAGCCAAAAATACTCTGTTTGATGTATATCTGCATATAGACTCCATAATGAATGCACTCCTTTGGGAAGTTTTATTTAACATGTGGCTTACTTACCAGACCATTTTTGGTTTATTCAAACCTTGTGCCAATTCCTGTCTTAAGAACTAGATTTTTTTTTTTTTTTGGTCATGCCACGTGGCATGCGGGATCTTAGTTGCACATCCCAAGCAGGGATCAAACCCACATCCCCTGCAGGGGAAGCATGCAGTTTAACCTCTGGAGCACCAGGGAAGTCCCTAGATTTCACTATTACTAATGAATGAGCATTACTTTCTCCTGGGTAGTTGGATCAACTGAATCTATCTTCTCACTGAAAAAAGAAAATTTCCATTACTAGCAAATATATATATATGGCCAAACAAAAGAGATTTTTATAAAAATCTTATAGTCAGAATCTTTGTTCAGGAAGAAAAATAGAAATAATAATAGACCAGTGACAGCTCCACATAAATCCAAAGCATGGGGCTTGTATACTGACTCCGGCTTGGTGAAAGGGAGCACATGTAAAGAAAGGCAGAGGGAAATGGCCACAAGGAAAAGACAAGGTATCCAGGGAGCAGACAGAATTAGCCCAGAGCTATGACAAGACTAGACAGCATATTAAAAAGTAGAGACATCACTTTGCCAACAAAGCTCTGTCTAGTCAGAGCTATGGTTTTCCAGTAGTCATGGGCAGATGTGAGAGTTGGACCATAAAAAAGGTTGAGCACTGAAAAATTGATGTTTTTTTTAATTGTAGTGCTAGAGAAGACACTTGAGAGTCCCTTGGACTGCAAGGAGATCCAACCAGTCCATCCTAAAGGAAATCAGTCCTGAGTATTCATTAGAAGGACTGACATTGAAGCTGAAGCTCCAATACTTTGGTTACCTGATGCAGACAGCCAACTCATTGGAAAAGACCCTGATGCTGGGAAAGATGGAAGGTTAAAGGAGAAGGGGGCAGCAGAGGATGAGATGGTTAGATAGCATCACCGACTCAAAGGACATGAGTTTGAGTAAACTCAGGGAGACAGTGGAGGACAGAGGAGCCTGGTGTGCTGAAGTCCATGGGGTTGCAATTGAATAACTTACTGATTGAACAACAACAAATTGATATCATGTATAAGATAGATCACTGAAGAAGGCTTTCTTATCTTCAAGAAAATCAGAGATAGCAAAGGAACATTTCGTGCAAAGATGGGCTTGATAAAGGACAGAAATGGTATGGACCTAACAGAAGCAGAAGATATTAAGAAGAGGTGGCAAGAATACACAGAAGAACTGTACAAAAAAGAGCTTCACGACCCAGATAATCATGATGGTGTGATCACTGACCTAGAGCCAGACATCCTGGAATGTAAAGTCAAGTGGGCCTTAGAAAGCATCACTACGAACAAAGCTAGTGGGGGTGATGGAATTCCAGTTGAGCTATTCCAAATCCTGAAAGATGATGCTGTGAAAGTGCTGCACTCAATATGCCAGCAAATTTGGAAAACTCAGCAGTGGCCACAGGACTGGAAAAGGCCAGTTTTCATCCCAATCCCAAAGAAAGGCAATGCCAAAGAATGCTCAAACTACCACACAATTGCACTCATCTCACACGCTAGTAAAGTAATGCTCAAAATTCTCCAAGCCAGGCTTCAGCAATATGTGAGGATGTTCAAGCTGGTTTTAGAAAAGGCAGAGGACAGAGATCAAATTGCCAACATCCGCTGGATCATGGAAAAAGCAAGAGAGTTCCAGAAAAACATCTATTTCTGCTTTATTGACTATGCCAAAGCCTTTGACTGTGTAGATCACAATCAACTGTGGAAAATTCTGAAAGAGATGGGAATACCAGACCACCTGATCTGCCTCTTGAGAAACCTGTATGCAGGTCAGGAAGCAACAGTTAGAACTGGACATGGAACAACAGACTGGTTCCAAATAGGAAAAGGAGTATGTCAAGGCTGTATATTGTCACCCTGCTTATTTAACTTCTATGCAGAGTACATCATGAGAAACGCTGGACTGGAAGAAACACAAGCTGGAATCAAGATTGCCATGAGAAATATCAATAACGTCAGATATGCAGATGACACCTCCCTTAAGGCAGAAAGTGAAGAGGAACTAAAGAGCCTCTTAATGAAAGTGAAAGTGGAGAGTGAAAAAGTTGGCTTAAAGCTCAACATTCAGAAAACGAAGATCATGGCATCTGGTCCCACCACTTCATGGGAAATAGATGGGGAAACAGTGGAAACAGTGTCAGACTTTATTTTGGGGGGCTCCAAAATCACTGCAGATGGTGACTGCAGCCATGAAATTAAAAGACGCTTACTCCTTGGAAGGAAAGTTATGACCAACCTAGATAGCATATTCAAAAGCAGAGACATTACTTTACCAACAAAGGTTTGCCTAGTCAAGGCTACGGTCTTTCCTGTGGTCATGTATGGATGTGAGAGCTGGACTGTGAAGAAGGCTGAGCGCCGAAGAATTGATGCTTTTGAACTGTGGTGTTGGAGAAGACTCTTGAGAGTCCCTTGGACTGCAAGGAGATCCAACAAGTCCATTCAGAAAGAGATCAGCCCTGGGATTTCTTTGGAAGAAATGATGCTAAAGCTGAAACTCCAGTATTTTGGCCACTTCATGCGAAGAGTTAACTCATTGGAGAAGACTCTTATGCTGGGAGGGTTTGGGGTCAGGAGGAGAAGGGGACGACAGAGGATGAGATGGCTGGATGGCATCACTGACTCGATGGATGTGAGTCTGAGTGACCTCCAGGAGTTGGTGATGGACAGGGAGGCCTGGCATGCTGTGATTCATGGGGTTGCAAAGAGTCGGACATGACTGAGCAACTCATCTGATCTGATCTGATAAGATAGATAACTGACTGTGTATATAGCACAGGGACCCCTATTAATGTGCTGTGGTGACCTGAATGGGAAGGAAGTCCAAAAGGGAAGGGATATATGTAGCCACATGGCTGATTCATTTTACTATACAATAGAAACTATCACAACATTGTGAAGCAACTAGACTTCAATCAAAATTAATTTTTAAAAAATATCACAGTGATAGGATTTCCACACGTGGCCAATTCTGTGAGCTTAAGTTCTTTCCTCTTTCCAAAGAACTGCTTCCTAATATGCAAAAGAAGTGGCAAAAGTGAGAAATTATAGGCGTGCCTTTTACTGAGACTGCTGCTGCTGCTGCTGCTGCTACTGCTGCTCAGTCATGTCAGTCGTGTTCGACTCTGTACGACCCCATAGACGGCAGCCCACCAGGTTCCCCTGTCCCTGGGATTCTCCAGGCAAGAACACTGGAGTGGGTTGCCATTTCCTTCCCCAATGCATGAAAGTGAAAAGTGAAAGTGAAGTCGCTCAGTCGGGTCCGACTCTTAGCGACCCCATGGACTGGAGCCTACCAGGATCCTCCGTCCATGGGATTTTCCAGGCAAGAACACTGGACTGGGCTGCCATTTCCTTCCCCAATGCATGAAAGTGAAAAGTGAAAGTGAAGTCGCTCAGTCGGGTCCGACCCTTAGCGACCCCATGGACTGGAGCCTACCAGGATCCTCCGTCCCTGGGATTCTCCAGGCAAGAACACTGGAGTGGGCTGCCATTTCCTTCCCCAATGTATGAAAGTGAAAAGTGAAAGTGAAGTCGCTCAGTCGGGTCCGACTCTTAGCGACCCCATAGATCACAGCCCACTGGGCTCCTCCGATGGCCCAATTTGAGTAGACATTATAAAGCTATATACTTTGTCTGTTTTTAACACATTAACTTGAATTTCTCCTGCTTTGTACAAAATTGACTAATAATATTGACTAAATGGCTGACAATATGAGCTAACATTTGTTAAATATTATTATGTACCAGGCAGGGGGTTTCCTAGTGGTTCAGCGATAAAATCCACCTGCCAATGCAGGAGATGCATGTCCAATTCCTGGCTTGGGAAGATCCCCTGGAGAAGGAAATGGCAGCTCACTCCAGTATTCTTGCCTGGGAAATCCCGTGGACAGAGGAGCCTGGTGGGCTACAGTCCAAGAGGTCAGAGAAGCTGGACACAACTCAGGGACTAAAAAACAACAGGACAGCCACATACCAGGCACTTGGCTACGCCCTTCTCGTGTCCATTCTCACTTACGTGTTGCATCAATTCAATGAGGTAGATCCAGTTATTATTCCCATTTTACACATGAGAAAAATAGAGCTTGTATGTAACTTGCATAAGGCACAAATATAAAGATGGCATATTTAGATTAATAACCACAGGTTTCATGATTTAAGAACACTTAGCAACTGTATAGTGCTTCCCTGGTACCTCAGCTGGTAAAGAATCTGCTGCAATGAAGGAAATGCATGTTCGACTCCTGGGTTGGGAAGATCCCCTGGAGAAGGGACAGGCTACCCACTCCAGTGTTCTTGGGCTTCCCTGGTGGGCTTAGTCAGTAAAGAATCTGCCTGCAATGCAAGAGACCTGGGTTCGATCCCTGGGTTGGGAAGATTCCTGGAGAGGGGCATGGCAACCCAGTCCAGTATTCTTGGGCTTCCCTGGTGGCTTAGTCAGTAAAGAATCCGCCTGCAATGCAAGAGACCTGGGTTCGATCCATGGGTTGGGAAGATTCCTGGAGGGAGACATGGCAACCCACTCCAGTATTCTTGCCTGGAGAATCCCCGTGGATAGAGGAGCCTGGTGGACTACAATCCATGGGGTCACAAAAGAGTCTGACATGTCCTAGAAACTAAACAATGGTGGGGGAAAGGCCTGGTCAGCACAAATTGTGCAGATCAACTAGTCCAAAACGACATGAGTCTGAACAAGTGACCCAGCTCACAGCTTCACTGCAAACATTATATTAGGGTCAGAAAAAGCCATGCCCATGAGAAATTACATAATCCCTTTCACAGCTTTCCTCGTGGCATTTTTAATGTCCTTGTTCCTAAGACTGTAGATGATGGGATTTACCATAGGAATCACCAGAGCAGAGACTATGGACACCACCTTGTCCTGGTCCAGGGAGTAGCTGGAACTAGGTCGCATGTACATGAAGAGACCAGAACCATAGAAGGTCCCAGCAGTCGGATGAGAGGCACAGGGACTGAAGGCCTTGGTCCTCGCTGACCTGATAGGGCGGCAGCAGCAGTGCAACCATAAGAGATGAGGATCACAAGGACAGAGAGCGCCCCAACGCCCACGCCCACGAGGAAGGTCACCACCTGGCTGGCGACAGTATCGGAGCAGGACAGAACCAGGACTGGAGGAAGGTCACAGAAGAGGAGGTTGATCACGTTGGGCCCGCAGAAATCGTGCTGATAGACCGAGCAGGTGTCAAAGACTGAGGAGCCCACCCATGCAGGCTCCGGCTGCCTTCTTTAAACAAAGGGTGTGGGATCCGAGGACCGTGTAGGGCAGCGGGCTCACCGCAGGCAAGTGCCACGGCCGCCAACAGGAAGCACGCAGAAGACGAAGCACTGCACGGCACAGCCCACCGAGGAGACGGTTTTCCGCCGTGACGATGTCAGAGAGCGTCTTCGCGGCTGCGGAGGACACACAGCAGACATCCAGGAAGGACAGGTTACTGAGGAAGACGGACACGGGCGTGTGCAGGTGGGAGTCCATCCTGACGAGGGCGATGGGGCTCGGATTCTAGGAGAGGGTCAGGAGGTAAATGTCCAGAAATAACGCAAAAAGGAAAATCTTCATTTCAGGCTGCCCTGAAAATCCCAGGAGGGTGAATTTTGTCACAATGGTGCTGTTCCTTCCTACAGCCTCAGACCTGCTTCCTGAATAAAGGAGGGAAGCAATCGTGTGATCAGTTAGACTTTGTTACGAGTGGATATGTCCTATAATATCATACAGCCGATACCAAGTTTAGCCACCTGCTAGGCAAAGTCTTCTCCGAGCAAGTCAGCCTATGATAATCCCTTCGTACTATTTAAAATCTGTGTGCTCTATACTTTGCTGACAAGAAGAGAAGCAGTCTAATAGAGGAGAGAGAGACTGAGAAAATGAGGAAACAAAGAGATTAAATGACTTTCCTACCATATCCAGGGAGTTTTCTCAGTTGAAAAACAGAAGGTTGACTCTCAAGGCTCCTTTTAGGTTTCCGTTTCTTATGGCTTTTTAGACTTTCTGACTTGAAAATATCAACCCAGATTAACAATAAAGTTAGAAATTTCTTCTATTTTATGTATATTTAGTATAAGAATCCAAAAAAGGAAGTAAATACAACTGGTTATAGTATTTTGCATGTTCCATGTTGAGGGAGGAGATTCAACCCATAATGAAAACAATCCATTCTTTTAGATAGCAAAATTAAAGGGAAAGGAGATTTATATATACAAACACATATATGTGCAGTATCAGTAAATGCATGCTTAGAACTAGACATTTTTTCTAATTATACAGGTTTTAAAAATATTTACTTTTACTTATTTATCTGGCTGCCCTGGGTCTCAGTTGTGGCATGCGAGACCTTCAGGTGCAGCATGTAGGACCCCGTTCCCCCACCAGGGCTCAGACCCAGCCTCCCTGCTCGCGAGTGTGGAGTCTTAGCCACTGGACCAACAGGGAGCTCCTATAGTAAGTTTTCATACAAATCACTGCATAAATTCATAAAAAGTTCAAAGTTTGGACTAGCTCGATCAGCAGCATTATGGGATACAGGGCCATTTGCTTACCTTTGGGTGTGAGGTGGAAGAAGGAAGCAACAGCAAAGTTGACTGAAATTGGCCAAGTCATGGTGGTCATGGAAAAGCAGAAACCAGTACTTCCTGTGCAAGAGAAGTTGGGAATGAGTCATTGCATATTTAAGGATAATATTTAGGGAGAGGCAAGGGGAAATTTCCCAAAGAAAGGCAATGCCAAAGAATGCTCAAACTACCGCACAATTACACTCACCTCACACGCTAGTAAAGTAATGCTCAAAATTCTCCAAGCCAGGCTTCAGCAATACGTGAACTGTGAACTTCCTGATGTTCAAGCTGGTTTTAGAAAAGGCAGAGGAAGAAGAGATCAAATTGCCAACATCCGCTGCATCATCAATAAAGGAAGAGAGTTCCAGGAAAAACATCCACTTCTGTTTTATTGACTATGCCAAAGCCTTTGACTGTGTGGATCACAATAAACTGTGGAAAATTCTGAAAGAGATGGGAATACCAGACCACATGACCTGCCTCTTGAGAAACCTGTATGCAGGTCAGGAAGCAACAGTTAGAACTGGACATGGAACAACAGACTGGTTCCAAATAGGAAAAGGAGTATGTCAAGGCTATACATTGTCACCCTGCTTATTTAACTTCTATGCAGAGTACATCATGAGAAACGCAGGACTGGAAGAAACACAAGCTGGAATCAAGATTGCCATGAGAAATATCAATAACGTCAGATATGCAGATGACACCTCCCTTAAGGCAGTGAAGAAGAACTAAAGAGCCTCTTGATGAAAGTGAAAGGGGAGAGTGAAAAAGCTGGCTTAAAGTTCAACATTCAGAAAACGAAGATCATGGCATCTGGTCCCACCACTTCATGGGAAATAGATGGGGAAACAGTGGAAACAGTGTCAGAGTTTATTTTGTGGGGTTCCAAAATCACTGCAGATGGTGACTGCAGCCATGAAATTAAAAGACGCTTACTCCTTGGAAGGAAAGTTATGACCAACCTAGATAGCATATTCAAAAGCAGAGACATTACTTTGCCAACAAAGATCCATCTAGTCAAGGCTATGGTCTTTCCTGTGGTCATGTATGGATGTGAAAGTTAGATTGTGAAGAAAGCTGAACACCAAAGAATTCATGCTTTTGAACTGTGGTGTTGGAGAAGACTCTTGAGAGTCCCTTGGACTGCAAGGAGATCCAATCAGTCCCTTCTAAAGATCAGTCCTGGGTGTTCTTTGGAAGGACTGATGCTAAAGCTGAAACTCCAGTACTTTGGCCACCTCATGTGAAGAGTTGACTCATTGGAAAAGACTGTGATGCTCTGAGGGATTAGGGGCAGGAGGAGAAGGGGACGACAGAGGATGAGATGGCTGGATGGCATCACCGACTCAATGAACATGAGTTTGGGTGAACCCCGGGAGTTGGTGATGGACGGGGAGGCCTGGCGTGCTGCGATTCATGGGGTTGCAAAGAGTCGGACACGACTGAGTGACTGAACTGAACTGAACTGAACTGAAGGGGAAATTTGGATGTCATCGGGCCAGACCGAATTATCATTTTTGAGACATGAAGTAAGCCTGTTAACACTCTGCATAAGAAATACAGGCTGGCATTGCTGATAATAGCATCGAAATGAAGAAACATAAATGGATGTAAAAGGCAGAAGAGCCCCGGGGAAGACTTGATGGTAGAATTAAAGTCGATGTATTTTATTGTTTTATGGAATTTGATTGTCCAGGCATGTTTGCAACCATCACAACCATTGATTGAACAATGATTCGTTCATCATTCACCATATTAAAAACTGTTTTACATGAATAGATTCTCAACATCACTAACCGTCAGGGAAATGGAAATCAAAACCACAGTGATGTATCACCTTCCACCTTTCAGGATGGTTATTATTAACAGGTGTGGGTGAGGAGGCAGAGAAAAGGGAACCTCTGCACATTACTGGCGAAAATGTAAATGAGTTCAGCGTCTGTGGAAAGTAGTGTGGAGGTTCTTGCAAAAATAAACACAGAACTACTGCCTGACCCAGCCATTCCATTTCTGGGTATATCTCCAAAGGAAATGAAGTTCGTCCCTTGCAGAGATGGGATTCCATGTTCACTGCAGCATTGTTCACAATAGTCAAGATATGGAGACAACCTAAACGTCCACTGACAGATGAAGGCATAAAGAAGATTTAAGACAGACAGATAACGGAATTCTATTCAGCCTGAAAAACAAAAGGAAAATCTTGTCATTTGTAACAATGTGGACAAACGTGGAGGACACTTTGCAAAATGAAATCAGCCAACACAGGCGGTCAGATTCTTTGTGATCCCACTTACGCATGGACCTTAAAAAGTCAAGTTCATAAAAGTAAAGAGTAGACCTGTTGAGGCCATGGGCTGGGGTGGGGTGGAGGGAAGAGTAAGATGCTGGTCACAGGATAAGTAAGTTCTGGAGGTCTAATGGACAGCATGGTGACCATAGGTAACGTTACTGTATACTTGAAAGCTTTTGAAGGGGATCAGTTCAGTTCAGTAGCTCAGTCGTGTCCGACTCTTTGCAACCCCGTGGACTACAGCAAGGAAGGCCTCCCTGTCCATCACCATCCCCCAGAGTTTACTAAGAGGATAGACCTTAAATTAAATCTTCTCACACTAAACAGTCACACAGACACACAAACACACACGGGTAACTATGTAGTGATGATAGATAAGTTATTTAACCTGATTGTGTTGACTTTTTATAGTGTACGCATATGTATGTGTATAAACATCAAGCTGTACACTTTCAGTTCAGTCACTCAGTCATGTCCGACTCTTTGCGACCCCATGGATTGCAGCACACCAGGCCTCCCTGTCCATCACCTGTACACTTTAACTGTATGCAATTTTTGTCTGTTAAACATATCTCTATCATATTGTTAAAAATAAGGAAGTACTATTCCTAGCTTTGTATTTTCTAAAAATTTTAAATCTCCCCACAATTATTCACTGAATGAACAGTCAAAACCAAGAAGACTGTGATCCGGATAATCTTGCAATCGGGTCTGATTTCACCACAGAAGCGTGATTGGGGTCAACTTGTGCTCTGAATACTAGACTCCATCCTGTGCACCTATGCACCTTTCACCATAGTTTGTTCTTATTATGATTATTAAGTCCCTTTCTTTAAAGACATTAATTTAATAATTGCGTTGGAACTGATTTTCATATTTACAATTGCGATGTATTTACAAAGTCCTATGGTGTATGCTATACTATGCTATGCTAAGTCACTTCAGTTGTGTCCGACTCTGTGTGACCCCATAGACGGCAGCCCACCAGGCTTCCCCATCCCTTGGATTCTCCAGGCAATAACACTGGAGTGGGTTGCCATTTCCTTCTCCAATGCATGAAAGTGAAAAGAGAAAGTGAAGTTGCTCAGTCATGTCCGACTCTTAGCGACCCCATGGACTGCAGCCTACCAGGCTCCTCCGTCCGTGGGATTTTCCAGGCAGGAGTACCAGAGTGGGGTGCCATTGCCTTCTCCACCTATGGTGTATAGGACTTTCATATTTATATATGGTATATAGGATTATCATATTTACAATTACAGTGTATATACAAAGTCCTATTGACTTCCTTGGTGGCTCAGATGGTGAAGAATCTGCCTGCAATGTAGGAGACCCAGGTTCAATTCCTGGGTTAAGAAGACCCCCTGGAGAAGGGGATGGCTACCCACTCCAATATTCTTGCCTAGAGAATCCCATGGATGGAGGAACCTGGCTGGCCACAGTCACAAAGAGTTGGACATGACTGAGTCACCAGAGATCAAATTGCCAACATCCGCTGGATCATGGAAAAAGCAAGAGAGTTCCAGAAAAACATCTATTTCTGCTTTATTGACTATGCCAAAGCCTTTGACTGTGTAGATCACAATAAACTGTGGAAAATTCTGAAAGAGATGGGAATACCAGACCACCTGATCTGCCTCTTGAGAAATCTGTATGCAGGTCAGGAAGCAACAGTTAGAACTGGTCATGGAACAACAAACTGGTTCCAAATAGGAAAAGGAGTACATCAAGGCTGTATATTGTCACCAAGTTTATTTAACCTATATGCAGAGTACATCATGAGAAATGTTGGACTGGAAGAAACACAAGTTGGAATCAAGATTGCTGGGAGAAATATCAATAACCTCAGATATGCAGATGACACCACCCTTATGGCAGAAAGTGAAGAGGAACTCAAAAGCCTCTTGATGAAAGTGAAAGTGGAGAGTGAAAAGGTTGGCTTAAAGCTCAACATTCAGAAAACGAAGATCATGGCATCTGGTCCCATCACTACATGGGAAATAGATGGAGAAACAGTGGAAACAGTGTCAGACTTTATTTTTCTGGGCTCCAAAATCACTGCAGATGGTGACTGCAGCCATGAAATTAAAAGACGCTTACTCCTTGGAAGGAACGTTATGACCAACCTAGATAGCATATTCAAAAGCAGAGACATTACTTTGCCAACAAAGGTTTGCCTAGTCAAGGCTACGGTCTTCCCTATGGTCATGTATGGATGTGAGAGCTGGACTGTGAAGAAGGCTGAGTGCCGAAGAATTGATACTTTTGAACTGTGGTGTTGGAGAAGCCTCTTGAGAGTCCCTTGGACTGCAAGGAGATCCAACCAGTCCATTCTGAAGGAGATCAGCCCTGGGATTTCTTTGGAAGGAATGATGCTAAAGCTGAAACTCCAGTATTTTGGCCACCTCATGCGAAGAGTTGACTCATTGGAGAAGACTCTGATGCTGGGAGGGATTGGGGGCAGGAGGAGAAGGGGACGACAGAGGATGAGATGGCTGGATGGCATCACTGACTCGATGGATGTGAGTCTGAGTGACCTCCGGGAGCTGGTGATGGACAGGGAGGCCTGGCGTGCTGCAGTTCATGGGGTCGCAAAGAGTCGGACACAACTGAGCAACTGATCTCTGATCTCTCTGAGTCACTAACGGTTTCACAAAATCCTAAGCTATTAATAAATATATATTCTTTTATTAAAGAAAGATCTGGGATGCTAATAAAAAAAAAAAAAAAAAACAAGAAGAGCTGACAATTCTTCACTATAATATTGATCTATTCATTCTATCAAAGAGGAAATTAGATGAGTTTGGTGTTTCTTATCTTAATGAAATCTTCCCTACCAGAACGTAAGCTAGTCAAAGGCAGGCAGAGAGTTGTATCTGTTCTGTGTATTTCCCGAACCTGAGTCCCTGGAACAGTGTCTGGGACGTAGGCTCAGTAAATATTTGTTTAATGGATGAATTTTCTTCACTGTTTATTCGTGCAGTTTAGCAGAGTGTTTGTTTTATAATAAGTGCTCAGTAATAGTAATATAATATGTAACTGGGGATTCCCGCGTGGTACAGTGGTAAGGAATCTGCCTGCCAATGCAAGACGCACAAGAGACCGAGGTTTGATCCCGGGATTGGGAAGATCCCCCAGAGGAGAAAATGGCACCCCACTCCAGTGTTCTTGCCTGGAAAACGTCATCAGAAGAGCCTGGAGGGCTACAGTCTGTGGGTCACAAGAGTTAGATACAACTGCGTGACTGACACACAACATGTGATATAAAATAGAATCACAAACACTTATTAGGGCTTATTGAGTACCAGGCACTGTTCTAAGGACTTGATTTATATTAATTGGAGATGGATAGATTTACTCTGACCCTTATACAGATAGAATGTGGGAAGTGCTTAAACTTATAGCTGTCATTTGTTGGATGAGTGAGGCGGGAGGAAGGGAGCTAAACTTACTGAGTTACATCAGGCAGAAGTGTCCTGAATTCTGAAGCCAAAGGAGAAGAATTATTGGTCGCTTTGCTCCAATAACATCTTTTACACATTCCAGTGCATCTGCATTCCCCAGTGCTCTATGTCTGTTTCATCAGCTCTTCCTCTGGCCTCTGGTTCAGTCTGTTGTTTTATACTTTGGCCTCAGGCAAACAGTAGCATCTGCTTCTGGAATCCCTTCCTTGAGTATCAGGTCTTCCAGTGGCCCCTGATGCGTCATTACGTTGATGGAGAGGGGTGGACCCTGATGCGTCACTACGTTGATGGAGGCGGGAGCCGCTCTGTCACTCACTCCTGGGTCCAAAGGTTAAAAACCCAGCGATCGTCAGAGCTGAACATTCCTGAGCGCTGACTGTTCCCCGCGGACGGTGGGGAGCGGGGCCAACCACCCGTCGCCAGAGTCACTGACAGTCCCCCGCCTTGTTCTCCTTGAGCTTCCCCTGACCCAGGTCCAAGGAGACCTCGTGCTGTGTGGGTGGGCAGCCTTCCACGTCAAGAGACCCTTCATTAGCAGGAAACCGCACACCGACGGAGGCTTGTGCTAAAAAACAGTGCCTCAACCCAAACTCCTAACTAGGAGAGGGGGGTTCCAGTTCTGGCTCTGCCATTTTATTCACACAGACATGTAACAAGTTTTTAATTTTTTTCAAGCGGTGTTTATTTTTTCCTTCACAAAAAATGTATCTATAATGGAAGCTCCAAACACGTGCGCTGATGAAGAGATTAATATAATTAACCTCTGGCTACCCTTGGTCAGCAATATCTTGTTTCATCTTTATCCTCTGACAGCCCTTTCCTGATGGGTTATTTCGAATCAAACCCCAGATTTCTTACCATTCCATCCACAAGTTCTAATTGGAGTATAATTGCTTTACAATGTTGTGCTAGTTTCTGCTGTACAACAACATGAATCAGCTACATGTGCACACCATCCCCTCGCTCTTGAGCCTCCCAACCCCTCTAGGTCGTCACAGAGCATGCAGGTGGGCCCGTGCTGAACAGCAGCTCCCCACTCGCCGTCTCTGTGACATGTGGTAGTGGACATGTCCACGCTACTCTCTTAATTTGTCCAGTCCTCTCCTTCCCCCACCTTGCCCACAAGTCCGTATTTAACAAATTTTTTAATTTCTTAATTATCAGTTTCCTCATTTGTAAAACTAGTGTAATAATACCTACCTCAAATAGATTGGTGTGATCCTGAAATGAGATATGAATAAGCACATCTTAGCATAGAGCTAATGAAAAAAAAAATCACTCAATAAATGTTAACTGAAAGTGAAGTCACTCAAACGTGTCCCACTCTTTGTGATCCCATAGACTGTAGCCCACCAGGCTCCTCCATCCATGGGATTTTCCAGGCAAGAGTACTGGAGTGGGTTGCCATTTCCTTCTCCGGGAGATCTTCCCGACCCAGGGATTGAACCCAGGTCTCCAGGATTGTAGGCAGACGCTTTACCCTCTGAGCCACAAGGGAAGCCAACCCTGTCTCTAGGGTCACAGGCAAGAGCTCTTCCCTTTCCATCTGATTTTTGCTGTGACTCATTTCATCCTGATGAAAACAGCTCCTTGACGTTTTCATTTGTTAGGTGCTGCTCCCAACACTGATACAACCTGGATATGTTGCTTTGGGTGAGTCTGTTAACCCCTCCCCTTCACCCCTGCTGGGCCTGATGAAATCGGGCTCCCTCTCCAAGAATTCCTCAGGCTCCAAAAGGTTGAAATTTTGAGAAACTGATTTTTTGTTTTTTGAAACTTTCTATATAGGATTGTGTTCAGTCATGTCCGACTCTTTGTGGCCCTGTGGACTGTAGCTCCCTAGACTCCTCTGTCCATGGGTTTCTCCAGGCAAGAATAGTGGAGTGGGATGCCATTTCCCATTCCAGGGGATCTTCCCAACCCAGGGATGGAACCTGCGTCTCTTGTCTCCTACACTGGCAGGCAGATGCATTACCTCTAGTGACACCTAGGAAGCCCTTACATAGTAATAAAGTTTAACAAAAGAAGATTTCATCTGTTTCATGGAGATCAAGTTAGCAGTCTTCAGTCTGACAATAAAAATGAGCTGACAGAAATAATTCTATATGAAGGTGAAAGTACAAGAGTTAGTCACTGAGTCGTGTCTGACTCTCTGCGACCCCACGGACGGTAGCCCGCCAGGCTCCTCTGTCCACGGGATTCTCCAGGCAAGAACACTGGAGTGGACTGCCATGCCCTCCTTCAGGGGATTTCCCCAACCCAGGGACTGAACTCTGATTCTTATGTTTCCTGCACCGGCAGGCAGGTTCTTTACCACTAGTAAAGGGCCACCTGGGAAGCCCTTGACAAACAGTAATAAACAAATTCAGGGGACATTTTTAGTCATGCAGATTGTTCAAAGAAAAGCAGATAAGTGATCCCTACAATAGACTGTGAAGGAGAGATGGCAAGATTTTCTTGTCAAGAGAAACATTCTTCACTAGGCTTGAAGATAAACGGGTCCAGGAGATCCTAAGGCTAGGACAAGCAAACTCAACTAACTATGAATGAGCTTTGATACTGAATTCAGATCTGGGATCGTTTAGAAGGTAAACCTCTAGTTATGACCTATGCATTTTCTTGGGATTAAAAGAGAGTGGTAATAGATTTCATCTGCCATGCAAACTCTGATTATGGTGATAATGATTATATACAAAAAAAGATTAAGTATAAAGATAAATTATAAACTAGCAATGTCTAAAGCTGAAACTCCAGTATTTTGGCCATCTCATGTGAAGAGTTGACTCATTGGAGAAGACTCTGATGCTGGGAGGGATTGGGGGCAAGAGGAGAAGGGGACGCCAGAGGATGAGATGGCTGGATGGCATCACTGACTCTATGGATGTGAGTCTGAGTGACCTCCGGGAGTTGGTGATGGACAGGGAGGCCTGGCGTGCTGCGATTCATGGGGTCGCAAAGAGTCGGACACGACTGATCTGATCTGATCTGATATTTGACAGGAAAATGTAGAGTCGGGACATGCAGTGTATTTGTCAGGCTACTCTAAAAAGTTTAAGAATGAGGAATAAAGTTGCCTTATTTAATTACCTAGATATAGCCATTGAAATGAAATGAAAGTCACATCCAACCCTTTGAGACCCCATGGACTATACATTCCATGGAATTCTCCAGGCCAGAATACTGGAGTGGGTAACTGTTCCCTTCTCCAGGGGATCTTCCCAACCAAGAGATTGACCCCAAGTCTCTGGCATTGAGGGCAGATTCTTTACCAGCTGAGCCACAGGGGAAGCCCAAGAACACTGGAGTGCGTAGCCTATCCCTTCTCCAGGAGATCTTCCCAACCCAGGAATCGAACTGGGGTCTCCTGTATTGCAGGTGGATTCTTTACTAACTGAGCTATCAGGGAAGCAGATATAACCATAAACTCTCCGTATTCTTACTTTAAAATAAAATATTTCAAATATGGTTAAAGAATTTAATGCAGTTTAAGCAAACATTAGAAAGTATGAAAACACAAAAAAAGCAAGGAAACTCCACATAGAATTACAAATATTTAGGAAATATTTCTTTGTAATTCAACCCAAAATTCAACTCACCAAGATTCTATGCCTCTTAGAGTTTGTTTGCTGGCAGCTCCTCCTAAAATAGGATTTGCTTTCATGTTTAGCATTTTATTATGCTTATTTTTAAAGGATACTTTTTAAATGTTTCAAAGCAAAACCCAGAGGTGCTTGGAGGTAAAATACAATCTTGATTCTCAAATTGGAGTTCAAAAGTTATCTCAGCAGGTATTTCTTCCACTGGCAATAAATAAAAACTTTAAACTTACATAAATTCAAAGCCTTGTCACTGGGCATTCCAAAGATAATGTGGTGTTAACCTCTCAGTCGTGTCCTACTCTTTGTGACCCCGTGAGCTGGGGCCCACTAGGCTTCTCTGTCCATGAGATTTTCCAGGCAAGAATACTGGACTTGGTTGCCATTTCCTGCTCCAGCCAAAGGTAAGGTACAATAGTAAAGGAAATTTAGAGGTTTGGGAGGTCTTTGAATTATATATGCAACTACTCAATGCTCTGTGTTGACGTAAATAAAAAGGAAATTAAAAAAAGATATAGATTCACTTTACTGTACAGTAGAAACTAACATAACATTGTAAAGCAACTATACTCCAACAAAAATTAATTTTTAAAAAGCCCAAAAAAGATTTAAGGGCTTCCTTGATACCTCAGTTGGTAAAGAATCTGCCTGCAGTGCAGGAGACCCTGGTTCCATTCCTGGGTCGGCATAGGTTCTAAAAAAATTTTAAACTTCCGGTCATTATATATATATATATATTCTGGCCTGGAGAATTCCGTGGACGGTACAGTCCATGGAGTTCCAGAGAGTCAGACACAACTGAGCAACTTTCACTTTCACTTTCACATATACAAAAGAGCTAAAGAAGACTTTAACAACATTGTTACAACCGAGATAACTATATTTCTGTTGTTGATCAGTAGCTAAGTCCTGTCAGATTCTTTGCAACATCATGGACTGCAGTATGCTAGGCTTCCCTGTCCACTACCTCCTGGAGTTTGCTCAAACTCATGTTCATTAAGTCAGTAACACCATCCAACTATCTCATCCTCTGTCGTCCCCTTCTCCTCCTGCTCTCAATATTTCCCAGCATCAGGATCTTTTCTAATGAGTCAGTTTTTTGCATCAGGTGACCAAAGTATTGGAGCTTCAGCTTCAACATCAGTCCTTCCAATGAATATTCAGGGTTGATTTCCTTTAGAATTGACTGGTTTGATCTCCTTGCAGTCCAAGGGACCCTCAAGAGTCTTCTCCAACATCACAATTCAAAAGTGTCAATTAACAAACCATTATTTTCAGAGATGCTAACTGGTTTAGACCCCCAACCTGCCAATCTAATGCCTGACAATCTGAGGTGGAGATGATATAATGATAGAAATAAGGTGCACAGTACATGCCATATGCTTGAATAATCATCCCGAAACCAACACCCCCACACACACCCTTCCATGGCAAAGTTGTCTTCCCTGAAACCTGTCCCTGGTGCAAAAAAGGTTGGTGAACCACTGCCTATGGAATGTTGCTGCCACCTCGTGGAAGTGTGCCTAAATTGTAGAGAGTTTTAAGAGGTGACACCCCACCCCAGTACTTTTGCCTGGAAAATCCCATGGACAGAGGAGCCTGGTAGGCTCCAGTCCATGGGGTCGCTAAGTCGGACACGACTGAGCGACTTCACTTTCGCTTTCCACTTTCATATGTTGGAGAAGGAAATGGCAACCCACTCCAGTATTCTTGCCTGGAGAATCCCAGGGACAGGGGAGCCTGGTTGGCTTCTGTCTGTGGGGTCGCACAGAGTCGGACACGACTGAAGCAACTTAGCAGTAGCAGTAACAAGGGACTAAATGGAGAAGGGAATGGTAACCCGCTCCAGTACTCTTGCCTGGAGAATCCCATGGACAGAAGAGCCTGGTGGGTTACAGTACACAGGGTTGCAAAGAGTCAGGCATGACTGAGCAACTGAACAAAAATGAGGGACTAAAGTCCACATGAAGTGAAAGTCGCCACTGAGCACGTGGTCCTGCCGACTCTGTGACCCAGCGACTTACACCCAGGCAGAAACTGAGTGGGCAGCCTTCCTCTCGAGCAAAAGGAAGAAGAACTGAAGGGAGGAGAGGTCGCCCACCAGGATCTCCAGGGATCTTCTGCATTGCAGGTGGTTGCTTTACCAGCTGAGCTACGGGGAAGCCCTAAAATCCACATGAGAACCCAGCATTCTGACTTACCAGTGGCTCATCTGGTACAGAACCTGCCTGCCAATGCAGGAGATGCAAGAGAGGGGGTCCGATCCCTGAGTGCAGAAGATCCCCCGGAGAAGGAAACAGCAATCCAGTCCAGTGTCCTTGTCTGGGAAATCCCATGGACAGAGGAGCCTGGCAGGCTACAGCCCATGGGGTCGGGAAAGAAGAGCGAACTGAGGCGCGCGCGCGCGCGCACACACACACACACACACACACACACACACACACACGTTATATGCCCAGCAAGCTATAAGCACTCTACCATGAGCTCCTTAAGTACATGAGCTCAAAACTTTCATGTTCTTCAATTCTGGTAAATAAATCAGACCAGGCAGATGGAGAATTCCCTGGGCATATTGTAAATGATGAGTAACATTAATAAACAAATACATTTTGAGAAGAATGATGTGATTGAGAACAGATAACTTGCAAGTTCATATTCACAGTACCATTTTAAACAAGTCATACTGTTTAATTCTTAAAAAGAGGCATCAAGACAAAAAGAAAGGGCCATCTCACAGAGAGGGCATCATAGATTGTTTTAAAAAGGACTAATCTGAAGAAGGCTCAGCGCCAAAGAATTGATGCTTTTGAAGTGTGGTGTTAGAGAAGACTCTTGAGAGTCCCTTGGACTGCAAGGAGATCCAACCGATCCATTCTGAAGGAGATCAGCCCTGGGATTTCTTTGGAAGGAATGATGCTAAAGCTGAAACTCCAGTATTTTGGCCACCTCATGCAAAGAGTTTACTCATTGGAAAAGACTCTGATGCTGGGAGGGATTGGGGGCAGGAGGAGAAGGGGACGACAGAGGATGAGATGGCTGGATGGCATCACTGACTCGATGGACGTGAGTCTGAGTGAACTCCAGGAGTTGGTGATGGACAGGGAGGCCTGGCATGCTGTGATTCATGGGGTCGCAAAGAGTCGGACACGACTGAGCGACTGATCTGATCTGAATGTTATCACATGGCGTAGGATTGAATCCCACCTGTTTTCATCTGTGTGGCCTTGTGACCTTCAGCTGACCTCACATAAATGCATGCTTCATCTGTGAGATGCATGCAAACATGTTGACATTGTGTGTTTGTGTGAGGATCAGGTGATGCACAACCTACATGAAAACCATTATATAAGAACTAGTCAAATAGGACAGATTATCAATTTGGTTTTTAAATTCCCATTTGTCTCCAAAGAAATACCTCCAACTACAATACTGGTGTATTCTGACACCAATTTATTAGAAATGCATGATAATCTATATTATTATTGTTCTGAAGTAACTATATACTTTCATTAAACATGAACTGTACGTTTTAATTAAAATGACAACTAATTTGGAAATAGTTTTAAAGAGACTTCATTTTCAGAAAATCTTGGCCTAGTGATTTTTATAAACAATGACTTTTGCTATCACCGTCAATTTTTATTACTCTGAGATTAGGAACACTAATTATTTAACACTAATTAGATTAGGAATACTAATTATTTGTGAACAATGTGAACATGTTACTTCCAGAAAACAAGTGAATATATCACACTCTTTGGAATAGCTAGATAAGACAAGCTCAAAATGATTCATTAGGAAATTATGTGTTGATTAGCAAATAAAAGTGCCCATAACCAGGTGGCTCGGGGTAAAGACTCCACCTGCTAATGCAGGAGACTCAGGAGGCGTGGGTTCCAGCCCTGCTTCGAGAAGACCCCCCGGGATAGGAAACGGCAACTCGCTCCAGCATTCTTGCCGGGAGAGCCCATGGACAGAAGAGCCCGGGCGGCAGCCCACGGGTCGCTAAGAGTCAGACACGACTGAAGGGACTAAGCTTGGGTGTGCGGCAGTCTCGTTTCCTCCTGCAGGGTGTTTATCTTATCCTTCGTGTTCTGCAGCCACCCTGCGTTTGCTCACTGAGTAATACCAATAGAGATTTTTTTGTAAGAAGAGATCTTGATTAGCCTTGGGGGATCAGAGGAGCTGGCCACAGGGATAGGGCTTAATAAGCAATGTCTTCAGAACACTTTTGTGAATATATGTTCTCCACACCACCCCAGAGATCAATTAAGTACAAATCTGTAAATGTGGGTGACACACTCCTTTCTCTTTCGAAAAATGTAAGACCCTCCAGGGCAAATATAAGAAAACGTCTCCAAGGAGAAAGAAAAGACCCTCTCTCAAATTCACCCCTAACCCCAGCTTTTAAACACTTCCCAAATGAGCCCAAGTACAGATATTAGTTGACACCAGAAGAGCTTCTTAAAGATTACTTCCTCTCCCTCTTGTTCCTCTGTATCTTTTCCTTCTACTTTTCTGCCCACAAACACACATTAGAAGCAACAAGCAAGTATTTTTATCTTTGGTGAACAAACCAACCTCAAGCTTGCTCTGCAAACTTGGTAGCACTTTGAGGACTAGAAGCAAGTCCTGAAGCAAGATCTGATGCTTTCCAAAGCAGACCACGAGACAAGCATAAGCTGAATGACAGGCAGAACAGGAAGCGGGTAAGTGCGGTCATTCACCTTTTACTTTCTGTCTTCATGCGCGCATTAATCTCACCTTACAGAGCACACTTTTCAAGTGCATCCGAGATGCGCGCACCTATGGTAGATGAGGAAAGAGCTCTTTGGCTTTCAGCTTTTCCCCGTGGGCCTCTCAAGTCTGCCTGTTTTCCCCCAAATTCATCCCCAATCTTGTTTCTACCTTACTTCTCCTTTAACGGGCTCTGGAACTATACTGAGTCCTTGCAACTGGGAAGGGAAGTACGAAGACACAAAATTTCTGAAGGAATTGCTATACCCTTGAACATGGCCCCAGTTGTGAATAAGTAGTCTGCAAAGCAACTTGGAAGGGCTGGAATTGGGCCAGACTAACTACACGTAGTAGATTTTCGAAACACTGCGGAGACCACAAGCCTCTGAAACTCTCCTTCTCTTTTTTGACTGAAGGTTTGAATTTTGCCATCTAAGTCCTAATTCTTGGATGAAAGTCTGGGTGTCTTTTTAATTCTCACCTTACATCAAGAGGGACTCGTCACCTCCACCAGTCATTGGTGAGTTCAGATGACAGGCAGACCTAGAAGAGAAAGACCCTAAGGGCACTGGGTCCTTGCCCAGGGAGGAGAAGAAGGATGGGAAGATCACAGAAAACTAGTTTGGCTGAGGTTCCCCTTGACACTGTTGCCTTGTTTTTCTTGCATTCCCAACTGACTCTTTGTGACCCCAAGGACTGTACAGTCCATGGAATTCTGCAGGCCAGAATACTGAGTGGGTAGCCTTTCCCTTCTCCAGGGGATCTTCCCAACCCAGGGATCGAACCCAGGTCTGATTCTTTATCAGCTGAGCCACAAGGGAAGCCCCTGTTAAACACAAATTTGGCATATTTGGTTACAAAATATAACACTTTCTTGAAGACGTTTCATAAAAGATGAATTGAGTCATAAATCAGTTCTACCAGATCCCATCAATTCCTCAGTGTCTTCCAGGTGCTAGGTTGTTTTTTATTAATATACTGATTTTATGTTTTTAACTTTTTATTTTGTATTGGAGTTTAGCTGATTTACAATGTTGTGATAGTTTCAGGTGGACAGCAAAGGAGCTCAGCCATACACATACATACATGTACGTATACATGTATCCATTCTCCCCCAAACTTCTCTCCCATCCAGGGGAACTGAGCAGAGTTCCCCGTGCCATACAGCAGGTCCTTGGTGTTTATCCACTTCAGATATAGCAGAATGTCATGTGCTGGGTTTTTCATTGTACGGCGTTATTGTATCTTCACCACGGCCTTGCAGGCTCGTGGTATCCACAGAAACGCAGCTCCAGCGTTTATAAATTCAACAAAGTCACCAGGCCCCTCAGACTCGGTTAAACAGGCCTGGCACTGATTGTACCTACACCACAGGTTCATGAGAGGGAGGAGATTCAGAGCAAACTGAACCTCCCAGGATTTCTTGCCAAAACAAAAGAGATTTTCTTCCTCTCCCAAGAGAGGAAGCCACTCTTCGTAAACAGAGTTTAGTGACTTAAAGTGCTTCACGCAGCCCTTAGGATACCTTCTATTTAATGTTCCAGAATACCATTCAAGGCATCCATATGCTGGAACAAAACCCTGGATAAGGTTTTCCTCTGGTTTCAATTTGGCCAGCTTCACTTTCTGATTCGGGAGATGGGAAATTTCATTCCTAAATATGAAAACCTTCCCTCTTAATCAGATCAGTTCAGTTCAGTCGCTCAATCGTGTCCGACTCTTTGCAACCCCATGGACTGCAGCTCGCCAGGCCTCCCTGTCCATCACCAGCTCCCGGAGTTCACTCAAACTCGTGTCCATGGAGTCGGTGATGCCATCCAACCATCCCTCCTAATGGCAACATTCAAAACAGACTTTCAGTTGACTTATCAACCCTCAGATTATTCAATTCTTCAGTCTCACCCCAGACACTTGTTATATACCTAGGTGGGCCATCAGTGAATTCCTTATTCCTGCAAGAAAAGCACACTTTAATCTATCATGTGAGGAGGGAATATTCACTGATGATAACAATCACAGTGCCAGTTCATTCAGCAAGCATTCACTCTCGGGATCCATGAACCTTTCCCAAGTTGTCTTATTCAATAGTTAAACAACTCTGTTAAGTAGTCACTGTTACCCGTGTTTTGCAAATGAAGAAAGAGACTCAGAACGGCTACAAGAACTGCTCAGTCTCCCCCACTGGCAAGTGGCTGAGTCAGGATTAGAACCATTAAACTTGTCCTGAAGCCTCACCGGTGTCGTAACCACTACCTTATCCCACTACTCTTTCTTCTAACCTGAATCGCTGCCCCCAAACAGCCTGAAGCACATCACAAACTCGGGTCCCTACTTTGCCGAATGGTGGACCCTACTTAGAACGGGCTGAGAGCTCCAGCAGAGCTGTGTCCGTTTGCCTCCCAATTTCTCCATGTGGCTCCATACGTGCCGCAGATTATTCTAAACTTTGTTGTGGGTCCCTTTCTTTTTGACAAGAGGAAAAAGTCCTCTCCTGATTCTCAGAACTCTACACACCTGTCACAAATGGGTGCAAAACCTCTGAACATAGGATAAAGCTTAAACCCACTGGTAAATATACGCTATTTGGTTTTCCATTTCTGGCCCACTTCACTCTGTATGGCAGTCTCTGCATCCATCCACATCACTAAAAATGACCTAGTTTTGTTCCTTTTATGGCTGAGTAATACTCCATGTATATAGGTACCACATCTTTGCCTGGGGGATGAGGGTGGCAGGCGGGCTCAAGAGGAAGGGGATATGTGTATCCATACAGCTGATTCACTTTGTTGTACAGCAGAAACTAACACAACACTGTAAAGCAATTATGCTCCAATAATTTAAATAATTAATCAATTAAGAGCTTAGGGGGGGAAACACACTGGTAAGATCGGGGTTGCAAGAGATGCCTAAACTGTGCCAATGATGGCATGGCGATGGCTAGGGTGAAGCTCACACGGTCTCACTCCCAATTTGAGGACTTCGGTCCTGAAAAATGTGTAGCAGGAGCTACTGAGTGGGAAGAGGGTGGGCCCCAATTCTAAGAGCAAATGGAGAAGGTCTATGAGAACTTGACAAGCAATGGGCAGATAATGGATTGATTTATAAAAGACTGGGGATATTAAAATGAAGTAGCTTTCCTAAATTGAGCAAGAAAAATTCAGAGCAAATAGAGAAAGTTTTATTTCCCAAAGAGTGAAGCCACTATCCTGGAATAATTTCTCTAATAACTGTAAGTTATAGAGTCTGTGCAGCAATATACTAACACGCTCATGTATATACATACACTTCCACATGAAAAGAATACACCAAAATGTAAGTGCTGTTATTTCAGGAGACAGAATGTCACAGTTTCCAGTTTCAAGGCTTTTGTGCATCAATCAGGAACAGCTCATGGTTTTAAGGTTAGTATTTCACAGTTGTTTGCTGAGCAAATTATTTAGCAGTTCTCATATATTGCTTTAAGATTCATAAAATATTTTCCTTTTGAAAAATAAATGAAAATTGTTGGATTTTCTATATTTTAAGAGGTAGATAGAATAGGTTGAAAATACGACTTGAAAGATAGTGAAGGTAATTTGTTTGACTTCCAAATTGTTTGGGATAGGACATGAAGAAGCATTAAGATGTATTCCAAACGTTTAAGACTCATTCACAGTCTGACCACACGCTTCCTGGTGCCTCCTGTAGAGACAGGACCCCAGCTGAGAGACTGATGGCAGAAGTTCTCTGATTGACATGGAAAGACGGAGATTCCATGTGGATGTGTGAGATACTGATGAGAATTCTTACAAAGGGGGGCTAAATGGAAGTCCCTAATCTTGAAAGATGCTTCATACACTGGAAATTCTAAGAATATGATTGAAAATGGTTTATAATTGAGGCTTTAAACAATAGCAACAACAAACAAACACTTGTAGAATGCTTCCTATGGGCCAGGAATATCCTAAAGCAGATTAGAAAGAGGATAGATGATAGATGATAGAGGGACTTCCCTGGTCGTCCAGTGGATAAGAATCCTCCTGCCATTGCAAGGGACACGGGTGCGATCGCTGGTCCAGGAAGAGTCCACCTGCTGTGGGGCAACTCAGCCCATTCGCCACAACTACGGAGCCTGCACCCTGCAACTACGGAAGCCCTTGCACCTGGAGCTCGTGCTCTGCAACGAGAGACACCACCACCAGGAGAAACCCAGGCACCACAGCTAGAGAGCAGCCCCAGCATGCTGCACCTGGAGAAGGCCTGCATGCGCAAAGACCCAGGCGGCCGATTAAAAAAGAAAAAAGAGTTGATAGATGTGCACACATGCTGTCTTTTCAGTGGTGTCCAACTCTTTGTGAACCCGTGGACTGTAGCCTGCCAGACTCCTGTGTCCACAGGATTCTCCAGGCAAGAATACTGGAGTGGGTTGCCATGCCCTCCTCCAGGGGATTTTCTCCACCCAGAAATTGAATCCGTGTCTCTTATGTCTCCTGCATTGGCAGGCAGGTTCTTTACCACTAATGCCACTAGGAAGCTCTGATAGATAGATAGACAGATAGATAGATAGAAGATAGATAGATAGATAGATAGATAGATAGATAGATAGATAGATAGATAGATAGATAGACAGACAGACAGAGCTATTAGTATCTCTAATTTAACAGAAAGTCAGAGAGTTCAAGTGACCTGCCCAAGATCGTACATCTATTAAGTGGTAACACTGGGAATTGAATCCAAGCAGTCCAAATCCACGGCCCACGTTCTTAACAAACAGCTTAACAAAGGTAATACTGAAGACAAATTTGAGGCTGACACCACGTTAATATATTCAGACCTAATATTTGACAATTAAGAGCATGTCTACGCACATCTGGCCTAATCCTTTGGATTAAAAACATTCAAAATGCCTTTTGTTTCCCGTCTAGACAGCTGAGCCCCGTCCCTCTGTTGGCTTCTCCATTCCAGTACTGAAACTGGAACAATGCTAGGTAGTTAGGTCAGGGCGTGATCTGATTCACCTGGGGCACAGGAAACCGTCTAGGACTTACTAGGTGCCAGTCACTTTATACATGTTGGCTTATTTTATTCTTAAACACGTGAAGTAAGCACTGTCACCTTTTTTAAATATTTATTTATCTATTTGGCCCCCCTGGGTCTTAACTACAACATGCAGGCTCTTGAGCTGTGGGATAGGAGATCTAGTTCCCTGACCAGGGTTTGAACCCCAGCCTCCCTGCATGGGGAGTGCAGTCTTAGCCACTGGACCACAGAGAAGTCCCACATATTTTAAAAGGATATTGAAGTCTAGAGATGTTAGCCATCTCACCCAAAGTGACACAGTTACCAAATGGTAGAGAGAGGAGTTAAACCCAGAGAGTCTGAATCCAAAGCATAAGCTCACATAAACGACTCTGTATTATACTAAAAAGCAAATATGTAAGACATTTGCCTTCTAAGGGAAAGAGAAAGAGAGAATCTTTGCATTCTCTGTGTTGTAATTCTCTGTGGGCTTCTCCGATGGCTCAGCCAGTAAAGAATCTGCCTGGAATGCAGGAGACACATGTTCAATCCCTGGGTAGGGAAGATTCCCTGGAGGAGGAAATGGCAACCCACTCCAGTATTCTTGCCTGGAAAACCCCATGGATGGAGGAGCCTGGTAGCCTACAGTTCAAATGGTCACCGAGAGTCAGACACAACTGGAGTGATTTAGCACACACGCATGTAACTGTCTGTAATAACTCTGCCTTCCTCCTATGAATTTAATAATTATTTGCTGACATCATTTGTCCTGTGGTTATTATTATGATCCCAGATCTGCATCTTGTCGTCGTCCATGGGAAACACGTCCACAACTAGGGCCTGGAACGGCTCGTCGGTGACCACGTTCATCCTCCTGGGGTTTGCAGACCATCCGCAACTGCAGGCCCTCCTCTTTGTGACCTTCCTGGGCATCTACCTGGTGACCCTGGACTGGAACCTGGCCCTCATCCTTCTGATCAGAGGTGACACCCGTCTACACACGCCGATGTACTTCTTCCTTGGCAACCTGTCCTTCGTTGACATCAGCTACTCTTCCGCAGTCGCTCCCAAGATGCTCTCTGACTTCTTCCGGGAACGGAAGAGCATTTCCTTCCTGGGCTGCGCCGTTCAGTTCTTCTTCTTCGTGGGCGCGGGTCTAACCGAGTGCTTCCTGCTGACGGCGATGGCATACGATCGCTCCGCGGCCATCTGCAGGCCCCTGCTCTACTCCGCCGTCATGTCCCAGGGCCTCTGTACACGCTTGGTGGTTGGAGCCTACATCAGCGGCTTCCTGAGCTCCCTGGTCCAGTCCAGTTCCCTATTCCGGCTCCGTTTCTGTGGACCCAACCTCATCGACCATTTCTTCTGTGACTTCCCACCAGTCCTGGCACTTTCTTGCTCCGACACCTTCTCCAGTCAAGTCGTGAATTTCCTCGTGGTGGCCGTCGTTGGGGGCACGTCGTTCCTCGTCCTTCTTGTCTCCTATGGTCACATAGCGGCTACCGTCCTGAAGATCCGCTCAGTGGAAGGTCGCAGGAAAGCCTTCCACACGTGCGCCTCGCATCTGATGGTGGTGACTCTGTTGTTTGGGTCGGCCCTTTTCATGTACCTGCGGCCCAGCTCCAGCTACTCGTTTGGCAGAGACAAGGTGGTATCTGTATTCTACTCACTGGTGATCCCCATGCTGAACCCGCTCATTTACAGTTTGAGGAACAAAGAGATCAAGGATGCCCTGTGGAAGATGCTGGGGAAGAAGAAAGCGTTTTCCTAGGTCATGACTGAAGACATATGTCTCCAAACTGCCAGAGACCTAAGTGGTTCATGATAGCCTCTACCTCCGGCTTTGGGTAAGTGACATGTTGGTGTGCATCTTCAAAATGGAAGCACTCCTTCCATATTTTCTCACCTTTCCACTTGGTCATCTGTCTACTGACCCCACCATGGATCATCAAAAGGACAGAGAACCCTACTCTGTGCTCTGTGGTGACCTAAATGGGAAGGAAATCCCAAAAAATAGGGGATATATGTAAATATATCGGGCTTCCCAGATGGCGCTGGTGATTTAAAAAAAACCTGCCTGCCAATGTAGGAGATGTAAGACACGTGGGTTTGATCTCTGAGTCGGGAAGACCCCCGAAGGAGGGCATGGCAACCTACTCCAGTATTCTTGCCTGGAGATCCCATGGACAGAAGAGTCTGGTGGGCTACAGTCCATGGGGTCACACAGAGTCGGACAGGACTGGAGAGACTTAGCATGCATGTAAACATATAACTGTTTCACTTTGCTGTCTGTACAGCAGACACTAGCACAACATTGTAAAGTAACTCCAATAAAAATTAATTTGTAAAAAAGAGAAAGCGATTACTTCAGAAAAACAAAAGGAAATTCCCCACGTATCCTATTCTCACAATGGGTATTACAACCCCCACCTTTTATGGGGTACCTGGTGGCTCAGATGGCAAAGAATCTGCCTGCAATGCTGGAGACCTGGCATCAATCCCAGGGTTGGGAAGATCCTCTAGAGGAGGGCATGGCAACCCGCTCCAGTATTCTTGCCCGAAGAATCCCATGGACAGAGGAGCCTGGTGGGCTACAGCCCGTGGGGTTGCAAAGAGTCGGACACGACTGAGCGACTGACACTTTCGCCTTCACTTGTTCAGTTCGTAGACTCTAGACCCTCCATTTGATCTCATGAGAGCCCTACACAGAAGCAGAATAAAATGTAGCATGTACATCATTTTATCTGAAGAATCTGCAAGCATGAGTTTACTATCACCGCTGTAACTAATTACCACAAACCTAGTGGCTTCAAACAGTATAAATGTATTATCTCATAGGTGTGTAGGTAAGAAGTCTTTTGGTTGTGGATGGCAGGGGGGCAGAGTTGGGGGCGTCGTGCCCAACTCTTTGCAACACTGTGGACTGTAGCCCTCCAGGCTCCTCTGTCCATGGGATTTCCCAGGCAAGGGAACTGGAGTGGGTGGCCACTTCCTGCTCCAGGGGACCTTCCCAACCCAGGGATCGAACCTCTCTTGCATCTCCTGCATTGGCAGGCGACTGAGCCACCTGAGAAGCCCTTACACTAGTCTACAACTTCCTTAAGGACAGTTACTGGCTCTTGTTCAGTATTGTTCTTTCAGAACCTACCACAGTGTCTGGCACACACTAGGGACACAGCAAATATTTGTTTGATAAAAGAATTATTCTCTGTCCCTAGTAATGTTGGCTTTTGCAGAGTATGGTGTTTATATTATTTCCTTACAATGTGGCTAACAATAAATCTCAGGGTCTGGTGACTGGGACGGAGATTAATTATCTCCACTTTTAGAAAATATAAATATGAATGTGTTCTTGACACCTCAGAGAGTGATTAATTTGTGAAGCTGTGGATTTTTTGCAAATCCTTCCTTTGTAGAAACATTCAAGGGATAAATGTAGCTAATCATTTGAAGGGTGTGGAGAAGGCAATGGCACCCTACTCCAGTACTCTTGCCTGGAAAATCCCATGGACGGAGGAGCCTGGTAGGCTGCAGTCCATGGGGTCTCAAGGAGTCAGACACGACTGAGGGACTTCACTTTCACTTTTCACTTTCATGCATTGGAGAAGGAAATGGCAACCCACTCCAGTGTTCTTGCCTGGAGAATCCCAGGGACGGGTGAGCCTGGTGGGCTGCCATCTATGGGTTCGCACAGAGTTGGACACGACTGAAGTGACTTAGCAGCAGCAGCAGAGAACCAGCTGCCTAAATGCACTTCTAACCACAGACTTGGAAGATCCCTCCCCTATTGTCTAGAGCTGTGGATATTAACAGGTTAATATTTCTAGAAGAGAAATTCTTAGAGGTTATAGCCTCTCTCCAATCTCTTTTTGTCTTCTCACTTCAAATAAATGAATGCTAAGTTGCTTCAGTTGTGTCCAACTCTTTGCAACCGCATGGACTGGAGTCCACCAGGCTCCTCTGCCCATGGGATTCTCCAGGCAAGAATACTGGAGTGGGGTGCCATGCCCTCCTCCAGGGGATCCTCTCGGCCCAGGGATTGAATCTACATCACTTGCACCTCCTGCATTGTCAGGCGGGTCCTTTACCACTAGCACCACTTGGGAAGCCCCCTCACTTCAAGTATCTGCCCACAAACACACACTCCCAGCATCAAGAGGAAGGATAAATGAGCTTCAAGGGTTCTGTCTCAGAGAGCAGCTTGGGGACTGGAAGGAGCTACATGTGCCTGATTATACTGTATCCAAAGAAAAATAAATGAAAATATAAAGTTGTTAGGGGACAGACCGGCTGGGAGTGGCTTTTGCTCTGTGTGACTATGTACCACCCAGACTCGTTTATGACCTCCTGGAACTCTGAGTCTCAGCCAGATACAGGAACTTCTTTAACATTTCTTTTCCAGGCACGACTCTGGTTTTTCCTGCCTTCCTATAAGCTCAACCCAAATTTTCCCCTTCCTGCTTCTGCTCCTCTAATGGCATCCTCTGGTGAGTCTCCTGACCCATGTTTGAAACTTTGCTCCTAGGGGGAAAAAAAAAAAAAAAAACTTTAAAAGAAAACATTTCTGAGGAGATTGCTTGTTTTAGACCCCTCCCCAAAGAATTAGTAAGCAGCATATCCCAGATGACTCAGTGTTAAAGAATCCGCCAATGCAGGAGACACAGTTTTGATCCCTGAGTTGGGAGAAATGGCAGCCCCCTCCAATATTCTTGCCTGGAAAGTCCCATGGACAGAGGAGCTTGGTGGACTGCAGTCCCTGTGTTTGCAGAGTCTGACACCACTGAGCGACTGAGCAGGTGTGAATATATTCTCAGTACCAGGGAGATCCCCAATGTCCACATTGTCTGCACCTTACTGCCTGGAATTCTGAAATTCATCTGTGCATTTAAGGCTGGTCCCCTTTTAAAGTGCCAGTGTTTCCTTTTTTAAAAAAGGGTATTCTTTAAGTTTCATGGTCATTTCTTCAGGAAGGATCTTAAAAGGAAAGCTAAGCAGATCTGTGAGTACCTCAGATAAAGGGAGACGCCGCAGCGAAAGAGGACAAGGTCCAGACCCAGAGAGGGCGCACTCACGGACGAATGTCCCGACTCACTGTCTGACTCCACTCAGGTTAAAGAGCGCTGGTATCAGTTTATGCCATTTCATTCTCACAGCCAAGACACCTGTCAGACCCAAACTGGCAACCCAAATGGTCAAGCTCAAACTTAGCCACAAATTTTAAGACATTGAAAACTGGCAAGAGCTGATTACATAAAGTAATATATGCAGAACATCCTGGGTCTTGCACACCAATACAAATTTGTTTTATCGGTTTAGGTATATTTATCTAACTGAAGAAGGATCAGTCCCCAAGATGCTTTCCACCACTCCCCACAATGCACATAAAAGGATTAGTGTTTCCTGACTGTCTACTGTTAACAGAGCATTGGGCCAGACACTGCACAGCTTCTCTTTGATATAATCAGCAAGGTGAATAGTTCTCAATGATCAAGGTTTGAATTCCAATGGTCGCCAGCTCTGACAGTTCGTGAACATCATTTATGCTCTCACATCTTCATTCTCTAAATCTGCCAAGTTGATACCACCACTCATTTGAAGTTGAATACTATTTGTCAAGTCTATTTTGCAAAAAAAAGATGTGGGAATTAAATTCTATACATATATGCAATTTGTGTTAGATTTCCATCTTTTTGTGATCATCACTTCACAATATTTATGAATATCAGATCATTATTTTGTATACCTGAAATTAATAGAATGTAGACCCAATGGACATGAGTGTGCATAAACTCTGGGAGTTGGTGATGGACAGGAAGGCCTGGCGTGCTACAGTCCATGGGGTCACAAAGAGTCATACACGACTGAGCAACTCAACTGAACTGATGTCAATTATATATCCATAAAATAATGTAACATCCAAAATAAAAACAAATGCATAAAAATAAAATAGTATCAGTTCAGTTCAGTCACTCAGTCATGTCCGACTCTTTGTGACCCTATGAATCGCAGCACGCCAGGCCTCCCTGTCAATCACCAACTCCCGGAGTTCACTCAGACACGTGTCTGAGTGACTCTTTGCATGAGGTGGCCAAAGTACTGGAGTTTCAGCTTCAGCATCATTCCCTCCAAAGAAATCCCAGGGCTGATCTCCTTCAGAATGGACTGGTTGGATCTCCTTGCAGTCCAAGGGACTCTCAAGAGTCTTCTCCAACACCACAGTTCAAAAGCATCAATTCTTTGGCGCTCAGCCTTCTTCACAGTCCAACTCTCACCTCACATCCATACATGACCACAGGAAAGACCATAGCCTTGACTACATGAACCTTTGTTGGCAAAGTAATGTCTCTGCTTTTCAATATGCTATCTACGTTGGTCATAACTTTCCTTCCAAGCAGTAAGCGTCTTTTAATTTCATGGCTGAAGTCACCATCTGCAGTGATTCTGGAGCCCCAAAAAATAAAGTCTGACACGGTTTCCACTGTTTCCCCATCTATTTCCCATGTAGTGATGGGACCAGATGCCATGATCTTCGTTTTCTGAATGTTGAGCTTTAAGCCAACTTTTTCACTCTCCACTTTCACTTTCATCAAGAGGCTTTTTAGTTCCTCTTCACTTTCTGCCATAAAGGTGGTGTCATCTGCATATCTGAGGTAATTGATATTTCTCCTGGCAATCTTGATTCCAGCTTGTGTTTCTTCCAGTCCAGCATTTCTCATGATGTATTCTGCATATAAGTTAAATAAGCAGAGTGACAATATACAGCCTTGATATACTCCTTTTCCTATTTGGAATCAGTCTGTTGTTCCATGTCCAGTTCTAACTGTTACTTCCTGACCTGCATACAGATTTCTCAAGAGTGATAGAAGCAAGGTGATAGAAGCAAGGTCCGATACTGTAAAGACCAATATTGCATAGGAACCTGGAATGTCAGGTCCATGAATCAAGGCAAATTGGAAGTGGTCAAACAAGAGATGGCAAGAGTGAATGTTGACATTCTAGGAATCAGTGAACTAAAATGGACTGGAATGGGTGAATTTAACTCAGAGGACCATTATATCTACTAGTGCAGGCAGGAATCCCTTAGAAGAAATGGAGTGCCATCATGGTCAACAAAAGAGTCCGAAATGCAGTACTCGGATGCAATCTCAAAAATGACAGAATGATCTCTGTTCATTTCCAAGGCAAACCGTTCAATATCACAGTAATCCAAGTCTATGCCCCAACGAGTAATGCTGAAGAAGCTGAAGTTGAACGATTCTATGAAGACCTACAAGACCTTTTAGAACTAACACCCAAAAAAGATGTCCTTTTCCTTATAGGGGACTAGAATGCAAAAGTAGGAAGTCAAGAAACACCTGGAGTAACAGGCAAATTTGGCCTTGGAATACGGAATGAAGCAGGGCAAAGACTAATAGAGTTTTGCCAAGAGAATGCACTGGTCATAGCAAACACCCTCTTCCAACAACACAAGAGAAGACTCTACACATGGACATCACTAGATGGTCAACACCAAAATCAGATTGATTATATTCTTTGCAGCCAAAGATGGAGAAGCTCTATACAGTCAATAAAAATAAGACCAGGAGCTGACTGTGGCTCAGATCATGAACTCCTTATTGCCAAATTCAGACTGAAATTGAAGAAAGTAGGGAAAACCATTAGACCATTCAGGTATGACCTAAGTCAAATCCCTTATGATTATACAGTGGAAGTGAGAAATCAATTTAAGGGCCTAGATCTGATAGATAGAGTGCCTGATGAACTATGGAATGAGGTTTGTGACATTGTACAGGAGACAGGGATCAAGACCATCCCCATGGAAAAGAAATGCAAAAAAGCAAAATGGCTGTCTGGGGAGGCCTTACAAATAGCTATGAAAAGAAGAGAAGGGAAAAGCAAAGGAGAAAAGGAAAGATATATGCATCTGAATGCAGAGTTCCAAAGAATAGCAAGAAGAGATAAGAAAGCCTTCTTCAGCGCTCAATGCAAAGAAATAGAGGAAAACAACAGAATGGAAAAGACTAGGGATCTCTTCAAGAAAATCAGAGATACCAAAGGAACATTTCATGCAAAGATGGGCTCAATAAAGGACAGAAATGGTATGGACCTAACAGAAGCAGAAGATATTAAGAAGAGGTGGCAAGAATACACAGAAGAACTGTACAAAAAAGATCTTCACAACCCAGATAATCACAATGGTGTGATCACTCATCTAGAGCCAGACATCCTGGAATGTGAAGTCAAGTGGGCCTTAGAAAGCATCACTACGAACAAAGCTAGTGGAGGTGATGGAATTCCAGTGGAGCTATTCCAAATCCTGAAAGATGATGCTGTGAAAGTGCTGCACTCAATATGCCAGCAAATGTGGAAAACGCAGCAGTGGCCACAGGACTGGAAAAGGTCAGTTTTCATCCCAAACCCAAAGAAAGGCAATGCCAAAGAGTGCTCAAACTACCGCACAATTGCACTCATCTCACACGCTAGTAAAGTAATGCTCAAAATTCTCCAAGCCAGGCTTCAGCAATACCTGAACCGTGGACTTCCTGATGTTCAAGCTGGTTTTAGAAAAGGCAGAGGAACCAGAGATCAAATTGCCAACATCCTCTGGATCATGGGAAAACCAAGAGAGTTCCAAAAAACATTTATTTCTGCTTTCTTGACTATGCCAAAGCCTTTGACTGTGTGGGTCACAATAAAAGAGTATAGAGGGAATCTTTTTAAAGGAACCAACTGTTTGTTTTCTATAAGAAATCAGCTTTAAGTTCAAAGACAGAGATAGATTAAAAGTAATGCAAAGGAGAAAGATGCACCAAAAGAAGGCTGGACTAGGTATAATAATTTGAAATAAAGCAGACTTTACAACAAGGAAAATTATCAGAGATAAAGAAAGAGTCTCCATGATGATAATGATAAAGGGGTCAACTCTCAAAGAATGCGCAACAACACTTAATGTGTATTTACTTAGCAACAGAATGTCAAAATATAAGAGGCAAAACTGATAGAAATGCGGGGGGAAATAGAAAAATCCACTGTATAGCTGAAAATATCAATATCCTTCTATAAGCAATTGATGGATCCAATAGGCAGAAAATCAGTAAGGCTACAGTTGAACTGAACAGCACCATTAGTCAATGGGAGCTAATTAATATTTATAAAATATTTCATCTAACAATAGCATAACACACATTCTTCTTAAGCTCACATGGAACATTTACCAAGACAGATCACATTGTGGACCATAAAATGTTTTATTCTCTTCATAAGTCATGCAGCATATGCTCTAAGGTCCCAGTGGAGTTTAACTACAAAGAAAGCAATAACAGGAAGCTAGATCGGAAAATTCCAATAGAGATACGTGTTGCTTAGTAACGCTTTAATAACTCCCACTGCATCTGCAGCTGCCAGCTTCTCCAGTGAAAAGTACTTTTCCTACAAATATCCGACACTGTTCCCCATGCTGACTGTTACATCGTTAGACTCCTGGTCCCGCGTCTCAGGGAGCAGTGTAGATGATGCGTCTGTTTGGGTGAAGATGGGGAACCTGGCCGGCTCACCTTTCTAAAGCAAAGGTAGGTGAGGGCATCCTGAAGGCACAACAGCAGGCAACTTCAGCTTGGCACATGTATAATTTTACGATTTCAATAGTGTTCCATGTCCAGTCCCTGAAAAATAGAATATCCATGCGCAATTTTTTTTTTAACTTTTTCTTTTGTATGATAAAATAGAAGCCAGTTAACACAGTTGTGTTGTGATGGTTTCAGGTGCGCAGTGCAGGGGCTCAGCCGTGCATATTCCACATGAAATTCGTGAAGCAGGTGTGGCATTTAGGACTAAATGCCTCAGGCCGATTAAAATCTGTTGCTTCTCAGGTAAAATATCAGGCTTCTCAAGACACATTCAAATTAGATTATTTTTGTATTAAAACATTCTGTACAACCTATTTGAGGGCAGGAATAGAGAGATGGACGCAGAGGAAGGACTTGTGGACAGAGCAGGGGAAAGAGACAATGGGACCAATTGAGAGAGTAGCGTTGAAATATACACACAACCATGTGTAAAACAGAGCTGGTGGGAATTTGCCCTATAGCACAGGGAGCTCGGCCTGGTGCTCTGTGATGACCTAGAGGGGTGGGATGGGGTAGGGGGTGGAGGGAGGCTCAAGAGGGAAGAGACATACGTGTACTCATGGCTGATTCACACTGTTACATGGCAGAAAGCAACACAAGAGTGTAAAGCAATTATTCTTCAATAAAAAAATTTTTTAAAAGACTACTGTAAAATTCTTTTTTAAAAACTTTCACTGAGCATCCACAAAGTTTAGGAAAGTAACCAGCACAGTCCCTTTCTTTAAAAAAGAAATAGTGATTAAAAGCTAGCTGCGAGCAGGGAATGAAACAGGTTGATGTCATGACATTAGCATTATGATAATATTATGTAACACTTTGAAGTTTACAAGGTACTCTCCTGTGAATTGGCATTTAGTTGATTTGCACAGAAGCAAAAGTGAATAAGGGATGATAGAGGGAAGTGTAGATGAGACTGGAGATGAGTAAAGAAGAATGGTTTCTTGTTGGGTGACTACTTCGTATCAGGCACCAGCCACCCATTCATTCATTCATCTATTCAAAGAGAATTGTTGGATAACTGAGTTCTACAAGGCAACTGTGAGGTTATGAGACAGAAAGGCCACTGTTCAACGTTAACTCGATCTTGGGCCCAATCGTCTGTGCAAAACCTTTTAAGAGGAGCAAAGTGAAGTCGCTCAGTCACGTCTGACTGTTTGCGACCCTATGAACTGTAGCCTACCAGGCTCCTCCGTCCATGGGATTTTCCAGGCAAGAGTACTGGAGTGGGTTGCCATTTCCTTCTCGAGGGGATCTTCCAAACCCAGGGATCAAACCTGGGTCTCCCGCATTGTAGACAGATGCTAATACCATCTGAGCCACCAGGGAAGTCAGAGGAGCAAGAGGAATCATTTTAATCCGAAAGAGAAGCCAGCAGTAAGTATCTTTGATCTCATTTTCCAGAGATCTGACTCGGTCAGATGTCTGGATGTCCTAGATGGCTCCAGCCAATGCCTCGTAGAGCCAGAACACCCCAAAAGAATAATTAGAACTGTCAACCCCCATCCCTCTTTCCTTAATAAGTTATCTTTCTTAGCACAATTTTACAGAGAAGGAAAAGAAAAATATGAGGAGTATAACATCAGAGCTCAAATTAATGGGAAAAATCTTTTACTTCAAGTTGTAATTATGTGTATGAGGGATTCTTTTCCTGATTTTTAAGGTTAGAAGCCATTTACAGTCTTTTTATTTTTTGACTGGTAAGGAGTGGATATATTTAGAGAAAAACCCTCCACAGGCAGAGTATGGGGCATCTTGAAGGTGAGAGAGAGCCTATAGCCATTTCTTTAAATAGGTAACAATAGAATATCTTTTTAAAGTAAAACTACTAAAATCCAATTACCCACAGATAATGGTATACATCTTTCCAGATTTCTTCTAGGCATGTAGTTTTTCTCCAAAAAATAAGATTATGTGATCTATTCAGTGCTTCAACCTTTTATTAAAAAAGAATCTTGCCACATCTAAGAATAAAGTTCTACATTATAAATTTGAATGACTGCAAATATTGAATTACTCTATAGTGCCATAACTTATTGAACCAATTTCATAAATCAGATAGTAATTTAAACTCTAATCTCTTCTAAACTTCACTGTGATGACCTTTCTTTGTACTCATGACATTAAGCATTTTGTTTATTCACATTTTAGCATTAATTCCTGGAGTAGAATTTTTGACTTAAAAGATTTGCAGATTTGTCTTGACACATGCTTCCAGAATGCCCTCAGAGCGTGTCCCTGTAGACACTCCTGTTAACCGCAGGTGGAGGGTCTCTTTGTCCATGTCCCTGCCAGCAATGCATCGCTTCTTGGTAGGCCAATCTTCTAGACGAGAAGTGCTATCTCACCACACTTTTAATTTGTGCTTATTTGATGAATGGTATGACCAACTCTTTTTCTCTCTGAACCATGACCCATTTTTGTTTTAAAGTATCTATTTCTTAGTAAATGATTAGAAATCTATATATCTAAAATATTAAGCCTATTTTATATATTTTTCACATATACAAAACTTGTTTTCTCAAGTTTTTTATTTTCCAAAACATGGAAATTCCTAATTTTTTACTGGAGTCTAATTGCTTTACAATGTTGTGTTAGCTTCTGCTGTACAGTGATGTGAATCAGTTATCTGTATACGTATATCCCCTCCCACTCGAGCCTCCCTCCCAGCCCCCATCCCACCCCTGCAGGCCATCACAGACAGCGAGCTGAGCCCCCTGTGTTACACAGCATCTTCCCACTAGCTAGCTATTTTACACGTGGTAAGGTATATATGTCAATACCACTCTCTCAATTCATCCTCATATTTTAATTAGCCAAATCTAATCATCTTCTTTGTAATGCTTACAAAAGTTCTTCTCTTCCCCAAAAATAAAACAAAAATTACTTAGACTTTATTCTAATATTTTAGCTTATTTTTTGATGTTTATGTTCTTAAGATGACAAAATCTTCAGTATTCCATCTAAGAAGTTAAAAAGTATTATCATTTACTTCAGTTCATAGTATCTACTTATAAAAAGAAATCAAGTATTCAAACGCAAATGCAAGAGAGTTAGGCTGTTTGCTTTTTTCCAGGTTCATAATTTATTGTACAGATTGAGTATCACATAATGAGTTGACATTAGCTTCTTCAGACATCAGAACTTAACAGATGAGGTATAGTTTAGCATCTGTTTATCTTGCTTTCACAGCTGGAGCTTTTGTTTTAGATCTTAACTTGAAGAATAAGACTATCAAAGCTTAAATATAAGACTATCAACACAGTACCTCCATACATGTATGTGCCTATATGAGTGTGCATGCGCGTCCATGCTCAGCCAGATTCCTCTGTCCACAGGGTTTCCCAGGGACGGATACTGGAGTGAGTTGCTATTTCCTCCTCCAGGGGATTGAACCCATGTCTCCTGCATTGTGGGCAGATTCTCCATCACTTGAGTCATCAGGGAAGCCTCATTCTGCACTTGGCCAGTACACAGTTCACTCTCCCTGTGAGAGTGTAAGAAATGCCATGGTTTTTGATACCAATGAAGTGGATTGGGCATCTGCTTCTGGACGGCCACAGTTTCAAGCTTCCAGAAGGCACAGACTCCTGTGTCCTTAAGCGTAGACAGCTGCCCCTTGGGCCCCTACGCTGTTTCTTTACAATATCTTCATCATTTAAAATTAGAAAATTAGCATATCATTTGACCCAGTATGTCTATGTCTGGCTTTTCATAAGCACACAAAAATGGATTTACAAAATGTTGAGAGCAGCATTATCTGAAAATAGTAATTGGGGCCCAGGGCTTCCCAGGGGGTGCATGGTAAAGAATCTGCCTGCAAAGCAAGAGACACAGGAGACATGGGTTTGATCCCTGGGTTGGGAAGATCCCCTGGAGAAGGAACGGCAACCTTCTCCAGGATTCTTGCCTGCAAAATTCCATGACAGAGGAGTCTGGCTACAGTCCATGGGGTCCAAAAGAATCCGACCTGACTTAGTGACCAAGCCACAGCTGTAGAGCACGGGGACTCTGCTCAGGGTCCGGTGGCAGCAGGAGGGGAGGGGGCTTGAGGGGAGAGTGGTTGTTGTGTATACAGGGCTGGGTTCCTTTGCCATTCACCTGAAACTATCACAACATCATTAATCGGCTACACTCCATTACAAAATAAAAAGTTTAAAAACAAGACAAAGCAAAAACAAACAAACCCAATATGTGATCAATGATGTTGCTGCTCACCCTGACGTATCTTTCCCAAAGGGAGACCTGGGAGAGCGTGCTCTCCATCATGGGCCAGAGCAACCACACCAATGTGAGGGAATTTGTCTTCCTGGAACTCACTCACTTCCAGGAACTGGAGCTGTTCCTGTTTGTCATCTTCCTAGCTGTGTACGTCACAACCGTGCTGGGCAATGCCCTCATCGTGGTGACCATCACCTGGGATTCCCACCTCCACACCCCCATGTACTTTCTCCTGCGGAACAAATCAATCCTGGACATCATCTTTTCATCCGTCACCGTTCCCAAGTTCCTGGTGGATCTCTTATCAGAAAGGAAAGCCATCTCCTACAATGGCTGCATGACACAGATCTTTTTCTTCCACTTTGCTGGAGGGGCGGATATTTTTTTCCTCTCTGTGATGGCCTGGGATAGATATCTCGCAATCTCCAAACCCCTGCATTACGTGACCATCATGAGGAGAGAGGTGTGGGTGGGCTTGGTGGTGGCCTCCTGGGTGAGTGGTGCTTTGCACTCCACTGTCCAGATTATTCTGATGCTTCCGCTCCCTTTCTGTGGCCCCAGCACCCTGGATGCCTTCTACTGCGACATGCCCCAGGTGGTTAGACTGGCTTGCACCAACACCTTTGCTCTGGAGCTCCTCCTGATCTCTAACAACGGGCTGGTGACCCTGCTGTGGTTCTTCCTGCTCCTGGGGTCCTACACCGTCACCCTGGTCATGCTGCGATCTCACGCCGGGGAGGGCCGGAACAAAGCTGTCTCCACCTGCACCTCCCACGTCCTGGTGGTGACTCTTCACTTCTTGCCCTGTGTTTACATCTACTGCCGGCCCTTTACCACGCTGCCCGTGGACACAGCTGTGTCCATCAATAACACGGTCATCACCCCCATGCTGAACCCCATGATCTACACCCTGAGAAACCAGGAGATGAAGGCAGCCATGAAGAGGCTGCAGAGGAGGCTTGGACCTTTTGAGAGCAATAAACTCGGATAAGCCATCAGATTGAGACTGGAAATCTAATGTGAGCCTGGTTTGAGGTTATCTCAAACTACTAGCCTAGGAATCAGAGACAGCCAGCTCTTCGTCCACTGTCATTTCTGCATATCCCCACAGCCACTAAGCTCTGTTGCTGCTGCTGCTGCTAAGTCGCTTCAGTCGTGTCGGACTCTGTGCGACCCCATAGATGGAAGCCCACCAGGGTCCCCCGTCCCTGGGATTCTCCAGGCAAGAACACTGGAGTGGGTTGCCATTTCCCTCTCCAATGTATGAAAGTGAAAAGTGAAAGTGAAGTCACTCAGTCATGTCAGACTGTTCGTGACCCCATGGACTGCAGCCCACCAGGCTCCTCTGTCCATGGGATTTTCCAGGCAAGAGTACTGGAGTGGGGTGCCAGTGTTAGACAGACTCTAAGAACAAAAGGGGGAGATGAGATTGAACATCAGCTCTCGGGCTGGGGACGGGGGAGAAGTATGTGGTATAAAGCTGAAATCAATAACCTAAGTGTTCTCTGTCCTCACTCTTACCATTTGTGGTATGGAAATAACGCTGTCTACTTACGGTGGTTGCGAGGATGAAACGTGATCAGTGTGGAGAGGATTATGGTTGTAAAGGCCCACACGACTCCTGGCATTAGTCAGGCATACAGTCTATGTTCCCTATGATCTGCATCTCTGTTGCCAAATATGCCTGTGCCACATGTGTGTGTACTAAGTCACTTCAGCCGTGTCCGACTTTTGCGACTCTATGGACCGTAGGCTGCCAGGCTCCTCTGTCCATGGGATTCTCCAGGCAAGAATCCTGGAGTGGGTTGCTGTGCCCTCCTCCAGGGGAATATTCCCAGCCCAGGGATTGAACCTGCATCTCATGTCTCCAGGTGTGCATTTATATAGGGAGAGAGAGAATGTGGGGGCTTCCCAGGTGGCACTAGTGGTAAAGAGCCCACCTGCCAGTGCAGGAGACATAAGAGAGGAGGGTTCGATTCCTGGGTCCGGAAGATCCCCTGGAGGAGGGCAGGCAACCCACTCCAGTATTCTTGCCTGGAGAATCCCGTGGACAGAGGAGCCTGGGGGGCTACAGTCCACAGGGTCACAAAGAGTCGGGCACAACTAAAGCGATTTAGCACACACTTAGAGTGAGAATGCGTTTATTTCACATATTTTCTCTCTAATGACTGCTGTTTCCAGCTGATTATTAAAGTAATCACTTTTTGATTTAATATTGTGAGTACAAAATCTTCAATACATTTCACCAATTAGAGAAAAGAGAAGAAATATATTTTGAGTCAGATGTATGCATGAACAAATCTAGAAATAGACCAAATATTCCCTGTCCTCTGGTTCTTTCTACTTTCTTTACACTGAAATTAATCTCAAAAGGACTTGAATAGTTTGGGGATATATCTGCACACAATGCACATTTATTTTATGTTGTCCTGAACTTCCTTCTTCCTTCCATCCCCACTTCCCATTTCACCCCCAGAGCTTTCAGAGCCGCAGCAAACCTGTAGTTTTCATCTACATATGCACAGACAATTTGGAACAAATCCGTGTGGGACAAAAAAAAAAAAAAAGATTACCTAGGAAGTAACTTTTGACTCACTCAAGGCCCATTTTGTGTACCAGGAAAGGAAAAAAAAATACAACATATTGCATACAGAGCCATTTAAGAATAGCCACTGGGTCTGTGTTATAAACCTCCTCTCTTCCAAGAATAGGATTCCAAGATATATAAGGAGATATATATATATCCAAGATATATAAGGAGACAATAAATCTCCTTTCTATTTCTATACTCATATCAAATTCCACCCTTCTGCCTCCAATAGTCATTCAGAAATAGACCAGTAAGTTCATTTGTACCCACAAACCATGGACACCAAGGGGGGAAGGGGAGGTGGGATAAATTGAGATTGGAACAGCCATATCTACCATGTATAAAATAGAGAACTAATGAGAAGTTAACCAACGAGAACCTACTGCACAGCACAAGGAACTCTACTCAGTGTGGTTAGGGTTAGCTTTGTCCTTTTTGTCACCACATTGAGTAGAGTTTATATATATATATATATACACACACGCACACACACATGGCTGATTCCCTTTGCTATGCAGCATAAACTAACACAACATTGTAAAGCAACTAAACACCAATTTAAAAAAAATAGGCCAAGAGAAATAAGGAAGCTGAGGAAATTGCAACACAGCATTTTTTTTGCAAATGTTTATGATCAGTTAATTATTAGCTAAAAAGGTCCTCATAGGTGACCACACATCTGTGATCTTCTCTGAGTCTTACAAGACAGAGACATTAGGCCAGGAATCCTGATCATACTGCCAGTGCTTCTCAAGCTTTCTAAAATTATTGCCCCTTAAAAGAGCTTTTTTAGATATTTTTCCTAATTACTTTCCCTCAAGAAAATTTAATACCAAAGGTACACCATATCTCTTTTTGTGTTCTGAGGTTGTCTGAAGAAGCACACCTCACTAAAACATCCAAGAATTTTTGGCTCTCAAGAACCAATTTTCGCCCCCATGGGCATCATACCCACATTGAGAATGAATGGTCATATGACATTAGTTGTTGTTCATCTACCCAGTCATGTCTAACTCTTTGCGACCCCATGAACCACAGCACACCAGGCCTCCCTGTCCATCACTAACTCCTGGAGTTTACTCAAACTCATGTCAATGGAGTCGGTGATGCCATCCAACCATCTCATCCTCTGTTGTCCCCTTCTCCTCCCACCTTCAATCTTTCCCAGCATTAGGGTCTTTTCTGACGAATCAGCTCTTCACATCAGGTGGCCAAAGTATTGACATTAGACCTTTATATAAATGTTTCCCCAAAACTTGGAGACTCACACAATATTAACGTATGTAGATTTATGTTGTCTGGGGTCTTGCAAGAATTTGGAAGGCATAGAATTGGGCATTTTCGTGTATGTGCGGATTTGTGTACAGTAATGACTTGTAAATTGTATAATAAGGCCCATTGGAACTCCAACACTAGCAGAAAAATGTCCATTCTGTTTCCACACTCACATCTAATAAAATTCCCTTTACTAATTTTCAAATCAAGCTTGGTCCTGAGGGACTAGTGAGCCCAGCAGGGGCACTTTGGGAGAAGGAGAAGAGCTGTGATGACGTGACTCCCTGAGGCCGCCTTTTCCAACGTGAAGGTTGAAGAGAAGAGGTTGATGTCCAGAATCACCTTCTAACTTGCTATTTCCCCAGTAGCATAGACACTGAGACCCAGCCACCCAATCTCAGAATGTGCAGATTCCTGCCTGGATGCTGAAGGATTTAGGTAAGGACATCGAGCCGTCAGGGTGTGACGCACTGTGGATTACACATATGAGCATGAAAAATATACCTCGTGTATCATATGCTGCAAAAAGAGCTGAAAACTTTAAGGACCAAAAAAAGTGATATTAAATATTGGGAAAGCAGGAATCTCTTCCTAAGAAGTTACAGAGATGGAGTCAGCATGGAAAGAGAGAAAGCAGTTTGTATTTGATGGAATGACTGAGCTGCATAAAAGGAGTAGAATTTTTTTCCCACTTAGGGTTTGTCCATAGGGATCCATGTGGATCACGGATTCCACAAGATGGGTGCTTCCTTTAAAAAGGTGATCTTTACCCCAAATTCTCTTAAAAAACTATGGAGGTTTCAAAGGCAACCTCATATCTGTACATTTCCTATGACTCAATGGGTCTGTTTTGTCTTTGCTCCAGAGGCAGCTTTATTTCCAAACCTGATGACTCAGCCTCTGTCTGCTTGTTTAATTCACACAAGTTCATTGGAACAATAATAAGCAAGTTGGTTCAAAGAGAAGCTGATCTATTGAATAGCATTTTGCTGAGTGACTAACACACACACACACACACACACACTCAGAACTCATAAGTAACACACACACACTCAAACAGTACCTTCAGGGAAGGTACTGTTTGTTTGGATTTGCAGAGGCAGTGGGGTGGGAGAAACAAGTGGCTGGAACGCCTATTGCTGGAACGTCCTGGGTACTTTACACAAAGATAGTCACAGTTTATTCCTTGTGCTACTCATTGAAGTAAGTGTTCCCCCGTTTACAGAGGGGAAATTCAAAGGAAAGTAACGGACTTGCTCCGAGTGACAAAGGAGGAAGTGGTAGAATTCCAGTCCTGATGCTCCTCTGAAGCTCTTAAGACTGTCTTACGTGGCATCACTTGGAGAAGGAAATGGCAACCCACTCCAGTGTTCTTGCCTGGAGACTCCCAGGGACGGGGGAGCCTGGTGGGCTGCCATCTATGGGGTCACACAGAGTCAGACACGACTGAAGCAATGTAGCAGCAGCAACACTGCATCACACTGGATGGTACACAACATTGCATTATTCTAGACTGCTCTTACATTCTAGAACTGCAGAGCAGAGGCACAGAGAAGCCACAGAACTTTCTGGATGTCACAGAGCTATTTTATAGCCTGGAGCAGAAAACAAATCTCTCTATCCCTAAGGCCAAGTCAAAGACATTAACAAAGGGTTTCTTATGTTTGTCTAGATCCTTTTTGCTCATTCACACACAATCCGATGCCAAGGCTTGTAAATCAGGATGTGCACTTACCAGTGAAGTTTATTAATTAATTTAAAAAAAAAAAAAAACTACTGAGCACCTAACCGGGGAAGGCAATGGCACCCCACCCCAGTACTTTTGCCTGGAGAATCCCATGGATGGAGGAGCCTGGTGGGCTCCAGTCCATGGGGTCGCTGAGAGTTGAACACAACTGAGCGACTTCACTTTCACTTTTCACTTTCATGCATTGGAGAAGGAAATGGCAACTCGCTCCAGTGTTCTTGCCTGGAGAATCCCAGGGACAGGGAAGCCTGGTGGGCTTCCGTCTATGGGGTCCCACAGAGTCGGACACGACTGAAGTGACTTAGCAGCAGCAGCAGCAGAGCACCTAACACGTGCCCCAGACTAAGGAAAGCTTTGATGATATTAGGATAAATGAAATACTGAGCAGACAGGATGGACTTGAGATATAACAAGGAAATATACTGAAGTGAAGAGAGACAGAAGAAATGAGATGGAATACCTGTTATAGGTGCCAGAAGAGAAGTCAGTGCAGGGAATTATGCATCATAAAAGGCCATCAGCAAAATGTTCACAGAAGAGGAGACTCTGGACCTGAGTGTTGAAAGATTGGTTCAGTTCAGTCGCTCAGTCATGCCCGACTCTTTGCGACCCCAGGGACTGCAGCATGCCAGGCTTCCCTGTCCATCACCAGCTCCTGGAGTCTGAAAGATCACTGCTCATCAATGAGAAGATCATGAGAGTGGGAGGGCACGGTAGGTGGGGAGAACAAGAGGAACACAGATCCAAAACTGTGGGCCTTCCCTTCTAGTAATAGCAGTCCTTCGAAATCATCTCTGACGTCACCTCCTCCAAGAAATCTCCCCTAACACACTGAAAGTGATGCTCTGTGTTGTAGACTGCAGGATATAGATTTGCTTTGCCTACGAGGGCATGAATTTCCCTTGAAATACATTAACTATTTGTTAATTTCTAAACACTTCATCTTTTTCCTGTGCTCAGCGCTCTTGGAACACTTTGGATTTGAGTTTATATTCCAAAATGCGGCAGAGAGCAGGCTTCATGCAGTTCTTTAACTTTCTCCTCAAGTCCTTGTCCTCTGAGACTTGGAAATATTTTCCTCATTCTCTTATTCTCTTCCCTAAAACCACATGGCCCTCACCTCCTACTGACCTTGACATTTACAGGTTAAAGGAACCAACACTGTAACAGCCAAGACTGGTCAGACAGGATTTGAAACAGCGATGATTTAGGGATGAGGAAATCTGATTTGTATGAGTGCTGGCTTTTGCTAGCTAATCTGAAGTCTTACTCACAGACCTTCGCCAAGATTTAATAAAATCCTGTCATCACATTTAGGTTTCAGCTTTAGACGCTTGGGAAATAGATGGGGAAACAGTGGAAACAGTGTCAGACTGTATTTTGGGGGCTCCAAAATCACTGCAGATGGTGACTGCAGCCATGAAATTAAAAGACGCTTGCTCCTTGGAAGAAAGCTATGACCAACCTGCTGCTGCTAAGTCACTTCAGTCGTGTCCGACCCTGTGCGACCACAGAGGTGGCAGCCCACCAGGCTCCCCCGTCCCTGGGATTCTCCAGGCAAGAACACTGGAGTGCGTTGCCATTTCCTTCTCCAGTGCATGAAAGTGAAAAGTGAAAGTGAAGTCTCAGTTGTGTCCGACTCTTAGCGACCCCATGGACTGCAGCCTACCAGGCTCCTTCCATCCATGGGATTTTCCAGGCAAGAGTACTGGAGTGGGGTGCCATTGCCTTCTCCAATGACCAACCTAGACAGTGTATTAAAAAGCAGAGACAAAGACCCACAAAGGTCCATCTAGTCAAGGCTATGGTTTTTACAGTGGTCATGTATGGATGTGAGAGTTAGACTATAAAGAAAGCTGAGTGCCGAAGGATTGATGCTTTTGAACTGTGGTGGTTGAGAGTCCCTTGGGCTGCAAGGAGATCCAACCAGTCCATTCTGAAGGAGATCAGCCCTGGGATTTCTTTGGAAGGAATGATGCTAAAGCTGAAACTCCAATACTTTGGCCATCTCATACGAAGAATCGACTCATTGGGAAAGACTCTGATGCTGGGAGGGATTGGGGGCAGGAGGAGAAGGGGACGACAGAGGATGAGATGGCTGGATAGCATCACTGACTCGATGGATGCGAGTCTGAGTGACCTCCAGGAGTTGGTGATGGACAGGGAGGCCTGGCGTGCTGCAATTCATGGGGTCGCGAAGAGTCAGACACGACTGAGTAACTGAACTGAACTGAACTGAAATGTTGTAGAATAATTCAGAGCTGATTTCACTTTTCAGAGTTTGAACGTCTGTACAATTTGAGAGTTTTTGGTGGTCAGAAAAGGATATTCACTTCTCTGATAACAGGAAATGAAATTGGGTGAATTAAAAGTATCTTATTGAATTTTTTTAAAAAGTTGTGGGCCAGAAAGAGTTTGCATAATGTTTAAAGATCTGAAGAAATAAGCAAATAAATAAAGACCTGAAATAGGATCAAAGGAATCAGAGCACAAGATAATAATCAAGATGGAAAAAAAGTCTTGGATGCAATAAGAGGAGTTTAATCCTTATCCTGTAATAATCTATAAGGGAAAAGAATCTGAAAAAGAATAAACAGATGGATAGATGTATAACTGTATCACTTTGCTGTACAGCTAAAACTAACAAAACCTTTGTAAATCAATTATACTACAATAAAAAGAGAAAGAGAGGAGTTTGATCTTTATTCTGTTTACAATAGAGAGCCATTGAACATTTTCAAACAAAAGAATAAAAAGAGAGAAATCACTCAGTGCTGTCCGACTCTTTGCAACCCCATGGACTGTGGCCCACCAGGCTCCTCTGTCCATGGGATTTTCCAGGCAAGAATACTGGAGTGGGTTGCCATTCCCTTTGCCAGGGGATCTTCCCAACCCAGGGATCAAAGCCAGGTCTCCCATATTGCAGGAGGATTCTTTACCGTCTGAGTCACCAGAGAAGACCAACAAGCAGCCATATCTTCCAGAGCAAATGAGAGGCAACATATGTTTTTTTATTTATCCACATAATTTCTCAAGGCTCTGAAAGCTGGTTTCAACACAAACCAAGCGTGAGGCATCTCAACTGGGCATCCCTGGGCATAGGGACCACCTGTGTCTATGGTGGTTTCAGATAACTTAGCTAAGGCTGAGGATGGCTTTTTTCTCAAAGGCTGAGTTAACTATTCTCAGTTTTTTTAATTGATTTTTATTTTCGGCTGTGCCGGCTTCACTGGTGTGCGGGCATGTCTGTAGTTGCGGTGGGCGGGGACTACTCAAGGCTGCAGTGCGTGGCTTCTCCTGGCGTGGAGCAGGGGCTCCCGGGTGCTCAGGCCTCAGGAGCACGTGGGCTCATTAGTTGCAATTCCCAGGCTCCAGTGCACAGGCTTGATAGCTGTGGCTCTGACTCATGAAGATACAAGGAATCCACAACTGCTTATACGAAACCTTCCTTAAGTTCCTCAGAAACTTCTAGAATCAACCTGAACAGAACCCAAAGACACCCCACTGAAGACAGGAGGGACACAAGCCTACCACCTGTACTAGTCGAGGAGCTGAAGCAAGTAGAACCGAGTGATTTTTCCAGGTAACAGAGCAAGTTCATGTAGAATAAGATACATGATTTTTTAATTTATTCTTTTGATGTGTGCACGCTGCTGATTTCTTTACTTTCTTTCTTTATTTCTGGCGGCACTGGGTCTTCATTATTGCCTGTGGGCTACTGTGTAGTTGCAGAGAGTTTCTCTTGGGCTTCTCTCGTCTTAGAGCACAGGCTCTAGGCTTATGGAGTTCAGTAGTTGTGGCCCATCGGCTCAGTTGCTTTGTGGCATGTGGAATCTTCCAGGAACAGGGATCAAACTCATGTAGCCTGCATTGGCAGACATATCCCTATCCTCTCTGCCACCAGGAAAGTCCAAGATATATGGTGTTTTTTAATTACGTGTGTCCAATTTCTGCATAAGAGGTAAAACTTTGCTTGATTTCATTTTCTCAGTAACGACATTATTTCCTTCAAAGCTGTGTGTGTGTGTTAGTCACTCAGTCGTGTCCGACTCACGGTGACCCGGGGACTGCAGCCCGCCAGGCTCCTCTGCCCATGGGATCCTCCAGGCAAGAATATTGGGGTAGCGTGCCGTTCTCCTCTCCATCAAAGCTGTACCTGGAGGAATAAATGTGATCCAATGGCCTTGAAAAATCACACCAGGGTGTCGGAGTTTATCTTTTGTGGACTTACCCAATCTCAAGAGCTGAGTGCACTCCTGTTTTTCCTTTTATCTATAGTTTATGTAACAACTGTCTTAGCAAATGTTGCCATCATGATCACTGTGAGCTGTGAGTCTCGCCTCCAGACCCCCATGTACTTCCTGCTCCGCAACCTCTCCGTCTTGGACATCTGCTTCTCCTCCATCACCGCCCCCAAGGTCCTGGTGGACCTTCTTTCTGAGAGAAAGACCATCTCCTTCCGTGGCTGCCTCACACAGATGTTTTTCTTCCACCTCCTCGGGGGTGCAGACATCTTCTCTCTCTCAGTGATGGCCTTTGACCGCTACGTGGCCATCTCCAAGCCCCTGCACTACGTGACCATCATGAGTCGGGGGCGGTGCATTGGGTTGATAGTGGCCTCCTGGGCGGGGGGCTTCATCCACTCCATCGTGCAGATCTCCCTGTTGCTCCCCCTCCCCTTCTGCGGGCCCAACGTTGTGGACGGTTTCTACTGCGACGTCCCCCAGGTCCTCACACTCGCCTGCACAGACACTGCTGTCCTTGAGCTCCTGATGATTTCCAACAATGGCCTGGTCACCACCCTGTGGTTCGTCCTGCTTCTTGTGTCCTACACAGTCATCCTGATGATGCTGAGGTCTCACTCCGGGGAGGGCAGGAAGAAAGCCATCTCCACCTGCACCGCCCACATCACGGTGGTCACCCTGCACTTCGTGCCCTGCATCTACGTCTACGCCCGGCCCTTCTCCGCCCTCCCCATGGACAGAGCTGTCTCCATCACCTTCACTGTTATCATTCCTGTCCTGAACCCCCTGATCTACACCCTGAGGAACCAGGAGATGAAGGCAGCCATGAGGAGACTGAAGAGGAGATTCATGCTTTCTGAAAGGGGATAGTCTCCTTATAGATTGTGGATCAAGATGTAAGTATATAATTGAAATATTTTCTTAAAATATTAGCTGTCGTATTCAGGGGCTCAACTGTACATGGACAATTAACTAGACCAGCATGGCACAGGTACAAAGGACCGGCGACCTGGAACACCTGTATCGGAAAGGAGTGCCAGCAGGGAGTTACAGGAAAGAACCTAGATCCTGGAGAGTAATTGACAACAAGCCAGGCACAGACACGGACTGCACTAGAAATGGGTGTCCAGACAAAGGGTGAAGGACAGCTCTCTGACATCCAGGCAGGCAGCAGGCCACCAGGGCCTCCGTCTCAACAAAGCAGGGACACAGCTTCTGGGCCCAGTGCAGCGACGGTTACCCTATGACTATTTCCTAAGCATATGCCGGGTACCAAACTCTGCCTGGGGACATTCTTCTCTTATCATTTTTGTTCTGTCAGCAACTTTGGGCCTACTCTTTCAATCAGCTCATGTATAAAATATACCGGCACAGCCCCCCACAACCATCTGTTACATGTAAAGGGTTTTAGTTTTGAAGGATCTCCATTGCCTGCCACGCTCTGTGACTTTGTCAGACTTCGGCGTGACCCGGGACTCACACCGTCTGATTTGGTGAAATGCCCACATGTAAGTACAGCCAGTGGGACCACCTGCCCTACTGTCTGCAACACTGCCTCGGGCGTAAGCTAGTTTGGTTGAAGAAAGAAAAATTCATATCCACGTCAATAAATGCTTTTATTTTTCCTATGTGTACCTGTTTACCATTTCCCTTATTGCAGTGTTTTAAAAATTCCATAAAACTTCAAATTAGTACATCTAATTCTCCTTTATATTCTCAGGGTCTAAAACAGTGTATGACCCATAAAAGCTTTAAATAAGTGTTTCAAATTCTTGGAAAGGGATTAAATGAATGTATGTAAGAATTTGATACCAAATTCTACTTAATCTTGGTTTTTTCAAGATGACATTACTTCTTCAGGGGCTTCCCTGGTGCTCCAGTGGTTAAGAATCCTCACTCCCACTGCATAGGTTTGATAGGGGGCATAGGTGTGATCCCTGGTGGGGAATCTGATCCCACATGTCATATGACGCAGCCAAAAATAAATAAATAAATAAAGTGACATTGACTTTACTTCTTGAACAGATGCTCCTTCATGGAAGTCAAAGGAAAAGGAAATGATTGAACCAGAGTGTACTCTGATCTTGCACTCTAAGCTCTATGCAGGACCACATCCCTTTATTTTAATTTACTAAGGCCAGGTAGGTTTTCCAATTTCTAATTTCTTAAAGTCTAGAGAGATCATGCAGTGCATGTATTGTAGATTACACTGTTTCTCCTGTGTCACACCCAGTGGGTTGTTTCTACTTCATGAAATGAGACACAGATGGAACTTCAAGTATTTTCTATAGCAACTATGCTGCTAAGCTGCTACTGCTAGGTCGCTTCAGTCGCGTCCGACTCTGTGCAACCCTATAAACGGCAGCCCAGCAGGCTCCCCCGTCCCTGGGATTCTCCAGGCAAGAACACTGGAGTGGGTTGCCACTTCTCCAATGCATGAAAGCGAAAAGTGAAAGTGAAGTCGCTCAGTCGTGTCAGACCCTCAGCAAACCCATGGACTGCAGCCCACCAGGCTCCTCCGTCCATGGGATTTTCCAGGCAAGAGTACTGGAGTGGGGTGCCATTGTCTTCTCCAATAGCAACTATACTTACCATATTTTAATTGAAAATGTCATCCACTGTAAAATACATTTGCCACTCTAATAACAGCCAGGTAGTAAAAAAAAAAAAAAAAAAAAAAAAGAGCTACCATATTACACATACTCATTGATTTTAAGATGCATCTTAATTTCGGGGACATTTAAATGTGAAGGAAACAAAAGATTCATCTTAGAATTTAACAAATTCAGTATTCAAAAATACAAAATAATCAGTCCCTGTCTCATGCACGCACATACATACACACATACACTTTCCCAAAGAGAGACAGATATAAAGCAAGCAAGTTTTATTTTGCCAATACTATGTTTTAGGAGCACAAAAAACTGCCATTAATTCAGTAGTACAAAACAGACTGTTTCTAACCAAATTCTGACCACCTATAACATATTTATTAAACCCTTCCCCAGCATCTATGCTTCCCTGGTAGCTTAGAGGATAAAGTATCTGCCTACAAAGCGGGAGACCTGGGTTTGATCCCTAGGTAAGGAAGATCCCCTGGAGAAGGAAATGGCAACCCACCCCAGTATTCTTGCCTGGAAAATCCCATGGACAGAGGAACCTGATAGGCTATAGTCTATGGGGTCACAAAGAGTCAGACTGAGCGATTTCACTTCACTTCATAACACATTTATTATTATGGGCATTATGTTTATATATTATTTATATTTATTTCTTATTATTAAAATAAATTTTGAAACTCCAGTGTTTCCTCACTTTAGGAACCAAAGATGCTGCTACTACAGTTCCTCACTGTGGAAATAAGGAAAATATTTCTCTTATCTTATGGAAACCTGGTAAGATATTCCCTTCTAGGAAAGATCCTATTATTCCACAAAGACCCAGGCACATTCAAGAGTTATACTTCTTTGGTGGAACAAATAAATGCATGCTATGTACTTGTAGCCTACTAAAGAAAAGAAGATTCAAAGCATTGAAAATTTACAGGATGGAAGAGACCATATAATTTCCATAGAAAATATAGTTAATAAAAATTGGCTAAAAGAGAAAACACCTTAGCAGATCAATAATTATAGATGAACTGAAAAAATTGCCAAAGACAGATCCTTTGAAAAAATTTTAGATCCAAATAACTGTGGATGATTTCCAATAAATAATCAAGAATCCAGTAATTCCAGTTTTCTTTTAAATTTTAGAGCACTTCTTAATACATTCTATGAGGATACCATAACCCTATTGACAAACTATATAATAGCATCTAATTGACCTAATTATATCATATATCTAATGTAGGTAAACACAACAATCACATCTTTAGAGATAGATGTAAAATTCTTGTAAAATATTAGCAAGTTCCACAGCAATGCATTATGTAATAACAGCAAGGTCAAGTAGAATTTATTCCAGTTTCAAAAAGAAATATTAATATAATTCACTGCAATTATAGATTAAAATATGAAAAGGTGCAATTATTTCAGTGGCTCAGAAAATATTCATCATAAATCAGCCCACATCACTGGAAAGCCAAACATGCTTCAGAAGCCAGGAATTGGAAAAAAAAAGTGACCACCTCAGTAAGAATAGTAACAGGAACTACGTAGCCGTATTGGTGTGTGATCACTCGTGGGGTCCCATAGACCGCAGCCCACCAGGCTCCCTGGAACTGTCCTTGGAATTCTCTGTCCTTGAAATTCTCCAGGCAAGTGGGTTAGCCAGTCCCACCTCCAGGGGATCTTCCCCACCGGGGAATCAAACCCAGGTCTTCTGCATTGCAGTTAGATTCTTTACCATCTGAGCCACCAAAGCTGTTAACTGACAAAGAGCCTGAAGGAAGATAACAACCAGATTAACATTGTCTGGGTTTGTGAAATATTATTAAAAGATCCAACCCCATGGATTCAATAACCTTTTTTTTTTTTTTTTTTTTTGAAGGCTTATTGAAAATATCAACTATTTGGGTACCTGATTTTAAAAATAAATCTAACATAAAGGCTAGTCCACAGGCAAAGTGGGCCTTCTTGTAATCCAGCCAGCAGCTGTGGAGCACCACCACAAGCCCTGCTAGCTGTCATGACCTTTCATTAAGAGGCCTCATGTTCTGAACACAGGTATGCTTTAGTGTAGACAGACATTAAGATTTAGTTCTGAAATCTGAGGATACAATCCACAAGATAAAATCATAGTGTTTTCTTTTATTACAAAGATCCAGTATGATAACTCCTCCATATTAAACTATCTTTCCAGACAGGCAGAAATTATGCTTGCAAAAACACAGAACAAAATTGCTCAGAACGTTTAAAATTCGTATTTGAAAAGCAGTTCACAATATTGCATCTAAATTGCACAGAAGACCCCAGTGATCACTAGGAAATCTACCAGTCCAGTTTTTTCAACCCAAGCAGTTCCAAATATTATACTTAATGACTATATATTAAGACAGTTTTTATTACTGTCCTTAATAGAGGATGATACCTGCTATCACCACTAATATTAATTATTGCACTTCAATTCATTTACAACTCAAAAACACAAGAAAAATGACAAAGCATAAAAATGTGGGAAAATTGGGGAGGAGTCATTAGTCTCAGATATTAAGATGCTACACCACAAGTTCTATAAGGAACTCACTGAAATATTATTGAAAATAACAAAAGAATTCAACTCAATGCTAACACATAAAATCAAATTACATGCACCATTGTTTTCCAATACACCATAAATAGCCATAGAGAAAAAGTAATCAGAGCTCTTTTAGGCAAAATGAAAGAGCACATATCATGAAACAAAGTCCTGATTTAAACATGCACACTCATTGCTTCTTGCAAACATCCACTTACGTGCATATCAGAATTCACAAGAAGAGAAGGGAAAGGCTCAGGACAAAAAATAAATATGAAGCAGAAAACCAGAGAATTGAATACTCTTCCACCAGTGGAAGGGTTCAGATCAGAGATCAGTCGCTCAGTCGTGTCCGACTCTTTGTGACCCCATGAACCGCAGCACACCAGGCCTCCCTATCCATCACCAGCTCTCGGAGGTCACTCAGACTCACATCCATTGAGTCAGTGATGCCATCCAGCCATCTCATCCTCTGGCGTCCCCTTCTCCTCCTGCCCCCAATCCCGCCCAGCATCAGAGTCTTCTCCAATGAGTCAACTCTTCGCATGAGGTGGTCAAAATACTGGAGTTTCAGCTTTAGCATCATTCCTTCCAAAGAAATCCCAGGGCTGATCTCCTTCAGAATAGACCAGTTGGATCTCCTTGCAGTCCAAGGGACTCTCAAGAGTCTTCTCCAACACCACAGTTCAAAAGCATCAATTCTTCGGTACTCAGCCTTCTTCACAGTCCAGCTCTCACATCCATACATGACCACAGGAAAGACCATAGCCTTGACTAGGCGAACCTTTGTTGGCAAAGTGATGTCTCTGCTTTTGAATATGCTATCTAGGTTGGTCATAACTTTCCTTCCAAGGAGTAAGCGTCTTTTAATTTCATGGCTGCAGTCACCATCTGCAGTGATTTTGGAGCCCAGAAAAATAAAGTCTGACACTATTTCCACTGTTTCCCCATCTATTTCCCATGTAGTGATGGGACCAGATGATCTTCGTTTTCTGAATGTTGAGCTTTAAGCCAACCTTTTCACTCTCCACTTTCACTTTCATCAAGAGGCTTTTGAGCTCCTCTTCACTTTCTGCCATAAGGGTGGTATCATCTGCATATCTGAGGTTATTGATATTTCTCCTGGCAATCTTGATTCCAGCCTGTGTTTCTTCCAGTCCAGCATTTTTCATGATGTACTCTGCATATAAGTTAAATAAACATGGTGACAATATGCAGCCTTGCCGTACTCCTTCTCCTATTTGGAACCAGTCTGTTGTTCCATGTCCAGTTCTAACTGTTGCTTCCTGACCTGCATACAGATTTCTTAAGAGGCAGATCAGGTGGTCTGGTATTCCCATCTCTCTCAGAATTTTCCACAGTTAGATGCATAAAAAATCATCCCACCAGCAGAGATTACAGTCAAACTTGTTTGCCTCAACCTGAACTTCGTGTAGAAAAAGAATCATCTCTTCTGAGACTTCAAAACCCTGACACAAGTCTCAGATTGAAGTTTGCACTGCCTGTGAAATAGGAAACACCAAAAGGAGGAATTAACAGCAATGCAGGGTTAATAACGCCTTGTGATGCCTGAAAGAAACAAATATTTCCCTATCTGAAGGAGTGCACACTAAACCTAAGCCTTTGAAGATTTCCATATAAATAGCTTGAGCACAAATTCATAGAATAAAATTTTAAATGCATGCAGAAACAAGTCATTATTAGCAAGAATCAGTGGAAACAACCAAGGACTTCCCTGGTGGTCCAGTGGTTCAGACTCTCTCTTCCGATGCAGGGGAGAAGGGCTCAACCCCTGGTCAGGGAACCAAGATCCCACATGCCTCAGGGCAGTTGAGCCTGTGAGCAACAAAGAGTCAGCTGCTGCTGCTGCTGCTAAGTCGCTTCAGTCGTGTCCGACTCTGTGCAACCCCATAAACAGCAGCCTGCTAGGCTCCCCTGTCCCCGGGATTCTCCAGGCAAGAACACTGGAGTGGGTTGCCATTTCCTTCTCCAATGCATGAACATGAAAAGTGAAAGTGAAGTCGCTCAGTCGTACCCGACTCTTAGCGACCCCATGGACTGGAGCCTACCAGGCCCCTCCGTCCATCGGATTTTCCAGGCAAGAGTACTGGAGTGGGGTGCCATTGCCTTCTCCGATAAAATAGTGACCCTTCCTATTATTTTTTCATTCATATTATTTTTATGGGATATAATGGGGAAATTTCCACGACTGATGAAAAATACAAATTCTCAGATTCATAACACATCATCCTAGAATACTTGAGGAACAGAGTCACATGTAGTCACAAAACTGTAAATCACAAAAGTCAAAACGAGCATCACTTCTATACACTAACAACAGTCTATCAGAAAAATTAAGAAAACAACTGAATTTACAACTGCATCAAAAGAGTAAAATACTTAGAAATAAATTTAACCAAAAAGATGAAATATCTGTTCACTGAAAACTATAAAATACTGATTAAAGAAATTGAATAAAATACCAATAAATGGAAAGACAATCCATGCTAATGGACTGGGAGAATGCATATTACAAAACTTACATTCTACTCAAAGATAGCTACAGATTCCATGTAATCCCCATCAAAATTTCAAAAGCAATTTTCACAAAAATAGGAAAGCAATCTTTAAATTTGTGTGCTACCACAAAAGACTCCATAGTCAATCCTGAGAAAGAAAAAAGCTAGAGGCATCACACTTACATTTGAAACTGTACTATAAAGCTATAGTAATCAAAGCAGCATAATACTAGCATAAAAATAGACATAGAGACCAATGGGGCAGAATGAACAACCCAGAAATAAATCCATACAATTGCAATCATTTAATTTATGGGGCCAGAGCTGGGGGAAGCCAAGAATATACAATGGGGAAAGGATGCTGCTGCTGCTAAGTCACTTCAGTCGTGTCCAACTCTGTGTGACCCCATAGATGTCAGCCCACCAGGCTCCCCCGCCCCTGGGATTCTCCAGGCAAAAACACTGAAGTGGGTTGCCATTTCCTTCTCCAATGCAGGAAAGTGAAAAGTGAAAGTGAAGTTGCTCAGTCGTGTCTCTTAGCGACCCCATGGACTGCAGCCTACCAGGTCTGCAGCCTACCAGGCTTCTCCATCCATGGGATTCTCCAGGCAAGAGTACTGGAGTGGGATGCCATTGCCTTCAATCAATGTTGCTGGGAAAACTGGGTAACCACATGCATAATATCAAAATTGGACTCATATCACTCACAAAAATTCACTTGCATGGATTAAATATTTTAAGACTTGATACCACAAAACTCCTAGAAGGAAAATGGAAGGAAAGCTCCTTGACTTGGTCTTGGCAATGATTTTTTGAATCTGACACCAAAAGCATAAGTAACGAAGCAAAAATTAACAAATGGGGCTGCATCAAATTAAAAGCTTCTCAACCTAATGTCCATCAACAGATGAACAAATAAAGAAGACGTCATACATATATATAATGGAATACTAATTAGCCATTAAAAAGAATGAAATAATGCCATTTTCAGCAACATAGATAAACCTGGAGATTATCATACTAAGTGAAGTAAATCAGATAAAGACAAATATCATATGATATCACTGATACGTAGAATCTTTAAAAAATTATACAAATGAACTTATTTACAAAACAAAATCAGATTCACAGATTTAGAGAACAAACATGATTGCCAGTGGTGGAAGAGTCCAGAGAGGGGACAGATTAGGAATTTGGGATTGACATGTACACCGTGCTATAATTACAATAAAATGCATTTCCATGGGGAAAAAAACTAAAAAGTATCTGCAAAACAAAATACATAAGCAACAAGTGAAAAAACAACCTAAAGGATGGGAGAAGATATTTATAAATCATATGTCAGATAAGGCAGTAAAATACAAAATGTATAAAGAGCTCATACAACTCAATAGTAGGGAAAAAAATGTTCAATTTTAAAACAGGCAAAGGAACTGAATAGATCTTTTTCCAAACGAGACATACGAACGTCAACAGGTATATGACAAGGTCTCAACATCACAAAACATCAGCGAAATGCAAATCAAACTCACAGTGAGCTATTACTCAACATCTGGAGCAGGATGCCATTTTTCTCTCCGGGGGATCTTCCCAACCCAGGGGTCAAACCCAGGTCTCCGGGTCACAGGAAGATTCCTTACCACTGTGCCACCAGGGAGGCCCTCTATTCCAATAGCTATAGTCAAAAAGACATGAGGTAAGAGTCAGCAAGGACACGGAGAAGAGGAAATCCTTGTACACTCTTCGTGGGAATGTAAATCGGTACAGCCACTTTGAAAAACAATATAGAGGTTTTTCAAGAAATTGAAAGTAGAACTATAAATGATCTAGCAATTCCACCTCTAGGTATATGTCCAAAGGAAATGAAATCCGGATCTAGAAGAAGTGTAAGAGCTCCCGTGGTCATTGTAGCTTATTCATAATACCCAAGATATAAAAGCAATCCAAGTGTCCATCAGTGAATGAATGAATAAAGATGTGGGTAAATATATATGATGTATATGATGTATATAATGTAAATAAATATAAATACATAATAAATATACATTTAAACATATATTTATATAATTATATATTGTTACATATATTATATATATTATATATTATATTATGTTATGTTAATATTATAATTAAATATATTATATATCATGTTATTTTATTATATATAATATTGTATATTATATATTACTTTATAATTACATCATATTATATTCTATATAATTTATATTTATATTATATATATTATATTATTATAATTATGTTATAATAATATAGTATATAATATAGTATATAATAGTATATACTATTATATATTTTATTATATAATACCTTATTATATATTATAATATATACAATATATTATATATTATATTATCGTAAATTATAATATATACTATACATAATAATATATTATATTATTTATTATATGTAATATTATATATATGTATTAATAATATTAGATAGTATATAATATAATTATAATTATATGATTACAATATAATAAATGTGATGTGTATATATTAATTTTTCACATATATTTATATATGTATAAATAATACATATATATTATTATTATTTTTACTGACTGAGACACCAGGGTATAAGTCAATTATATTTCTACAAAGGTGGGAAAAATACTCATCTCAAACACACAACAAATATACATATAGTTTTTATCATGTAGACTAGTTTAATATACTACAACAAAATCGAAAGTAGGTATACTCAAACCCATCAGCATTCTAGAAATAAAGCACATTCTCTATGAAATGAAACCGTTTGATGAATTGATATTAAATTACTATAATTGTGTGGACAACGTTACAAACGCCCTTATCTTGCTGTGTGGAAACAAGAGTCTGCGTGGGTGCACTGTTGGAAAACAAGGACGCCGTGTGGTCCCCAAACATCGCCTCAGTCGCATTTCTCTGTGTGAGGAGACCCATGGGACCGCGAGCACCCTGTGTAGACTCAGAGACCAGACGGACAGCAGAGGATATGAGGTCCAGGCAATGGCACCCCACTCCAGTGCTCTTGCCTGGAAAATCCCATGGACGGAGGAGCCTGGTGGGCTGCAGTCCATGGGGTCGCTAGGAGTCGGACATGACTGAGCGACTTCACTTTTGTTTTTCTCGCTTTTGGCAGTGGAATTAAAACTCACTGTCTGTGGTGTCCTCTGAGCCTAACACCCCAGCAATTGGACCTTCAAGTCTCTCAGGAACAGTCACTGTCGTGTTAACAAAGTTCTGATTGAGCTGTGGACAAAGGCACAGATTTCACCTGCTGCCTCTAAATAATCCGGACACCAATTAAAAGGTGTCCATGCATATGTGTGTATGCTTGTGTGTGTGTCTTGGTGACTTTTTAATAGCTCCCATTGAAAATTCATCACCAAGGGCGTGCTCAGGCATTTGACTTCCCTTCCTCGTCCAGGAATATTCCCTTTCCAATTCTTATATGAGGCCAGTGGGTAAGGGAGTTGTGCATAAGACACAGTGAAAGAACCTGAAGATGTGAATCTTCAGCTATTAAAAAGTTACCAAGACACACACACAAGCATACACACATATGCATGGACACATTTTAATTGGTGTCCGGATTATTTAGAGGCAGCAGGTGAAATCTGTGCCTTTGTCCACAGCTCAATCAGAACTTTGTTAACACGACAGTGACTGTTCCTGAGAGACTTGAAGGTCCAATTGCTTCAGAAACAAAATTTTCAAGAATTAATGTCACCAGCATTTTATTCTGCACTTGACCCAATGGCATACACTTCAGACGTGGAGTTTCAGGATCAAAGGAATTAGGTAAAGACATTTAACTTCTAGCTAAGGTTAAAGATTATGCATAGAGAAATTGAGATGTCATTACTGACTTTGTAAAAATAGTTTGATGTTAATACTTCTCAGTTCTATGAAATATTTCAGAGCTAAGATGGTCTTCTCAGTGACAGAGACAGCAACTGCTAAGTCACTTCAGTCGTGTCCAACTCTGCAAACCCATAGACGGAAGCCCAACAGGTTCCCCCGTCCCTGGGATTCTCCAGGCAAGAACACTGGAGTGGGTTGCCATTTCCTTCCCCAATGCATGAAAGTGAAAAGTGAAAGTGAAGTCGCTCAGTCGTGTCCGACTCTTGGTGACCCCATGGACTGGAGCCTACCAGGCTCCTCCGTCCATGGGGTTTTCCAGGCAAAAGTACTGGGGTGGGGTGCCATTGCCTTCCCCGAGAGACAGCAAAGGTGGATGTTAACCATTGGAAAGAAGGGTGCTAAGAGGAATACAGAACTGTGATCCTTTCGGTGTGATTTTTCAGAGCCCCATTCTGCCAACGGCTTATCTTCAAACAGACTTTATCAAACACTTTTGTTATACAAAATTAGTATGTGTATATATATATATGTGTGTGTGTGTGTGTGTGTATTTAATATATATCATTCTAATGATACCAGTGTCTCTCCCCACTGTGATCCCCAGCTCTTCATCCTTGACCCACAGAAGGAAAGAGGCAATGTCTGGACCACGTCTCAGAACAGGGCCACTGTCCTTATTGTTTCCCTCAGATTCAAACAAGAATCACGTCAGTTATACAAGATGAATATGTTCCGGACATTTGCTGTGCACGACTGTGGCCACAGTTAAGAATAACTGAGTCTTCATGTGAAACTTTTGATAAGATGGTAGCTCTCATGTTTGTGTTTTGACCACAGTAAGAAATATTAAAACATCATTTGAGGTTTGGATTTACACATTGTTTCAGCCTGGAGTACTGCAGTTCATGCAGTCACAGAGAGTCGGGCACAACTGAGCAACTGAACATCCTTTCAGTCTGTTCTCCGACAGCGAATATAAAATATTTTTTAAAAATTATTAAGTAAATTGTCTCATCAGTATAATCACAGTGACAAGTTACCTACACAAAATAATAAACTGTAGTTTTAAGAAATTCTATATAAAACGGCCTAGTCAAAGGAAACTGACTCATACACAGCAACACTGTAATCAGAAACAGGTGATATCTCTTTTTTTAAGAACGTCAACAGAATATTTAGGGAATTCCCCGGTGACAGATGGTAAAGTATCTGTCTGCAATGCGGGAGACCTGGGTTCAATCCCTGGGTCAGGAAGATCCCCTGGAGGAGGGCATGGCACCTCACTCCAGTATTCTTGCCTGGGGAATCCTCATGGACAGAGGAGCCTGGTGGGCTACAGTCCACGGTGAAAGGTTGTTGTGTCACGAGAAGACACCGGGATTCTTGGCCCCCGGAGGAGAAGAATTCAATCCGGGGCCAGAGACGAGGCTTGATCGCTCAGAGCTTTTGTGTAATAAAGTTTTATTAAAGTATAAAGGAGATAGAGAAAGCTTCTGACATAGGCATCAGAAGGGGGCAGAAAGAGTACCCCCTTGCTAGTGTTAGCCATGAAGTTATATACTCTAAAGAATGTCTGGAAGTTGTAAAGACCTAATTTACATTTTAAGATTTTTCAGGCAGGATGCATCCTTGAAAAGACCGGGTCTGCCCCCCTAATTTACATTTTTTAAGATAACACTGTCCTCAGGCCGGATACATTATTGTTGTATAATCCTAAGGAATGTGGAAAAAGAAAAAAAGTTTGTCCTTTCTTCCTCCTTGAGAATTCCAGACCCCTCTCTCCTTGGGGACCCCTAGACTCCTTATCAATCTGCCTAGGAAGTGACTCTCTCATTCCTCTCTTTTCTTTTAGGAGAATTATGTTGTCTAGGGAAAAGGGGCGTAGTTCTCGTTCCATAACTGCTTCTGAGCTGACAAGGGGTGCTGTCCCTAAATTGGTGAGGCAACATATTCTCCTAATCCTCATACTGAGGATATCTGATCCAGGGGCCCCAAATAGTAGTTGGAGGAAGCTACAGCAGTAGCAGGAGTTTGAGCAACCATTTGTAACTTAAAAGCTTTCATGAGGCTAGAAACAAATCCAGTTATACAATTACAGATGTAGGGAGCAAACAGCAAGAACACAACATTCAGAATCAAAATTAAAAGTCACATCATGTCCATAGTTAAAGTACAAAGTGTCGCACCAGTCTATTTTAGGGTTGGTAGAAGTTATCAGATGAAGAAGAGGCATCGCATGTGACTGTCGAAGGTATTCACAGACTTGGAGAAAGTCTTTTCCTTGAAGTGGAGATGTCCACCACAGGAAGCCTTCCACTGATGAAGAGGGAGCGCTCCGCAGACCCAGCAGTTAGATCGATTGTGCAATGCAGCATAGGAGTGAGCCCAGGACAGGAAGACATTGTCTTGAGGATCCAACAGCAGACTCAGGATATTTGGAGTCAGCAGAAGTAAGCTCACATAGGTTATCAGGCCCATCTAAAAGGTACAAAGTCAGAGCGTAGAAAGTAAAGACATAAAAGGAAGTCACTTAATTTTGGTCAGGGTGCCATCTCTTAACTCGAGTGTGATGTACCCACAAATCAATTCCTGGCACTTTGACAGCTGTGGGAGAAGAAAGAATAACCTGGTAAGGACCTTCCCAGAGAGGCTCGAGGGATGGGACCCCAGATTCCAATGTTTTTATGAGGACCTCGGTTCCTGGCTCAAAGAGAGGCTTGTTTGTCTTGGAGGCTGGGTCAGGAGTCGTCTCCCGGAGTTCAGTTAATGCCTGTTGAAAAGCTGAGAGCTGAGTTACATAGTTAATTTCAAGGCTTCAGGGTCTATACAATGTCTGTGCGTTAAGAAAGGCCTTCCATAAATACATTCAAAGGGGGACAGTCCCTACTTTTGGGGGGCAGTTCAAGCCCTCATTAAAGCTATGGGCAGGACTTTAATCCATTTGTCCTGCGTCTCTTGAGTTAATTTGTGCAGATGTCTTTTGATAATGTCATTAGCTTTTTCAACTTTTCCAGAGGATTGGGGTCTCCAGGAAGAGTGTAAGTGATATTCTATTCCTAGAGCTTTAGATACCCCCTGAGTTACAGCAGCTTTAAAGGCGGAGCCATTGTCACTCTGAAGGCTCCGTGGCACCCCAAACCTGGGGATAATTTCATGAATTAAAACCTTTATAACCTCCTTAGCCTGTTCACTACGACAGGGAAAAGCCTCAATCCATCCAGTAAAAGTATCCACCCAAACTTGTAAGCAAGAATATCCATTAGCTTTTGGCATATGAGTAAAATCAGTTTCCCAATCCTCTCCAGGATACTTCCCACTTCGTTGTAATCCAGATTTTGCTAGCTTTCCAGTCTTTGGGTTATTTTTTTGACGAATCTCACACCTTTTGATAATATTCTTTAAAGTTTTCATTACATTTTTACCTTCAAACAAACAAGAAGCCATTTGGTAAGTACTCTCTGTACCCAAATGAAAACTCTGATGTAGACCCTTAAGAATTTTCCACTGAGCATTTTCAGGAATTATTAATCGTCCATCCTCGGACTGTAACCATCCTTTATCAGTAATCTTTGCTCCTCGTTTCTCATATCTTTCTAATTCCTCCTCAGTATTCTGTGGTTTTTCCTGTTCCACAGGACCTGTCCGGATCAAAGGCGTCTGCAGTGAAGGGGTTTGTAAAGTGCCGCTTTTCTGGCTTGACAGTCAGCCAGCTGATTACCTTCGGCTATTTTACTCCCATCCCTGCTGTGCCCTTTGCAATGCATAACAGCTACTTCTCTAGGACAATATATACCAGTTAACAGACAATCTCTCTGAAATGCTTAATAGGTTCTCCTGTTGCTGTTTTAAACTGTCTCTTTTTGCATATTGCAGCATGAGCAAGTAAAGTCAAATAAGCGTACTTCGAATCTGTGTAGATATTTACCCGCTGCCCTTTGCTTAACTCTAGAGCTCAGGTCAAGGCCACAAGCTCCGCTAACAGAGCACTGGTTCCCTGAGGAAGAGATTTTGCTTCCAAAACCTGTTCAGCAGTCACCACGGCGTAACCTGCTTTACGCTTTCCATCTCGAACAAAAGAACTGCCATCTGTAAATATTTCCATGTCAGGACTGTGTAATGGGGTATCCTTTAGATCTTCCCGAGCTGCATGGTTTAAAGTTAGGAATTGAGCACAATCGTGATCATGTGTTTCATTTTCCTTCTCAGGAAGGAAAGTGGCAGGATTTAAATTTCCACAAACTTTAAGCTTAGTTACTGGTCCTTCTAACAACAATGACTGATACTTAAGAAGCCTACTGTCTGTCATCCAAATATTAACCTTAGAATTTAAGATTTCACTCACATCATGAGAAGTCAGTACAGTAAGGTTTCGTCCACTAATTATTTTTAAAGCTTCAGGTGCTAATAAAGCCACTGCCACAATTACTCTTAGGCAATGGGGCCACCCACGTGAAACTACATCTAATTCTCTGCTTAGATAAGCAATAGGCTGCTGGTGAGGCCCTCGGGGTTGTGTCAAAACTCCCAATGCCACGCCTTTCCTTTCAGTGACAAACAAATTAAATTCTGACCCTGTGGGCAAGCTCAGAGCTGGAGCTTGCAAGAGAGCAGTCTGTAGAACCTTAAAAGTCTTTTGTGTTTCTGGAGACCAAACCAGTTTGTCAATTTGTGCCTGCTGAGTTTCAGCTATAAGTTTATATAAAGGCTGGGCAAGTTCCCCATAACCCGGAATCCATATGCGACAGTAACCTGTGATTCCCAAAAATCCTCTCAACTGTCTTAAAGTCATAGGTAGGGGATGATTTAGTATAGGTCTAATTTTCTCAGGGCCTATGGCCCTAGTCCCTTCTGATATGATTCAGATCAGATCAGATCAGATCAGTCGCTCAGTCGTGTCTGACTCTTTGCGACCCCATGAATCACAGCACGCCAGGCCACTCAGACTCACATGCATCGAGTCAGTGATGCCATCCAGCCATCTCATCCTCTGTCGTCCCCTTCTCCTCCTGCCCCCAATTCCTCCCAGCATCAGAGTCTTCTCCAATGAGTCAACTCTTCGCATAAGGTGGCCAAAATACTGGAGTTTCAGCTTTAGCATCATTCCTTCCAAAGAAATCCCAGGGTTGATCTCCTTCAGAATGGACTGGTTGGATCTCCTTGCAGTCCAAGGGACTCTCAAGAGTCTTCTCCAACACCACAGTTCAAAAGCATCAATTCTTCCGTGCTCAGCCTTCTTCACAGTCCAACTCTCACATCCATACATGACCACAGGAAAGACCATAGCCTTGACCAGGCGAACCTTTGTTGGCAAAGTAATGTCTCTGCTTTTGAATATGCTATCTAGGTTGGTCATAACTTTCCTTCCAAGGAGTAAGCGTCTTTTAATTTCATGGCTGCAGTCACCATCTGCAGTGATTTTGGAGCCCAGAAAAATAAACGCTGACACTGTTTCCACTGTTTCCCCATCTATTTCCCATGTAGTGATGGGACCAGATGCCGTGATCTTCGTTTTCTGAATGCTTTAAGCCAACCTTTTCACTCTCCACTTTCACTTTCATCAAGAGGCTTTTGAGTTCCTCTTCACTTTCTGCCATAAGGGTGGTGTCATCTGCATATCTGAGGTTATTGATATTTCTCCCAGCAATCTTGATTCCAACTTGTGTTTCTTCCAGTCCAGCATTTCTCATGATGTACTCTGCATATAAATTAAATAAACATGGCAACAATACACAGCCTTGATGTACTCCTTTTCCTATTTGGAACCAGTCTGTTGTTCCATGACCAGTTCTAACTGTTGCTTCCTGACCTGCATACAGATTTCTCAAGAGGCAGATCAGGTGGTCTGATATTCCCATCTCTTTCAGAATTTTCCACAGTTTATTGTGATCTACACAGTCAAAGGCTTTGGCATAGTCAATAAACCAGAAATAGATGTTTTTCTGGAACTCTCTTGCTTTTTCCATGATCCAGCAGATGTTGGCAATTTGATCTCTGGTTCCTCTGCCTTTTCTAAAACCAGCTTGAACATCAGGAAGTTCATGGTTCACATATTGCTGAAGCCTGGCTTGGAGAATTTTGAGCATTACTTTACTAGCGTGTGAGATGAGTGCAATTGTGCGGTAGTCTGAGCATTCTTTGGCATTGCCTTTCTTTGGGATTGGGATGAAAACTGACCTTTTCCAATCTTGTGGCCACTGCTGAGTTTTCCAGATTTGCTGGCATATTGAGTGCAGCACTTTCACAGCATCATCTTTCAGGATTTGGAATAGCTCCACTGGAATTCCATCACCTCCACTAGCTTTGTTCGTAGTGATACTTTCTAAGGCCCACTTGCCTTCACATTCCAGGATGTCTGGCTCTAGGTCTGTGATCACACCATCATGATTATCTGGGTCGTGAAGCTCTTTTTTGTACAGTTCTTCTGTGTATTCTTGCCACCTCTTCTTAATATCTTCTGCTTCTGTTAGGTCCATACCATTTCTGTCCTTTATCGAGCCCATCTTTGCATGAAATGTTCCCTTTGTATCTCTGATTTTCTTGAAGAGATCCCTAGTCTTTCCCATTCTGTTGTTTTCCTCTATTTCTTTGCATTGATTGCTGAAGAAGGCTTTCTTATCTCTTCTTGCTATTCTTTGGAACTCTGCATTCAGATGTTTATATCTTTCCTTTTCTCCTTTGCTTTTTGCTTCTCTTCTTTTCACGGCTATTTGTAAGGCCTCCCCAGACAGCCATTTTGCTTTTTTGCATTTCTTTTCCATGGGGATGGTCTTGATCCCTGTCTCCTGTACAATGTCATGAACCTCATTCCATAGTTCATCAGGCACTCTATCTATCAGATCTAGGCCCTTAAATCTATTTCTCACTTCCACTGTATAATCATAAGGGATTTGATTTAGGTCATACCTGAATGGTCTAGTGGTTTTCCCTACTTTCTTCAATTTCAGTCTGAATTTGGCAATAAGGAGTTCATGGTCTGAGCCACAGTCAGCTCCTGGTCTTGTTTTTGCTGATTGTATTGAGCTTCTATACAGATTATATACAGATTGTATACTTCTATACAGCTTCTATATAGATTAAGTTAGTACTTCTAATTTCCAAGGAGTTATGAAATTGTCAAAGAGACCGAAATGTTTGACCGAGAAAGGAGAATTTTATCCACACGCTTTGCCCGTTTCTGGTCGGTTCCCAAAGGAGACATTGAGTATCTCTTGGCATTGGCAGGTCGGTATAACCCCCGACAGGTTTCTGCCATGAGCCGTATGAGATCACCGTGGAACCGCAGAGCAGGGCTCCTTACTTGCTTCACGCAGGACATGTCATTCATTCACATAAGCACACGGTAGAGTTAGTAAAGCACAGCAGAAAACGTGTTCGCTAAGAGAACTAGAGCTCCAAGCATCCTTACCTTGTCCTGAAGGGTCCCGGATGAGCCCCCAATATGAAAGGTTGTTGTGTCATGCAAAGACACCGGGATTCTTGGCCCCCGGAGGAGAAGAATTCAATCCGGGGCCAGAGACGAGGCTTGATCGCTCAGAGCTTTTGTGTAATAAAGTTTTATTAAAGTATAAAGGAGATAGAGAAAGCTTCTGACATAGGCATCAGAAGGGGGCAGAAAGAGTACCCCCTTGCTAGTGTTAGCAATGAAGTTATACACTCTAAAGAATGTCTGGAGGTTGTAAAGACCTAATTTACATTTTAAGATTTTTCAGGCAGGATGCATCCTTGAAAAGACCAGGTCTACACCCCTAATTTACATTTTAAGATAACACTGTCCTCAGGCCGGATACATTATTGTTGTATAATCCTAAGAAATGTGGAAAAAGAAAAAAAAGTTTGTCCTTTCTTCCTCCTTGAGAATTCCAGACCCCTCTCTCCTTGGGGACCCCTAGACTCCTTATCAATCTACCTAGGAAATGACTCTCTCAATGTGGTCACAAAGAGACAGTCACGACTGAGCTACTAAGCACAACAGAACATTTACTAAAAGCATGTTAAACTTGTAGACTATCGGTTCACAATGTCTGGGACTATGTCTTCTCTTTTAATATAAAGATATGGTTTGAATATGAAAAATGCTTCAGACAGCTCCTGACACCAGTGGAGAATGAATTTATGATTGCCAGGGGGAAGAAGGGCAGGGAGAGATAGTTGGGGAGTTTGGGATGGACATGTACACTCTGCTGTATTTAAAATGGATAACCAACAAAGCCCTACCGTCTAGCACAGGATTGAGTTACCTGGCGCCCTAGAGGGGAGGTGCGTTTAGAGGAGAGTGGACACGTGTGTGTATGGGTGAGTACCTTTGCTGTCCACCTGAGATGACTACAATGTTGTTAACTGGCTATATGCCAATATAAAATAAAAAGCTTTTTAAAAAGTAAAGAAAAACATGATACAAATAAAAAGAGACCATCTAATGAAAAATTAATTGGTGGAAAATTAAAAGTGATAACAATATTTTAAAACAAAAGCATATTAAATAAAATTAGATGTAAATTAAAAGTCCCTACTTAACACAAATGCTTTTTCTTTTCAAAAACAGTTTTATGGGAAAACAATTAACTGAAACAATTAACATGAATGATTTCTCATATGATAATTTGATTGAATCACCAAACAGATTGCAATCTTAAAAATTTGGACAATTCAACACGTTGCAAATACAGCAGCAACCTGAGGAATACCTAAAAGGCACTCATAGAAGAAAACAAAATGAATACCTGAGCACTGCCATATGAAGTAGACTTCAGAATACAGACAGAAAGAGGATGAGCCCATGGAGCTGGGAAACAGCACCAGGGTGAAAGAATTTATTTTCCTCGGCCTGACTCAGAATCCAGAACTGAGCTTGGTCTTATTTGTCTTCCTCCTTTTGGTGTACGTCACCACCCTGCTGGGAAACCTCCTCATCATGGTCACGGTGACCTGGGACTCACGCCTTCACACCCCCATGTACTTTTTGCTCCGGAATTTGTCTGTTGCTGACATCTGCTTTTCTTCCATCACTGCCCCCAAGGTCCTGGCGGATCTTCTGGTCCACAAAAAGGCCATCTCCTTCAATGGCTGCTTCACCCAGATGTTTTTCTTCCATCTTATTGGAGGGGTGGATATATTTTCTTTGTCACTGATGGCACTGGATCGGTACGTGGCCATCACTAAGCCCCTGCACTACGTGACCATCATGAGTCGGGGGCGGTGCATTGGGTTGATAGTGGCCTCCTGGGCGGGGGGCTTCGTCCACTCCATCGTGCAGATCTCCCTGTTGCTCCCACTCCCCTTCTGTGGACCCAACGTCCTGGACACTTTCTACTGTGACGTCCCCCAGGTCCTCACACTCGCCTGCACGGACACTGCTGTCCTTGAGCTCCTGATGATTTCCAACAGTGGACTGCTCACCACACTGTGGTTCGTCTTCCTCCTTGTATCGTACATGGTCATATTATTACTAATAAGGTCCCACTCTGGGGAGGGCAGGGGGAAAGCCATCTCCACCTGCACCGCCCACATCACAGTGGTCACCCTGCCCTTTGTGCCCTGCATCTACGTCTATGCCCGGCCCTTCTCCGCGCTCCCCATGGACAGAGCTGTCTCCATCAACCTCAATGTCATCACTCCGGTCCTGAACCCCATGATCTACACCCTGAGGAACCAGGAGATGAAGGCAGCCATGAAAAGACTAAGGAGAAGATTCATGCTGTTTGAAAAGGGATAGTCTCCTTATAGGCAGTGGACCAAGATGAAAGTATACAACTGAGATATTTTTTTAAATATTAGCTTTCATATACTGGGGCTCAACCATACGTAGACAATTCACTATACCAAGATGCACAGGTACAAAGGACCAGTGACCCAGCACATCAGTACAGAACAGGAACATTAGCAGGAATCCAGATACACAGAAGAACTTATCCCTGGAGTGCAGTTGACAGCAAGCCAGGCACAAATGTGAACTGTAATGGAAGTGGAGGGTCCGGGAAATGGGTGAAGGATAGCACTGCAAGGTCCAGGCAGGGAGAAGACCACGGGGACCCTTGTCTCAACATAGCAGGGATCCAGCAGCTGGGCCCAGCTCAACAATAGTTACCCTATGCTGCTGCTAAGTCGCTTCAGTCGTGTCCAACTCTGTGCGACCCCATAGACAGCAGCCCACCAGGCTCTCCTGTCCCTGGGATTCTCCAGGCAAGAACACTGGAGTGGGTTGCCATTTCCTTCTCCAATGCATGAAAGTAAAAAGCGAAAGTGAAGTCACTCAGTCGTGTCTGACTCTTAGCGACCCCATGGACTGCAGCCCACCAGGCTCCTCCATCCATGGGATATTCCAGGCAAGAGTACTGGAGTGGGGTGCTATTAACTGTTTCCTAATCCCTGGGCTGGGAAGATCCCCTGGAGAAGGAAATGGCCACCTGCTCCAGTATTATTGCCTGGGAAATCTCATGGACAGAGGAGCCTAGCGAGTTACAGTCCGTGGGGTCCCTAAAGGGTAGGACGTGACTTAGTGACTAAGCAACAACAAGTACCAAACACTGTAAATCTTCTCTATCATTTCTGTTTTGTCAGCCACTTTGGGCCTTCTTTTGAGTCAGTTCATCTGTAAAATACACCAGCAGAGCCCACCACAATCACTCGGTGTATGTAAAGAGCCTCAGTTTTCTCCATTGCTTCTCACTTCTCATGATTTTGTCAGACTTGCATGTGGCCTGGGTCTTATACTGTTTGATTTGGTTACGTCCCCCTATGTGACTATAGCCGTGGCAAGCATCCACAGCTACCTGCCCTGCTGTTCATGTCACTTTCTCAGGCGTAAACTAGTTCAACTGGTTGAAAAAAGAAAAAGCCACACCAACCCAACAAATACTTTTATTTTTCCCTGTGTGTACTTCTTCATCATTCCCCTTACCACCGTGTATTTTGTTTCTTTATAATATTTTTATTGAAATATAATTGATTTACAATACTCTGTTAGTATCTGCTGTACAGCAAGATGATCAGTTACACATATGCATGTATACACTCTTTTGTAGATTCTATTCCTATATAGGTCATTACAGCGTATTGAATAGTCTCCTGTGCTTTTCAGTAAGGTTTTTATTAGTTATCTATTCTATATACAGATTAGTTATCTATTATATATATATCTATATTCCATAGATAGAATATATCTATTCTGTATATACATATCTATTCTATACATAGCATATGTCAAGTCCAGTCTTCCAATTTTTCCCTCCCCACAAGTTTGCTTTCTACATCTGTGACTTAACTTCTATTTTGTAAATACGTTGATTTGTACCATTTCTTTTGATTTCACATCTAAGCAATAGATGGGGAAACAGTGGAAACAGTGTCAGACTTTATTTTGGGGGGCTCCAAAATCACTACAGATGGTGATTGCAGCCATGAAATTAAAAGACACTTGCTCCTTGGAAGGAAAGCTATGACCAACCCAGATAGCATATTCAAAAGCAGAGACATTACTTTGCTAACAAAGGTCCATCTAGTCAAGGCTATGGTTTTTCCAGTAGTCATGTATAGACGTGAGAGTTGGACTATAAAGAAAGCTGAGCGCAGAAGAATTGGTGCTTTTGAACTGTGGTGTTGGAGAAGACTCTTGAGAGTCCGTTGGACTACAAGGAGATCCAACCAGTCCATCCTAAAGCTAATCACTCCTGAATATTCATTGGAAGGACTGATGCTGAAGCTGAAACTCCAACACTTTGGCCACCTGATGAGAAGAACTGACTCATTGGAGAAGACCCTGATGCTGGAAAAGATTGAAGGTGGGAGGAGAAGGGAACAACACAGGATGAGATGGTTGGATGGCATCACCTACTCAATGGACGTGAGTCTGAGTGAACTCAGGAGTTGGTGATAGACAGGGAGGCCTGGTGTGTTGCAATCCACGAGGACAGAGTCAGACATGACTAAGTGAAGTGAACTGCACTGACAAGCAATATTTGTCTTTCTCTGACTTGCTCAGTGTCACAATCTCCAGGTCCATCTGTGTCGCTGCAGATGGCATCATTCCATTCTACGTTATGGCTGAGGAACAACCTGCTGCGTACATGCACATCTTCTTCATCCGTTCTTCTGCCGAGGAACACTCAGGTTGTGTCCACACCCCACTATTGTAAAGAGCGCTGCAGTGATCACTGGGGTGCACCTATCCTTTCCAGCTATGATTTTCTCTGAATATATGCCAGGAGTGGGATTACTGAGCCATATGGTAGCTCTATTTTTAGTTTGTTAAGGGTCTCCATACTGTTCTCCATACCCCTTTTCTCTACACCCTCTCCAGCATTTACTGTTTCTAGGGCTTTTTGAGGATGGCCAGTCTAACCAGTGTGAGGTGGTACCACACTGTACTTTTGATTTGCATTTCCCTAATAATAATGATGTCAAGCATGTTTTTATGTACCTTGAAATGAGAATATTCTCTCACATTATACACAAAAACAATTTCAAAATGAGTTAAAGACCTAAATGCAAGACTAACTGCTATAAAACTCCAATAGGAAACATAAGCAGAACACTCTAACATAAATCATACCAAGATCTTTTTGATCCTACCTCTAAGAGTAATGAAAAGAAAAACAAAAATAAGCTAATGGGACCTAACCACGTGCATTTAGGTTGGTGCACCACAACTAGAGAGCTTGCACACTGGAGTTGTGCACCAGAATAGAGACCCAACACAGTCAAAAAATAAGTCATAATTTTTTAAAGAATGTGGCCCTGGGATTTATTTGGAAGGAATGGTGCTAAAGCTGAAACTCCAGTGCTTTGGCCACCTCATGCGAAGAGTTGGCTTATTGGAAAAGACTCTGATGCTGGGAGGGACTGGGGGCAGGAGGAGAAGGGGACGACAGAGGATGAGATGGCTGGATGGCATCACTGACTCAATGGAAGTGAGTTTGAGTGACCTCTGGGGGTTGGTGATGGACATGGAGACCTGGCGTGCTGTGACTCATGGGGTTGCAAAGAGTCGGACATGACTGAGTGACTGAACTGAACTGAACTGAATGTAAATAAGACACTAAAAAGATAACAGAAGAAAAAAGTAGATTTGTAAAAAGAATGAAACCCTTAGACATGTTCTTCATGTTTAAGAACCCTTAGACATGAAGGCTATAGAACTGAATAACTACCTGAAACTGGTGAAGAAGAAATCTCTGTGCCCTATTGGTGGGATACAAATCGATTCAGCTGCTATGGAAAATGATATAAACATCCTTCAAGAAACTGAAAGGTAGAACTAGCAATTCTACCTCTGGGTATATATCCAAAGGAAAAGAAATCAGGATCTAGAAGAGGTGTCAGAAATCCCATGGCCATGGTAGCATACTTCATAACATCCACGACATGGAAATAATCTAAGTGTTCATCAACAGATGAACAGATAAAAGTGTGGGTAAATACATATATAATCAGCCATTAAAAAAAGAGAGAGAGAGAGATCTACTTTAGAAGATGGCAGAGGAATAGGATGGGGAGAACATTTTCTCCCCCACAAATTCATCAAAAGAACATTTAAATGCCAAGGAAATTCCACAAAACAACTTCTGAATGCCGGCAGAGGACATGAGGCACCCAGAAAAGCCACCCATTGTCTTCGAAAGGAGGTAGTAGAAAATATAAAAGACAAAAAAAGAGACAAAAGAGGCAGGGACAAAGCTCCATCCCAGGGAAGGGAGTCTTAAAAAGAAAGAAGTTTCCAAACACCAGGAAACACTCTCACTGCCGAGTCTGTGCTGAACCTTGGAAGCACGGAGGGCAACATAACAGGGATGAAAAATAAATAAACAATTAAAACCCACAGATTAAGAGCCCTACGGTAACTCCCCCAGCGGAGAAGCAGCGCAGACGCCTGCATCTGCCATTAGCAAGCGGGGGCTGGGCAGGGAGGTGCGGGCTGCATTGCTTAGAGTAAGATCTGGCCTGAATAACCTGAGCGCTATCTGAGTGAACTAATTTGGGCTAGCAAATCAGACTGTGGGATATCTACCACGCGGAAAGCCAGCCCTAACCTAAGACACCACCAGGCCCGCACACAGAACAAAGGACTGTACAGAGATAGCCGGCTGCAGACAGTCCCCCTCTGCTGACACACAGCCAGAGCCGGAGGGGGGCAATTGCAGCCCCAGAGAGACATTATCTACAAAACTGTAAGCAGGCTTCTTTGCTAACTAAATTTCTTGGGGTTCTGGACGGTCAACATCCGTCTGAGAAGGTGCGCCGGTTGTACACCCAGATAACTGAGTGGCAGGGAGGCGATAAGTCGCAGCAACCATGCTCGCCAAACACCACATAACCTGCGCTGCTCGGACCTGGGAAGGGCACAAAACACAGGCCCAACTGAGTCTGTGCCTCTGAGGAATACCTGAGTGCCTGAACCTGAGTGGCTTAGACCTGGGAGCTGCAAGCAGCCCAGGGCCGGCCACAGATGGTTCCCAGCAGAGCAACCTAGAGCCTGAGCAGTGTGGGCAGGGGAAGCTACAGGCGCGTGAGAGGGGGCAGGCCGAGTGTGGCTGAGGCACTGCGAGCACACGCCAGTGTTATTTGTTTGCAGCGTCCCTCCCTCCCCACAGCACGACTGAACAAGTGAGCCTAAAAAAAAAAAAAAGGGTGTGCACCACCGCCCCCTCTGTATCAGGGCGGAAATCAGACACTGAAGAGACCAGCAAACAGAAGAAGCTATAACAGAGGGAACCGCCTTGGAAGCAACAGGCAATAGATTAAAACCCCGTGGTTAGTACCGACTACATAGGAAGGGGCCTATAGATCTTGAGAAATATAAGCCAGAACAAGGAACTAGCTGAAAGTGAACTGAACCCACACTACCCACAACAACATCAGAGATCAGATCAGATCAGATCAGATCAGTCGCTCAGTCGTGTCCGACTCTTTGCGACCCCATGAACCGCAGCACGCCAGGCCTCCCTATCCATCACCAGCTCTCGGAGAACATCAGAGAAAGTCCTATATATATTTTTACTATTTTTATGATCATTCTTTCTTTCTTTTCTTTTTTTAATTTTTTAAAAAATTTTAAGTCCTTTATTATTCCTTTTTTTTTTCACTTTTATAACCTACTATTACTTGGCAAAAAAAAAAAAAAAAAACTTCATATATATATATATATATATATATATATTTATAACTTTTGTGACCTTGTTTTTTTCTCTCTCTCTCTTTCTTTTTTTTTTCTTATTCTCTTTAACATTCTATTTTTGAAATTCCAAACTCTGCTCTAGATTTCTAATTTTAGCTTTTTGGTATTTGTTATCAATTTTGTACCTATATCTTCTTTATAATTTTTGTGACTTTGTTTTTGTTTTTTGGGTTTTTTTTTTTTTTTTTCTCTTTCTTTTCCTTCTTCTTTTCTTTAACATTGTATTTTTTGAAATTCCAAACTCTACTCTAGATTTTTAACTTTTGCTTTTTGGTATTTGTTATCAATTTTGTACCTATATTTTCTTTATAATTTTTATGACTTTGTTCTTTTTCTTTTTCTCTCTTTCTTTTCCTTCTTCTTTTATTTAACATTGTATTTTTGAAATTTCAAACTCTAGATTTTTAATTTTTGCTTTTATGTATTTGTTATTAATTTTGTACCTTTAAGAACCCAATCTTCAGTACCCATTTTTTACTAGGGAGTGAGATTACTGGCTGAGTGCTCTCTCCCCCTTTGGACTCTCCTTGTTCTCCACCAGATCGCCTGTGTCTCCTCCCTAACTCTTCTCTACTCTACCCAACTCTGTGAATTTCTGTGTGTTTCAGACGGTGGAGAACACTTAAGGAACTGATTACTGGCTGGATCTGTCTCTCTCCTTTTCATTCCCTCCTTTTATCCTCCAGGCCACCTCTGTGTCCTTCCTCCCTCTTCTCTTCTCTGTATAACTCCGTGAATATCTCTGAGCGGTCCAGTTGTGAAGTGCACAAAAGGAAGTGATTACTGCTTAGCCTGCTCTCTCCTCTATTGATTCCACCTCATCTCATTCGGGTCCTCCCTATTCTCTTCCCCATGTAATGCTGTGAACCTCTCTGGGTAACCCTCACGGTGGAGAAACTTTTCATCTTTAACCTAGATGTTTTATCAATGGTGCTGTATAGAAGGAGAAGTTTTGAGGCTACTATAAAAATAAGACCGATAACTGGAAGCAGGAGGCTTAAATACAAACCCTGACTCCAGGGAACATTAATAGACAGGAGCTCATCAAATGCCACCATACCTACTCTGAAACCAAGCACCACACAAGGGCCAACAAGTTCCAAGCAAATTCTCAAGCAACACAGGAACACAGCCCTGAGCTCCAATATACAGGCTGCCTAAAGTCACCCCAAAACCATACACATCTCATACTCATTACTGGACACTTCATTGCACTCCAGAGAGAAGAAATCAAGCTCAACCCACCAGAACACCAACACAAGCTTCCCTAACCAAGAAACCTTGACAAGCCACCTGTACAAACCCACACACAGTGAGGAAATGCCACAATAAAGAGAACTCCACAAACTGCCAGAATACAGAAAGGACTCCCCAAACTCAGCAATTTAAACAAGATGAAGATACAGAGGAATACCCAGCAGGTAAAGGAACAGGATAAATGCCCACCAAACCAAACAAAAAGATGAAGAGATAGGGAATCTACCTGATAAAGAATTCCAAATAAAGATAATGAAATTGATCCAAAATCTTAAAATCAAAATGGAATCAAAATGTTTCCAGATAAATAGCCTGGAGACAAGGATTGAGAAGATGCAAGAGAGGTTTAACAAGGACCTAGAAGAAATAAAAAAGAGGCAATATATAATGAATAATGCAATAAAGGAGATCAAAAACACTCTGGAGGCAACAAATAGTAGAATAACAGAGGCAGAAGATAGGATTAGTGAATTAGAAGATATCATGGTAGAAATAAATGAATCAGAGAGGAAAAAAGAAAAACGAATTAAAAGAAATGAGGACAATCTCAGAGACCTCCAGGACAATATTAACCGCTACAACATTCGAATCATAGGGGTCCCAGAAGAAGAAGACAAAAAGAAAGACCATGAGAAAATACTTGAGGAGATAATAGTTGAAAATTTCCCTAAATTGGGAAAGGAAATAATCACTCAAGTCCAAGAAACCCAGAGAGTCCCCAAAAGGATAAACCCAAGGCGAAACACCCCAAGACACATATTAATCAAATTAACAAAGATCAAACACAAAGAACAAATATTAAAAGCAGCAAGGGAAAAATAACAAATAACACACAAGGGAATTCCCATAAGGATAACAGGTGATCTTTAAATAGAAACTCTTCAAGCCAGGAGGGAATGGCAAGACATACTTAAAGTGATGAAAGAAAATAACCTTCAGCCCAGATTATTGTACCCAGCAAGGATCTCATTCAAATATGAAGGAGAAATCAAAACCTTTACAGACAAGCAAAAGCTGAGAGAATTCAGCACCACCAAACCAGCTCTCCAACAAATACTAAAGGATATTCTCTAGACAGGAAACACAAAAAGGATGTATAAATTCAAACCAAAACAATAAAGTAAATGGCAACGGAATCATACTTATCAATAATTATCTTAAACGTTAATGGGTTGAATGCCCCAACCAAAAGACAAAGACTGGCTGAATGGATACAAAAAAAGACCCCTACATACGTTGTCTACAAGAGACCTACCTCAAAACAGGGGACACATACAGACTGAAAGTGAAGGGCTAGCAAAAGGTTTTCCATGCAAATAGGGACCAAAAGAAAGCAGGAGTAGCAATTTTCATATCAGATAAAATAGACTTTAAAACAAAGGCTGTGAAAAGAGACAAAGAAGGTCACTACATAATGATCAAAGGATCAATTCGAGAAGAAGATATAACAATTATAAATATATATGCACCCAACATAGGAGCACCACAATATGTAAGAGAAATACTAACAAGTATGAAAGGAGAAATTAACAATAACACAACAATAGTGGGAGACTTTAATATCTCACTCACACTTATGGATAGATCAACTAAACAGAAAATTAACAAGGAAACACAAACTTTAAACGATACAATAGACCAGTTAGACGTAATTGATATCTATAGGACACTTCATCCCAAAACAATGAATTTCACCTTTCTCAAGTGCACATGGAACGTTCTCCTAGATAGATCACATCCCGGGCCACAAATCTGGAATTGGTAAATTCAGAAAAATTGAAATCATTCCAAGCATCTTTTCTGCCCACAATGTAGTAAGATTAGATCTCAATTACAGGAGAAAAACTATTAAAAATTCCAACATATGGAGGCTGAACAACACGCTGCTGAATAACCAACAAATCACAGAAGAAATAAAAAATGAAATGAAAATTTGCATAGAAATGAATGAAAATGAAAACACAACAACCCAAAACCTATGGGACACTGTAAAAGCAGTGCTAAGGAGAAAGTTCATAGCAATACAGACATACCTCAAGAAACAAGAAAAAAGTCAAATAAGTAACCTAACTCTACACCTAAGGCAACTAGAAAAGGAAGAAATGAAGAACCCCAGGGTTAGTATAAGGAAAGAAATCTTAAAAACTAGGGCAGAAATAAATGCAAAACAAACAAAAGAGACCATAGCAAAAGTCAACAAAGCCAAAAGCTGATTCTTTGAGAGGATAAATAAAATTGACAAACCATTAACCAGACTCATCAAGAAACAAAGGGAGAAAAATCAAATCAACAAAATTAGAAATGAAAATCCAGAGATCACAACAGACAACACAGAAATACAAAGGATCATAAGAGACTACTATCAGCAATTATATGGCAATAAAATGGACAACATGGAAGAAATGGACAAATTCTTAGAAAAGTACAACTTTCCAAAACTGGACCAGGAAGAAATAGAAAATCTTAACAGACCCATCACAAGCACGGAAATTGACACTGTAAACAGAAATCTTCCAGCAAACAAAAGCCCAGGACCAGATGCCTTCACAGCTGAATTCTACCAAAAATTTAGAGAGGAGCTAACACCTATCCTACTGAAACTCTTCCAGAAAATTGCAGATCAGATCAGTCGCTCAGTCGTGTCCAACTCTTTGTGACCCCATGAATCGCAGCACGCCAGGCCTCCCTGTCCATCACCAACTCCCGGAGGTCACTCAGACTCACACCCATCGAGTCAGTGATGCCATTCAGCCATCTCATCCTCTGTCTTCCCCTTCTCCTCCTGCCCCCAATCACTCCCAGCATCAGTCTTCTCCAATGAGTTAACTCTTCTTATGAGGTGGCCAAAATACTGGAGTTTCAGCTTTAGCATCATTCCTTCCAAAGAAATCCCAGGGCTGATCTCCTTCAGAATGGACTGGTTGGATCTCCTTGCAGTCCAAGGGACTCTCAAGAGTCTTCTCCAACACCACAGTTCAAAAGCATCATGTCTTGGGCACTCAGCCTTCTTCACAGTCCAGCTCTCACATCCATACATGACCACAGGAAAGACCATAGCCTTGACTAGGCGAACCTTTGTTGGCAAAGTAATGTCAGAGGAAGGTAAACTTCCAAACTCATTCTATGAGGCCACCATCACCCTAATACCAAAACCTGAAAAAGATGCCACAAAAAAAAGAAAACTAAAGGCCAATATCACTGATGAACATACATGCAAAAATCCTCAACAAAATTCTAGCAATCAGAATCCAACACACATTAAAAAGATCATACACCATGACCAAGTGGGCTTTATCACAGGGAGGCAAGGATTCTTCAATATCCGCAAATCAATCAATGTAATACACCACATTAACAAATTGAAAAATAAAAACCATATGATGTAAAGAACAATATTGCATAGGAACCTGGAATGTCAGGTCCATGAATCAAGGCAAATTGGAAGTGGTCAAACAAGAGATGGCAAGAGTGAATGTTGACATTCTAGGAATTAGCTAACTAAAATGGACTGGAATGGGTGAATTTAACTCAGAGGACCATTATATCTACTACTGTGGGCAGGAATCCCTCAGAAGAAATGGAGTGGCCATCATGGACAACAAAAGAGTCCGAAATGCAGTACTTGGATGCAATCTCATAAACGACAGAATGATCTCTGTTCGTTTCCAAGGCAACCCATTCAGGATCACAGTAATCCAAGTCTATGCCCCAACCAGTAATGCTGAAGAAGCTGAAGTTGAACGGTTCTATGAAGACCTACAAGACCTTTTAGAACTAACACCCAAAAAAGATGTCCTTTTCATTCTAGGGGACTGGAATGCAAAAGTAGGAAGTCAAGAAACACCCAGAGTAACAGGCAAATTTGGCCTTGGAATACAGAATGAAGCAGGGCAAAGACTAATAGAGTTTTGCCAAGAAAATGCACTGGTCATAGCAAATACCCTCTTCCAACAACACAAGAGAAGACTCTACACATGGACATCACCAGATGGTCAACACCGAAATCAGATTGATTATACTCTTTGCAGCCAAAGATGGAGAAGCTCTATACAATCAGCAAAAACAAGACCAGGAGCTCACTGTGGCTCAGACCATGAACTCCTTATTGTCAAATTCAGACTGAAATGGAAGAAAGTAGGGAAAACCACTAGACCATTCAGGTATGACCTAAATCAAATCCCTTATGATTATACAGTGGAAGTGAGAAATCGATTTAAGGGCCTAGATCTGATAGATAGAGTGCCTGATGAACTATGGAATGAGGTTCGTGACATTGTACAGGAGACAGGGATCAAGACCATCCCTATGGAAAAGAAATGCAAAAGAGCAAAATGGCTGTCTTGGGAGGCCTTACAAATAGCTGCGAAAAGAAGAGAAGCAAAAAGCAAAGGAGAAAAGGAAAGATATAAACATCTAAATGCAGAGTTCCAAAGAATAGCAAGAAGAGATAAGAAAGCCTTCTTCAGCGATCAATGCAAAGAAATAGAGGAAAACAACAGAATGGGAAAGACTAGGGATCTCTTCAAGAAAATCAGAGATACCAAAGGAACATTTCATGCAAAGATGGGCTCGATAAAGGACAAAAATGGTATGGACCTAACAGAAGCAGAAGATATTAAGAAGAGGTGGCAAGAATACACAGAAGAACTCTACAAAAAAGACCTTCACGACCCAGATAATCATGATGGTGTGATCACAGACCTAGAGCCAGACATCCTGGAATGTGAAGTCAAGTGGGCCTTAGAAAGCATCACTACGAACAAAGCTAATGGAGGTGATGGAATTCCAGTGGAGCTATTCCGAATCCTGAAAGATGATGCTGTGAAAGTGCTGCACTCAATATACCAGCAGATTTGGAAAACTCAGCAGTGGCCACAGGATTGGAAAAGGTCGGTTTTCATCCCAATCCCAAAGAAAGGCAATGCCAAAAAATGCTCAAACTACCGCACAATTGCACTCATCTCACACGCTAGTAAAGTAATGCTTAAAATTCTCAAGCCAGGCTTCAGCAATATGTGAACCATGAACTTCCTGATGTTCAAGCTGGATTTAGAAAAGGCAGAGGAACCAGAGATCAAATTACCAACATCCGCTAGATCATGGAAAAAGCAAGAGAGTTCCAGAAAAACATCTATTTCTGCTTTACTTGACTATGCCAAAGCCTTTGACTGTGTAGATCACAATAAGCTGTGGAAAATTCTGAAAGAGATGGGAATATCAGACCACCTGATCTGCCTCTTGAGAAATCTGTATGCAGGTCAGGAAGCAACAGTTAGAACTGGTCATGGAACAACAGACTGGTTCCAAATAGGAAAAGGAGTACATCAAGGCTGTATATTGTCACCATGTTTATTTAACTTATATGCAGAGTACATCATGAGAAATGCTGGACTGGAAGAAACACAAGTTAGAATCAAGATTGCTGGGAGAAATATCAATAACCTCAGATATGCAGATGACACCACCCTTATGGCAGAAAGTGAAGAGGAACTCAAAAGCCTCTTGATGAAAGTGAAAGTGGAGAGTGAAAAGGTTGGCTTAAAGCTCAACATTCAGAAAACGAAGATCATGGCATCTAGTCCCATCACTACATGGGAAACAGATGGGGAAACGGTGGAAACAGTGTCAGACTTTATTTTTCTGGGCTCCAAAATCACTGCAGATGGTGACTGCAGCCATGAAATTAAAAGAGGCTTACTCCTTGGAAGGAAAGTTATGACCAACCTAGATCGCATATTCAAAAGCAGAGACATTACTTTGCCAACAAAGGTTCGCCTGGTCAAGGCTCTGGTCTTTCCTGTGGTCATGTATGGATGTGAGAGCTGGACTGTGAAGAAGGCTGAGCACCGAAGAATTGATGCTTTTGAACTGTGGTGTTGGAGAAGACTCTTGAGAGTCCCTTGGACTGCAAGGAGATCCAACCAGTCCATTCTGAAAGAGATCAGCCCTGGGATTTCTTTGGAAGGAATGATGCTGAAGCTCAAACTCCAGTATTTTGACCACCTCATGCGAAGAGTTGACTCATTGGAAAAGACTCTGATGCTGGGCGGGATTGGGGGAAGGAGGAGAAGGAGACGACAGAGGATGAGATGGCTGGATGGCATCACTGACTCGATGGATGTGAGTCTGAGTGACCTCCGGGAGTTGGTGATGGACAGGGAGGCCTGGCGTGCTGCGGTTCATGGGATCACAAAGAGTCGGACACGACTGAGCGACTGATCTGATCTGATGATTACCTCAATAGATGCAGAGAAAGCCTGTTATAAAATTCAACATCCATTTATGATAAAATCTCTCCAGAAAGCAGGAATTGAAGGAACATACCTCAACATAATAAAAGCTATATAAGACAAACCCACAGCAAACATTATCCTCAATGGGGAAAATTGAAAGCATTTCCTCTAATGTCAGGAACAAGACAAGGGTACCCACTTTCACCATTACTAGTCAACATAGTTTTGGAAGTTTTGGCCACAACAATCAGAGCAGAAAAAGAAATAAAAGGAATTCAAATTGGAAAAGAAGAAGTAAAACTCTCACTGTTTGCAGATGACATGATCCTCTACATAGAAAACCCTAAAGACTCCACAGGAAAATTACTAGAACTAATCAATGAATATAGTAAAGTTGCAGGATATAAAATCAACACACAGAAATCCCTTTCATTCCTATACACTAATAATGAGAAAATTAAAGAAACAATTCCATTCACCATTGCAACGATAAGAATAAAATACTTAGGAATGTATCTACCTAAAGAAATTAAAGACCTATATATAGAAAACTATAACACTGGTGAAGGAAATCAAAGAGGACACAAATAGATGGAGAAATATACCATGTTCATGGATTGGAAGAATCAATATAGTGAAAATGAGTATACTACCCAAAGCAATTTATAGATTCAATGCAATTCCTATCAATCTACCAATGTTATTTGTCACAGAGCTAGAACAAATAATTTTACAATCTGTATGGAACTACAAAAAACCTTGAATAGCCAAAGCAATCTTGAGAAAGAAGAATGGAACTGGAGGAATCAACCTGCCTGACTTCAGGCTCTACTACAAAGCCACAGTCATCAAGACAGTATGGTACTGGCACAAAGACAGAAATATAGATCAATGGAACAAAATAGAAAGCCCAGAGATAAATCCACACACCTATGGACACCTTATCTTTGACAAAGGAGGCAAGAATATACAATGGAGAAAAAACAATCTCTTTAACAAGTGGTGCTGGGAAAACTGGTTAACCACTTGTAAAAGAATGAAACTAGAACACTTTCCAACACCATACAAAAAAAAAAAAAAAACTCAAAATGGATTAAAGATCTAAACGTTTCTAAACAGAAACTATAAAACTCCTAGAGGAGAACATAGGCAAAACACCCTCCAACATACATCACAGCAGGATCCTCTATGACCCAACTCTCAGAATACTGGAAATAAAAGCAAAAATAAACAAATGGGACCTAATTAAACTTGAAAGCTTCTGCACAACAAAGGAAATTATAAGCAAGGTGAAAAGACAGCCTTCAGAATGGGAGAAAATAATAGCAAATGAAGCAACTGACAAACAACTAATCTCAAAAATATATAAGCAACTCCTACAGCTCAATTCCAGAAAAATAAATGACCCAATCACAAAATGGGCCAAAGAACTAAACAGACATATCTCAAAAGAAGACATACAGATGGCTAACAAACACAGGAAAAGATGCTCAACATCACTCATGATCAGAGAAATGCAAATCGAAACCACAATGAGGTACCATTTCATGCCAGTCAGAATGGCTGCAATCCAAAAGTCTACAAGCAATAAATGCTGGAGAAGGTGTGGAGAAAAGGGAACCCTCTTACACTGTTGGGAATGCAAACTAGTACAGCCACTATGGAGAACAGTGTGGAGATTCCTTAAAAAACTGGGAATAGAACTGCCTTATAATCCAGCAATCCCACTGCTGGGCATACACACTGAGGAAACCAGAATTGAAAGAGACACGTGTACCCAAATATTCATCGCAGCACTGTTTACAATAGCCAGGACATGGAAGCAACCTAGATGTCCATCAGCAGATGAATGGATAAGAAAGCAGTGGTACATATACACAATGGAGTATTACTCAGCCATTAAAAAGAATGCATTTGAGTCAGTTCTAATGAGGTGGATGAAACTGGAGCCTATTATACAGAGTGAAGTAAGCCAGAAAGAAAAACACCAATACAGTATACTAACACATATATATGGAATTTAGACAGATGGTAACAATAACCCTGTATACGAGACAGCGAAAGAGACACTGATGTATATAACAGTCTTTTGGACTCTGTAGGAGAGGGTGGGATGATTTGGGAGAATGGCATTGAAATATGTATAATATCATATATGAAACGAGTCACCAGTCCAGGTTCGATACACGATCCTGGATGCTTGGGGCTGGTGCACTGGGAGGACCCAGAGGGATGGTATGGGGAGGGAAGAGGGAGGAGGGTTCAGGATGGGAAACACATGTATACCTGTGGCAGATTCATTTTGATATATGGCAAAACCAATACAATATTGTAAAGTTAAATAAAATAATATTTTTTAAAAAAATAAATAAATAAGGAAATCCTGCCATTTACAATAATATGGATGGACCTTGTAAAATAAATCCTAATGAAATACAGAGAAAGACAGAGACTGTGTGATCTCATTTATATGTGGAATCTTAAAACCTGAATTTAAACAGAGCTGGTTGCCAGGTGTGGGGAGGGTGAAAGAAATGAGGAGACGTTGGCCAATATGCATAAAGCGTAGTGTTGGTCCCTCAGTCATGTCTGACTCTTGGGACCCATGGACTGCAGCCTGCCAAGCTCCGGCATCCATTTCTCCAGACAAGAATACTGGAGTGGATAACCACTCCCTTCTCCAGGGGGTCTTCCCAAATTGGGGATTGACCCAGGTCTCCTGCATTGCAGACAGATTCTTTACCACCGAGCCACCAGGCAAGCCCCAATGGGCATAAACTTCCTGTTAAAATATAATAAAGTTTGAGAGATCTAATACCCAGTGAGGTGATGCTATTCACGATATTGTATTATTTGCTTCAAAGTTTCTAAAGGAGTACATCATAACTGTTGTTGTTGTTGAGTCACTAAGTTGTGTCTGACTCTTTTGTGACCCCATGGACTGTAGTCTCTCAGACTCCTCCATCCATGTGTTTCTCTAGGCAAGAGTACTAGAGTGGGTTGCCATTTCCTTCTCTAGGGGATCTTCCAGACCCAGATATTGAACCTGCAGTTCTTGCACTGGCAGACAGATTCTTTACCACCGAGCCACCAAGGAAGCCCGTAGTTTAAATGATCTCACCTCAATAAAGAATTGGTATATATGTTAGATAATGGAGTTTTTAGTTAATACTACTAGGATAATCATTTTGCATTATTGCATAGGAACCTAGAATGTCAGGTCCATGAATCAAGGCAAATTGAAAGTGGTCAAACAAGAGATGGTAAGAGTGAATGTAGACATTCTAGGAATCAGTGAATTAAATTGGACTGGAATACGTGAATTTAACTCAGATGACCATTATATCTACTACTGTGGGCAGGAATCCCTCAGAAGAAATGGAGTGGCCATCATGGTCAACAAAAGAGTCTGAAATGCAGTACTTGGATGCAATCTCAAAAACGACAGAATGATCTCTGTTCATTTGCAAAGCAAACCATTCAATATCACAGTAATCCAAGTTTATGCCCGAACCAGTAATGCTGAAGAAGCTGAAACTGAATGGTTCTATGAAGACCTACAAGACCTTTTAGAACTAACACCCAAAAAAGATGTCCTTTTCATTATAGGGGACTGGAATGCAAAAGTAGGAAGTCAAGAAACACCTGGAGTAACCGGCAAATTTGGCCTTGGAATACAGAATGAAGCAGGGCAAAGACTAATAGAGTTTTGCCAAGAAAATGCACTAGTCATAGCAAACACCCTCTTTTAACAATACAAGAGAAGACTCTACACATGGACATCACCAGATGGTCAACACCAAAATCAGATTGATTATAATCTTTGCAGCCAAAGCTGCAAATGGAGAAGCTCTATACAGTCAACAAAAACAAGACCAGGGGCTGACTGTGGCTCAGACCATGAACTCCTTATTGCCAAATTCAGACTGAAATTGAAGAAAGTAGGGAAAACCACTAGACCATTCAGGTATGACCTCAATCAAATCCCTTATGATTATACAGTGGAAGTGAGAAATCGATTTAAGGGCCTAGATCTGATAGATAGAGTGCCTGATGAACTATGGAATGAGATTCGTGACATTGTACAGGAGACAGGGATCAAGACCATCCCCATGGAAAAGAAATGCAAAAAAGCAAAATGGCTGTCTGGGGAGGACTTACAGATAGCTGTGAAAGGAAGAGGAGTGAAAAACAAAGGAGAAAAGGAAAGATATAAACATCTAAATGCAGAGTTCCAAAGAATAGCAAGAAGAGATAAAAAAGCCTTCCTCAGCGATCAATGCAAAGAAATAGAGGAAAACAACAGAATGGGAAAGACTAGAGATCTCTTCAAGAAAATCAGAGATATCAAGGGAACATTTCATGCAAAGATGAGCTCGATAAAGAACAGAAATGGTATGGACCTAACAGAAGCAGAAGATATTAAGAAGAGGTGGCAAGAATACACAGAAGAACTGTACAAAAAAGAGCTTCACGACCCAGATAATCATGATTGTGTGATCACGGGCCTAGAGCCAGACATCCTGGAATGTGAAGTCAAGTGGGCCTTAGAAAGCATCACTATGAACAAAGCTAGTGGAGGTGATGGAATTCCAGTTGAGCTATTTCAAATCCTGAAAGACAATGCTGTGAAAGTGCTGCACTCAATATGCCAGCAAATGTGGAAAACACAGCAGTGGCCACAGGACTGGAAAAGGTCATTTTCATTCCAATCCCAAAGAAAGGCAATGCCAAAGAATGCTCAAACTACCGCACAATTGCACTCATCTCACACGCTAGTAAAGTAATGCTCAAAATTCTCCAAGCCAGGCTTCAGCAATATGTGAATCGTGAATTTCCTGATGTTCAAGCTGGTTTTAGAAAAGGCAGAGAAATCAGAGATCAAATTACCAACATCCTCTGGATCATGGAAAAAGCAAGAGAGTTCCAGAAAAACATCTATTTCTGCTTTCTTAACTATGCCAAAGTCTTTGACTGTGTGGATCACAAGAAACTGTGGAAAATTCTGAAAGAGATCCAACCATCAGACCACCTGACCTGCCTCTTGAGAAACCTGTATGCAGGTCAGGAAGCAAAAGTTAGAACTGGACATGGAACAACAGACTGGTTCCAAATAGGAAAAGGAGTACGTCAAGGCTGTATATTGTCACCCTGTTTATTTAACTTATATGAAGAGTACATCATGAGAAACACTGGGCTTGAAGAAACACAAGCTGGAATCAAGATTGCTGGGAGAAATATCAATAACCTCAGATATGCAGATGACACCACCCTTATGGCAGAAAGTGAAGAGGAACTCAAAAGCCTCTTGATGAAAGTGAAAGTGGAGAGTGAAAAGGTTGGCTTAAAGCTCAACATTCAGAAAACGAAGATCATGGCATCTGGTCCTATCACTTCATGGGAAATAGAAGGAGAGACAGTGGAAACAATGTCAGACTTTATTTTGGGGGCTCCAAAATCACTGCAGATGATGACTGCAGCCATGAAATTAAAAGACGCTTACTCCTTGGAAGAAAAGTTATGACCAACCTAAATAGTATATTGAAAAGCAGAATTTGCCAACAAAAGTTCGTCTAGTCAATGCTATGGTTTTTCCAGTGGTCATGTATGGATGTGAGAGTTGGACTGTGAAGAAGGCTGAGCGCCGAAAAATTGATGCTTTTGAACTGTGATGTTGGAGAAGACTCTTGAGAGTCCCTTGGACTGCAAGGAGATCCAACCAGTCCATCCTAAAAGAGATCAGTCCTGGGATTTCTTTGGAAGGAATGATGCTAAAGCTGAAACTCCAGTACTTTGGCCACCTCATGCAAAGAGCTAACTCATTGGAAAAGACTCTGATGATGGGAGGGATTGGGGGTAGAAGGAGAAGGGGCCGACAGAGGACGAGATGGCTGGATGGCATCACCGACTCGATGGACGTGAGTCTGTGTGAACTCCGGGAGTTGGTGATGGACAGGGAGGCCTGACGTATTGCGATTCACGGAGTCGCAGAGAGTCAGACACGACTGAGCGACTGAACTGAACTGAACCATTTTTCAGTGTGTAAATGTATCAATCAACACCTTGTATGTGCCTTAAACATACACAATGCATTTGTCTGTTTGTTGTTTTGTTCAGTTGCTCAGTCATGTCCAACTCTTTGCAACCCATGGACTGCAGTACACCATGTTTCCCTGTCCTTCACAATCTCCTGGAGTTTCCTCAAGCTCATGTCCATTGAGTCTGTGATACTATCCAACTATCTCATCCTCTGTTGTTCCATTCTCCTCCTGCTTTCAACCTTTCCCAGCATCAGTGTCTCTTCCAATGAGTCGGCTCTTCACATAAGGTGTCCACAGTATCCTCTGCTAGCATCTTCTCCTTTGCCTTCAGTCTTTCCCACCATCAGGGTCTTTTCCAGTGAGTCGGCTCTTTGCATCAGGTGGCCAAAGTATTAGAGCTTCAGCTTCAGCATCAGTCCTTCCAATGAATATTCACAGCTCATTTCCTCTAGGATTAACCAGTTTGACCTCCTTGCTGTCCAAGGGACTCTTGAGAGTCTTCTCCAGCACCACAGTTTGAAGATATCAATTCTTTATATCTCAAAAAAGGTGGGGAAAAAGACCCATCTCAAACACATGACTTGTATCAGGCAGTTTTTATCTTTGTAGATTAATATACTAAATGTACATATATCATACGTAGTTAATATACTAAAGCAAAGTAAAAAAGCAGGTAAATCCAAACCCATCAGCATTCTGTAAACAAAGTATATTCTATGTGAGATGAAACCATTTAATACATTGAATTAATCCTAAATTACTATAGTTGTGGTGGACAGCTTTACTAAGGTACTTATCTTGCTGTATGGAAATGAGAGAGTCCATGTGAGTGGTTTTGGAAAAAAAGAAAATTGTGTGTTTCCCAAACACTATCCTAGTCATGTTTCTCTCCCTGAGGAGACTCATGAGACTATAACCATTCTGAGTAGACTCAGAAACTGGACTACTAGCAAAGGGTTTGTGATCCAGTTCACTTTTTCTAGTTTTTTGGCAATATAATTAAAACTCGCTTGTCTATGGTGTCCTCTGAGCCTTGCATCCCAGCAAAATTGTACCTTTAAGTCTCTTGGGAACAGCAGCTGGCATATATTGTGGATAAAGGCCTGGGTTTCATCTACTGTACTATGTGTATCTTGGTGACTTTTTAATAAATCCCATTGAAAATTCATCACCAACACCACAATCCGGCACTTGGCTTCCCCTTTCTTGTCCAGTAATATTCCCTTTTCCATTCTTATATGAGGATATAAGCTGAGGGATTTATGGGTAAGACACAGTGAAAGGACCTTGAAGATGTGATTCTTTTTTTTTTTTTTTTTTAGATGTTATTCTTTTAAACTGCCCTTTCTCTCCTGAAAGTGGAGAAAAATGTTTATTCTCCAAAGAGCTTTGCCTTTGGAAACAAAATTTTCAAGAACTAATATCACCATGTTTTGATCTGCATTCAACCCAATGGCATACAATTCACACTTGGAGTTTCAGGATCAAAGGAATTAGGTAAAGACATTCAACTTCTAGCTAAGATTAAGGTCATGCATAGTGAAACTGAGATGTTGCTATTGGTTTTGTAAAAATACTTTGACTTTGATATTTCTCAGTTATATTAAATGTTTCAGTGCCAAGACAGTCTTCTTAGTGACAGAGATGACAAAGGTGGGTCTTAACCATTGGGAAGAGGGATGTTGTGCTAAGCGGAGTGGGGAAATGGGGTGCATTCACTGTGATCTTCAGAACTCCTTTCTGCCTACAGTTTATCTTCAGACAAACTGCATCAAACACTTCTGTTATACAAAGTTAGACTAGGTGTGATTAAAGGGTTTTTAAAAAGATATTTTTGTTTGTTTCTTCCCATCCTATTTCCATCTCTACCTTCCCTTCAACCAGACATAAACTCATAATATTCTCCATATGAAAACTAAGAATAACATTAGTACTTACTAAGTGATCAGTGTAAAATTAAATACTTTTAATATTTCTTCACTTATAGTAAGCTCAAAACATAGTAGTTTTTTACAGCAATAGAAATGAGAGCAGGGATTACCTCTTGGGTAAAATCAGGGGGATGGCTGAAACAGTGCACCAGGGAACGCTCTTGTGCAATGAAAATATGTATTATTTTGACTGTAATGACTATCTGGACCTATATTCTTGTCAAAACTCATTAAAATCTGAGCATTTTGTTCTATATAAATTTTACCTTAATTGAAGAACCAGGAGGTCTTCCCTCACCATGAGTCGCACTCACTGATTAAAACTGTAAAGCTTCTTTCAAAAAAAAAAATTTTAAACCATTAAAAACTATTTTGGCCTTTAAAAAAGTAGGTTTTATTACTTCTGGAAATTAAGACATCATTTATCATATGTCCTATTCCACCCAATTTTGCTTCTTCTCTTTTCATAACACATTTCACATTTCATCATGTGTTACATTCATCAATTTATACAACTCATTTATTTCATTAGGCTGTAAGCCTGAAGAAATGGTTCAATCTATCTATATGCATTTGAAGATTGCAATAAATGGTCACTTGCTGAGTATAAGAAGGAACAAATAAGAATTACAAGATCTCTTAAGAATGGTTAATGCTGTTATTCAGCAGCTCAGTCGTGACTGACACTTTGCAACCCCATGGACTGCAGCACACCAGGCACCTATGTTCTCCACTATCTCCCGGAGTTTGCTCTAATTCCTGTCCGTTAAGTCAACCATGCTCTCTAACTATCCCATCCTCTGCTGCCACCTTCTCCTTTGCCTTCAATCTTTCCCACCATCAGGGTCTTTTCCAGTGAGTCGGCTCTTTGCATCAGGTGGCCAAAGTATTAGAGCTTCATCTTCAGCATCAGTCCTTCAAATGAATATTCAGGGTTGATTTCCTTTAGGATTGACTGATTTGATCTCCTTGCAGTCCAAGGGACTCTCAAGAGTCTTCTCCAGCACCAAAATTTGAAAGCATCAATTCTTTGACAGCCTTCTTTGCAGTCCAACTTTCACATCATACCTGACTACTGGAATAACCATAGCTTTGACTATATGGACTTTGAAGTCTCTGCTGTTACACACACTGTCTTGGTTTGTCACAGTTTTCCTTCCAAGGAGCAACAGTCTTTTGTAAATAAAAACTGGGCATTAATCTAATGATACCGGTGTCTCTCCCTGCTGTGATCCCTCCACTCTTAATCTTTGATCCACAAGAGGAAAGAGGCAGAAGGAAGCATGCCTGATATAGTCTGGACCACCTCTCACAAGTGGGCCACTATTTTTATTATCTCCCCCAGACTCACAAAGCTCACATTAGTTGTAGAAGATGAATATGTTCTAGAGCTTTGCTGTACAAGACCATGGTCACAGTTAATAATACTGTATCGTGCACTTGAAATTTTTGTTAAGAGGGTAGTTCTTATGCTTGAATTTTTATGAAAATTTTAAAAATTATGATATCACTTCATATTTGGATTTACACACTATTTCAATGTTTTCCAAAATTTAAATATTTTTACAGAATTATTAAACAAATTATCCCATAGTATAAAGTAATCACAGTGACATGTTACCACCACAAAATTATGGGGTGCAATTTTAAGAAATTCAGCATAAAACAGCCAAGGCAAAGCAAACTGGCTCATACACAGCAACACTGTAATCAGAAACAGGTGATATCTTTTTTTTAGCAAATCAACAGAATATTGCTAATAAAAATATTAAACTTGTAGACTACAAGTCCACAAAGGCTGGGGCCATGTCTTACTTATCTTCAGATACACAGGTATGGTTTGAATATAAGAAATGCTTCAGACAACTCCTGACATCAATAAATTTGTAAGAAATTACAAATAATACTATTTTTAAAACAAAATAATAAAATAAGCTGTATATATAAATGTCACTAACTCAACACAAACTTTTATTCTTTCCAAAAATAGTTTGATAGGAAAAGAATTATTGAATGATTTTCCAGGTGATGATTTCGTTGCACCACCATACTGATGATAATATTAAACACCTGGACAATTCAATAATTCAACACGTTGCAAACACTGCAGCCAGATGAACAACACCTGAATTACACTGGTAGTGTGTAAGAGGAAAGCAAAATCAGTAGCTGAGCACTTTCATGGGAAATAGCTTCTAATAAAACAGAGGAAAAGAGGATGAGTCCATGGAGCTGGGAAACGGCACCAGGGTGGAAGAATTTATTTTCCTCGGCCTGACCCAGAATCCAGAACTGAGCTTGGTCTTATTTGTCTTCCTCCTTTTGGTGTACATCACCACCCTACTGGGAAACCTCCTCATCATGGTCACGGTGACCTGGGACTCTCGCCTTCACACCCCCATGTACTTTTTGCTCCGGAATTTGTCTGTTGCTGACATCTGTTTTTCCTCCATCACTGCCCCCAAGGTCCTGGCGGACCTTCTGGTCCAGAGAAAGGCCATCTCCTTCAATGGCTGCTTCACCCAGATATTTTTCTTCCATCTTATTGGAGGGGTGGATGTAGCTTCTTTGTCAGTCATGGCCTTTGACCGCTACGTGGCCATCACTAAGCCCCTGCACTACGTGACCATCATGAGTCAGGGGCGGTGCATTGGGTTGATAGTGGCCTCCTGGGTGGGGGGCTTCGTCCACTCCATCGTGCAGATCTCCCTGTTGCTCCCACTCCCCTTCTGTGGACCCAACGTCCTGGACACTTTCTACTGCGACGTCCCTCAGGTCCTCACACTCGCCTGCACCGACATCTTTATCCTTGAGCTCCTGATGATTTCCAACAGCGGACTGCTCACCACGCTGTGGTTCGTCTTCCTCCTTGTATCGCACATGGTCATATTATTACTAATAAGGTCCCACTCTGGGGAGGGCAGGGGGAAAGCCATCTCCACCTGCACCGCCCACATCACGGTGGTCACCCTGCACTTCGTGCCCTGCATCTACGTCTACGCCCGGCCCTTCTCCGCCCTCCCCACTGATAAGGCCATCTCTGTGACCTTCACTGTCATCTCCCCTCTGCTGAACCCCCTGATCTACACCCTGAGGAACCAGGAGATGAAGGCAGCCATGCAGAGACTGAGGGGAAGACTCGGGCCTTCTGACAAGGAATAGAAAATCTCCCAACTCCTCAGTACAAAAGAGTCCTTCTATTATTTTCTTCATAGATTCTTATTCATATACTCAAATACATTGTCCAGGATCCCAGTGCCTTTACTAAGTAATCCTTTCTTTTCCTATTTAAGTCGATAGGTTATTGATCGCTCAAGCTTCTGGTCAGAAAAATACTCAGACATCTTGATGGGCTAGATCACTGATGCTCTTCTACACACTACCTACTTTTCATTTTGTAATATTTATACCCATGGCTTCCAATTTTGAAAATGTTGCTTATAAAATTAAATATTTGACTTCCCATGTGGTCCAGTGGTTAAGAGTCTACCTGCCAAAGCAGCAGACATGGGTTCCACCTCTGGTTCAGGAAGATTTCCACACGCCTCAGAACAGCTAAGCCCTTGGACCACAACTACGGAAGCCTGCGTGCCTAGAGCCTATGCTTCCCAAAAAGAGACGCCACCACAAGGAGAAGCCTGTTCACCACAGCTGGAGTCACCTCCACTAGATGCAACTAGAGAAAGCCTGTACACAGCAATGAAAACCCAGTGCAGCCAAGAATCAATTAATTAATTAAATCAGATTTTTTTAAAGCTAAAAAAATTTTTTAATTAAATATACTTACTAAATGATTGCTAAATATGTTTCATTTTCTTGAACAATATATGCAAAATTCAGTTCAGTTCAGTTCAGTCACTCAGTCATGTCCAACTCTTTGTGACCCCATGGGCTGCAGCATGCCAGGCCTCCCTGTCCATCACCAACTTCCAGAGTTTACTCAAACTCCTGTCCATCAAGTCAGTGATGCCATCCAACCATCTCATCCTCTGTCATCCCCTTCTCATCCCACCCTCATTCTTTCCCAGCATCATTAGATATGCCACATTAGATTTATATTATATGTGTGTGTATCAAACTTCCTATCAGCATTGCTATGCTATGCTATGCTAAGTCACTTCAGTCGTGTCCGCCGTGCCCCAGGGCGCCCACCAGGCCTCCCCGTCCCTGGGACCAGGCAAGAATACTGGAGTGGGGCCATTTCCTCTCCAGTGCATGAGAGGAAAAGAAGGAGCCAGCGGCCGACGCCAGCGACCAGGAGAGCCCACCAGGCCCCGCCATGGGACAGGAAGTGAGATTGCTCTCCGACCTGCATATAAGTTAAATAAGCAGGGTGACAATATACAGCCTTGACATACTCCTTCCATTTGGGATAGCAAGTGGATATGGAGCAGTGCAACTTTCTAAAGTGATGAATCAATGTCCATTCCCAGACAGCCCGGCTCGTCATGGCCTTGGGGTGCCCGCCCAGGAGGGCCCTGGATGGACCACCTGGCAGCCTGAGGGGGGCGTGGGGGGAGTGACCTCTGACTTCCCTCATTTTTGCGTTAATCTAGCTCCATCTAACCCTGGGCCCGGGGACCCGAGGACGCACCCAGCAGCCGCCCCCGGACCCACCGCGCAGCCCCACTCTATAATTTAATAGATTTCATGCATCAAAGAAGAAACAGAAGGAAAACTGTTTCCCTCTCATTTCTCTCTCTCTCTCTCTCTCTCTCTCTCTCTCTCTCTCTGCTGTGAACTTCTCATGGAGAGAGGTTATGCTTTACTTCCTTGCACAGCAACAAAAACATACTACCACTTCAACAAAAACTTATTGAATTAATGCGAGAATTCTGATTGAACATTGTCTTTTTTTAATTTATTTATTTTAATTGGAGGCTAATTACTTCACAATATTGTAGTGGTTTCATACAATTGACAATTCATACATTGACATGAATCTGCCATGGGTGTACATGTGTTCCCCATCCTGAACCCCCCCTCACTTCCCTCCCCATCCCATCCCTCAGGGTCATCCCAGTGCACCAGCCCTGAGCACCCTGTCTCATGCATCAACCTGGACTGGTGATCTATTTCACATATGATAATATACATGATTCAATGCTATTTTCTAAAATTATTCCACCCTCACCTTCTCCCACTGAGTCCAAAAATCTGTTCTTTACATCTGTGTCTCTTTTGCTGTCTCGCATATAGGTCATCGTTATTATCTTTCTAAATTCCACATATATGCGTTAGTATACTGTATTGGTATTTTTCTTTCTGACTTACTTCACTCTGTATAATAGGCTCCAGCTTCATCCACCTGATTAGAACTGACTCAAATGCATTCTTAATAGCTGAGTAATATTTCATTGTGTATATATGTATATATACCACAGCTTTCTTTATCCATTCATCTGCTGTCAGACATTTGGGTTGCTTCCATGTCCTGGCTATTGTGAACAGTGCTGCAATGAACATTGGGGTACACAAGTCTCTTTCAATTCTGGTTTACTTGGTGTGTATGCCCAGCATTGGGATTGCTGGGTCATAAGGCAGTTCTATTTCCAGTTTTTTAAGGAATCTCCACACCATTCTCCATAGTGGCTGTACTAGTTTGCATTCCCACCAACAGTGCATTCCTTTTCTCTGCACCCTCTCCAGCATTACTGTTTGTAGACTTTTTGCTAGCAGCCATTCTGAGTGGCTTGAGATGGTACCTCATTGTGGTTTTGATTTGCATTTCTCTGATAATGAGTGATGTTGAGCATCTTTTCATGTGTTTGTTAGCCATCAGTATGTCTTCTTTGGAGAAATGTCTGTTTAGTTCTTTGGCCCATTTTTTGATTGGATCATTTATTTTTCTGTAATTGAGCTGCAGGAGTTGCTTGTATATTTTTGAGATTAATTCTCTGTCTGTTGCTTCATTTGCTATTATTTTCTCCCATTCTGAAGGCTGTCTTTTCACCTTGCTTATAGTTTCCTTCATAGTGCAAATGCTTTTTAAGTTTAATTAGGTTACATTTGTTTATTTTTGCTTTTATTTCCACTACTCTGGAAGGTGGGTCAAAGAGGATCCTGCTGTGATTTATGTCAGAGAGTGCTTTGCCTATGTTTTCCTCTAGGAATTTTATAGCTTCTGGTCTTAATCTATGTTGAGTTTATTTTTGTGTAAGGTGTTAGAAAGTGATCTAGTTTCATTCTTTTACAAGTGGTTGACCAGTTTTCCCAGCACCACTTGTTAAAGAGATTGTCTTTTCTCCATTGTATATTCTTGCCTCCTTTGTCAAAAATAAGGTGTCCATAGGTGCATGGATTTATCTCTGGGCTTTCTATTTTGTACCAATGATTTATATTTCTGTCTTTGTGCCAGTGCCATACTGTCTTGATGACTGTGGCTTTGTAGTAGAGCCTGAAGTCAGGCAGGTTGATTCCTCCAGTTCCATTCTTCTTTCTCAAGATTGCTTTGGCTGTTTGAGGTTTTTTGTAGTTCCATACAAATTCTGAAATTATTTGTTCTAGTTCTCTGAAAAATATCATTGGTAATTTGATAGGGATTGCATTGAATCTATAGATTGCTTTGGGTAGTATACTCATTTTCACTATATTGATTCGTCCAATCCATGAACATGGTATATTTCTCCATCTATTTGTGTCCTCTTTGATTTCTTTCACCAGTGTTTTATAGTTTTCTATATATAGGTCTTTTGTTTCTTTAGGTAGATTTATTCCTAGGTATTTTATTCTTTTCATTGCAATCGTGAATGGAACTGTTTCCTTAATTTCTCTTTCTGTTATCTCAATATTAGTGTATAGGAATGCAAGGGATTTCTGTGTGTTGATTCTATATCCTGCAATTATATTCATTGATTAGTTCTAGTAATTTTCTGGTGGAGTTTTTAGGGTTTTCTATGTAAAGGATCATGTCATCTGCAAACAGTGAGAGTTTTACTTCTTCTTTTCCAATTTGGATTCCTTTTACTTCTTTTTCTGCTCTGATATAGTAGTGGTGAGAGTGGGCACCTTTTTCTTGTTCCTGACTTTAGGGGAAATGCTTTCAATTTTTCACCATTGAGGATAATTATTGCTGTGGGTTTGTCATATATAGTTTTTATTATGTTGAAGTATGTTCCTTCTATTCCTGCTTTCTAGAGGGTTTTTATCATAAATGGATGTTGAATTTTGTCAAAGGCTTTCTCTGCATCTATTGAGAGAATCATATAGCTTTTATTTTTCAATTTGTTAATGTGGTGTATTATATTGATTGATTTGCAGATATTGAAGAATCTTTGCATCCCTGGGATAAAGCCCACTTGGTCATAATGTATGATCTTTTTAATATGTTGTTGGATTCTGTTTGCTAGAATTTTGTTGAGGATTTTTGCATCTATGTTCATCAGTGATATTGGCCTGTAGTTTTCTTTTTTTGTGGGATCTTTGTCAGGTTTTGGTATTAGGGTGATGGTGGCCTCATAGAATGAGTTTAGAAGTTTACCTTCCTCTGCAATTTTCTGGGAGAGTTTGAGGAGGATAGGTGTTAGCTCTTCTCTAAATTTTTTGTAGAATTCAGCTGTGAAGCCATCTGGTCCTGGGCTTTTGTTTCTTGGAAGATTTCTGATTATAGTTTCAATTTCCGTGCTTGTGATGGGTCTGTTAAGATTTTCTACATCTTCCTGGTTCAGTTTTGGAAAGTTATACGTTTCTAAGAATTTTTCCATTTCTTCCACATTGTCCATTTTATTGCCATATAATTGCTGATAGTAGTCTCTTATGATCCTTTGTATTTCCTGTTGTCTGTTGTGATCTCTCCACTTTCATTTCTAATTTTGTTGATTTGATTTTTCTCCCTTTGTTTCTTGATGAGTCTGGCTAATGGTTTGTCAATTTTATTTATCCTTTCAAAGAACCAGCTTTTGGCTTTGTTGATTCTTGCTATGGTCTCCTTTGTTTCTTTTGCATTTATTTCTGCCCTGATTTTTAAGATTGCTTTCCTTCTACTAACCCTGGGATTCTTAACTTCTTCCTTTTCTAGTTGCTTTAGGTGTAGAGTTAGGTTATTTATTTGACTTTTTTCTTGTTTCTTGAGGTATGCCTGTATTGCTATGCACCTTCCCTTTAGCACTGCTTTTACAGTGTCCCATAGGACTTCGGTTCTTGTGTTTTCATTTTCATTTGTTTCTATGCAAATTTTAATTTTTTTTTATTTCTTCTGTGATTTGTTGGTTATTCAGCAGCGTGTTGTTCAGCCTCCATATGTTGGAATTTTTAATAGTTTTTCTCCTGTAATTGAGATCTAATCTTACTGCACTGTGGTCAGAAAAGATGCTTGGAATGATTTCAATTTTTTTGAATTTACCAAGGCTAGATTTATGGCCCAGGATGTGATCTATCCTGGAGAAGGTTTCATGTGCGCTTGAGAAAAAAAGATGAAATTCATTGTTTTGGGGTGAAATGTCCTATAGATATCAATTAGGTCTAATTGGTCTATTGTATCATTTAAAGTTTGTGTTTCCTTGCTAAATTTCTGTTTAGTTGATCTATCCATAGGTGTGATTGGGGTATTAAAGTCTCCCACTATTATTGTGTTATTGTTAATTTCTCCTTTCATACTTGTTAGCATTTATCTTACATATTGCAGTGCTCCTATGTTGGGTGCATATATATTTATGATTGTTATATCTTTTTCTTGGATTGATCCTTTGATTATTATGTAATGTCCATCTTTGTCTCTTTTCACAGCCTTTGTTTTAAAGTCTATTTTATCTGATATGAATATTGCTACTCCTGCTTTCTTTTGGTCTCTATTTGCATGGAATATGTTTTTCCAGCCCTTCACTTTCAGTCTGTATGCGTCCCTTGTTTTGAGGCGGGTCTCTTGTAGACAACATATATAGGGGTCTTGTTTTTTAATCCATTCAGCCAGTCTTTGTCTTTTGGTTGGGGCAGTCAACCCATTTACGTTTAAGGTAATTATTGATAACTATGATCCTGTTGCCATTTACTTTATTGTTTTGGGTTCAAGTTTATACACCCTGAGTTTCTTGTCTAAAGAAGATCCTTTAGCATTTGATGGAGAGCTGGTTTGGTGGTGCTGAATGCTCTCAGCTTTTGCTTGTCTGTAAACCTTTTGATTTCTCTTTTATGTTTGAATGAGATCCTTGCTGGGTACAGTAATCTGGGCTGTAGGTTATTTTCTTTCATCACTAAGTATGTCCTGCCATTCCCTCCTGGCCTGAAGAGTTTCTATTGAAAGATCAGCTGTTATCTTTTTGGGAATCCCCTTGTGTGTTCTTTGTTGTTTTCCCCTTGCCGCTTTTAATATTTGTTCTTTGTGTTTGATCTTTGTTAATTTGATTAATATGTGTCTTGTATGTTTTGCCTTGAGTTTATCCTGTTTGGGACTCTCTGGGTTTCTTGGACTTGGGTGGCTATATCCTTCCACATTTTAGGGAAATTTTCAACTATTATCTCCTCAAGTATTTTCTCATGGCCTTTCTTTTTGTCTTCTTCTTCTGAGACACCTATGATTCGAATGTTGGGGCATTTAACATTGTCCCAGACGTCTCTGAGGTTGTCCTCATTTCTTTTATTTCTTTTTTCCTCTCTGCTTCATTTATTTCCACCATTCTGTCTTCCACCTCACTAATCCTATCTTCTCCCTCAGTTATTCTACTGTTGGTTCCATCCAGAGTGCTTTTGACCTCAGTTAATGCATTATTCATTATTGATTGACTCTTTTTTATTTCTTCTAGGTCCTTGCTAAACTTTTCTTGCATCTTCTCAATCCTTGTCTCCAGACTATTTATCTGTAACTCCATTTTGTTTTCAAGATTTTGGATCATTTTTACTATCATTATTCTGAATTCTTTTTCAGGTAGACTCCCTATCTTCTCCTCTTTTGTTTGGTTTGGTGGGCCTTTACCTGATGAATATTTCTCTGCTTTTTCATCTTGTTTATATTTTTGTGTTTCAGGTGGCCTTTCTGTATGCTGGTAGTTTGTAGTCCTTCTTTACTGTGGAAGTTCCCCCTTGTGGGTGGAGTTGGAAGAGTGGCTTGTCAAGATTTCCTGGTTAGGGAAGCTTGTGTCGGTGTTTTGGTGGGTGGAACTGGATTTCTTTTCTCTGGAATGCAATGAAGTGTCCAGTAGTGAGTTTGAGGTGTCTGTGGATTTGGAGTGACTTTTGGCCACCTGTATTTTAATGCTTAGTGTTATATTCCTGTACTGTTGGAGAATTAGCTTAGTATGTCTTGCTCTGAAACTTGTTGGCTCTTGAGTGAAGCTTGGTTTCAGTGTAGGTATGGAGGCTTTTGGATGAGCTCTTGTCAATTGATGTTCACTGGAGTCAGGAGATTTCTGGAGTTCTCAAGTTTTGGATTTAAGCCTCCTGCCTCTGGCTTTCAGTCTTATTCTTACAGTAGCCTCAAGACTTCTCTATCCATACAGCACTGATGATAAAACATCTAGGTTAATGGTGAAAAGATTCTCCACAGTGAGGGACACCCAGAGAGGTTCACAGAGTTACGTGGAGAAGAAAAGAGGGAGGAGGGAAATAGATGTAACCAGAAAGAGAAGAGGGGGAATCAAGGGGAGAGAGAGCAATCTGGCCAGTAATCAATTCCCTATGTGCTCTTCACGGTCTGGAACACTCACAGAGGTTCATAGAGTTACACAGAGAAGAGAAGATGGAAGAAGGAGATAGAGGTGACCAGGAGGAGAAAAGGGAAAAAGGAGATAGAGGTGACCAGGAGGAGAAGAGGGGGAGTCAAAGGGAGAGAGACAGATCTAGCCAGTAATCAGTTCCCTAAGTGTTCTCCACCGCCCAGAATGCCCAAAAGGATTCCGATTTGGGTAGAGAAGAGAAGGGGGAGGGAGGAGATAGAGGTGACCTGGGGGAGAAAAAGGAGAGTCAAAAGGGGGATAGAGCAATCAAGCCAGTAATCACACTCCTAAAAATGGGTACTGAAGAACTGGATTCTTAAAGGTACAAAACTGATAACAAAAACCAAAAAGCAAAGATGAAAAATCTAAAGTAGAGGTTCAGTTCAGTTCAGTTCAGTTGCTCAGTCGTGTCTGACTCTAACTCTCAAAAATACAATATTAAAAAACAAAACATTCATTTTGATACATGGCAAAACCAATACAATATTGTAAAGTTAAATAAAGTAAAAATAAAATTTAAAAAAAATCACAAAAATTATTTTAAAATATATGTATGAAATTTGCTTTAAAAATAGGGTCTTTTTTTGCAAGGTAATAGTAAGTTATAAAAATTAAATTTCAAGGAGTAATAACTTAAAAATAAAATTTTTTTAATTAAAAAATGATAATGGTAAAATATATCTAAGATTTCTCTGGAGTTGTTGAGGGCAGTGTGGGGTCAATTCAGTTTCAGATAGTTCCTTGTTCCAGCTTATACTTCTTCTCAAGGTCCATAGGCCCCTCCAATGTAGTCAGTGCTAACTGCAGGGTTTTAATCTGTTGCACCTATCACTTCCAGGTCAGTTCCCTCTTCTTTGTTTATTTTGGCTTCCTCTGTTTGCAAGTCTCTTCGGTGTCTAATTTCCGCCCTGACACAAGGGGGTGAAGGTGGTCACTTATTTAGGCTCGCTTGTTCGTTTGTGCTGTGGGGAGGGAGGAACACTGCAAACAAGTATCGCTGGCACGTGTGGGGAGAGCTCACAGTGTCTGGGCCACACTGGGTTTGCCCCCACTCACGGCGTGTGTGCTTTCCTGGTCTACACAGCTCAGGCTCCAGGTTGCTCTGCAGGGGGACTGTCTAAAATGGGCCGGGGGTTGTGCGCACTTCCCAGGTCTAAGCCACTCAGGTTCAGGTTCTCGGGTGCTCCACAAAGGCACAGACTCGGTTGGGCCTGCGTTTTGTGCCCCTCCCAGGTTTGAGCAGCTCAGGCAACCAGGTGCTTGGCGAGCGCACTCTCCCAGTTTGGCGGTGGGTCTTACCACCTCCCCCATTGCAGCCGCTTGGTTTCCTGGGTGCGCCTGTGAGAGCGCCATCTCAGCTGTGCCGTGCATCTCCTCTGGGAGGCTGATTTCTGACAGTGACTCTCCTGGCAGATGTAAACTGTCCAGGATCCCAGGAAGACTTGGTTAGTAACTGAAAGCCTGTTCACAATTTGATGGAGGATGCCGTCTCTGGGGCGGAGATTGCCCCTCGCCTTCCAGCTCTGGCTGCCTCCTGCCTGCCTCTCTGCCTCTGGCAGAGGGATTGGGGGAAGGGGCTGGTCCACAGCTAGCTAGCTCTCTTCTGGTGTTTGCTCAGTCCTTTATCCTGTGAGCAGGCCAGGATGTTGCGGGAAAGTTCTCTCTCTGACTCCTTTTTTTCCCTCTCTCTCTCTCTCTCTCTGGCTATCTCACGTTTGCTCCCTCAGATTGTCCTCAGGGCACTCAGGCCCAGCGCACACCCTAAGTATGCAGCCCGTGCCTCCCTGTTTAACCCCACTCACCGCTGGCGGACTCGTGTTTGGGCTACCTCTCCACTGGGAATCATAGCGAGCCGTGTAATCTGTGGGTTCTTTTTCCCCTCCCGGTTATGTTGCCCTCCAAGATTCCAAAACTCCTCAACAGACCCTCAAGTGAGAGGGTTTCCTGGTGTTTGTAAACTTCTCCTACTTCACGACTCCCTCCCTGGGACAGGTCTCCATCCCTAACTCTTTGTCTCTCTTTTTATCTTTTATATTTTGTCCTGCTGCTGCTGCTTCTAAGTCACTTCAGTCCTGTCCGACTCTGTGCAACCTCATAAATGGCAGCCCACCAGGATCCCCCGTCCCTGGGATTCTCCAGGCAAGAACACTGGAGTGGGTTGCTATTTCCTTCTTCAATGCATGAAAGTGAAAAGTGAAAGGGAAGTCACTCAGTCGTGTCCGACCCTCAGTGACCCCATGGACTGCAGTCTTGCAGGCTCCTCCATCCATGAGATTTTCCAGGCAAGAGTACTGGAGTGGGGTGCCATTGCCTTCTCTGATATTTTGTCCTGCTGCTGCTAAGTCACTTCAGTCATGTCTGACTCTGCATGAACCCAGAGATGGCAGCCCACCAGGCTTCCCCGTCCCTGGGATTCTCCAGGCAAGAACACTGGAGTGGGTTGCCATTTCCTTCTCCAATGCATGAAGGTGAAAATTGAAAGTGAAGTTGCTCAGTCATGTCTGACTCTTCACAACCCCATGGACTGCAGCCTACCAGGCTCCTCCATCCATGGGATTTTCCAGGCAAGAGTACTGGAGATATTTTGTCCTACATCCTTTCAAAGAGATTGGGCTGACTTTATGCCTGGTGTCCTCTGCCAGTGTTCATAAGTTGTTTTGTGGAATTTCTCAGCATTCAAATAATCTTTCAATGAATTTGTGGAGGAGAAAGTGGCCTCCCCACCCTATTCCTCTGCCATCTCAGGACCACCTGAATGTTGTCTCTTCTACAATAGTCAGTGAGACTGTATAAAAGACAAAAACATGTGAAGCTACCTTGTGCATATTTATGCTAAAACTTTGAATAAACTGAAACTGTTATTTTATGTAATTCTGGAGTCGTATTTTTATTTGTTTACTTAATATTTTTTCACAGCTACCAAGAGTTCTTCCTGTTGAAACTGAGATTATTTTCTGAATCTGATATCAATATCATCCTATAATTTAGGCATACAAAAAAACATAGCATTCTTTAATTTTTGTGTAACAATTTAATTTCTATTTCAAACTGCCATTCAACTTTGATGTTTGAAGATTAATGAAAGTTCCCCACCACACCATAGTATTTTCTGAGTTTCAGGAAAATCAGTAAAAAAAATAAGGGTAAAAAGAGATGCATAGTTATATAACAGGAGTGTTTTTAGAATCTGGTGAAGATCAGATCAGTCGCTCAGTCGTGTCCGACTCTTTGCGACCCCATGAACCGCAGCACGCCAGGCCTCCCTGTCCATCACCAGCTCCCGGAGGTCACTCAGACTCGAATCCATCGAGTCAGTGATGCCATCCAGCCATCTCATCCTCTGTCGTCCCCTTCTCCTCCTGCCCTCAATCCCTCCCAGCATCAGAGTCTTCTCCAATGAGTCAACTCTTCACATGAGGTGGCCAAAATACTGGAGTTTCAGCTTTAGCATCATTCCTTCCAAAGAAATTCCAGGATTGATCTCCTTCAGAATGGACTGGTTGGATCTTCTTGCAGTCCAAGGGACTCTCAAGAGTCTTCTCCAACACCACAGTTCAAAAGCATCAATTCTTCGGCGCTCAGCCTTCTTCACAGTCCAGCTCTCACATCCATACATGACCACAGGAAAGACCATAGCCTTGACTAGGCGAACCTTTGTTGGTAAAGTAATGTCTCTGCTTTTGAATATGCTATCTAGGTTGCTCATAACTTTCCTTCCAAGGAGCAAGCGTCTTTTAATTTCATGGCTGCAGTCACCATCTGCAGTGATTTTGGAGCCCAGAAAAACAAAGTCTGACACTGTTTCCACTGTTTCCCCATCTATTTCCCATGCAGTGATGGGACCAGATGCCATGATCTTCGTTTTCTGAATGTTGAGCTTTAAGCCAACCTTTTCACTCTCCACTTTCACTTTCATCAAGAGGCTTTTTAGCCCCTCTTCACTTTCGGCCATAAGAGTGGTGTCATCTGCATATCTGAGGTTATTGATATTTCTCCCGGCAATCTTGATTCCAACTTGTGTTTCTTCCAGTCCAGCATTTCTCATGATGTACTCTGCATATAAGTTAAATAAACATGGTGACAATATGCAGCCTTGACGTACTCCTTTTTCTATTTGGAACCAGTCTGTTGTTCCATGACCAGTTCTAACTGTTGCTTCCTGACCTGCATACAGATTTCTCAAGAGGCAGATCAGGTGGTCTGGTATTCCCATCTCTTTCAGAATTTTCCATAGTTGATTGTGATCCACACAGTCAAAGGCTTTGGCATAGTCAATAAAGCAGAAATAGATGTTTTTCTGGAACTCTCTTGCTTTTTCCATGATCCAGCGGATGTTGGCAATTTGATCTCTGGTTCCTCTGCCTTTTCTAAAACCAGCTTGAACATCAGGAAGTTCACGGTTCACATATTGCTGAAGCCTGGCTTGGAGAATTTTGAGCATTACTTTACTAGCGTGTGAGATGAGTGCAATTGTTCGGTAGTTTGAGCACTCCTTGGCATTGCCTTTCTTTGGGATTGGGATGAAAACTGACCTTTTCCAATCTTGTGGCCACTGCTGAGTCTTCCAACAACACAAGAGAAGACTCTATACATGGACATCACCAGATGGTCAACACCGAAATCAGATCGATTATATTCTTTGCAGCCAAAGATGGAGAAGCTCTATACAATCAGCAAAAACAAGACCAGGAGCTGACTGTGGCTCGGACCATGAACTCCTTATTGCCAAATTCAGACTGAAATTGAAGAGAGTAGAGAAAACTACTGGACCATTCAGGTATGACCTAAATCAAATCCCTTATGATTATACAGTGGAAGTGAGAAATAGATTTAAGGGCCTAGATCTGATAGATAGAGTGCCTGATGAACTATGGAATGAGGTTCGTGACATTGTACAGGAGACAGGGATCAAGACCATCCCCATGGAAAAGAAATGCAAAAAAGCAAAATGGCTGTCTGGGGAGGCCTTACAAATAGCTGTGAAAAGAAGAGAAGCGAAAAGCAAAGGAGAAAAGGAAAGATATAAACATCTAAATGCGGAGTTCCAAAGAATAGCAAGAAGAGATAAGAAAGCCTTCTTCAGTGATCAATGCAAAGAAATAGAGGAAAACAACAGAATGGGAAAGACTAAGGATCTCTTCAAGAAAATCAGAGATACCAAAGGAACATTTCATGCAAAGATGGGCACGATAAAGGACAGAGATGGTGTGGATCTAACAGAAGCAGAAGATATTAAGAAGAGGTGGCAAGAATACACAGAAGAACTGTACAAAAAAGAGCTTCAAGACCCAGATAATCATGATGGTGTGATCACTGACCTAGAGCCAGACATCTTGGAATGTGAAGTCAAGTGGGCCTTAGAAAGCATCACTACGAACAAAGCTAGTGGAGGTGATGGAATTCCAGTGGAGCTATTCCAAATCCTGAATGATGATGCTGTGAAAGTGCTACACTCAATATGCCAGCACAAACCTTAAGAGGATACAAAGGGAATATAATGAGCACATGCCAAATGTTGACTATTTAGGTAAACAAATGAGGTGATATCTCCTTGTGGTTTTGGTTTGCAAATAAATTGAAATTTTTAATTTTAAAACCTTCCTACAAAGAAAACTCTAAGCCTAGTTAGCTTCATATGCAAATGCTAACAAAAATTTAAGGAAGAAATAGTAACATTACTACAGAACTGCTTCAAAAAATAGGAGGGACCACTTCTCAACTCAGTTTCTTAGAACAACCTAACTCTGATAGCAAACCAAAGACTCTATAAGAATCTCAAAGACTAGATCAAAATCCCTCATTAACACACATGTACACTGAAAACTAAACAAAAAAATTGCTACAGAAAATAAAGAAGTCTTTAAAAATGGAGATGTAAATTATATTCACAGATTGACAAACTCAATATTGTGAAGATTTCAATTCTCTCCCAAATTAGTCAATAGGTTCAATGCAATTCTAGGCAAATTGCATTGCCTTGCAAATTGTCAAATTCCAGCAGGACTTCTTTTTTGTTAAGTTGATTATAATAGCTTTAAGCAAATGCAAAGAATCTGAATATCCAAAACAGTTTTATAAAGAAAACAAATTTGGAGAACTTCTTCTACCTGAATTCTAGAACTATTATACAGTTCAATCATCAATATCATTTTAAAAATGAGCGTGAAGATAGAAACAAATCATTGGAAAGACATAGAGAGCCCATAAATGGGCACACAAACATACACACACATATGTATGTTTGTGTGTGTATATATGTACATATATACACAAATGAATTTAAATAAAGGTGCCAAGATAAATCAATCCGGAAGAGAGTAAATAATAAATTTTTTAGCAAACTGTGTTGGAAAAACCAGATGTCCACATAGGAAAAAAACTAACCTGCATCCTTACCTCACAACTATACAAAAAATTAACTTGAAATCTATTAAAGATAAACATAAAAGCTCAAACTATTAAACTTCCAAAAGAAAACATTGGACAAGAATGTTTACAATCTCGGGGTAGGCAAGGATTTTTTAGAAAAGACATAAAGATCTTAACAAATATTGACTGCAAAATTTTCAATTTATAATTTTCCAAGTACATTATTAAGAAAATTAAAAGAGAGTTGTAGGAAAAACTATTTCCAATAGACATTTCTAAAAAAGGACTTGTATCCAAACTTTATTGTTAAAGGGAAAATTATTCATGGCACTTGTTATAGAACAGTAAGAAAACCTTTATTAAACAAGAGGGTGTCATGATAGTCTATAAGGACCATAGAGATGAAATTTTACAATAGGGGAGAGAAATTAGGCTCAACTCTGAATACAGCGTGGAAGAGCAGGAAGTTACAGGCAGGGAGCAGGTTGGAGCTGCGGAGTGGCAGTAGATGGAAGATTACTAAAAAGCAACATCAGGAACAACACTGGCTAACTTGACCTAAGAGAATTCTCTCTGAAGGCAGTCCTGGGTGATTTGATGTCACCTGGGGGGTGGGTGGTAGAGAGTGAGAAACGCATTCAGATAGCAAAGGTGATCAGATATGAAAGATGGAAGAGTCTGGCTAAACTGACTCAGCAGAGTCCTGGCTAATATTAAGAAAATGCAGAGATGAAAATTCAAAAGCCAAAGCATCACTGGAAAAGAACTCAAACTGAATAGGGTTTGCTCAAAGACAGAATCTTTCTCAATGCAGAGAATCCCTAAACTCAAAACAGGTACTAAAGAAATAATAAAAGAGTAAAACAATTTAAATAGCAGTAAATTTGGAAAACACTCTACAAAATGAATTATATAAATCTTCAGTAATTACTTGAAAAGATGTTCAGCATCACTAGCCATCAGAAATGCAAATCAACACCATAACAAGATACCATCACACACACCTCCAAATAGTTAAAATAACGTTGTCTTGCAAAGCAGAAACAGAGACACAGACTTTGAGCACAAATGTATGGAAATCAGGGAGGGAAGGGGAGGAGGAGTTGGGATATTGAGACTGACACGTATACACTATTGACACTATGCATAAAATAGAAAATGAATGAGAACAGCCTGTGTGCACAGGGAACTCTCCTGAATGCATGTGGTGACCTGAACGCGCAGGAAGTCCAGAAGGCAGGGGGTGTGTGTACCTGTACGGCAAACCCATTTCACTCTACAGCAAAAACTAACACAACGTTTTAAAGCAACTATACACCAAAAAAATAAAGCAAGACAAAAACATTGTTGAGGAGAACCTGGACCCACTGGAGCGCTGCTGGTGGCAATGTCAAATGAACACACAATAAACACGTTTTCCAGTAAGAGTCAACGTGTACTTACCGTACAATTGCCCTTACACCTCCAGGTACTTACCCAAGAGAAATGAAAACCTATGTACACAAAAACACTTGCACAAATATTGATAGCCAACATTTACCCATAAGAGCCAAAAATTGGATACAACTCAAACGTCATTTAACATAATTAGATAATCAAACTGTGTATATATATATAAAATCTAATACTACTCAGCAACAAACAGGAACAATCGGTACATGCAATAACATGGATGAATCTTAAAAACAGGAAAAATTCAAATATGAAAGTTCCCCTATGTTACAACTCTATAGGCTTGATTTTTTTAATTGAACTGAAATTAATGTGTCCAAATATTAATATTTATATATTCCTGGTAGTGAATACATAGTTTTCTATTACTCTTCTTCAGTCATATTTCTACTGCTGCAAGAGATATCCCAAAAGACCAATCTTGTCAGTTCTCTGTTAAGAGTCTTCCGTTTTCAGCATAAACCTTCGTCACCTTTTGACATCATCACATAATCAGTGGCATTCTCCATGCCTCACTCAACTATTCTTTCTGTACAAGTGTAAATTGAAAAAATACAGGGCTATAATCGTCCTGTGTGTAATTAGAAACTGGAATTGTAAAAACAGGATTTGTCCAGTTGTCTATTTCAGCTCTTTGGCAATCTAATTAAAACTCACTTGTATATGGTCCTCTGAGCCTTGTAAGTCCTAGAAATGGAACCGTTGCAGTCTCTCGGGCACAGAACTTGGCATGTTTTAACAAAGGTCTGATTGAGTGGTGGATTAAGGCATAAGTTTAATCTATTGCCTCTAAATAATTTGGACACTAATTAAAATCTGTATGTGTGTGTGTGTGTGTGCATGTGTGTGTGTACATTTGCATGTCCTGGTGATATTTTAATAACTCCCATTGAAAATTCATCACCAACAATACAATGATGTGTCTGACTTTCCCTTTCTAGTCCAATAATATCCCTTTCCAGTTCTTATATGAGATCAGAGGCTGATGGGTTTGCTCATTAGCCACAACGACAGAGCCTTGAAGATGTGATTCTTTGAATCTGCCCTTTCTCTCCTGAAAGGGGAGAAAAGACACTAAGATATTTAGTCCTTCAAGAGCTTTACCATCAGAAACAAATTTTTCAAGAATTAATGTCACCAGTATCTTATTCTGCACTTACCTAATGGCATACCATTCACACTTGGAGTTTCGGGATCAAAGGAATTAGGTAAAGACATTCAATTTCCTGCTAAAGTTAAGGTCACGCAGAATGAAATTGAGATGTCCTTCTTGATTTTGAATTTCTTATTTCATATTTAACTTTCATATTTCTCAGTTAAATTAAATATTTCAGAGCCAAGATGGTCTCTTCGGTGCCAGAGACGAAGGTGGGTGGTAACCAGCAGGAAGAGAGATGTTGTGTTAAGAGGAATGCAGAGATATGGTCCATTCAGCGTGATTTTCAGAGCCCTTTCCGCCAAGTGGCTTATCTTCAGACATACTTTATCACACATTCTTGTTATACAAAATTATTGTTATATATTCCTCTTATATGTATACACACACACACACACATATATTTTCTTATTGTTGTTCAGTCTCCCAGTCTTTGCAACCCCATGGATTGCAGCACACCAGGCCTCCCTGTCCTTCACCATTTCCTGGAGTTTTCCCAAGTTCAAGGTAAAAAAATGGATAGTATTTCTTTCCATCCTATGTCCATCTCTTTATTGCTTTTAACCAGACATAGATTCATAACATATTCCATGTAAGAACCAAGAATAATATTAATACTTACTAAAAGATGATGATAAATAAACTTTTCATAACTCTTCACATATAGTAAGATCTTAAAAATAGTTTTATTACTACCGAAAACCATGACATCTCCTATCAGATCTCTTATCCCACCCAAATCTACTATTTCTCTCCTCATAACACATTTCACTTTGTATCATGCTGAATTTATATATGTTCATCAATTTACACGTACCATCAATTTTGTTAACCTGTAGACACTTTGACAACGTGGTGCAATATATCTATATACACTGGGGGTTTTATATGCCTATAATTTTTAAGCTGGAATATACTTGCTTTTCAAGGTTGTGTTAGTTTTGTCTGTATGCATTTGAAGATTGCAGCAGATGGTCACTAGCGAAGGAAGAACAACTGATAATTACAAAATTTCCTAAAAATTATCAGTAACAGCTTATGTAAAGATGTTGATGATACAAGTATCCCTGCCTGCTATATGAACACTCCACCCTTTTATCTTTCATCCACAGGAGACAAGAGGCAGAGGAGAGCGTTCCTGACACAGTCTGGCCCACCACTCAGAACTAGGCCAGTGTCTCCACCATCTCCCCCAGATTAGAGCAAGAACACATCAGTGATACAAGGTGAATCTGTTCTGGAGTCACTGTACACGACTGCGGCCATTGTTGGCAGCGCTGTGCTGTGCACTGGAGACTTTGGTAAGAAGGGAGCTCTTACACTTCTGTTTTTGCCAAAATAAAAAAATGATGATACCATTTGAGATTTGGATTTGCACAGTTTCAAGCTGTTTTCCGATAGCAAATTTTCAATGTTTTAAAGAATTATTAAGTAAGTTATCTCATTAGTATAAAATAATTGCAATGACAAGTTATCTACACAAAATAGCAGCAGCAGATTTAAGAAGTCCCTCAGAAAAAGCCAAGAGCAAGGAAACTGACTCACGGACAGCAACATTGTAATGAGAACCAGATGACATCTTTTTTTAAGCAAGAAGTCAACAGAATATTCCTAATATGAAGTTGAAACTTGCTAATGTAAAGTGAAGGTGGCTCGGTCACGTCCGACTCTTTGTGACCCCGTGGGCTAAACTGTCCGTGGAATTCTCCAGGCCAGAATACTGGAGTGGGTAGCCTCCCCCTTCTCCAGCGGATCTTCCTGACCCAGCAATGGAACTGGTGTCTCCTGCATTGCAGGCAGACTCTTTACCAGCTGAGCTACCAGAGAAGCCCAATGAGGAACAGACGACATCTCTTTTAAACAAGAAGTTAGCAGAATATTTTGCTAATATACATATTAAACTTGTAGATTCTTAAGTCCATAATGGCTGGACCATGTCTTACTTATCTTTAAATACAAAGATATGGTTTGAATACAGGAAAATACTCTAGACAGCTTCTGATATCAATAAATGCATGTGAAATTAAAAATAATAACATTTTAAAAATAAAATAAAATAATTAAATAAATTAGGTTGTGTAAAGGTCACTCAGTTCAGTTTAGTTCAGTCGCTCAGTCGTGTCCAACTCTCTGCGACCCCATGAACCGCAGCACGCCAGCCTCCCTGTCCATCACCAACTCCCGGAGGTCACTCAGACTCAGGTCCATCGAGTCAGTGATGCCATCCAGCCATCTCATCCTCTGTCGTGCCCTTCTCCTCTAGACCCCAATCCCTCCCAGCATCACAGTCTTCTCCAATGAGTCAACTCTTCACATGAGGTGGCCAAAGTACTGGAGTTTCAGCTTCAGCATCATTCCTTCCTAAGAAATCCCAGGGCTGATCTCCTTCAGAATGGACTGGTTGGATCTTCTTGCAGTCCAAGGGATTCTCAAGAGTCTTCTCCAACACCACAGTTCAAAAGCATCAATTCTTCAGCACTGAACTTTCTTCACAGTCCAACTCTCATATCCATACATGACTACTGGAAAAACCATAGCCTTGACTAGACAGACCTTTGTTGGCAAAGTAATGTCTCTGCTTTTGAATATGCTATCTAGCTTGGTCATAACTTTCCTTCCAAGGAGTAAGCATCTTTTAATTTCATGGCTGCAGTCACCATCTGCAGTGATTTTGGAGCCCCCAAAAAATAAAGTCTGACACTGTTTCCACTGTGTCCCCATCTATTTCCCATGAAGTAAAGGTCAATACTTAACACAAATGTGTATTACTTCCAAAAACAGATTTACAGGAAATGAATTGTTGAATGGCTTCATATAAGATGATTTGAATGGATCACTAAACTGTGTGCAATCTTTAAAATTTGGACAACTCAACCAAGTGTAAACACTACAGCCACGTGGGGAAAGTTCTGAATTACATTCACAGTGTTTAAGAAGAAAACAAGATAAATAACTGAGCACTTTCATATGAAGTAGCTTCAAACAAAACAGACAGAAAGAGGATGAGTCCATGGAGCTGGGAAACAGCACCAGGGTGAAGGAATTTATTTTCCTCGGCCTGACCCAGAATCAAGAACTGAGCTTGGCCTTATTTCTCTTCCTCCTTTTGGTGTACGTCACCACTCTACTGGGAAACCTCCTCATCATGGTCACGGTGACCTGGGACTCGCGCCTTCACACCCCCATGTACTTTTTGCTCCGGAATTTGTCTGTTGCTGACATCTGCTTTTCCTCCATCACCGCCCCCAAGGTCCTGGCGGACCTTCTGGTCCAGAGAAAGGCCATCTCCTTCAATGGCTGCTTCACCCAGATATTTTTCTTCCATCTTATTGGAGGAGTAGATGTATTTTCTTTGTCAGTCATGGCCTTTGACCGCTACGTGGCCATCACCAAGCCCTTGCACTACGTGACCGTCATGAGTCGGGGGCGGTGCACTGCCCTCATCTTGGCCTCCTGGGCGGGGGGCTTCATCCACTCCATTGTGCAGATCTCCCTGTTGCTCCCCCTCCCCTTCTGCGGACCCAACGTCCTGGACACTTTCTATTGTGATGGCCCCCAAGTCCTCACACTCGCCTGCACGGACACTGCTGTCCTTGAGCTCCTGATGATTTCCAACAGTGGACTGCTCACCACGCTGTGGTTCATCTTCCTTCTTGTATCGTACATGGTCATATTATTACTAATAAGGTCCCACTCTGGGGAGGGCAGGGGGAAAGCCATCTCCACCTGCACCGCCCACATCACGGTGGTCACCCTGCACTTCGTGCCCTGCATCTACATCTACGCCCGGCCCTTCTCCGCCCTCCCCACCGATAAGGCCATCTCTGTGACCTTCACTGTCATCTCCCCTCTGCTGAACCCCCTGATCTACACCCTGAGGAACCAGGAGATGAAGGCAGCCATGCGGAGACTGAGGGGAAGACTTGGGGCTTCTGATCGAGTAGACTGACAGCTCACTCCATTTCACCACCTTTGAAGTCTTTGTGCATCAATAATCTATATTTATTAAAGGATTTCTGATTAATTTTTAAAGTCTACTAAGATACATTGTTGTTGCTGTTTTTGTTGTTTAGTTGCTAAGTCACGTCCTACACTCTAGGACCCCATGGACTATAGACCACCAGGCACCTCCATCCATGGGATTCTCCAGGCAAGAATACTGGAGTGGGTTTCCATTTCCTTCTCCAGACAATCTTGCCAACCCAAAGATCAAACCTACATCTCCTTCATTGGCAGGCAGATTCTTTACCTCTGAGCCACCAGGAAAGCCCCACTAAGAAACATATGACTTACAAATGTTCTATCAGCATGCAATCATAATTTTAAAATGAATTTTCTATCACAAAAGAAGTAGAGAAATTGAGTAGTTAGCTAGAGAAATGAATGTCACCTACAGCCTTGGAAGAAATAAAGAAAATGGAATCCAATTCACTCAGATAATTTTATCACATTAGATAGCTGTGGGATTTTTTCAGGTCTATTGAGTTGCAATTGACAAATACAAATGGCATATATTTAAGATGTACAACTTGATGTTTGGATATACATGAATATTGTGAAATGGTCACTGCAGCAAAATGAGTTACAGTGGGGTCTCTCTTGCTATCTCTTACAAGTACATGGGAATCTACACTTATCTAAACAAATTTTTTAATTAAAAAAAAAAAAAAAGCAAAATATATACCCAGACATTCTCTCTGCAATCCTACACTGTTCACAGGAAGGGAGATGAGACACATGAGAAAATAACGCAGTTTGTGCATTTGGATTCTATCAGGTTTTCACATCTTGAGGAAGTAAATATATCCAAAAGAAGTTCCCCCTCTGACTTTAGACTATGAATAAATTAAGTAACTATTTGCTGAAGGTCTTCCTTTCCAACGCGCACGCTTTAGTGGTTGAAAGAAGGTGCTCTGAAGTTAGCAAAGCTTGAATATGGATGTCACCAAGGAGTTCTGTCTGAGCCACAAAGGAAGCATGGCCAAGACGAGCTACCCCACGTCCGAGGTAAGGAGCAGTGGCTGCACTTTGCTGAAGCAGCCATGAAGAGATACCCCACGTCCAAGGTAAGAGAAACCCAAGTAAGACAGTAGGTGCTGAATGGGGGCATCAGAGGGCAGACAGATGCACTACAATCACAGACAACTAGCCAATCTGATCACATGGACCACATCCTTGTCTAACTCAATGAAACTAAGCCATGCCATGTGGGGCCACCCAAGACGGACGGGTCATGGTGGGGAGGTCTGACAGAATGTGGTCCACTGGAGAAGGGAATGGCAAACCACCTCGGTGTTCTTGCATTGAGAACCCCATGAACAATATGAAAAGGCAAAATGATAGGATATTGAAACAGGAATTCCCTAGGTCAGTAGGTACCAAATATGCTACTGGAGATCAGTGGAGAAATAACTCCAGAAAGAATGAAGGGATGGAACCAAAGCAAAAACAACAACAGTTGTGGATGTGACTGGTGATAGACGCGAGGTCTAATGCTGTAAAGAGCAATAGTGCATAGGAACGTGGAATGCTAAGTCGATGAATCAAGGCAAATTGGAAGTGGTCAAACAGGAGATGACAAGAGTGAACATCGACGTTCTAGGAATCAGCAAACTAAGATGGACTGGAATCGGTGAATTTGACTCAACGACCATTATATCTACTACTGCAGGCAGGAATCCCTTAGAAGAAATGGAGTGGCCATCATGGTCAACAAGAGTCTGAAATGCAGTACTTGGATGCAATCTCAAAAATGACAGAATGATCTCTGTTCGTTTACAAGGCAAACCATTCAATATCACGGTAATCCAAGCCTATACCCCAACCAGTAACGCTGAAGAGGCTGAAGTTGAACGGTTCTATGCAGACCTACAAGACCTTTTAGAACTAACACCCAAAAACAATGTCCTTTTCATTATAGGGGACTGGAATGCAAAAGTAGGAAATCAAGGAACACCTGGATTATCAGGCCAATTTGGCCTTGGAATACGGAATGAAGCAGGGCAAAGACTAATAGAGTTCTGCCAAGAGAACACACTGGTCATAGCAAATATCCTCTTTCAACAACACAAGAGAAGACTCTACACATGGACATCACCAGATGGTCAACACCAAAATCAGATTGATTATATTCTTTGCAGCCAAAGATGGAGAAGCTCTATACAGTCAATAAAAACAAGACCAGGAGCTGACTGTGGCTCAGATCATGAACTCCTTATTGACAAATTTAAACTGAAATTGAAGAAAGTGGAGAAAACCACTAGACCATTCAGGTATGACCTAAATCAAATCCCTTATGATTATACAGTGGAAGTGAGAAATAGATTTAAGTGACTAGATCTGATAGACAGAGTGCCTGATGAACTATGGATGGAAGTTTGTGACATTGTATAGGAGACAGGAATCAAGACCATCTCCAAGAAAAAGAAATGCAAAAAAGCAAAATGGCTGTCTAAGGAGGCCTTAAAACATCTGTGAAAAGAAGGGAAGCAAAAAGCAAAGGAGAAAAGGAAAGATATACTCATTTGAATGCAGAGTTCCAAAGAATAGCAAGGACAGATAAGAAAGCCTTCCTCAGCAAACAATGCAAAGAAATAGAGGAAAACAACAGAATGGGGAAGACTACAGATCTCTTCAAGAAAATTAGAGATACTAACGGAACATGTCATGCAAAGATGGGCTCAATAAAGGACAGAAATGGTATGGACCTAACAGAAGCAGAAGGTATTAAGAAGAGGTGGCAAGAATACACAGAAGAACTGTACAAAAAAGATCTTCAAAACCCAGATAATCACGATGGTGAGATCACTTACCTAGAGCCAGACATCCTGGAATGTGAAGTCAAATGGTCCTTAGGAAGCATCAAATGGTCCTTAGGAAGCATCACTATGAACAAAGCTAGTGGAGGTGATGGAATTCCAGTTGAGCTATTTCAAATTCTGAAAGATGATGCTGTGAAAGTGCTGCACTCAATATGTCAGCAAATTTGGAAAACTGGGCAGTGGCCACAGGACTGGCAAAGGTCAGTTTTCATCCCAATCCCAAAGAAAGGCAATGCCAAAGAGTGCTCAAACTACCGCACAATTGCACTCATCTCACACGCTAGTAAAGTAATGCTTAAAATTCTCCAAGCCAGGCTTCAGCAATATGTGAACCGTGAACTTCCAGATGTTCAAGCTGGTTTTAAAAAAGGCAGAAGAACCAGAGATCAAATTATCAACATCCACTGGATCATCAAAAAAGCAAGAGAGTTCCAGAAAAACATCTACTTCTGCTTTATTAACTATGCCAAAGCCTTTGACTATGTAGATCACAATAAACTGCAGAAAATTCTGAAAGAGATGGGAATACCAGACCACCTGACCTGCCTTGAGAAATCTATATGCAGGTCAGGAAGCAACAGTTAGAACTGGACATGGAACAACAGACTGGTTCCAAATAGGAAAAGGAGTATGTCAAGGCTGTATATTGGCACCCTGCTTATTTAACTTATATGCAGAGTACATCATGAAATGCTGGGCTGGAGGAAGCACAAGCTGGAATCAAGATTGCCGGGAGAAATATCAATCACCTCAGATATGCAGATGACACCACCCTTAAGGCAGAAAGCGAAGAAGAACTAAACAGCCTCTTGATGAAGGTGAAAGAGGAGAGTGAAAAAGTTGGCTTAAAGCTCAACATTCAGAAAACGAAGATCATGGCATCCAGTCTCATCACTTCATGGCAAATAGATGGGGAAACAGTGGCTGACTTTATTTTTCTGGGCTCCAAAATCACTGCAGATGGTGATTGCAGCCATGAAATTAAAAGACTCTTACTCCTTGGAAGGAAAGTCATGACCAACCTAGACAGTATATTAAAAAACAGAGACATTGCTTTGTCAGCAGTGGTCCCTCTAATCAAGGCTATGATTTTTCCAGTAGTCATGTATAGATGTGAGAGTTGGACTATAAAGAAAGCTGAGTGCCGAAAAATTGATGCTTTTGAACTGTGGTGTTGGAGAAGACTCTAGAGAGCCCCTTTGGACTGCGAGGAGATCCAACCAGTCCATCCTAAAGGAAATCAGTCCTGAATATTCATTGGAAGGACTGATGCTGAAGCTCCAATACTTTGGTCACCTGATACGAAGAGCTGACTCATTTGAAAAGACCTTGATGCTGGGAAAGATTGAAGGCAGGAGGAGAAGGGGACAACAGAGGTTGAGATGGTTGGATGTCATCAATGACTCAATAGACATGGGTTTGGGTAGACTCCGGGAGTTGGTGATGGTCAGGGAGGCCTGGTGTGCTTCAGTTCTTGGGGTCGCAAAGAGTCAGACATGACTGAGTGACTGAACTGAACTGACCTGGGGAGTTCCGTCACCTCACGAAAGGTCCTCACTGTGCCCTTCCTCTGAAACCCTGGCACTGACCACTGTCCACTGTCTCCTTCAGTCCCCAGTGCTGGGCTCCAAGCCAGCACTCAGGACACTGTTTCCCATTCCTGATTCTTTTTATGCTGTGTTTACAGTTTTGTCCCCAGCACCTGACAGAGCAAGCAGACCATAGAAAACACTTATAAAAAATTGCTGAATTTAAAAAAACAATGGGACTTCCATGGTGGCGCAGTGGATCAGAATCTGTCTGCCAGTACAGGAAACAGCGGTTGAGTCCCTGGTCCGGGAAGATTCCACAGGCCATGGAGCAACTAAGCCAATACACCCCAACTACCAGAGCCCGCACCCAGAGCCGGGAAGCCACGACAAGAGAAGCCACCACGATAAGAAGCCCACACACCACAGCAAAGGGTAGCCCTCCCACTACACACCTAGAGAAAGCCCAAGTAAAGCAGCGAAGACCCAGGGCAACCAAAAATAAACAAATTAAATTTTAAAACTAAAAAATCAATAAATGAATACTGCCTCACAGTCACTTTTTTGCTGCTCAGATCATTGGATAATAGGTTAAGAAAACAACCGACTCTTTTTCTATGTCCTGACAATATGACTTCCTAAAATAGAAACCTTTGAAGCTGCTTCAGAGTTGGGATGAAGTGGAAACCATGTTTCCACCTATTTTTCCACATATCCATATTTAATTTGTCTACTGGGTACAGATGATGGGAGGGTTTTTGTTTCTCTCCTTTTCTGAAGGTAAATTATAGGTCTTAAAATTTTTGAAATTAGGAAAATGTTCATGTTGTGATATAACTATCAGCCTACAAATCAGACGTGCAAAAGCCCTAAGTTTGAGGTGGGAGATGTGCCCAGAATATCCAAAAAACAGCAAGAAGGACTTTGTGATTAGATGAGAGGAAGCAAGGAGAGGGATCAGAGAGAAAACCAGGTCATAAGATCAGCTCACTAGGACTTTTTAAACCATTGTAGGGATTTTGGCTGTCACAATACATAAGATGAGCTGCACTTGGAGGACTTTGAAAAATGGACTAATTATGCAAGTTTTAATGGAAATGTAGGTGCTACTGTTTCAAACAGACTAAAGAGGGTTGAGGACAAAAACATGGAGCCCTAAAGTGCAGGCGGCTGCGGCAGGCGCGCTAAAGCACGGCCGAGAGGAGCCACCCCACGTCCGAGGTCAGGGGCAGTGGCAGAGAGTACCAGACTGTGAAGGCGCAGGAGGCCGAGAGGAGTTACCGTGTCTGAGGTCAGGGGCAGCGACGAGAGGAGTTACCCCGCGTCCGAGGTCAGGGGGTGAGGCTCGGAGGAGATACCCCACGCCCCAAGCCTGAGGCCAGGGGCAGCGGGCAAGAGGAGCTACCCCAGGCCCCAACGCTCGAGGCCAAAGGCAGGACCCCGGAGAAGCAATCCCACGTCGGAGGCCAGGGGCGGTGGCCGGGAGGACCACCCCCACGTCCAAGGAGCTATGGCTGCGTGGGCGCAGGAGGGAGGAGCTATCCCACGTTGAAGGTCAAAAGGGCAGCGGTGAGGAGAGACCCCTCGTCCAAGGTAAGGTGTGATGACTGTGCTTTGCTGGAGCAGCTGTGAAGAGATACCCCACGCCTAAGGTAAGAGAAACCCAAGTAAGACGGTAGGTGTTGCAAGAGGGCATCAGAGAGCAAACACACTGAAACCATACTCACAGAAAACTAGTCAATCTAATCACACCAGGACCACAGCCTTGTCTAACTCAATGAAACTAACCCATGCTCGAGGGGCAACCCAGGATGGGCGGGTCATGGTGGAGAGATCTGACAGGATATGGTCCGCTGGAGAAGTGAATGGCAAACCACTTCAGTATTCTTGCCTTGAGAACCGAATGAACAGTATGAAAAGGCAAAATGATAGGATACTGAAAGAGGAACTCCCCAGGTCAGTAGGTGCCCAATATGCTACTGGAGATCAGTGGAGAAATAACTCAAGAAAGAATGAAGGGATGGAGCCAAAGCAAAAAGAATACCCAACTGTGGATGTGTCTGGTGATAGAAGCAAGGTCTGATGCTATAAAGAGCAATATTGCATAGGAACCTGGAATGTCAGGTCCATGAATCAAGGCAAATTGGAAGTGGTCAAACAAGAGATAGCCAGAGTGAATGTCGACATTCTAGGAATCAGCGAACTCAAATGGACTGGAATGGGTGAATTTAACTCAGATGACCATCATATCTACTACTGCCCACAGGAATCCCTCAGAAGAAATGGAGTGGTCATCATGGTCAACAAAAGAGTCTGAAATGCAGTACTTGGATGCAATCTCAAAAACGACAGAATGATCTCTGTTCTTTTCCAAGGCAAACCATTCAATGTCACAGTAATCCAAGTCTATACCCCAACCAGTAATGCTGCAGAAGCTGAAGTTGAACGGTTCTATGAAGACCTACAAGACCTTTTAGAACTAACACCCAAAAAAGATGTCCTTTTCATTATAGGGGACTGGAATGCAAAAGTAGGAAGTCAAGAAGCACCTGGAGTAACAGGCAAATTTGGCCTTGGAATACGGAATGAAGCAGGGCAAAGACTAATAGAGTTTTGCCAAGAAAATGCACTAGTCATAACAAACACCCTCTTCCAACAACACAAGAGAAGACTCTATACGTGGACATCACCAGATGGTCAACACCAAAATTCTTTGCAGCCAAAGATGGAGAAGCTCTATACAGTCAGCAAAAACAAGACCAGGAGCTGACTGTGGCTCAGACCATGAACTCCTTATTGCCAAATTCAGACTGAAATTGAAGAAAGTAGGGAAAACCACTAGACCATTCAAGTATGACCTCAATCAAATCCCTTATGATTATACAGTGGAAGTGAGAAATAGATTTAAGGGCTTAGATCTGATAGATAGAGTGCCTGATGAACTATGGAATGAGGTTCATGACATTGTACAGGAGACAGGGATCAAGACCATCCCCATGGATAAGAACTGCAAAAAAACAAAATGGCTGTATGGGGATGCCTTACAAATAGCTGTGAAAAGAAGAGAAGCAAGAAGCAAAGGAGAAAAGGAAAGATATAAGCATCTGAATGCAGAGTTCCAAAGAATAGCAAGAGGAGATAAGAAAGCCTTCTTCAGTGATCAATGCAAAGAAATAGAGGAAAACAACAGAATGGGAAAGACTAGGGATCTCTTCAAGAAAATCAGAGATACAAGGGAACATTTCATGCAAAGATGGACTCGATAAAGGACAGAAATGGTATGGACCTAACAGAAGCAGAAGATATTAAGAAGAGGTGGTAAGAATACATAGAAGAACTGTACAAAAAAGATCTTCACAACCCAGATAATCACGATGGTGTGATCACTCATCTAGAGCCAGACATCCTGGAATGTGAAGTCAAGTGGGCCTTAGAAAGCATCACCACGAACAAAGCTAGTGGAGGTGATGGAATTCCAGGTGAGCTATTCCAAATCCTGAAAGATGATGCTGTGAAAGTGCTGCACTCAATATGCCAGCAAATTTGGAAAACTCAGCAGTGGCCACAGGACTGGAAAAGGTCAGTTTTCATTCCAATCCCAAAGAAAGACAATGCCAAAGAATGCTCAGACTACCACACAATTGCACTCATCTCACATGCTAGTAAAGTAATGCTCAAAATTCTCCAAGCCAGGCTTCAGCAATATGTGAACCGTGAACTTCCTGATGTTCAAGCTGGTTTTAGAAAAGGCAGAGGAACCAGAGATCAAATTGCCAACATCTGCTGGATCATGGAAAAAGCAAGAGAGTTCCAGAAAAAACATCTATTTCTGCTTTATTGACTATGCCAAAGCCTTTGACTGTGTGGATCACAATAAACTGTGGAAAATTCTGAAAGAGATGGGATTACCAGACCACCTGATCTGCCTCTTGAGAAATTTGTATGCAGGTCAGGAAGCAACAGTTAGAGTTGGACATGGACCAACAGACTGGTTCCAAATAGGAAAAGGAGTATGTCAAGGCTGTATATTGTCACCATGTTTATTTAACTTATATGCAGAGTACATCATGAGAAACACTGGACTAGAAGAAACACAAGTTGGAATCAAGATTGCCGGGAGAAATATCAATCACCTCAGATATGCAGATGACACCACCCTTATGGCAGAAAATGAAGAGGAACTAAAAAGCCTCTTGATGAAGGTGAAAGTGGAGAGTGAAAAAGTTGGCTTAAAGCTCAACATTCAGAAAACGAAGATCATGGCATCTGTTCCCATCACTACGTGGGAAATAGATGGGGAAACAGTGAAAACAGTGTCAGACTTTCTTTTTCTGGGCTCCAAAATCACTGCAGGTGGTGACTGAAGCCATGAAATTAAAAGACGCTTACTCCTTGGAAGGAAAGTTATGATCAACCTAGATAGCATATTCAAAAGCAGAGACATTACTTTGCCAACAAAGGTTGGCCTAGTCAAGGCTATTGTTTTTCCTGTAGTCATGTATGGATGTGAGAGCTGGACTGTGAAGAAGGCTGAGCGCCGAAGAATTGATGCTTTTGAACTGTGGTGTTGGAGAAGACTCTTGAGAGTCCCTTGGACTGCAAGGAGATCCAGCCAGTCCATTCTGAAGGAAATCAGCCCTGGGATTTCTTTGGAGGGAATGATGCTGAAGCTGAAACTCCAGTACTTTGGCCACCTCATGCGAAGAGTTGACTCATTGGAGAAGACTCTGATGCTGGGAGGGATTGAGGGCAAGAGGAAAAGGGGACGACAGAGAATGAGATGGCTGGATGGCATCACTGACTCAATTGATGTGAGTCTCAGTGACCTTCGGGAGTTGGTGATGGACAGGGAGGCCTGGCGTCCTGCGATTATTGGGGTCTCAAAGAGTCGGACACGACTGAGCGACTGATCTGATCTGTTCTGACAGCAGAAATAATGAAGACACGACTTGGGGACTCATGGTGGAGGTAGCAAGATTGTTGAAAAACTCTGAAGGTCAAGCAAGTAGGATTTGCTGACGGAGCCAGTGTAGACCTTATGAGAACTCCATCATCTGTTTTAGTCATCACCCTGCCGAGCACTACTTCACTCTCACCTACATGACCCCTCCGATCTAAGGGCTCCTGCAAACACCTGTGTCTTCAGGAATCTCCCCGCAATGGTGAAACTGCCTGAGGAAAGTCACAATCCTTAAAGACAAACATTTATTTCCCAACAAGAAAATTATAAAGGAAACCATTAGGGTAAGGAGGCATCCTGGCTAACTTGCCCTAACGGGATTCTTGCTGAAGGCAGCCAGGGTGATCAGACATCAGGTAGGAGGAGGTAGAAGATGAGACAGCTGATTAGACAAGGAAGGTGATCAGAGCGGGAGGGTGGGGAATTATGGCTAAAGTAACTCAGCAGGATTTTTGTCAAAACTGGACAATGCAGAGACAAACATGGTGGTCCAAAGGTGGAGGGTTTGTTGAAACATTCAGGGGAGGCTGTGCAGTATTTGGTCAAGGAGAGAACCTTTACCACTGCTGGAAAATGTTAGACCCCAAAGAAATATGTGTTTCAAAGTGTATGTGCCTGCATGAAAAGATGTTCAACATTCTAATTATTAGAGAAATGCAAATTAAAGCTACAATGAGATATCACCTCACACCAGTCAAAATTGCTATCATCAAAAAATCCACAAATAGTAAATGTTGGAGAGAAGGGAACCCTCCTACACTATTGGTGAGAATGTAAATTGGTACAGCCACTGTGGGGAACAATACGGAGGTTCCTTAGAAAACTAAAGATAGAGCTACCATATGACCCAACAATCCCACCAGTAGGCGTATGTCTGGAGGAAAACATGGTCCAAAAGTATACATGCACCCCCAGTGTTCACTGCAGCACTGTTTACAATCGCCAAGACACGGAAGCAACCTCAATGTCCATGGACAGATGGACATTATCCTTAGAAGACTTGGTACATACACACATATTCAGTCTTCAGAAAGAATGCAATAATGCCGTCTGCAGCAACATGGATGAACCTGGAGACTGTCATACTGAGTCAAGTCAGACAGAGAAGCAGAAACATCATGAAATCCCTTATATGCAGAATCTAAAAGGGTTTGATACAAATAAACTTAATTACTAAACAGAAATAGACTCATAGAGACCACCTTCTGGTTGCCAGAGGGGGAAGGCTGGGAGGAGAGTTCGGGAGTTTGGGAGGGACACGTACACACTGCTGTGTTTAAAATGAGTAATGAACAAAGACTCACTGCACGTGAACTCTGCTCAGTGTAACATGGCAGCCTGGATGGGGGGCGTGGGGGGGAGAATGGATGCATGCATACTACGTCTGAGTCCCTCTGCTGTCCCCCGAAACTACCACCACAGTGTCAATCGGCTGTACTCCAGTACAAAATACACAGTTTGTAACAAAGTGTATGTGCCTGAGTAGCCTTTTAATTACTCCCACTGAAACCACCTCTCCATCAGCAGAATATTTCCAGAGCCACACCCACCTGCTTTCCCTGTGATCAATCTCACACTGGCTTGGGGATTAAGGAATTGGTAAGTGTGGTGTGGCAGAGTCTCAGCGTGGAAAAGTCAGGAAAATGTGGCTCCCTGTGTCTGCCCTTTTCCTTGTAAGGATGGAGGCCACTGAAGTCACTGGCTTTCAGAGGGGCATTTAACAGAGTTTTCTGAAGCTGAGTGATTCGTGTGAACGTTATTTAGGATGCCAGAGACCTGGAAAGGAGACTGGAGATTTTAGGTAAGATGTATAACTCTACCCGGGTTTCCCAGGAGACGCTAGTGGTAAGGAGCCCGCCTGCCAATGCAGGAGACATAATGCGTGTAGGTTCGACTCCTGAGTCAGGAGGATCCCCTGGAGGAGGGTGTGACAACCCACTCCAGTATTCTTGCCTAGAGAATCTCACGGACAGAGGAGCCTGGCGGGCTACAGTCCAGAGGTTCGCAGAGTCGACACGACTGAAGCAACTTGGCACTCACACACCACTCTACCCGGGTATGTACATCTGTGATGTCTGGGTGTTTAGGCATAAGAGGGAGAACAACTGAAATCTAGATTTAATTGTTAATCTTTATAAATGCATTGTAACTACAAATAATAATCACACAAGACCCCAGGGTACCCAGAGGCAGAGCAGCTCAGACAAGGAGTGCTAACAAAGGAGACACTGCAAGACGAGAGACGGGAAAACAAGTTCAGCTTGGAGTTGGGGAAAAGCACCTTTTGCTTTCTGGCACCTTTTGGGCTGCACAAAGGAGAGATTTTTCTTATGCTAAATTAAAAACGACAGAGAAAAATAAAATAGTTACAACCCTCAAAGATATGGAAAGAATTGTACAGTGATGATATCTTTTCTTACACTTACACTTACAAAAAAAGAAAAGGTATAGCAATGATTTCTTCCCTGTATCTTTCCAGGTCTACCTGTTTACATTTCTTCATTCCCACCAAACTTCCCACTCGCAAGCAGCTTTCATCATCCAAATGGTCCCCGAGAGTCGGAGCTCCCTTTCTCTCCATTCCTACATGCCCCAAACATAAATGCCACTTCCTCCACGCAGGATTCCCTGAGCCTCTCAAGGAGAAATCACCCTTTCCTCACACACAGCTCTTTGTCTGTCTTAGATGATCCCCAACATGGCCTTCCTACTGTTAGACTTCAATTGTTTTTTCACTGGTTTAAGGTTACACTGTTTTCTCACAAATAGCAAACAACTCTGCCAATTTTCCTTTAATACTTGCTAAATAATCAGATGGATTCAAAATAGCAAAAAGATGGAGCAGCAGCTGGAGGATGCTGTCTGAATCATCAAAGGTAGCTGGTGAACATGGGACCTGCTTCTTTCTGATAAATGGGCTCACCTCGGGACCTGAGGTTACTTCTACCCTCCTGTGCAGACCACAGTCTGTTATTTACTTGGGAGACCCTGTGGAAGGCTTCTGTAAGGAGGATGGTTTCTCTCAATCTCTCTAGCAAATATACGGAGTTGGGTTTTGCTGGTAACCATTTCCTCTCTTTCTAAACTGGTCTGGATTGATAGCTCAGCTACCACTTAGTTCAATACACTCATTTACTGATAAGCCTCTTGTATTAAGGTTACTCAACAGAGTACTAACCATTGTATAGTCAAAGCTATGGCTTTGCCAGTAGTCATGTATGAATGTGAGGGTTGGACCATCAACAAAGCTGAGCGCCAAGGAACTGATGTTTCAGATTGTGATGTTGGAGAAGACTCTTGAGAGTCTCTTGGGATTGCAAGGAGATTGAACCAGTCCATCCTGAAGGAAATCAACCCTGAATATTCATTGGAAGGGCTGATGCTGAAGCTGAAGCTCTAATACTTTGGCCACCTGATGCGAAGACCTGACTCATTGGAAAAGACCCTGATGCTGGGAAAGATTGAAGGCAGGAGGAGAAGGGGACAACAGAAGATGAGATGGCTGGATGGCATTATCAACACAATGGATGTGAGTCTGAGCGAGCTCTGGGAGATGGTGAAGGACGGGCAAGCCTGGGGTGCTGCCATTGATGGGGTTGCAAAGAGTAGGACACGACTTAGAGACTGAACCACAACAAGCCTGTGTGCTGAGACTGCTGCAGAAGTTAATTCCCTTAATCCCCCTAACCTCCCTGGGAGGCGGGTATTACAACCCCCATTCCATACATGAAGTGGAGACTCAGTAGGTCTCTTATTCACATGAATCACACAGGGGCAAAACCAGAACTTGAGAACCTGTGATTCTCCATGCAGACATCCTGCCCCAGCCTTCTCTGGTCCGACAAGAAGCCCAAACAAAGAAGCCCTCTTCTTACGCCATACACTGCCTCCACCTTCTGGCTCACTCTGCTTGCAATGGAAAGAAAAACAGCCTTCTATTTTCCTCAAAGCAGGATGTTCTGATGAAGCTGTAAAACATAAGTTCTCGGAAATATTTAGCTCCTCCAAGAGATGGTCAGTGTATTTAAAGAAGCTGTGTGTCCCTATTATACTTAAAACAGATAACCAACAAAGACCTACTGTAGAGTACAAGGAACTCTGCTCAGTACTCTGTAATAACCTTAACGGAGGAAGAATTTGAAAAAGAATAGATACACGTATGTGTGCGTGTGCATACACAGTCGCGTCCCACCTTGCAACCCCATGGTCTGCACCCCTCCAGGATCCTCTGACCATGGATCTTCTGGGCAAGAATACTGGTGGGGGTGCCACGTCCTTCTTCAGGGGATCTTTCTGACCCAGGGATCAAACCCGCGTCTCTTGCATTGGCACACGGGTTCTTTACCACTGAGTCACTTTGGAAGCAGACATACGTATATGTGTAACTGAATCACTTTGCTGCACCCCTGAAACTAACATTATACTGTTAATCAACTATGCTGCTGCTGCTAAGTCACGTCAGTCGTGTCCGACTCTGTGCAACCCCAGAGACAGCAGCCCACCAGGCTCCCCCGTCCCTGGGATTCTCCAGGCAAGAACTGGAGTGGGTTGCCATTTCCTTCTCCAGTGCGTGAAAGTGAAAAGTTTAAGTGACATCACTCAGTCAACTATGCTCCAATATAAAATAAAAAATTTTTTAAAGTAAGGAAGAGGAAGGTATTTGGGCCCACAGCATCCCACAAAAGCAAAAAAGGACTCAGCGATTAAACAACAAAACTATGCCTGGTCTCTGAGCCAATTGTTGTTCTTATTTCATAGAAGATTCCATGAGTTTTAAGGGTTAAAATAATAATTATTATAAAGCTCTCAAATGTGACTTTCATGTCTTCAAAAGGAATTAAAAAAGGGAAGCTTCCAGAAAAAAAAAAAAAGTTGTATGTCTGTGAGAACGAATAACCTAAAGCTTTCCTTTGAGGCGACACACGTGTAATCCCACTTATCCCGGATCCGGCAGGGCTCCCACTGCGGCTGCTTTGCCGCCGTTCAGTGGCTCAGCAGTGCCCGACTCTGTGCAACCCCATGGACTGCAGGCCTCCCTGTCCTTCACCGTCTCCCAGAGCTTGCTCAAACTCATGTCCATCAAGTCAGTGATGCCATCCAATATCTCATCCTCTGTCATCCCCTTCACCTCCTGCCTTTAGTCTTACCCAGCATCGGGGTCTTTTCCAGTGAGTCAGTTCTTCGTATCAGGTGGACAAAGTATTGGAGTTTCAGCTTCAGCACCAGTCCTTCCAATGAATTTTAAGGACTGATTTCTCTAAAGATTGACTGCAAAGCATCAATTCCTCGGCACGTTCTTTATGGTCCAACTCTCACATCCATACATGACTACTGGAAAAACCGTAGCTTTGACTATGTGGACCTTTGTTGGCAAAGTGATGTCTCTGCTTTTTAATATGCTGTCTAGGTTGGTCATAGCTTTTCTTTCAAGGAGGAAGCATCTTTTAAATTCATGGCTGCAGTCACTGTCCACAGTGATTTTGGAGCCCAAGAAAATAAAATCTGTCACTGTTTCCATTTTTTAACCATCTATGTTTCATGAAGTAACGGAACTGGATGCTATGATCTTCATTTTATGAAAGTTGTGTTAAGCCAGCTTTTTCGCTCTCCTCTTTCACTTTCATCAAGAGGCTCTTTAGGTCTTCTTCACTTTCAGCCATTAGAATGGTATTATCTGCATACCTGAGGTTGTTGATATTTCTCCCAGCAACCTTGATACCAGTTTGTGCTTTATCCACCCTGGCATTTCACACAGTGTACTCTGCATATAAGTTAAATAAGCAGGGTGACAATATACACCCTTGACGTACTCCTTTCCCAATTCTGAGCCAGTCCATTGCTCCGTGTCTGGCTCTGATTGTTTATTCTTGACTTGCATTCAGATGTTTCAGGAGACGGGTAAAGTGGTCTGATATTCTCATCTCTTTAAGAATCCTCCAGTTTGTTGTGATAGACACAGACAAAAGCTTTAGTGTAGTTAATGAAGCAGAAAGCAGATGTTTTTCTGGAATTCTCTCTTTTTCTAAGATCCAGCAGATGTTGGCAATTTGATCTCTGGTGCGTCTACCTTTTCTAAATCCAGCTTGTACATCTGCTGAAGTACTGATGTTTTACATAGGTGAGTTCATCTAATCCTTATAAAAATTATATAGAAGAGTTGCTACTGTTTCTAAACACCAGTGCAGAGCCGGAGGCCAAAGGATGAAGTGACTTGCCCATTTTTGCATAACCAGTTAGGGTCTATCTGGGACTTGAACAGGTTTTGTGATGCCAGGGTTGCCCAGGTCTCTGCTGTATGCCGTGAGGCCTCTCGTAGCTTTTTTAGTTTTCCATACTAAATAGACTGTGGACAAAACTGCACCCAGAGGAAAGACAACTTGAAGAGAAAGTGAGCAGGGTGGAAAGAAAGATCTTCGTTGGAGCTGAAAGATACACCCAGAAAGTAGGAGGGGAACGTATCTCACCTTTGTTTCTGATGCTAGCAAGAAAAGGGAGGCAAACTGCAAAGACATAAGTTTAGGGTGATCTCAAAGATTCACACACACACACACACCAAACTAGCAGTAACTCAAAAGCCACAAGACTAAACAGTGAGTGTGCATTTAGCATTTTAAGAAACTGCCAAAATGTCTTACTCGTCTCTTTATTTTTGGCTACACGCGGTCTCCATTGCTGCTCCCGAGCTTTCTCTTGCTGTGGCCACGGCTCTAGGCTGCGGACCTCAGGTGCAGAGCTCGGCTTGGCCGCCGTGGCCCCCGGGCTCAGTCGCTCCTCAGCATGTGGACTCTTCCCGGCCCAGGGATGGAAGCCGCCTCCTCTGCACTGGCAGGCGGAGTCTTATCCATGGCGCCACCGGGAAAGTCCTTAACAAACACTTTTTAAGAAATCACCATATTTGGGTCTCATTTGTATCAGGAAGTGTGAGGCATTTTTGTTCGCTAGGTGTGCTAATGGCTTGGTAGATAGGTCATTGTATGTTAGCATATTAAGCAGTAGTGGGCAAATGTATGTACAATGTGGGATTTTCTTTAAAATAATAAATCAAATAACTGGGGGGGAAGTGTGGTTTGAAAAAGAGAGGAGAGCTTCTGTAGAAATCAGTCCGAAGAGAACCATTCTAAAGATAGCAGTTTTTAAGCCATTTACATAAGGCATCATCTGGGGGAAAAAATGGAACTCCTGGGAACTCAGTCAGATCAAACAGGCACTCATGGAAACTCAGTGGTATCAGACACTGCCACTCACCAAGCCGACTCCAACTTCATATTCCTCATGCTACAATGGTCACTTTATCTTGAATACTTAGAACTTATGTATGCAGAGCATCACTGTATTCATTTTCTAAAACATTTATAATCTACATAGGAAATAATAACTAAATACACGCTTGTGTCATGAGGTATCACTGCTCATGTTAGCCATAACCCCAGAACAGATATCCACTGGGTAAAATATCTCACTAGTTTTTAGACCTAATACCTGACTCTCTACACCTGACTCTGTTAAGGTAGGGCAAACACTCTCTAAAATAACACTTTTCATTTTTCCCAGGTACACAGGAAGAGGACACATGACTCAATGGAGTTGGGAAACGGTAGCAGAGTAGATGAATTTGTGTTTCTGGGGCTTACTCAGTCCCAAGACCTGAGCTTGGTCCTATTTCTCTTTCTGTGCTTTGTGTACGTGACCACTCTGCTGGGCAACCTCCTCATCACGGTCACTGTGAGCTGCGAGTCTCGCCTCCAGACCCCCATGTACTTCCTGCTCCGCAACCTCTCCGTCTTGGACATCTGCTTCTCCTCCATCACCGCCCCCAAGGTCCTGGTGGACCTTCTTTCTGAGAGAAAGACCATCTCCTTCCGTGGCTGCCTCACACAGATGTTTTTCTTCCACCTCCTCGGGGGTGCAGACATCTTCTCTCTCTCGGTGATGGCCTTTGACCGCTACGTGGCCATCTCCAAGCCCCTGCACTACGTGACCATCATGAGTCAGGGGCGATGCACTGCCCTCATCGTGGCCTCCTGGGCGGGGGGCTTCGTCCACTCCATCGTGCAGATCTCCCTGTTGCTCCCCCTCCCCTTCTGTGGACCCAACGTCCTGGACACTTTCTACTGTGACGTGCCCCAGGTCCTCACACTCGCCTGCACAGACACTGCTGTCCTTGAGCTCCTGATGATTTCCAACAATGGCCTGGTCACCACCCTGTGGTTCGTCTTCCTCCTTGTATCGTACATGGTCATATTATTACTAATAAGGTCCCACTCTGGGGAGGGCAGGGGGAAAGCCATCTCCACCTGCACCGCCCACATCACGGTGGTCACCCTGCACTTCGTGCCCTGCATCTACGTCTATGCCCGGCCCTTCTCCGCCCTCCCCACTGATAAGGCCGTCTCTGTGACCTTCACTGTCATCTCCCCTCTGCTGAACCCCCTGATCTACACCCTGAGGAACCAGGAGATGAAGGCAGCCATGCGGAGACTGAGGGGAAGACTCGGGCCTTCTGTAGCGAAATAGAGTAAGACTTTCCAACTTCTTCATCAGCAAGGATCCCTTTCATTTTTCCCATAGAGTCATATTTATATAGTCAAATACATTGTCAATAAATCAACTGCACATACTAGGTAACACTTTATTTTGCAATTTAAATGAAGTAATTATTGGTAAGCCAAGCCTCTAGTGAGCACAGAGTATCAGGGTTGCAGGAGGAAGCTGACTGATGTATTTTGACTCAAAGACCAAAGTAACAATGTGTCAATCACGAAAGCTATATGGCAGATGAAGAGCCTGACTGAACCTAGTCCCTTTTTCAAAGGCAAGTAAAGAGAAGAATGAAGACAGAGTGATCTGCTCAAGCTCTTATCTCGAGTCGATTCCAGAGAGAAGTCTTCAGATACTCAGTCATCACTGCTACCATATGAACGCAATTCACTTTATTACTGGACCTGTCTATGCCAAACTGCAATGCTCTACAAGAAAGCTCACGTGATCAGTGCCCCTGAAATACACGTATATGAATACATATGGCCTTTCACAGGTTAAGGAATTTGTTCTGCTAAACTCCACATGGGCTCCCAACCTAGTGAGCACCTCAGAGGTGCATAGTGGTTGTACCCCTGGATTCCTATCAGAATGAAGAAGCTTGGGAAGATTTCCCATGATGGCCTCAAGGCATTTACCCTGCAGAACTAAAGACAGATTCAAAGTCTTATAAGGTTAGACAGAGGCGGGTAGACCCTCAGGGATCCGACACAAAGAGCAACCCATTCTCCTTATCCAAGAGCTGGTTTTCAGTTGCAAACCTTTCTAGGGCCGAACTCAGATAGGATTTACATTCTTCCCACTGGAAAGAGAGAGAAAGACAGATAAAACGCTAACCAGACTGTCCGTTTTTCATCTGTTAGTGTTTGTGAAGAGGCAGCATAGGCTAGCGGTTTTGTCTGCAAATAAGGTCAACGTAAAAAGTAAAGACGCTTACTCCTTGGAAGGAAAGTTATGACCAACCTAGACAGCATATTCAAAAGCAGAGACATTACTTTGCCAACAAAGGTTCGCATAGTCAAGGCTATGGTCTTTCCTGTGGTCATGTATGGATGTGAGAGCTGGACTGTGAAGAAGGCTGAGCGCCGAAGAATTGATGCTTTTGAACTGTGGTGTTGGAGAAGACTCTTGAGAGTCCCTTGGACTGCAAGGAGATCCAGCCAGTCCATTCTGAAGGAGATCAGCCCTGGGATCTCTTTGGAAGGAATGATGCTAAAGCTGAAACTCCAGTATTTTGGCCACCTTATGCGAAGAGTTGACTCACTGGAGAAGACTCTGATGCTGGGAGGGATTGAGGGCAAGAGGAGAAGGGGACGACAGAGGATGAGATGGCTGGATTGCATCACTGACTCGATGGATGTGAGTCTCAGTGAACTCCGGGAGTTGGTGATGGACAGGGAGGCCTGGCGTGCTCCGATTCATGGGGTCGCGAAGAGTTGGACACGACTGAGTGACTGATCTGATCTGATCTGATCTGAAAAAGTAAAGCGTGGCAGCTGAGAGCTCTAACTTCACAGTTATACAAACCCAGCTCAAAATCCTACCTCCGCCACCCATCGAGGGTGTGATCTTGAGTCGGTCTAACGTTTTCCTTTTTTAGGTATTTATTTTGGCCGCGCTCGTCCTCACTGCTGTGAGCGGGCTTTCTCGAGCTGCAGTGAGCAGGGGCTCCCCCCAGAGACACAGAGCAGGGGCTTCTCTTTGCAGGGGCTTCTCCTTATATGGAGCCCCAGGGCAGCGGGCTTAGTCGTGGCTCACGGGCCTGGGTAGTCGCTCCTCAGAATGCAGGATCGTCCCAGATCAGCGATCGAGCCGCACGTCCCCTGTTTTGACAGGCACAGTCCTAACCACTGGGCCATCAGGGAAGTCCCTTGAGTTACTTGAACGCTTCACAGGCCACAGTTCGCCCATCCAAATGTACGCGTACCATCTCCTGGAGTTGCTGCGAAGGTTAGCAGGCAATGGTGTATGTGGAACACAGTACCTGGCAGATAGTAAATGCTCAGTCAGAGGCAAACGGGTCCATTTTATTTATTTATTTTATATTAGTGCCATGCTTCTCTCTTTTCCAAAATGAAAATAACTGTATTTT